>CM051834.1:71778129-74178129 GCA_028451465.1 Erethizon dorsatum
TAAAGCACCAAAAATTTGGAACCGTTTGTTACTACAGCAGAAACTGGACTGATACAATGGACATAAGTCCTAACCTGTATTTCAAGGATGTATTTCATCTGCATACAGTCTTCAGCAACTTGGGAGCAGAGATGGTTCTGTATTCCTTCAGTGTTCCTGACACCTAGCAGAGATACGTGGTGCTTTAAAATAAAAGTTACATAACTGAAAAGATGGACAGCACTAAGAGAATGAATACTTGAAATCCCATGTTCCGCCAACACTTTATTTAAGGTAACAGTTTCAACTTCTTCTCTTATAGTGTCCTTGAAAGAATGGCTTTCAAGATGGAAATTTCAACAAATATATTTTTAGGTTCCTGCATGGTCTTTACAGTCTCTGTAGAATCAGAATGTATCACTGAAAATCATCCTTGCAGGTAGAGAGTTGGAGATAAATGGAGGGAGCGAGAGACAGAGGGAGTGGGAGAAAGGGAAGGGAGGGAGGGAGAAAGGGAGGGGGAAAGAGAGAGAGAAGAAGGAGGAGGAGGAGGGGAGGGGAGGAGAGGAGAAGAGAAGATGAAGAAAAAGAAGAGGAGGAGGAGGAGAGAAGAGAGGAGAGAGACCTTGGTTAATCCACAGGCCACACAGTCAGAGTTGAGAATTAGTTATGCTCACCTCAAAGGTGCTGTTTTCTTTTGGGTATTAGGGATGCTTCCAAGAGCCATCCTGGAGGTGCAGGAGGTCTTGTCTTATGGACTGTGGTTTCAGATATTAATCACTCACAGCCCACCAATAACTTGTGAAGGAATAATTCATTTTTCCTTAGTTCACTCAGATTAAGTTGATCAGTATCACTAACGTGGCAGATTAGAATAAAGTGATTAGTAATACCATGCCAAAAGGCTGTATTTCTAGACAAAAGCTAAGAATCGCTTTAGTTAACTTGAGTGGGCTGAATGCACAGTTTCTACTGAGCTTTCTGAAATATCTGAATATAACCGGAAGGCTCTCCCATTACTCCCTGTGAGAAATAGTCCAGCACTTGCTCATTCCCTTACTTCATCCGGGTCCCTGCCTATTCTACTCATCCTGGGGAGACCCATACGGTTCTTTGTGTAGAATATATGACTTGCAATTATGTTCTCTATGTTTACTTGGCTGAACCCTAAGTTCTTTTGTAAATTTAGGGAAGTGTAAGCTCCAGGAGAGCAGAGGGCATCTTTCCTGCTTGCTGCTTTGACTCTGGAACCTACCAGGTGTCTGGCTCATACCACTCAATATGTGCTGTTCAGTGGGTCCACAAGTGGAAGAGTGAAAGCATCCATCTCTCAATGAATTGCTGTAATCCCCAAATCCATATATTGATAGACGCGAACTTAGGAACATAGAGTTCTCCAGATCAAAGCTGCCAATGCACAGATCGTAAACCTGTTGGTCATTACTAGGATCACACAGGTTAGTAGTCAGGACTCTGACTAATGGTCCAGTGTTATTTCAATTTCAACATGCCCAGGCCTACTATGCACATTACTCTCTGCCCATACTATGTGTCCCCGCTGGGGAGGGGCAGTTGATAGGCTGCATAATCAGAGAGGCAGGTGGCAAAGGTAAGGGCAATGTTGGGTGCAGAGCCTACCAAGCCTTTAGCAAGCCCCATCTTTCCACTGCTGCACAGCAGACCTATTAACGAGGGTGGTAATGAAAGGGATTGGGAATCCGGGAGAGCAGCAGAAAGAAAGAGATGCATGTGGGATTCCCAAGAGAAGGGTTAAGATACCACACTCTTTTTTCTTTTCCATCACAAACTTGAGTACCCTTCCTTTTCCCTGTTGCTCTTTTTAAAATGAGCCACTGAGTATTTTAAATGGGCTTTCTGTTATGTCATAAATATGCAGGTTAGGGCTGGAAATTATTCCCTGTGATTAATTCTGCTCACCCCGGGAAAGTTATGCAAGATTTTCACTGGAGGGTATGTCTTTCATGTTTTAATGTTACTCATGTATAATGCAATTTGTCCTTAACTGGAGTGGAGACAGTGGAGTTAGGGTGAAGGGCCTTTTTTATTCTTGTGGCAATGTTTGGAAGTACTTAAATTGGATGGTTTGTGTTACCCCTCCCTGTGCTGAGATTAAGGTAATTGATGGGGCTCAGGGCCAGAAGTTCCTACTGGCCATGTCAGTCGCCTTGGTCTGGGGTTAATGGAGAAAAGCGCCGTGCTTAAGTTTGCAGCAGCGGCCTTGCTTCCATTTTAATGATACTTGCCTGCCAGTGTTTTCTCTTTGAAGAGCAATTTAATAAACAATCACTGGTGTTTCATGTTGAGGGCAAGACTGGTAATGGCATTCATCTCCCCGGGAGTTCTTCCTCAGCGTGCGATTGGGTCAAGGCTGTCACAGGCCAGCCCAGGCTCCAAGGGCTGGTGACTCCGAATGCACCAGGGGTTGAAATGGGATGGGAGTAGGTATGCAGGTGATTTTCAGAATGATTCTGGGCTCTGCTTGAACGTCTCTGGTTTTAGAAACGCCTCCCAAGGAAGTCAAATCTGAGCCTACAACGACTGAAGAGCCTTAACGGGAGGGTCAGGAGCAATGGGCCGGCCAGCCCTGTGACACACCCTTCGCGCCTTTCACCAGCTCTGTGCTTCCAGGTCAGCCGGAAACCAGGAGCCATTTTGAAGAGGACGGTGCAAGCGCTGAGGAAAGGCATTGTCAAATGGCACTGCTGGAGCATCCGAGCAGCAAGCACTGCTGTGGGTACTGCACAAAGCAACCCTAGACAAGGAACTGGGTTGCATGTATCTATTTTTGGTTAAAATCACTCACATGTAAATTTCTACAGCCAATTGGGGTGAGCCTCTGGCTTCAGGGAAGGTGCTGTGTGGGCCTACGAAGGGCTGAGGCTGAGCATTGAACTCAGAGTTAAGGAGTTTGATGGCTTTCGGCTTTCACCTGTACTGTCATGAACACCAGCATTCTAGAAAAATCCTTCAGATCAGGGGAGAGTCCCCAGGGAGCCTCTGAGGCATGACACAGGGCTGAGGAGCAGAAAGATGACTGACATTCCTCTCCTCAGGTGGCACTACACTGTGTGAGGCTGCGGGGATCCACATAGCTTATCCCAAAGACCACTGCAGTGACAATTTCTGCAGGACCACAGATTAACAACATCTCAAATGTGACCAGCTAGTTTACCTATTATTTTTCTATGATAGGCCAGGATTGGAGAGAAAGTGGAAAATAAATGTCACTGCATTAGGCTCTTAGGAGAGCATGGTATGACTTTTAATAGCTGGGAAAGCTGGCTGTGGCCAACCCCCAGATATTTGGGGAAGTGTGATGAGGAGAAACCCACCCGCACACGGTTGATAGTGATCATTCCTGTGGCTGTAGACGTGCATGCTGTGAGTTTCCACATCTCACTGATCTGTTTTAAAAACTCCATGAAAGGGCTGAGGCTATGCCTCAGTGGTAGAATACTCACCTCGTGTGCATGGTGGCCTGGGTTCCATCCCCAGCACTGTAAACCAAAACAAAACCCCATCACAACAAAAACAGTCTTACGTTTTATCCAGTGATATGCTTATTATAGGTGATAATACAAAGCTTCTAATAGGATGGAGTGATTGTAGAATAATTAGGGTGGCCACTTGGTGATGGTAGAAATGAATTTTGACTGAGAGGTATGAAAGTAAATGTAGCCGGCCCATGCGAGGGATGGAGAGAGAGGTGCCAGTGATCTCCTGAAAGAGCCTCCTGGTCATGTGCTTATCCAGGCTGCCACATGACCTACAGGCTGGGACTTCCTCTGGTTTGGCCAGATACAGTGTTAGATAAAGAATAAAGAATTAGAGTCAGAGCCACCTAATCATAGCCATTCTCCAATTCTACCCACTCACCCATGTTTTACCTATGAACACATGGTGAGATTTTTTCTCCAAGATTCTGACTGGAAGAAGACTGGTTTCAGGCTGGGGATTTAGCTCAGTGGCTCAGTGCCTGTCTGGCAAGTTGAGGTCCTGAGTTCGATTCCCAGTACCAAAAAAAAAAAAAAAAAAGACTGGTTTCCCCTTTCTGTTTTTCTTGGGAAGAACTAGTTTTAATTTTGGTGGAGTTTTCTAGAGCAATATTATTTGATAAGCTCATGAGACCCCTGTGATAAATGTTGAATGAGGAAGCTCTTAGTGGAGTCATAAAGGGCTGCTTTCTGATGACCAGCTGAATAGAGTCTAATATGGTGCAGAGGTTGAGAGGGGGTTGCAGAATTATTCTCCAAGGGCTGAGGCTTTGCCATCTACCAGCTCTGTGACCTTCAGCAAAATGCTGGACCTCTTCATGTTTTCATTTTGGCATCTGTGAAATGGGCATGATGATAAAACTTTCCATATGTTGTGGTAAAGACTAAGTTATTTTAAGGGTTAAATGAGTGCAATATGCAAAATCACCAAAACATGGCATGCAGTAAATTCTTGATAAATACTATTAGTCCTTCTTAACCAGAACCACAACAGGTATACATATTTCCTTCTCTTTCATCTGTTTTGATTCTCCATTGGGTTCTAGTATTTCAGCAGTGGGTTTACTAACAAAATGATGAGTTTCAAGTTTCATGGCCTTCTTAAATAACAGACAAAGGAGCAAATGAAAACAAATGTTTGTTGAGAAGCCTTTTGTTTTTTGTTTTTTTCTTCCTCCAAGCCAGGAAATTCCTATCCCAAGTCAGATTAATAAAGTTAATTGGGGAAAATGTAGATCTCTATATTTGCCTAGTAAATTTGAAATGCCATGAGTTATTCAGATTTACTGAACAACTTGTGGCTTTTTAATATAACTGTGCACCTGAAACAGTAGAAAAACTGAAAAAATACAGTATCTGGGCCCTGTTCCAGAGTATGTTGGTGACGTGTCTGGAGTATCCACGTGTCTTTCAAGTTCTCCAAGTGATTTGAAGGCACAAAACCGGGTGGGAACTACTGAAGGAAACACTCCTCTACCTAACGAGGTTTACTTAAGCAGACCCAGAGAAAGGATAACCAAAGCAACAGCTTTCTTTTTTTTTTTTTTTTTTTGTGGGTACCAGGGATCGAACTCAGGACCTCGCCCGTGCCGCTGAGCGATATCACCGGCCCTTTTTTCATATGTGGGTACCGGGAGTCGAACTCAGGACCTCGTGCTTGCCAGGCAGGCGCTTATGCCGCTGAGCCATCTCACCGGCCCACAACAGCTTTCATGTTGAAATATGTTCTTCTTGTTAGTAAACCTCATTATAAAATTAATGGTTTTCTATTATCTCTGAAGAGGTAGATGTGGAAAAAGGAATTTAAAAGAAATCAATTAATTATGTTTAAATTTAAAAAAATCAATTAAATAGGTGGTCGGGGAAGTCTAAATGTCTCAGCTAGGCATTCCATACATGACTCTCCTTGTCAACCTGGATTTCCATATTAACAGTACCACAAGCCAAAAATGTCCTGCTTGGCACAATGCACTCAGTATATATTAACTGAAGGGCTGCAGCAGAACAACGTAGGTAAAGTTGGAATAGCCACTGAATGCTGAACTGCAGAGAGACTTGCATGTAAGATTCCGGGGTCCCCACATTGCCTATTCTAGGAGCACTCTTTGCAGAGCCCCCAGTGAAGACTGTCCCTGAGAAAGGGTGACTTGAAGACTCTGCAGGATGGGCACAGGCTCACGGTCCCAACTGGGGTCAGAGCGTCAGGAGAGCTCACCTCTCTTCCTCTCCTGCAGCCTCTGGAGACTTCAGTAGGAAACTCCTGGGCACTACAAGCTTTCACAGTTTCAAATTCATCTAATCATGTACTGTTTAGACAAGAACAGGAAATCCGGAGATGATTCCTTGGCCCCAGAGGTGAACAAGATAGTTTTATGTCATTAAATTTATCAACCGAGGGACCGCTCATTCCAGAGACGCCTGTGGGACGCCATGCTTCTGTCCAGGGCAGACGCTGTGGGGTTCTCCCTGTTCCTTCTGGGCAGTTGCTGACCGCCAGTCTCATTAGGTCCTGTTTGCTGGAGGTTCTCATTTTCTGTCTCTCTGTTCATTTATTTACGGGACACTGGACAGGACAAAGCATGTTGTAACTGACCACCAATGGAGCCAGCTCTGTTCACAGATTACGGTTGCCCTGGCAACCAGTTTTGCCGAACTCATCACAGCAAACATAGAATGAATGCTGGTCAACACCCCAGATAAAAAGGGGTTATGCAACTGTTTGCTGAGTCCTGGGCAGAGGTTTTTTTTTTTTTTTTTTTTTTTTTTTTCCTGGATGTTTCCCAGAATATCCCTATATTCATATTCAGAAATTCTAAATGAAGAATTCTTATTTAAACCTCTAACAAGCATTTCCATTGTTCATAGAAAAAAATCTGCTGCTTTTGGAAAAATAAATTAAAAGTCTAGAAGATCTCAGTTGGTTGGTGTTTCAGTTTCAGTAACGGCTCAAAAGTATATTTAACAATAAGCTTTCCCTAGACAAGAAACCAGAGAGGCTACTCATGTATATCTAATGATCTACATAAATAATTTCATCTACTTAGAGTCAAAATTTGAGTCATTAAATGGTTTTACTTCAGTCTCAGCTAAATAGAGTCTTGAAAATGAATTTTAAAATGCAGAAATAAGCTTTTGAAAAACATTTCAGAGACAGGATGGAGCCTCTCTTTGTGGAAAAAGCAAATTGGCAAAGAGGACAATTTATTTAAGACAACAAGTACAAAGGGGCAAGACTCTGGGATCTCCTGTTCCCCGAACCATTTAATTCTATGCAAACAATTAAATGGTAACATGATCCAGGTTTCTAGAGTAGTTTATGTTTACTTCTGTCTCTGGAAGAAAAATCTCACACAGAATAAGATAGTAACAGTTGCTATGATTTGTACCTGGGTGGGTGACATAGTTTACCTCATGGTTATTCTCCGCTACCTTTTCAGAGTCATGAATTTCTCTACTTTCTGATGCCTGGAGATTTTCACATCAGTTTCTTCTTCCTCCTCCCATTTTGCCTTGTTCTTTTTTTTTCCCCCAGTAGCATCAGGTCTGGTGTTTTGAATCAAGTAGATGCCAAGAGCTGGTTGTTCTCTTCTTGGACAGTTCATCTCAGATGACTGAGTGGAGGCCTCTGTTCTTTTTTATGTTTGTTCTGAAGAAATTGGCCCAGGCTTCTTTAAATTCAAATTGGACCATTCTCAATGATGGTTTGTTTCGCTCTTAAAATGCAGCTATTGGAGGACTGTGTTAGTCAGCTTTCTGTAGCTGTGGCAAAATACCTGCGACCATTGACTTAAAAGAAGGAAAGGTTTGTTTTGGCTCATGATTTCAGGGTTTTCAGTCCATGGTTGCTTGGCTACATTACTTTTGGGCCTATGGTAGTAACATACATCATGGTGAAAGCAGGTGGCAGAGGAGGCTGCTCACCTCATGGTGGCCAGGAAGTGAAAGCAGGGCAACAATTCAGATCCAGACCTTAACGAAGACCAGTGAAATACAACCAAAGACTTCTTTTATGTTTGGATTTTAAAAAAATTTGTTCAGGGCCCAGATAAGTTATTTTTAATTGAGTGATACATGTACTGAGGTTATTAATAACTAAATAATTTCAAGATATCTTCCTTTTTATTGTGTCATTATTGCCTATTTTTGGCCTAAGCATAGGCAGTTCTTTCTGGAGAAAAATAACAAGCACAAAGGGCAAGAGAATATGTATTTTTTTTCAGAAGCAAATATTTTAAATAGTACATTTTTATCTTTTTATTTTGTGATAATTATAGACTCTCAGGAAATTACAAAGAAATAGACAAATTCTGGTGCCCCTTTATCCAGTCTCCCCATCTTGCATGACTATAGGACAATATCAAAATCAGGAAATTGACATTGGCATAATTCAAAGAGCTTATTTAAATTGCAGCCATCATTCACATATTATGTATTTGCATACATGCACTCACATATTATGTATGTATGTGTCTGTGTGTGTAGCTCTTTGCAGTTTCGTCACGTGTGGCTTTGTGTAACCACCTTCACAAACAAGATCCATAACTGACATTATCACAAGTTTCTCTATTTTGTCTTCTCATAATCAAATTTACTCCCTTCCCAAAACACTCATCCTCCACAGACACTAATCAGTGGTAAACACTAATTAGTTGTCCATCCCTCTAATTGTATTATTCCACTAATATATCAGTGAGATTATGCAGTGTAGATATTTTTTGAGATTAGCTTTTTCACTCAGCATAATTTCCTTGAAATCCAACCAGTGTGTTGCATTTATCAGTAGTCTACTCCATCCAGTGTGTTGCATTTATCAGTAGTCTACTCCTTTTTTTGCTGAGTAATATTCCATGGTATTAAGGTACCACAGTTTGTTCAGTGATGCATTCACTGAAGGACATTTAAGTAGTTGCCAGTTTTGAACTCTTATGAATAACGCTGCTATAAATCTTTGTGTGCAAGTTTCTGCATGGGAATAAATTTTATTTCTCTGGATAAATGCCGAAGGGTACAATTGCTGTGCTGTATGGTAAGTTCATTCATAGTTAAAAAAAAATTTTCTAGAGTGATTGTGCCATTTACAATCCTACCAGCCATATATGAGTAATCAAGTTTCTCCACATCCTTGCTAGTATTTGGTGTTGTAATTATTTTCTATTTCGCCATTCAAATAGGTATATAATGATATAGCATTGTGATCCCTGCAAGCATTTCCCTTTTCCCTATGAGCTAATGACATTGAACTCCTTTCCTGGGCCTATTTGCTGACTACATATCTCCTAGTGAAAGGTCTGTGTATTAATTTTGTCCATTTCCTAATTGGATGTTTTAAGATGTTGAATGTTGAGAATTCTTTATATAGTTGATATAAACTCCTTGTTGAATCGGTGATGTGCAGATATCACAAGCTTGTAATTTGTCTTTTCATCTTAACAGGGTCTTTCACAGGGTAAAATTTTAAGATTTTGGTAAGTAGTAATTTATACATTTTATGGCTCATACATTTGGTGTCAAGTCTAAGAACTCTGCATAGTCCTTCTTAAGTTTTAAAGATTTTTCTCCTAAATTAAAGTTTTATATTTTTCTGTTTTACATCTAATCTCATGATACATTTTGAATACTTAAAATAAGAAATGGCTTTTAAGTTTGGATTCATTTTTTTTCTCAAAGGATGTCCAATTTTATAACACCATTTCCAAGGAAAGCTACCTTTCCTCCATAAAATTACTTTCGTTGCTGGGCCAAAAATTAAATGAGCCTTTCTGCATGGGTCTATTTCTGGGCTCCTTCCTCTGTTCCATCAATCTGTGTGACCATCCCTCCAGAAGTACCACACCATCGTGACTACTGTAGCTATATAGCAAGCCTTGTGATCAGGAAGTGTGATTCCTCTGCCTTTAGTCTTCGTTTTCAAAATTTTTATGGCTATTCCAGGCCTTCTTTCCTTCCACACAAATTTTAGAATAAGCTTGTCTATTTATACAATTTCTCCTGCCATTGTGATAGGAATCACATTATCCCTATAGATCAGTTTGGGAGAGAATTGAGAACTTTACTATATTGAGTCTTCTAATCCATAAACTCAGCATGTCTCCCCAAATACTTAGGACTTGCATGATTTCTTAGAATCAACCCTGTAATTTTCAGAATATTCAACCTTGCTGGATGTGGTGGTGCACACCTGTAATCCCAGCACTCAGGAAGCTGAGGCAGGAGGATCACTGTGAGTTTGAGGCCAGCTTGGGCTACAAAGTGAGTTCAAGGCCAGCCTGAACTGCATAGCAAGACCCTGTCTCAAAAAGACAAAAAAACAAAAAACAAAAATAAAAAAAAATCAAAACACAGAATACTCAACCTTTACTTGTTTTGTTAAACTTATATCTAAGTATTTCATTTTCTTGAGAGTAATTGCAAGAAATAGTACATTTTAAAATTTCATTTTGGATTTGCTTCTTATTGGTGTATACAAATGGAGTTGCTTTTTTGGTGGTCTTGTATCTTGTGACCTTAATAAACTCACTTTTTTGTTTTAGAAGTCTTTTTGTAGATTCTTTGAGGGTTTTCCATCTACACAATCATTTCATCCAAAACTAGAAAGTTGTATTCCTTCCACTCCAGTTTTTATGCCCTACAATTTCTTTCTTGCCTTATAGTGGTAGCTAGAATTTCCAACACTATGAGAGTCACTCTGGTGAATGCTGACATCCTTGTCCCTTTCCTGATCTCAGAGAAAAAGTATACAACCCCTCATCATTAAGCATGATATCAGACATAGTAACCATAAGATTTTTGTAGGTGCTCTTAATAAGGATAAGGAAGTTGGTCCCTATTCCTAGTTTGCTGAGGTTTAAAAAAATCATAACTATCTTTTGAATTTTGTCAAATCTTCTTTCTGCAATCGTTAATATAATGTGATTCTTCTTCTTCCCCTCCTCCCATCTTCAACTTCCCCCTTCCTCCCTCCCCTTCCTGCTTCCCTCTCCCCACCCTTTATCCTCCTCCTACCTCCTCCCCCCTCCTTCTTCTTCACTAGTACTGAGGATTGAACCCAAGGTCTTCTCATTGAGATACGTCCCTAGACCTTTTTCCATTTTTGGAGACAGAGCCTCACTAAGTCTCTAATTTTCCCAGGCTGGGCTTGAACTTGTGATTCTTCTGCCTCATGGATACTAGGCAAGTACTCTACCAATGAGCTACCTCCCCTGCCCAGGAACAATTTTTGTTGCATTAATTTTTTCTATCATTTTCTTGTTTTTCATTTCATTTATTTCTGTTTTTATCTTTATTATTTTCTTCCTTCTGCTTGCTTTGGATTTATTTTGCCCTTCTTATAGTTTCTTGAGATAGGAACTATTATTTTTGATTCAAGACATGTCCTCTTTTCTAATGTAAGCATTTAGTGCTGTAAATTTTTTCTCAGCACTATTTTAGATAAATTTCCAAATTTTGTTATGTTATATTTTCATTTAATTTTTACGTATTTTGAAGATTTATTTTGAGAATTCTTTGAATCATTGATCATTTAGAAGTGTGTTATTTAGTTTAATTTATAGGTGTTTAAGGATTTTCCTGTCATCTTTCTGTTATTGATTCCTAGGTTAACTCTGTTATGGTAGGAATATATGCTATATAATTTTTAATTCTTTTCAATTTTAGCATACATGCTGCTGAAGTGAGCACAATTTGTTTTTTTTTTTTTTTTTTTTTTTGGTCCCTGGAATCAAACTCAAGACCTTGAGCTTACCAGGCAGGTGCTTGTGCCACTGAGCTATATCCCCGGCAGCGAGCACAATTTTAATTCTTTTATACTTATTAAATTTGTTTTATAAGGATAGAAAGTGATCTATCCTAGTGAATATCTCATGGGCTACTGCAAAGAATTTATATTCTTTTGTTGGTGAAATGTTCTATGAATGTTGGTTTGACAAATAGTGTTGTTGAGTTCTTTTATATTCTTGCTAGTATCTGTGTAGTAGTTATATTTATGCCGAGAATGAATTATTGAAGTCTTCACTAAAATTGAAGATTTTCCTATTTCGCCTCTGAGATTTACTAGATTTTGTTTTTAATCTTTTGAAGCTTTGTTGTTTAGTGCATATAAGTTTAGGATTTTTATATCTTCTTGGCAAATGGATTTCTTTATCATTAAGTAATGTCCTTCTTTGTCCCCATTAATTTTCTTTGTTTTAAGGTCTAATTTATATATTTATGTGATGGTAATATAGCCTTCCTGATTTCTTTTAGATCCCTTTTCTCCTTAATTAAAAAAAAAATTGTCTGTATTCACTTTATATAAGTAAGCAATTTTTAACACATAAAAGATGGCAGTATAATTTTCATTTTAACCAAAAATGCTATTTAAATACTATATCATGAGTGAAGATATTTGTTTTTTCCTTCCCCAGGTCCTAGCCTTCTGCTATCATTTTATGTCTCTTTGGAGTGCTCTCTTTAGCCATTCTTGTAAGGTAGGTCTGCTAGTGGCAATCCTATTTTCATTCTTTTGATGCTGTCTTTATTTCTCCTACAGTTATGAAAGTAGTTTGTCCAGGTACAAATTGGGGTGGGCAGTTTGTTTCTTTTATTTATTTATTTATCTATTTATTTTATTTTTTATGTGGGTACTGGGAGTCGATCTCAGGACCTTGCGCTTGCCAGCAGGCGCTTGTGCTGCTGAGCGATATCACCAGCCCATTTTTTTCCTTTATGTGGGTACCGGGAGTCGAACTCAGGACCTCATGCTTGCCAGGCAGGCGCTTATGCCACTGAGCTATCTCACCGGCCCTAGTTTGTTTCTTTTAGCACTTCCTTCCAGGTTCCTCAGTTTCAAGGAAAATCAGCTTCCATTAAAATTCATTTTCCTTTATAGGTAATGTATCATTTTCTTCTGGGTGTTAAGATTGTTTTCTTTTTATTTTGTTTTCAGCACTTTTATAAGTATGTGTCTTGGTAGAAAATTTTTTAGAAATTTATTTTATTTGTGTTTGCCCAAACTCTTATTGGGTTACCAATAACTTCACCAAATTTGGGGAATTTTCAGATATTCTTTCTTTGAATACCTCTTTAGCCCTGCACTCTTTTCTCTCTTGTTCTAGCACTTTTTTTTTTTTTTTTTTTTTTTGTCTTTTTGAGACAGGGTTTCACTATGCAGTTCAGGCTGGCCTTGAACTCACTTTGTAGCCCATGCTGGCCTCGAACTTGCAGCAATCCTCCTGCCTCAGCCTCCCAAGTGCTGGGATTACAGGTGTGTGCCACCAAGCCCTGCACCAATGACATCAATTTTAACATCCTTTTGTTCCATATGTTCTAAAGATCTGTTCATTTGAACAATTTTTTTAGTTTGTTTTGTTTTTCAGTAAACTCAAGTTCACTGGTTCTCACCTCTCTCATCTCCACCTGTACTATTGAGTTCATCTAGTGATTTAAAAAAAAAACTAGTAGTGATATTTTTCATTTGTATAATTTCCACTTTTTTCCTTTTTTTTTTAAATAGCTTCTATTTCTCTGCTAATATTTTCTACTTTTTATTTCTTTGTAGAGAAGTTGTAATTGTGAAAGTATTTTAATAATGTACTGAATGGGTTTGCCTCTGCCTTGGGCATAGGTTGAGGTGTGTCTCTTCGTTAGGGCTCCACCAGCTGCCCCTGCCCCAGGATTTTAGCCACATACAGCAGGCATTCTTATTCTTCTGTGCTTGTGGGTGGTTCTGGGCTGCAGGTCTTTTTTTTTTTTTTTTTTTTGTGGGTACCGGGGTGTTGACCTCAGGACCTCGCGCGCCGGCAGGCGCCCGTGCCGCTAAGCGATATCACGGGCCCCTTTTTCGTATGTGGGTTCCGGGAGTCGAACTCGGGCCCTCGCGCTTGCTGGGCAGGCGCTTAAGCCACTGAGCCATCTCACCGGCCCTGGGCTGCAGGTCTTACTGAGGCCCAGCCTGTGACATTGGGCCATAGAAGGGACCTGTTAAGGAGTTCACTATAATGTCAGTCCTCAAGCTTGAGGTCTGTAGTTGTTTTGCCATCTTCTTTCTACATTTTGGAATTGTTTCAATTGTCCACTGAATTGCTTCTACGATGTTTAGTTATATTTAGAGTTTAGCGTATATATTGGGCAGAGTCTTGGACCAAGCCACATGTGAGAAAGTTATCCTCGAATGTGATCATCTCGTACAAATTCATCCTGCTCTGTTGTAGGTCAGGCTCAAGTCTAGGCTATTGTGACCATCGTCACAGGGTTCATATAACATAATATATTGCATTTTACATGAAACAGAACTGTCTGTGATCAATTTCCATTGAGCAGCTTGGGGAAGGGAGATACATTCAGAGACCCAACTCTGGATATTACAAATACATAGACCATTTAATTTGATTTCAACTTTTTACCAACATGAATTATCCTGCAGCAAGCAGCCTGGCGATTAATCTTTGCATTGGCCTGCTACATCCCCACCAACACGGTGACTCACAGGTGATAACAATGACAATACAGATCGCAACTTCTCCCTTGACATGCAAGACTGCAGTGGCTGTCAGCTAAGGAAATACATTCACTTTGTTATATTTTCACAGAATTCTTATGTCTGAATATCACACCACAAATAATTGAAAATATCTCAGTGGAAATTGAGACTGACAGAGCCAAAATGAAGGCTCCAAAGGCACACAACTTGATTAATGAAAATTCTAGGGGGCAGGTTTTATGTCTGGTGACTTCTAAACCAGGTGTCTTGCCCCAGTCCTGTGTTGTCTTTCTCCTCTTAGAAGGAAGTGTCCTCAGGAGAGCTTGATTACAAAACTGCTTAGAAATCTTTCCTATTGACTAAAATTTTAGGGAGATTTTTAGCCACAAAAGTAAGGCAAAAATAGAGTTTTTCTGGTTGACTCTCAATGATACATTAATGAATTCAGTTAGAGAACACAATTCTTAAGTATTTTGTTAAATTTAAGATTTTCCATAAATGATAAGATTTATTGGTACCTAGTAAGCTTTCTTGGTCCCAGCTGCTTGAGTCATTAGGAGGCTGTAGGATTCTCCATTTTTCACACCACAGACTTCAGGTCACACATGTCCTGGGGTTATCGGGGACCTCAGGATGGTTATTTACTCAACATACTTATTTACCACAAAGGTCTACATTTTGGGAATCTCTGGTATATTCCTTTAGGTGTGGAATATGATTACTACATTCTAGTATTTCAACATTTTAATATAAATGTTCTAATATTTCAACATTTTAAATGCGTTTAAAGTAGATGTCTTGAAATAAGGGAAATAAAATTGTCTACATATGAACATGTGTTAATAAGAACCAAGTAGTTTGGCCGAAATTCACCTTTGAGAGCTGAAACTAGTACTGATGAAAGTTTTCCTTCTTATGCAGATGTGTGGAGCTCCACAGACTTCCTCCCTTAGATGGTGGAAGGAAGTTAGAAGCTACAATCTGGTCGAGCACAGTAAATAATTAAAAGGACACTTGCCAGATGTAGGAGAGGGAGTGGGGGAGGAAAAACTGATTTTCTGAGCATTATCATGCTCCAGGTACTTTAGATTGTTATCTTAGTGCTCAAAACAGCCCTCTTCCTAGCCACTTCCTCATCAGCCCATTGTACAGATCAGGAAACAGGAAGTAGGAGAGGCTCAGAGATTTCTGAAAGTCTCTTCCCTAATAAATCACAGGCAGAGGAGCAGAATCCAGGTCTGTGCCTCTCTAGAAGGTGCTTCTTTCCACAGCATAAAACTTCTTCCTGAAATTCTTAGGATTAAAGCAGTGTGGGTAGAAATCAAGGACATTTCAGATGTAGGAGAATTCATATGCTGTAAGTCCACTGTAGGGTGTTACCTTAATTGAATTCAAATTAGTTTGTCTTTGAAAACACAGAAGGACTGGAAAATGGAATCATTAGTGTCACAAGAGCACAACCTTTCGGACTTGGTTTAGTTGCAAGGCTGGGGCTAATGTGTCTCTAAATCCCTAAGAGGCACATTAGTAGGTAATTACAACAAATAAAGACTAATGGGTGAACCACATCTGTTTTGTTGATTGGGCTTAAGGAAAAATTCTGGGTTAGTCAAATTGCTTGACCTGCTTTAGCCACCCCTAACCCCAATTGAAAGCATACCTGCGAGGGTTCCATTGTCTAATGGGGGAAGATCGCTTGACCTCATGTGTGTGCAGGAAAAACTCAAGCAGCAGCAGACAGATTCCCATCTTGTTTCTGGCACAGTGACTTGGTTGATGACTTTAGACAGTGCCACTCATTTTTCCTGACCCTGGAAAGGCCATAGAATGTGCCTAAGAGGAGGACTGTCATAAATAAATGTTTATCTTTGCTGTCTCTTTAGGGACCAAAGTGTTTTCCAAACGATTGGATAAAAATCCATAAGAGAGAGAGACAGTGCTTTCTCAACCTTAATTACTCCGAAGGTACCTGGAGTCCAGGTGCTAATGGAGTGAAATTTTCCAGGTGGTCAAGCCTTCATGTTTTTGATAATGTAGTATAACAAAACTTCCAGTTGGGGAACAAAGAACCTATTATTAATTTCTTAAGGCAGGGAGTAATTAAAAACCTTTTCGGATAGAGTTTTCCTATTATGTGATGTAATTTGTATCGCCCTGTGGCAAGCACGATGGTGCGTGCTCTCTAATCTGTTTAATCTTCCTCTTCCCAAGTGTGTAGGATGACTGCATTTCTGGACTCCTCTTCTAGCGAGATCAGGACCACATGACTGGTCCTCACCTATGGGGTGGGAGAGTCCTGGGCACTGTAAACCATTCCCTGATCTGATCCTTAGAAATCTTACAGCTGAACATAATGCGCTCTTTCCCTGACTCAGCAGCTACAGAAGCCACATCAGAGGGTTCCTCATCTGCAGACAGGGGCAGCCTGGGCCCCTGACTCACCAGTGGAGGAGAGGGGACCTGCACACATCGTCCCTATCAGACTCGAGTGAGAATCAAAGCTTCTTTGCGCTAAGCCACTGAGATTTCTGGACTTACCGATCGCCCCAGGATGCCTGGAGCATGCTGAATCATGTGTTCTCCTCGCCCTATGTTCTTACGCTTCGTTCCTCCACTTGAACCTCACAGAATCTCCTCTTTTTATGGGAAGTTCAAATGTCCTTAGTCCAGACAGCCGCTTAGTGCTTCACTCTCAAGACTCAAGTCCAGAAGATTTTGTCTCCTCTAACAGCCATGTAGAGCAGCAGTGATTCATGCATGTTCTCTTTATATTGAAATATTTATTCAACGATGTCTGCTGTATGTATGGGCCATAAAAGCAGGCTACTAACCGGTATTTCCCTGCCCTCAACTAATCACATTTCAGTCAACCCACACAAGAAAAGCCACAAGTGCTAAGGCAAATTATAAATGTCTGAACAGGATTCCTAAGTTAATATCTCTGTGTTTGGGCTTGCCCTCTTCTCCGGTTCCCCCAAAATTTGCAAACATTTAAGTGTCCTCGACATTTCCTCATTTTAACTGCCACTCACCTGTCTGGAACTTGGAACTGTGGCGCTGTTTTTCCTTCTCATGCTCTCGGGAGAAAAGCCTACTTTGATACCTAATGTGATGGGCTCTCACCACACCACTGTCCTAGCCTCTTTATTTCCTCTCATTTGTTAGAGGATTGGAAATTTCTTTGGTCTGCTCTCTATCCAAATATGACAATTGTTAGCAAAGAAAAATAACACCGAAAAAAAAAAAAGTCAGTCTTGCTGAACATGGTAGTGCATGCCTTTAGTCCTAGCACTCTAGGAGGCTGAGGCAGGAGGATCACAAGTTGGAGCCCAGCTTGGGTGACTTAGCAAGATCTTGTCTCAAAAAAAAAAAAAAAAAAAAGGGCCTAGGGATTTAGCTCAGCAAACTTAACTGGTAGGTCCTGGGTGCAATCCCCAGTAGTGCATTAAAAAATATCTGCTTAGATATCCAAGAAAAATCAAAGGACAAGGTATTAAAGCTAATGTGGAAGTTTAGCAGGATGGCAGAATACAAAATCAACATTAAAAATAACCTGCTTACATTGCTGTACAACACCAGTAACAGATTTAAACTAAAACTGGGGCAGGGAGGTGGATAGAGGAAGGAGGTGGAAGGAGAGAGAGAGATTGATTGTCATCCGTACTAGAAATTCCTGCAGGTGCACACAGGGAATTATGAACAAAGAGGTTCACTGTGGCATTGATGATGTAAATACAAGATCGATAATAAAAATGGCCACGCATTGGAAACCATTGGGGTAAACTAATGCTACATAAAGATCTCCGAGATATATCGAAGACTGTACAGCATACGTTTAAGAAGAAAAAGCCATTCATACTAAACGAAACAGAAAAGCGTAAAGCCTCACTGTGTATTTCTGCAGAGATCTGCATACTGAGATCTGCACATTGAAACTAATCATTAAAGATGGTCTTAGATGGCCAGTCTTTGGGGAGTGGTTTGGTCCTGAGGGCTTCCGCGTCATGAGTGGAAAGAGAGCCCTGATGGGGGCTTGTTTGCCCCTTCTGCCACATCCCAGCCCAGCAAGCGGAAACTGTCTATGAGGAGCAGGCCCTGGTCTGACACCGAATTTGCTTACTCCTTTGTCCTGGGCTTCTCAGCCTGCAGAACTACGAGAAGTAACGTTCTGTTGGTCATAAACCGTACAGTCTAAGTTCTTGTTACAGCTGCTGTAAGACTAAGACGGACATACGTGTAAATATAGAATCGTATAGACAAGGTCGGAAAGAACCCTTACCAAAATGTTTCAGTAGTTAAGTCTGGGAGAGGGTGGGGTGATCACAGAAACTTGACTTCCTCTGCTTTAGCCTTTTCTGTGCCCTTATGTAAGAAATACAGACACGATATCAAGCTCTGTTTTGTGGCTGATAAAGAACCTTTACCGTAAGGCTTGACGACTATCGTGTGTAGCTTGATCAAGGTAAATTGGTACCTTGGCAGGTCAGTGCTCAGTAAGTACCATCTTGCTTTCTAAATGTTCACTCAAAACAAATAAAGGATGAAAGAGATAGTGGTGACAGGATGACATTTTGTTGTTCTTATCTTTAATCCTCCCAGATGTTTGATGCTATTAGGTCCTAGGAATGACTTTTGGTGCCATAGTACAAACCCTCTTGGTGAATATAATTGAAAATGGTTAGTGGATCAGTTGCTAAAAGTCAGGTTAATAAGATGGAGCAGGGAAACATAAAAAAATTACATATATGCGTCAAGGCAGTTTTATTTTAAAATCTATAAATACCTGTTGGCTCCCCAAGCTTCTGATGCAGGACTGAGGCCTTTGCTACAATTGTGGGTCCCCTACTTGGAGTATTCTTTTCTTTTCCCTGCATTTCTATAAAGCTGCATGCTTCATCTCCAGTTTTCTTTAAATCTAAATGGCAGACATCTGCAAAACAACCAGAGAGCAGATTCCTTGCAGATTTCTCCAGTTTTCTACCCAATCATTTCCAGTTGATAATTTGATAACAGTATTTGTATTTCTTTTCAGACTTTTTTCTTTTTTTTTAAAAAAATTTATTAGTACATGTTTGCAGTACATAATGACTGCATTCATTGGGGTGTTGGCACATGTGAAACCTGTGCAAACTGTGAGCTAAATAAACCTTTCCTCCTTTAACCTTGGGTGTTGGATATTTTGTCTCAGCAATGAGAGAAAAGTAACTAAGACACGTACAAACACAACTGTTATCAAAAGGTATTAACTCTGGGTAACTTTCCAGCGAGTCACTAGCTGGGAACAGAAGAAGTTAGGCAGCTGTGAAGCATTCTAGGGGCCAAGGCCACCATGTGGTCACATAGATCCAATGGGAAGCACCAGGTGTGTCTCTAAGTCGGTCCCCCAAGCAGGCTGGGAAAGTTTCTGTAATGTTCTGTGATGTCACAGCCAGGCCCAGAAAGCCTAAATCTGCCCTTGCAGTCCCTCCTTATGAAGGGTTCTGAGACAGCTGCTACAGTTCAGTCCTCTAGATGGCCTTGGATGGACCCAGTCCTCTCCTCTTTCTCTCCAGTGGTTCTCAGGAATAACTGTGCAGAGGGCTGGGAGAGCAGCCCTTGAAATCCAGAGGAGCTGACTGTCTCAGTCCCTCCTGGAAATGGTGTCCCACCATGCTTTTGCCCTGAGATGTGAAACCCAGAGGTTGCTTCCCAGAGCTCCTCAGCTGCCCCAAGGAGTGGTCCTGAGCCTCTGGGGACCGACTCAACATGAATCTTGACTCTTATTGTCCCTTGCTGTACATCTGTAAGGAGTAAATCACTCCGTTTAACATATGTGTATGTGCGTATGTGTGTGCACCGTGAACTGGCTTCACAATGCACGTAAAAAAGAATTGCGTAACTTCTACCTAGAGTCCTGGCTCACCAGCAAAGAAGAGTTGGTGTAAGAGCCACATTCGGGCTCTTTCCTCTGAGAAGAGTGCGGGAGCCCAGCTCAGGGGTGAACACACATCTGGGCAGAGGTGAGGAGGACGAGGCTGCCGGACCACCGGGGGGCCTCGATCCCACTCACTCACGCCTGTGAAAGAGCATCAATGGGGAAAAACAGGCAGCTAAACCACCTTCTCTGTGTTCTCTCTGACCCAGCTAACTGCAGGCAAGGTAGAAGTGGAACAGGACACAATGAACTTTTAACTTTGCATAGTTTTGTTATTTATTTTGAATAACATGGGGAACACCTGTGAATGTCCTCCCCATACTCAAACCCAGAGAATTACCTGTGGCTTCCTTGTCCCTGTGAGCTTCTCCCATCCTGACCCTGTATACCTTCCTGGCTAGCAGCAGTCAGCATTCTGGGCTCTAAGCTTCTCCTTCTCTTACTTTTTCTGGGTTGTTTTAAATATATGCAAGCCTATACTCTTATTCAGTCAAAATAAGAAAGCAAAATGAAAAATCCTCGTTGCTTGCCCTGTTGTGCTTGGTCTGGAAACCTGAGGGGTCGCATATAAGATGGAGTAGAAGTGTATAAATAATCGCTTCATTCACGGGAAAGACTAGATGCCCACGAGGGAGTGGGCAAAGGTCAGTTTCTCAGAGAGAAATCAGAAATCAATAACTTAGCTCCCTTCAGTCTAAAGAACTGATGATTGGCCTTTCCCACGTTGATTTCTTTTGAATGCCTAGGGTTTTAACCTGCTTGGCGAATTGCACTATGGAATGGACCAAGAATGTGGCAATGGTTATGTTGGACGATCTGTTTAACTGGAGCGTTAGACCCAGGGAAACGTTCCTCTCCGGGGGCATGGTATAATCATCACCTATGTGATGGATGGAGAGACCACAAAAACACGATTATTCCAGGGAATCCCAGCACGACCAGGAAAGTTGTTTCAACATGAATCTAGCCATATTTCAACGACTTGAGGTTACTTCTTTCTTTCTACATCATCCTCTTTTTTCTTACAGGAAAAATGTCCCCTTGGCTTTCATCTGTACTCTCAGGTGCTTATTTTATAGGCTGCCTGAGACCAGGGCTAAGATCCTTACAGTCTTTCTGCTGTCCTGTAAGACAGCCAGTGTTATTTTGAGTTGGGACTGCGAGAAACGATGAGGATGCTTCTGTGATAGCAATGAGCTCCCAGAGGTTTCGTTTCAGGACCTGGCATCGAGGGATCAGTTTGCCCTGCTCTGTGCTGTGGGTCTGCAGGAGCTTGAATCTATTTGCAGTGTGAAAAGTGTAAGGAAGCCTGGCACCTTTCAGATGTCAAGGTCTGGCTGTAGCTGCCACATAGCGGACTTCAGTGGCTTAGCTCAGAGTGGTGGCGAAAAGAGGTGCCCAGTGCGGCTGACTCAGGGGATGGATGATAAATGGAGAAAACAAAGCCCGAATGCCTCTGTGAGGAAGATGTCAGCTTGCCCATTAAGGACGATTAAATGCTTAAAGGAAGATCTCATCCAGCCATGACCTATGCAATCAGTGTCATTCCTGGTATTCGTAGAGATTGGTTACAGCCCCCCCCATACCGACAACATCTGAAGATGCTCAGGTCCCTTATATAAAATGGCACTGTATGTGGCATTGTATGTGCATTGTATATGCATAGAACCTACACACATCCGTTCTCTTGTGTACTTGGATCAACTCTAGATTTCCTATGGTACCTGGCGCAATGTAAATGCTAGGTAAACAGTTTTTTTTTTTGTGGGTACCGGGGGTCGAACTCAGGACCTTGCGCGCCAACAGGCGCCGGTGCTGCTGAGCGATATCACCGGCCCTTTCTTCGTATGTGGGTTCTGGGAGTTGAACTCGGGCCCTTGCGCTTGCCAGGTAGGCGCTTATGCTGCTGAGCCATTTCACCAGCCCTTTTTTCTTTTCTTTTCTTTTCTTTTTTTTTTTTTTTTAATGTGGGTACTGGGAGTCAACCTCAGGACCTCGCACTTGCCAGCCAGCAAGCACTTGTGCCACTGAGCGATATCCCGGCCCTTTTTTTCCTTTATGTGGGTTCCAGGAGTCAAACTCAGGACCTCGCGCTTGACAGGCAGGCGCTTATGCTGCTGAGCCCCTAGGTAAACAGTTTTTATACTAAATTGTTTTTGGAAGAGTGAGTAACAAGAGAAAAAAAGACTGTTCTTATTCAGTACAGACACATCTTTTCAAAAATATTTTTGAGTCAGTGTTGGTTGAATGTGGGCATGCAGCATTGGGGGTCAACTGTAATTGGTTGATTTCTACACTAGGCATTTGTGCAAGTACGTGGGGTGGGATAAACACTCCTGTAATCCCAGTACTCTGGGAGGCTAAGGCAAGAAAACTCAAGTTTGAGGTCAGCCTGGGCAATTTAGCAACTCAGAGAAACACTGTCTCAAATATAAAAAGTGAAAAAAAGAAAGAAAGGTCTGGAGATATAGCACAATACAAAGAGCCTGGGTTCAATTCCCAGCATTGGTGGGGGGAGAGGGAGAGAGAGAGAGATGGAATGAGCTATAATCTCAATCTAGAAGGGCAGAATAAGACACCTGCCAAGTGGAGGGATTCCAGCTGAAGAGCAGGTACATCAAAAGAAACACAAACACAGGCTGAGAGGGTTTAGACAGGAAGGAAGGCTTCACTCCGGGAGCACCCGCTGTGCGGGGCAGCAGGGCGCTTACAGGTACATTTAAGATCTCAACCTTTTCCTGCTCTGATGGCGGCATGGCAAAGCAAACAGGGAGACCAGTTAAGCTCTTGTTTCTCCTTAGTTCCATCCCATGACTCTGCCTTTTTGTCATTTTTTCAGGAGACTAAATTTGAACTTCGAAATAGATCCCTTAAAAACTCCCGGTGAATTTTTGCATTTTTGGCCTTTTGTGTTTTATTGCTGATGGCTTTCACATGTGAACTTTATGAGTCAGCGATAACCCTTAAGAAAGGCTAGAAATGAGGGACACCAGTAGGTGAATAAAAACTCCTTTCCCAAGACTTTTTTTTTCATTGCCATTAGCAGCATATTTTGCTGCAGTGAATTTAGATAAATCCAAATCATGACACTGACTTATTGTGACTTTCCAGTGCAATCTACAGAGGACAGTGAGTGACCCTAGCACTAAAATCTTTAAGCTAAGCAGAAAGGAGAACTAAGTCATCACCAGATGGAGGGAGAGCAGTTCTAGAAATGGTCTCAAGCTGGGCTGCTCCTGATCACACCTCCAGCCAATTAGACCGAAATGTTCCTGGTGCCATCCTGCATCCTGATTTCTTAAAGTTCCAGGTGATTCCAGTGCAATTAAGGTTAAGGAACCTTAGCTTCCTCTAGAGCATGTCATTTAAACTCTAATTCATGCAGACAGGAATCCCAAGGCTGTTTTAAAATGAAGATTCTGATGCAGCAGATGGGGCCCCCCGAGGGTGGGGCCTGCTATTCTGCATTTCTAATGAGCTCCACAGAGATGCTAATGCTTTTGATCTGCGGACCACACGGTGAGTAGCGGGGGTCTAAGTGAAATGCTTCTCAGATGCTAACAGACCCGAGTCAGAGCCACCGGTGAGAGAGTGTGTGTGAGGGGAGGGTGCATGCTAAAATGCAGATTCCTGGGTCCCACCCTGAAACTATTCCATCAGAGTCTCTGGGGAGATATCAGACTCCTCAGCTGGGGAGCTTCAACGACAACAACAACGAAAATGCTGGTTTCCAGTAACCCCACCCTCCCTCCTGCCAGATCTCAGTTGAGGCTTTAGGTTTGGGCTGTGGCCCGGGCACTTCTACCTCATTAAGCTATCCAGGCCGTGCCAGTGTGCAGTCAGAAGTGAGAATCCTGGGTTAGGGCACAGTCAGCCCTGGCTTAGGGCAATAGCTCCCCAACTTGTCTGAACATTGGAATCACCAGGCAAGCGGCAAAACCTCCAGGTGCCTGTGCGCTGCCCCCAGAGGCTGGGATTTCACGGGCTTGGGTGTGGCTCGGGAATGTTCAAGTTTCCCCCGTTTATCCCAATGTGCAGGAAATCTTTGGAAACACGGGTGAGGTTTCCACAGTCGAACCCTGTGTCCAGGTAATTCTTGTGCTTGTTAAGGCCCGAGGGCCTCTGTCCTGGAAGGAGAGGCAAAATCCACTCTGCTGTGGGCACGAAGGGAAACTGAGCAGCTTCACAATTAAGACTACATCTTCAAACGCAGTCTGATTCACCGGAGGCAGGAAACAGGAAAACAAGGCAGAGGAAACGTAGCACATGGACTCCGATTCTTCCAAAGGGACCAACCCCGATCTGCTGCACAGCACAGCTGTGGGATGGCTTGGAGTTACAGAAAGCACCACGGTGTAACCCGTGGTCAGCATCTGATCTCACTGCGTTCTATTCAGTCGTCAGATTGGAGATAATGGTCTTTGGGGTTACAGGCACTTGTTTTAGTAACGAGTTCTGTGTTTATGGGAGGAAAACGAGGCCTTAAAAACTGGTACACACCTATGGTTTCTGATTGCCCAGCAGACTTTGTACAGTGCTTCTGCAAAAACGCTCTGTTCTCTGAACCAATTATTTTGGCTGGGAGCAAAAAGGTTCCACTCGAGCTGTATCGCTGGCCAGTGTCATAAAACCTGAGTTATTCTCTTGGCAGCAGATCTCAGCCAGGTACTTGGAGTCCTTCTGTAGGATTTCTCAAACCACACAGTGACATGTTCTGGGCATCTTCTGTGACAGTGATGGTGAACCTTCTAGAGACCGAGTGCCCAAACTGCAACCCAAAATCCACTTATTTACCATAGAGTGCCAACATTGCAATTAAACCTGCATTTAATGCCATAGGTTCACCACCACTGTCCTTTGCTCACAGCGGGAGAGAATGGGGCCAACTAATTGAGAAAAGGAGGGTGAGCCACGTGCACTGTAGTCCTCATTCACTCTTATCTTTGATCCTGTGCACTGTCCTTGTGCCATTCCAGTAAATCACCTTTTTTTACTTACAAGGCTGCTGTAGTTTGGATCTTGATATCCTCCAAAGGCTTATGTGTTAAAGGCTTTTTCCCCAGGATAGCACTACTGGCAGGGGATAGAACCTCTAAGAGGTGGGGCCTTGCGGGTGGTCTTTAGGACATTGCGGGTGTGCCTTTGAAGGGGCTTGTGGGACCCAGATCTCTTCCTGTCTCTCCCTCTGTTCCTGGCTCCACCAGAAGCCCTTGCCATGTTATGCACAACACAGGCTCAGAGCAAGGAGACCAACCAACCTTATACTGGACCCTCCAAAACTATAAGCCAAAACAAATTTTTCTCCTAAACTTACTATCTCAAGTGTTTTGTTATAATGATAGAAAGCTGACACAGAGTGTTTGAATTGTTTCTGTCCTTTGTAGCCAAACAGCAATGACTGGTCCAATATAGGACACCTTAGTATCTTGCTCTACATGCGTGGGAGGAAACACCAACTCCTCTGGCAGCCTGGGGCATTTCCTCTGAGCCAGGTCATCTCATGGGACAGGAAAAAAAAAACTGAGTGGTTCACAGATGGAATTGGGGCAGGCAGCTAGAAGCAGAGGAGACACTCAGAATGTGAGAAAGGAGGAAAATCATTGCATGGATATAAAATGTCTTTTTCCCTATGATGCCTACCAAAGCCATTGGGTCGCATAACTTGGGAATGGAAATTTTTTAAACAAATGTTACTTTGCAGTTTGCCATGTGCTGGGTTTTGTTGGCCTTCTAATATAAAAATTGCCAATACTTATACCATAGTTTATAATTTACAGAGTATTTTCAGAGCTGTTATGTCATTCTCCAGATGAGGACATTGCTCAGGAAGACTAAGCCTCCCCCAAGATGCCAGCTACAAAGGATCAACACCAAGACTGAAATCCAAGATTTCCTGAGTCCAAGCCTCTGGTCTTTTCCATGTAGCACCACGTCTGCCTCCAGGGAGCAGATAGCATCCCTGGAAAGACACCAGCAAAGGAGACCGTTTCAGGAAAACAGTTCTCTAACTTTGTAATGGAAGCCATAAAAAAGAGGAATTCCTGCCACTCTTAAGTGACAGATATGTATAAATAGGCTATAGGAGGAATCTCCAAAATGGGAATTTGTCTCAACTCATCGGGTCAACTGAATCATGTGAGGTCAACTTCATGTGAGGTAGCTTCATGACACGAAAGACCACAAGTCAAGAAGTCAGGAATCTGGATCCTTGCTTCTCGTCATCACTCATTGCCTGTGTAGCCGCAGGCAAGCTTGTTAACCTCCGTGGGCCTCAGTTTCCTCATCTGTAAAATGAAAGGGTTGAAGGGGATGATCTCTGAGGGCTCTTTCAGCCCTATAATTCTATGTTATTTGCAAGGATGCTCATAGCAAATATGCTACGCTGTGGTTTATAGCACTCTGTAATTATAGGGTTCAGTCAGAGAGAACAGTAACACTTAAATCAGTTCAATGTCTACTTCTTGTTCAGTCACGTCAGGCCAGATTGTTTTTATACACATTAAATTTATGGCCCTGCCCCTTTTTAGGGGATGAGGGAAGGAAAGTTCAGGTAATCTATTCAGGTGAAGGAGGCTAAAAAGCTACAAATAATAATGAGAATAAGAGCCAACAAGGAGACCTTATAACAGATGAGGCAAGTGTTCGCTTGTTTTAATTATCCTTTGTCAGATGGGGAAAGTGAGGCACAGACAGCTTTATATGACTCAGCCAGAGTCTCCTTATCAAGTCAAGGCTAAGACCAGATTTCCTGGCTTTGGTGCCAGGGTTCCTTCTAACAGCCCCGAAGAGTGTTTCCTCTGGGGAGTCAGATCTTGTTACATTCTCTTTAGCAAAATTCTCCTTCTGGTGACTAGGAAAAGCAGTTGGCAAGTGTCGCTCTTGTCGACAGGTGTTGGAGAGAGGTATATCGTAAGGGTAGGAAGACCACTTTCCAGCATTCATTCCCACTCTTGGAATATTCACGGAGACGGTACAGATGTGTGTCTTAGGGGCTTCAGCACACGAGCTGGGATAAAAAGAGAACTTGGTTGGATTTAGATAAACCTATCATTATTTCAAATTGCATCTGGCCAAAGAGAAATGGGAATTTTAGGATGTCGTCATCTGCTCTATCTTCTCATTACTAGGCTTGGTGGGAACCCCACTGACTTTCATCTGAGTGCATCTGCAATTTTGCTTTGCGTGACTCATCTTAAATTTTATTATCACATTCATGGTAATAACGCTGGTTGACAACACTTTAAATAGTTGGCTTTCCATGATACAAGCCTATTAATTTTTATATTGCATCTTTTAATGCACAGAACTGAGACAAAGACTTTAAAGATCAAACTAAAGAGGTAATGGATTGAGGGGGTACAGGAATTGGATCCAGACAATATCAGATAAAGGGTAGACATGACAGAGGTGGATTAGGACGAAGGTGGTTAAGCATTTGACTGGATATGGAATAAGGCTGCCCAGGTATTTCTTTCTACAAGCCTTAAAATGTTGAATGGTCTGGGGGTTTTAGGGTCCTGGAAGTACTGTATCCTTAGCTCACAAAAGGTTTTTTTCTCCTGTATTTTTCTAAAAAAAGAATTAAAAATGAAACCACTTAGCTTACAGGGCTATTTCTAAAAGGAGTCCATAAAAGACAAAGAGTTGGGATTATAAATCATCTGGCGTAGAAAGGGATCAAAACAGAGAGGCTTAGACTCCAGCGGGAGAGAAGGTCCTGTTGCCCAGGGCGCTGGTCCAGTCCTGAGGGTGGAGCAGCCGGGCTGAGAGAGCCTGGGTGGGGCGGGGAGGGGAGTGGCGAGGTAGAGGCAGGCAGCGGGTAATTACTCAGAGAAGTCCCAAAGGTGGCTGCTAACCTCAGAGGTTTCCAGAAAAGGAAGCCGGGAAGGCCGACTCCGCTCCTGTCACCGGGACTCTGAATTAGGAGAGATTTGTAGTCTCAGACATGATGTGGGTGGCCTGGACTCTTTCAGGACAGAGCTGTGGCAGAAACAGTCTAGCTTCCCAGCTGCCGCAGGACTCACCTGATCTTGCAGCATCCCCGCCCACCGCCCCAAAGCTTTGAATCTGCCCTTGAACTTCCTCAGATCCACGTGACCCGGAACTGCCTCAGATCCACGTGACCCGGAACTTCCTCAGATCCACGTGGCCCGTGTGTGCTGCTGCTTCATGACAAGGTTGGATTTTTAAGTCCCTGTGTTGTTCCCATCTCCTTCTAGGAGAAGACTCTTCATGAGCCACTTTTATGTAAACAGAACGAAACAAAAAACCAAAGGGTGTTTGTATGCTGACCATGGGAGATGGCAGGTAGAAGCTTCTTATACCGCTGGGCGTGGTGGCTCAGTCCTGTAATCCCGGCACTCTGGATTAGAAATTTGAGCTCAGCTTGAGCAATTTAGCAAGGCCCTGCTTCATTAAAGAAAATTAAAAAAAAGGGCTGGCAATGTAGGTCTTTGTGAAGAAGGCGCTTGGTTCAATCCTAGTACTGTAGAAAACAAAACAAAAAACAAATGTGGATGTGAGAGGGTGAAAATGCAGGAGGAAGATCAAAGATGTAGCTCCGTGCAAAGTCTCTGGGCTTAACCCCACCACAGGGGTTGGGGGGTGAAGGCTGTGTATAATGTCCTGTGACATCCTCAGAGCCCCTTAAGGCAACCCAGAGGATGATGCACTCCGCCTGGAGTAAGAAGGACTCTGGTGCTGAAGGCTACCATGACGGGTCTCCTCAATCAGTTCCAACAAGGACATGCTGTTAGGTGACACCCTCCAAACCACCTACTGCAATAGCTTGGATTTTAATTCTCTCAAAGGTGCATGTGATAAAGGCATGTTCCCCAGCCTATGGCACTCTGGGGAGATGGTGGGAGGTGGGGCCCACTAGGAGGATATTAGGCCATTGAGGTCGTGCCCTTAGGACCTAGCCACTCCCTCCCCCCTTCCCTGCTTCCCTTTCTGAAAGGGGCAGTTTCCTCTCCACTTGCTCTTGCCATGATCAGCTGCTCACCACAGGCCCGAAGCAATAGGGCCAACTAACCATGGACTGATACCTCTGAAATCATAATCCTAAACAAAACTGAAAAAAACCTCTATTCTGTAAGTTGATTGTCTTATGTACTTTGTCACGGCCATAGAAAACTAACATACCTATCCCCCACTGTACCCCCCAGCCTCACACCTTATAGCTTTTCATTCTGACTCTCCCCTAATGGACTTTGATGGTTGTATTTTACTCTGTTCTTGCCCTGTCTATCTGACCTTACCCCCAGGGCCAACTGGCCAGGACCCTGACTTCCTTGGAGCATCTATCTCCCTTCCCTACCTGGGATAATAAGTCTGCCCTGCCCACCTTGGCGCTCAGGGTCCTGACCCTGTGTTCCTCCTTCTGGGCAGGCCCAGCAGCCCACCCTGCAGCCAGGGCTGATATGGACTATGTAGCAGCAGTTTTCACCAGGGCAGTTGAATGAACTTCAGTTAATTTGTGGGCTAGAACAGTCCTTTTCAGAAAAAAAATTGACCCACAAGAGCCTCTCCTCTACACAAATCTAATGTAGAGATCTTAATTTGTGAACTAGAAAGTGCTGGTTGGCTATAGTGAAAACAAGGGCCTGGAATGTCTGCTTACCCTCTCGCTGCCTATCCCAAGAAGCTGCTCTTTGAGGCTCCTGTGGCTCTGAGAAGCCTGGCTTTGGACCTCTGACTGGATGACTCTCAGCCCTTTACCATGTCACACACCGTACCCACCCAGTCCACCCTCACCTGGGATCAGCTGCTAGCTCTGCACTGATTGCTCAGCTGTCATCCTGCGTCTTAGCTTCACCTACACTTGCACACTTCCAGCTCCCTCGCGGAACCTACCCCACGAAGGTCCACATGTTGCTCAACGTCTTCAGGATTTCATCTAACTTTCCTCCTTGCCACGCCCACTCCTTTATTTACCTCTTGTTTCTTACTTCCTAAATTGACTAATAGGATTGCAGGAAGATTGGAATTACCCCAGATCACTTCCCTCCACACAACAGCCCACTCAGTAACCAGCCACGTGCTCCTATGATTCTACCTCTAACATAGCTCAGATCTATAAGCTGTTCCATCTCCTAACAGTCAGCTCGGCTAAGGATCATGGCGTCAATATCCTAATCTGGCATCTGTTTTGAACCACTCCTAACTCTACGATAAAGACCCACTGCTGGAAAATGAGTAAGCTATTTGGACTTCCTTTGGTCGGTAACCCTGATCTCACTACCTTCGAAGAGCAAGCTCACTGAAGGATGTTTCTCCTGTCCACTGGCAGGGTCAGCCCACTGGCTGACTTTCCTTTCCTGTTTTCCCTTCTGTTGAAGTTTCTTTCTGCTTTTGCATGGGCGGAGTGGTGTCAAACAGCTGTTCCTGTGTGCCACGAATCCCACACGCGACTGTGGGCAGTCTTACCGTGATTCTCATCGTGCTCTGCGATGCCTCCACCGAAAGAGAAAACTAAACGCAGAAGTGACTGTTCTGTCTCCTGCTGGGAGGGCCCTTGTTATGGTAGAAAAATCATTTTATTTCCTGTCATTTGTTAAGGGTTCTCTAATTGGGTAGCCCCCTGCTAGCCCCTGGTCCTGGTGGAGTCTGTACTGATATCTTTGTTCCACTAGTTGCACACTAAAGCCAGAAACAAGTAATTCAAACCAACAGAGAACAGAAGATACCGGGGACTCTTAGAAACTATGGGTGTTTAAAAGGCAATGACCCTTCACATCCATGGAGCTCTCCTCCTTTAGGACTTCTTCTCAGCTGCACATAACAGATGGGGTCCGTGTCACAGCCCTGTGCTTTCTCTGGACATGAGCAGAACTGTCCTGCTGGATTTCAGAGGCTTCAGCGTGTGTTGGTTTGGAATCATTCATGTTCTACCAATTCCTGGAGAACAGCTCAAAATTAGCACTGAGGTTTTAATTCTTTTTGTTTTGAGAAGAATATAAAAAATGAGGAAGTATGAAGGATAATATAATAAAAGCCTGTATTTCCACCATCTGGAAATACTAACTTCTCAGCTTCTGTCATATTTGCTTGTAGCATTTTCAAAGGCAATAAAAATGTTAGAGATAAAACTAAAATCATCTTTAGTCTTCAGCCCTAGGCCTATATCCACTTCCTGTCCCTCCCTGTATTACAGACACCTAAGTGAGGTAACAATATTATGGACAGTCAGACAGGGCCGAGGCCCTCCAGGGCGTCAGTGCAGAGGATGAAAACACATCACAACTGTGGCTGGAGGTGCAGCTATTAGAGACCAGGCCTCAAGATAAAGACGGAGTGACCAGGCCTGCGTGCCTCCCCAGGGGATAAGATAATTGATACCGCCTGGTCCAGTAAAGTCTAGATAGACATCAGTCACCCAGGTGGGTGACCAAGACCTCCTGATCCATCCCTTCCTGAAAAGGTCTTTGTTCTTCCCATGTACACTTGCTATGTGACCCGCTTCCCCATTGGATCAACATTACCTAAGCAGCTATACTTGTAATATTATTGGCTGATCATAGTTTTGACCCACATTGTACCCACTTCGGGATTTTGCTCTATAAAACTTTGATAAGTGGGCTCATTGGTAACCCACTTTTGTGCCCCCTACTGTCCTTTAGAAGCTATCTCTCTCAATAAATTTTTCCTACTCTTCACCTCCGCTGTTCCTTAGAATTCATTCTTCGATTGTAAAGAACACAAACTGGGCATATCTGACATCTAGCAGGTTGAGAGTTACATTTTATTCCCCGGCATCACCTGGAGATCATTGTCATCAGGAGGGGTGGCCATCTAGGCAGCCGGTCCATTTCTTCAGTGGGTAGGAAATTTATTCATTGTATTTCTATTCTTTCGGTGACAATAAAGTTGGGATGAATATATTTTCTTTCAAAGTTTCAAATCTATCACCGTCTACATTCTCCTTAACAAGACATACAGTGCTACTTTCAGACATTCTCAACACCGTCTTAACACCTACGTCTTAAATTCAAGCTTGGGCGGGTGAGATAGCTCAGTGGCATAAGCGCCTGCCTGGCAAGCGCAAGGTCCTGAGTTCGACTCCTGGTACTCACATATGGAGAAAGGGACAGTGATTTCGCTCAGCGGCACGGGCGCCTGCTGGCGTGCGAGATCCTGAGGTCGACCCCCGGTACCCACACACACACACACACACAAAAAATTCAAGCTTAATCGAATCATACCAACAGCTCCTCTGTCTTTTTCTCCTTTTCTTTTCTCATTTTTGTCTTTCACTTCCATTTTCTGTTATTTCTCTGGCATTTATTAACTAAAAATATTTAATTAGTTTCTTGGTGTGGTTTTGCTATTTTTTTCTCTCCATTGCTCCTGGAAACATATTCCTTTGTTACTTATCTTTTTGTGGAGGTGTAGTCACAGGTGGTTCTTCTTGCAAGCATTTGAGAAAGTATGTTTTTTATCTTCTCAAGTTTCTGAAACTGTTTCCTTTCCTTCTCCTCTTCTTTCTCCTCTTCTCTCCCCCTCCCCACTCTTTTTCCTTCTCCTCTTCTTCTTCCTTTCCTCCTCCTTTTTCCTCCTCTCTGTCTTCCTCTTCTTCTCCTTCTCCTTTTCCTTCTTCTATTTTTTGGTAGTGGTACTGGGGATTTAACACAGAGCCTTTGCACTGAGCTACATCCCAGCCCTTTTATTATTTTTTATTTTGAGACAGGGTCTCCCTGAGTCACTGAGCTGTCTAGGCGGCTCCAGTGTGTGACCCTCCTGCCTCAGCCTACCAGAGTGCTGGGATTATAGGTGTGCACCACCACACCTAGCTCTGTCTTTACTCTTAAGAGATAGTCTGGGCATAGAATTAGAAGTTTATAGTTATTTACCCTCAGCTTCTTAAAGCTAGTACTTCATTTTTTCTTGGCATTTTTCCTTTTCACTTTTAAACTGTTCATGCCATCATTGTTTCTTTTGTGAGTTGTCTAATTTTATTCTCTGATAGCTGTTGTTAGTGTTTTCTCTTTGTCCTCAAGTTCTCCCATTTAAAAATGGTATATAAAGATATTTTAAATTTATTAACCCCAAGTGGGTATTTTTATTCTGATTTCTACCTTTCTTTTCTTCTATCATTTTCTCCAGTCTTTTTTTTTTTTTTTAATTTGCACTTTCTCTCCATTATTTTTTCTATTTCTATTCCTCCCTACTGGAAATCATCTAATCAAATCTGCGTTGCTCTCTATATGTTTTAAGTGGCTTTTAAAATAATTTCTACGTTTTAACTTATCTGCTAGGTTATAGGGTATTTTCTCTGTTCTAAATTTAGTGCACTAATTTTTACATTAGCTGTGTCTGGTTCATGAGTAGATGCATCTGTATTTTTACTACAAAGCAGTGATTATTTCTTGCTTTTATTGCTCTTGAGCACAACTACTTTTTTTCTTCTTTGGGATAATGTAATAACTTTCTAAGATGTGTATATATTTAGCATAGAAAGCTATACATTAGAAGTAGAAGGGAAGGGTTTATTGTGAACTCAACCCACACTTTTGATTATTTTTTTGGTTTATAGTAAGTTTTATCCTCTCCTGAATTATTATATCTAGTATTATTGCAATGATCATGTTTTCCAAGCTAAATACTAAGTGTCGTGGTCCGACCAAAGGATAGTTTGTTAAGTTGTCAATTTATTTAAATAAAAAGTCTTACAAAAGTATACAAACAAATCACATTTAACAATTTGTTGAAAAATAATAAAATTATATGTACTAAAATAATCCCAACAAAATCCAGAATGGAAAAGTCACTAGAAATAGAGTAAACACTCGTGAATCTATTTTTATGACTCGAGCACTAACCAAGCCTGGAAGATTCCATCTCGCTTCCTAAGTCTTCAGAAGGAGGAAGTAAGATGAAGTGATTATGCATGAAGTGGGCATAGATTGTATGGTTTCTTAAAAAAACTCAGAAGTCAGTAGTTTCCTTGTGATTTGGTCCTTTCAGATTAAAACAGAATCTAGCAAAATATTCTGGTTATTTGAAATTCCTCTGTACACAAATAGCAATCGTAGGGGAGGGCTTTGTTTGTATGTATTTAAAGGCTGAGCCCAGTTATAAACACGCAAGCCTGTATTCATTGTGAACGTCACATTCCTTCAATAAAATAAAGTTGCAAAACATTTCTTCATCATTATTTCAAAATCGTTTTTATATTGTTGCCCTGGTTAGAAGTCAGCAACATAAATAGTTAACTAAAGGGAAAGGGAATCTTTCATGGTAAGTGGAGAAAGGAATAGTATTTTCTTTGTTACTTTCAATACTCATGTCTGAAAAGTTCAGGTTGTGAAGTATAGAATTATACTACACTTAGGAACAAATATCATATGGAAGTCTTCCTGTGTCCTCCTGGTTATTAATTAATGTGCTAATGATGCCTGGATTTTTCTTAGCTGGAACGTGTGGTTTAAAGTAGCTGTTCTAAAGAGAAAAGGAGGAAAAAACTAAACCTTGGCTAGATCCTCTTCACAGATCTAATAGTGCTTACCACACAATGAAGGATTTGTCCTCATCTTTGTTTTTGGAAATCTAGTGAAATTAGTAATTTGTGGCTTATGTCTGTGGTCCTGGAACAAATCACAATAAGATTTATGTGCACCTTTTTAAAAGTCAAATTGCAGAAATTGCAAACAAACAAACAAGCAAAACAGTACATACAATGCATCCGGTGCTCCTGGGAGAATAAACCCTTTCAAAATTAAAATTATTTATGTTTTATCATTGTTACAAATGAGGTACCTGTGCATTAAGCCAGAATCAAATGATGCACTGGAGTTGTAACCGGTCTCCACCAACAACCATGTGGGTCTCCAGAGAAGTCACTGGGGGGCTCATAGCCACTCCCATCCCCAAACCCCCAGCAGTGATTCCCTGTGTGCAGATAAAAACTCTTCTAGATGTCTCCTCACAAAAAGATGTGTGCGCACAGAGTGGGAGAGGTAGACATTTGGTTGGATGGTTGGAAAAAGAAGAAATCCCTGAAGCAGAAGAATCAGATGAGCGTGCATAATGCGAACTGTATTTACTACATTTCATGGTGGAGAACAGATAGGCTATAAATGATTTTAAAGGCATTAAAATTAGGCCTAGACCAGGGGGGAAGAGTCTGTTGCATCAATGATTGCTGGAAGTGTTAGGCACCTGGGGCTCTCCAGGATTTAGCAGGTTTTGGGGTATACTCTACACTTCCCAATTTTTTTTTTTTTTTTTTTATGTGGGTACTGGGAGTCGACCTCAGGACCTCACGCTTGCCAGTAAGTGCTTGTGCCACTGAGTGATTTCACTGGCCCTTTTTTTTCTTTAGTGGGTTCCGGGAGTCAAACTCAGGACCTCGCGTTTGCCAGGGGCGCTTATGACGCTGAGCTATCTCACTGGCCCGACATGTTCCACTTTTATCTGTGACCTCATCAGATCTGACTTTCTACCCTGACGATCACATAGTTGCTCCCTCTTTTCCAGACCCTTGCCGGGAATACTTAGGATAAACATCCAGAAATATGCCATTTCTTCTGAGATTTTGGCATTTTTTTCTTTTCAATTGAATTGTACGTAAAAGTTAGTAAAGCGGAAGGAAGGTAAACATTTAGGGACTTCAAGAGACAAAATGTCTTGAGATGTGGACAGCAACATTTTTTTGAGACTATATGGATTTTTCTGTGCATAATTATATATCCAGGCAAATGATTTTGGCCGTGGGTAAAGAAGTTTCAATTCCTTTGCACTCATTGAAGAAAGCTGAAGCTTCCAGGCTGCTAAGGAGATACCTGGAGTCAGAGAAGGAGTTGGAGATGGAAAGCAGACTTCAAACCCTCTACTGTAGAGGAGAAGGTAGGAGAATGGCTCCTGTGCAGAAGAGACAGCAATGCTCTTTGCAGCATCTGAGAGCAGATAAAATGTAAATATGCTCCACATGAAAAGTAGGCACACAGAAAATTAAAATATCTTATAGGAGGAGCTAGTTATAAAGGAATACAGGAAGGATTTCATGCGGGCCTTAACATCGCCACACATATTGTAGGCTCCTGACCTGAGTGCTATGCACTTTTTATCTAAACGCGAAGGCCCCCATTTTATAAATTTGAACCTCTTAGATGGCTATTTTAGTATTTTCAAACACTTTGGATTGGTGCAAACTGATGGCTTTGTGCTGCGCATCCATGGTGCAGCTGAAAACTGGAACAACACAACCACATTCCCTTTGCTGACTGGTTGCCAAGGCAGCCTGAGGGGGCAAGTGTTTAAAAACAGCAGCCTTGCAGTTTAACCTCGTCACCTCCCCTTATTCCTTTGTGTCCCTACAGCATAACACCTTCCTTTATTAAATATGCACTGGCAGGTTTCACAAGGGCCGCAGTCAACCTGTCCACATTTAATAGTGGTGGGTGATAGAGACAGAGAGAGAACATGCACGTGCCCACCTCCACGAGGATCTGGAAACGCTCCCAGTCTTACATCTCATTTTAAAATGTATACTTGGGGAATAAGGGCAAAGAATTAGGAAATCGATAGGATTAACTGCCTGCTGAGCCCTTGTTTTTATAACGCTTAAGGGTTTTTGTCTCATTAAGAACCTGGCGGGGCATCTGTGTCAGGGGCGTCACGGTCCGAGACGAGCCACTCGTTCTTTTTCAATGTTCAGCTCATTCGTGTTAAATGTTTCTTCAACAACCTAAGAGAGAGTGTCAAATCACCTCTATTTGGGGATTGTGCTAAAATCTTTGTTGTAGTGGTGTAAAAATCCCTAGATTCTAATCATTGCAGCAAATTACATAGGCCCTGCTGCATTCTCATCAATTTAATCTTATTTCTCATCTCCTACTGCATCCGCTTGTAGCAACCAGCCAACTGCAACGGCAGAGAAACCTGGCAGGAAAACGTAGAGTTCCTGCTCAGAAAACAACCAAGCCGGGAAACAGGAAATGGGGGAATGGGCAGCAATCCCACTATTCCCAAGGCCTCGGGCACTATGGAGAGGAAAGTCAGGGAGAAGAGAACAATTCACAGCCTGAAACCTTGCCATTTCTCATCGAAAAGCTGAAAACTGGCTCTTATGGCATCTCAAGGCTGACTCTGCAGCCTGGGAGGGAACTCGCTGGCCCTGGAATGCCTGGGGGACGCTACCCTGGTGTCCTCCAGCCTGAGCTCATGGTGTTCCCACTGCCACCTTCGAATTCTGAGACACCTGTGTTAGCTTCCTGCGGCTACTCCAACAGTGGCAGCTTGAAACAATGCAAAGTGATTTTCTCGTAGACATTCAAAATGTATTCTCTTGCCAGAAGTTCAAGGTCAGTTTCCAGCCTCCAAAGCCGAGATGCTGGCCGGACTTAGCTCCCTCTGGAGGGTCTAGGGGACCATCTCTACCTTGTCATTTCCAGCCTTGGCTTGTGGATGCGGTGTCACTTTGGTCGCTGTCTCCATGGTCGCATTGCCTTGGCTTTTTCTGTCTGAGACCTCCTTCTTAGGATACTTGTGCTTACATCTAGGGCCCACCCACATAATCCGCAACAACACCTCCACTTTACGACCCTAACCTTATCCCCCTTGGACTTCTTGGGGAGCCACGATCAGCCAATCATACTCATGGTTTCCTTGGTAGTTAGATTTCAGAGAAGGGGACTTTTTCATTACCTCTCTGAATAGTAGGTAATTTTAAAAAAAGGGGTGAGGATGACTTAGTAGTCGTAGTGCTCAGGTGAGACTAAGGGATTACAGCGTATGATGACGTGTCCTAGGATGTCTAAGACAATGTGTGTTAATTATGCTTAGAGTCTCCATTAGTCTCCCAGCTATGGAGCAGTATTCCGTGTATTTTGAAGGATTTAGGGTTAGGGAATCTTTGCTTTTGTCTGGAACTTGGTCTGTCTGTGGTGCTAACCTAATGCTTGAGGAAAAATATGCAACCCAGCATGAGGAAGGTAGGGCAGAGACAAAAGAGAAATAGAAAATGGATATGGTAGCAGCATGAGCTGGCATTGCGGCTGGGCTCGGGAGGATGGGCATCTTGTAGGGAATATCCACAACTGTCCTATAACCCAGGGATCCTCCCAACCAATGCTGATTTGGGGGATCCCTCCTGTGTTCTTCAGTATCTACCTCTGCTTTTCTCTGTCATAGGTTTTCTCACAATGTTTTAAATAGTCTGTTTACTTAGATCATCTCTCTAACCAGGCATAGGACAAAGGTTTGTCCATTCAGAGATTCGCCCACATCTACTACAGTGCCTGGCATATAGTAGACGCTCAATAAATAAGCACACTGTGTTGGGTTGAATGAGTAGAGAGGAGAGAGGAGGAAACTCCGGGCAGAGCGCTGGCCCACATAAGTGGTCGGGGCAGGACTGCTTTGCTCCAGGCGGTAGTGTTAGTCAGAGCAGGAAAGTGGGGCAGCGCGGCAGACTTGGCTCTGGGATGGTGCAGGGCAGCGGAATGAGGAAATGGGCTCTGTTCGTATTGTGCCTGGCACCGTTCCTGTGGATGCTGTGGGCAGGTGTGAAGGAGGTGGCCCAGAAGAAGGACACAAGCACACCACGGCCTGGTAGTGCAGGCCCAGAGCTTCCCCCTTGTGATCTCCAGCCATGGCTTAGACCCTCCAAGTCATGATTCCTTACGCAGAAAATGAAGACCCACCCTGCAGCTCTGACCTGTCACTAAGTAGGACAAGCCGTGCGGAGAGTGTCGCTTGGTGCCCGGGACCCGGGCAATGCTCTTATTACTGTAACCGCACCTGGTCCCTGGCTCCTGATGGTTCCAAGGGATTTTCTGACTTTATGAGAGTGCAAAAGCCTTATGCAATCAGTAGAAAGAGTATTTCAAATTTTGAGTTTGCATCTTTTCCTGGACAAGTGAGATGCAGCACAATATTCTCTCCAGATGCTGGGCAGGTGGTGAGCTCTGTGATCAGGAGGGGACAGTGACACTGACCCTCTGTGGCACGCTGTGTGCTGACCTGTGACAACTGGTGGGTTAGGCGATATTCAGTGCATTTCCAACTCATTCTCCCCCCTTCTTTCTTCCCTCCCTTCCTCCCTTCTTCCTTCCTTTCTTCCTCCTTCTTCCTTCCTTCCATCCATCCTTTTCTTGCAGTACTGGAGATTGAACCGAGAGCCTCCACACTGAGCTACATCCCCAGGTCTTTTTATTTTTTATTTTGAAACAGGGTCTTGCTAAGTTGCCCAGGCTGGGCTACAACTTGCTATCCTCCTGTCTCAGCCTCCCAGAGTATGCCACCCCCCCCTCAATTTATGGCATTTTCAATTTATAACTTGTAACTCTGTTACAGATGGAGGAGCACTGCACACGTCATATAAGTCAGGCTCCTGGCTGGAAGGCATCGTGAGCAACTGTGTGGAGGGCTGGGTCTTGGTTAGCTGCACTGGCTGGGCCCTATCTGACCCAGCTTGTGTGACTGTGTTAATTCCCAGAGCAACTCTGAAAGAAACTAGGGATTCTGGAAGTCAAGGCCCGTGTCTATCTCTCAGGCCTTCTGTGCAAGCCTGACCTTCAGAAGGGGCACCCAAGGACTGGGTTCTGTCCCTAGGCTCATAGTCTGCCTCTGGCTTGCAAAGCTCTTGTTGTAGCCCAAAAGATACAAGTGAAGCTGCCCTTGGAACCCGGAAGCATCCTTGCTCTGCTTGAAAACGAGGTCCACTGACGCAAGCTCTGGAGCAGATGTGATTGTGGGACAGTCTCTGTCCCTCGACCCATCCCTCAGAGAGCTGAGACCAGGGATAAGAAGCAACAGGACTTTTTCAGTGCTGATTGGCATCAACTATGAAGAATGCAGAAGCCCCTTGGCGGGGCTTCTCCTGGTGCCCGTCTCCCACGCTGAAGGAGAGCAACGCTGGCTGCATGAAGGTCTTTGTGGGGCAGGTTTCCTCCTCACCCAGAGGGTTCAAGGTCAGAAGGAGCAAAGCATTTCACATTACTCCAAGGACTGGGCAAAACCCATTTACCAGTTGAAATATATTTCTACTAGAAGGGGGCCTTAACAGAGTCCTAATTAAGAATCAATGTGATATATAATTAAATTCTAGTGATCACATAGGCACCAGCTTGTCTCTTTAGCTTTTAGCCAAAGGCAGAGGAGGAATGCTGCTATTGATCAAGGCAGGAGCCCACGAGGCCGTCAATAGGAGATGTCTCCTCCGAGGGCACACGACTGCTCAAAGCCTGGCAATGTCCAGAGCTCAAGGACACTCCCCTGACCCAGTCACAGTCTCCACCCTGCCCCATCTCCAAGAAGTGAGAGGGCACCAGTCAGTGTCTTCCACCCTCAAGTTGTCATCATGGTTTCTCTTTCCCCACTGGACCACCTATGAGTCCCCTGTGATTATTTCCAATGAGCTCTGTCCTGCTGAGTCAGAACGACTCGAGATCACACTTGAACACATGCAGCCCCCTGGAGTCCCAGGTCCACCCCACCTCTGTTAGATGGAGAACTGGCAGGAGAATGTAGAAGAAAACAAGTCTCCACTTCTGGCTTAGAGGACATCCACCTCCAGCACCCACCTTCCTTCTTTTCCACCTCCTTCCTCTTCCTCCTCCTCTCCTTCTTTCTTCCTCTTTCCTTTTTCTCTTCCTTCTCTTCCTCCACCAACCTTTTTTCTCCCTCTTCCTCCTTTCATCTCTTTCTCCCCCTTTATGTATTACACACAAAAATAAAATAGGCACAGTATTTCACATAAAGAGGGTAATAGTTTTAGAAAACTGGATAAATGGAAAGCAAAAATTATGTCATAACCTTTACTATATAGAGGAGAAGACGGAATGCCTTTAGTCTCAGAGCTCTCCCCTAGCGTGGAGCTGGGGCCCACGTCTGGAAGGGACAGGTCACGGCCCAGAGGCAGGAAAGGGTCTGCTTGTTCACCATCCGGGCTCTGTGAGGCACACTGGAGCAGGGGCAGAGAGTAAGACAAATAAAACCCCGTGATAAAAACCTTTGACTTCTCTTTGTTCTTCTCTCCTCTTTATGGCCTCCTGGCCAATCTCCTCTCTGTCTTTCATACTATGCACGTCCAAAATCTGACCCCTTTGGATCTCTTGGTCTATGTACCAGTCCCCTGGATTTTTGCAGCTGCCTCATTAGTATGCCAGAGCCAGCTTGTGAAATCACAACAGTGAACATTTCCAGGAATTTTCCAGGTCACTAGTTAAGCACAGCTATTATTAAAAATTAAAATAAATAAACATATCACTAAATTATATTAAAAAGCAAGATAACAAACATTTAGAAGTCACCACTTCCTAGTTTTACTCCATTTTATCATTGTCTGTGCTCCCAAGGTTACTGACATCTACCACTGGTGTATGGGGAAATATCAAGGATGGGGTCTGCTGAGCACCTCTTCCTAATCTGCTTGTAGTCTTATTGACAGCTGCAGTTAGCTATGATCATGGAAACTGGGAAAATTAAAAATCAGCTGGGGGCCGGTGAGATGGCTCAGTGGCTTAAGCGCCTGCCCGGCAGGTGCAAGGGCCCGAGTTCGACTCCCGGAAGCCACATACGAAAAAGGGGCCGGTGATATCACTCAGCGGCACAGGTGCCTGCTGGCGCGTGAGGTCCTGAGGTCGACCCCCTGGTACCCATAAAAAATAAAAAAAAAAAATAAAAAAAAAATTAAAAATCAGCTGGGGTCAACACTTCATGAACATTTACTGTGGATGCTGCACTAGGAAAGAATAAAATTTCTCATCTTTTGAAGCAAGAACTAACTGATCAGCCCTGAAGCTACCCCACAGCTCTCAACACACCTTCTATGACCTGGGTTAGTTAAATACTGTAGTACTTTGGATCTGGAGTGTCCTCCAAAGTCTTAGACCCAGATTGATACTATTGGAAGGTAGTGTAAACCTTAGCTATGACTCAGAATAGGAGGTCTTCTAGAGATTTAAGACATGGTCTTGAAGGGCATAAGGGAACCTTCCTCCTCCCTCTTTTGCTTGCCAGAAACCATGAGATGAGTGGCTTGTTCCACTAGTTGCTCCCCACCATGATTGACTGCCTTGCCATAGGCCCAAATGCACTAGGTCCACCCTACCATGGACTGAACCACCAAAACTGTGAGCCAAAATAAATCTATCCTTTTCTAAAGTTAATTATCTCAGACATTTTGTTACAGTAACAGAAAGATGGCTGACACGAATAGTATGCTTAGAAGCCCAGCTAAAGTCTTATCTCCATAATGATACTTCTATTTTATTCATCTGCTTTCCAACTTTTCTAATTCTTTTCATTCCATAGCTTGGTACACAGGCTTAACACCATGTGTTTCTTAATGTTTTTGTACTATAAATATAGGATACAGTCAGGGCACTGGGTGCTGAATAAGAACGTATATAATTCAGGACTAGGGACCTGGTCCAGGAGATGATAATGTTACCACGAAGAGTGAAAACAGTATTAAACAACACCATTATCATACTCATGATCATCATCCAATGGAACTAACATTTTTACTTTGTCATCTGTTCCACTCGTTCCCGTAACAATCTGTGAGGTAAGCAATAGTCTCCACTTTACAGATGAGAAAGTTAAAAACTTCAGAGTAACACAGCCAACAGGAGGTAAAATTGAAACTTCAACCTGTGCTCTTTCTAAGAGGAGCAATTGCAGCTGACTTCATAGGAGGAAATTGACTGAGGTTTTCACAGTGAGCTGAACAGTGGGAACTACATATGTATTTGGAAAATTCTCTGGTGGTACCATGGAGTTGGACATTTCTTGTTTTCCAGATAAAGAGAGGAAAACAGGCATGATGACTTTTCCAGAGATACAGTAGGCCTGCAAATCTTCCCATGTTTCGGACTCTTGGGACTAGGCTGTCCTGTTGGACTGGCATGTTGGAAATCATTTGCCTTGGTTCCTCAGGGACTCATACCCTTCCTGCCATGGGGAGCTCTGACAGAAGATGCAGGTTTTCATTCCTTCCATAGCTTGAACAGGGGCTCATAAGGACCCCAGAAGGGCAGACTCACTAAAACACGGGCTTAGGAAGCCTCCTCTTCCGGGCCTGCTTTTGAGTTACGCTGAGGCGGTCTCAGACTTAAGTAATAGAGGTCAACCTAGAACGATCTTAGGCTCTTTTTTTCTTACATTTTGTATATCTTCTGATCCACGTGTATCAAATATTAGGGTAGCAATGAGAAATGGGCTGTTGAGAGAGATGGACTTTTTTTTTTTTTTTATGTAGGTACCAGGTGTTGAACTCAGGACCTTGCGCTTGCCAGGCAGGTGCTTGCGTCGCTGAGCCATCTCACCGGCCCCTGAGTTTTAACTCTGGCTTGGCTCTTGCTAGTTATTTCTCCAATGGCTGTTATTTGCCTTTCAGCCTCAATTTCTTTATTTGCACAAAGAGAAAATGTTAAGATTAGATTAGATGGTGGCTGATAATGAGTCTGGCACATGGGCAGCATTCATTAAGTCTAGATTTTCTTCTAGAAACACAGGTCAGGGCCCCTTAGCAGGGACTTGTCTGGCCCCACCTGATGTCGTTCTTCCCACCAGTTTCAAACTGGGCTGCTCGCCTGTGGCCAGGGAATGTGTCCGAAGCATTCCTGTTTGCCAGCTCAGGCCGCGGGCTGCTGTGAAGTTACAGTTCCTTTCATGGAGCTCATATGTGTGACAGGGAGTGCCCAGCATTTAAAGTGCTTTGATGAAAATGTCTTTGTGCTAAAAGCTCTATAAATATAAGGAGCAGACCTGGGTGTGGTGTTTCCAGAATACTCCCTCTGTTAGCCGTCATCAAAGGCTCAGTCATAGAAACGTTGGAAACAGAGATGGCTTGCCAATCCAGTGATTCTCCAAAGTTCTTTTTCAACTTTCATTTCTTGACTCACTTTGCTGGATTGTACAAGGCCCATCTTGCCTTTTTTGCGTCCAGAGCTACAAAAACTTGATTTCAAGTATCCTTTTAAAGAATACTGGTTGAAGGCTCTTTCTACTCTCTTCTCCCCACCCTAGCTACCCATCATCCTGCACCACCCAACCGCTCCCTCTGGTGGCTCGTGTGGGAAGAGATTCCCCGACTCCACACCAAAGCCATCTCCTTTGTTCCTCAGTAAGAATGTATTTCATTCATTCATTCGTTCATTCATTCATTTATTCATTTATTTGACCTTTTATTGGTTTACTACTATGCACAAAGCATTATGACAAATTCTGGAGATACCAACAACACAAACGGTTCCTGCCTCCAAGGCCTGACAACTACATGGGAAAAGAAACAAATAAGTGATAATGATCGTACATGATTGGGCCACAAAAGAAGTCTATACAGGCTATGGAGGCAGCAGGAATGCTTGGAAGCATGTTAATCTTGAAATCAATATAGCTAAAACTTCAGGACCCGCTTATTTGCATGGGTTCCTTTGGAGACCCTAATCATGTGCTCTTACCGTCATAGATATTACAAAATCCAAAAAGTCATGATCACCTCACATAACTCTCTAAAATATTCTCTATTTTTAGCTGCATACCATTTGATTACTTTTCATAGGGCAATTTTATTTCTTTTATTTCTCTATACAAAAAAGAGATGAGGTATCTCTTTCTTCTAGCATAATTTATGGTAATTTGCCTTAGGTTATAGATGATTTGAAAGCATTTCTTTCAATCCTGGTAATCTCATATAAAATTTTAAGAGCGATGTCAAATCTGGAGAAGGCTTTTTCTAGCTGTTCCATAAGCAAATCTTCTGCCTACAGAATGACGTGTCTAATCATTTGAAGAACTTTCCGCAGACTAGCTTCTGGCTCCGTGCATGTAAATCACATCTGTCCACCATTACTCACGTGGTTCTGGTGCCAGGAGCTGGGAGAGAGTCTAAGTTGTCCTGTGACCCTGACTGTGATATTTTAGGTCACAGCCAGTGCTGTGGAGTCAGAGCAGCATGTGATAAGAGCATTTCCGGAAGCCATTCCTACCCTAATCTTACTATGAAGCATGCAGAAGCAGCTCACTAGGGCCGGTGTATATCTCAGTGGCACATGCGCATGCCTGGCAAGTGCAAGGTCCTGAGTTCGATTCCCAGTACACAAAAAAGAAAGAAACAGTTCGCTAACTCCAAACAAAATCTCTCTCTACCTTGATCTCCTCTTAGCCACTTCCCAGAACATATTTACGTGCTTCTCTACCACCTACAGAAGGAAAAGCATGGCAGGAAATTTGGTAGAAGAAAAGAGTGATGCTAATTGACTCCTTTAAAATGGCTTACTTGTGTTTAAAAAAAAAAAGTATGATGAGAACAGAGAAAAAGTCTTCACAAGTGCAGATGTAGGGAATCTCCTCATCACGGCACGGCTGGCGTTTCTACTTGGTCTTTATCATATTTATGGACTTACGAAAACAAAGTTCATATAAATTGAGGCCAGCTTCTACGCCTTTCCACCCCCTTCCCTTTCCATACATTGATTTATTTCTCAATTTAGTGCGCTTGCAAGTACAGATCAGTTGTTTTCATGTGCCGCTTCATGAGCCAGGGAAATCTGGCATTGGGGTGAACAGAGAGGTGATAAAAATCATCTGAGCTGGAGAATCACAGTCAATATTCCTGCACAGACCACCAAAGCCATTCTGTGCTCGGCAGGATTCAAAAATATCTTTTTAACAGTGTCCAAGTGACCTTTGAAGGTTTCCCTCAGCTTTAGAAGCCTAAGACACTAAATATGTTGCTGGCTCTGTCATGTGACCAGAAATCAAAGTGGCACGATTCCTAGTGACGTTTCTTGCTCTGAGTCTAAGGACAGGAGATTGGTTGAAACATAAATTAGCCAATGATCGTATTTCCGTTTCTTCACTTGTCTTCACACTTGTAAGTTGCCTGTGTCACGTGTAGAGCGTTTGGTAAGGGATGACTCACGAGCGGCTCCAGAACTTGAGGGAATTCTTCAGACCAAAGTCCATGTAGTTCTTACCAGATACTTTTTCAAGCCCCTTAACAGAAAGAGTAAAATACTTCAAAGTTCTCAGAAAACTGTTAAAAGACAGTTTGGGAAAATTGTACCAAGCCACATTCTTTCCTTTTAATCTCACATATTTGCTTCGCTATGTGGTAACTTTCACGTTGAAAAAAATGATGTCACTTCTGATATTCATTTGGATGGAGGGTCCACTTCCACGATATTCTTAGGAAGCATGCTTGAGGCCGGGGTGCTTATTTCAGTCGAGTAAGAGGAGAGGACTTATCCATTTAGGGTGAATGTGCCTGTGTGCATCACTTGCTCAGCCAGGCTTGCGTCCAAGCGTGTCTGCCTGTGTCACTCGCCCTCCTGCCATGGGAACTTTGTGCTCTGTGTGAACCTATCTGTGACCTCTGGTTGAAGTGGCCTTCTTCAGATGTTTGTCTTCTGTCCATCATTGCCTTTGCTTGGAGATCCTGTTTTCCATCGATTGTCTCTTGCAATGTTTCAGTTATTTCTTTATGTTCCACTCCAGAAAGGACTTGCTCTAATAATGTCTCCAGGATGAATGGCATGAAAGTTTTCGTCACTTCCACATTTCCCATCTCTGTACTTCCAGGGACTGACAATGGCTACCTGATGAATCAACTGTTCTCATGGATCTTCAAGGGATCGTCTGGTCTACCCATGGAACCACGGAGTTTTGCTTTTAATACATATGCTTGCTTTGGTACAGTGGTACTTCGGTTCATGAACTTAATTTTTTCCACAATTCTGGTCACAAACCGAAGTGCACAAGAACTGAAACAAATTCAATGTTTAGGTTCAGTGTTGACCTTATGGGGAAAATTGATTCGATTTTGGAATCAAATGGGGTTCTCAGAAGTTGTACACATTGGCAACACTGCAGCCCTGATTATGTTTGTTCAACTTAGGAAGAATTTGCAAGTACATATTTCATTTGAAAGTCTTTGCACCCCTTTCCTCCACGTAACATTGGTTGTGCGAGTGCTCCCATCCTCATGAATCTGTTCATTTAACAAATATTTATTAGCTGTGTATTCCTTGGGGTACCCTGTGTATTCTCTGGGCACACAGACGTCTACAGTCAGATCCCATGTCCCTGCAGAGCTTGCAAAATTGCCAAAGGAGGAAAAAGAGAAGAAAACTATCATCAAGGGAGTATTTACATACAAATGCTAAGCTCCAACATTTGCAAATTTAATAATGATGCCCCCATGTTAATAGTAAACAATTTTCCAACCCCAAAGCCTTTGTGCTCTTGCTAAGCCTGGATAAATGACTTTGCCACAAAATATTGGATTAGAAGAAATCCACTTATGGTTCATGGGTTAGAGAAAAAAATGTAAGTGGTAGGAGAATGTCTTCTACTAGTCTACACTCCGGAAAACCTCTGAGTACTTTTCTTTTGATAAAAAAGTGAATTTTTAAAATTAATTAATTAATTTATTTTTGGACCTCAAAAATGCAAACTAAGAGAAGCCAGGATGTTGCTCCATTTGTAGCCTCCCTTCCTGTCCTGAACTTTTGTTTTTGTCTTTGTGGCACAGGGGATGGAACCCAGGGTCTCGCACATGTCAGGCAAGAGCTTTTCCACTGAGATGCACCCAGAGCCCTTCAATCTTTTACGGAAACCTTAGAAATAAAGAGGTACAGTTCATGGGCTGGGGCTTATTTGTCCTTTGTGTAGTTTTGCTTGGAAGACTAGTCAAGTACAGAAAGGATCACCTTAGTATAAGGCCCTCAGTTTCATCCCCATCACTGCAAATAATAAATAAAATCCTAAATAAATCACCTTGAACTTTAGATCAAACTTCATCAAGAGAAAGCTCACAAAGAAAGAAGGAGGCAGATCCTTCAGCACTGACCATCTGATGGCTTTGTGTGTGTGTGTGTGTGTGTGTGTTTCCTGGTCTGAAATGCAGCTTTCTATGGCATTTGAATTTTCTCTATTGCTTCTCCTCTGTGTCTACAGAGGGCGTTAAGAAGTACAATATAGCTAAGTAACCTAGCTGTCCATATTTAGTTTTAGAAATAACTGTGAGGCAATCAATGTGAAGCAGTGACATATATACCTCCCTTTCATAGTTCATTAATCATGTTAACATTTATTTATTGGTACTGGGAATCAAACTCAGGACCTTGTGCTTGCCAGGCAGGCGCTTGTGCCGCTGTGCTATATCCCTGGCACAATCGTGCTAACGTTTATGAGCCACAATGTCTCTTCCATTTGAGAGGAAAAATCTGAAAACAATATTTACACAATTACTTCTATGGGCCTTCACATCCCGAGGAATGGCTGCAGAGAGGGGCGAGGCAACATCCTCAGAATGCTGTGTCCCCAGTCCTCCTGGCCTCTTTCCACTTTGCTCTCCAGTGTTGCTATTCGTCCCCAGGCAGTGCTGAGCCTGGGGAGGGTTTTCAGCGAGGCGGCCTACAATCGCCTGGTCCCTTCTGCAATTCTTTGGTATTTTTCCTTCCTCTAAAGCCACACCGACATTATTATTAATAGCAAAAGTGAATATGAGGCTTTCTACTGTTTGGTCTTCCACGGAGAGAGAGGAAATGAAGGGTGAGATTTAGAGGCAGATTTGAACTCCACAGAGGGATGCCCTTTCTGACCCTCAGGGCTGCCCTGTGGACTGGGTTACCCTGAAAGGTGACAGACATGGTCAGTGCGGCTGTGAACTGAACCCTCCTGAGAGGCCCCACCTTTTAAAGGTTCTAACACTTCCCAGAGCACTGAGCTGGGCCTTCAACACCTGCCCTTGGGCACATCTAGATCTAAACCACAGCAATGGGCGTGCTTTGGGGTTTCTGTGCCCACTCCAGTGTTGTCATCTGCTCCCACAGGCCCATCTGTGCGGTAGGTCGGTGGTTGATCAGGTGAAGCATCCTAGCTGACCTTTTCGTGGGGACCGCCAGCTCCATGGAGCTGTGTCCTCAGTGCTAGTGTCTGGGGACAGTGAAAGAAGCAGCACATGATTGCAGGAGGGGTGGGAAATGTTGGTGCTTCAGAAATGCAGCTCAGCTCACCCTTTAGGCTGTGCGTATGGAACCTAAGTAACCTGGGGACTCTCTCTACCCTTCCAGCACCCCAGGCCACTTGAATAGCCATTCTTGATGACAGCCATTCTGATTGGAATCTCAATGTGGTTTTGATTTGCTTGTCCGTAGTGGCTAAAGATAGTGAATGGTTTTCGCATACTTATTGGCCACTAGTACTTCATTATTTGATAAGTGTTTCTTCAGTTCATTCACCCATTTATTAATTGGATTATTTTCTAATGCACACTTCATATTAGTACCATGTAGCTGTAGCCGAGAACTCGCTTCCTTGGTCAGAGGCATATTTTCATCTGCTGGGTGATGTTTTATCTCCTGGAGAATAGCCTGAAGAAATCTGCTCATTCCATGAAGAAATGTTCCTAATGGAAATGAGGGCACTGAAAGAGGGGAATCCAGTATTTTGTTAAAAAAAGTGCTTCACTAATTTCTATGTATATAACAAACTGTCTTCATTTTAATATTAACATATAAAATATTTGCCACTTGTAAGAAAAGCAGTATATGTGTATGATATTTTTCTACAATGACACACCTTATTAGTGCATTTCCACATCCTTAAGTATCTTCCTATAAGATATTTTATTTATTTATTTATTTATTTATTTATTTATTTATTTATTTATTTTTTGTGGGTACCGGGGGTTGAACTTAGGACCTCGTGCGCCAGCAGGCGCCTGTGCCGCTGAGCAATATCACCGGCCCTTTTTTTTCGTATGTGGGTACTGGGAGTCAAACTCAGGACCTTGCGCTTGCCAGGCAAGTGCTTATGCTGCTGAGCTATCTCACTGGCCCCTGTAAGATATTTTAAATGGTTTTATTATATTTCATTCTATGCATGTACCCAAGTCCAATAAATTAATTTCTTATTATCATGCATTTGTGCTATTTCGAATACCACAGTAATGTACGTTCTTTGTTTTAGCAATATTACAAGGATATACACTTCTCCCAGAAACATAAGATAGCACCCATGTCCCTAAAAAGTCATTTACAAAGAGTACCATTGTTTTAAAAATGTTAAAGTCAATTTAGGAGGTGAAGAAGGCATCTTACTGTGGCTTAAAACTGAACGTTTTTGATCACTTGTAAATATCCATTGGCAATTTGTATATTCTTGTAAATTTTATCTTATTCTTTGCTATGTGAAGGAGGGGAGTGTATCTTCCCTCAGTTATAGAAGAGGTTTAAATCTCTATTACGGATGTGATCTGTGGTATAGAAGTCTAGCATTTTGTCACTTGCCCTTGAATTTTATACATATGTTGCTCAAGCCTCTGTCTGTAAAGAATATATAGTTCAGTGGTGGGAAAAAGCAGCATATATGCACATGTGTAAATAAACAATATAGGGCCGGTGAGATAGCTCAGTGGAATAAGTGCTTGCCCGGCAAGTGCGAAGTCCTGAGTTCGACTCCTGGTACCCACATAAAGGAAAAAAAGGGCCAGTGATACCGCTCAGTGGCACAAGTGCTTGCTGGCAAGCGAGAGGTCCTGAGGTCGACTCCTGCTACCCCCATAAAAAAATAAAATAAACAATAATATTTAAAACTGCAACAGACAGTAGGAGCTGGATTTTCCCAGAGTTTAAAGACACCCTTTAATGAGGCACAAGCCTTAATCCCAGCACTCTGGGAGGCTGAGGCAGGAGGATTATAAATTTCAACTTAACCTGGGCAATTTAGTGACTTAGCTAGACCTCGTCCCAGAATTTAAAAAGGTGGTGGTGGGGGCTGGGATGTAGCTCAGTGTCCAGGCCCTGGGTTCAATCTCAGGTACCACAAAAATAAGTGAGCCGGTGATATAATTCAGTGTCACAGTGCCTGCCTGGCAAGCACAAGGTCCTGAGTTCGATTCCTGGTACCTAAAAAAATAAAAATAAAGAAATCCTTTAACACCGCTGATTTCATTCTCCTGCTCTCCTGATTGATGGCCATGGATTTAAACATCAGGCAGGGCAGGAGCTGCAGTGCGTGATTCATTGCACACGAGTGTGACAGTGCTTGTGGGCGGCCCCTTCTGCCATCCTGGAGTTATTTTCTCTCTTCTGGGCAGCCAGCTGCATATTGGTGCCAGCATTTTTGAAGGTATCAGTGATATAAACTGTGTTCCTGTCTGCTTCGTGAAAACCCAGGAAAGCACCTGGAGAGGACCGTGGGGAGAAGGAGAGGGAACGGTTGCTCATTTCTTTTTTTTTTTTTTTTTTGTGGGTACCGGGGGGTCGACCTCAGGACCTCACGCGCCAACAGGCACCCGTGCCGCTGAGCAATATCACCGGCCCCTTTTTCGTATGTGGGATCCGGGAGTCGAACTCGGGCCCTCGCGCTTGCAAGGCAGGTGCTTACGCCGCTGAGCCATCTCACCGGCCCAGTTGCTCATTTCTTTGTGCAGCTTGGGAACTGCGTGGAGTAGCGCTGATGACCCAGGCTCCTGCTGGCTGTGTCTCTCTCCACACTGTCAGGGCACCCAGTGTGTTGGTCAGAAATTGCAAGGTTTAAAAAAATCTCAAAGCCCAGGTGACCACACTGTGTGGGTGGGGGTGTTGCTATGGTTTGAGTGTTTGTGTCCCTCCAAGGTCCAGTACAGTAGGACTAAGAAGTGTGGCTTTTAGGAGGGGACAGAGTCAGGAAGGCTCTGCTCTCATGATGGGGTTAGTGGCCTTATAAAAGGGGTGGAGGGAGGCTCTTTTTTTTTTTTTTTGGTGGGTACCGGGGGGTCGACCTCAGGACCTCGCGCGCCAGCAGGCGCCTGTGCCGCTGAGCAATATCACCGGCCCTTTTATCGTATGTGGGATCTGGGAGTCGAACTCGGGCCCTCGCGCTTGCAAGGCAGGCGCTTACGCCGCTGAGCCATCTCACCGGCCCCATTTCTATTATTTTTAAGTTACTCAGTCTAAGATGTTGTCTTATAGCAGCTGGAACTAAGACAGATGAGTAGGGTAGAAATGGACAGGGAGTAATGACCATAATCACACGGCCTGCTTGCAGAAATCGGGAACAGAGACTCCAACAGGCAGCTGCCCAAAGGACTCAGGCCAGTGGGTGGCAATCACCGTGTGACCCCACCACGACCTCCATGGAGTTGGTCTCCCTGAACGGCTCTGCCGAGCAGCAGGCGATGCCCAGGGAGCCGGTGCATTCAGGTTTTGGTGGATAGGAGCCCGTGGGGGTCTCGGGGGGAGCACAGTCCTGCCCCGTGCGTGTGCTGATGTCTGTGCTGTAAACACTCGCACGGTGGGTGCTGTGAACGATCGCTGGACAGACTCGCAACGCAGAGCTGCAAGAGCTGTGTGCCACCTCTCTCCTGAGTCGGTGCAAGCTGAGGGCTTTGTTTCCATGCCATTCATTCATTCATTCATTCATTCATGGCAAGACCATAGCCACTTCCTGCTGTGGCTGCAGAATCCAGCACTTCAAGGGAGGCCACAAGCGCAAAGCAAGTGGTGTGCAGAGAGCCAGCCAAGGACTAGAATCCGGGCCTGGCTGGAAGGCAGCAGGACCTGGAGCTGAGGCCAAGATAAAACTCAGTTGTGATCGTGGGGTGGGAGGGGGCTGGATGCAGAGGAGCAGTGGTGCCCAGCACCGAGTCCGGGCCACAGTGCCCAGCAGCGAGTGCAGGCCATACCCAGAGCTGACATCAGGGCCCAGTGGCTGACACCTGGAAGCCGAGGACCTCCTTCCTCTCCTGCCATTGTCTGGCTCAGGATCAGGCGAGGGAAACACAGAGACTCCAAAACCGGGGCCCAGCAGGACAGGACTTAGAATAAATTGGATACCTGAATTTACCCACATCTGGGGGAAAGGGGGAAAGGAGGGCTCCTGTTTGACCTTATATTGTCATTAGGGGAAGGTACATTGTATAATTTATTCAACCAACAAATAATTTTAGGTGAAGAAGAGAAACCAGATCTTGCCTTCAAGGATCCTACCTTCTTGTTAGGAAGACAAAGTAGTTACAGACTGAGTTGAAGGGTGGGAAAGGCTGGGTTGTGACAGAATGGGCACGGGAGATGTGTAGCTTTGGATAGGGTAGTTCTGTTCTTTCTGAGAAGATATTTGGACTGAGGTGGAGAGAGGAGAAGGAGCTACTCGTTCAAAGAACTTGGGGCAAAGTGAGAGCCAAGGTCCTAAGAAAGGAGAAGAAGGAAGGAAATGCGATGTGTTGGAGAAAAGGGTAGGAGGGCAGTGTGCCATGAACGGAGGAAGTGAGCAAGGTGCAGGACGAAGCCAGAGAGGTAGGCCAGCTCCTGAAGTTGATCAACCGTGAAGGTCAAAATGAGCAGTTTAGATTTTGTTCCAGGGAAACGGGAAGGATCTTTATTACTCTCAGCGGAGTCTATGGACCAGGAAAATAGCAGACCCCCCGCCCCCGATTTTCTGAATCAGAATTTGTTTTTTTCTCAGTAGCGGAGAACTAACCAAGGACCCCACATGTGCTAGCTAAGCACTTTACCACTGAGCTAGAGAACTGACTGTGACAGGGTCCCCAGGTGGTTCATGTGTACTGTGGCCTGCTGGGGTCATCCCAATAAAATGGCACAGGCTGAGTGGCTGAGACAACAGACATTTATTTTCTCATCGTTCTGAAGACTGGAAGTCCACAGTCACAGCGCCAGTACAGTAGGGCTCTGGTGGGGACAGTCTTCCTACCTTACAAAGGGCCACCTTCTCACTGTGCCCTCATATGGCAGGTGTCCACACACACACACACAACACGAGAAGGAAAGAGAGAGAGAGAGAGAGAGACAGAGAGAGAGAGAATCTTCCCCTTCTAATGAAGTCACAGGTCTGTCTTATTAACCACCCCCATGACTTCCTTCATCTTCACCCCTGAAGACCCTATCTGCAGATACACACAGTACACTGGCGGTTAGGGTTGCAATGTATGAATCTGAGGAATCTGATGCTGTTCGGTGCATAGCACGTACATCGCCTTCGAGAGCACTCATTTAATATTAGTAAGTTGCAAACCTCAGCATGCATGGACATCTCTTGGAGGCATTCATGACACTGCATTCTTGGGCCCCAGACACTCTTAAGCAGTTGCTCTGAATTTGATTCAATAATTCTGCCCCAGAATCTCATTTCTGAGAAGTCCATAGGTGACGCTGCTGCTGGCTGGCTCACGGGCCGTACTTTGAGGAGCACTGCATTCGACAATGTATTTGGGTGACAGGTTTTTTTTTTTTTGTGGGTGCCGGGGGGTCGACCTCAGGACCTCGCGCGCCAGCAGTCGCCCGTGCCGCTGAGCGATATCACCGGCCCCTTTTTCGTATGTGGGTTCCGGGAGTTGAACTCGGGCCCTCGCGCTTGCAAGGCAGGCGCTTACGCCCCTGAGCCGTCTCACCGGCCCATGGGTGACAGGTTTTGAACAAAAACTAAAATGTAAAATAATCTGAGCTTAATCTTTTTTTTTTTTTTTTTTTTGGTATCGGGTGTCGAACTCAGGACCTCACGCTTGCCAGGCAGGTGCTTACGCCGCTGAGCCATCTCACCAGCCAAGCTTAATCTTTTTAAAGAAAATTCAGAAGTCCTAAAGATCTTTCTTATTTAGAGACTATTTAAGCATCCATTTTGAAATTGTGTATTGCATTGTTGCTAATCTTCACAATTCAGGATTTGAAGAACTGAAATGTTAGCTGCAACAACCAGGAGGAAACTACTTATATGTGTTTGTGTATATATCACACTATAAATATGTATATATAATTTATTTTAACAGATTCATTGTTATTCCAGCTACATGGAGTTTCTCTATCTACTTTCCTTTGGTAACCTAAAGGTGCTTTGTAATCATTTCTTAACCTTCAAATCTACTCCAGAGAGGACAGTGAATAAAAACTAAATACGGAGACAAGCAAATGTGAGCTATAGGTTGGTTAATCAGCGCCTTGCACAAAACTTTGGCAGAGCAGAAAGCAAGAAGAGGGGTTTGTCAACCAGACGTCTGCCTGTGAGAGGGGATGGCAGAGAGCGAATGATGCTTTGCGAGCTTTTGAGTGAAGCGTGGAAACTTGCATGTTCATTAATGCATCAACATCGTTTCCCTTTTAACGGTCTACAAAAATTAACAGCATCTTGGGCCAAGTTTTCTGAAACTCTGATAATCAAATCAAATAAAGATGCTTCGATGTGAGCAAAGGTTCCTTCTGGAAACTTGTAGCAGCTAGCAGTAAACTTCTTCAAACACCGAAAGTTGTGAAATTTAGCAATACAATAATGAGTTACAAAAGCTGTATTGTTTCCATTATTCCACCATTTTACCCAATTATTTCTGGTATAAACCCCAGTGGAAACAATGCATATTTTGTCAGGAAACTCCAGCCACAGACTTTGGACCTCAGACAAGAGGGAAACATTGGCCAAGACACCAGCATAAAACTGTGGTGTGTAAATTCCCATGGACATAAAATGAAGAATTAACATAAAATGTCATGCCAACAGCACACTACTCAGTATTTGTGCATTTTCTATTAGTGCTAAACTTGCTCAGAAGATAATTGATATTTTCCCCTATGATTAGAAAAGTGTGATTTCAGTAGTTGTCAGGTAAAACTCGTTTCAAGGTGTGTCATTCCAAAAATTCACCTAAAGAAATGTTTAGGAGCAAGGATGATATAAAAACCATTCCTTTAAATAAATACAAATATGAAGATGCTATGCAAAAATTCACCTGGATGAGCATCGTGTTCCAGAATGTGGCTACTAGTTTTGAAGGTGATTGGAGGAGAGATGGTGCCCTAAAGTACACAGATTTTGCTTAGTTTTTTTTTTAAAGATAATTTCACTTTTATTTTAAGATAATTGTAGATTCACATGCAGTTTCAGCTGTAATACAGAGAGATCCTGCGTGCACCAGTTTTCCTCAATGCAGTATCATCAGGACTTTGACGTTAACGAAGATACAGATTTTTCCATCTTTACAAGGATCTCTTGTGTCCCCTTTGATAGCCAAACCAATTTGCCCCTGCTTTCATTTTAACTTCCAGTCCATGGAAACGATATTTCTTTCCCGTTATTTCAATCTTGATTTCTTCCATCAGTATTATATAGTTTTTTGCATACAAAGCCTTATTCAAGTTTTATTTCATTAATACATTTGGTATTTTATTTTTTGAGGAATTGTAAATGGTAGTCTATTTTTTATTTCCATGTCTATATATCCATTGTTAGTAAGCAGAAAGTTATTTTTTCTTTACTTACTTTGTATCCCATAATCTTGTTGATCTCATTTATTAGTTCTAGGAGTTTGTTGGAGATTCTTTGGGGTTTTCTATGCAGATGATTATGACTTCTGCCACTAGGGTAGTTCATGTTTTTCTATCTAATCACGTGACTTGCATGTCCTTTTCTTGGCTTATTGCATGGACAGAGAGAGCTTTTAGTAGTACATGGAGCAAAAGTGGTGAAAGAAGACATCCTGGTCCTGCTCCTGATCTTAAGAAGAATACAGACTTTCACAATAAGTGTAACGTTACATGTATGTTTTAAACAAATGATTTTTATTAAGTTGAGGAAATTTCCTTCTAAGCTAATTATTTTTATTAAGAAATGTAGGGCCGGTGAGATGGCTCAGCGGCATAAGTGCCTGCCTGGCAAGCGCGAGGGCCCGAGTTCAACTCCCGGAACCCACATACGAAAAAGGGGCCGGTGATATCACTCAGCGGCACGGGCGCCTGCTGGTGAGGTCCTGAGGTCAACCCCCTGGTACCCACAAAAAAAAAAAAGAAAAAGAAATGTAGCAATTCAGATTTTATAAACATTACAGGGATTTTTTCTCTTTAACTTTTTCTTTTTAATATACAGTAATAAAAATCACATTTTCGTTTCTTTTGCAACTTTAAAGAAGGACTTTTGTCGTCCATTCCCACTGAAAGGGTGTTGTATTGTTTCACCTTTATTGGGTTTGTTATGAAATGCACTGCTTTTCTAGAGGAAAGGATTGCTATCAGTATTAAGCCAACTCACCAAGAATGAAAACAAAATAAATTTCAGGTCATATTTGACTAGCAAAGGACCGACTTCTTGACGGCTTTGGGTGAAACATAGCATACTGTCGGGGAAAGAACAAAGAAAGGGACTTTGGGCTTGATGGCCACAAGACAGCCCTCCCTGTCTCCGGTCACCCCGTGCCTCCCATGCTGCAGGGAGGTGGTGTTTCCGGCTGAACCAGAGGGAGGGTCAGGGATAGATTGCTTTTTCCCAACTTTAATTCCTCTGTGGTCATGGGACATTGCAGAGTTTAGATGAAGCCCAGTTCATCTCCGACTTCTGCCCAAACATACTGAATCCTTTTCTCCTTCTGGATCAAAGCTTTTCAGCCCACCTGCAGGATGGGAGCTGCAGGACACGAAGAGTTATTTTCCTGTGCTCTGTCTTAGACTTCCGGCCTGTAGATACTGAATTCACCCCACTGCCTGGCCGCTGAGCCTTGCCCACTGCAGAATTCTCTAGGGTATTCGATTTTTGCTTTAAGTAGCTGTGTCTCAGTCCCAGAACCTATGTCCGACCACAAAATTATATGAAAATCTAGCAGGCTCTGTGCTCCAGCCTTCTGCGTGTGAAGTGCAGTGGAGATTTGTTTGTTTCATTTATGCAGGTGGGACTTCTACATTTGTCAGAGTTCCTTGGTAACTTCCAGAACTTTTTCTAGTTCCGGTCTATATTAACATAACTAATGCGTGTGCTTGGAACCTTATTTTGCTCTCCTTTTCTATTATCTTCTCTGAGAGGTGAAACTCCGAAGGGCCCTGACATCCAGGATCACAATACGGAAAACGAATGCATAGCTGCCCAGCATTTACAAAATGCAAAGCTCCTTTAGCAGCACGATGCCCATGATTTACTTTTAGTTCTCTGAGAAGCGCAAAGTACTTAACAGTCTTGATTCCGCCACTGGCCGATTTCATAAGATGCGGCATATACCAGGCTTGCCAGTCACTCCCAAGTATAGTTTTGCATTTTATTGACAGGGTGTTTCGTGTAATGAAAACAGCCGTAGGCACGTTGACCCAAATACCCTTAGAATATTCTTGGCTCTGAGAGAGCACTTGCATTTGTTATTTTGGCCATTAATATTTCCTCAATTGTCCAAAGTGACACATGTCTTTAAAAAAATGCTAAAGAAGACCCTGAGGCTGTGGAGCTGGGTAGAAATGTAAGGGGGGCATTGCTCTTCCTCAGCTAGCGAAGCTGGCCCTTAAGATAGCTGGGCACAGGTCACCATGGCAGAGCCTGAGGTCAGCGATGACATAGTGCCAACCAAGTGCTATCTCTACCAGCATGGGTAACTTTGGATATGATTTAATAGGCACAGAATCCTATAGCAAGCTTCTGAAACCCAAGTTTGAACTTGCAGGGACTAGAGAGGAAATACTTCTGAATTGTCTCCAGTTATACATTGCTGCTTTAGAGGAAGGTGAAAGCTGCAAATAGTACTAACTTTGAAAGAAGTAGTGTTAGTAGCTCGAGGCAACATAATGATGGCACAGCAGCAACTGGTCTCTGTGGCTAAGCTGAGTGTAGAAAGTGACATTGATCCATCTACTGGGAGGTGGCAGCGAATGCTTTTGATGGATCATGGTTGGAAGAAAAAAGAATGGGGACAAAGCTGAGAATTTAAAGAAAAAGATAAAGCACTCTACTCCATCATTTCTAAATTCAGTATTAAAGAAAATACAGTGGAGTTATTATGTCGCCTTGGGTGGACTGTTCTAGAATGTTCCCATGATGCTGATAAAAATACCGCCACCAGTCTGTTTCATTACACTGGGCATTGTCTTCTACTGGCAAGCTGGCATGTGTGTCAAGTTATAGGAGTGATTTAAATGTAGTGATCATATCTTAAATAGTCAAAAAGTAATTGGGGAAGGCAAGATGGTTTACAGGAAATCTTACCTGGATCTTTTCAGGTTATCCTTTTACTATGTTTCATTAGCTGAATGTTATTGAGACAGTGAAGGAATCAGTTCCAAAGCAGTCTATTTAGTCCAGGGTAATAAATGTTTGGGTAATAAAAACATTCTATGAATTGAAATATAGCTTACTTTGAAAGGAAACCATGTCTCCGTGGGGACTGTTAAATGGTTTAAGGAAAATGGTCCTACTATTTTCCTCTTTGTTGCAACATTATATGTTGGAAAAATGTGTAATTGTATTGAGTTCCTTCTAAAGGCTTTGCTGGTGTAAAATACTAGGTTGTGAACCAGCAGCCCCTAACATTTTGGCACCAAGGGCCAGTTTTGCGGAAGGTATTTTTTCCATGGATAAGGAGGGAGGGTTGGGATGAGCGGGGACACTACACGCCTTACATGGGATGTTCATCATAGAATAGCTGCTCCTGTGAGAATCTCCCGTCACAGCTTCTGTGACAGGAAGCAGAGCTCAGGGGCTAAAGGGAGAAGCCACAAATACAGATGGAGCTTCACTGGTCAGCTCATCTCTCGCCCCCACCGTGCACCCCGCTCCTCACAGGCGGAGGACTGCTACAAGTCCTGAGGAGTTGGGCACCCCTGATATTAACGAAGGAAATCTCCATGAAAAGTCCTATAGAGGAGGAACCCACTTTCCAGAGAGGAGGAAGGATGCCTTTGAAGAGTAGCAGCACAGAGAGCCTTGAGCTTTTGACGTTTAATCCAACTGTCATTCCATGACTTCACGCAGCAAAACTACACAAGACCAGTGCCTCGGAAGGGTCCCCCATATAGTTAGGGTAATATTTGTTAGAATACAAAAGTGCTGAGGAATGTGGGAATATCTATCCTGCAAACTACTACATTTTATTTTTAATAATTGGACATTTTAGTAGTAAAAGTGTGTATTCTACTCGTTACTAGATGAGCATAGCATTGTTCCACTTGAAAAGGCTTCTCGATTGTTTCTAGGAGGCCTGCACATGAATCATTGTGACAAACAGCGTATTTAGGATGGCTCAATGTTCTAGACAGAGGTCAGTTGCCACTACTGTCTTTCCTGCCATGCATTTATTAAAACAATCCTCTTTTGTAATGCCATCCTCACTCACCAAGCAGCTGAAGAGGACTTTCTTGGGATATAAATACAGTGAATATGGCAGCTCAATCCTTTTTTCTTTTTAAAACATTTTAAATATTTCTGTTTTATTTTTTAAATTAAACATTTTTATGTAGTGCTGGGGGTTGCACCCAGGGCTTTATGTATGCTAAGCAAGTAATCTATCACTGAGCTACACCCCAGCCCTCTATCACTACTTTTAATTTTGTTTCCTCTAATCCTCACTGCAAAGGTACACACACACACACACACACACACACACTCACACAGATCTGAGCCCATTTTGACATTGGACCTAACCTTTGGTTTAATTTTTAAGAGCTGGCTTGTTGCATAATATGACTCTAGGGTTAATGGTATCTTTTGTCTATGTGCCTCATCTGAAGCCTACAGGACAGTTGTATTAGCTTTCTGTCACTGTAGCAACGTCCCTGAGGTAATAAACTTTTGAAGACAGCAGGTTTGTTTAGGCTCACGGTCTTTCTTTCTTTTCTCTTTCTTTCCTTCTTTCTCTGACACTGGGATTGGACCTGTGCAAGTGCTCTGCCACTGAGCTCCATCCTCAGCCAGTGGCTCACAGTCCTGAAAGTTACAGTCCATGGTCACTGGCCCCGTTGCTTTGGTGTGGGTGCGTGGCGAGGCTGCATCATGGCAGCAGTGTGTGGTGGAGCAAAACTGCTCTCCTTAAGGCCAGGAAGCAAAGAGAAAGAGGGAGGGTTCTGAAGTCCCCTTGGAGGTACACCCCCTATAACCTAAGCACCTCCCTCGAGACCACCTCCCAGTAGAGCTGGCCTGGGCTTTGGTGGGACAGTCAAGAGCCAAACTGTATGACACTGCTTGCTCACGAGGAGCTGCATCCACAGGTGACCCATTCATCGGAGGAATCAGGAGTCTGTTGAAGTGCTGAAGACATTAAATAGGGCTCTGCTCTCTGTCACTGTGATGAGTCCCCAGCAGTGCTCATCACGGAGTGCATATTGGGTCAGTGGCATTCTCTTGAGACACATTCTGTCCTGGTGCAATAATAAATACCAGCTGCCAAACCTGCTTTGAGAGATGTCTTAACTGCTATAACTTTGGACTCTGTCCCTACAAGAACAGGACAGCTTCAAGTAAACTATGTTCTTGTCAACTCGATGAGACCGAAAGTACTGTAGTATTCACAGTTTACAGCATTCCTTGTTTCTCTGCATCACACCTTTTCAAGATTGCCAGCAGCCCCTTTCATCCAACTGAGCACATAGTAGATACTAAATTCAATATCGGTGGACCTGCATTATTTCAGAGTAGAAATGTCATATTCTACATTCAGAAAGTGTGGCCTACCACTCTTCTAAATTGTATAATATCAAGTTCTAAGCTGCAGAATACTTTATTTGTGGTAGGTGGATTTAATGAATGGCCTCAATTCATCTGGGGCCCATGCCCTTTGCAATGTGCATTCATAGTTTTTCCCAGCAAGAGGAGGAGTCTGTTGCTCTAGTGCTGGGCTCTGAGCTTGAACACAGCTTGCTTTAGCTGAAGGGGTCTTCGTAGACGAGGGCAGCAAGTTCTTGAAAAGATGCTTGTGTGTCTCTGCTTCGTCTCTCTGCCTTCACAAGGAGAATATACCCACGTTGTATCAGCTATCCCAGGCCAGCTGACGGCCAGCTCGCCCCCTGCCCTGATCCACGGGAGGACCTGGCCAAGATCAGCAGAGATGCCGAGTGTGGTCCCTGCATGTTGTAAGGGCAGCCAGTCCCAAACATGAGCACCAGCTGGTCCACAGACTTACAAGCTCAATCAGTGCTTAGTATTCCCACCATTGTGTTCTGTGGTGTCATCGTCGTGACAATGAGTTACTAATAAAACACCAAACACAGTGTAGTCTGTTGGATTCTGCAGTCACTTCGGAATTTCACACCAGAGTAATTATTATGGAAATAAAGTATTTCTGTCTAGTCGTGGACATAAAGAAATCAAATATTTTTATCCTAACAGATAAAAAGAAAACATAGGGGATGAAGCATACATTCAAAGCCTCTTCCACACTAATGGTTGCATTTTTTTTTTCTTTTTTTTTTTTTTTTTGTGGGTACTGGGGGTTGAACTCAGGACCTCGCGCACCAGCAAGCACCCGTGCTGCTGAGCAATATCACCAGCCCCATATTTTTTTTCTTGAGAAAAATCTAAGGCATAAGGTATGATAAACATAAGGGGAGTTTATGATAAAAAAACATTAGCATGGCGGTCAGATGAAGCAATGTACATTTGTTCGGTGAAGCAGTGTCACATTCATTTTATGTAACATTCAAGTTACATAAAAAGAAATAATAAACCACAAAAGCAAAAATAGCAAGGTTCTTGTGGTTTTGTGTCCTTCGTCTTTTTTTCTCGTAAAAACCATGAGACATGGATGATTTAATTGTGAACTTAACTTGATCCTGAACAAGTATAAATTAATAAGTTATATTAAATATTTAATATATTTATTAATAATAATTAACATTTGATAATTATTAATAATTAATTATTTAATAATAATTGAGACACCTTGAAAACAACAACTTGGGGAAAAGAAAAAAAAAGAAGTAGATTTCTGAGAGTTAGGAGGGAGCTGACAGGAAAACTAGAAACTACAGAGAAGCTGGAGAAGCAGAGAAAAGTGGAGAAGTGTAGAGAAAAGAACAAAGCCGTGTGGAAGGCTCACGCCAGCTCCCAGGGAGCGACACCTGCCCGCGCTGACTCGAGGGGAGCCTGGAGAGGGTCAGCAGCTCCAGGGAGAAGCAACAGAGTGGGCTGGCAGCACCGGCCCCAGGAAAAGCCCATGGCCACTGTGAACTGCAAAACCAGTGTATGGTTTTACTCTGAAAGTGACTCCTTCCACAAGGCAGGCTAGAGTTGGAGAAGATGGTGCCATAGCCGCCATATTTGAGAGTGTTTAATCAGAAACTATTTTGGGAAGGGGTAAATTGTTTAAAACTAAGTCAAACAACAATTACAGAACAACTTCCCTTCAGAATTTCTCGTGTTCCTTTATCATAGTGACTGGGCGGGAGACATCCACAAAAGAAAGAACCCGTCCACCAAAAATGTTTAAGCTCTGGCCAGGAAGGACTTGAGGGGCCCCATCCTCCATGGTAAGAAACCAGGCCAGTAATGTGTGGCTTTCAGAGGGGACCATGTCTAAAAGAGCTGGCATTAGGTCCAGTAGTCTGCTTGAACGGCTCCCTGCGGTCTACATCCAACACAGAGCTCAGTAGTTTTTTGCTTCCTTCATCTACCAATGAGAGCAGAGATATGGCTTGGCTTGGATGGTTGCCATATTTGGGGTGTATAGACAGAGGGGCCTCTGGAGCGGAAGGGCATCTCACAAACCCAAAGGCCATAAAGCTAAGCACAGAAAGCTGTGACTTGGTGCACACAGAAGAACACGGAAACTGGATCTGCTGGAGTGACTAAAGCCCTAGGGAAGAAATCACTGGTCAATCAAGCCCAGCTGGAAAGGCAGGACATTCACACACAAAACACATGAGAGTGGAAATAAAATAGATCTTAGCAGTGACTCACTATCCTTTTCTCAATCTGGTAGATTCCAATACTGCAAAGCCTGGAAAGAAACCATTCGTTTAAAAACACAGAGGAATTTTTGGTACTCATTTCTCTCTCTCTTTCTTTCTTTATCCATTTTTTGTTGTTGTTATTTGTTTTGTATTTGTTTTTTGGGGGGAGGTGGTTGGTTTTTTCTTTGTTCTCTTTTCTTTTTCTTCTTTTGTTCTCTATTTTAAAAATCTTTTTCTCATTTGTTCTTTTCTGTTTTATCTCATTTATTAATTTTCACTTACTTTTTTTATTTTAAAGAGAAGAAAAAACAAAACAAATCAAAAAAAGAACAAATTTTCAAAACAACATAACATGAGGGTAACAATGGTCAATGTATTACGTATTATTATCTTTAAGTTAGTTATTCAGGATACCAGACATTAGCATTCAATTGTCCAAACATTATTGGCTCAAACCTTACTCTTCAATGAACTAAGTAAAATTGGTAGTGTATCTATCTTAACCATCTTATATATATATACACAATTTTTTTCCCTTTCCCTTCTTTCTTTTCCCTATTCCAGTCTCTCTTTCTTATTGACCAGTTTCTTTTTGATTCACCGTGTCTATTGTACATTTTGGATCTTATTTACTCTTTCAGTTTCTCATACTAGAGAGACAGTACGATGCTTACACATGTGCATCCGGTTTATTTCACTTATGAGTATTTTCTCGAGTTGCATCCATTTACCTATAAAAGTCTCCAGTTTATCCTTCTTTATGGCTGAATAGTACTCCATTGTATAAAAATACCACATCTTTCTTATCCATTCCTCAGTTGATGGGCATTTGGGTTGTTTCCAAGATCTGGCTATTACAAATTGTGCTGCTATAAACATGGGTGCACATATATCACTGTGGTACGATGTTTTTAATTCTTCTGGGAAGATGCCCAGAAGGGGAATAGCTGGGTCAAATGGGACCTCCAGCCCTAGTTTTTTGAGGAATCTCCACACTGATTTCCACAGTGGCTGTACCAGTCGACACTCCCACCAACAGTGAAGAAGGGTTCCTTTTTCCCCACAGCCCCTCCAGCATTTGTTATTAGTTGATTTCTTCATAGTAGCCATTCTTTCTGGGGTGAGATGGTATCTCAGTGTTGTTTTAATTTGCATCTCTTGAATGACTAGTGATGTTGCACATTGTTTTGTATATTTATTTGCCATTTGTATTTCTTCATCTGAGAAATGTGTATTCATCTCAGATGCCCATTTTTGGAGTGGGTCTTTAAATTTGGGAGGTCTGATTTTTTTGAGTTCTTTATATGTTCTCGATAGTAATCCTTTGTCTGAGGAACAGCTGGCAAACATTTTTCCCACGTTGTGGGTTGTCTTTTCACTCTGTTGGTGGTTTCTCTTGCTGTGCAAAAGCTTTTTAATAAGATGAGATCCCAGTTATTGATTCTTTGGGATAGTTCCCATGAGGTTGAGTTTTTATTCATAAAGTCTTTGCCTACACCAATGTCTTCAAGGGATTTACCTATCCTACCTTCCAGCAGATTTAATGTTTCTGTTTTAATATTTAGATCTCTGATCCATTTTGAATTTAGTTTAGTGCATGGTGAAAGATATGGGTCTAGTTTTAATCTTTGGCATGTGTAGAGCCAGTTTTTCCAGCACCATTTATTAAAGAGGCTATCTTTCTTCCAGTGAATGTGTTTGGCACCTTTGTCAAAGATAAGGTGGCTTAGTATGTCTGGGGTTGTTTCAGCATCTTCTAATCTGTTCCATTGATCTTCAGGTCTGTTTTTTTGCCAGTACCACACTGTTTTTATCACAGTAGCTTTATAGTATAATTTGAAGTTGGGGATTGTGATGCCCCCTGCCTTGCCTTTGTTGCCCAGAATTGCCTTTGCTATTCTAGGTCTCTTCTGATTCCAAATGAATTTTAGGATTGTTTTCTCTAATTCTGTGAGATATGCTGTTGGAATTTTGATTGGAATTGCGTTAAATCTGTATAAGAATTTTGGAAGTATGGCCATTTTCACTATATTGGTTATTCCTATCCAGGAGCAAGGGATATCTTTCAATTTTCTGATATCCTCTTCAATCTCCTTTTTCAGAGTACTGTAGTTTTCAGTGTATAGGTCTTTTACATCCTTTGTGAGGTTGATTCCTAGGTATTTCATCTTTTTGGACACTATTGTGAAAGGTATTGTTTGCCTAATTTCTCTTTCAGTAAGTTTGTTGTTTACAGGAAGGCTATTGACTTTTGAGTATTGACTTTGTATCCAGCTACACTACTGAATTCGCTTATTAAATCAAGCAGTTTTTTAGTGGAGTTTTTGGGGTCTTCTGTGTAGAGTATCATGTCATCTGCAAATAATGATAATTTAACTTCTTCCTTTCCAATCATTATTCCCTTTATTTCTTTCTCTTGTCTAATTGCTCTGGCTAAAGTTTCCAGAACTATGTTGAATAAGAGTGGGGATAGTGGACATCCTTGTCTTGTTCCTGATTTTAGAGGGAAGGCTTTAATTTTTTGTCCATTTAGTATAATATTGGCTGTTGGTTTGTCATAGATAGCTTTTACCAGGTTGAGATAAAGACCCTCTATTCCAATTTTCTGTAGGGTTTTTATCATGAAAAGGTGCTGGACTTTGTCAAAAGCATTTTCTGCATCTATTGAGATGATCATGTGATTTTTGTCTTTGGTTCTGTTAATATGGTGTATTACATTTATTGCTTTACGTATGTTGAACCATCCCTGCATCCCAGGGATGAATCCAACTTGGTCATGGTGTATAATCTTCTTGATGATTTGTTGGATTCTGTTTGCCAGTATCTTATTAAGGATTTTTGCATCTATGTTCATTAGGGAGATTGGCCTGTCGTTCTCTTTCTTAGTTGGGTCCTTCTCTGGTTTTGGTATCAGGGTAATGCTTGCTTCCAGGAATGAATTTGGGAGTATTGCTTCCCTTTCAATTTCATTAAAAAGTTTGAGAAGTAGTGGCGTTAGGTCTTCTCTAAATTTCTTGTAGAATTCGGCAGTGAATCCATCAGGGCCTGGGCTTTTCTTTGTTGGGAGGTTTTTAATTACATCTTCAATTTCATTGGTTGATATTGGTTTATTTAGAATTTTTAAATCTTCTTGATTCAGCTTTAGTAATTTATACGAATCTAGGAATCTGTCCATTTCTTCTGCATTTTCCATCTTAGTAGAATATAGATTTTTAAAATAGGTATAGATGATCTTCTGGATTTCTGCAGGGTCCGTTGTGATATTACCGTTTTCATTTTCAATTGCATGGATTTGAGTCTTTTTTTTTCTTTTTTTAATAAGGTTGGATAAGAGTTTGTCAATCTTATTTACTCTTTCAAGGAACCAACTTTTTGCTTCATTGATTCTTTGTATTTTTTTTTTTTAGTCTCCAATACGTTAATTTCTGCTCTGATCTTTATAATTTCCTCCCTTGTATGGGCTTTTGGCTTAACCTGCTATTCTTTTTCTAGAAGTTCGAGGTTCGCCATTAAGTTGTTTATTTGTGCTTGCTCTATTTTCCTAATATAAGTATTTAATGCTATAAATTTCCCTCTTAGGACTGCTTTCATTGTGTCCCATAAGTTCCGGTATGTTGTACTGTCATTATCATTCAGTTGTAGAAAGTGTCTAATTTCTTCTTTAATTTCATCTGTGACCCATTTGTTGTTCAGGAGGGTGCTGTTTAATTTCCATATGTTTAGGGAGTTTTTGTGATTTCTTTTGCCATTGATTTCCAATTTCATTGCACTATGGTCTGATAATATGCATGGGATAATTTCAATTCCTTTGCATTTACTTAAGCAGGTTTTATGAGCTAGTATGTGGTCTATTTTGGAGAACGTCCCATGTGCAGCTGAGAAGAATGTGTATTCTGATGTTGTGGGGTGGAACACTCTGTAGACATCTACTAAGTCCATTTGTTCAAAAGTTTGGTTCAGTTCTATTATTTCATTATTGATTTTCTGTCTAGTTGATCTGTCTTTTTGTGACAGTGGAGTATTGAGATCTCCCAATATAATTGTATTAGTGCTTATTTGATTTTTCATGTCCTTTAGTACTTGTTTTATATAGTTGGGTGCATTGGTATGTGACACATATATATTTATGATCGTTATCTCTTCCTCTTGGATTGTTTCCTTTACAAGGATGTAATGACCATCTTTATCTCTCTGAATCATTCTTGGCTTGAAATTCACTTTGTCTGCAAAAAGAATAGCTACCCCTGCTTTTTTCTGGGTTCCTGTTGCATGGAGTATTGTTTTCCATCCTTTGACTTTCAGTCTATGAATTTCTTTCTGAATTAAATGTGTTTCTTGTATACAGCATATTGTTGGATCTTGCTTCTTGATCCATTTTGCCAGTCTGTGCCTTTTGATTGGTGAATTGAGACCGTTGACATTGATGGTAAAAACTGATATGTATTGACTTATACTTGTCATGATATTTTCCTGTTGTTGGTTCCCACTCTTTGTTTTTCCCCTTTCCTGCTATTTAATTATCTGCCCTGCCTGGTGGATTCCTTCTGTTGGGGTTCCTATCTCTTTCTAGAATGTCCTACAGAACATTTTGGAGTGCTGGTTTGGTGGTCATAAATTTTTTCAGATGTTCTTTGTCATGAAAGTATTTTATTTCTCCATCAATTTTGAAAGATAGTTTTGTGGGGTACATCAATCTGGGTTGAAAATTATTTTCCTTTAGAGCTTGAAATACGTCATTCCAAGCTCTTCTTGACTTGAGGGTTTGTGCTGAAAAGTCAGCTGTGATTCTGATGGGTTTTCCTTCATACGTGATTTGTCTCTTCTCCCTAACAGCTTTTAAGATTCTGCCCTTCTGTTGAATTTCTGGGATCTTGACTGTGATATGTCTGGCTGAAGTTTTTTTTTTGATCATGTCTAGTTTTTGTTCTAAAAGCTTCACTTATTGGGGGGTCAAATTCTTTTTCTCTTCCAGGAAAGTTCTCCCTGATAATGTCTGTGAACAAGGTTTTAATGTCATTTATGCTATCTCCTGCTTTTTCATTTATTCCAATTATTCTTAAGTTGTTTATCTTTGAGTCATCTAGCAGCTACTGAATTGATTTTTCATGGTCCCTTGCTGTTTTTCAGAATTCTTTCTTTTCATGATCACTAATTGCAAGCCTGTCTTCTATATCTGATATCCTGTCCTCACATTGGCTTAATCTGCTACAAATACTTTCAATGGAATTTTTGTTCTCTTGGATATCTACTTGAATCTGCTTTATGGATTCCATTTCTTTCCTATGCTGAGCATTCATGGTTTCTATAGTTTTCTTAAGCTCATCTATTTTTTTGTCTGTATCAGCTATAGTGTCCTTAAGCATAGTCTTCATTGTGGACATTATCTCTGCAGTTATCTGTGAAATTATTTCTGTTTTAATTTTTTCCAGAGCCTCATTCAATTGTTTTGTTGTTACCCCTTCAGATATGCCAGGTGGGTGGTTTTCGGATTGTCCCACCTCGTTGCCCCCTAGGTTTGCCTTTCGTGAATTGGATGTGTGGGGTTGCATCTTGTTTAAGTGTCGTCTCATTTTTTCTTTCTTTAATTCCTGGGGTGATGTTTGTAAATTACCTATGATAGGTTACTTTATTGCTAGTGTTCAAGATCCTTAGAAGATGACTACTTCTCTGCAGTATCTTCCAAGTGGAGCTTGCTTTTGGGTTTTGAGCTTTCTGCTGGATTCTACCTCTTCAATTCGTTGGATGTGAGAAGTTGCTACCTGTTTGTCCTAGTCCTTGATTCTTTGGTACTGTGCCACTGTATTTTCTGTGTCCCTTAGTCAATATCAATCATGAAATATCAGGAAGGAAAGCTGTTTAGAACAATTATTTTACATTTGGCTATAATGGTAACTGAAGCATCAAACACAGCCTAGAAAATGACAGACTGAGCTAACCAGTTATTTACCACTTTTAGCCGTATAAAGTAGAGTTGCGGTTATATAACAAAATCTAAAACACACCAGAAAAATTATATGCAGTATACAAGTCCTTAGTATGTCAATTTTTCCCCTCAGGAGTTTAAATTTAAAATGAGTTAAGGAGGAAATAGAGTATTGTGAGAAGAGGAAGGAATTAGATGTAAGGTTAGAGGACCAAGAGGGACCCCACTAACATTGGGACACTGGTGCAGAGGACTGGTGGGAAAAAGAGAAGGAAGGGATAAAAGGAAGAAAAGATCACAACCACAATCACAAAGAGGTTAGAGGCGCTGTTTACACTCATATAAAAGCCAGAGAGAATAATGAAGGAAAGAGAAAATAGACAAACAGAAACAAAAATGAAGACAAAAACAACAAAGCAAACAGATAAAACAGAAATAAAACCCCACAAAAGAAAAAAAAAAACCCTTCACCAGAACAAAAAACTAATGAGAGAGAAAAAAAAAAAAAAATAAAGAGAATCAGTTCCAGGTGTTGACTCTGCTGTAGGCAGGCACCGTGTGGTGACAGAGTCCTGTTCCGTGCAGGTCTGTCCCAGCGAGCCAGGAGCGGCCCTGTGGCGGGGCGGTGAGCAGAAGCGTGGTCTTTCAGGCGGAGACCGGTCTCCTTTGCCTGCCGCTGTCAGCGCACTGCTTTCGTGCCGCTCTGATTTTCGCCACGCCCCCCACAATGGCGCCGGGCCAGTCGCTCTCTGGCGCGGGACAGGTGTGGCTGAGAGACCAGTCTCGTTCACCCGCCGCCCTCAGCGCACTTTCGTGGGGCTGAGAGGCACCGCGCTGCCCTGTCCGGAGCACATGTTCCCAGAGCTGTTTTCGAGCAGCTCTGATTTTTGCTGCACCCCCCACAATGGCTCCTGGCCAGTCGCTCTCTGGCGCGGGACAGCTGTGGCTGAGAGACACTCACTCACCGCCGGCCAGCGCAGTTCTCCGCCGCTCCCCTGCCCTGCCGCTGTCTCGCGATCCTCCTTGGGGGCTCCCTGGGCGCCGGCTGTCACTGTGTGTCTGCAGCTTTGAGCTTCTGTCGCACCGTGATTCCTGGGATGGTAGAAGGTGCGCACGCTGTCTGCTCCTTCTTTGTTGAAAAGTACCCTTCACTGGTGCCGGGGGTCCCAAGCTGCACTTCAGAACTTTTCTGGGTCCCAGGGAGGCATCTGCCCCCCTCCTGCGCTCTCCCGGTCCTTATATTCCCGTAGTCCAATGGCAACTTTTAGAGTTTCTCTGCGTGCTTCTTACTCATCCGCCATCTTTTTTTCCTCCTGTTAAACTTTTCCCAGTTGAATTTTTATAGAGAAAACTACTTTTCCCCCTTCTTTTCACTGGTTTACACATTTAACTAAATTACAAGATTATCATCACAACCCAGGTATGGACCAGACAGTACTGGGTGTTGGTCAGCATGCAGTCTTGGTCAGCAGAGAGGCCCAGTTACAGCCAGCTGTGGACCTCGAGTAATGTGTTGTCGGCCATAGTGAGATCCTGGGATGTGAGGGCTTGGTTAGGAACATATCAATGTCCTTCTCTTCTCTTACTGAAAACTCACTTACTTTTTAATAGGATCCTTTATCTCACTTTTCTGTCCTCCTTCTCATCTTTTCTATATCTTTCAAATTTTACTTTTATCATTCTTCCATTCCCTAACCAATCCATCTTTACTAGTATTACTATTGAGCTGTATTAATATTTAGATATTTAGTTTATACTATCATTGAATTCTTTTCTAGTGTTAATGATGGCATAATTGTAGCATTTAATAGTTATTGACAGTATCTCAACATTTGATTTGTCTTTGTGTCTAAATTATAATTACGGGTCTCTTCTTTATGGTTAAAAGTGGTATGGCGTTATCTTTTATTGGTTCTTATTGTCAATATCTAGTCTGTCTCTGACTCCATTATTGCTAATTTTGTTGCTATTGCTGGGGTGGCATAGTTGTTACTATCAATTAGTTTTTACTATATATCAATATTTAGTTTGTCTTGTGTCATCAAAAATACTGTGGTTCATTTTTCAGAGAATTGGGTGCTGGGCTGATTATACTACACCCTTCCTTCCCAGGATGTGAGGGTGTTCTGGCTGTGACATCTGTCACCCCGTTGATCTCCAGGGTTGAATCAGCTGATCTGGTTGGTTAGGCTGGTGTTCCCTTCCTCCCTTGTGTCCCTCCTGAAGCCACACACTTGGTGGAAGAGGCCGATCACCCCTGATAGAGGAGAACCACTTCCTTGGTCAAGAGTATATGAGTAGATGTGCTCCCCTGCTAGAACCTCCAAACACGCTCCCAAATTAACTGAGGTGGGTGGGTCTTGGGACAGAGGCAAAGGCCCTATAATTAGCCACACCCAGAGTGTATGTGGAAAAGCGAATACTGACTAAAGAGATCTCCATAGTAGCAACAAAATCTTTCCACTAATCAACCTGCAAACCTCAGTGCAAGAAAAAAATAAAACCAATAGAAACTTGCATGGCTGTGCCAAGCTGGGGGCTCACACAAATCCTTCCCTCTCACAATAGACTCTGTGGAAGATTCCTAGTAACTACTTCAAAAACCTGTATGCCAATAAATTGGATAATCCAGAAGAAATGGATAGATACCTAGATACATATGAATGGCCAAAACTGAACCAAGAAGGTTTCAAAATGCTAAATGATCTCATAACAGACAAGAAAATTGAAGAAGTAATAATAATAATAATAATAATAATAATAATGATAATAATAATTAATAAAAACTACCAACTAAGAAAATCTCAGGGCCCAATGGATTCACTGCTGAATTCTACAAGAACTTCAGGTAAGATCTAATGCCAATACTCCTCAACTCTTTAAAGAAATTGAAATGGAAGGAGTACCCCAGAATCATTCCTAGAAGCTAACATTACGGTAATTCTAAAACCAGGCAAGGATTCAACTGAAAAAGAAAAGTAGGAGCCAGTCTCTTTAGCAAACATAGGTACAAAAAATTCTCAACAAAATACTGTCGACAGAATTCAAGAATCATCAAAAGAATCATACGTCATGACCAAGTAGGCTTCATCAAGGATGCAAGAATGGTTCAACATACACCCATCAATAGATGTAATATACCACTTAACAGGGCAAGGACAAAAGTCACATGACGACTTCAGGAGGCAGAGAAAACACCTTTGATGAAATCCAATATCCATTTAGGGTAAAAACTCTGAGGAAAATAGTTGTAGAGGGACCTTATCTCAATCTGATGAAAACCATTTATGACAAACCTACTGCCAACATTGTATTAAGTGGGGAAAAGTGGAAAGCTTTCCTTTAAAATCAGGAACAAGACAAGGATGTCCATTATCACCTCTCTTGTTCAATATGGTACTAAAATCATTAGCCAGAATAATCAGGCAAGAGAAAGAAATAAAAGATATGTATAGGAAAGGAAGAAATCAAATTGTCATTATTTGAAGATCCTTTACATAGAAGACACAAAAAATTCTACCAAAAGACTTAATAACCAAATTCAACAATATATCAGCATACAAAATCAACACACAGAAATCAATAGTATTCAGGTATACCAATAATGAACTCATGGAGAAAGAAATTAGGAAAACAACAACATTCTCAATAGCATCAAGAAAAATTAAATACTAAACAATTAACCCAACCAATGGAATAAAAGACCTCTACAATGAAAGCTACAGTACTCTGAAAAAGGGGAATGAAGAGAACATCAGAAAATGGAAAGATATTCCCTGTTTCTGGAGAGACAGAACCAATACAGTCAAAATGGCCATACTTCCAAAAGCGATATACAGATTCAATACAGTGTCAATCAAAATACCAGCAGCATTCCTCACAGAAATGGAGAAAGCAATCCTGAAATTCACATGGGACCAAAAGAAACCCAGAACAGCAAAAAGCAATCCTGGGCAACAAGGGCAAAGCAGGAGGCATCACAATTCCAAATTTCAAATTATACAACAAAGCTACAGTGATTAAAAATGGACATGTGGATCAGTGGAACAGAATAGAGGATACGGGAACAGCCCCAGGCACATTCGCCATCTGATCTTTGACAAAGGGGTCAAAAACATATGCTGGAAGAAAAGTAGCTGTTCAACAAGTGGTGCTGGGAAAATCCGCTATCCACATGCACGAGATTTAATCTACACTGATATATTTTGCCATGTACTAAGTTAAAATCAAAATAGATCAAAGATCTAAATGTTAAAACAGAAACACTTAATCTGCTGGAAGATAAAATAGGTAAAACTCTTAAACACATAGGTGTGGATAAAGACTCAAAACAGAACCTCAGATGCACAAAAAATAACATCAAGAATCAACACATGGGATTATATCAAAATAAAAAAACACTTCTGGACAGTGAAGAAACAAGCAAAAGAGTGAAGAGACAAACTACAGAATGGAAAAAGAATTTTCCAGCTATTCCTCAGACAGAGGACTAATATCCAGAATATATAAAGAACTCAAAAAAAACTAGACCCCCTCCAATAAAAGACACAATGAAAAAATGGGACACTGAAATAGACACTTTGAATAGACACTTATCAGAAGAAGTACAAATGGCCAATAAATACAAAAAAATGCTCAACATCTCTGGTCATTAGAGAAATCAAATTAAAACAACATTGAGGTTCCTTCTTACTCCAGAAGAAGGGCCATCATCAAGAAATCTTGGTATTTGCAGCCGGCACACGGGTTTGTTCCTTCAAAACAGAACAGTGACTTGCTGTGCTTGTCCTGGTGCTCTCAGGCGGGAAGCTGTCCCACAGGGCACTCTTGGGTCTCTTGTGACATTTTTGTTGCTAATTTTCCTCTGAGCAGCTCACTGCTAAGGCTTCCCGTCCTCTGCTTTGTCAGGGCTCGGAGAAGTCTCTGGGCACGAGATCTGGTGGCTTAATTGGTTCCTTCTACCCGGTGTCTAAGGCGACAGACAGATAATTTAATTCAGTGAGAGAATGTGTCACTACCAACCAGGCCCGTCCCCGCTGACTCTTACTAACAGCCAAGATTTATTAAATGCACTGAGTGATAATTTGGTTCCAGGCTCCATTCTGAGTGCTTGCTGTGGGCCCAGTTGTGTTGACTCTGTGAGAGCCACGAGAATATTGGTCTGATTTTCTTCCCCGATGCGGCCCAAGAGCCCAGACCAGTGCCAGGTAGTGTTGGTGCTCAGTAGCTCTTTGTTAGCAAATACAAATTCCTCATAAGAGCCCTCTGAGAAACGGAGTTCATGAGTGCAGAAATTTGGAGTCCGAGAAGTAGAATGGCTGTCTGAAGTCACATGGGCAGGAAGTGGAGAAGCAGGCACAGGGCAGAATCTGGGCACTGGCCATGAAGCCTGTGGCCCTGGCCACTCTGTGAGGTTGTCCTGCTTCCCCTCAGCCTGCCGCAGGAGCCCAATGCCCGGGAGGACTGGTCTCTGCATAGCAGTGCCGTAGCTCTGGCGCACTCCTGCTCTGAGCTTCACTTCCGTCCCCCCAGACTATTGATACCACCCACCTCAGCCAGTTGCTTTCTCTACCCTCTCTCCTGCTGGCACTCATTAGTCCCATCCACTTTCCAATGCCCACTGTCCCCTCCACTGTCAAGGACTCTTCTCTCCTATTCTACCCCTTCAACTCCTGCCACCTGCTCTCTTCCTTCTGGATAGATGGAGACGTTATTCTTCCTGCAGAGCACAAGCCACCAAAGTCTGTGACGGTCTCAGCTGCTTCACCCCAAGCCTTGAGCAAGCCCCGTTGACTAGCAAGGCAAGGGAGACTGGCCAATTGGCATTTTTCTCCCTGACCCCTCACCCACACCACGCTCTATTTTCTTTCTTATGGTAATGATATATCATATCTAGAAGGGATGTGGGGGTAGAAGAAAAGGCTAAAAACCCAAAGAGGAGGTTTGGTTCATGGTAGTTCAGCACAGCAATTGAGAGGGTGGGTGCTGGCCTCAGTTCACTCAAGTTGGAATCCTAGAGCTACCATATTAATGTTCTTTTGCTGTGTAACAAATAGCCCCAGAACCTGCCACTCTACAGTAGCAATAACTATTATCAGTGTTATTTCTCCAAGTGTCTCCCCAGGCTGCAGCCATCCAAAGGCCTTCCTGGGGCTGGGGGCTTAGCTTCCACAAAATTCACATAGTGGGCATGGCGAGTGGGCTGTTGACAAGACACCTCTGTGCCTTTCCTTGTGGACGTCTCCACATCACTTCTGCTGTATTCTATTGTCCACATGAACCAAACCCACCATACTGTGTGATGGGACACACAAGGAAAGGGGTAGCAGGAAGTGAAGATTACTGGGGACCATCTTGGGAGCCAGCCACCCCATCTACCATTCATAGTTATGTCACCTTGGTCAAATAAGTCAATGATTTTATGTCCAATCTGTAACACAGGGCTGTAAGAATTCAGTAAGTCGATATAGATAAGGTGTTTTGATTACTCTTCAAATACTCTTTTTTTTTTTGTGGGTACCAGGGGGTTGACCTCAGGACCTCACGCGCCAACAGGCACCCGTGCTGCTGAGCGATATCACCCGCCCCTTTTTTGTATGTGGGATCCGGGAGTCGAACTCGGGCCCTCGCGCTTGCAAGGCAGGCGCTTACGCCGCTGAGCCATCTCACCGGCCCCCAAATACTCTTATTGCTAGAGAATGCAAGCCCGTGAGAGAGTGGCAGAGGATGGAGTGGGGCATGGTGCAAGCAGACATCTCACTGCCATGTGGGGGCGCTGTGAGGTTCTCACTGTGATGTGAGGCTGTCTACACTCTGGTTCTAGGTGAGTGTGACTGCAACACAATTTCCACACTAACTGCACATCCTGAGATGAAAATACAGTGCCTGTGCCACATACACACATGGCCATGGCTTCAGTGGTCACTGCAGAATTCACGTCTTTGGGAGAACTGCACAGCCTACAAATTATTTCTTGCTTACCCAAGAAACTGGTGATTAACCTCATCCAATCTAATTGCTCCTTTGCAAACACCTGAATACAGGAACAGAGACGAACACACACACACATTCACAACAAGCGGGTGCCTGCTTTTCAATACATCTATTCCTGAACTATTGTGTGTTTCTCAAATTTTTGTAAACCTTGAAGGAAATTTTACTTTGACATTACGTGTTCATTTCGGAGATGGTTTATCCTGGTCACACCTTTCTAATGACAACAGGCCCTAATGTTTGCATCTAAAACTTACTTTCTTTGTTTCTTCTTTCTCCTCTATTTCTTCCATCCCAATTTTTTTGGTCATGAATTTAATGATCTAAAAATACTTAAAGCCAGGAGTGGCGGCACATGTCTGTAATCTCAGTGCTTGGGAGGCCGAGGCAGGAGGATCGTTGTGAGTTCAAGGCCAGCCTGGGTTACATAGCAAAACCCTGTCTCAAAAAACAAAAAACGAACAAAAGAACCACTCAAAGCCATGAGGAAGTTACCACAAGGAGAAGAGTTCTTTCTCAATATTATTAATTCATGGCTCTGCTGGCACACTGAAGTGCAGCATGTTCTTGGGGGACAGTGTTATGGAGATGGACATCTGAAGCTGAGGGACTCTGATTGGGAGCCTGGTGTCATTTATGACACAGAATAGAAATAGGACTTTTCATCTGCTTTGATTACTTTGTCTGAAACGTCACTTGACAGCTCCGAAGTTACGCTGGAATGAAAGCAAGGAAATTCTCAGTCACATACAGCCTATTTTACGGTCACAGGCATTGGACGAGTGTCAAAGGGAAAGGAGGAAGAGAGGAAGTAGCAGAGTTAGATTGAAACTTGAGTCCTAATTCTCCATATCATGCCTCGCAATGTTACTGATCCAACAATAATCTATCAGGGGAACCTCCAGCTCTGGGTGGGAAAGCTACAAGTCATGGCTTTCCTCCTTTTCCTTTGTACCCAGAATTGAAAGTTGGCCTCAGCTTATAGCAGCAGCACAGCAGGGGAGCAGAGGGCCATTTTGGCTGGACCCTTCCTGCCTACACATAACACTGGGATTTTTCTTCTCAGTAAATTTTAGGAGCATTCTCAAGAGAGCAATAATCAAAGGCAAGAGAAAGTCTCTGTCAGTTCTTTTTTGCAAAGGAAAAAGAATATGAAAGGGCTGGGGATGTAGCTTAGTGGTAGAGCACTTGCCTACCATGCACAAGACCCCGAGTTCAATCCTCAGTACCCCCCCAAAAAAAAGAGTACGAAGCTATCAGACATGGGCTCCTTTGCATAAGTTGCATCTCACAGTTCAGTCTCTAACTTCTCCTGCCAAATGAAAGAGCGCTTTTGTATACTCATGTTGCAAGCAGAAGTAGAATAAGGAAGAATTTACAAGGCGACTTGACTACGATAAGGCCCTTTGGATTCTGTTCATGGGCTGCCTGAAGACATCCTCGAATTCTAATTCTAGCCACCCCCATCCCCTCACAGGTGGAACCTGGCTGAAAATTCCCTGCCACTTGTGGTGAGAGGCAGAGCCTGTTTCCTCCCCTTGCATCTGAGCAAGCGTTGTGACTTCTCTGACCAACAGAATAAAACAGAAGTGACACAGTGCCAATGTTGAGGCCCAGGTTTTAAAAGCCTGGCAGCTCCCACTTTGCTTCTCCCAGTGCTGAGCTGCCAGGTCGGAAGTCCAAATATTGATGCAGGGACTGTGTAGAGAGGCCAGGGGAACAAATAGCAAAGGAAAGGGGTCCTGCTGAGCCCGGCTTTGCTGAGCCCTTTGCCAACCCCCTGGGCATGTGCCACTTTGGACCCTCCAGGCCAGACCAGATGCCAGCTGATGACCACCTAATGTCCTTGATCAGTGGCACGCACAACAGAAAATCGCTTAGGTCAACCCTGCTGAATTTCCGATGCACAGATCATAAGAACAAATATCGTTATTTTTATTTAGAAGCAGGTCTGTGATAAGAACCTTTGACCCTTCAAAGAAAAACAAAAACTACCCGTTTAGGAACTCCTTTCCAAGGTACGTGACTCATGGATAAACCACCTGATGATTACAATCTGCAGCACAAATTCCAGGCAGTGTTGGGCCATCTAAATTCGATTAGGTGGACAAAAATTTCCTATATTAAATTCTTATCTGGTTTTGAAAACTTTCTCATGGCTGCCTTGGGCACAGATGCCATTCATTCTTATTGACCTTTGCCCGACTGATCATAATCACGTTCCCTGCCAGAAAGTGCAGTAGATTAGAACAAGTCATCATTTTTAATAGGCTAGTTCAGCAGCCATATATTAGATTTGTAGAAACCTCATTCCAGAACATCAGGGGCAATTTTATCGAGGAAATGTAAGAACTAAACTCTTCCACCTCTATAATAACTGAAAGGTATCAGATGGCTAGAATTACAAATTGATTTGGTATACTTCGTACTTGGAGATGTAACTCCTCTGTCTCAAATAAATCGACCATTTCGCTAAGCCTTTGCTGTGTGCATAGAGTGCATTCTCTACACGTGACACAACCCTGCTCTACGCAGGTGACCAGGCAAAGGAGTGATGTTTTATTGCAGTTTTTTCTTTAATCGAAAGTTCCTATCCATACCATACAGCATTGATTGATGCATTTCAAAGAACTGTAGATATTTCCTTATAATTTCCACCAAAACCTACTTTCTTCACACCTCCTTCAGAAGGCCTTCAAATTTACGAGGGCATGGGTAGGAATGGCACGCCAAGCTTGTGTAACCGGGACATTTGCATTGTTTACCTTGATTGCAGAACTGTGTAGAAGTCACCCTTCGTGGCATGATGTTCATTAATCCTTAATTAATTAATTTGTGTTTCATAAAAGTAGAGCCTGGAAAAAAATGCACCTGTCTGCCCACTGGAATTTTCTTGGTGTTCAAAAGTGGTGGGAGTGGAACATTTCCTGTGTGTAAGTAAGGCTCCATTCTCTGCAGATAGGGCTTTTGGCTGAACTCCTGGAAGCACTGGGATGCATTCTCACGTAAGCCTGGCATGAACAGCAGCATGTATGCCCCCAAGGGCTGTGAACCAGAAGCCCAGAAGGGTGGCAGACAAAGAGGAAGCCAGAGCGGGCACAGAGCAGGAGACACTGACCTGCGCTGCTCTGCTGGGGGCTTGCAGCACCATCGGGTACAGCACGATCACAGTTCCTTGCTATTTCAACTGACTTCAGAGACAGGGTCTCAGACCAGACGGGAGACTAGGAGAGGAAAGGAGGAGACTAGGAGGAGCCTAGGGAAGTGGAGAAGAGAAAGGGAAGAAGAATGATAGGAGACAAAATTAGTCCATGTTCTATGCACGTGTAAATATGCTGAAATGAAACCCGCTGCTCTGTATAACTAAAATGCACTAATTTAAAAATTAAAAATAAAAAATGACATTGGAAAAGGAAAATCCCATCTGTGCCCTCTGTGCACCTATGTGCCAAATTGAAGAGTCAGTGTTGTGTCCTCTCCTCTACCATGCCTTCATTTTCACATACAGAAAGGGAGGCAGAGAGAGAGAAGGAAGGCAGAGCCCTCCAGGTCGCAGGTGTTAGCTCCTTCTGCAGGACATTTCCCGGTGTTAGCTCCTTCTGCAGGGCACAGCCTCCCGGGGCCACGGGAAGCCATGGGAATAGAGCCTGGAAGTGAAGTCCAGTTCTAGTGTGTGCTTTTCCCCATCCAGATTAAAAACTCACAGGAGATGCTACAGGATGGATGGCTGGGCTGGGCTGAGCAGGAAGGGTGTGAATCCACTTCCCACCAGTGCTGCGTAGACACAGGCACCAGAGCTGACAGAGAGAATCACAGTCACTCAGCCTCTGGGGGCCAGCCCTGGGCAGGCCATCTCGCCAAATGTGTCCCTGCACTCGTACAAGCAAGCACTTCGTGCCAGCTCCAGGAGGCCAGAATGACCAGCCTTTGGGCTTCTTCATTGGATCTGTAGACTTAGACTCCCTGGCTGGCCTAACACCAAATTTCTAACCGATCTTAATCTTCCCTTGGCAGCACACTGGATCTTGATGCCAGTTGTTCTTCATGGTGATGTATTTTGTGTAGAAACATAGTTATAATTATCAAGCCACCATCTCCCTGTTCTTCCAGGTACCCGCAGACGCAAAACACAGTGAAAGCAGGGACTGGATGCTTAGCTTGCTGAGTCATCAGTGCCGGCTCCCTGATGGGAAAAGTCAGGCTACAGGACTGAGTGAACAGGGAAATGTCATATTATTTATACCCAGTGATGATCAAATTCATTAGTTAATTGAGTGAATTGGATCTAAAGACGTTGGATTTTTCCAACCTCAACTTTCTGAATGTCGAGAAAGCTTTTGGCTTGCTGGGCACACAGTTTCATTCATCAGTCCATCACACATTCAGCAGCTATTTGTTGAACATCTGCTCTCTGCCTGGCTCTGTTCTGAGATCTACACCAGGAGCGGAAGCCGCGCTAGGTAAGTTATGGATGCTGTTATTGACCACACGCTGGTGGAGATGTGCAGGGTCCTATGACCGTGTAAATGAGGGCTGGAAAGGGTTCCCATGAAGGAGATACTGAAGTTGATAGGAGTTAGCTAGGGCAGAGGGAGGGGAAAGGGTTTGGGTCAGAGGAAAGGGCAGCAGAATACCCTAAGTTCAGGCAGAAGAAAGGAGATGAAGCTTATTAACCAGTGAAGCTGGCATCCCGATCACCAAGGATTTACAGAGTATTTTAAAGACTGAGATTTGTGATGATGGCATTGAGGTCCCCCTAAGTGTGTTTTCAACAGGTGACCCAGCCTGCCCTGCAGAGGATGTACTGGGGGGAACAAGACTTGCGACAGAGAGCATGGTCAGGGGGCTGTTGCAGAGCCCAGGGGGCCACACTGGTGGAGGCTGGGGACAAAAGGACCCTCGATGTCTCCATCCCTTCTCCCCCAGCAGGCTCACTGTATAACAGACCACTCCAAAGAGCATAGGGCCAGGAGGAGGAGGCTGGCGGAAGCCCGGCTGTTCCACCAGTGTTTTCTGTGCACGGGTGGGCTCAGGATGTACACTTGGGCTGCAGTGGTGAACAGAGCAGGGAGGGAAAGGACCGCTTTCCACTTGCTGTTTTGAAGGTAACACCTCTCTGTCCTTACTATGCGCCCCAAGGCAGCGCTAATGCAGTCTCACAACTTTCCCCACGTTTCCTTTATCCTGCATTTTCCCCTTTCTGTGACATGGTCTATGATACCTTCTAAGGACTTGGCACCAATTTGACTCTACTTTTTAAAAAAGGAGGAGTTGAGATGTGACAGGTTAGCAGGTCAAAAATGCATACTCCGAGTTCCCCCAAGCCACCCTTTGCTTTGTGGTCCAAATAAATATTCAGCATTTACCAGGACACGGTCCTAAGTACTTTTGTATGTATTAACTCTCTTAGTGCTGATATTCACAGCATTCATAAGTACTATAATTATCCCCATTTTAGAGAAGGGAAACTGAGGCACACAGCAGTCAAGCCAATTGCAGATGCCTACGCAGCTAGTGAGTGGCAGAGTACCAGATGAAGAGCCATGGGGACTCCTGTCTTTCATCTCAGTCCCCACAGGGCTACTGCTCTCACATCTAACCTTTAAATAGATCCAAACCCAGACTAAGCTCCATCAGAATGAAATCCTCAGGGGAGTGTGCAGCCCCCTCTTGTCACTTCCCACTGGTTGCAGCCCACGGCTGCTCTCCCTGCAAACAGGCCTGGCTTCCTTTGTGAATTGGGGCCACACTTCCCTGTGCTGGAGGACACAGAGCATGAGTGAAGTGATCAAGAGGTTTCATGGCTGGGAAGAAGGGGTGTGGGTGGAGAAGGACTCTGGGTTCTCCGGCCCCTTGGCCATCCTCCGTGCATGAAGTTTATAAGCCGTGAGCGAACCTGAGGATCTGGCCAACTAGACTTTCAGAAACTTCCCATCTGTTTTCTGTTTAAAATGGGCTTTTCATTTGTGGAGAAGTTTCAGATCAAGGATTAGGTTAATGCCAGAGATGGAAACAGTGCCAGAGGTAAGATCGTTCAGATGGGATTCCTTGGAAGGTCTCTTGACGTTTGATGCCTAATTCATAATCCTTTCCCTCGTGAATGGGTGTAGGCCTGGCTGGTCGCCCTCAGGGACCCAAGGTTTCTTAACAACTAACTAAGGAGAAGATTGGGGAAAGCTGGAAAAGAGAGGGACAAGGACAGGGAGACAAAGAAGAGCGGAGACAATGGCCAGGGAGAAGAGCGCCCAACAGGGAACAGCCCCTTTGCACTCCCCACCCAAGTGAAGGATTTAAAAATGGAAATGTCCACGTCCAAAGTCAGAAAAACAAAACACGGTTAAAACAATGTGGGGAAGCTATGTTTATCACTGTCATTAGACAGCGTTTGTGGGCGGGGAAGCTTGAAAACGATGCCGGCAGCCTGGCTCGTTAGTGTTCAGAGAGAAACGTCATTCACGCAGCAATCTGTGCAGAACACAGTCCCAGCTGGACTCCGTCACCACCAAAGAAGACCTGATAAGAAGAAGTGGGCTTACGTGGCAATGTGAAGGATTTGCGTTAAGCAGAATGTAAACAGACAGTAAAAACAAAGCTTGTGTATGAGGAAAGAATCTGACAGTTTATCCAGACCTCGGGGCTCAGAGCCCAGGAATGTTTTTTAAAGTTTACCCTGAAAATATCTCTACACTTCTGGAAATGACAATAATGTCATTTGGGGGCACCAACAATGATTGTTCTACCTACTTCTGACAATTCCACTCAGTCCTAAAACTCAGGCCACTCCATCTGCCTTTAGAGGTAGGTACAGGCAGGGTGGAGGTGGTCGTGGCTGTGGTATTTGATGGATATGGAGGAGGACGGGGACAGTGATGGTACTCGTGTGGGTGGTGGTGACAGTGGCGGGGCCTATGGAGACAGTGGAGACAGACAAAGCTGGTGGAGGTCCTGGTGGAGGCAGGGGTGCTACTGAGGAACAGGTGGTTGTATTGATGGAAATGGTAGAAGCAGCAGTGGTAGAAGCATGAAGGTGATGTGGAAAGCTTCTGCCTTGTGAAGCTAGTTAGAAACATGGTAACTTCTAAGACTGGAATGATTTTCTCTTCCCTGGTCTCACGCCAGAGGACTGTAGAATTAAGTGTAAGAATGCTTTAGCCAAAATAGTTTTAGAAGCCCTCTCATGCATTGGATGTAAAGTCCACCAATTCAGGAGAGGAGCTTTACTTTGACAAAAGATATATGGGGGGTTCAGGTTAGCTTTGGGTTGGTAATACTTCCTCTCACCCATGCTTCAAGGCACGTGCGTTTGAGGTTAAGTGTGTTCGTATAGGAAAGGTTCTTTCCAAGCTGGCTGTCCATTTTGAAGAGCCATCTTAATTTCATGGTATGCGTGATGGAGCACGTAATACTCGCCTGACAGTTTGATCTCCATTCACGCCTGGATGGTGATGGGAGGCAGGGGTTATTGCCCATGGGTGATGCCTGAATAGCTTTTCTGAGAAGATGAGCAAGGCAGGATGGAGTCTCCCCAGGGTACCCTTACTTCCTGCTCTCAGAATTCCCGCAGAGGTTTTCCCTCTAGCAATCGAGAACCGAGCTCTTCTCAGACATCTGAATACTCAGCCTTTTACTTTTAGTTTCTTACCTGACAGGGAATGTGAGACACTTGTTACAATCAGTTCTCCTTGAGTGTGACATCAGAGATCGACAAAAGGAGAGGTTGGAGTTTTCAGAGCAGAGGTGCCGCTGCTGACAAGAATCACATGTATAACACCAGAAAGGTCTGGTTTTGATTCCTGCCGTCTTTCTGGGATGGTGGGTGGTTGGTTAATAAAGCTGATCTCTCACTTCTGGAATTGGATCGTGTTCCAAAGCTGAAACATGTCTGCATTTAATTTGGATCAGCCTGCATACTCCGGTCTGTGCTGTCCGATGAGAAACGGGGCTGAGCGTACACACTGCAGCCTTGGCTGATGAGCACGGTGACTTGTGACGGGTCTCCTAAGACTCGGCGATCCTAAACCATTGCTTTTCAGATGCTGACTCTGATTGTGGACGTGCCAAAGAGAGAGTGGAGGCAGCCGCGGGGTTTTACCAAGAGTCATAAAAATAGAGTTACATTTAGCCGGACAATTCTCTTTTTGCTTACATATCCAGGAAATAAGCCAGAAACATAGCAAAGAAGCAGAGTGATTACTGATACTGAGCAGCTAAAAAATGTCTCCTCCCTCTTAGTTTCTTTCTCTGCCAGATGAAGATAAGAGGATTTGTACTCAGAAGTGTTTTTTTCCCAAGAGACTCCAAAATCTTAGTCTGAATTAATATAATTCATCATAGGAACAGAGTTCAGGAGAAAAGCCATATGATTATTTTCAATAATGTTAAAAAACACATTTGGCAAAATTTATCACCCATCCATGTTAAAACACAGGGATTGAGAAAACTTTCTTAGCATGACAGCACGTACAATACCTTAGCCCTATGTCTGCATTTTACTGAGTGAGGAAATAATGGGACTTTTCCTTTAACCTAGGAGTGAGACAAGAGGAGTCACTCTATCCACTGCTATTTAACCATGTACTGGAGGTGTCAGTTAATGCAACTGAGTAAGAGAAAGCAATTAGAAGGATAAAAATTAGAAAGGGGAGGAACACAGTGGCACACACCTGTAATCGTAATGCCGAGGGAGGCTGAGGCAGGAGGATCACAAGTGTGAGTCTCACCAGGACAACTTAGTGAGACCCTGTCTCAAAAAGAAAAAAAAAAAAATTAAAAAGGGGAGCAAGGTTGAGGATGTAGCTCAGTGGTACGGTGTGCCTGGGTCCAATCCTCAGGACAGGAAAAAGGAAAGAAAGAAAGTAAGAAAGAAAGAAAGAAAGAAAGAAAGAAAGAAAGAAAGAAAGAAAGAAAGAAAGAAAACTAGAGCAGAAGAGGCAAAATTACACCTACTGCATATGATATTATATATCTGGAGAACCCCCAGAAAATCAATGGCAAATCTTCTTTAAAATTTTTAATACAGAAGTAGGTTATAAAATTCTGTAGAAATCAAAATCATACACAGATACACAGAAACATAAGCATATACACATACAAAATAATGATAAAATAATTTTTAAAAACCTCACATTTAAACTTTCAAAGATACAAAATATCTGACCTTAAGCTGCTAATAAATATGCAAGGTCTATGAGGAAAACTTAAATGTTCCTGGGAGCCACAAAACTAAAACTGAATAAAACGAGGCACACCGTGTTCTTGCGTGGCAAGATGCAGACGATGTCAAATGTCCCTATGCCAATTTACGTAATTGATGCAATCCAAAGAAAACTACCTCAGGTTTTTCTTTTTCTGGACCTAGGCAAGTTGATTTTAAAACCCATTTACAAGGATAAACAAATAAGAAAAAGAAGAGGGAGAAAGGAACTAGCCCTACAAGATATTAAAAATATTCTCAGTTGGTGTTAATGCATGAGTAGACAGACCAATGGCATCAGATGGAGAATCCAGAAATAAGTACAAGTATATATGAAGCTTTAGTATATGGTAAGGGTAGACTCCTAAATCAGTGGAGGAGAAAAGCATTTTAATATGTACGTAACTGGGCATCCATTAAGAAATGAAAAATTTAGATGTCTCCTGCATACCATAGAGTAGGATAAATTCTATAGGGATCATAGACCTAAATGTAAAATTTAAGCTCACTTGAGTATTTGAAACAAATATGGGTGAATTACTTTATAATCCCTGAGTGAATAAAATGTTCTTAACTATACTGAGATCCAGCAACATATGAAAATTAAAACAAATGTTTGTGAATCAAGAAAACACAACAAATATCCAAAATCAAAATAGCAGCAAGAACATCCATATTACAAAGTAAAAATAGAAAAAGACTTATCAGGAAAAGTATTTGCAATTTACTTTGCAGAAATGGACTAATAGCCCTAGTATATAAAAGTTTCTCAAAAACAATGAGGAGACCAATAACATAATAGAAAATGAACAAAAGATATACATAGACAGTTCACTTAAAAATAAATGAGAATTTCTTTTAAAAATGTAGAAGATCAGCGGTGTAAGCACCTGCCTTGCAAGCGCAAGGGCCCGAGTTCGACTCCCGGAACCCACATACGAAAAAGGGGCCGGTGATATCACTCAGCGGCACGGGTGCCTGTTGGCGCACGAGGTCCTGAGGTCGACCCCCGGTACCCACCAAAAAAAAAAAAAAAAAAAAAGTAGAAGATGTTCAGGTTTGCTTGCAAAACGAGACATATAAATTAAAATTATACAGAGATAACACTTTTTAACTATCAGGCTGACAAAACTCCATGGCTCTGGAAACATATTCTTTGGCAATACTGGAGAAATAGTCATGTCATAATTGTGTGGGAAAGCAAACAATACAGCCTTATGGATGTAATTGGTAATATCTATAAATATTATGCATTTACTCTTTGACCTCACAACCTATTTCTTAAAGATGCACTAGAATAATGAAATTATATTCATATTTATGGTAGCACAATTTGTAGTATATAATGACTGAAAAATATCCAAGTCCATCAAAGTAAGGAAATTTAATAAACTAGAACGCATCTTTTAAAGATGTACTTTTAAAAGAGTACTATGGAATTGTCATATATTCAAATATTGCCATAAAGTGATCTCTAGGATATGTGGCTAAGTAAAAAAAAAATAATAATAAGGTACATCAGAATGTGTATAGTGTTGGGCATGATAGGACACACCTGTAATCCCATAACTTGGGAGGCTGAGGCAGGAGGATCACTTTGAGTTTGCAGAGAACCTGGGCTACATAGTGAGTGAGACCTAGTCTCAAAAAACAAAACAAAAACAGACAGATAAATGTATAGTATGTTACTTTTGTGTAGGAAAAATGAGTAAATATAAATATATATTTTCAAAAGTAGAAGGATAAAACAAAACATTTTAAATTGTTTTCTGTGGAAGAAAGAGGTAACAAGGGTAAAAGAGTAACACCTAGAAACCAATGATTGGACTTGGAGCCATGTTAATCTTTTGCTTCATTAAAAAAAAGAAATTAAGCAAACAATCTCAGAAGTCAAACTAAAATAACTCCGTAAACTAGAGGCATAGCCATATTTCAAGAGATTTTCAAACAGTATTTGATCATATGTTCTCAATTGGATACATCTGGGGTATAGAAACTACCAGAAAGAAATTTTAAAGTGCATTTAATAATCTTATTATTAGCACTGCTGTTGGTATTAGTGTTTTGAAATTATTACATGTAAATTGTAGGATAAAGCAGATGTGTTGTTTTGTGAGTATTCTTAGAAACCATGATTTTCAACTTAAGCAAAAACAAAAACAAACAAATAAACAAAAAACAAAAAAGAGAAAAGAACCCCACACACGAAAGAACTGTTCAGGAACAATGAGCACCCCTCGAATTCAGATTGAAAATTCTAATGACCATTTCTTCCTAGGAGAAAAAAGGCTTAGTGTCAGGTCTGGAGCAGGAACTACACCACGCAAGCCTGTGCATTTGTGTCCTGACTTGAAGTCCACTGGAATCCTGCCAAAGGACGTACCGGGAAGGGTGTAGGAGGGTACGGGAGCCAACTTGAAGACTGGCTCCTCATTGGCTGAAGATTGTATATTTTGAGCATCAAAAAGAATAATAACTGTGAAGGTTCGAAACACATCAGCTATGTGAAAATCTATGTATCTCAATGATCTACCATGAAGAAAATTCAGTGATCACTTTTGGAGGCTTCTAGGATATCCACTCTTTATTCTTAAAATTCATATCAAAAATTAAGTATTAGGTATTTAAGTCTTTAGTTGACATTCCTATAAGGTGTATATTTTAAAGTAACCAAATAGTTGATAGAAGAAATTCCTTCTTTAGAGAAGAATTACCATGAATGGAGAAGAACTAATAGAATTAGAAAAATCACAATTTCACGACTCTAAAGAAATAATGGTTCCAACCAACAGCCAGTAATGGCAGCTAACCCATGAGGTGCAATTCTGATGGACAAATTTTATAATAATAATAATATAGTAATTATAATCTATAATAGGCAGATTAGATGATAACCTCTGGTGTATTTTAACGCTACTAAGATTGGAAAATGCATTGCGTGTGTTTTGAGGTGGTGCACTAAAACCACCAAGCACCATGTGTGGAATGTTCTTTTCTAAAACTCTGAAACTAAATATAGTCAAGTTTTTAAATATAACCACTGATTGGCAAAATTATGGAGGGCAGGAGGACAGAATCAACAACACCTTGGGAATGAGGAAAACTCCTATTAGATAAACGATCCAATTTCTTCAACAAATAAGTGGCATGGAAATAAAAGGAAGAAACTATTATAGATTTAGAAAGATTCAAGGGACACCACAGTGAAGAGGGATGTGTATTTTTATTTGGATTCATATGTGAATAAACCAATTATCGTAAGACAGTGACAGCCAGCCAGGTGAATCTGCATATGAGTGATTATCAGGGAACTGCTCTTAATTTCACGGAGTGTGACAGTGGAGTTATAATTACACTTTCAAATTCTCATCTGTTAAAAGTACTTATGGGAATCTTTATAAGAATGGTACAATACATGGGATGTTATTTAGAGTTATCCAACAAAAAATGTGGAAAGAGATTCAGTAGCACAGATTATATGTACAAGTGTGTTGAAAATAGTGATAGGTACACAGGAACTCATATCATTTCCTCCATTTCTCTTTTTTTTTGCATTTTTTTATTTTAAAGAGAAGAAAAAACAAAACAAATCAAAAAAGAACAAATTTTCAAAACAACATAATATGAGGGTAACAAAGGTTAATGCATTACATATTATTATCTTTAAGTTAGTTATTCAGGATACCAGACATTAGCATTCAATTGTCTAAATATTATTGGCACAAACCTTACTCTTCAATGAACTAAGTAAAACTGGTAGTGTATCTATCTTAACCATCTTATATACATATACAATTTTTTTTCCCTTTCCCTTCTTTCTTTTCCCCATTCCAGTCTCTCTTTCTTATTGACCAGTTTCTTTTTGCTTCACCGTGTCTATTGTACATTTTGGATCTTATTTACTCTTTCAGTTTCTCATACTAGAGAGACAATACGATGCTTACACATGTGCGTCTGGTTTATTTCACTTATGAGTATTTTCTCGAGTTGCATCCATTTACCTATAAAAGTCTCCAGTTTATCCTTCTTTATGGCTGAATAGTACTCCATTGTATAAAAATACCACATCTTTCTTATCCATTCCTCAGTTGATGGGCATTTGGGTTGTTTCCAAGATCTGGCTATTACAAATTGTGCTGCTATAAACATGGGTGCACATATATCACTGTGGTACGATGTTTTTAATTCTTCTGGGAAGATGCCCAGAAGGGGAATAGCTGGGTCAAATGGGACCTCCAGCCCTAGTTTTTTGAGGAATCTCCACACTGACTTCCACAGTGGCTGTACCAGTCGACACTCCCACCAACAGTGAAGAAGGGTTCCTTTTTCCCCACAGCCCCTCCAGCATTTGTTATTAGTTGATTTCTTCATAGTAGCCATTCTTTCTGGAGTGAGATGGTATCTCAGTGTTGTTTTAATTTGCATCTCTCGAATGACTAGTGATGTTGCACATTGTTTTGTATATTTATTTGCCATTAGTATTTCTTCATCTGAGAAATGTGTATTCATCTCAGATGCCCATTTTTGGAGTGGGTCTTTAAATTTGGGAGGTCTGATTTTTTTGAGTTCTTTATATGTTCTCCATAGTAATCCTTTGTCTGAGGAACAGCTGGCAAACATTTTTTCCCACGTTGTGGGTTGTCTTTTCACTCTGTTGGTGGTTTCTCTTGCTGTGCAAAAGCTTTTTAATAAGATGAGATCCCAGTTATTGATTCTTTGGGATAGTTCCCGTGCGGTTGAGTTTTTATTCATAAAGTCTTTGCCTACACCAATGTCTTCAAGGGATTTACCTATCCTACCTTCCAGCAGATTTAATGTTTCTGTTTTAATATTTAGATCTCTGATCCATTTTGAATTTAGTTTAGTGCATGGTGAAAGATATGGGTCTAGTTTTAATCTTCAGCATGTGTAGAGCCAGTTTTTCCAGCACCATTTATTAAAGAGGCTATCTTTCTTCCAGCGAATGTGTTTGGCACCTTTGTCAAAGATAAGGTGGTTTAGTTTGTCTGGGGTTGTTTCAGCATCTTCTAATCTGTTCCATTGATCCTCAGGTCTGTTTTTTTGCCAGTACCACACTGTTTTTATCACAGTAGCTTTATAGTATAATTTGAAGTTGGGGATTGTGATGCCCCCTGCCTTGCCTTTGTTGCCCAGAATTGCCTTTGCTATTCTAGGTCTCTTCTGATTCCAAATGAATTTTAGGATTGTTTTCTCTAATTCTGTGAGATATGCTGTTGGAATTTTGATTGGAATTGCGTTAAATCTGTATAACAATTTTGGAAGTATGGCCATTTTCACTATATTGGTTCTTCCTATCCAGGAACAGGGGATATCTTTCAATTTTCTGATATCCTCTTCAATCTCCTTTTTCAGAGTACTGTAGTTTTCAGTGTATAGGTCTTTTACATCCTTTGTGAGGTTGATTCCTAGGTATTTCATTTTTTTGGATGTTATTGTGAAAGGTATTGTTTGCCTAATTTCTCTTTCAGTAAGTTCGTTATTTGTGTACAGGAAGGCTATTGACTTTTGAGTATTGACTTTGTATCCAGCTACACTACTGAATTCGCTTATTAAATCAAGCAGTTTTTTAGTGGAGTTTTTGGGGTCTTCTGTGTAGAGTATCATGTCATCTGCAAATAATGATAATTTAACTTCTTCCTTTCCAATCATTATTCCTTTTATTTCTTTCTCTTGTCTAATTGCTCTGGCTAAAGTTTCCAGGACTATGTTGAATAAAAGTGGGGACAGTGGACATCCTTGTCTTGTACCTGATTTTAGAGGGAAGGCTTTCAGTTTTTGTCCATTGAGTATAATATTGGCTGTTGGTTTGTCATAGATAGCTTTTACCAGGTTGAGATAAAGACCATCGATTCCAATTTTCTGTAGGGTTTTTATCATGAAAAGGTGCTGGACTTTGTCAAAAGCTTTTCCTGCATCTATTGAGATGATCATGTGATTTTTGTCTTTGGTTCTGTTAATATGGTGTATTACATTTATTGCTTTACGTATGTTGAACCATCCCTGCATCCCAGGGATGAATCCAACTTGGTCATGGTGTATAATCTTCTTGATGATTTGTTGGATTCTGTTTGCCAGTATCTTATTAAGGATTTTTGCATCTATGTTCATTAGGGAGATTGGCCTGTCATTCTCTTTCTTAGTTGGGTCCTTCTCTGGTTTTGGTATCAGGGTAATGCTTGCTTCCAGGAATGAATTTGGGAGTATTGCTTCCCTTTCAATTTCATTAAAAAGTTTGAGAAGTAGTGGCGTTAGGTCTTCTCTAAATTTCTTGTAGAATTCATCAGTGAATCCCTCATTGCCTGGGCTTTTCTTTGTTGGGAGGTTTTTAATTACATCTTCAATTTCATTGGTTGATATTGGTTTATTTAGGATTTTTAAATCTTCTTGATTCAGCTTTGGTAATTCATACGTATCTAGGAATCTGTCCATTTCGTCTGCATTTTCCATCTTAGTAGAATATAAATTTTCAAAATAGGTATAGATGATCTTCTGGATTTCTGCAGGGTCTGCCGTGATATCACCCTTTTCATTTTCAATTGCATGGATTTGAGTCTTTTCTTTTCTTTTTTTAATAAGGTTGGATAAGGGTTTGTCAATCTTATTTATTCTTTCAAAGAACCAACTCTTTGCTTCATTGATTCTTTGTATTGTTTTTTTAGTCTCCAATACATTAATTTCTGCTCTGATCTTTATAATTTCCTCCCTTGTATGGGGTTTTGGCTTAACCTGCTCTTCTTTTTCTAGAAGTTCGTGGTTCGCCATTAAGTTGTTTATTTGCGCTTGCACTATTTTCCTGATATAGGTATTTAATGCTATAAATTTCCCTCTTAGGACTGCTTTCATTGTATCCCATAAGTTCCAGTATGTTGTACTGTCATTATCATTCAGTTGTAGAAAGTGTCTAATTTCTTCTTTAATTTCATCTGTGACCCATTTGTTGTTCAGGAGGGTGCTGTTTTATTTCCATGTGTTTAGAGTTTTTGTGATTTCTTTTGCCATTGATTTCCAATTTCATTGCACTATGGTCTGATAATATGCATGGGATAATTTCAATTCCTTTGCATTTACTTAAGCAGGTTTTTTTTTTTTTTTTTTGTGGGTACCGGGGGGTCGACCTCAGGACCTCGCGCGCCAACAGGCACCCGTGCCGCTGAGCGATATCACCGGGCCCTTTTTCATATGTGGGATCCGGGAGTCGAACTCGGGCCCTCGCGCTTGCAAGGCAGGCGCTTATGCCACTGAGCCATCTCACCGGCCCCTTAAGCAGGTTTTATGAGCTAGTATGTGGTCTATTTTGGAGAACGTCCCATGTGCAGCTGAGAAGAATGTGTATTCTGATGTTGTGGAGTGGAACACTCTGTAGACATCTACTAGGTCCATTTGTTCAAAAGTTTGGTTCAGTTCTACTATTTCATTATTGATTTTTTGTCTAGTTGATCTGTCTCTTTGTGACAGTGGAGTATCGAGATCCCCCAATATAATTGTATTAGTGCTTATTTGATTTTTCATGTCCTTTAGTACTTGTTTTATATAGCTGGGTGCACTGGTATTTGATGCAGATATATTTATGATCGTTACCTCTTCCTCTTGGATTGTTTCCTTTACAAGGATGTAATGACCGTCTTTATCTCTCTGAATCATTCTTGGCTTGAAATTCACTTTGTCTGCAAAAAGAATAGCTACCCCTGCTTTTTTCTGGGTTCCTGTTGCATGGAGTATTGTTTTCCATCCTTTGACTTTCAGTCTATGAATTTCTTTCTGAATTACATGTGTTTCTTGTATACAGCATATTGTTGGATCTTGCTTCTTGATCCATTTTGCCAGTCTGTGCCTTTTGATTGGTGAATTGAGACCGTTAACATTGATGGTTAAAACTGATATGTACTGACTTATACTTGTCATGATATTTTCCTGTTGTTGGTTCCCACTCTTTGTTTGTTTTTCCCCTTTCCCTCTATTTAATTATCTGCCCTGCCTGGTGGATTCCTTCTGTTGGGGTTCCTGGAGTTGTAGTCCTTGTTATCTCTTTCTAGAATGTCCTTCAGAACATTTTGGAGTGCTGGTTTGGTGGTCATAAATTTTTTCAGATGTTCTTTGTCATGAAAGTATTTTATTTTTCCATCAATTTTGAAAGATAGTTTTGTGGGGTACATCAATCTGGGTTGAAAATTATTTTCCTTTAGAGCTTGAAATACATCATTCCAAGCTCTTCTTGACTTGAGGGTTTGTGCTCAAAAGTCAGCTGTGATTCTGATGGGCTTTCCTTTATAGGTGATTTGTCTCTTTTCCCTAACAGCTTTTAAGATTCTGCCCTTCTGTTGAATTTCTGGGATCTTGACTGTGATATGTCTGGCTGAAGTTTTTTTTCTGATCATGTCTAGTTGGACTTCTAAAAGCCTCATTTATATGGAGATCAAATTCTTTTTCTCTTCCAGGGAAGTTCTCCCTGATAATGTCTGTGAACAAGGTTTTAATGTCATTGATGCTATCTCCTGCTTTTTCATTTATTGCAATTATTCTTAAGTTGTTTATCTTTGAGTCATCTAGCAGCTGCTGCATTGATTTTTCATGGTCCCTTGCTGTTTTTAAAAAATCTTTCTTTTCATGATCACTAATTGCAAGCCTGTCTTCTATATCTGAGATCCTGTCCTCACATTGGCTTAATCTGCTACAAATACTTTCAATGGAATTTTTGTTCTCTTGGATATCTGCTTGAATCTGCCTTATGGATTCCATTTCTTTCCTATGCTGAGCATTCATGGTTTCTATAGTTTTCTTAAGCTCGCCTATTTTTTTTGTGTGTACCAGCTATAGTGTCCTTAAGCATGGTCTTCATTGTGGACATTATCTCTGCAGTTATCTGTGAAATTATTTCTGTTTTAATTTTTTCCAGTGCCTCATTCAGTTGCTTTGTTGTTACCACTTCAGATAGGCCAGGTGGGTGGCTTTCGGATTGTCCCACCTCATTGCCCCCTAGGTTTGCCTTTGGTGAATTGGATGTGTGGGGTTGCATCTTGTTTAAGTGTCGTCTCATTTTCTTTTCTTTCTTTAGTTTAATTCCTGGGGTGATGTTTGTAAAGTACCTGTGGTAGGTTACTTTATTGCTAGTGTTCAAGATCTTTAGAAGATAACTACTTCTCTGCAGTATCTTTCAAGTGAAGCTTATTTTTGGGTTTTGAGCTTTCTGCCAGATCCTACCTCTTCAATTCATTGGATATGAGAAGTTGCTACCTGTTTGGCCCAGTCCTTGATTTTTTGGTACTGTGCCACTGTATTTTCTGTGTCCCTTAGTCAATCTCAATCATAAAATATCAGGAAGGAAAGCTGTTTAGAACAATTATTACATATTTGGCTATAATGGTACTAAAGCATCAAACACAGCCTAGAAAATGACAGACTGAGCTAACCAGTTATTTACCACTTTTAGCCGTGTTAAGTAGAGTTGCGGTTATATAACAAAATCTAAAACACACCAGAAAAATTATATGCAGTACACAAGTCCTTAATATGTCAATTTTTCCCTCAGGAGTTTAAATTTAAAATGATTTAAGGAAGAAATAGAGTATTGGGAGGAGAGGAAGGATTTAGACGTAAGGTTAGAGGACCAAGAGGGATCCCACTAACATTGGGACAGTGGTGCAGAGGACTGGTGGGAAAAAGAGAAGGAAGGGATAAAAGGAAGAAAAGATCACAACCACAATCACAAAGAGGTTAGAGGCGCTGTTTACACTCATATAAAAACCAGAGAGAATAATGAAGGAAAGAGCAAATAGACAAACAGAAACAAAAACGAAGACAAAAACAACAAAACAAACAGACAAAACAAAAATAAAACCCCACCAAAAAAAAAAAAAAAAACCTTCACCAGAACAAAAAACAAATGAGAGAGAAAAAAATAAAAATAAAAATAAAAAAATAAAGAGAATCAGTTCCAGGTGTTGACTCTGCTGTAGGCAGGCACCATGTGATGACAGAGTCCTGTTCTGTGCAGGTCCGTCCCAGTGAGCCAGGAGTGGCCCTCTGGCAGGGCAGTGGGCAGAATTGTGGACTCTCAGGCGGAGACCAGGCTCATTCGCCTGCCGCCCTCAGCGCAATTTCTGTGGGCCTGAGAGCCACGGCGCCGCACTGTCCCGAGCGCGAGTCCCGAGCGCTGTGTTTTCCCGCTGCTCTGATTTTTGCCACACCCCCCACAATGGCGCCCAGCCGATCGCTCTCTGGCATGGGACAGCTGTGGCTGAGAGACACTCACTGCCCGCCAGCGCAGTCCTCCGCTGCTCCCCTGCCCCGCCGCTGTCTCGCGATCCTCAGCAGGGGCTCCTCACTTTTGTATTTTTGTCAGCAAGAAAATGGATTTGTTTAGAGTCAGAGGCACCACTAACTAGCACCAGCTGAGTGGCATGGAAAGCATGCCATGGTCCTTGTACCCCTGGAGACCTGAGGCTAAAATTGAGCACCAGTAAAGAGAGAAAAAATTTGATGGCACTGAAATCTTTATAGGACTCAGTGCCAGGATAACTGTATTTGACACGATTGAGCATAAGAGATTCTGCCTTCATCCCGTTCTGCCAGAGCACCCAGCCCACCTCCATTTCTCTTTCTCCTTTTATTGTGTTTGGTTATTTACTTATAAAATGTTTTTTTTTAATCTTACTGTTAAAGAGACAATATGGAAAATCCACGTAACATTTTCAGTGAAAATGGCAAAGGGAAAATAAAGAATTTACCTTTTCCAAACTGGAGCAAGGAAGACTGATTGTTCTTTTGTACTAGTCCCAAAGTATGAGTAAATAGCCTCTAGAGTTGGTTTTAAATTCTTCCAAGTCATTAGTAACAACTCCTCTTCAAAACTCATACCTCTAAAGGTCAGCTAACTGGAATAGTTTCAGTCCACCAACACAGCTTTCAGGGCTAGATCAGCCACCCCCCCCCAATACTTCAATTTCTGAATGTTCCCAGTGACCAAACTCCTTGCTCTCCAAATCCTAGATTAGAAGGAACACCAGTGACCTTGGTTCAATGGGACTATAATTGTATAACTTGTAGCAAGGAAGATACATGTCTGTGTTTCAGATAATAAATGGCAACCCTTGTCCTATGAAAAAAGAATAAATTCATCTAAAACAGTTTTTGAAATTCTCCTGAAATCAGCAAGAGCAAAGTTTTGGGCCTTGAACCTGCATCTGTAGTCAGCTCAAGTCATGATGACACCTGGCAGGAAAATTCTAGATGGGGCCCAATCGCTGACTGTGAATGCCATCTCCCTATACCCTGAGCAAGAGAAATCAACCCTTAATACAATCTGGTGCTATGAGGGGAAGACTGGGGAAAAGAGAATTAGAGAAAAGCAATGTTTTACAAGATACTTCTTAAGTACGATTTATGGACTTCGTCATAGCTTTCCATCCTGAAACAAACTGATAATAAATAAACGTTTTCAAAGAAGCATTTCCTTTGTATACTTTTAGATGTCCTAAAAGAAAAGTCAGGAGGGGGACTCAGGCCACCTCATAAAATGTGCGTTCCACTGGGTATAATTACACCATAATTACACTAAGGGACTAAGAAAGGCATGGCCATGTATGTTGTGTGATTAGTTTACAAAAGTGCATGTGTAAGTATTGAAAGTCCAGAGGAATTGTCCTCTGGTCTACTATCTGAGTAATACTTTTCATTTGAGACCTCAGAAGGAAAAGAGATTATATGAAAAATATGACATGGATGATGCTTGAATTAACTTAAGATATAAATAATAAAATTGGTTTCTTAAAAACTTCTTTTTATCAAAGTTACCATTTGTATGTTTGTTCAGGAATCCAGCTAATAAAAAAAATTTATCACCATCTTGAAATGACTAAGCATGAAATACTCAAGTAGATACAATCTGAGTACACCATTAAATAATCAAGCCCTTTGTGAATGAAGACAGTTGAAAAGAAATAATATTGGGAAGTTATATGAGAATATTTTTGAAAATTGAGGCATATTCGTGGATAGAGTACTCAACACTTCCTTCTGGGTCTAATTTTTGGAAGTTTCCATATGGTTAGTATTTCAAGTACTTTTCTTCTTTTATTTTCTTTTATCTTTATCAGTTCTATTCCTTTTTATTTGTAAGTTGTGACATTCACATAATTTATTGGGTGATGGGTGGAGAAGTACAATATCAAAACAAGTAATGAGTAATTAGAAGAGTTACTGAGACAACTAAACCAAACAAATATATGTTCCAAAAGACAATCTTAAGAGTGCTATGGTGATAAGAAAACTCCTTTCTTATTTTGGCTTTAGAGATGAGGACTCTTCAAAAATATGTGCATTTTTGGAAAGATGGTCTTTAAACTATTAGTTCTTCAAGGTGGTCCTCAAGTCTTTAATCAGATGAAGGCCAAGTATGCGCTGTCAATCTTTTGGATGGGATCCAAGCATTTCAGCCAGTGATCTGGATATTTCATCTGCATAAACTAAACCAACCACGTCTCGATAAATGAATAAGTGTTTATATTTACCTGAATATGCCACACACTCTTCTGATTACCCTCACTTTCCAGATAAGAGAACTAAGGCGCAGAGTGGTTAACGTATTCTATGAGGCCACACCTACAGGGGTGGAGCTGGAGGACCCAGGTGTAGGCTGTCCAATTCCAGAACTCACGTTTTCTCAAGAGCCGTGTACTTCCACATGCCCAGTATTAGCTTAACTTGAAGTTAACATTTCAAGATTCAACTCACGAAATTTCTTGTACTTAGGGAAAAGCCATTATCTCAGCCAAAATTATATCTTTGTTGATGTCTCTTTCCTATTTGTGCTCTTGTTATCTCCATTCCTCTAATTTTAGTGATTGATTTATCAGCCTATTTTCTCTTCTGGGCTAGAAGTCTCTTTAGGATAATGCGACGGCAAGCAGAAACACCAAAACGATACCCAGGATTTGGAGATAGATTTATTTATGTCAACAGGCACTGATTGGGACCATTCCCAAAATATCAGGGCCTGGTCTCTGGTGGTCTAGGGCTTATATGAGAGAAGCAAGCAGGAAGTACAGAGGCAGAATGGCTTGTCAATTAGGGATTGGTTTATACAATGTGCATCATAGTGACCAGCTGTATACCACAGTGACCAGCCATTTGTAAGAGACAGGAGCAATCAGAAATGGAACAGGAGCTATTACCTGGGCAACTAAGAAACTAAAGTATACTGGCTGGCAGGGGGTGGGGGCATTTTCTGCTACAATAAGGGTTGTATTTTCTGCTTTAAAGTTCTTTTCTTTTCTTGTCTTTTTTTTTTTTTTTTTTTTTTGAGACAGGGTCTCGCTATGTAGTTCAGGCTGGGCTTGAACTCACTATGTAGCCCAGGCTGGCCTCGAACTCACAGCGACTCTCCTGCCTCAACCTCCCCACTGCTGGGATCATAGGCGTGGGCCACCACACCTGTGTTTTCTGGTTACACCCGGAACACTTAGCACAAGGTCCCTACCAAGTAAGTTCTAAATTAATATTTGCTGAGTGAATTAATGTGTTTTATTTCTCTTCTTAGCTATGCATGAAGAAAATAATCTTAGACTCTATTGCCTTACCTGTCTTATCTGCAGTTGGTGATTGTATTTGAATACTGGCCCGTGAGGATCTGCCTCAACCAAGAAAACAGGGTGTTCCAGAAAGTTATTTGCTCTCCCTACAATACCTTGACTCACTCTCTTATCAGTATAATCTGGAAAGACTAAGTAAGAGGTTACATACCAGGATGCTTAAAAAAAAAGATACTGTTGTTAGGTACCATGTAACTGTAGCCATTGGCTAGTACCCACTTGGGGGGTGGAGGAAAACAAAACAAAATAAAAGAAAACAAGCCAACAAGGAACCCCAAAGTGTATGTCTTCTCTAGGTGCTCAGAGCAAGGACCTATTTATAAAGTGAGGTTCATAAAGTCCCCAAGTCTGTGGCACAGAGAGAGTTAAGAAACACTGTTTTGGTGCAACTATGTATTCTGGACCAGCGCCCCGGCCAGCCAACTGGGCGAGTGTTGGTGCGTACTCCTCCTCTCCCTCCCTGCCCTGTGAGGTTTTTGGGAAGAGAAAGCATGTTTTCATTCACTTTTGTGTCCTCTGCACCTCACATGAAGCTTGGCAAGTTGTAGATTCTCAATAAATCAGGAAAAATGCATGCTCTTGAAATTATGAGGTGCTCCAGTCTTCTGAATTTGTAGTATTCTGGAATAGATAAATCCTTTATTATCTTGCATCTCCATTTCTTAGCACAAAAAATGGAGCCAATATTACATCTTGTGGTTTAAAAAGAAAACAAGGAGAAAGTAATTGCTTAGCTCCTTTAGAGACTGATTGGGTTCATTTGATTCACATTTTAATTATTAAAAAACCTAAAAGACTAGGTATTTTTCTAACCAGCTAGTTTGGCCAGTGGTAGAAAAAAAATGTGATTCTTTAGAATATCGTTTGCGGCTCAAATCTTTTGAGCTCCTTTGAGAATTTTTCTCTACCATCCCTAAATCTTTGTGTTTTTCTGGGAGCTCTTACTGATGCTATCACTAGAGAGTGCAGGGAAGCATCTGAGCTGCGAGAACAGCACAGTCATGAACAGGGTAACAAGAACTTGGGTCTTGCTCTAAATTCCGCATGAAGTCCAGGGTGAGCTGACGCAGGTCATCTGATCTCGGAGACCCCCATTTCATCAGTCTGTAAAGTGAGAGAGCTGGGTTAGATGACCCTTCACCACTCTTCCGGCTCACAATCCAGCCATCCTTAACCTGGCTCACTTCCTCTCTGCGGCTGACTCAGCAGTGTAACCTGACAGTCGACTGAGAAGCAACCATTTTGGATTAAAGTGCATATACTGGCTTCCATTTCTACCTTCTACTTTGTCCCTCCAGGCTGATCTCTAAGCACTGCACTGCCAGGCTCTTTGCCCTCAGGAGAGTGGGAGAATAACCCCTGGGGGAGCCCGCGGAGAGCAGGGAGGAGGATGGAGGGAGAAGTGGAGGCCTCCCCTCTCCAGGCCTAGTATCCCGGGCCTGCATGTGGCAGGGGCTGTACTACCCAGGCCTGAGCTGTAGCTGCAGCTCTGGGAAATGCTCCAGCTCTTCTCATTACCCCTGGGGGACACAGTGACTTCCTGCGGAGGCTACCGAGTGGTTCTTCTCCAGGGCTTACTGTCGGCTTCTCTCGTCCTGCTCTCATCTTTATGATGAAGAAGTTATGTATTAGGTTTCCTTCACCTGCTCCCATATGGGAAACGGTGTAGGCTAGATCTACACATGAAGTGAAAGACCAGTTCCATGAATCTTACCAGCTTGAATTTTTAAAGCCTATTTAGATATTTAACAAACATTTATTAAATACTGCGATAGAAGCAGATCTGCACAGGGAGCTGACAGAATCCTACACTTTTGAAGTCCTGGTAATTATGTCACAGCCTAGACAGACAATTTTGACTGTTTCTATTTTCTTAAATATTGCAATAAAAATGGTTCCTGGACTCATTAGTAAGTCCTGGGCAGGTTATGGCTGAAGACGTCTGTTTGTGAAAAGGTACATCAGTGCATTTACAGTAAGTCTCATTGCTTTTTCTTCCTCGGAAAGTAGAGCTTATTTTCTAACAAAATAAATGTCCACAGCATATACTAAAGGACTCAGCAGGCCCAATGCTGTTGACCAGATGAACGATGGCTTCCTTCAAAAATAGACTCTTGGTCTGTTAATGGCAAATCTTCTTCAAAGAAGTTGTGTGGAACTCATCCCCATTGTACTCTGTGTCCCATGGAAGAACTGTAAAGATAAATGACTCTGAAGGAAGAGTTTGAAGACTCCTATGACCTTTGCACACTGGGATCTCTTCTGGAGTCAGAATAAAAGCAGAATTCATAGCCAGGTCTTCAAAAGAGTAAGAGATATCAAATTGTTTTGTTGATATCATAAGATCCAAATAACTCTTAAAAGTTGGATATAAATTCACAGGAGGGATAGATGAGGAGGACAAGAATTCCTAAGCAAAAAGCCAAAGCAAGACGAAAGGTACCAAGATGTAAAATGATGTGGTCCACCCAGGTGGCAATGAAAATGGTTCCATATCAGATGTCAAAGCACAGTGCAAGCTGGAGACCATACAGGCCCTGAGAGTGCTGTGCTAGGGACTGTGTCCTCCATCCTCTACACCAGGAGTTAGCTACTGCTGCAAATTAAATCTCCAAAAAGAGATAGCTCACCCCCGATAACTATGAGTAGGTCCTATTTAGAAATCAGGCTTTGCAGGTATAATTAATTAAGATGAAGCTATTGGAGTAGACCCTAGTCCAACAATACTGGTGTCCTTATAAGAAAGGAAAATGCCATGGAGACAGGTGCAGAGACTGGAGTGAGGGCTGCAGATGCCAGCCTGGAAGTCCAAGGACTGACAGCCACCAGCAGGAGTTAGTAAGAGGCCAGGAAAGATGCTCCTGGGCATCCCAGAGCAATCGTGGCCTTGCTGAGACCTTGATTTTAGGCTGGTAGCCTACAAAACTGCTAGAGAAAAAAATTCTTTTTTTTTTTTTTTTTTTTTGGTCTGTCTGTTTATTTTGCAGCACGGGAGATCGAACCCAGGGCCTTTCCTCATTTTTAAAACTTTTGCAATTTTAAGACAGAGTCTCACTCAGTCACCGCATTGCTCAGGCTGCACTCAAACTTGCCATCCCCCTGCCTCGTCCTTCAGAGTGCCAGGATGACAGGGCTGTGCCAATCTATTGTTAGAGGTCACTTTGTGATGGTAGAGATAAGGGCCTCGCAGAAGTAGGGGAAGTGGACCAAGCACAAAACAGCAGCGAGTCAAGGTGGCTGTGGCCAACTAAGGTTCCTGTGCTCATCTTCAGGGTCAAACATGGTTAAACCATGATCTCCAGCGAATACAAGTTGGTCTGTCGACCAGGCTGGACTCATAAGCTTCCCACAGTGTGACTCCTGCTACATAATGGGAACGTTCAAGGGATTTAAAGCTGAGGGCTGATACTAGTTTTACCATAGTGGGAAATCCCTGTGGGGGGAGAATGGAGAGGATGGACTGGGGGAACAAGGGGGCCTCTTGTGCCAGCCAGGTAGAAGATGATAAGAGGGAACAAAGACAAGCAAATGGATGCAGATGAGGGACTGTAGGGCCAACAACACTTGGGTTTTAAAATAAGGAAGTGGAGGAGTGGAATTGGACATGGGCCTTGAGCAGGTGGAAATGTGAATGAAGTAGCTGTTGTGATCATGCGGAATGAACCACCTGAAAACTCAGTATCTGAAAAGAGCAAGGACACATTGTCATGGGTCTGGAGGCTGGAAGTCGACTATGTCTGGCTCATCTGGGCTGGCCTTGGCCAGTTAGTTCTGCTTCAGGCAATGGCAAATGGAATAGCTCATGGGAAGTCCTTGGTTTGGGTGAAATCGTTCTGCTTCTTGTGTCCTGCATGCTGCTCAAGCTGACAAGCTACATATGATGTGTCCTTCCAGTGGCAATGACAGAGGTGCAGGAAGTCAAGCAAAAAGAAACAGCTTCTATTGATTGGGTTTAGAATGGGCGCAGTCACTCCACCCATTCCTACTGACCAAGGCAAATGGCATGACCATCTATATCCAAGGTCAAGGTGGCAGGGAAATGCACTCTGCCCAGAGGACACTATGGCGGTGGCATGGATGCAGGACGAGTGAAGAATTGGGGCCACTAATGCAATTTACAAGACTGCGCATTCTGATCACAGCTATTAACATCTTCCCTGTGTGCCACATGTACTCACTAATGTCCAGTACTTCAAAAGCCCCACAGAATCCTGATATCAAGTTCAAAATCCAAGATTTCATTACTAATATCAATATCAATATCAATATCAGGTCCATATGTGGCTCTTCTTTTTTGTGTGTGTGTGTGTGTGTACCGGGGGTCAAACTCAGGACCTCACGCTTGCCAGGCAGGTGCTTATGCCGTTGAGCTGTCTCACCGGCCCTGTGGCTCTTCTTAATTCAGCGAACTATGAACTAAATAGCTAAGCCCAAAATATAGTGGCAAAAACAGGGATAAGATCATCACAACACACACTCATTAGAAGAGGGACAGAAAGGACAACACTTAGCACTGGTCCATAGCGATTTCAAAATCTCGCACAGCAGAAGTTGCAGGTCCTCCTGCCAACTCCTGCCAAGAATTCCTTGATTAGATCCAGGGCTTTTTCCTTGAGAATGACTTTTTTTTTTTTTGTGGGTACCGGGGGTTGACCTCAGGACCTCACACGCCAGCAGGCGCCCGTGCCGCTGAGCGATATCACCGGCCCTTTTTTCGTATGTGGGTTCCGGGAGTCGAACTCGGGCTCTTGCACTTGCCAGGCAGGCGCTTAAGCCGCTGAGCCATCTCACAGGCCTGAGAATGACTTTTTAATCCTCTCTTACTCACAATCCTTTGTTATTCTGGTTCCCTATTCTAAGATATCCTTTCTTTTACATCATCTTTCTTGACAATTTTTGAAGATAATTTTGAAAATACGCCTGTTTCGGTGGCTGAGCAGCTTTTTGAAACTGTTACCTCTCTTTTTTTTTTTTTTTTTTTTTTTTTTGTGGGTACCGGGGGGACGACCTCAGGACCTCGCGCGCCAACAGGCACCCGTGCCACTGAGCGATATCACCGGCCCCTTTTTCATATGTGGGTTCCGGGAGTCGAACTCGGGCCCTCGCGCTTGCAAGGCAGGCGCTTATGCCGCTGAGCCATCTCACTGGCCTGTTACCTCTCTTATACAGAAGCTTAGGGGCCTTTAATTTTGATAAGTCTTGGCCTTGTTTAATCCAGGTTAGAAGTTCTTTCTTGTAGATCATTATACCTATACAGTTAAAAGCAACCGTTCCATATTCTTGATACTTCAAGAAGCTAACTTGCCCAAGTTCACTAAGTACTCGATCTATCTTCCAAGTACATAGGTAGTAGTCTTACAGATTTCTTTACCACTGCATGAAATAGGTCACTGTGTAGCCACTTTTAACACTTTTATTGCCATTCTTTTAGCCTCTATAACAGTTCCTTCATCTCTTAATGCCCAACATTGTCCTAAACCCATTATTACATATGTTTAAATTTTCTTATGGGAACACCTTTCTCCCAGTCTGATTTTCCGCTTTGGCTAGCTATTACTACAAAAATGCTACTCCAAACTCCATGGCTTAAGACAGTGCCCATGAATCTGTGTGCATCCCACAGTTACCTGGCACACAGCTGGTCTCGTCATGGTGGGCTGGGCCCGTGAGTCTGTGGAATAATAGAGAAGCATAGTGCCTGTTGCCCGCCATGATGCATGACAAGGAGAAGAATAGACTTGAACGGGAAGGGGAAGAGCTCAGTTCTGGATACACTGATCTTGGGATGCTGGTGGGATCCTCTGATGGATGAGACATGGAACCAGAGCCTAGAAGAATGGTGTTGGCTAGAAAGAGAGAGAGCAATGGGGCATCCAATTAGAAATGGGGGCCAAGGACACGGGACTGGATGACTGTCCTAGACGATCACATACAGTGACAAGAGGTTATAATATGAAAACTTAAGGTGCACCAACATTTAAGAGCTGTGGAAAGGAAGAAAAATTCATAAAAAAGAGATTAAGAAGAAAAAGGCTACAGGAGAGAATGGCATTCCGGAGGCCAAGGGAGAAGAGTTTCATGCTTGTGGGATTGAGTCAAATGCTGCAGAAGGGTCAAGAAGTAAGAAAGCAGAAAGCAGCCCATTGGATGAGGTAATCAAGAGATCATCAGTAAAGAGACCACATAATTTATCTTCCAACGAGGACACATTTGAGCAAACAGAGGCCCTATTAATAATTATAGCAGAACAACACGTGTTCTTGGGCAAACAAAGACATATGGCCACATCGGTGTCTGGGGATCTTTGCTAGATTGTTTCTCTCAGGGGAGGGGGTGGACACTTGATGTCCAGCGGGCAGAAAAGTGATATGGAACAAGGAAGGACTGAGAGAGCGAGAATTGATTTTTTTTCTAGGCATTTGCTTGGAAAGGAAGAAATGGGAAGAGAGGACAATGACAAAACCATAGGCTTTCTAGGTGTTTGAAATTTCTTTGATAACAGAGAAGGCCTCACATAGCTCTTAAGATTGTGCATCCAAATGTGACTATGAAATTTTTCCTGTTCTTTTTCTCCTCCCCACACCTCCTCTTTATTCTTTTATTCTTATTCTTTCTTCTTTTAGTGTTGGGGAGCAAACCCAGGGCCTCTCACATTCTAGGCAATTGCTTTACTGTCTGGGAGATACTTTAAAGAGGGTTTAAAAAATACTGCCACCTGATGAGACCACGCTTACATTTTTTAACAACAAAGAGGGAAAAATCTATTGCTATCAGAATATATTAGAAGATATTAGACAGTGAAAATGAATGAGCTCGGCTCAGGTTAGAATATTTTTCAGCAAAAGCAAAGCCTTACTTGTATACATAGTTTTGAAATATTCTGTTCTTGAAGGACCTCAGGGGTATAGTGGAAATAGCACTCTAGAAACCCCAAGATCAATAAATATGCCATAATCCAACTAAGTTTCAGAATGCATGGAAAGTATTAAAATACTTCAGAATGTGGTGTGTAGCTCCTGGTCGCATAATAGGCCTTCATTCTCTGCCCCTGTAAGTTCCCCTCCAAGCCCCCTGCCTCCCCAAGCCACCCCCATGCCCAATCTCCTGTTAAAAATTATTCTAAAACCAGACGGATGGCACAGGTCCCAGTGTAACAAACCTTCTTTGTTAGCGGCATCAGTTGGCTCGGGAGTTCCTGTGAACAGGCCTGGAGAATAATTTCATGATAATCTAGGTCTCGTTTTCTCCTTCCCATCCGTGCCAGAGGGTGGGAAAGGCAGCGCCATTGATTTCAGGAGCCAGTGCCGGGCTTTATCTGTGTAGTCGTGTTTCTTCTATTCTGCAGTCTGTGGGGGGAAAACAAAATCCGAGCTTTCAGGCATCACAGTGAATGATTCTGAGAGCTTTATTTGATTTCAAACCCTATCAGCGTTTTTATGCACATTTTGGTCTCGCTCTCTCTTTTCTTTACAACCCTTTCAGTTCACTAGCGACTACGAGAATAGCAGGCATTTTGGCCAGAGCAGAATGTGAGAAGTGAAATTACATGTGAAAAAGAATCTTCTCTAGTAGGACGTGAAAGATAACTGGCTAAACAACAGGTAACAGTGAAACCACTCTACCCATAACAGAGTCCTGGTGATGGGAACCAACTTATATAAACATGGCTTAATTTTGTTGAAATTTTAGGAATGTCTAGAAATGCAAAAGCCAGAGCTTTAAAGGCAAGTACTGTGTGTAGAACCCGAGTCACGTCCTCACGTCATGGCAGATGCGTGGCCGTCCCTCCTAGTCTTCTTTTTGCAGAGGAGAAGAACATAACTCTCAGCTCTGAGCTGTCTACACAAACTCGGACTCGCTGACTGCTATCATGGCTAAGTCAGAGCGGACTCCTAAGTCCTGGCTCCACCATCTGTTAGCTGTGTCACTGTTGGTAAGCTAACTAACCTTTCTGTGTTTCATTCTTTCTTCCTTCTAAACAGGGCAGATCATAAGGACTGTCCCACTGAACTTGGTAAATGTTAAATGAAGTTGTGTGTATAAGGTGCCTGGTACGGGGCCTATTATATTCTAACATAAAAGCTCGGTGGATGTCAACTGCAGTGTTATTTCTCTTGTCTTGGATCCTCCTGGCAGCCCCAGACATCACCTCAAGAAGACCCTGGAAAAGGCCAGTGTTTGGGAAGACTGAACGATGGGGTGCATGCTGAGCACACTCCGCACGTTGATGTGTGGGCGCGGGGGCCTCTGGTGCCAGGCAGGACGGAGGAGGCCGAGCTCAGTTAGGACTTCCAGCTCCCTAGTCCTGGCAAGGTTGCCCACGAGAGCATCAGGATCTGGCTGTCACATGCTTTTCACTTGCGACCCTCCAGTCACTGGCCTGGCTCTCCATCCTGAGTCCTTGGACCTCGTGTCTCCTTGCGTCTTAGCTCTACTAGGCCTCTGGTCACAGAACCCTGGGCTTTGACCTGGACCCTCAGCACCGGCCTACATCCCTCTCTCGGTGATTCCTACTCAGGGCCTCTGCTCATCCCCGCAAGAGAGCCCTCCGCAGGTGGGGAACTGCCTCAGCTCTCCACGGAGCAGGGCATTTTATCACTGATGATGAACGACGGAGGGCCGTATGATAACTAAGCAATACATAAGCGCGAGCCAGTATAGACCAATCTTGCTGGTAGGTTTTATTTAGTATGTTTAAAAAATTGTTTCTGTGAGATGCTTTTTCAAGACAATAAAAAGTCTCAACTCCATTACGACTTTGAGACTATGCTGTAGAGCCATGTGGATTGTAAAGGAAAATCCTAGGTGCTTAATTGTTTAAAACCGTCTTAAGTTCTTATAGTTGAAAGGAGGCGATTGTGGACAGAGAAAGTGTTCTTTGTAAATTCTGATACAAGAAGCACACTCTCCCTAGCTGGACCTAGAAAGAGAACAGTGCAGATGTTAGAAGTCTCTCGTCCCTGAGCATGTTTTATGGGGCTTGCAAAGGGCCTTTTTAAAATATGAATTTATATGTACTTTATAGAAATAATTTATAAAATTTGGGATATCCTAAAACTTTCAGAAATGTCTATACCTCTTTACCAAGAAATTCCAGTTCTGAGGTACTTTCCTACAATAAATATTTACTTATTGACTACCTACTCTTTGTCTAGAGTTTTTATGGCCATTTTAAAATTTTAATATACTAGAAGTAGATATTAATAAAAGAAATGTAAAAAACACTTTTCTTACATCGATGAAAAATAAACTTTCATAACAAAATAATTAGAAAATAATGATAGTTAATACGTTGTATATTGTAATCTTAAAAGAATGGTAAAAATGTTACTTGGAGTACAAGTCATGGATAAAAATTTGAAATACTTCAAAGAAAAGCAACATTCATGACTGTCACTGGAGATTCCATTTTAGCAATAGATGTGGGCAGTGTAATGAACATAATAACTATATGAGCTCGGCAGAATATTTAAGGGTTGAAGGCTATGGGGGGAACGTGGAGCAAGCAGAAGAGAATCAGGGATGGGCACACCAGCAAGAAACATACTATAACATAAATGAGGATCCATCACAATATTTTTAATGGCTGCATAATATTCCATTATTTGGAAGCATTGTAATTTGTTAACCAATTTAATTTATTCCCACTTTTCTATTATGCATGAAGCAGCAATGAACATCCTTATATGTTAGTCTATCTATCTTTCCGCCTATCTGTCATCTATCATCTATCTATCTATTTTCTTAAAATAAATTTCTGGAAGTTAAATTATTAAATTAAATGCTATAAACTGGTTTAAGTCTTACTGTACAGAAGGTCTGAACCAATTTAAATTTTCTAGCACTTACATTTTCTTGCTCTTGCCTAATTGCACCACAAAGAAATAATATCAGCTAAATGTTCCGGGTACCTTATATGGTATCAAAGGAAAAAGAAAAGTAACATATTCAACGTGACTCATTAGATTATATACACAGGACTAAATATTTAATACATTGACATTTAGCTGTTTCCTCACTTTAACATGATACTATGAGTGATTTTTGCATCTTTCTCTGTGCTTTTCTGTATTTTCTAGGCTTTTTTTTTTTTTTTAACACTCTACATGAATTTCTTCTAATACCTTTCTTTGGTTAATACTGGCAATAAGATGGACTGGCTTGATTAAGTATACAGTCTTGGGACGCTTTGTTCATGTTTATCACAGGTTCCTAGATTGGCAAGTGCTATTTCTTCATTTTCTTGTTCACCTTCTGAATTGGTTACTGCGTCTTAAAACATCGGCTCGCAGCTCTGAGCTCCGATCCCCGGAATGCTGGCTGCGTGCGCAGGACAGAGCGGTGGAAGGGCTGTTCCCCTTTCTGTTCTGTGGCTTGGTCCTTCCGAGTCACAAATGAGTTTTGCCAAAGGACCAGGCTTAAATCATTTTGGTTTTTTGATACAAAGTCTCACTTAGTGGTCCAGACAGTCCTCAAACTTGCAATCCTCTTGCCTCGGCCTCCTGCAGAACTAGAATTTCGGCTCCGGCACTGTAACCGGCTTCAGGCTTGAGTCGACTTAGCATACATCTTTGCTGTAGGAGCGGGGCGCTGCTGTTGACCCCCACCTGGAGTTCCCCAGAGAAACGGCTTCTCTCTTCACCTGAAGGCACTCTTTCCGGGGGTCAAGTCCAATAAAAACAAGTAGCAATTTATTGATCTATAGGACAAACACTGGCAGATCGTTCTAAGTGCTGGGGGTAGAGAAAAGGACCAGACAGACACACGCGGTCTCCGCACTCACAGCGCATCTCACCGTTTGGAGATCACACAGCACCCCGTGTGAAAGGGAGAATGAAGCAAGGGAGGGCGCAGAGCAGCGAGAGGGACAGGACACGGAGGTCTGCGCCGGGAGGACCAGGCAAGCGAGGCTCGTCTCACCTCGGGCTTAGCCGGGCTGAGAGGGATCGAGCGGCGCCTGCTCCCTGACCTTAGATCGCCCCGCGTCCGGGGCCGAGCAGGTCGCCGACTCTTCTCCGGCAGTGACGCCGAGGCCACGGCAGCCCGGCTGTCTTCCCCACGGACGCTCAGGAGCTGAGGCAGGGATGGGCGAGCAGCGAACAGGAGGAGACGCTGCAGTGTGGCCACACACGGGGAGGGGAGCTCGGGAGAGACTTTCCCAGGCGCAGCGCCGAGGCAGCGCCATCTCCCGCTTCTCCGCCTCTGCGGCGCAGTGCTGTGGCTGCGCGCCAGGGCACGGGGACACTCCCCGAACCACAGCCGCGACCCCTACGCGCTTAGGAAATGCACGAGGTAAGAATTTTGTTACTGATGGGCAATATTGTGCCCTCGAAGCCTCCACTTGTTGGCAATTTGTTTTTCAAACATAGAGAACAAGTAATATCTGAAAGTGGCAGCACACTGTATGTGCAAAGAGCGCAGGCTCATAGAAAGGACCCTTCAAGGAAGAGCGTTTCTTCCTCATGGGTCGTTTACAAATCTCATTACCGTACGAGCCACGTCTTCCCACTCGTAAACATGGGCTTGTGCAGCGCTTACAGCTTGCCCTCCGCGTGCTTCCGAAGCCCGTCCCTGCCTTGTTAGAGCAAAGCACCTGTTACCTACTAAGGAAGATTGCTGATCACCGTTCGGCTGCTCATGCTTAAGAGCACCAGGAAGTACATGGGGTTTTTGTGCTTTGTACCAAAAGTCTCCAAAGGTAATTTTTTTACTTTGGCTTACCATCAAGTTTTCATTTCTAATGCAAGGACGAGAGCGGGACATGTCCAAGTCTTGACGATAATTCCTACGTTAGTCAGCTTTCCGTCACTAGGACACATACTTGATAGTCAACTTATCAAGAGGAAAGGTTTCTTTCGGTTGGCAGTTGAAGAGTCTGCTGGCCGTAACCGCCTGGCCCCTTTGCCTCGGGTGGAGCAGTGCATCACGGATGGTGGAGGAAATGTGCTAGAGCAGAGCAGCTCCCTGCGTGTTTGGTGAGCGGAAGAAAGGAAGAGGGAGACCATCAGTCAAGCGCTACCTCTGCACGGTGCTGCCACCACTAATAGTGCCACCCGGGACAAACCCTTTACCACGTGGACCTTGAAGATCCAAACTCTAACAATCCCAGACTCACACTCACTTGCCCTTGGGTACATTTTTAAAAATTAGTTCGTGTTTGTGATACATAATGACTGATCTCATTATGAGTATTTGGTATAGGCACATGACACATCTTAATTCTGTTTTTACATCCCCTTCCCTTTCCCATTTGCAAAAGATCTATCTCCCCGTTTCCTTTTATCTATCTTTCATTTTGTTTGATTTATACTTTGGATTTCTCATATGAGAGAAACTATACAGTATTAAAGCTTGTGTGTCTGATTTATTTCCCTTAACACTGGGTTTTCAAAGTGCATCCATTTTCCTAAAAATGACTCAGATTTATCCTTCTTTATTGCATAATAGTATTCCATTATTTATAGCTACTACATTTTCTTTATCCATTCATCCACTGGTGAACATATAGGCTGCTTTCAAGATTTAGCTATTATGAATAAACATGAGTATAAACACAGACATGCTATATTTCAGGTTTGACGTGAATAAAGACAAAGGAAAGAGATTGAGGGAAGCCTTTATTGCCGGCACGGGAGGGCTGCAAAAGAGTGCAGGAGACCCTCTGAGGAGGAGGCTGCGGGACAAAGCATTTATTGGGTTTAGCTGGGGGTGGAGTTTGGAGGGGCAGGCAAGGTGACCCAATGGAAGGGGATTGGCGGATCTTTGGTGCCTGTGCAAAAGGGGGAGAGGAAGTTTATTTTGGGCTGGGGAAGAAGGAGGAAGTGAGTGATATGCTGTTGTTTGGGCTCTCTGCCATTTTGGAGTGCCGCCATGATGACTAAGCAGCTTTCATATGGGCAGAAACCCATCACCATAAACATGGGTATGCATGTAGCTCTGTAGTATGATGTCTCCACTCTTTTAGGGAGATGTCTGAAAGTGGAGAATAGGTGTGCCAAATGGAATTCCTAGTATTAGTTTTTTGAGGAATCTGCACCCTGATTTCTGTAATGGTTATAGTAGTTTACATTTCCACCACTAATGTGGGAATGTTCCCTGTTCCCCACAGTCTCGCCAGCATTTGTAATTATTTGAGTTCTTGATGATTGGCATTCTTTCTGGGAATAAGGTAGAATCTCAGTGTTGTTGTAGTTTGTATTTCTTTTATGGCCAGTGATAGTAAACTTTTCTGTATGTATTTATGGGCCTTCTGTATTTCTTCTTCTGAGAAGTGTCTATTCATATCAGTTGCCCATTTTTCATTGCATCTTTTATTGGGGGGGGTCTAATTTTTTCAGTTCTTTATATATTCTAGATATTAGTCCTCTATCTGAGGAATAGTTGACAAACTTTTTTCCCACTCTGTAGGTTGTCTCTCTGCTCTATTGGTTGTTTCCTTTGCTGTGCAGAAGCTTTTTGATTTGCTGTGATCCCATTTGTTGACTCCCAATGTTATTTTGTACAGCTAGAGTTCTGTTTAGAAAGTTCTTGCCCATGTTTATGACTTCAAGAGTTTTACCTATTCTATCTTCCAGCAGGTTGAGTGATTCTGTTTTAATATTTAGATCTTTGATCCATTTTGATTTTAGTTTAGTACGTGGTGAGAGATATAGGCCTTGTGGGTACATTTTTCTATGAACCTTTGAATATCATTAAGTCTTATGTTTAGTACTAATAACTTCAACACAATGAGCCACATTATAATTTAGGGTGCTGAGAAGATGTGCAGCTTGGTCTCCTCCTATTATTATTATTATTAATATTATTAATATTATTTTCTTCTGAGACACAGTCTTGCTAAACTGCCCAGGCTGACCTCAAACTCACTATCCTCCTGCCTCAGCCTCCTAAGTAGCTGGGATTACAGGTGTGTGGCGTTGCATCCATCTGGTTTTTCATTTTGAGTCTCAGTCTCTTCCTGAAACTTCCCTGCTATGAGGTCTTCGAAGCCACACCAGTTAGGTTTCCCTCAGACTTCCCAGGAATACTGGAAGTACTTAGTAAATGTCAAAGAGCCAGACAAATTGAAATATAAAGAGTTAGATAAACCCAAGTCTCGTAAGTAAGTGTAGTATGTGAGGTAAAGAGAACTAAGTAGAAGAGGGGCTAACTCTTGAGGGAAGAGATATGTGGCTCCTTTTCAGGAAAACAAGCTGTCAGCTCTCCCTCAACCACCCCATGCTATGTACCCCACCCTTTCACCCAGGTAGACTCAAGCTGATACACAGTGCCAGCCAGGAGAGGAGAGGGAAGCGGGGCTCCGGAAGTGAGTCCGGGCTGTGTTTATACTCCCAGCCGAAGTACTGGAAGACAGTGTCTACAGTTCCTGGAAAATGGACCCAAAGCCTGGTTATGGGGCTGAGTCCTTTCAGAGCTCGGTCCTCTCCGGCTTGCCCCTTACTTGGGGCTGCAGTAGACTTTGGAGTACTGGGCATCCCCCCCCACCTCTTTTTTCTTTTTCCTTGATGCTAGGAGGCTGCTTCACAGGTCTTAGACCGCATCTTTTCTAATCAGGGTGCCCCTGCCAAGGTGGATCCTTGGTGGCTTAAGGGAATCCATTTGTTTTTTTTTTTTTTTTTAGACCCTGCTCTCTCTCCCTGGCAAGGAACAGATTTATCTGGTGTCACTTGTAACTACCAGGTCACTGCTGGCCCTTCTGCTAAGGCAATGAGGACGGAGGCTGCCAAGTTGACCTTAATCAGGTTTTACTGTGGGAGGAAGGAGACAGAGTTCAGAAGGGACAGCTTAAACGTGGACCATCTCCAGTTTCCCAGAGAGAAAGCCCCTTGATCATATTACCCCTGCCCCGTGTGTGTGTGTGCGCGTGCACATATATAAAGAAAGCCTCAGAGCGTAGTTTGGAGCCGAAGAGCACTTAGCTCTTTCTAGTTTATTATTGTCTTCATATTTAGCTAACAAGCTGGGAAATGTTTTTCTATTTCCTCTTATCCAGATTTTGCATATCTTTTAATTTTAGTAAATGAGAACCTCTGTTAAATTGTAATGTCCTTTGTAGAAAAAAGTGTACGTGTATGCATGCATGGATGTGTGTGTCCGTGCATGTTTGTGTGTGTCCATCCATGCGTACACTTGTGTTACGTATTAATCTGAGCTCACACAGGAACCTTTTGCCCTTGCCACATTCTCTCTTACCTCCGTTCCCTGTTCGTGGCGTAGCTAGCTCCTTAAGTTCCCTACCTCCTGCACCTACGCACTCACAGTGCCCATGTCTGGCTTCTACAGCATCGGTAGATAATCCTAGGAGATGAATTAATGCAGGTGCAGGGGGCAGCTGGAGCCCCAGAGTCCAAGCCACAGTACCCATGGACAGGGTCCAGCTTGAATTTGCTCTTGCTCACCTCTCTCTAATTAGCCGTTGTAGAAATCTGGCCGCACATTAGCATAAGTGGAAAACAACGGCGACAACACAACAGCAAAAATGACAGCGACCTGCGCGCATGTGCTACCCTAACCTGGGCATTTGTGTTTTGATCACGATAGCAGACAGGTGGTTCTGACGCACGGCCTGGACTGCAGCCTCGGCATTTAGAGACTGGGCGACGGCAGCGGCTCCACAGTTGTTCCTGTGTGGAGTCACCTGGGGCCACCTAGGGACTGACGTGACGGTTGTGAGGCGCAGTGTCTGCGTTACTAGCAAACTCCCAGGCAAACTGCAGACCACAAGGCCTAAAGCCTGAAGATTGTACGTTAGTGGTCTTGGAACAGGAGTGTGGATTCCTCTGCTAAACAAGCGCCCTCAGTGAAATGCCGAGTTTTAGCGGCGTTTAGCAGCACTGAGTGATCGCTGAGATCATCTGCTTACGTGGCTGAGCTGGCTCCACCCTTCCTGAGGCCCGTTCTAGGCTCCAGGGGTAGGAGCAGGACAGTGACCTTTAAACGCCCAGAGGTCATTTAGGTGCACACCGGGAGCAGGCTGGGCCTGACAACAGCACTTCCTGCATTGGGGGTGCGGTGCCCGGGAGGAGCGGAAGCCTTGCTGGAGTCTGTGGAGAGGCCCGGCGGGCACCCGCAGCCATCGGCCTTGACGCTGTGAACTGTCGCATTTTGTAACAAAGCTTATTTCATCTCCTGTTCTTTGTGAATATCATTTTAGAAGCAACCATGCCACTGTGGTTTCTGCTAAACTTCTGTTAAGAAAAAAGTTTCCATGTCCATATCTTCTTTTGCATGTGTGTTTTCTAGTTCTTTTTTCTTTTGTTTATGCAAATGATCATATAAGAAACCCCCTTCAAGGACAGAAAAGGTTGGCTTTGTCCCCTTGCTTCTGAGGGGGCTACTTTTCTGTGATCTAGCAGGTTCCTGTGACCTCCTGTCCTGATCCGGCCCTCAAGTCCTGTGACACCCACTGCCAGTGCGAAGAGCGTTCCATCAGCAAGGAAGTGACAGAAACACGCTCAGTTCTGTGTTTACTCTTGGTGATGCCAACCATCCTTTGGAGTTGGTAGAAGCAATTCTTACTTTATTTTGTAGAAGAAGCAACTGACCTTTCTGAAGACTCGAGTCTCAGAGCAGGAAGAAAAGAAGAACAAAAATATGGGTTTTATTTTTTTTATTTTTATTTTTTTGTGGGTACCGGGGTCGACCTCAGGACCTCGCGCGCCAGCGGGTGCCCGTGCTGCTGAGCGATATCACTGGCCCTTTTTTTGTATGTGGGTTCCGGGAGTCAAACTCAGGCCCTTGCGCTTGCCAGGCGGTGCTTACACCGCTGAGCCATCTCACTGCCCCCCAAAAATATGGGTTTTAAAACCATTTCTTCATTACCCATTTCTAACCATCAGGAGCTTTCTTGCTGGATAAAAGTCAAACTACAGATTCATTGACCTTGGATTAATTATATTAGAATTTTCCAAAATAAAAGAAATATAATTATGAGCTTTTCACCAGGAGAAAGGTGACTGATATTTCTTGAAATTTTCCAAAGTACTAACAAAAGCACTAGAATGTTCCATCATTTAATTTTATATCCATTTGAATTCTATTTATACTCTTTGGTCTAAATTCCGTTTTGGCTTAGGCCGGGACCAAATTCCTATCAATGAGAGATATTCAACAACAGAATGGCATTGGTGATACTTTATTTACACAGGAGATGCTTAATTGGGAACTAGTTATCCTTCTGAGAGGCAGATAGACTATTCCTGTGGTTTCTAAACCTAGCCGTTCATCAAAACCATGTGCAGTATTGGTAAAACACAAGTTCCTGTAAACAACAAGCTAATGAATCAGATTGCAGAATGGAGCCAATGAATCGGAAGATTTTCTTCCCCCAAATGATCTCATACCCAGTACTGGTCTGCATGCTAGACTTGCGGAATCACCTCAGAGCATCCTTCTGATTTCAGTATTCTAGGGCGCTCTGAGTGTTTTTGTATAGATTTGATGAGTGCTGTGTGATAGATTTGTGATATAATCAGACAGAATTGTTAGTGCCAATTTTGAACATGTGCGTCTCCCGAAGTTCTTATGTTGGAACCTAAGACTTAATGAGATCGCATTAAGAGGTTGCCTAAGGAGGTGTTTAAGTCACGAGGGCTCTGGGAAGTGTTTAAGTCAGGGCAGGGTCTGTGGTCCTAAAAGGACTCAAGGGAAGTAATGCGGCTCTTGGCCCACCCATCTCCTGTGCCATGCATGTGAGGACATAGAAAGTCCTCTCTAGACACTGAATAAGAGCACTTGGAGCTTGAGCTTTGCAGACTGCAGATCTGCAACAAATGACATTTCTGTTCTTTATAAGTTTCCAAGTCTGAGGTAATTTATTAAAGGAGCAGGAACAGTCAATGATCAGCAAAGACCTGCATGTTAACAGCACGTGTCTGTATGGGGCTGAGGCACAATGCAGGAGGAGAAGCTAAATTAGGGACTAAGGAAGGTATTTTAAGTAAGTGGAAAAGCTGGTGTCTTTCTGGGGCTTGGGCTGCTGTGGACACAGAGATGGGAAATCAAGCCGAGCTTGAAGTGCTCACCAGGTCTCAAGGATGAAAGGTGGAGGAGGAGGGAGGAGGGTGACTCAGAACAGGGACACAGGCTAGGAACCAAGTCAGGCAAGGGAGCAGGACAGAAGTCAGACAGGTGGAAAACAAGCCGTGGACACATACTGCAGCCTGCAGCCTGAGCTGGAAAACACAAACTATCATCCAGGTGGCCCACAGGGGATCCTTAAAAGCTTGAGGTGCAGGACAAGCAAACAAGGAAACTGCTCACGGCTCCAGAATGAGGCTCGTTGACTCTCGAGGTGATGCTGCGCTAGGGAGACCTGGCCTCCCTGCGTGCCAGGCAGCAGGACCATCCGCTCAGACCAGAGGGTGTCCAGGCCAAAAGAAAGCACTGCAGGTGGCCACTTCACAAACAGGTGCATCCCACTGACCGGAAGGTCCCCAGCCCTACAGTCTCCGTAGGCATTTAGGGTCTGACACCTATGCTTGGAAAGATCTGTGTGTCTGAGTTCGTCAACAAAACATGCCTTTGTCTGGAGTTGATAGCCCTGGGCAGGACATGTGACCCTGAGCAAATACTTTGTCTCTCAAAGGTCAACTTCCTCATCTTTAAGTGAAGGCGTAGGCAGGTCAGATGAGCGCTCTCTGAGCTAGGCAGGCCAGGGAGAAGGCTGCAGTGCTGTCCCTAGGCTCAGGTGGCAGCCACATGCCCGGCACCCTGCCACGCTGAGCAAAGGGAGCGAGTCTGGCACCTTGGACAGTCTGCACACAGGGGTGTCGTACTGTTGCTCTCACAGTCACACCTCGCACGCTCTCGTGTGCACTGCAGACAGCGCCCAGATCATCAACCGCACTGCCACCTCCGTGGCAACAGCACGGCCTGCTCTGTCTTGGTAAATAGGCTGCATGGCCAAAATATGTTTCCCAGTTTCAGGTCTGTCCTGCACTTGTTATTAAGTTGAATCATGCAAGATTGCCAATATCCAGTTCTTGATCCTCAAAGTAGCAATTTCACATGGTTCAATGCAATATGAAGGTGCATAGACACGGCCTGATCAGTGATTTTAATGCAGAACTCTGAGAAGTTTCATTTCTGTTTTGATTGCTTAATACTTTTTGGAATCTATACTGTGTCAAGCCCCATATCAAGTTCTCTACACATAGTGGTGAACGAACCGGTCTCATGAGTTGGACCAGCCAGTTTCTGTTACTATAATGAAATACCTGAGGCATGCTGAATTTATGAAGCTCACAGTCTTGGAGGTTGGAAGTCCAAACAGCATTGGGCAGGCTCTGAGGCGACCTCCCCTGACTGTGTCACCTCTTGGCAAATGACGAAGTGGGAGTGTGCGGGAGAGGAGAGAATGTCACCAAACAGGAAGCCAGGAAGGCTGGTGGGGCTAGGCTTGGGCATTTATAACAACCCTCTCCCTAGAATCAACCCAGGTCCCCTGAGAAATGCCTCGATCCTTCCAAAGGCATGCCCACAGTGACCGAAGGATCTCCCAGTAGGCTCCACCCCTTAACACGTTTACATTACTCCTGATACGAGCACCCAGGGACCAAGCTCCCAACACATGAACTTCGAGGGACCAATGAGATCCAAACCATAGAAGGAACTAACTTCACAGAATCTTGCATCCAACAGAGCGTGGTGTGAGTCTAGTTATTTTGTCCTAACACAGTATAAAAATTGCACCTTCACAAATGAGGTAGAAACCTACATCTGGGAAAAGATTATTACATTTTATTCAGTCTCTAATGCAAAGATATTTAGTACCGTTTTCTGAAAATATAGCTTAAAAGGGATTCTGAGAACAAGCAAGCAATACCCTTGATGAGTTTCACAAAGACGGAGATAAGGGACATTTTAATTCTGATGTCTGAGAAGATGCTGGTTAGGGAGGTTATTACATAGTCAGTCAGGCACATACAGAAAGAATGACTATGATATTGCTTTTACAGGATGATAAATATAAGCAAAAACTTTGGCTCTTATATTGACAGATCCAACACAATTTCAGGAAAAATCACAAAAATGTTGTCTTTGATAAAAACATAGTTAAGTAAACCCAACTAGTTATTTGTTGATAGAATCTCTTATAACTTGATGAATAACATAGGAATGGTTAATTTTACTAAGGCCAGGTCTTTAGACCTCAGCATTCTCAGAGTGATTTGCGATGACGTGAAGAATGGGTAAGTACAGGCTGTACAGGTTGACTCATGTGAAATTGAGGTCGTCAGCTGTTTTTAACCTATAAAAGTTACCAGTTCACTTGGGTTAATCTAATACTTACCATGGAAATCATTGCTGGCTCACAGAAAGATGATGGTATAAATTCTTTTTTTTTTTTTTTTGTGGGTACCGGGGGTCGACCTCAGGACCTCGCGCACCAGCAGGCGCCCGTGCCGCTGAGCGATATCACCAGCCCTTTTTTCATACGTGGGTTCCGGGAGTCGAACTCGGGCCCTTGCGCTTGCGCTTGCCAGGCAGGTGCTTATGCTGCTGAGCCATCTCACCACCCCTAATGGTATAAATTCTAAATGAAAGTCTCTCTGGCCAATAAGAAAATCTCATTTATGACACAGCTCTTAAATATGTCATGATTATAACAAATGTCACAAACCTCCTGTTTATAATTCTTAATAAGCTGAGCCCAATTAGCAATGCTAGATCTTGGTATGCTGGTAACTCCAGAGTTGAGTTTGAAATAAAAATTGAAATTTTGAACTTGACACACAAAAGAGAATAAATCTCACACCTCTGAAATTGGGCGAATGTCTTATGGTGATAGGCACCAAGCTGTCTTCTATCACTAATAAGATCACTAAGAAATCTCATGTTACAGAACATATTTGAGTAATTTTTTCTGCCACGACATGAACATATAATAAAGTAGTTAAGGATTCTGTCCATTGACAGTGTCTAAACTAAACACTAACTCTAACAGAAATATGCTTAGAGTTGAAAGTAAGAGGAACCCAATGAAAAAAATATTTTAAATTATAAGGAAATTTCTCTTTTCACATGACCAAAAGTCGAGATGTCTCCTCATCGTCATCAGAGAGCAGGGTGCCTTCACCTCTTCTGCGTCCTGAATGTGTCGCCCAGCTCCCTTGGCTTGGCAGCCCCTGGCTGTGTGAGATGGACCTGGCCGAGGGGTCACAAGCGCTCCTCAGAGTGTCTGGCCAGAGTCCATTTTCAGATGCCTTTCACCAAGCGCCCCTGTGGACATCCCTGTTTGGAACTACTCCAGTGTCACCTTGGGGGATGCCTTGATTCACTGATGCTGGCAATCTTACCCTCAGGTCTTAGCGAGCCTGAGCCTCCCCTGAGGACCTGAGCACTGGGAAGCGGGTGGCCAAACGGAGGTTCTATGAGCGAGGAGGAAACGGTGGGAGGCGTGTGAGGAGGGGCCACGCATGCAGACCTCAGTGGCGAAGTCAGTCAGAAATAAAAGTGGATCCTTGAAGTAAGTTACAAGTGGATTAAAATCTGCCACACCTTGGATTTCCCGTAACGGGCACCCCTGGGTGAAGGCTGGATTTCAGCTGCAGTCCAGGTCACAGCACGCTCTTCCTTCACCCAGCGTGTGACTCCCCATTCACTCAGGACCCTCTGCTGAGTTTTGGTAAAGCAAATCGAATTTGCCCATTGATTCATTTTATAGAATGCCTCCCCCACATTTTTCTGTAGTCTGAATTTAAAACAGTGCTTTAAGAGCATGATTAAAAAACTGACAAGTCCAGGAGCCAGGGATATAGCTCAGTGGCACAGCGCCTGCCTGGCAAGTGCAAGGTCATGAATTTGATTCCTGGTACCAAAAAACGACGACAACAACAACAAAAAAACCCAAAACCTGACAAGTCCATACAATATGGGGCAATGTGGCAGTCCTGCTGGAAATGCAAATGTGGACACTATTTTTGACCCACCACTTGTCCTCCTTTGCCTTGTTCATATTGTCCCAGCTCCACAGATCTTTGATTTGTCTGACTCCACACTAACCATTTCTGTCCCTAAATGTCTATTCTCTTCTTGTGTCTGACTGCGGTGACTCTCTGGAAGATCACATCACAGTGTCACACTAACCCTCCTTTTATATCACGTAATGGAACAAGAAATGTTCAGACCGGGGAGAACAGAGAAATCAGACATCTATTCAAGTCTGAACATCCCTTTGTTAGAAGGATTTGGGTTTCATAAATTTGATTTTGTGCTCTAGTTTATCACCTTGGTAAATTAGGAGCTTGTAAACAAAGGAAAATAAAGGTTACTTGCACTATAAAGCTGGGTGTGGAGGCACCAGAGGAGAGCTTGAATAGTTAAAAGCAAAATGCAGTGAATACCAAGCAAACTGTATTTGTCCCCACTTGCCACAGTGAGGAGAAAGAATATTTAATAGGAGGTTTTGGGAAACAACCAGTGAAATAACTTTTACAGCCTTAATATGAAGAAGGTTAGGCTATACTGTGAAAAATCAGCAAGATTTAAAAGAATGTTTTCATTATTAAGTGCAAAGCCGCCTGCATCCCCCCCCCACCTTTTTTAGAAGGCAGAATGTATTTGCATTGGAATAAAAGGCCACTCCAGAGGTTCAGTATGTTAGTAGCAGCTACAAAGATTAGTAGTCAAATCAGTGGCTACTAAGGTAAATAATATATGCTTAAATTTTAAGATTAAATATTAATCATGGGAACTAAAAGCTCTATGCAATTAAGGCATCATCTACAATTAAAGGAAGGAACATTAAAGCAGGAACTCATCAAGAGAGGAAATAGACCAGCATGGGATTGACACACAGGTGAAGAAAATACGGGGATTTGACGTAGGGAAAGAACATTGTCCAGGCCTTTCCTCCTTGTTCAGCAAAGGTTAATAGTTAATAAGTATGGTGCACACCTTTCTATTATCTGTGGTTACTTAGTAAATGGTACATAGTTCATTCTATACATGGTTCAGTTCTTCTAAGCTAATTTTTTGCCTTTGTCACAAATACTTAAGTTTCAAAACAGAACAAAAATAACTCTTTCAAGTTGCTGAAAATTGTTAAGATGCAACACGTGTGTGTACCAGTTTCCCAAGATGAATGTAATTATTATGTATCAAAACATACACTAATAAAAAATAGATGGGCAAAAATTGTAGCCAGGAAGATGTGTGCAGGTTATATGGAAAAACTGTGCCCTTTTATATAAAGGACTTAGCATTCCTGGACTTTGTATCGGTGAGTCCCCGGAATGTCAGAGTTGCATCAATTTTCTTGCCTCATGAAAATTTTTACACCATCATTCAGGCTACTTGACATCCTTTATCTCCTTCTCTATTTCACCTCTCTACCTTCGTCAGTTATACCCAGTTTTTCCTGCACTCTTCCACAGAAATGCACATTGCCCTTCGCTGCGTCTCCTCTGCGCATGTTCATCAGGTTGCAGAAAGCCCCTGCTGCCCTCTTACGGACGCATTTCTTCCCAGTTGGCATTATGTTCGCACGAAACGGGAATGAGCTTGACCAACTTTAGGAAAAGAGGTGCATAAATCCTAGTGATTCTTAGAGTTGGAGGAGACTTTAAAAACAAGTGACCAATGAGGGGAAATGACATTTTCTTTCACATAGAAGCAAAAAGTATTCTTATTATAAGAAGAATTCATGCAAATTGGCAAGGAAAGAAAAGGTACACATCTCCAGGCACAAATGGGCAAAAAGTGTGCCAAAAATCCTCAAAAAGAATCCATAAATGTAGATGTAGTGTTGTGGACCCCGTTACCAATCAGTGGAATGCGATGAAAGCGTGACACTGTGTTTCACACCTGCCCGGCAAGACTGAGAAGATCTCTGACCCCAGGCGTGGGCAGGAATGGCACGAAGCGGGCCTGTCACATCTGGCTGCAGGGAAGCTGCATGTGTCGGAGCTTTTCCTGGGGCGCTCTGACAGCACCTAGCAAAGCTTGAGATGCGTTCATAGTTTCTGAAGTCTGAACACTTCCGGGATTTCACCTTAATGAAATAATTAGAGAAGCATGCAGATGTTTTATGTGTCAGGATATTCTGTGCAGTATTATTGTAACATTAAAAAGAAAACAGCACTCAGAAGGCTGAAGCGGGAGGATTGCCGAGAGTTCAAGGCCATCCTGGACTACACAGCAAGATCCTATCTCAAAAAATAAACACATGCACAAAAAAATGCTAAACAGAAGTGTTTTCAGAGACCAGCTGGTAGTGGGAGGAGGCTTACGTTACACCGAGTATGGGAGACACCTTTTGTGATGTGGGAGACAGAGTGAGGTTGGTGTCAGGTGACAGGGGTTGGAATTCCAGCCTTTTCACTGTGATTAGTGTGGAAAAATTACTTAACCTTTCGGAACCTCATTTTCCTTTTCTGTAAAATAGGAATCATATGTACGTTACAGAATTGTTGCAAGTTTTAATTGGCACAGTGTATCTAGGGCTGGGGGTGTACCTTAGCAGAAGAGCATTTACCTAGTGTGCTGGAGGCCTTGGGTTCGATTCCCGGTACAGGGGTTGCGGGGAGAGACAGTGTGTATAAACGCCTGGTTAAGAACCTGACACGTAGCATTCAGGAGTTAATGCTACGTACGTTGCCCAGACGTCACCAGTACTCCTGAGCTTGTGTATAATATGTAAATGATGTCTCATTAACATCAATATTGCTCGGATTATGTTCCCAACTGCTCACCCAGGATCTCCAATCCACCTTGTACCTCATTCTCTTTCCTCTAAGTACTTCTGGATCCCCCAAATACACTCAAATTCATCATTTATTTTCACCAATCAGCTTCCAGCACATTGTTTCTTTCAGATTTTGGGCACTGTTTATCCACTCAGTCGCTTATTCGCATGTACAGGATTTTAGATATCTGTTACTGGGAAGCTCGGGGCTCCCCAAATGTGCACTGGTGGATCCCCAACCATGCTTTTCTGGAATTTACAATCTGCTTCGGGGAGAGAAACAAACGTTTACGTATGGCGCGTACCCTGTGTACTGAATGGCAGGACTTAGATATCTGGAGATGTTCAGTTTTCTACTCAGACTTAAATGTAGCGATTAAAGGGCCAATGGGACGTTCCATGAATGCAGAAGGGGCTTTGAAGGCATGGTTAAAAAACAGCAGTGAGTCTTTTCTCTCGGACTGGTCAGATTCTATCTATTTGGATGGCTGCTTGTTTGAGGGAGCTGACAAAGGGGAAAGAGGGCTGTGGGCTTTCAGTATTCCATAGGGGATCCCAGCTCTCAGCCGAATCAATGTCCCTCCAACTTGTCACCCTCCAGCGCAAGACAAGTCAGAACCCACAATACTTCTGAGATACAAAGTCATCTGGATGAGCAACTCTCCTTCTTTCTTAATCCAGCTTCTTAATCCAGCAGGACGGTTTCTGTTATTTGCAAACAAAGGAAATATTGACCGTTGAATTATTAGAATAAAAACGCATGCATATATATTTCTGTTAAGGACAAATATTACCTCTAAGGGACAATATAGACTGTTTCTAAATTTAAAAAGAAGATTTTCCTAAACAAGTAATGTTTCCAGGTCAGAGCCTATAATAACGACAAAAGTTTACATTATAAGATGGAGCACCCATCCTCCCCGTTCATCTCCAGCTCCTGAATCTGGCCCCGGAGCCTACACAGTGTGGGACACGGGGCCTCTTTGTGCCATTTTCAGATAGAACCATCTGCTTTAAAAGCTTAATGCCCTTTCATCTACTAACACTCACATTTTAAAAATACTCTCGTCCAAGCATAGAAGCATTATCATGAATCATCTTTCTCTCTTTCTTTCTTTCTTTCTTTCTCTTTCTTTCTTTCTTTCTTTCTTTCTCTTTCTTTCTTTCTTTCTTTCTCTTTCTTTCTTTCTCTCTCTTTCTTTCTTTCTTTCTTTCTTTCTTTCTTTCTTTCTTTCTTTCTTTCTTTCTTTCTTTCTTTCTTTCTTTCTTTCTTTCTTTCTTTCTTTCTTTCTCTTTTCTTTCTTTCTTTCTTTCTTTCTTTCTTTCTTTCTTTCTTTCTTTCTTCTTTCTTTCTTTCTTTTTTCTTTTTTTCTTTCTTCCTTTCTTCCATTCTTTCTTGTTTTTTTTTTAGAAAGCATCTTGATACATAGTTCAGGCTGGCCTCAAACTCAGGCGATTCTCCTGCCTCAGCCTCCTAAGTGCCGGGATCACAGATGTGTGTGTGCCACCATGCCTGCCCTACCATCTATTTGTTGACTACTTTTATGGGACAATTGTTCAATTAACTGGCTAAGCCTTTTCTCTCCAAGGTAGAATTGAGGCAAAGAACTCAGGCTTCCTCATGGCTGTCGAAGTCCCAAGGTCTTGATTTCAGAGTAGCATTAATGCCTAAGACAGTGATCCTCCAGGTGTCCTCAGATCCAGAGGGGACTCTGATGCGGGCAAAGAGCCTGCAGTCTTGCAGAATCGGGCCTTGAACACAAGTGTTTTAGCCCAGAGCCTTCCTGGGGCCAGTTCAGGTAACTGGCAGAAGCCTATCTGCAGCCAGGGCCATGAGATTGTGGTTCCAAGGTGAAGCTGTCTGTGTTCTAGATTTCCTGGTGATGAGGATGTGTTGTTCGTGATTGGAGCTTTTGGAGTTCAAGTGAACCAACACTCTCCCAAATATTTTCTAGAAAAAAAAAATAGAGGAAAATGCAATAATCCGTAAGGTGCAGGAAAGCCTGAGCCTGGCTCGTTTCTTCAGCTCACAGCTCCGAGACCCTGAGTGTCGATAGTTCTTTCCAGCCTAGGAAACAGTGCCGTGGAGATTTGGCACCAAGCTTGGAGGCCACAATTAGGCAGAGGGGGGCGGATTTTGGGGCGGCACTTGTGAGACACGTGGGAGAGCTCCGACACTTGGAGAGCTCAGCACCAGGCCCTGTCTTTCCTTGGCAGCTGTGAATTCCCAGTCTGCAAACTGCCGTTTGGGTGAGTGCTAGTGTCGCGGCTCGCGGCTCGGCGGTAGGATAAGAGGAGACGTTAGCAGTAGTGACTCTGCGTGTGTGTCTCTTAAACTGTGAACCTGCAATCACCTAGACACAATGTCCCGGAGGTGCTTGTCAAATCCAGATTCCACCCTTCCCCTCTTAAAAAAAATGCCGAATTACAATGTCCGGCACTGGGGCAGGAGGCTCTTCCTTTTAATACACAGCCATGCTTTTCTTAGAGGCACTTTGGTAACCATTGACCTGGGCCATTGGCCTTGACTTCTCTTTCAGATTGTAATTAGCGTATGCAATCTGCTTTTACTCATCGGAACTTGGACCTATAGAAAGAATATAGACTTGGAAACAAGACAAATCCATCTTCAAATCAGGGATCCTACAGTGACCCAAGGTTTAGACTTAGGACAAGCCTGAATTCACTTGAAACTCAATTTCCTCATCTGTAAAATGCAAAGATTTTAAAACCCAGACTGCAGGAGCCTCGGGAAAGGTAAACCAGGAGCTGTAAGCCAAATGCAAAGTAGCAGATGTTTAACATGGAGGTGTTATTAACCATCTAAGGCATGCACTTGTCTGAAGAGATATATTTTTTTAAATCTCCTTCCTAGATACTTCTTTACAGGAGGGTCTCTGGAGGAAGAGACCGAGAGAGGGAGGAAGAAGAAGAAGAAGAAGAAAGTATTGATTACCATATCTAATCTAATATTCACAACATTCCTGTGAAGCAAGTTTTTATCTTCTAGAATGTACAGGGCAGACTGCTGAGGAGAGGGAAAAGAGAATCGAAGTCCATTGCTCCAAATCTCAGGCTCTTTCAACTCCTGGGGTAATCCCCACTTTGATTAAATTCCTGTAAACACATAACTCCATAGCAGTTTGGGCTGAAATCCCTGAAGGGTGCCATTTGCCCATTCTCCAAGAAATCACCTGTGAGGTTATAGCAGATGTGGCCCCAGGTGGCCCTGCTCCGAGTGTCCTTAAAATCAGGGGTTTTATGCTACCATGGATGACTCAGCACTTCACCTCTCCTCTAGTCAGTAAACCATGTCCCAATACCAACCTGAGTGTGCTGTTTGAAAAAAAAGAGACCTAAAAAAAGCTGTCTGCCCACTGTGGCGACAGAAGTCCTGGTTCAACTCTTAATGGCTTTACTTGTTCTGTAGGAATTATGATGACTTACTTTGTTTTGAACGTCAAACTTGATTCCAGTTTTAGATAGGGCACCAGGACAAACCCAATTAAGTCGACTGTGTGTTGTTGTAAGAGCTGGAACTGGTATTTGGGGGCCTGAGAGAGCTGAAGAGCAAATCAAATGCCTAGGTCATGGACTGAGTCATGTGCACTAATTACCCAGAAGCAACCCTGGGAAAGAGCTCAAGCCTTGTGAGGAAGGCTTTAACTCCATTTTGGGAAAAGTGCATCGACACCTTCCCAGGCACACTTCTGCACAGATGCCCTTCACAGACTAGGGAGGGTCTAGGAATTCGGAATGGATACACTCACTGAAAACCAGAATTCCAGATCTTTCTTGACTCGTTGGAGAAGCAATGGAAAATAAGCAATCCCCAGATAACCTAATAAGGCAAAAACATTAATGGTATCTTTTTCTCTTATTTCATGTCAAAGAACAAAAGGCAAGTGACTCTTTTCCCTGTGGAAACGTCAAATAATTTAAAAGCTCCCAAAGCTATCAAGTACTTCATACACAAGGGCCTTCCACAGATTTGGCATGCGTACGCAAGTGATGATATTTCATACATAGGTGTGGCCACCATTACGTCAGGGTGTGTGCACAATCACCCTAAAGGTAACAATTTCCATGGAATAAGGAAAGAGACACCTTGGTAAATTAAGTTTTATTGGCTCTTCCCTTACCTCACTGTCTTGATAGAAAAAGATCTGCCTGAACTCAGAGCATGGCTCCTGGTGAAGCTTCTGATTGTAGGATTCAGCCCTGCGGCCTTAGCTGTGAGCCTATGATGCCGCCCACCCCAGCAGTCTAGTTAATGGAGTTTAATGTAAGAAAATGGCTTCTGGAAGTTTCCTCTGGCTTTCCTGTCAGATCTCCGGGGGATGGGAACTTCCTACTCCATGACTTATTTGTTTGGGGCGAATCCCTGGCAAATCATTTCTAATTAGAGAAGGAGCTCCTCAGTGCTTTAGAGGGGCTTTCTATGGCCTCTAAAACCTGTCTAGAGTTACAGAAAGTATAAAGGCAATGAAGAAGTTGTTGGGAATTATTGAGCATGAGGTAAAGAATGAACCCTGGCCACATTCACATTCATCATTAAAGCCAGTGGGATGTCTTCCAGAAATGGCCTCTGGAAAAGATGTGGTGTTCGGTGATCCTGGGCTCTAACTGACGTTTGTCTTGCACTATAATATATCATCTCATGACTTAAAGGAGAAACAGTGTTAGGTGTTGAAAAGTTCTGTGTGTGTGTTTGTGTGTGTGCATGGGTGTTTGTAAAATGTTGAAATAATAGCAGAAGTCTTTTCTGGATTTCAGAGGCCAGCTGTTCAGGAGATGCATGAAGCTCAAACTTGGGGCAAAAGGGGAAGTCTGCCAATGTCCATTAGACCTCAGCTCGAGTGTCCCCTCCTCTGGTGTGCATTCCCTAAGTCTTAACTAGATACCCATACTAATCCCGCTCCTAACTCTATTTTTTTCTTCATAAGAGGTCAGAGTCTATAATTATTTAATCTTCTTGTTTCCTACTCTTGAGTGCAAGTCAAGTGTTTGAAAATAGCATGAGCAGACAGAGACTAGCTCATGGTTTTATGCACAGTGCCTAGCAGCATACCTGACACGAACAATTGTTGACAGTTAATTCATATTTGCCGAATTAACGGGTGAAATGAGGCCGACTCTTTGGGTTAGACATAAAATGAAATCTCTACAACAGTGCGTCAAACTCTTGAGACCAGAACTGAAAAGGGAAAGATATCAGATAAACTAATATGTAAGGTGAATATTAGACTGGTTCACCAATAAGAAGTAAAATTTAGGTATCACCGATACACACAGATCAGATTCTTTAGGATATGGGATTAGAGGTGGGCATGAAATCCTCATATTATCTCTTTGGGGTGGATGGGTATAGGGTGTCATGGAAAGATTGGGGCCCATGTCTCCTTCCCGTGGTGCCGAATCTATGCCAGATGGGCCCCACGTGAATGGGACATACAGAGGGAGTGTGGGTAGACAGCACAGCGGGATTACTTTCCCACACTCCTCATCCAAACGAGAGAGGAGGCTGCTTACAGCGGAGGTTTAGGCTGGAGGAAACCACACAGTACCCAGAGTCAAGGAGAGCCAAAGGCAAGCAGTATAAAGTAGCTCGTCCTAAGAAGATTCCCAACACGGACCTGAGGAAAGATCATTCTTTACAGAGCCCATAGGATGGATGGGGTATGCTCAGTGAGTACTCATGATCGTGCTAAAAGGAGATCCTATTTCCATTCCCGAAGGGAGGAGACTGAGGGTCGGTACCATCTGCAGAACGCCCCGCAGCATCCAGGGAAGGCTCTTTGTCTTTAGAATGTTCCCTTGGGTCCAGGATGAAGGATGGAAAGAAATCCTCATTCCTGTTCGTTGGGTGGCATGGTTATGGGGGTCCATACTATGTGATGATCAATGTAAAAAGTATCCCCACCAAGTGTCTGATTAATTTGATTTAATTTGCTTTGTCTTGAATTTTTGCATCATAATTTTCATTTTACTTCTAGCTTCACCCAAGAAACAGGCTTGAAACTGTGCACTTAGAGAGTATGTGGTTGGGGCATTGAACCGGAAACCTTTATTTTCTAATCTATAAAGTGGGAACAGTTGTTCCTAATTCATGGCGCTCTCATGAGGCTCACATTAAGATAGTGGGAACAATGTGTGCTACTTCACAGAAGATTATTTCTCCTTCCATCTAAATAATTTCCTAAGTTAATTGAAGAAAATAATTAAATTCCCATTCCCTATTGCTGCAGAGATCAAAGGTTGGCTTTTGTAGCTTTAAATTTTTCAAAAAGTCACTTACTTGTCTCATGCCCTTTATTTGCAATTTCTGGCCTTCTAATGAATGCATACACCAGCCATTGAGGAGCATTCGAGCTCTTTCCCCTTCTGTCAGCCTCTTACAGCTAAGTGGGTTTGGAGGGAAGGTGAGAATTGGGTGTTAGAAATGTTCATTGGCCTGGACTTATTACCAGGTGCCTTCTTAGTCTATCATCATGTCCTTTAGAAGAGTTATAAGTGTGTCATTTCCCCTTCCCTCTTTAAAAAAAAAAAAAAATACACTTCTGACAAAGGCCAAGCCTCGAGCACACGTTTTAGATAGTCAAAGCTGGCCCCGATTTGGCTAATGGCGAATACTTTGTTTTCAGATTCTCTTAATACTTTAAGCACTTAACTGGAGCCAGAGCTTGTTCTAAGCTGGCGCTTTGGTTTCCAGGCAAAAGCAGCCCACCTGACTTTTAGTGGCCCTGTCTGTGCATTGATAAGGCTGTCTGGGGCTCTAAACTCCTTTAAGTGCTAAATGTCAAGCTGGAATCAGGCACCTCCTCTGAACAATGAGTGTTGTTTTAAAATGACTGCTTAATATGAAGAGGTTTCCAAGCGCGCTAATGCAAGGGGTATTTAAACAGGGTAATGGGGTGTTTTTAAAATGCGTTTTTAGCTGGCAACTTAATAATCTCTCTCTTGTTCAAATATTATTTACACCGCAGTACATCTGATACTCTCCGAAAGTTAAACAAGCCATTCAGGAAAATGAGATTGAGTTGTGACAAGCTGAATAGAAGCCCTAAAAGGTCGCTGGCTGATTTCTTCATCTAGGGGAAGATATCCCTTCCCGCATCTTTTGTCTGTTCTGCTTAGAGGGAATTTTACCTGAAGATAACAGGAAAATGAGACACACGAAATTGTATTTATTAGATAAGGCTCTGAATGTCTAAACAGCATTTTTTGCATTCAACTTATTTCTTTCTCTTTTTTTTCCCCAATGCTTTGGAAATAAGGAGCTAAAAAGAGTCATTACCCATGTGAGAATGATCCATTGGAGGCAAAAATTAAAAATTAAAATTAAAAGGAGCACAGAAGAATCTCTGCTTCTGAAGTCTTGATGCCGTTTAAGGACCAGCTGGAGCCCTTTGGGAACCTGTCCTGCCCAGACTTGAAGGTGGTGGACAGCCACCAATGTGTGGTAACACAGTCACCTTATGCGCCCCAAATATGTCTTTTTTTCTTTTTTTCCAGTGCTGGGTGTAGAGCCCAGGCCCTTGCATGTGTGAGGCAAGAGCTCTACCACTAAGTTACACGCCCAGCCCATCGTGTGTTCTAATTACTCCCCCAAACTGTGTTCACACTCCATCATGAAGTGATCCTTATAGCTTTTACTGCTTGGCTTTAAAAGTTCTCTAGTTATGGATGGAAGTGGCTGTGAAAATAAGGTCAAAGAATTAGAATCTGAGACCTATCATTCCTAAGTCTAGAAGAGGCTTCAATTCTGAATTTAAATTAAAACAAATTCCCCATTGCTATATTTGATAAACATGGAGGTATAGTTATTTATTATTATTATCTTCATTTCCACTTCAGAAAAAAAAGAGTTTTATAATATTCCTCTGGCTGTGGTTTCTCAGCAGGTAAAATGTGAGTTAGAAGTCTTCCATCTTCTGGATGTTTTGGGAAGTCCATGTATTTGATGTTATTTAGGCCAAGCGGGAGGGGACCGATGGGTATGAGGGAGGAAAGGAGGGGAGGAAGAAGAGCTGTGGACAGAGAAGGTTGGACTCTAGCCTGGGGTTCCTTAAAGCTTGGCCCTAGTCTTGAGCAAACCTCAGAACTTCTGACAGAATCCCACAAGTGGCCTCCATGCTGATGTTGGACAGATGGCCCTACATTGCTGTGTTGGTCGCATTTCTTATTTGATAAGCCCAAGTGCCTGGCAGGAGCCATCGTTGCTCAATTCTAACAGCCACCGTGTGACAGTGGCCAAGAAGGTGGATGGCTGTCAGGCCACTGCAACATGAGCATGACCAATAATGGCAGTCCCTTCAGAGCTGGGGCACTTCCTGCCTGGTATCCCACCTGAGCCCCAGTTCATGACCTGCAGCCAAAGCAAACAAAGACCCCTCCCTACTTCCCCATGCCTGATGGACCCAGCAGCAAGGCCAACACTGTGGCTAGGGTGTGGACAGGACACTCCCTGGGGTGCCAGTGTGAGGCCCTGCCTCGCACCCATGAGCAGATGTCAAGCCACAAGTGCCCAGAGCACACAGCCCTTCTGCCTGCTCCTCTGGGCAGGCCCAGGATGCCTGCAGAGGCAGGGCAACACCCAGGGTCCTGTGCTCCTTGGTGCCTGGGTCTCCTTGCTTCCAGGCTCAGTGTACGGCATTGCTGGAGCCACCGTTCTGAGGACATGGATGCCCCAGCACCCGGTTTCATCCTCGGGAAGCCCGGATGAACACTGACTCGGCAATGGGAGGAAAGGCAGAGTTCCATCAGGGAAGAGAGTGATTTTCTAGTCCTTGGCACCTACAAGAGGTCCGCAGCGATGGCTGGCAGCCCTTGAAACTCCTTTGTAGCTGCTGGCGTGAGAATTGGCCTGGCCGATGCACAAGTCATTTGATCCTAGGCCTGGGGGTTGGGAAGTCATGGCGAGTGCAGCTTCAGAAGTCCTGCAGGCCCCGCATCTGTTTTCTAGTTGCTAAATCAGGTACAAGCAAAGCCTGGGCATTGTCCTTGCATGGTGGGAGGTGCCGCTGAAGTCTCTGGAAGCTGGTGGCTGACCACAGCCAGGGATCCTTCCACCCTGAGGACAAGGACAGCTGTTTGTGGGGAGAGTGGCCGTTCCTGTGGGGTCTGCCATCTGTGGCTGTATTGGCTGGTCTATACCTGGGCCCCACACCAGGGTCCACTCAGGAGGCAGCAGCAGGCCAGGCTGGACTCTGGGCGATGATGCCCACTGCTGCGTCCCACCCCTCAATGCTCAAGTGCAGGCATCCAGGCACTGTGTCTTCACCCCACTGTGCTCAGGGCTCCCTGATCTTCAACACAGTGCAGCCAGGCTTGCCCAGCCCACCCTAAGCCCGGTCAGCAGTGTGGTGGCCACCTCAGTGTCCTCAGAAGGTGGTGGACTAAATGCCAGGACCACCAAGGCGAGGTCCAGGGTCATCCTGGAAGGCCACCTGACATTGCTAAGTGGCTCTGCCCAACCTGTTGAAACATATTCCTACCTAAAACATTAACATAGGGCAATTTTCAGCATGAAGATACAGGAAAACATTCCCAGTATGGTTAGAAATTCCAGCCTCATTGGTTCACTGCCTCATGATTCCCCTTGGCCTTGAGAATTGTTTTGCCCTCATTTGGGCAAACAACTCTAAGTAGGATAAGCGGCACTTTCCATTCAATCTATTTCCTTGGTCTCAGCCTATGCACCAGGGAGGCACAATGTTTCTTTTATAATTTTCTCCAGTGGCCCCATGCTGCCAGCAAGAAAAATTATAGCCTCCACCGTCACTAAATCCAAAAGTCTGGTCCAGTGACTTTTGCTTGGAGACAAAATTTCTCACCACTGCACCAAAAAATCCAGGAAAGGGCTTTGATCCTGAAAAGCATTAAAAGAAAACAACACACAAGAGAAACAAACAACTCAGCCCAGCCCAGCTTCGGGTAAGGAGAGCTTCTTTTCATGTGGTTTCCTCTGCGCCTGCGTGCTGTGACAGGTTCAGCATGTCTTGGGCTGAGAACACTGGGATTTGATGTTTGAAGAGAGCGGAGCTGACCGTCGGGCACAGAGCGGTATTCAGAGTCCACATCGGACCCTGCCTGGCAGCCCCGACCACATCAGCCTCCCAGGCCGGCAGCTGCCACGGCTTGAGCTCATCATTCAAAGCCGATTCCTGCAGCGCATTCGGGCGGCAGACAAAGGCCACCAAGGCCTGAGAAAAGAAAGGTTTAGAGAAGCGAGGATTCCATCCCATTCTAGAGTCCTCAAGTTGAGGGAAAAGCGGGATTCCTATCTCAACTCTGTGGCAGGTACACGCGATGGGCCGTAACTGAAAAATTTCCACCAAATCCTAGGCATGAGCCACACTGCTTAGGTTCATGTATTAGAGCACAAGAGCCCCAGAAGAACAAAACACCATGTTCCTTCTCGCAGCCTCATGCCCCCTATTATCTTGGGTTGTCTTCTGTGTGTTAGGCGTTGGGTATAAAATGTCACAAGGGCAAATGTTCACTAAGGGGCAGCAGGACAGCTGTGGTGTCCATCAGAACCAAGCGTCCTTTCTTCCCAAGTGTGAACCTCCCAGAGCCTCTCCAATGACCCTGGCAGGTGTGTTGGAGGAGGCCTCCTTAGAGCCACAGTGGCCTACCTGAGCGAGAGGAGGCGTGAGCCAATGGGATGCTGGGTTTTAGGGTCCATGCTTCTCCACTTGAATCCACAGGCACCTGAGAACTAGCAAAATGCCAGTTACAAAAAGTACTGGTCCTTCCAGTGAGCGGTGAAGAGACTGTGCCTGACTGGACCCACAGGTTAGACTATTCTACTCAGACCAATATTATAGATGTAGAGTAAAAGAATGCTAATGTGGGAAGGCCTTTGGCAATAGAATTGATGCCAAGTGTCCCCATATTTTAGAAGATTAAAGAACTGTACCAGGGAAAATCAAACTCCAGCCTATGGAACATGATGAATTAAAAGAGTTGAGAAAAGATCTTGAAAAGAGCTGGAGAGTTGACGCATAGTCCCCAAAAAGAGGAAAGGAGAAAGATTTCCCTTCTCAAATCAAGGTGAGTGACGGAGCAGGAACTTCAGGAGAACCCCTTGTGTACATGGACGAACATCCTTTAGGATTCTTTCCATTAGCTATCATGAGGCTGTGTGATGCCCAATGGCACCAAAAAAAAAATTTCACTGGACACGAGTTTAGTTTTAGCCACAGCCTGACGAAAACACTTGTGTTTTTCCCAAGATTCCAGTAAATCTATGGGAAGGAGATGGCCTGGAGACATCTTAGGAGGATTCAGCTTTCAAAAGGACTCCTGCTGAGACTTAGAAGAAAAGAAGTGGAAATCCAGAGGCCTGTTGTTGGCCCAAACCACAGCAGTCAGGTGGAAGCTTGCAGCTGGATATTCTGTGGGCAGATTATGAAAGTATGCATCCAAAGAAAGGGTGGATACCACATATCTGCCAATTGGGGGGCCCTGGTGCCAGAGAACAACTGCGTGGAAGATTGCCCTTAAAGCCTAATCAATCCTCTTGCTATTGAGCCAGCACTGGAAAGGGCCAGAAACAGGGGGTGGTGAGAATAAAAAGGGATAAGAATTAACCACAGAGACTGAGGAAAAGCCAGCCACGTCCACCGTGGCCTTCACTGCAGGCTCCTGGAGGGGAGACTCTACTTTCAATGAAGTTCAGAGTGTAGGTTATTATTTGAGTCCAGATATTCTAACTGCTGGAAAGAGATTGTTCATGGAACTAAAAGGGCTTGGAAAAGCTCATAGATCCATTTAAGATTTCATCTAGGGACATGCAGGAACTAATCTTCAGGATAATTTTGATGGAGAAAGATGGGAGGAAAGATTTATTTATTTATTTAATTATTGCATCTCATTCAGTCAGTCAGTCAGTCACATCATGGAAAGAAAGTCCCTTCACCAAATGCCCACAATGGCTATCTGAGGAAAGAAACAGGAAGTGTCTGTATTTGTCTGCTTGGGCTGCTGCAACAAGGCACAAAAGACTGGGTGGCTCAAAAGACAGAATTTCATTTCCTTATAGTTCAGGGAATCTGGGGTTAGTTTCTTTTGAACCTCTCTTCTTGACTTGTAGGTCTTCACACAATCTCCCTACGGTGTCTGTTTGTGTCCAGAGTTCCTCCTCATATAGGACATCAGTCATACTGGATTAGAACCCACCCTGAGGACAGCGACTTAATTATCCTTTAAACCTATGATCTGCATGTATCTTCCAAAATTTGTATGTTGAAATGTAAGCACAGTGTGATGTAGTATTTAGAGGTAGGGCCTTTAAAGGGGTGGTTATTAGGGGACTAGGGCCCTTATGAAAGGTTCAAGGGAGTAGGTTTATCCCCTTTCATCTCTTCTTCCATGTGAGGACACAGTATTTATCACCTTTGCATTTCTGCCCTCCCCCATGTGAGGACACAGCCACATGTGCCATCTTGGAAGCCAGGAGCAGACAGAGCCTCTGACACAAAACTTCTGGAGTCTTGATCTTGGATTTTCTGCCCTCCACAACTGTGGGAAACAGATTTATATTATTTATAAAACACCTAGTCTCCAGTATCTTTTTTTTTTTTTTTGTGGGTACCGGGGAGTCCACCTCAGGACCTCGCGTGCCAGCAGGCACCCGTGCCGCTAAGCGATATCACCGGCCCCTTTTTCGTATGTGGGTTCCGGGAGTCGAACTCGGGCCCTCGAGCTTGCAAGGCAGGCGCTTACCCCGCTGAGCCATCTCACTGGCCCATCCAGTATCTTATTATACAGTTCAAGTGAACGAGGTCAAAGACTCTGCCTCCAAACATTGTCACAATCTAAGACAGTGAATGTTAGGTCTCCAACGTATGCTTTTGGCGAGGAGGAGACACGATTCAGCCCACAGTGATGGCCCATTAAAAAGGTGAAAGATGGGTGTGTGTTCCTGCCCTAAGAGATAACTTCATGAAAGTGTGTGGTGTGTGTGTGTGTGTGTGAGTGTGTGTACACTTTCTCTGAAACTCACTACAGACCCCCAACCTCTCCCCTGAATCGTCTGTTCACCTTCTGGTCTCCCTGAAGCCTGGTGGTTCCTTGAGGACATAGCTTCCCCTGCAGGTATCTCGGTGTCTGCCCCCTCTGCATACAACTAGAAATGCTTATTATTGAAGCCACCCAGCTCATGAAGTGATATCGGAGTCCCAGTGAGCCTTCTCTATAAAGGGATCTACAGTAAATATTTTCCACTTTGAAGGCTGCATGTGCATGTAAAATCTGCCCAACTCTGCAGTCACGCTGGAATCAGCTGCAGGCTCTAGATGCATGTGTGTGACTGGCAGTTCACCAACCCCTGTACCCTGGAGAAGCACATTGTTTCTTCTCTGTCCTTAAACTTCAGCACCTCCTCTCACTTCTCTCTGCTGCGGTTCCTTTCCATGAGAAAACCAAAGTCATCAAGGAACTCCCACAAATGTCCACCATCACATCTACCTGCCTTCTCACCTGGGCCTGTTAGTCTCTGTCTCGTTGCTGTGGACAGATGCAGCCTTGAGTAAGGCCAGCCTCAGTGACAAGACACCAAGTCCCACTCTCTTCTGCTCAAGGCACTGCTCCACACTAGCCTTCCTGCTGTTGGGTTGTCCCTCTCTGCATGCCGTTACAATGATAAGTCGTTAAGGAACAAAAAACTTCCTCACCTCACTTCTGCTTCAGAGTGTTGCATTTCTCTTCTTTCCTTTGTGGGAAATATCCCCAGAGTCATATATTTTATTGCTTCTGATGTCTGTCCTCCTGGTCTCCTGCCTAACCACCACCATTATGTTTGGGTCCTATCACTCCATCAAAATGATTCTGCCCTCAGCCCTCAGTGACTTCTGCTTTGCTAAATCCTATGGTTAATTCTCAAACCTCGACTCTCTTAACTCCCTAGCAGAAATGGTGCAGTTGATGTATTCCCCCTTCTACAAAAATGTTTTTTATTTTTTTCTCTTGGCTTGCCTGTTGCTTTTCAGACTTCTCTTGATCTTCTTTGTCAGGGAACATTCTCAGCTGATTCCTACCTCAGGGCCTTTGTGTCTGCCCCTCTGCTTGGAGAACTTTTCCCAGGAAGCCACATGGGTTTTTCCCTCACCCTCTGTTACTTCAATATCACCTTCTTACTGAGCAATTCTGCAGCCACTCTGTAACCTTTTCTCCCAATTCTTCCTAGTAGCCTTCAATGATTTACTTCTCACTTAATATTCAACTCCATCTAACATAGTATCTATTGTATGTATTTATAGTACCACATTTATCTTGTTTAGTGTCTGTCTTACCTGGTTTTGTGAAGATCAAAAGAAAGAGATCTTTGTAAAATCTAAAGATAGAGATTTGTTATTATGGCTACTAGTTCATGGAGGGGGAACTAGCAAAGATCAATGCAGCTGATGGATGTTTATCCCCCATTTTAAAAAGTTAGGAAGAAATGGAACTTTTTTCAAACATATCCTTTGAGGGAACTTCAGACTTCTCTCATTGTGCCTCCTGATTTTCCTAGGTTTCAGATCAGCAAGTATATGACTTTTTGTTTAATCTCTGTAGCTCCTTTTCTTTTGCAAATCACATCCTAGACAAGAAAATGGCTTCCAAATTATGCCACACAATTCTAAAATAATTTTTCAATGGCTTCAAAAACCCTTTTCAGTGCTCATAACTCAGCCCATGGATATTGAAACTGCACAAGGAAAATTTGATTTAAATTGGCTGTGTCTGTTTATGTAACATGTCCATCTAGGAATCGGTCTCTTTGCCTTCTGAGTTTGTTTTGGGGTATGAATATGAGATCCTGGTTGGGTCTTCTACAGCAAGCATATCTTCCAGTGCCATTTTTATTGGCAGGAATTTTATTATGTCAACCTAAATGGACTGATGAAGTTATTCTGAAAATAATCTTTAAAGGTAATCAATAATACAGGTCTGATTTTATAGAGATCATTTTTCTCACTCTCCACCTAGCAGGCCAGACTGTCAATCATAACTTGAAAGCAGTAAATGTTTTTTGTACTAATAAGAAGAGGAGCCTGAGAAGCAGGAAAGCAATAAATTAGTTTGACCTCAGGCAGGAGAAACAAATACTTTTCACTCAAATATGGAAAGGGGGCATAGATCCCACGGAAGCCTGAAAGAACACCTTCATGAGAGCAGGGTGTTGCCCATGGGAGACCAGCCACTTAGCCTGTCCCAGCTTGTAAACCACACTTCCACAGTTTTGGATCTGCTTAAGGCAGGACTTCTCTGGAAGTTCGTGCAGATCTGGTGTGAGCTAGATCTACAAAGGCTCAAATAACTAATCAACCCAGCAAAAGGATTGCTCAGTGTGGTGAGCAAGATTTTTGTCTTGCAATGACCATTTTGGATGAGTGCAATTTTTCATTTTCAGCTGACTGTGGTCACAGTGATTTTCCTGAAGCGATTGTCTGAGAAAAAGAAGACTGTCCTTCCACCAAATCTCTTATAACCCACAAAGAAGCTGTTTGATGAATAAATATTTTGGAACCTTGTCACCAAATAAAAGGTTACCAATGTGTACTATGTTTTGGATCAAAAGGCCTCTAAAAGGCTCACATTCAGAGGTGGGGCTTTTGGAAGGTAAATGGATCAAGGGGCTCTAACTTCACCAACAGATTGATCTGCTGATGGACTGATAATTTGGTGGATTATTGGGAGGTGATGAAGACTTAGGAGATTGGGCCTAGTTGAAGGGAGTAGGTCATAGGGCCATGACCTTTGGGATGATATCTTACCCTTGGTTCCTTCCTTTTAGGCTCTTTCTCTGTCTCTCTCTTTTGCCACTATGAAGCAAGCAAATCTGCTCTGCCATACCCTTCTGCCATGATGCTCTGCTTTACCACAGACCCAGAAGCAATGGAGCCAGCTGACCATGGACTGACACCTCTGAAACCATGAATCAAAACAAATCTTTCCTCTTTTAAGTTGATTTTCTGCAGTATAACAAGAATATCCCAGTATGTAGTGGCTAAAAGCATTTATGATCTCCCAGCTTCTGTGGGTCAGCAATCCAGGCTTGGTTGAGCAAGGGCCTCTACCTCTGGGTCTCTCATAACATTCCCAGGAAGGTATCACCCTGGGCTGGAGTCTTACTTTGAAGGTTCAAGTGAAGAAGCATCTGCTACAAGTTCATTTACATGGTTGGTAGTGGAATTCAGTTCTTTCCATTGACTGCAATTCATCCTCAGTTCTTTGCTGGTTGGGCCTCTCCAATATGGCGTGCATACATGCATGCATGTGTGTGTGATACTAGGAATTGTATCCAAGGCCTTCACCTCAGCCCCCTTTTTATTTGCTATTTTGAAGCAGGGTCTTGTTAAGCTGCCCAGGCTGGACTCAAATTTGCAGCCTTTCTGCCCTAGCCTCCCTCAGTGCTGAGATTAGAGGCATGTACCACAACACCTGGTTCAATTTGGCAATTTTCTTCATCAAAGCTAGCAAGAGAGAATCTGCTAGGACAAGGAAAGTCCCATCCTTTTGTAACCTCACCTCCAAAGTGATAATCAATCCATGCTTCTATGTTCTCTTGGTTAGAAGCAAGTTACTCAAAGAGAAGAAATTGCCAAAGGTATAAATGCCAGGATGTAGGGATCATCCAAGACTATCTTAGCTTCGCCTCCCACATGAACAAGTGATTGTGTTGTATTCCATCGGAACAGGATATGTGCTTCTTGTCTCAATAGATGAATTTCTCTAGTTCGTGCTGATCCAACATCATCAACATGATTCAGGAGATGGCTGGGCGAAGCGGGGAGAATGACAAGATAAAGTTTGACCAGATGATAAGACTTTCAGTGTCTTCTGCTCTAAGACCACTTATGAAGTACAAGAATTCATCCCACAGAGCGACTGAAGCCAAGTGACTTCCTTGTCCTGCCTGGAAGCTTGAGGGCAGCTCAGCCCTATGAGCCTCAAATCTCTTCCCCGCTTGCTCAAGTAGGACACGTGCTCCCTCAGTGCCTCATCTTAACTGCACTTTTACATCCATGCTGTTCTGTTCCTCTCCCATGCCCAAACTTACTCTATCCCTACCTCTGGGTCTCTCTCCATTTTTACAGATCTTAGCTAATTGCTCTATTGAAATCGCTCTTTTTGAAGGAGGGGCCTTCTCCCCAGCTTCCTGGGAGGGGCAGCCTCTCCTAAGTCACACAATAAGTCCAGTTACCACTACCCCCGGGGAGACCTGTTCCTCACAGCCCGGGCACTCCTTGTCCTCCCCAGACAAAGCAGATCTGTGAAAAGTGATGACTGTCTTCCGGCAGAAATCTGACAAGGGCTGACCTCTTTAAAATACATTTTTAGTAGTGTATATTGATTTTATAAAATAACAGGTTTATTGTGGTATTTTCATACATGCACATAACACTCCTATCATATCAACCCCCATGACCCTCCCTTACATCCCTTGTCCCCGATTCCCTTCCTTTAGTTTAAAAATAGAGCTGACATCTTTTTAAAAAGACAGATTTACACACACATATACGCACATTCTCCACATTGGGCTGCTTTACTACACTTCATGTGTGTATGTGTGTGTGTGTGTGTGCGCATGTGTGTGTTCAGAGGTGGGGAGGAGCCAGGAGCAGCGTGCCTATAGCCCCAGCTACTCTGGAGGCTGAAGCAAGAAGTTCCCTTAGGCCCAGGAGTCTGAGACCCCGCTGGGCAGCAGAAGGACACCCTGTCTTTGGAAACAAGCAAACAAAGAAGTAAACAAAAGGTGGGGAGAGGAGGGCAAGAACAGAAACCAGGGTCCAGCCTAAGATTAAAAATTCACCACAGTCTTTCCAAAAACCAGGGTCACACATGGGTCTCTCGGGTACTGCTGAACTTGCAAACCTGGTTCACATGCACGTTACGAGGCAGAAGGAGTGACAAACTCACACGAATGATGGTTCACCTAGTTGTCACAGTAACAGAGCCAGCTGATGGCAGGTGTCCATGCTCAGCTATAGTCTTCCCAAACTAGCAAAAGTTCTAGAATCTACTTCCCACCCATGTGCAGACACCAGGACCCTTGGGAACACCCTCACATCCCTGTGCGGCGTGGATCACTCACAAGCCAGCCTGGCCACCACTGCCTGACTGGCACCTTACTCAGCCCCGGAGGCCTTCTGCACACATCCCGGCCTGCACTTATCTTGCTCTGAATCACCCATGGAGGGAGGAAGGAGGTGCCAGGCTCAGAGGCTCATGGCGCTGTGTCTGTTATTACTCTAGGCAGAGAGACAGTGCGTCCTTTGCGAGAAGGACTCATCCTCTTCTTGTCACTCTTCCATCCAGAGCGTCCTGTGTTGAACATGGTAGGAATTTAATTAAAATTTGCTTACAGATGAACTAGGTCTGCTTCCTGGCCCTGTTACGAATGCAGAAGCTTGTGTCTCGCAGCCTTTAGTCCCATGTTCTGCAAGGGATCCCAGAGAAGAGGCCAAGCCCTCTGAAGCCACCCAAAGCTCTGCCATTGCCAAGGTCGGGGTGGGGCTGGCTTGGACACTCTCTCCCCCAGTTAGATGTTCTCACATTTGGTAAGGTCCCTGGTCCATCCCTTCTTTGGCCCTGGCTTTTCTCAGCTTCAGTTCACAATAAAAATCTATCTCAACCCTGAAGGAACAACCCCCTCACCTGGCACGCAGGGAAAGAGAGACCCTGACCAGGAATCTGGGACCCTTGTCCTGGCCCTGAGTCTGAAGCTGGGTATGGATTTGCTCCTGCCTCAGGGTCTGCTCTGAAACGAGGGACTGTCCCACCTGTCCACGGGTCACAGGCCACCAAGATTCTCGCTCAACATACAGATTGCTGAGCCCCCACGGGAATTTAGGGTTGAGTGGGCTGGGGATGATCTGGAATCTATGCAGTAAACACGCACATCTTACTAGGAGATATGGGGACCTCAATTTAAACAACTTGAGTCCCTTTTAACTCTGGCCAACCCCACTCAGATGCCTTCAACCTGGGCTTCCTGATGGCAGCACTGTGCACCCCTCCATGATTTTCCATATTTGTACACCCCACGAACTGATGACCACCATGCTTTTATTTAAATCATCCTGAGTTGGAACAGACAAACACACACACACATACACACACACACTACAATGATACATGCATACCCATGTTTATAGCATAATAACCCCAATAGCTAAACTATTGGAAGTGGCCTATATGTCCATCAACCAATGGATAAAGAAAATGTACTATTTATACACCATGGAGTACTACTCTGCTACAAACAAGGAAAATGGATGCATCTTGAGATCATAAAGCTTAATGAAATAAATCAGACACAAATTTAAATAGTTCATGGTTTCTCTTATATGAGAAACCCAATATGTAAATAAGAGCAAAATAAAAAGACATAATAGGAATCAGTGAGATAGATCTTTTGCAAATGGGAAGGAGAATGAAAGATGGAGGGGGAGGGGACATACAAATAATTAAAATGCGTTATGTACATGTACCAACTCTGCATAATGAATGTAATTATTTACTGCTAACATGCAGTAATACAAATAAAATTCAAAAACATGCCCAGACACAACAGCTTTTTAAGTCAGCTCTCTGTAAAATCGCCCTTTTCCCCTCATATACATTTACAGAAATATATCACTCACATTTAAAGTGCCCATCCCTGCCCCGAGCAAATCATTTCGGATACCGCCTCGCCTGGATGTGAGCTCCTCTTTGGAGCACTCATTAGACAACGCCACTGCGCAGTGGCTAGGAAGGCCAGGGAGTCTGCTGGTGGGGGAGCTGGGTGACCGTGGGGGGAGGGGCTGTGAGGCAGGGCGGCCAGGCAGCTGCAGGCTTTCCTGCGGCCGGCCGGAGACTTCCCAGGAGCTGGCAAAGTGCTCTTTCCTGAGCTGGGTAATGGTTACAGAGGAGTTGACTTGGAGTTATTCTTTTACACAGTATGTTATGCTTTTTGCAGGGAAAAAAGAAAGACTTTAAAGAGTAAAAGATGAGCAGCTCTAAGAGCCCTCACTGCACTGGCCGCCCTGGAGACATGGGACCGCTTCTGTGGCCCTGCGTGCAGTGGGAATGCTGCAGCCCCTTCGCTCCTGGCCGAGCGCGGGGTGGGGGTCAGGGAAGGAGCGGGCTGGGTGGTTTCCAGCAGCGCTGTGCTGTGCGCAGAACTCTGACCGTTATCTCTGGAATTAAATTGCTGAGGACGAAAGAGGCTGACACAGAGGAGCTCTGTTAATCACAGTCCCCAGTGCCTGGTGGCGTTACTGTGGGAAAAGAGGAATGCACAACCGCTGTGGCATTATACACCAGCACTGTGACACTGTTATATCTCTCTCTACGCACACACACACACACACACGCACGTGTGCACGCCTTTTAGAAGGAATCCTGGTTAAGGTAAGCATGATACCTTAAAAGCAGACCTCATCTGTGCTCGCCATCAGGCCCCTGAAAGCACGAGCGATCTGGCTAGTGCTTCTCGAGGAGCCTGTGTTCTCTGTGGCAGCTGCTGTTCCTGATGAATGAAGCCAACACACCATTTTGATAGCATGGGCTTCTTTTATTCTTCCCTTGCTTCAATCCTCACCCCAATCCGAAAGCCTCAGACATCGGCCTGGCTGCAGGCAGACAACCCCGGGACTGGCTGCCGGTGCTGTTCTCCAGCAATCCCACGGCCTTGGCAGGGCCCCAGGGACCAGGGCTGGGATGGAATAAAATTCTGTCTCCCACTTGACACACTGATGATGGCATTCACCTACTTTGGTACCCTCTTCCCCCAGGAGACAGCAGCCATCACCCCCACATATGTACCCTTGTTTGTCACCATTCAGTCCTTTATTCTCTTGAACTGTGTCTTAATCTGCAGTGCTTTTGTCTTTCAGAGACTTCCATAAAAGCCCAGTCCTTAGAGAGATGCAGTAATTCCTCACCTTCGCACCTAGCAGGTGAGTTAGCACCTGGATGTGTTTCAGGGATGGAGGGGATTGGGTCCCTGGAGGGTGGAGTTCAGATCAAGGTGGAGCTGGTTGAGGGTTGGGAGGACAGCCGAGCAGGCACCACAGGCTTCTCTTGGCCCACGCTCCGGTCGACCTGGGTTAGGCCAGCACAACTTGGCAGTACTCCCTTGAACATGATGATGTCTGTGTGAGGGAGGCCTGGGCTGGGAGACCGCAGGACCTTCTACCTGCCCAGGCATCTGAGAAGCAAATGTAAAGCTTTAGTAGGATGGTTTGAAAGTTTGCATTCTCCTGATTTCATGTGCTGACTTCCTAAACCCCAAGGTGAGGACTTTGGGAGGTGGTGAGGCTGTAAGGGTGGGGCCTTCTTCAGTGGGATTTGTGCCCTTATAAACAGGCCCCAGAGAGAGCTAGCTCAGCCCCTCTACCAGCAAGAAGGTGCCATTCATGAGCCAAAAAGCGAGCCTTCACTAGTAACCAACCTGCCAGCTCCTTGACTTTGGATCTCTGCCCCAGAACTGTGAGCAATAAATGACTGTTGCTTATAAACACTTAGTTTATATTTTGTTCTAACAGCCTGAATAGTTTAAGCCAGTTGGACATCGTTACAACAAGTGGAGTCTTAGATGTCTAGAGAGCCTTGCCACAAGAGAGTAAGAAGACTGGTACATAGTTTTTATATTCCATAAAAGAAATTTCAGGCAGGTAATAGAAAAGACAACTGAACTATCTTCGTATGATCATACCATTACAATGAAGTAGACTGGATAATTTAGAAATAGCATAAATTTATTGCTTATTGTTATGAAAGTTGAGAAGTCCCCAATGGGGCATCACCTGGTTTGGTGTCTGGTGAGGGCCTGGTCTCTGCTTCCAAGAGGGCACCTTGGATGTGGAGTCCTCCTAAAGGGGAAAGTATAAACATTGTATCTACACTTGGTGGATAGTCAGAAGGATGAAAATGGGCTGGATGCTGAGTGAAAGCTCTTTTATAAGGGAATACAGTAAATCCAGAGAGCATGAAAATCGACTGAGCTCCCTTTGTCTGTGCCAAGACTATCGGCTCACATCTTTACAGGGAGAGCAGGTTGGGGCCATTCTTGTTATTGAAACTGTAGAGATCCTGCCCCATTCACTGAAATCGAGCTTCCATCAGTGTTTCCCACTTCCAGCACTTTTGTGTTGCAGATGAAATTAAAACAATGACAACCATGAGGCAGGTTTTTTACTCTGTTTTATGTTCATGTAGACATTTGTGGCAGGAGGTTCTAAAGCCTGCAGTGTTACTGAGTCTGAAGTTATTGTACCTTTGTGCCCTGACTGAGCAGTACGTACCTTTGGCTATTATAATTCTATCCATCAGAACCAGCACATTAAGCCAAGACCACGTTGCTGACTGAAAAATACAATAGGCCTGATCTTAATCTCAAAGAGAAGGCATGAATCCTGAGGGCAATATGGCTGATATTAAGCTGAAAGTCAACCATCAACATTTGTATCAGTGTTCTGGCACTGGGAAAAAATACATGAGAAAGTCAGCTCAAAGGAGGAAAGGTTTATTTTGGCTCATAGTTTCAGAGGTTTCAGTCCATGGTCAGCTGACTCCATTGCTTTCAGGGCTGTGATGAGACAGGGACATCATGGTGGAAGGGTATGGTGGAGGAAAGCTGCTCACTTCATGGCAGCCAGGAAGCAGAAAGAGCGAGGAAAGACCCAGGGTTGAGGTATTCTCCTCAAGGTCACTCTCCCACGATCTACTCCCTTCACGGAGCCTCCACCTCCGAAGTTTCCATCACCTTCCAGTAAGGCCATCATATGACCAATCCATCAATGAATGAATCCACCGATGAGTTTTTACCCCATGATCCAGTCACCTTCTGAAAGCCCCATCTCTGAACACATGAGCCTTTGGGGGGATGTTTCAGACCTAAACTATACAATCTTCTACTGAAGCAATTGGTAAAGGGACAAGTGGAGTGAAAAGAGACTTGGAGATAGCATGACCCATTGGGCCCTTGGATTGTTAGGAAGCAGAACAGGAGATGGGAGCTCAGGTTGAGAGGTTTTATGGGCGGGGACCCATACTCCAATCTTAAGACCTAATGCAAGGAGCATGTAGATTTAGGGCAACGGGTTTCATAGCCACCATGTTGGACTTCCCCGTGGTGTGAGATGGGCAGTGGGAAGGTGGCCCCTCTGAAGGCTGAGCAGCACAACGAGGGGGCGGGGCACCTGGCAGAGCTGCCAAGGTTCCTGACTATGTCTGCAGACAATGAATGCACCCCGCCAGGCGCTCATGTGTCCTCGTCCTGCTGTTTGATCAAATGGACCCATGAGCCCACCAGCTCCAAATTCAAAGGTGATCAGAGCTTCTGCTATTTTGAACTCAGAGTTGCCTTGGTCTCAGTGCTTATTGTGGACCACAATGCAGGGGGACAATCCGGAAACCATCAAGTGCACAATTATTTTCTCTTGGACATGCCCTTAGTGTCCTGCTTCTCTCTGCAAAGGACCTGCCAGCCTTGGGTTGCAGGTGGATATTGCTGCTGTCTCCTGATGTGCCTGCCCTGCCTCTCCCCGACACCGATCCTTCTTCGTGATTTTGGGAATGTTCCAAACAGCCTTCCTGACTCACAGCAGGAGAAACACAGTGCTTTACAAATATGGTATATATTTAGCATGACATGTAAATATTTTATAGAATCTAAAGTAAATATTGTATATATTTGAAATGTCAGTGTAAATATTTGATAGGCTGCAGGAGGACTGGCAAGCACGGAAGCTTGGTACAGGACCAATGGCAGCCCAGGGCAAGTCAAAGGCAGTCAGGAGGTGAATTGTTCACAATGCTTCTGGAAGCATCTCTTGTGCTGCTTCTGCCTTGCTAGTGCTTTAACATCCAACCTTCAACATTTGAATATTATAGCATGAATTGTCCATAGAAACTTGGAACCAGCTCCTGCAGCCTGAAAAGCTGTCAGAAAGAGCAGCCTGTAAGATCCTAAATGAGTAGCTTAAACTATTTATTTGTTTGTTTATTGTCTGGCTCATCTACACACTGCGCACTCCAGGAAGATCTGTCTTGATATATCTTATCTCCAGTGCCTGAGATGCACTAGGCCACTCCATCAGTATTTCTTTGTTCCACTGTACAACTTGCAAGCCCCGCCATACCTTGGAAGGATCATTTTTAATCCTTCAGTGGTGCAAACTGTGAATGTAAGTTTATGTAAGTTGATTATAGGGTGTTATGGTTTGTGTCTGGATGTCCCCGCAAAGCCTCATGCAGTCATGGGGGCAGGCTTCTGCAGTTTGTGATTGATTCATGGTCCAATGCTGGGATTATGGGTGTGAGTGCTATACCCGCCCTGGGGCGGGTAGCCTGCATACAATATAAGGGAGGGAAAGAGGCTTGCTCTCCCTTTCCTCCCCATTTTTGACCCTTTTGCTCTTATTGCTCTTGCTGTCTTCCACCACCACGAACTGTTGCCCTCTGCCATGTGCCACCCTGCCTTGGAGCCAGCTGATTACGGACTGAAACCTCTACAAACTGTGAACTAAATAAACCTTTCCTCCTTTAACTTTGGGTGTTGGGTATTTTGTCACAGCAATGAGAGAAAAGTAACTAAGATGTAGGGACTAGAGGGGCTAGCTATGTGCGGGAATGCTGTTGATCAATTGGAATAGGAAGAGTTGGGGGATCTCGGGACTCTAGGGTGCAGGGCCCCACTAGCAGAGGACAGTCCAGGAGGCACTGTAAGAAGAGAGAGGCACGCTGCAGAGGGGAGAAAGGAGGAGAAAAGACTGAGCCTTCCCTATCTTGCTGAGAGGGTTTTGAAGCAGTGTTTAATCCTCAGGGCCCCTGTCACACAAGTCATACTCCAGTCAGGTGTGGAACCGGCAATCTTGTCACTTGGTCTGTGGCTACAAAGTTGTAGACAAGGACCACAAGTAAGCTCAACAGGCCACAGGCAGGGAGGGAGGCAGCATGCAGGGCAGAGCTTAAGTAGCTCTTGGTGCCAGAGAGAGAAAGGACACTCATCAGGAGCCTAAGTTTGTACGTTAGGCTTTTCTCCAGGGCTAGCTGCTGGGGTCCAGGACACACCATACAATTCTCCTCCTAACTCCATGACCAGGTCTTCAAATCCTGCTGTCAAATCATGCCACATGGATAAGCACCTGCCTGGCAAGTGTGAGGTCCTGAGTTCAACCCCCCCGTACCCACATGAAAGGAAAAAAGGGCTGTTGATATCACTCAGCGGCATAAGCGCCTGCAGGCAAGCGCAAGGTCCTGAGTTTGACCCCTGGTACCCACATAAAAAAAAAAAATCATGCCACGTGGAGCCCACTTTTTCATCCTTCCATATATACAGCCAAAGCCTGGACTGGGCATTGGAATCATCTTGGTGTGTATTCAAATCACTTGTTCTTGACAAGTTTGAACTCAGGAGATCTGGGTGGGCCCAATCAGTATACATTGTATGTCCCAACCAGGTGACCCAAGACGCCACAGCTGAACCGAGCTGGGGTTGGGGACCTAAAGCCAACCAAAGTGCTGCATCCCCACAAGACAGTGAGCTCCATGTCACCGATGTAGCATCGTAGCCCAGTATGTTTCAGTGGCAATGGCGACGCTGTGGAATTGAGCACAAAGTGTTTCCTTTTTTGGTTCCTTTCTTGTCATGCGTTGTCTCTGTGTTAGTCGGTGGTCCATCACTATAGGGAAATTCCTGAGGTAATTAACTTATGAGGAGTCATGGCTTTTTGCTTCCAGTCCCAGATTAGGAGGACCTATTCAGTGCTTTGTGCCTCTCGTGGGGGTACCAGACGTCAATGGTGGGGGATGCATCCTGCAAACCTGCTCACTTCATGACCCAGGGAGAAGGATGAAAGAGAGAAAAGGAGAAAGAAAAAGTAAAAGGGAGAGACCAGGGTCCTGAAATCCCCTTCCAGGGCGCAGCCCCAGTGACCTACAAGCTCTCACTAAGCTCCAACTCCTAAAGGTTCTACCACCTCCCAAGCCCACCAGCTTGCCTGGGCAGTGTGCCTTTGCCACACAGGCCTTTGGGAGGCATTCAGCAGCCAACTGTAGAAGGCTTACTCTGCGTGGCTTTGCTTCATTGTTTCAGCCTGTTGGAAGGTTTAAAGAAAAGAGGATTCCCTTTAGTTTCATTTGGATAAATAAACATTACATGAGTCACTACTGTTTGCTAGATTTATGTTGCCTCCGTGGAATAAGAGATAAATAAACACACATTTAATGCTCAAAAGGTAAGTGCTAGAGAAAATACATGCAGTGTAGGAAGCAGTAGAAGTAAGGACAGCGGGTTCCCTGCCCGGTGGAAGGAGCAGGCTGCTAGCTGGACCAGGTGGCACTGACATTACTGTGGACGGAGCTCCTGCATGTGTGTTTCTAACCCGATGATGGCTTACAGACTACGTGGCCCAGACTAGATTTAGAATGAACCAGAACTAGGTTCAAACAGCAGCTCTGTTATTTCCGTGTACATTTTAATTTTGCACTCGTGACTTCATGTCTGTGCTCAGAACGTTTCAGATTTTTCAGGATTCTCACATTAGGGGTACTCAACCTACATCACACGTCGTAGGGTTTTCTTGGCACTCAAACTTTGAGAAATCCTTCAGAGCATATTATATACAAATGAAGAGAGTGGAAATTATTTACACTTTTCTTTAAGCTGATGAATCCACAGTTGCCTCTAACCTCTGGGTCTCATATGTTCTTGGGGCACTGAATGTCACTTTTTCTCATGGCTGGGGATAACAAAAGACAAGGAGGAATGACCTTACTTCCAGACTGAGTTCGGCTGACATGAAGCACTCCAGGTATGTCCCCTGGTACAGCACGCCTCAAAAATGATATGCTTTCAGCTCTAAGTGTGCTTGGCTATGAGAGACGCGTGCCCATGCCATGTTGGAATGCGTTTCTCAACTCCTGTGGGCTTTTGTCCTCCTCGCCCCTTGAGACCACAACTGTTGCAGAAAAAAAAGAGATTAAACCTCAAAAGAATCTGGGTACAATCTCTGAGCATTTGGATTTGTCAGGAAAGCTCTGTCTTGAGAGCAAGCTGGATACTGTTACCCTGCACCACATTCGTCACCAGGTCTGGAGTGGCAGTGTTTTTACAGACAGTCAGGATTTGACAAAAAAAGGAAAGATAAAGGTTATGGATGTCCTGTGGCCCTCGCATTATCCAGGCAGCAGTAATTCTGACAGCTCTAATCTGTGGGGTTAAGGGGTGTGCAGGCCCCAGACTGTCCCTTTGCAAGCCAAAAACGAGAACATTTAAAAGAAATCGAAGAGCAGATATCAAACAAGCAATCCCTATTCCATCATTTATTCTGCGGTCCACGTGATCCTTCATCCTTCAGTCAGAGGTCATTTGAAATTCTGGGGCCCTTTCGGCAGATTCTCTGTGGCAGTTGGGGCTTTGAAGTGGGAGCTTCTGGCAGCTCATTACCGACTGAGATCAAAAACGAGAGCTGCAGAGCAGTCCCCGCCTGTGAGCCTCACTCACACGTCACAGAAGCACTAAGCTGTCACAGCCCAGGGAGACGTCTTCACGAGCTACCTGCCCCTCCGCAAAGCCCTACCCACCTCCTCCACCCTCCTCTGCCTCGTTTTGCCCTTCCTTTGGATTCTGCTAATTCCCTCTGCTTTTTCTAAATCAAGAACTTTTTTTTTTTCTTAATGATACTAGGGATTGAACCCAGGGCCTTTGCCCTGAGCTCCATCCTCAACCCTTTTTAATTTATTTATTTTTTTACTTTTGAGACAGTGGGGGCCGGTGAGATAGCTCAGCGGCATAAGCGCCTGCCTGGCAAGCACGAGGTCCTGAGTTTGACTCCCGGAATCCACATAAAGGAGAAAAAAAAGGCCAGTGATATGGCTCAGTGGCACAAGCGCTTGCTGGCAAGTGCGAGGTCCTGAGGTCAAATCCCGGTACCCACATTAAAAAAAAAAATTTTGTTTTTTGAGACAGGGTCTCTAAATCATTAAGTTGCCCAGGTTGGGTTCCAATTTACAATCCTCCTGTCTCAGCTTCCTAGAGTGCTGGAATGACAAGCATGTGTCACCATACCTGGTGAAGATGTCTTATGAAATGTTGTCATGGCAGTTCTCACCTAAGAACATATTTTTAACACTTTTGAAAAAGAAAAAAAAGTAAGCCTCCGTGAGTTTGAATAATTTAAGTGGAAAATATGTTTTGATGGGAAGTGTTTTAGTAACAGGCCACTCTGTGATTCATTGGTGCCATGGTGGGGTTCACCATGGGGTGAAATTGGCTTACTCATGGTTTGAACTTGGCATTGAACAGACCCAAAAAGCACCCAGGTTCTTGTTGAATCTACACTGCTAATCAGCACGGTCTCCTATCCCAAATTATTTGTCTTGGTGGGAATTTTAGAATTGTAGGAACAGATAAGTTGCAAACATAAGCGGCCATTAGACTGATTGAAGAAACCCTCTGGGCTCTGGGGACATGTGGGATCAGGTTATCACACACCGATGTTGCAAGCTGCCGCAAGATACTTTTCTCTTTGTGTGTCTGCTGTGCTTCTGTGAAATGTCAATATTATTGCTCTGGTCCTTAGGTCAAAATCACTCAATAAAATGCCATACTGGAATTATTCCATCCACCTTCTTAAATCCCATATCTCCTGTCGGGTAAGTCTGACTCTATCATTGTTGCATGCTGCAGAGAAAATTGCATAATAATATTTTCACTATCTCAAACATCAGCACAGTGTTCAATTTTTCTGCATCTTGCCAGTGAGCTCCCCATCAGCCCTCTGGCCATGTCTCCCACCACTCTCATTAATGAACTTGGTGAAGACAAAAGCCAATGGGCAGGACTCCCCTAGATTCTAATCCACCCCTTCTCTCCCACTGATAATTTTCCACACACTTCCCCTGTCCTCATTCCCTCTCTCAACTCCCAAGAGGATGTACTGTACACCCTTCCTACCATCTGTGGCCAACTCCACCCTTGTTGCTCAAGACTCCATCTACTTCCTATTTCTGAGGACTCCATCCACTTCCTGTTCCTGAGGACTACATCCACTTCCAGTTCCTTAGGACTCCATCTACTTCCTGTTTCTGAGGACTCCATCCACTTCCTGTTTCTGAGGATTCCATCCACTTCCTGTTCCTCAGGACCCCAACTCATCTTTTATCTACCTCCTGTATTCTTATGATTTCCTATCCAAGTGGCTCATTTTAAAATTTTATTTTATGTCTTTATTTTTGTGTGTGTGTTCCAGGGCCTTCACAATGAGCTATACCCAAAGCCCCCCTTTATTTTTTATTTTGAGAGAGTATTTCCCTAAGTCCCTATGTTGCCCACACTGGACTCCAGTTTGTAATGCTCCTGCTTCAGACTCCTAGACATGTGCCACAGACATGTACTACGCCTGGCTCATGCTCACTTGAGCTTCAACATGTTCAGATGCTTCCACCTGAAAGGCAAATAAACACACCCGTCCTTTGACCCCAAGTCTCACTTCACTGGCTTTTGACTCCAAGAAATTCTCAAAGGGTTATTTGAACTGAGTGGCTCCAATTCCTCATCTTCCATTTTGCTCTTTGTCCTCTCAGTTTTGTTTCTGCTCCCACATCCACAAAATCTCTCACTGGTAGCAGTAGTATCATCAGATTCAGTGGTGACCATAGCCTCCACCCGACTTGCCTTCTCCCTGGCACCAACCTCAAGCATGACCCTTTCTTCTTGAAAGACTTTCTTCCCTTGGTTTTCTTTTGTGCCCAGCTCTCTTCATCTTTCTTTGCCTCTCTAGAAATGCAGTGGCATCAAAAAATACTGTGAATGCTGAAATTTTAAAAATTTATTACAGTAAAAGACAACTTGCCATTAATCCCTCTCAGAATACCCCCAACCCAGGTTAAAATACTCATTCTGTCATTCTTGCCACCTTTTGAAGCAGTTCTGGAGTCCTCTTTCCTGAGTATCTTTAGTCGCACTATTGTGGCTGCCTTGATGTCTTTAATCGATCCAAAATATTTTCTTTTCAGAGTCATTTTGATTTTGGAGATGAGCCAGAAGTTGCAAGGTGCCAGGTCGGGTGAATAAGGCGGGTGACTTCCAGAGCTGCTTCAGAAAGTGGCAAGAATGATGGGATAAGCATGTGTGAAGCCAGGGGGAGGATTTTGAGGGAGATTCATGGCACTATGTCTTTTACTGTAATAACTTTTTAAACTTAAGCATTCACTGTGTATTTCCTTCTTACCTTATATTTCCCAAAAGAAAAGCCCCCAACACAGTAAGTGTTTAATAAATGTTCGAACAAAAATATTGCATTCATTCCCTTTTTCTTTCCTCTCCTCATCATTTTTCTCCCTTGTTTCTTCCCTGCTGTGCAGACAGCCTGCTCTCTACTGGGGGACTGGGACAAGTCGCTGATCCCTACCTACCTTGCATGATGTGACCCTGAAGTTCTGATGACCTCTAAGAAGTGTGCCAGGGGAAACAGCGGCCAGGCCCAGCGCAGTGACCTGGAGCATCCTACAGGAGAGGGAGCCTAGAACTAGCACTAGACCTGGGCCACAACATTCCGGAAGTGCAAATACATGTGGACTTGTGTAACAAACTCCTGAAACTAGGGGCCCTGCCTGCTCTTTTCTTGGATGTTCCTGAAAGTACTTGGTATTGCTGAAAAAATTTTGGTGGCTGAAAATATTTTCACAAAACCCTTCAACATGTGACTCTAGTCAACAATTGTGAAATACAACTTTCAGGCTAACTTTGAAGATTTGGGAATTCTACCTCTATGGAAAAGTCAAGGTTTTCTTTTTGTTAACAAAACCTGGATGTCTGTGGCCAAATGGAGGCTGAGAAGTTTTGTCCAGTTCTGCCTCCTTGTGTATCTTTCTCTGGCATTTTGTCTCTCTCTCTCTCTCAGACAGGCATGCATGACTACGCCCAGCTTGGTAGTGCTCTAACTGCGTATGACCACTAGTCTGCATTTGAATTATGGACCATGTTTGTGCCATAAGGCCTCCAAATGCTGCTTTCATCATGGTGGGCCCCACCTGCCATGCTGATGAAACCAGGAACAATAACGAGGTGCAATGAGACTGTGAGCACAGATCTCCTTTCGCCCTTTACCTGCCGCTCTGCCGTGCAGGTGCTGAGGACCAGTGGAGAGCTCAGCGGAGGAAGAAGAGAGAAGGTTTCATTCTCCGAGTCCATTCCGTCATTCAGTACAATCTTTTATGGATCAAGGCATTTGCTGGGTACTTGAGGAATCTCAAAGTGAATGAAATCTTTTTCTTTTCCTCTGGGAGCTTACGCTTTAGAAGAGAAGGTGGGAGAATGTCGAGAATCCCAAGATGAGGAGAACGTGATTCACACAAAGAGAAGCTCAGCCGGCTGGGCAGGGAGGACAGTGGGACAGGGAGCTGCAATCAGAGTAGGAAATGACAAGAGCCCTGTGAGACCTGTGATTGGGGACAGAGCAGAGTCAAGCAAGGCTGAAACTGTCACCCCAGCTACTTGGTGGACTGAGGCAGGAGGACAGAGGCCAGCTGGGGTGACTTGTGAGACCCCTGTGTCACTTAGTGAGAGCCCGAAAAAAAAAAATGAAACTATAGATAGGAGATTGGAAATAATGGAAAAGAAAGTGGAGGTGAGGCAGAATCAGTACGAAGTTATATCAGTCTCTCTCTCTTTCTCTAGCTCTCGCTCTCCCTCTGTGTCTCTGTCTCTCTCTCTCTCTCTCTGGAGAAGGGACCCAAGAAAGACAGTGGAGAGGACACAAATGAGATTCCAGGGAGATCTCTGCCCTCGGGGAGCAGGCTGTGGCCCCTTGGTGTCTGACTGCCTCGGGCCAAGCTCGCAGGATCCTATCACCAGGAGGAAGTGGCGCCTGGCCTAAGTAGCTCTGAAGTGAGATTTCAGCTGAGATTGCCTGAGGGTGCATGGAGAAAGGGCAGCAAAAGGAGAGAATGAGCAGAATGGCTTTGCCTGTTCTTTCCCTGGCCTAGCTCAGCCCACACTCTGCTCTCCTATCGCTGCACTTAACAGACAGGCCTTTCTGTCCCAGGGCCGGGGTCTACACATTCCCCAGGCGAGCAGGGCCGGGTGGGCTTATTAGACTGATCGGATCTGAAGTGTATGCAGTTTCTGCTGTGAGGCTGCCGGGACAGTAAGGGCAAACAAAGAGGAAGATAACAGGCATCCGGAGGATTTGCTGAAGCATGAACTGGGCCAAATACATCCATATTGACTGCACCTTTGTCAGATTTGTGCTGCTTCTTGTCAGTGAGTCACTTCTGCTCAGTAGTCCGTAAACCCCAGACAACAGAACGGCCCTATGTTGGCTTCCTCGAGGGATGTTTCGGGGACAGGGTCCCCAGAAACCTGGGGCACTAACTGCAGGAGAAGCAAACACCTTAGACATGAGTTTCCAGGTCTTGATGTGAGGTTTCTAGGATTCATGGGATTTTTTAAAAATTCTATATCTCAGGTCTGGGGCTGGAACCCTGGGCCTCACACACCATCTAGGCAAGTGCTGTACCAATGGTCTTCCTGCCCGGCCCAGGGTCAATGTTTGCCTGGCAGGAGAAAGGAATCCCTTTAAGAGCTGCACCGGAACTTAGAGGCTCTGTATGGAGGGCGACTCAGGTTTGTGCCTGCTGTGTAGAGGGTTTTTTTTTTTTTTTTAATGTGGGTTCCGGGAGTCGAACTCGGGACCTCGCGCTTGCCGGGCAGGCGCTTATGCTGCTGAGCTATCTCACCGGCCCCTGTGTGGAGTTTTGAAGGGAAAGATTCACCAGCTATCAAGGGCTGATGTGACTGTTGGTTCAAACTCGGGCATGGCAGTTAATGGACCAGTTCTGAAGCTGTCCTCTTGCTGTCTTGCTGTGTCCCCAAAGATAGCATCATTTTTGCTGCTGTCATCTGTTTGTGTTTTCAGACATTCAGACATTCGTCCCTCTGGGAGGCTTCTACTGCCAAATTTGGTAATTCACGCCTGACCCACCTCTCTAGGGGAAGAGGGGTTTCTGTCCCACTGTGAACTGCCTTTGATTAAGGCTGATGTCTGAATACAAAATCGGATCTTCAAAGCCTCTGCTCAGATTGCGTTGAGAGTAACGCACAGGGCACTTGGACAGAGTCTGGTGCCTGCTGAGCTTCTGGCAGGGGCTCAGCCCTTCCTGATCACTGAGCACTGCCCCTCAGCCCTGGTCATGTCATCCACACCTAGGGCTGCACCCGCCCAGCTCCTAAAGTCTGGCCTGGCCTTCATTGGCAGGGTGAGGGGTCAAGAGCCCCATAGGTCAGGGGAGAAAGACCAGGCTGTTGGATGAATTAGCCAAGGAGGGGGCTTACATGCCATCCCCAGACATCCGGGCCATGGTGGGGGCTGACGTGCTCCAGGGAGGCCAGATGGTTCTGGGTGAGGCTCCATAGTGAAGAGTATGGCTCTTAGCGTTGCAGAGGTTTCCAGGTCTGAGAAATACAGATGTGTCTAAACTTATAACAGGGTAACACTTTGATAAACCCACTGGAAGTCACGGATGCATGTGACACCCCTAACCTACCGGGCAGCCTGGCTCGGTGACACAGGACAAAGCAGAGTCCTGGCTGTTCACTCTCCTGATCGGTAGGTGGCTGGGGGGAGCCCTAGCTCACTGTCACTGGCCACCATGGTGAGAAAGGATCCAAATTCAGCATCTGAAGTGTAAAGTTTTACTCCGAATCATTGTAAGTCAGGGATGGTTTGTATCTATGGGAAGAAAGTACAAATTACTGTGGGGTAAAAAACCCTTCACTTCAAAGTAAGTGTGTGTGTGTGTGTGTGTGTGTGTGTGTGCACACATCAACAGGAAACATACTGGGTTAACCTCTGAGCGGTACACAATCAATCACTCAGCAGGTAGTTGCTAAGTGTCCGCAGAGTTCCGGGCATTACTCTGAGTAATTAGGATACGAGAGTGAAGAACATAAAAGCCCATTCTTGTGGGGCAACAGACGGGAATAAACAAATACTCAAGTGCGATATTTTGTGTGTGGTACAGCGACACCTACTATGTGAAGAACTAAAGCAGGCTGAGGCATGGAGAGTGTGGCAGGGGGAGGGCTTGCGGTCCGAATCGGGATGTTTAGGGCAGGCATTCGACAAGACCTAAGGGAAGGAGAACACCAGCCTGCCCTCCCTGCAATCTGGGAAAAATCATTCCTAACACAATGCACTTAAAAAATCCAACAAAATTACAAGTTCTTCACAGTGGCCACAGTATTTTCTGATTTGGATACAAAAGGGTCAGCTTAGCACTGGCAGAAAGTTTCTGAGAGGTCAGAGCCACGATGAAGTAATTGATCATCCTCAAAGCAAAACCACAGGTACAAACACAGATGTAGGGAAGGGACTCCCACCAAATGGTCATTTGGGGGTCCTGTTGTTTTCTTTTGCCATCCGGTTTTCAAAAAAGTTCAGTTCCTTTCAGATCTAAGGCACTATTCAATGTGTGCACAAATGACTTCTAATATCCCCAAAGAAGGCCCATATTCTCCAAGATGGCTGCGTGCAAAGCGCAGGTGAAAACCATTGGTAGCCTGCTCTTGTCCCTGAGGTAAGGCCAATGGGTTCAACTCCAGGGAGGAAGTACTCTATCTATCAATGCTGGCAGATTTCATCCTCTGCTGTGAAACATTTCTCTCTCACCTTCATTAGCACATGAGAGGAGGGCACACAGCCTCCCTTCTGCTGCCCAGGCAGCACCTAGGATAAGAGAAATGCCAGTGTGACCACCATGAAGGTCCTCAGGTCCCTCTAGGTCCCATTTTAATGTCCACACCCTGAAGACCATCAACAAAACAGAGGATCGCAGTCCCCAGTGTGTTTGTCAGCTCTGCATTACTGTGGGAAAATACCTGAGGCAATCAACTGTGCAAGAAAGAAAGTTTATTTTGGCTTAAACTTTCAGTCCGCGATCACTTGGCCCTGTACAGTACTTTGGGGGCATAGTACACCATGGCAGGAATGTGTGGCAGAGGAGGTCTGTTCACCTCATGGTAGCCAGGAAGCAAAGAGAGAAACAGGAAGAGGCAGGGTCCCAGTGTCCCCTCTGAATCCATGACACCAATGACCTAACTACCTCCCACTGGGGCCTACCTTCTAAAGGTTCCTCCACCTCCCACCAGCACTGCAAGGTGGGACCAGCTTCGGCACCTTGGGGAAAAACATTCTGGATCCAAACTATAGCATCTGGCTACCCAAGCTAGTAATCCCCACAGAGTGCCCTGGAGTGAAAACTATTGTGAGTAGGAATCCATGGCCCATGATGACCCATGGTCATGTAATGAAGATAACGGAGCTACATGGCCTGAGGTTTCAGAGGCCACTAGGGCCCTTTTATGACCAGAATTGTGAGGGATGAAGTTGGGAGGATATCTGTGAGGAGACTAAGTGCTGGCTGCCTCTGATTCTAGCCCTCACTCCCACTCTGGCTGAACCACTCTGGTAATTTACTAATGCTTTATTCGCCTCAGTTTTCTCATTTGTAAGACAAACTGTGAAAATAGGGCCTACCTTATCAGTCTGTTAGGGGAACTGAGCCAGTTAATATGAATAAAGCACTGGCAACAGTGCCTGGAATACTGTAAGCACTTACTAGTAATGCTTTATTATTCTTAGAAAATAAGTGAGATTGCTGCTTCTACTCTTTGGCTCTCTGTGTATTTTTCTAGAACCTAAGGTCAAACTGCTAAAGAGTCACTGGCAGGTGAAAAAGAAAAGCTATAAATTTTTTCGATAGAAGACAACTTGAGGAAATAGATGATTGAGGTATATTTTAGGTGCAATTCCCCCTTCTTTCCCTTTTTCCTCTTTCCTCATTCTCCTCTTCCTCCTCTCCATATCCTCATGCTCGGCTTCATCCTCTTCCCTCTGTACATCCTCTTCCCTCTGTACATCCTCTTCTTTTTCTGGAAAAGGAATGGAAATTGTAATTCTATTTGAATACATTTCACACATCTAAACATTTAAAAGACTATGAAATTTTAATAGTATTGTTTTGAGCAATTTTACTTTAATACCTATCTAGTTCCACCTCATTTTTCCTTTATTCCTGCATCTCCAACCTTCTGTTTGGGATCGTTTTCTTTCTTATTCTTAATTTTTAAAAAAATTTTTATGGGTACCGGAGGTTGACCTCAGGACCTTGCGCACCAGCAGGTGCCCCTGCCACTGAGCAATATCACTGGCCCTTTTTTCGTATGTGGGTACCGGGAGTCGAACTCAGGACTCTGTGCTTGCCAGGCAGGCACTTATGCCACTGAGCTATCTCACTGGCCCTTCTTTCTTATTCTTACTTCTGAGTTTTCTATCCCTTTAGTTTTCTGTGTTTTGTTCTATATATGTTCTTATAGTTTACCTTCCATTTCACTGATGCTTTCTTCAGCTGTATCTAAATAGTTCTTATATCTGCTCATTAAAAAAATTTTTCAAAAAAAGTTTCAGTACATGTTTGCAGTACATAATAATTATATTCCTTGTGAGGAGTTGGTACATGTATATAACCCTTCTTAATTCTTTTCATGCCCCTCTCCTTATATCTGGTCTTTGAGCTTGTCATTTTTGTTTTATATATTTTTCACTTTAAAAGTTTTTATTTGATTCCTACTCAAGGCTTTTAGGTCATTTTTATACTTTCTAATTCTCTTCCAAAATTTTCAGTCTTTTTTACACTGTCTTAAACATAGTAAGTATGGTTATTTCAAAAAATGTGTCTTATCACTCCACCATCTGGAGTCACTGTGTATTTATGTCTGTTTTCTATCTTTTGATTTGATTTCCATTTATGTTATCTTGCCTTTTTCTTGTACTTGGATATCTTTTAATTTTATACTAGACATCATATTTGAAAAGTTATACATAAATTCTACAAAATTTTCCTCCAGAGTTTTTTTTTTTTTTTTTTTTTTTTTTTTTTTTTTCTTTTCCTAGGAACTTTGCTATAATAATACTCTTGGATCTGCTTAACCCAGTTTTGGGAAATGGAGTTGTCTGTGTGACCGAGATTATTTGAAATTAAATTATAATTCATATGAGGACAGGTGAAATTTTCTCGTGCTGTTTATCTTTCTGGGTCACAATCAAAGATCCAAGGGTTTTCCCACAACACCATCACACTTGGTGAGGCATAGACACCTATATCTCCCATCCTAATGGGGGTTCTGTCTTATTCTTGATTAAATCTTTTTTTTTTTTTTTTGTGGGTACCGGGGGGTCGACCTCAGGACCTCGCATGCCAACAGGTGCCCGTGCCGCTGAGCGATATCACCGGCCCCTTTTCTGTATGTGGGATCCGGGAGTCGAACTCGGGCCCTCGCACTTGCAAGGCAGGCGCTTATGCCACTGAGCCATCTCACCGGCCCTCTTGATTAAATCTTGTCTTGGTTAGCTTTTTGATGCCTTCAGGGAGATTAAAAAAATAATTTTCCCAGATTCTCTGATTGTCTTCAGCAGAATGATGTGTACAAATTATCCAAAGGTAGTGTTATCTGTTGCTTGATTGTGATATTTTTCTGAAGTCCTACAAACGATATAACTAAAAAAAAAAATCCATACACAATTCTTGTCTTCAGTGCTAATAAACAGTATAAATTTGGGTGAATAACCTCAATTTTCTAGGATCCCATTTCTCTTTCATATTGGGAAATTTAATTAGCTGATCCTTACGGTCACTTAAAGCTTCAAAATAATGGCTCAGAATTTCCCAAAGATAAAGATTAGATATATCAAAGGCAGAGTTGTTTAAAACTGTAGAAGTTTAAATGTGACAAATATTTTGCACTAGTCTGGCCTGTTGCCTGAGACTCAAGCCATTGGCCAACCTCGATATTCATGTCTCCGAGGAGCATGAAACCCAGCTTGGTCATCAGGTACTCAGGAGGTGGGGATCACACCAGCTTCTGAGAAGAGAAATTCTAATAGGAGGAATTGTTACCTGGGCACTGGAGAATTCTAAAGGCATAAAATGAAAGCTAAGCTCTCAGCTACTTTGCTGCAGTTCCCACCTCCAGAGCTGGAATATCAAAGAAAAGCAAAATTACTGAACTTTCAAAGCTTAGAGGAAGGGCCCTGAAAACCTCTGAGAATGACCCCACTGGCATTGGTGCCTGAGGAACTTGGGAAAGGGGCCTTGGGGGCTGAATTCAGGCTCTGAGAAGAGGCCCTCTCAGCTGATCAGGGGTGGCTCAAGGGGCATGTGGAAAAAGCTGGAAAAGCTGCCAACTGGAATCAGTGGCTGCTCTTGGAACACAGTCCTGCCGCCCAAGGAGAATCTCAGTAGGGAGAGGTAACTCTGTCCTCCTGCCGCCAGCCCCAGAGCCTCTCTCTTCTGCCCCAACCCCAGCAGAGCCTCAAGTAGAGCCAGGGACCAAGGGAACACCACTCCAGCAACACAAAGCTCATTACGAAGGATGAAGTTAAACTTGACAGTCTCTATTTTAACAAGCAGCACACCATCTTTGTAATCTGCCCTGAGGCTGGTTTATTTTATGATGCTGCCATTGTGAATTTTTGGTGTTTTAGGATAATGGACTATGTCTTAGTTACTTTTTCATTGCTGGGACAAAATGCCGTTTGTAGAGGTTTCAGTCAGTAGTTGGCTGGTGACAGGCAGGGCCATCACTAAAGAGGAATAGTCCATGGTAGGGTAGGCAGGAAGCAGTGAAACAACACCATTGAGCCTCCTTTTCTTTTTTATTCCATCTAGGCTACAAGCCTATTGGCTGGTGCCACCCACACCCAGTGTGGGGCTTCCCATTATCCACGCCCAGATCTATGCTAAACCAATCAGTGCACTAATTTACTTATCACACCCTTAATCCATATTCACATACCCTAGATCCAGCCACCTTCGAAAAGCCCCACTTATGACAGCGTGAAGCTTGGGAAGGACATCTAGATGCAAGCCATAGCAAGCTGTGTTTATGTCCCAAATGTGATGATGTCTTACCTGGACATACTATGTCTATGTGAGAGATGCAAGTATACTGACACATAGCCAGAGGAAGTGAATCTTCAGAGCAATAACTGAAGACAGTAGCTACTTTAAGAATCAAGGTCTACCTGCTTCTGTTCCCATTTCAACTAACCTGTATTTTACCCTTCCCTGAACCAACCTTTACTTACTTTGTTTGAGAACTCACATTCCATTGTCTTGTAATATACTATTGGGCAACAATCCTTGCTTACATCCTCACACTCGTGATCTTTGAAACACCAGGGGATTGTACTGAGGCTTGGAGGTTTTCCATGACTCACATTCTAAACAGGCCTCTGTCAAAATACAGATGAACAGAGAATAATCTGTCACCTGCAATTCATCTGGACACTCGTAAACAAATAATTTTCCTTCAGTTTTAGTTCACTGCATCTCGCTATCCCGAAAGTTCTTTGTGAAGGTATAAGGACAGACTTGAATTGTGTTAGAAGTCAAATTTCATTACAATAAACTGCAGTGGTGCCTACATTGTTTTTATTATTGTGGAGTCTGTTATACCAAGAAATGTTTGTTGTTATTCAAGCGTTTAATTGAGTTTAGAAGCCCTTATATCACACCGAGACCCAGTGATAACAGCGATGTTTATTTCATAATGAACGAGTTATTTAGATACAGTAGCAGGCTTGGGGTTATTCAAAACCAGCTGAAGAGAAAGAGCCCTATATTTTAGAAATTAAACCTAAAGTAATCAGCATAGGCACTAGCAGCTATGCACCTAAACCTACTGGAACACTGACCAAAACAGATCAACCAGCTGTACACCAATACCAAAGCAGAAACATTGTGTAAATGAAGCACAGACTTTGTCAGCTGTTGGGGAAAGTGCTAATAAGGAGAAAGAACTTCAAGGCATGTAACGTCTTATATGGCCAGCTGTAAACCAGGCTTCCTCAGTGCCAAACAATAGACACCCTTATGCACTAAGTTCAAGTTAAAATTTCTCCAAAAATATTCCGTTACTGACAAATTCTCTGGAAGGGCTAAAATATGGTTTCAGGAGCAATGCATCCAGGAATAGCACCCAAATCACACCTGGAACTATTCCAGTAGAAACACAATGGCCCCACCACAGGTCCAAGGCACCGGAAACTGTCCCTGTGACACTGTGCTCTAGTCTCTGCTGTTAGAAATGCTGCCACTTCTGTCTCGGCAGCCCCAAAAGAATTTGCTTCCACTCTGGGTTCTGGAACAACCTTACGGCGCTGCACCTGATTGCCTGGGTCAGCCACAAATCCCCCGTGAGGCCAAAGAGGCCGAAAAAGCATGTTCCTTCCTATGAGAAAGGCTGAAAGAGCAGGTCTGGAAGGCGCTAACTGCAAAGCGAGGGGATCCTCAATCCCAGAGAAGATGTTCAAATGCACTGCTCTGTTGAAGGGAATGGGAAATGCTTATGTCATTTCTCAGATTCTGGTACTTAGCATCCAGTGTCTCGGGGTGCAGATTTCTGGGTCCTACCCTCAAATCTTATACATTAGAATCTCTGCGGAGGAAGCAGCTACTTGCACTTTCTCAATCTCCTTAGGTGATTGCGATGTACACTGAATGTATCTGCTCATAGAGTTTTCATGAGGATGAGTAAGTCATCATATGAAAAGCACTCAGAAAATGGCCTGACATAATCAGCACTATATAAGTGTTAGTTTAAGTAAAGGGGGAAGCGCCGGGCGTGGTGACGCATGCCTGTAATCCCAGCACTCGGGAGGCTGAGGCAAGAGGATCGTTGTGAGTTTAAGGCCAGCCTAGGCTACATAGTGAGTTCAAAGCCTGCCTGGACTACACAGTGAGACCCTGTCTAAAAAGGGGGGAGCAGGTGGATGAGACAAATGTGCAATCCAGAATCCCTTTAGACATGTAGTCAAATTGCCCTAAATTCACAGATCTAAGGTGGGGTGATTTAAATTAGTAACAATGCAAATGACAACATTTTAAACCTGAAATCAATTGTATGACTTTAAATTCTGTAATTTTCCCTAATGCCAATAATATTTGTTTATTCTTAAATGAATTGTTTATTCTTACCCTGTGAATCATCTATTCTTCTCATTTCCAGGTGAGAGCAGACACGCAGTTTAGATATCTGGTTCTCTTTCAAATCTCCCTTTCCCTTGGTGAGCAATCTTAGCAAGTTATCTTGGTTCTCCTCAAAGACCTACTACTTTCCAAAGAAATACTTTAAAAAGTAAATAAAGCTGTCAGCTAATGATACAAATGTCTGTTCTTCCTGTTATTCCAGCACATGGTTGTTTACCAGGCAAAATGTTGGAAACAGCAGAACTGAGAGACAGAAATTATAACCCTGTGGCTCAGCTGTGATCAAATCTCCACTGGCACTAAGACATCGCGGAGATGAGGGGCCAGGAACCAGGCCATTGCTGGAGGGAGTGAACAGCGTGAGACGCATTCAGGAGGACAGGTGACGCTTCTAGGGTCACAGTCACATAAAGTCTGTCTTTTACCATCATCTCTGGGACGGGGGCAAATGGAAACATAAATCTTTCCCTTCATATCTCAAAATAATCTCAAGTCATTGCATTTGTTATCTATTGCTGTGTAGAGCATTGCTCTAAGACTTTGAAACTTAAAAATAACAAACGCTTAATCTCTTGTAGAGTCTGTGGTTCTGGCTCTAAAAATAGGCTTATGGGGATAGTTTGGTTCAAGGTCCTGCAGGAGGCTGAAGTGAAGCCACTGGCCAGGGTTACCGCTTCCTCTGGAGTTTGACGGACCAGGCTCTTTGCCTGAGACCACTCGCGTGGTGGGTCACAGCAGGTGCCGGTTCCTCACGGGCTGTTAGCCCAAAGCTTCGGTTCCTCACCAGGAAGGCCTCTCTCTAGGGCCCCTCGTGTCATGGCAGTTTGCTCCCCATGGAATGAGAGATTCAAGAGTGAGAGCAAGAGCAAGAGGAACACTTTGGAAAGAACCCGAAGACTTTCTCCCCTAACCGTGGGGGTGACTCCCACCGCCCCGTGGTATTCCATTCATCTTAGTGAACAACCCTGGTGCAGTGTGGGGTGGGGCTACACAGTGTATAAACACCAGGTGGTCCTGGAGGCCGTCCCTGAGATCGCCTAACACAGTCATCCTTGTGTGGGAAATTCTTTCAGATATTTCCTTGGTGTTTATTGCAATTTTATTTCATCTGTATCCAAGTAGTGGAGGTGAGAAAGGGATCCAGTCACTTCAAAGGCAAGACTCTGAGTGGGTGCCCTGTGGACCTCCACCCTTGGAAGCCTCACTTTCACGGGGCAAGTGTCATTATAAGACGGGGCAACCTGTGGCAAACATAAGGAAAGAGGTTGTATTTACATCAAGTATGGAGCCAAGTATTACTTAATCTTTTGTCTAATTTTTAATTAGTACATTGCATGAGTTTAGGCTGAATGGAAATCCAAGGAGCCTATTCAGCTTTAAGATTCCTAAGGATCGTATACTAAGGACCGAAACAGTGGAAGGAAAACCAGCAGGGCTCCATGACTGAGAAGCTCCCAGAGTTGGCTGAGATGCCCGCATGGGTTTGAGATGTCTGGGCCAAGTATGAACGGGCTAGGGATGAAGTCTACTTAGTTCTTGCGTCTCAGAGGCCGGAAGCGACAGTACTTCACTGTACTTTGCTGAAGAACGAACACGGTAACTTTGAAATTGCAGTTTTCCTTGAGTCCATTTCAGGAAAAAGATGTGGGCTTGCATTTCTTCTTTTCCTTTGAAAGTTGTACCTAAGTTTACACTCTTCTTTTCTATGCGGTCATGTTTTTTTCCTGCGATTCCTGTTTTCCCTTTTCTTGAAAATTGGTGTTTGTACTACGATTTACCCTGAAAATCCACTTTATTTAAAACTCCTGTGGTTTGCTCCTCTTGGGTGATAGCTGGCAATTGGGCGACATCCCAGCAAAGGCAGCGTCTACTTCAATTTGCTCCACAATAAAAATCGTCCGGTCTTAAAAAGTAGGAAGAGTAAAAATCATGATGAATTTCTTTTTCTTCCCCTACTAAATTTCTACGTTTCAAATGGTAAACTTTTTAAACTTATTTTTCTCACTTGACTATTCCCAGGCGTGCTAGTTGTATCAATCATTCCTTCACCTCTTTGTGGAGAGGGCATTAAAACAGGCAGCCATATGCAAGTCAGTCCGAGTGCGCACCCCACACAGGAAGCCTGCGTGTTCGAGGCTCTTCCCTGGGGAGAGCAGCAGGAAAGTCTCTGGGGTCCTGGTAGAAATGTAGAACTGCAAGTTAGCTCTACCCCTGACCCACTGAATAGAAATCTGCATTTTGGGAAAAATTCCCAGGTGGTTTGGATGACATTAGGTTGAGAAGCTTTGTTTCAGAGCTGGCTTTGAGAGGTGATTATCGTCGTGTTCTCAATGGTGTGCATGCATCCAGTATTAACAATCTAGCAGCCCGAGATGGTGAGGATTTGAGAATTTTGGAGATCTCTTTGTCTCTGTCTGGTTCTCTTGCTCTCTCTCTTTCTGTCTCTCACCTGTTCTGGCTTTATCTTTTTATTTTTCCATTCGAATATTGAAACAATTGAGGCTTGTTTTTGTTTTTCCCCTTCACTTGGAGCTGAGCCCTTTCATCTTTGTTTCAGCCAGTTTCCTTCAAAGCTAAATATTAAACAGATTTGTTTTCTGACAGCTGACCCCAAATGGGGACATGGAGTGGTCTTCACCCTGGGGGTAGAGAACCCAGCCGACAAAGGTAGAGGAGAGACAGGACGGAGCCAGTCCCATCCCCTGGGGAAGCCCATGAGTTCTGTCTCAGCCCTTGCACAGCCCAACAGCCAATAGCCAAGCAGCCCTCGGCTTCTGGAAGGCATTCTTACAGAAATTCCCTTTTTGCCAGAGGGTGAAAGGGTTGCTAATTGATTCTGTCTGCCTTTCAGATAGACTTAGAGAGACACAGAGTTTGACTTCTAACACTAAGGTGCCATTTTTAGATATTGGAGCATCCTTTTCTGTTCTCCTGTGACCTAGCTTTTCATGTTAGTATCTATTTACCTCTCTATATGAGTGTGTCGGTTTGTTAAGTAAATAGGGTCAGTAAATTTAATTAGATTGGTTGACAATCTTCAAACAAAAAACATATTTGCATTAAAGATTGCTATTTGTTGGGCCCGTGAGATGGCTCAGCGGCATAAACGCCTGCCTGGCAAGCACGAGGTCCTGAGTTCTACTCCTGGTACCCACACACGAAAAAAGGGCTGGTGATATCGCTCAGCAGCACGGGCGCCTGCTGGCACGCGAGGTCCTGAGTTTGACTCCTGGTACCCACACACACAAAAAAGATTGTCATTTGTTCCCAGCAAGTGAATCAGAGAAAAGTAGCTTTCCACAAATGTTTGCCATGTTGGTGGCCCCAACTGGCACTAGAGAAATGGGCAAACCTCACAGATCTGAGATCTCTGGCCAAAGAGAAGACATCTCAGTCCCTTTTTTCTGCATCTAAGATTTGTGCCTTAGCACAATGTGCTATTAGCTTCAAATCTGTGAGGTGTAAGTCAATACATAAACATATGGAAGAGAGGAGATAGAAAAAAATGGAATTGACAAATACAACTTTAACCTGACCGTTGACAGTGACATGACAGCTGGGAGAACTCTGTAATGTTATACAAAAGAGTCAAAAATGCCAGTTTCTGAAAAGAGATCATTGTTTTAAAAGTCACAGAAAAGTCAACCAGTCTTCTTATCATTGAGAGTGATCAAAGTTTTTCAGAGGAAAAAAGTCACAAGAGTCAGAAAGGCTACCCATAATCTCGAATCAAAAAACCTGGAGTCAGAATGAAAAGCTGGTAAAGAGGGATATATTTGCTTGATTAAAAGGAAAACTGTGAACCTAGGAATTTGTGTTCACAAAATCTTCTTAAGCCCTATGACTTTACTTTCATCCTCTCTTTCTCATTGTGCTACATGTGAATGTTGTTCTTTTGATTTTTTTTTGAAAAATGAAAAATATGGTCTTATATCCTCACCCGACATGTGAGTCTTTGGAAATGAATAGTTAGAAAGTGAGTTCATCTCTTCTTTAGCCTAACTTCAATGAAGTATGGGCTTAGGAATTCTTAATACGTTTGTGTCAAAAAATAAAATCACAACACATTTAGTTAGAGATCAGATTGGCTTCTATTTGTGATCCATGCATGGCGGCTATCTCTATTCTTCAAAATGGAATGAATGTTCCCACTGGACGAGAGGTAGAACAGCAGGTTTGTAAGATGGGAACAACAGAGAGAATAATAGAAGAATAAATCATGTTATTTCAAATGAGTTTAAAGGGTTAAAGCAGAGAGACGGCCATCCTTATTACTCTCACTCAATGATTCAGTGGTCTCCTCTTTTTAGGAAAAGCGGTTGTCTTTTGGAAATCTATTTATACCCTTAAAATTTCATTTTGACAGTACAAGCAGTTAGTCAAAGTGACGCCATGTTGGTTTGATCTGGTCTGTTGGGTCCTCGAGCAGGAACTCAGTCCAAAAGAATGGCTTCTTGAAATTTTGTTTAACATTTGTAACATAAAGAAAAAACAAAGGCTATATTGGGTTTGGTTTTTTAATTTAAACTATATCATATGATTTTTGTGGACATGCTGAAACCTAGGATCATTACTACACAGTGAAAAGGATAAATATTCTACATGGGTAGGAGAGACTAATAGTCATGGTTGTGTACCTCATTGCTGAGGCAAATCTACCGACAGACAATAAGCTCATTGAGTAAGTAGTAAAGTTACAACTCCAGGGGGGAAATATTAAAATTGGAAGTCATACTGTTCTTTGGGAGGAGACAGAAATATTGATCTCATTCAGAGCTCTAATACTGGTATTTCTTGCTTAATGACCTACCCACTTAATGACTATTTGGACTTTTGACCCGATTTCAGACTTACAACACAGGAATGTGAGCTGCAGTGTGGCTTTATGGTGGCTTTTTCTACAGTACTGTAATGTAATTTTTGCTGATTATACTGTACAGTACAGTACTATAGTTTTATGTTCTGTTATACATTACAGTACTGCATGTAAGAGTTATGCAAAAAAAGCTAAGTCATCAAATTGGAGTTTCCTTTGACCATTTCTTTGTTCTGAATATTGTAATGTGCATACTATATACAACTCCTCGCTTAGAGACTTAGTCACAGGAATGGAGCTCGGTGCTCAAATGAGGAATGTCTGTACTGTATACCTGTCTTGCTTTAGTACTTCATCTTCACATTATCTTTCTGTAATTTACATATTATGATAATAGCCCCTAAATCTTTCTGGAACAGGCAAATTACAGATTAGTTATTTTGATATTTATCTGTTCAAAATTAATTTTATACATATATATATTTTAAACTCAAAGCTATTCTTGGGTTCGGTAATCATTGGCTTTATATCTGCTATTGAAAAGCAAGGGCTCCTCCTAGTGATACTGCTAAATCATGCACATTCCAGGTGCATTTGTTTCCTTGTTCCACAAGTTCATTATCCGTAATAAACACTTACTGGGAAACTATTGACTTCAGAGACTAAGGGTGGGCAAGTGCATTTTACGGAAGCTGTAGTGACTACTTCAGGCCACTAGGGGCTATTTGACTAAATTCACTCCCCAAAAAGAGGAAGGTCCCTCGGGGACCAATCAGGTTTGTTATATTCAAAAAGTCAGTATTTCCCTATTTTTATGATTTTTCAAATCCTCTAAAAGAAAAAAAAAAACAGCAATGCTTGTTAGTATTCACACTGGAACTAATAATGATACAATAATGATGCATACACCAAAAGGTGCCTTGGATTATTTATAATTCCCAGCAAAAGGAGGGAAGAGTGAAAATAAGAAATCTGACATCCTTTTACCTACCCTGGTCAGATGTTATTTTCCTACTTTCTACCTTAAAAATGAAATGTAGTTAAGTCACAACTGCTCACTCCCACCAAAACCTCTACCCAATGTCCAATTTATTCTCTTGGATAAGAAGAGAAGAATTGAACCAAATTGCTGGGGGTTGGATCTATTTTCTTTCTCTCTCCTTACTTGTGCTTATTTATCAAGTGGTATCATCTGGGCCCAGGTTAACAAGACACGGATGCCTCTCTGAAAGTAATGAAGCAGATTTTCTCAGCCAGGAAGAGGCCATGGGAGGCACCACGTAAACACACATATTCCGGGGGCATCAGGGGCTATGCAGAGCAGGACAGAGCAGGGTCAGAGCTCAGCTGACCACAGGAGTCCTCTCTTCTGATTATAGTAAGCCCTTCTAGACCTTGTGGCAGTCCAGAAAAATGCACATTTGTAATCCCATGGAAAAGTTACTGGAATTCTAGTGAGCTAATTCCGATCTACCACTTCAAGTGCAACCCATGGCGAGAATAAAGATGCTAAGGCATATTTGTAGTTGTGGGGAGCCAAGAGTGTCCTAAGTCCAACGAGGATGATGGCTAACTGGAACAAAGTCCTCGACCCAGGGTTGAATGCAGGTTTTATTAATTCATGAAGAGGGGAGTGGCTCCGGGATGAGTGACTGTGAGAGTGGTGGGAAGTACATGAGAGCCATGAACTGGGCTAGGTAGGCGGCCTGAAATCACCTCTGCAATATGCAGACAGAGAGAGATGCAGAAAGAGTAATCTGCATAACACAATTTCAGGCAGTATCTAATGTTTTGGGGTCAGTGCTTCAGCTTTGATGTGTAATTTTTTATGCCCTGAGAAGTCATAGCCTCTTTTCTCGAGGCTCAGTCTCAGCCAAAAGAGTGGCTCTCTCTCCCTAGCTCATCCATACTTCTTGGGAGCTACAGGTGGGGCAACACTGACCTGTCACCTTGCTTCAAAGACTACACATCAGCACCTCGGCTAGACCCATTTTCATTGCTTAAAGCCAATTGAGGGGATAAAGACAAAACTTAGCCAGCTCTGCACATATCAATACATGAAAATAGGGCCAGGTTTAGCCAAAATGGAGATGATTGCCCTTCTTCCAAGGAGAGTCATCCACGTGGTCTTCCACACTGATGAGGTTGTCACCTTGTGACATGTAACCTCTTGAAATGGCTTTGAAGAAAAGCACTGTCGGCTGGGTGGTTGTAACTGGATATGAGTAATGTTGAATGGAATATAAAAGTGACACACCCTCCTAGTAATTAACATTGTCATCTCTAGGTTTCATTCAAAGTTTCAATCACGCTCTGACTTGCAGCTCTGCCTCTAAGCTTCGATGCTTCTTGTTGGAGGGTGAGAGGCTGTATGAGGGCAGCAGGGAATCCCAGAGCAAGCTGCAGTTTCTTTCTGAACTGGAGGGTTCTCAAAACACCGCCTTGGTCATTTGGATGGGTGGCTTCTGCCACACAGGCGATTGCTGAGGAAAGGATTTCAGGCTTGGCAGACATGTCTCCTTTAATGCCCATTGAGGTGGAGTGTCAGAGCGAGGGCTGAATTTTCCAGGTTGGAATCTTTCCAAGATAAGCTTGCTTATCTGTCCAACAAGTCTTTCCAAGATAAGCACGCTTATCTTGGTATGTGAAGAGGAGGGGGAAGCCAGTCTGAGCTGCAGATAGGGACAGAAGGTAGGAGTTTTGTCTATAAATCACAGAGCCCTCTTGCCAAGAGGGCAAAGTGGCAAAGAGCTCACGATGGCTGGGACCTGAGCCAGGGCCCTGCAGAGCAGGAGCAGAGACAAGGCTTGCTCCCTGGGCCACTCCAGGCGGGCCTGTGTATGTACTGCTGCTCCTGAATAGTGGACATGGAGAGCTGGCCTGGGTGGGGGAGAGAAGCTAAAGACTAGAGACATTTTTAAGAGCAACATGAAGGAGAGGCCCAATTCGATCTTTCCGAAGTGTCTGCGTTCCCCTTCAGGCGCAGGGTCAGGGTGACCAGTGGAGTGGCTGGGATCTCTGCCAGGACCGCCAGAGGCCAAGGGGAAAAAGGACCTGGGGTCAGAGGAGTGGCCCGGGCTGGAGCCCTGGGGTAGGTTTGTTCACCCCTGTCAAATAGGTTTGTATGTCCTGGCACCTCTCCCTTCCCTGAAGTGCTCGGAGTAACAAAATAAAACAAAACAGAACAAAACTGAAGGGACACCCACAGAGAGCCTGGGTTCTAGGTTAGCTCTACCCTCTACCCCTTTCCCTCTGGACACCCCAACCGCACAGAGGTCACATTCTTCAAGGTCATTGTGAGCTTACCATAAACTGCCCACAGCCGGCGCATCCGTCCGTCTGTCTCCAGAGAGGTCTCTGGCATGTTTACGAAATAAGACTGAGACTCCAGTTTCACAATCCACAGTGTACCTAAAAATAGAAGAAAATTTGTTCCGAGATAATTTTGTCTTAAAACAGCAAGAACAACAAAAGATAGCTTCAGGGAACTGGTGGTCCTGCCCTGAAGTCTAGTTAATGAGACTATGAGTCGCCTCACAGGGCAGGCCAGGGCCGTGGCTCCAACGCAGCTCTCTTCCCATCACCCTGCACTGACCCGCAGGAGGGACAGAGCCTGGAATGGTAAATCATTGACTTGAAACCTTCGTGGCCCTACCGCTGGGTCTAGGTGGCCCTATTTAATGAACTATCTCTAGGCAAGGCGAGGCCCAAGGTCTAACTGGTTGAGAGTTTTTAATGCAACCCAGGATGCCAGTGGCTGAACCCCTCTTCCTCTCAGTGTTTGAACCCCTGGATAATTCCCTGGAAATGCAATCCAAATGTTCCTGATTTGCGTGTATTCCAACCCATCCCATTGTTGTTTTCAAAAGACATTTAAATGATAGCCATCCAGGGTGAGGCTTTTGTCTTCATCCAGTCCAGGACTCCTGTAAATCAGATTCCCAAAGGTCACCTTGGGGTGATATGAAGTCTAACTCGCTCTGTTCTGTGTTTGCCAACTTTTCTTGTAGGCCTCGTTAGACTTGCTAAGAAGGCAGGCATACATATCCAGGGTCCCACGCCACATTGCTGGCCTCTGAGCTCACAGATTGGGATCCCATATACGAGCAAGGAGGTAGCAGGTCAGTTTAGGAAAGGAACTAGAAAAGAATAAAGCAAAAGCAAAAATGAATAGCAGTTCGAGTTCTCGTGGCATTGTGGCCAGTACCATCTTTCTGCTCCAGCTGACAGACACGAGGGGCTGGCTGTTATGTCAACAGATACCAGATCCCCAAACACAACCCAGGTTCAGTACTGAGTTTTAAAGTCATAGAGACTTGGATCTGAATCCAGGTTCTGCCCATTCCCAACTAGATGTATGACCTGGATGAGTTACTGGAGCTCTCTGAATCCATTGCCTCATTTTTCACAAGTAGGTAATATTATGTAACTTGTAGTTTCTAGCTAATGTGACTGAATACTTACTATATGCTGAATAGTGTGCTAAGAACTTTACGCGGGTTATTTAATTTTATCCTGCAGGTGTGAGAACTGAAACTCCAGCATTTATAGAGCATGTAGAGTACAAATCTAGGACACAAACAGAGCCCTTTCTGACTCCTATCACTGGAACATGAAATGAGATGAAAGATGTACAAGGCAGGGCTCAACGCAGAGAGGAAAGAGAACCCACATTTACTAAGAACAGACCCACCGTGTGCCACCCCCTTGACATGCTTCGCTCCCCAAGACTGTTCTTTTGCTTGGGTTTGGGCTCGTGCATCTGAAAGTCCTAGCACAGGACCACAGGGACCTGTACCCCTCTGACTGAAGAAAGTCCTGCGCTTCCCAGACAAGCTTCTCCCCCTCCTCAAAGCACAAGCTTTCAGAAGCATGTGCAGATGGGAAGTGAGGAGGCTGCCCACCACCCAGCCAACTGGGTATTTTCCAAATCAATTCTTGACACTCATGGAGCATAAGCTGTCTCCTATGGATCCCAAACTCTTCCCAAGGGGAAGCACTGTCACAACTGCATCGTCAATCCAGAAAATGAAGGAGAGAGAATGTCCTGTTCAGTACTTCATTTGTGTCAATGACAAGGTTACTAAAGCTTTCAAAAACATAGCAGCCAGCTCCACGCCAAAAGGCTAAGAGCAAGTGGGTCTCTGTCCCCCAAGGAACACGTTCTGTATTTGCCCATCCTTATTTGATCCCCTCCTTTTGTTTTCTGATGTAGAAGAAATGTGATTCTCTGTACAGATTGTGCTCGAAAGGTCCCTGGTTAAAAAAAAGAAACATATTTGCAGGACTGAGCTGAGATGTTGAGATAAGAAGGGACACTGCGGTCATGACAGAGAAAAATAGGAGGACGGGCGGAGCAGATTAAAGTAGGAATGCTTTTCTTTCTCTTTTTCAGCTCACTCACAGAGGGCACATACTCTGCGGCCGTGTGTGTATCACAGACATTGAAGGATGCGACTTCTGAGAGGCGCATTCTCATCTAGTGAGTCTACTTCACACGGTAACCTCTTCCTCTTTTAGGAAGAAGAGAAACATATCACAGAGAAAACGTGAAATGATTTAAATGTCCTTCCCTACTCCCCAAAAGCATGATGAAACGTTTGTTTGGTCTCATGATCTTATTAATATTTGAACTTGACAGAAATCATAATAATGATGACCACAGTGACGTCTATAGAACACTTTGTGCCGGGAACAGTGCTGGACTCGTGGTGTAAATTGTTTAATTTAATCATCCCAGTAATTCTGCTGAGAAAACTGAGGTTCATCTTTGAAGTGATTGTTCTAAGGCCCACATAGTAATGCATAGACTGGAACTGCGTGTCTCTTTTTTTTGGTGCTGCATGGAACCCAGGACTTCATGAATCTAAGCCCACACTCTACCGCTGAGCTAACCTCTGCCTCAAACCTCTGCATGTCCTTTCACGAAATCTGCATGAGTCTATGCTAATGGCAATGATATATAAAGAGAAAGGGAATAGATGCTGAGGTGAGCAGGAATTGGCATCTCTCCAGCACTTAGTCTATTCTGGTACTTTACCCATGTTTAGGCCAAGTTTACATAATTAAGTAGGTGACAGGGACTTCACACCAAATGGATTTGCCCACATAGTTCACTCGTGTTTCCTCAAATGGACTTGCTGTCTGGTTATTTTATGTGAATTTTAAAAACTTAAAATAGATATTAAAATTAGATTTAAGAACCACCTAACCCTAAAGGCCTAAAGGTAACTAAAACAATATTGGAAAATAAACATTAAATATTGATAGTATGGTTGTATATTACTGTATGAAAAATGACCCCAAAATGTAGTGGTTTAAAAATTACAGTGCATTATTATGATGTTTGTAATCATGATTCTGTGGGCCAGAAATTGAGATAGAAGGCTGTCGGATGGTCCACTTCTGCTCAGCAATCCTGGGGTTCCCAAGGGGGGGCGATTGAATAACTAGGGGGTAGAAGAGCTAAGAGCTGGTGTGTGTGTGGGACTCTCTCCCCTCTCTCCCCTCTCTCATTCATTCCTTACATGGCAGCCCAGGGCTCTGAGTCCAGGTGTTCAAGAGAGAGGAAATGAATGTTGCCAATCTCATAGCCTGGACCAAGAAAGTGATACAGCAGCACCATAGCTACTGTACTCTGTTGTTCGAAGGGAATGAGCAGAGCCCTACTTCTCAAGGGGAGGAATATTGAAGAAATGGGGGCCGTTTTTAACTTGCTACTGCTAAATTTCAAAATTTCCTAAATATATTACTATTACCTGATTCACTGGCTTCAGTATGACAAGCTACAAAACAAGTGAGATTTCCCTCCAGCATTATGCAAACCTATAACTAAATATTGATATTAAGGATATTATAGATATTAGTTATCATCTGGGCTTTCTTTACCTATATGTGAAGATCTTAGAATGTAACTTAAGGAGGGAATAAACTGTTCTTTAGTGATAGCCCGCCTCCTGTCCGAAGACAGTGCACCTATGCACGGTCTCCTTCACTCCTCACGATCCCCGTAAGGCATCAGGCCCATTTCAGAGGTGCAGGAGCCAAGACTTCGGGAGTCCCATAGTGGTTTCTTTTTTTTTTTTTTTTTTTTTTTTTTTTTTGTGGGTACCGGGGGGTCGACCTCAGGACCTCGCGCGCCAACAGGCGCCCGTGCCGCTGAGCGATATCACCGGCCCCTTTTTCGTATGTGGGATCCGGGAGTCGAACTCGGGCCCTCGCGCTTGCAAGGCAGGCGCTTATGCCGCTGAGCCATCTCACCGGCCCCCCATAGTGGTTTCTGAGCAGCAATATTAGTGCCTCCAAATCCTTCCAACATCCAGGGTCAATCTTTTAAAATTTAAATGCAAATGAGTCTAGCCCACCTCACACTCCGTGTGGAAGAGGAACTCAAGCTTCGCAGACTCTTGACGACTTCCATTTCTCCTAGCTATACATAGTTCTAATTCCTGTTCTACCTAATTCTTGATCAGTCAGCTCTTTCCTCCTCTTACTAGTCATTTCTTCCCACCCTACCCTACCCTACCCTACCCTACTTGGAAATGTCAGTCCCTTTTTCATTACTTCCATAAAGTCTCTTTCGATACAAGACTATTTTGAAGGTATCTCAGCTGACTTGAAGGTTTGAGGCTAATGAAGTCACATTCCATCCAGCAGAGAAATGACTTTTATTTAGGTACAGGACAGTGTTATTTGAAAAAACAAACAAACAAACAAACAAACAAACAAAAAACCCTAAGACATTTCTGTCCCAGGGAATTTGTCACTGGCTGTCCACTCTCACCATGAACCTAGGTTCCTCCCATTGCCATGCAGCCTTTCTCTCTCTGGACCTCCTTATAGCGTTCATCTCACTCACCTACTGGACGCTGAAATTAATTTTCTACCAACCATAAAGCTGTGCTCACTTTATGCACAGCAACGAGCTTTCCTCTTTGTCTTGCCCCGAGCCATTGCTGAGTATTCTCACCTGGTAGGGTCCCCATCAACATCCAGAGAGGTCACCAAAATGTTTTTATGCACAATGACATTTCTTTCCCTAATAAAAAGTTACCTTTTATTAAAAAGATACAGTTATCTTTTATTAAAAAGGCAGTACTGCCAATGTTCATGTAATGGACACGCCTTTGGGTCTCTTTTCTATTACAATGAATCTATGTAAAATCTAAAATTTATTTAGAAAATAAAATGTGCCCTGCATGTGATCAGTGCTTAATGAATAAGTGAAGAGTGACTAAAGACATGCTAAAGAAAAACAAGCCCTGATGTTGACTGGCAGAGAATGCCTCAGTGCTGAGTGTCGCAGTGTGACAATGAAACTAGCTAACCAGTGACAATAAACTAGCAAAATAGTGAAACGCAGTGACGGAAAGCATGACAATGCATTAAAGTTCACAAAACACAGGTAAAGCAATCGATGTAGATCAATCAATGGGCATAGAAGGAGAGGAAGAAAAGCCTGCAGAAATTAGCATTGGTTGGTTCTTTTAAAATGTACTTAATACATACTTGAAAGAATAAATGCTTTAATAAATCTTTCAGGGCCAGTGAGATGGCTCAGTGGCGTAAGCACCTGCCTGGCAAGCACGAGGGCCCAAGTTCGACTCCCGGAACCCACATACGAAAAAAGGGCTGGTGATATCGCTTAGGGGCACAGGCGCCTGCTGGCATTGTGAGGTCCTGAGGTCGACGCCTGGTACCCACAAAAATAAATAAATAAAATAAAATAAAATAAATCTTTCAATAATTGGCATAGTGCTAAGAATATTGAGAAATCATAACGCTCCAAGAGATTTTCTGAAGAACTAGAATGGTGACTGTTCTTGGAGTTTTGACAAATATTAAAATAAGGCAGCTCCATCCAAGATGCAACAAGATACAAGCTCTAAGAGGGAAACAATGGAATCATTTAAATACACCTGCGATCAAATGAAGCACACTCCTCTCTTCATGCATTCTTGCTTTCCTTGGTGCTCAGCCCTGGGGCCAGGTCGCTGAGCTGAGTTTGGCTGAGTGACTGTAAATGAGATGGCGGATGTTAGCAACCGTGGTATAAAACCACACCCATCTTTAGCTCTCTGGACAATAGTCCTGGTTTACACGGTACACAACGTGGGCTGCCTTGTGGAAAAGAAGTTTTCCCACAATGCCAATTAAGTTAAATTTGGAGAACAGAGTCATTTTCTCCCCTGGGGCTCAGCGTGAGCCCACTGGAAACCATCTTGATCCCCAGATACCACGCATTGCTGCTGAGCAGAAATCCAAACCGACTCTCCCGCGACGGGGCACTGTGGAGATCACCCAGCTCTCGGACCGTTTTTAAAATTCAGCGCCCCTTCTCTATGTGGATAATGAGGGTCGTTATCTCGCACCATTCTCAAAAGCAAAGAAAACCAAACAAGCAATAGTTCTACAGATGAACCGTAATAATATAATACAAGAGAAAACCTCTGTCCCTATCAAATTAAGCATTTGGGGGGGGGGGCTTTTGCTTTGTAAAATATTATCATGACTAGTTTTGTGGATCTTTACTTTAGAATCTGTCTTCTAAGAATTTCTAAAACATACCAATTCAGAAAGTGAATGCCATTCACTTTTTTCAAAATAAATGAAAACCAACACTTGAAGAAATTGAAAAATTGATGTTAAGGAAGCATTACCTCCTAGGAAATCTAGACTATACATGGCCTGCCCTCTTGAGATGATTTTTAAAGAATATGCCAATTTCATTATTCCTACCCCTATGGGTGGCCGCTTTTCACTTTCCTTGAGCTTATTTTTAGTATCGTGCTTACAAGTTTTGCTTGCGGATGAAAAGAAGCATGTTGGGTCTTTTATTTTTTTCATGTAAGGGCTCATTGGATGCAACCTCCTTAAAAATAAAACTCAGGAAAAAGCAAGTCCCTTCTGAAGCACTGAAATGCTCTTACATTAGATGCCGAAAACAATCAAACCCATTGTTTTTCCCCTTTCCCCAAACTGCCAGGAAGCTCAGAATTACATTTAATGTTCAGTTACAGTAGCTATTTTAAACCTCCCCTCTTATATGCCTCTTGATTTTCTGTGTATTTTAAAACCTTATTGTGAACATGTATTTTATTGAAAACTGCTAAAATATTTTCTGGAAGAAGGAAGAGTGTAAGTTGTTCTTTAAAAACATAAAAACAAAACCTTCTCATTACATTGGAATGTGCGGGTTTTATTTAGATGAAAATCCACAGGTCAGTCACAAATCCTTAAGCTGCTTTGGAGAATGTCCCCACATATTCACTGGGTCCTTGTGCATAAAATCAACAAATTGAGAAAAATGGACCTTTTGGAATTTAACTTCTTGATTAAAATTTACCTTCTTACTTGTTTCTCCACTAAAATTTGTCCTCTTGATGTGAGAGCAGAAATTCTCTCCTTCTCCTCCCTCTCCCTCTCTTTCTCCCTCTCCTTCTGTCTCTGCCTCTCTTTCCCCCAGTCCTAAGATATCCCCAGATAGAGAATATTAAAATCCAGGAGCCTTCTTTGCCTCTGAATAGCACCTGGTAAGGATTCCTTCTTGACATATATGTAGTTCTAGACATGAAAACTGGAGGAAAGAGATTATTTCCTCCTTTCTATCAAGAGATACATGGTCTAGCTACTAGCTAGTTTCTATGGTGGTATAAAGTCCTGGTATGGCTATTAATAATCTACTATCTGATATTGCAAATTCCAGAAGCCTAAAAACACTGTCAAAGAAAGCCAACCAAATTAGTCCAAAGCTTTAGAAACAAACATTTTTGTTTAGTCAGATGTAGAGGCCTGGGAACGCAGGAAGAATTTGCAGAAATATTTAAATGAAACTCATTTTCCCATTTTGAATCCCATTCTTAGGCCAGCAGCATGGTGGTGGGGTTCCTAAATCCTTGTAATCATGTGGTAAATAATAGCTTTTAAAAATGCTCTCATGACTTATGACTTGGATCTGATGCTGAAGCCCAACACTTCCTTTCAAAAAAACCATAGTGAATCACTCTTTATAACAAAAAGCCTTGGGAAAACGTTGAGAAAGGTCGCATAGGAATTTGTGGAATTGGTAACCAATCAGGAAGCTTCAGGAGGAAAAGAAAAACACAACAGCTTGCATTCAGTATGACTTAGACAACCTTTGGAAATTCTAATAAACCTGGAGTGAAGTTATTTGAACCCCCCTCCCCCGTAATAAATAAAATGGTTAAATTCCGTTCATTCCTGCTGCTTCCCAGACAGGGTCTTATCTCCGAACACACACCACAGCACCCCAAATCCCTGATGCCTGTCTGCCAGTCCTGAATCAGCCTGGCACTGGGAAAGGGAAGAGATCTGTTAAGGGCCTTATCTTTTACGATTTGTGCTTTCTACCAAATCTGTCATCTTTCACCTCTGTCCAAACTGGAAGGAACACAGCTTTCCAGATGGCAGCAGTTGCTGGTGTTAGCCATAAATATATACAAGAAATAGAAACAGAAACAAACAAAATCAAATTAAAACAAGCTCCTGAATACACAGCTCCCCCGCCTCTTTCTCTATAAATTAACAACAGACTTGATAATTCAAAGACGACTTGCCAGAGGTTTGAGTTTCTTCTGAAAAGCCTAGTTATATACTAACATCTTTTAAAATGCAAGAAGATTTGGCCTGTAATAAGGAATATTTAAATATATAAGTGAAGGAATTTTCGACACAACTACGTGTTTTTATAATAAACGTCAGCATCACACATGCCGATAAGAAATCTACCACTAAGTCACATTCTTATTATAATCTATGGCTGTGATTTTTCTTCAGTGTGAGAAAAGTGATGTGGCATTGGTCACCTGGCACAGGAGGGAGAGAAATGACTATTTTCTGTCCCTAGAAATGTTTGTTTGACTGCCTATTCCTCAGCCTCTCCCTGTCCCTTCAACAGTGCCCACGTCCTCCTCTCCAGCAAGATTGCTACAGCCTTCTCAGCCCCAAGGAGCTGCAAGGAACAGCAATACCTTGTCAGGTAGAAGCAGGCGCCACAATTTATCATTAAATACTAATCAGCCCTAACTCGGCCACCTTGTTCTCTCCTAATTCTCTTCTGCTATTTCCACGGTAGTGTTAACCATGAAATAACAACATTCTCAACTAAACCAAAGAGAAGTAACTGAAAAAAAACACAGTTCCTCTTATTAGAAACACTAATTTAATGCTAATAAAGCAATATATACTTTTCTGTTTGAATTGATTAAATACCATTGGTTTGAGAATTTATGGTTTTACTATGGACTGATAGCTCTTTTTTATTAATATACACTTACGGTGCATGACGGTTATGATTGTTTTGGGGAATTGGTACATATCACATCTTGATCACTTTTGATCCCTTTACCCCCTTCCTTCCCTTCCACCCTCCTGCTTCCTTGATCTCTTTCCCCATCTCCAGAAAGTCTGCTGTTTTCCCACCATCCCTCCTTTATTTTACTCTTCATTTATATCGTGGTCCATGTAGGAGAAACCATGTGATATCTAACTTCCTGCGTCTGACTCACGTCCCTTAGCATGGTCTCAAGATCCATACGCTCTCCTGCAGGTAGCTGTTAATGATGTGGTCGGGGTCACAGCTCAGGCCTGTGCAGGGATGGGGCATGTGGTGTACAGTGACACTTGGCTCCACGTTGACTCTGTGAGGGCGGCATGTTTTCAAATGGTATTTGATGGGTAAATGCATGGATGCCGTGGGATAGCTGGAATCTCACATCTGAAAAGCGAGTGAGATGCAGCGCTTTCTCCGCGACCTTCCCCAGTCCCCAGCTGCATGTCTGTGCTGTTTCTAAGCCCAGAAAGCTGACCTCTGCAGTCTGCGTGGACCCTGCTCCCTGGAGCTCTTGCCGGGCTCTGTAACCACTTAGCCCTTGCTGTCTTAGCAGTGACAATGACTTCCCACTCCTGCCAGCTCCAGAGGTGCTTCACCATCCCTTGTTTATTTCCCTGCCCTGCCTTTGGAACATGTCCTTCCATTAAATTCTTCTCTGTTTCCACTTTTCAGTTCCTCTCTTTTTCTGACAGTTGAGAATTTATGGTTTTACTATGGACTGATAGCTCTTTTTCATTAGTGTATGTTTGTAATACATGGTGGTTGTGTTCATTTGGGGGAATGGGTACATATATATTCTTATTCTTTTAGCTGTGTAGGTGGACATAATTACAGATTTTAAAAAATCAATAAATAACACTTTAAGCTAATTATTCTGATCCCATCTGTCTTAGCTACTTTTCTCATTGCTGAGACAAAATACTCAACACCCAAAGTTAAAGGAGGAAAGGTTTATTTAGTTCACAGCTTGTAGAGTTTTTAGAGGTTTCAGTCTGTAGTCAGCTGGCTCCAAGGCAGGGTGGCTTGGCAGAGGGGCAGCGCAGAGGAAAAATAGTCCATGGCAGGCAGAAGACAGCAGAAAAAAGCAAGCAAGGGTCCTTAGCAGCTCTTTTCTGCCCCTTTTATATTCTATCTAGGCTACTGGGATTAAGGCCGTACCAAACCAATCAGTGGACTGATTTAGTGATTCACCCACCCTTAATCCCAGCATTGCCCATGAATCAATCACACACTCTAGATCCAGCCACCTCTGAAAAAGTTCCACCTATGACCACATGAGGCTTGGAGGGGGACATCTAGACATAGCCATAACACCTTCCTTCCCCTCTTGGCCCATTGTATCATGCAATATTGAAATATGGGACTAGTTATTACAGGCTAGTAAGATCGTACGCTGAGTATTTAGGTACTGAACATTTTCCATGTGTTATCTTATTAAATCCTTGTTAACCCTAGAAGCTACATGTTGTTATCCCCATTTCCCACACAAAGTAACTGAAGTATCAAGGAACCTACCCAAGAGCAAATTCTAGCCCCCCACTAGCAGCCTGCCCAATACTAGAGCCCGTGTTCTTCACGCTACATGCAGAATCATGCTGAATTCCTGGGCTTGGAGCAGTTGTTCTTGAATGCAGTCGCCTTCCTGGCAGTCTGAAGCTTACGAAGCAGAACATACAGCTCTACAGATCTTGCAGTCATGGGGAGAAATCTCAAGTGCTGAGTGAAGACAAGGTAGAGATGCCTGCGCCATATCAGTGGTTGTTTTGAGACCTTGGTTTTTCAGGCACTTATTTGCATCATGCAGCTCTTCTATTTCCCAACTTGTTTGCACTGGGCACGTTTTACATTTTAGGCATAAATGTAACAACAACAAAGCAAAAGAGGGAAAGTTCCATACAAGGAGCTAGTGAGCCCTGGTTCTCCTCTGGTTGCTGAACTCTGGCCTGTCCCTCTCTCTACCCAATAGAGCCAGTCAGGGTCCTGGGCAGTTTACCTGCATCTGATGTGTAGCCCTTTTTTGAAATCATGGCAAGGTATGTCAGAGGGCCTGGAAGGTTATCAAGTTCAGTATCATTCTTATTGCTGTAGATTTGGGCCTAGAACTGATTTACCAGATATCCAGCATTGAGTTCCGGGGAAACACAGAATCAGGCTTCTGGTCACTGCGCTCCTAATTCAAGGCTCTCTCCATTTCCTTTTGCAGCTGTCTAGAACTGTTTTCAAGGCTTGGCATTTTTTATTTCACTTAGTGTTTAACAGTGATTCTTGAGGTCAGGCACCATTGAAAAGATGCAAAATTTTCTTGTCCCTGAGGTACTAAAGTAAAAGAAGCCACTTCATGACACTTCCCAGGACAGTTGCAATTATAGTTTAGATCTTAATGTCCCACAAAACTTTGTGTATTGAGCATTTGCTCCCCAACTGATGGCGCTGTTGGGAGGTGGTGAACCTTTAGGAAGTGAGTTCTAGTCGGAGAAAGTTAGTTCTCCTCTTTCACTTTCTGGACTTAAAACTCTGAAGCTCTGAGCCAGATGAATCTTTCCTCCTCCTAAATTGTTTCTCTCAGGTATTTTGTCACAGTGATGGAAAACTGACTTTCACAGCTGCCAATGATTAGAGAATGATACTGTCTTCCAACAGGAATTCCCTTTCTTAAGCTGTGGGGTGAACATAGCTTCCTGTTTCAGGCAGAAGGGGATGAAATGGGCTGAAGTCTGCAAAGAGCACAGTATCTGGGTTCCATGTTCTCCATATAAGCTTCATGGAAAGGATGAAGCTACCCTGAGCTAGACTACTGCAGTTGGCAGCAGGCTGCAAGAAAGAAGGAGAAAGACAGGCTTTCATTGTCCAGGGCTCCCCACTGAGCTTAAGGAAATACTCTTTCAGGAACCTTAAAAAAAAATCCCACTGCCCATGTCCTCATTTTCTCTGAATGCACAGGTCTTACTCTTGTCATCTTTGCAGTCTTCATCCACAATGCCTGTGTTGTCTGACATCTGGGGTGTATTCTAAATCTAGAGGTTAATCAGGTGAGACACTTTCAGATGGTTCCTCAGAAATGGCCTGCCAGGCAGAGAGAAGGAGAAAGCAAATCTTAGCTGCTTGCACACGCACTACAAATAGAAAGATTTAGTTGAGCATATAAAGAGTTCTTGAAGTTTGAATACCACCAGTTGCATCAATATTAAGAATTTTTATTTTATTTTATTTTTTATGTGGGTACCGGGTGTCGACCTCAGGACCTCACACTTGCCAGCAGGTGCCCGTGCCACTGAGCGATATCACCGGCCCTTTTTTCGTATGTGGGATCCGGGAGTCGAACTCAGGACCTCGCACTTGCCAGGCAGGTGCTTATGCCGCTGAGCTATCTCACCGGCCCTTTAATTTTTATTTTAAAGAGAAAAAAATAGAACAAAATTTCAAAACAACATAATAGGAGGGTAACAATCGTTAATACATTGCTTATTGTTATCTTTAACTTAGTTACTCAGAGTACAAGATATCGGCATTCAATTGTTCAAACAGTATTAGCACGAACCTTTCTCTTCAATGAGCTAAGAGAGATTAGTAGTGTATCTATCTTAACTATCATATATATATATATATATTTTTTTTTATAGGTAAATGGATGCAACTTGAGACCATACTCGTAAGTGAAATAAACCAGATGCACATGTGTAAATATCATATTGTCTCCCTAGTGTGAGATGCTGAAAGAGTAAATGAGATTCAAAATATACAATAGATATTGTAAAACAGGAAGAAACTGTTGAAAAGGAAAGAGAAACTGGGATGGGGGAATGGAGAAAAGAAGGAAGGGAAAAGCAAAAAAAAAAAAAAAAAGAACTTATTTTTTAGAGGCAAGTATTGCACAATTTAGAAATAATTGTCTAAGACCTTGACCCTGGGCTTCCCTTCTGTGGAATACGTCCGGGGCATGAAGACTTTAGGAGTGGGTAACAAGAACTGGATTTAAGAGACTTTGGACCAATGCAGTGACAGGTGAAACTCAATATGGGCAGGGGGGATAGCATCTAGGGGTCAATAGTGCCTGGAATTTAATGGGATTGAAAGCAATGGGCCCATTCCCCTTAAACAGAGAGCTTGCCCTCGCCAGTCACGAACAGGCAAAGATCCCCAGACAAGGCCTCATTATCTCTGAACTGGGTGTCTCCTCCTGGAGACTCTTCCTAGTTTTATTTTTCCATCCATGCACTTCTTTCTTACTGTCTTACTCCTGCTCATCAGATACCAGAAAAGTGATATAAGACATGGGTAGGGAGGAAAATATAATGAGCCACGCTGGGGAACGCACTGTGCTAGGGCTTCAGTGAAATTGATTCAACTTGGTTTATTAGACTGTAGAGTCTACTCCTGAGAGTAGAAATGTTTTTTATTTGTATTTTTTAGTCTCTAACAGCGTTGCTTTCTGAAATAGGGTATATACTTTAAAAAATTAGGTGTTTAAAGAAAAGAATATAGTATGTTACTGCAGTACAGATTTTCTTAATCGAATAAGTATTTCTACTTCCTTGTTTTAGTGAAAGTTTGTTTTCCAAGTTACAATATAGTTTTTGAAATTTGAAAAAATGTGTAGGGAAAAATGTGCTGAATTGGACAAGAGATTCATTTTAAATGTACTTAGCAACAAAAAATAGGTGTTTTGGTTGACTTGATTTACTATGTATTGGGTCTTAAACATAAATTTCTTTTTTGGTCATGGTGTCCTACAGATATGAGCATAGTACATCCTACTTCTTGTGGACCAGGAAATAGCTGAGTAGCAAAAGGTCCTTTTCGTCCAGGTGCTCCCATGTTCTTCGCTTCTAGAGCTTCCAATTGCTACTGAAAACATTTCTCAGGTAAGCATGCCTTACTGCCATGACGCGTTTCTATCTTTATATAACAAATCAAGAATTCAAGTTGTCCTTCATGACATAAATTCCCACTCAGTCCGTGGTTTATTCTGAACTCCAGACTCAAATCTGAAGGTGACTACTTAACATCTCCCCCTGCTCTCAGTGCCTGCAGCTAAACTCCTGATTCTCCCACCCACCATTTCCATTCCTCCCCGCATTGCGCCCATCTCATTACACAGCAGCTCCCCCTGCCTGGTGGCCCCACCTGCGCAACTGGAGTCCACTCTTCTCGCTTCAGGAGCTGTGCTGAATGTGACAGCTCTGGCCTTTCATCCCCACCATGCTCACCTCTATCCGGGGTACTGCAGCAGCCTTCTGCAGGGGTCCCTGCCTTCCCACCCTCACCTTTTCCCTACACAACAATCAGAGCCATCTTTCAAGTCAGATCATTCCATCCATGCTGCCGCAAAGGACAGGGTGCCCTTCCCTTACCACCACTGTCGCCGTATCATCCATCCTCTGACAGACCCAGAAAGGCAAATTCCACAGTTTCTTACTCATTGGTGGAACTGAAAAGTTGGTCCAGAGGAGAATGGAGTGAACATCTGATCACTAGAGCCTGGGAAGGACAAGGAGGGGTGGGAGGGAGAGGGAGGAGCCTAATAAAAGGCACCAAAACCCAGCAAGACCGGAGGAAGTAGTTCTGGTTTTCTATAGCACCCTAGGGTGACTACTGGTTATAGTGTATATGAAGTATTTCAAAATAACCAGAAAAGTACGGAAATTCCTATCACATAGAAATGATTAATGTCTGAGAAGATAGAAGCTTTATCATCTTGATTTAACCATTACAGTTGTATACATGTATTGCATTAGCATCCTGTACCTTATAAAGATGTACAATTATGTCTCAATAAAAATAAGAATGTCAGATGATACTTCTGCCGGGGGTCCTATTAACTTAAAATAAAAGCCAAAGTCCTTGCAATGGCCTCGAAATATATGTGTGGTCTCGCTCTCTCCCCTTCCCTGGGGCCCTGCCCCCTGCTCCCCACCCTCCCCGCTGGCCCTTGAAGCAAGCCCACCCCACCTCAGGGGCCTCTGTTCCCTCTGTCTGCAGGGGTCCTTCCTCGGATATGCACAGGACCCTCTCCCTCTTCTCCCTGCAGCTCTGCTTAAACATAGCTGCACCTGTCTGACCTTCCCCGACCAAGTCGTGTAAATAGCGCCCCCTGCCGGTTGCCCCTTAGAGCTGATCACTCTTGCACTGTACTATATTTTTCTTCCACTGAGCGTCGAGGCTGACGAACAATACATTTACTTGTTTACGTGACGTTGTCTGTCTTCCTCCCCATGGCAGCGCTTGAATACTTGGCAGAGCCTCTCTGTCTTGTGCAGGGCTCTGTCCCCGAGCCTAAGCGGCGCTCCCAGCCCCCGTGAAATGCTATATCATCCACACGACTGCCCCGAACTTATTTTCCTTTAAATTGTCATAGAGACTTTTCGCATGGTTCAACTATGCTCAAATAAGTGATAATAAAGCTAAATTTTTCTCTCTCGTTCGTGATGATATGGAGCAGTAGTCATGAGATCAGGTACGGAGGTCAAATGTGTTCAAATCCTCACGCCAACACGTGGAAATATGTGTGTGTGGGCCAAGAGATCGGTCTGTGCCTCAGTTTCTTCATTTTCAGAGTGGGAACAGTAACAATGACACTGGACTCCTTATGTAATTAGATGGATTGAATAGGGTAATGCCTTGCAGTGCATTAACTAATGGTCAACTTGTGGAGGGCCCCCTGAGGGTTGTTGCCAACAGCATAAAAGGAGAGCTGGAGGGGAAGATGGTGCGCTGTTGATTCTCCTGGAGGAGCTTGTTGCGCTGGTTTTCCTGATAGGAACTCGGCTGTTCTCATTGTTGGAGGAGCCCGGGTCCTCGCTGTCGCTGAGGATGGCTGGGGTTCTCTTTGGCGGAGCTCTGGTCCTTACTTTGAGCATTGCTTCCTGGCTCCAGTGCAGATCCCTCAGCCTGCTGGCACAGATCCTTCATCCCGCTGGCGCAGACTTTCTAGCTTCCACCACTGACCTTTGGGCCTTCCCAGTGCAGATCCTTGATACAGGCTTGCATGAGTCATTGTCATGGGCTCTAGGCCTCCAGCTGGACTTGTGCAGGACATTGCCATGGGGTCCAAGCCCTCAGCTGAATTCTTTGGGTCTCTGGTGTGTGGACAGATCTCCTGCACTCTTTTGCATTTGACTCTTTGGGTGACTATTATAAAATAATCCTATAAATTATGTGTCTTGTATTAAATTGTTTCCCTTGTAAACCCAGACTACAACATGCTTATAAAGTTAGCACAGATCTTAGCTATCACTTAATAAATTGTCCTTGTTTTCTTTAGTTGTCAAGTTACATTATCTCACATGTTTAAAATGTAGGTTTACCTATCACTTTCTAAACAGGACTTGCATAAATAACTTACAATTTTAAAAAGAGCAAAATTGGTGAATAAAAATTGGGAAATACCATGAAGCCAAAAGGGGATGCAAATATGTTAAATGATTACCTTGATTTTGTTTCAAATTAGACTTTGCATTTTCTGGCATCCTAGGCTCCAAACTTTCATAAATCTCTTTACTGAGATTTAGGAGAAGGCAAATTTTTCCTGATGCTAAATTCTAAGAAGAATTTTAAATTAGAATTATACATACACATGTCACAAGGAAAGATGCAGGTGATTTGGACAGTGTACAGCAGGGAATGGCTCCAGGGAAATTCAAGAAATTCTCTCCTGAAAACTTTTACTTTGAGCTCAATTGTAGAGGATACTTAATAGACAGGGAGTAGCACCAAAGCATAAGGAAAAACACACACAGAGACTCAAAGGTAAGAGCAGTGTGATATGTGGGAGAGAGTTACAGAAGGGGAGAGAGTGAGCTTGTTAAACTCTGCAGGCTGCCCTGGGGGTTTGAGTCCATCCCGACAACAATGGTTTGACGCAGAGGGTCTCGCATAGATTCTGGTGGGCATTTGATAGTAGGCTGACTCCAGCTTTTATACAGTGAGGAGGGTCCCCTATTGGTGTTTGATGGTAAATAACTCCACTCTGGGCCTTCATGCTGAGCTACATCCCAGCTCTTCTTCCTCCTCTTTTTGAAAATCAGTGTATGTTTGTGATGCATAATAAATATGTTCATCTTGGGGAATTGGTAGATATACCTACAGCATCTTGATCATTTTTACTTCCTCTTCTCCTCTCCTCCCTCCTGTCTTCCCTTCCCCAATCTCCCTCCCCATCCCACAAATTCTATCTTCCTGTTTCCTATCATCTTTTATTTTGCCTTTAAATTATCCCCATTTTGGGTTTCTCATATAAAGGAAACCACATGATATTTGACTTTCTGTGTCTGATTCATTTTACTTAGCATTATGATCTCAACTCCTGACACTTTTTTATTTTTTTCATTTTGAGGAAGGGTCTTGCTAAGTCTATAAATTGCCCAGGGTGGGTTTGAACTTGCAGTCCTCCTCCTTCAACCTTCCAGAGTGTTGGGATTACAAGCATGAGCCACCACACCCAGCTCTGGCTGATCTCGATTCATGGAGTAGAATTAAAATGTAAGTCTAGCAAGAGCTGCTATATTCAATTTATATACCCAGCCCACAGATCACAGAATCTCCAGAGAATGAAAAGATAACAAAAGTCAACAAGAGAGCAGAGGACCTCAGTTTTAAGGCAGATTCATATGTGATGAATGATCACTAGGTAGTTCTTCATGAATCCTTCTTGCTCCTTGAGTAACAATCTTGTGAAGCTTTTAGAATTATGGAAGAAATGACTGAATTTTAAAAATTGGAACAAACAGCCAACAACGATTTGTACTCCTCATCTGTCATTCAGCATATTTCCCATTCTTCCAGGCTTCACATTACCTACAAATGTCAGGAGAATTCCATCCACGTGTTCCCCCAAGTCCTCACAAGACGATAAACAGGACGAGATCTAGCCTGAAGCACGTGCCCCTGAAGGAACATGCAAAGGAATGCCAATCAGTGTCCTCTGTGTGTCCCTTGTTCACCAGCTGTGAAGGCACCTTGTCACCTTAGCATCTAGTCTGTGCCTCCCTATCTTGTCTACAGGACGTCGTGAACTCTGTTTTCACAATCCTTGCTGAAGGTCAAGCTCACCATGCTTTCCCCTTCACACCTTCTCCCTCTGCCTGTCTAATCAGCTGTCCAGAATGGAGATGAAGGGGATTGGATTTAATCCGTCCTTACTAAACACTACCTGATTTCATTTCATAAGCTCTACCCCATCCTTTACTAGTCTGTCTTGAATCTTGCACTTAGCTGTCTGGGTCGAAGACAACATGAAACCTGGGGTCTACTTGACTTTATGATTTTTATTTAGAAAGTGAAATTTATTAACACATTGGTTTTCTATGGGAACTTTGACAGTGTTTTTTTTTTTTTTTTTTTTTTTTTTTTGTGGGTACCGGGGGTCGACCTCAGGACCTCACACACTAGCAGGTGCCCGTGCCGCTGAGCGATATCACCGGCCCTTTTCTCGTATGTGGGTTCCGGGAGTTGAACTCGGGCCACTCGCACTTGCCAGGCAGGCGCTTAAGCCGCTGAGCCATCTCACCGGCCAACTTTGACAGTGTTAATCAGAGTAATTTCAAACTTTCTATGAAGCAACTCAAAGAAATACCATGATACCAAATTTTTTTCATGTCTAATATAAGATTAATCGCAAGTTTGTCATTCAAAGGCATTTCTGGTTTTCTCAACTTGGTCATGAAAATGACACAAATACACACACACCCCTGGATAAAGTTTAATAAGTTTGGCCTTGTGTGTGTTCACATTTCCTCCTTTATTCTTCTATATAGTTTTCCGTTTGTCTTCCCTGCCTTTCTCTGGGACCTCTAGATTACCTATTTCCATGTCTATTTCAAGTCTTCATTGAAATCATCGTACTGTTCCAGCTGAGGAGTTTCCTATTCATACATAATTATTCAGAAGCATAGGTACTTCTTATTTGTTATCTTTTTGTGAGCCAGCAGTGTAAACTTGTTCTTAATTTCCTTTTCTAACAATCAAAGAACAACGTCTGCTGAGTCTTTCCTCCTTTCGCTTTGTCAGAATCTGTCCTGAAAAGAGATGTGGGCTTTGATTGTTTTTGGGGTCTGAGTGAATATTTTGTAAATATTAACTATTATTATGTGACGTTCTAAGGATAATTCTGGGTTTCTGTTTTTCTGAGCTTGCAACACAAATACCAGCAGTATTATCGCTAAAACCACCAACCCCAAAGAGATAAAAATGGTGCACTAAGGGTTAGGTGCTGCTGGCTCCTGATGGTACCTAAAGAATCAGCCTAGTGTAAGAAAGAAGCAGAAAATACAACACACTGGTGACTATACAGACTTGGAAAATGGTGCAGTTGCATGTGTTACCAGATGGAGGGTCCTGTGGAACTTCTTTCCAGGTTCTTGGTGTCCTAAACAAAGAATTGGACAAGACACACACAGACACAAAAAAGGCAGCACGGGTGCACAATTATTGAAGATGGAAAAGAATTATGCTCTACAGAGTGAGAGCAGGCCAGTGAAAAGGCCCACAGTGGCCCTGGGAATGAGGGAAAAGAGTTTTTGGTACCCAAAATTCCCAGTTAGTCTTCCTTTCATGCAAATGAGGCATTGGTACAGTTGTCTTAGCAGACATTCACTTGGCCTTAGTGTGAACTTATGTGTGAACTATTGTATCCAGAATCTCCCTTGGCTTCTTGCCCTATGCAAATGAAGGATCAGGAACAGTGTCTTTTGATTGGTTGTGCCCACATGCAAATGAAGGATTGAAAAGTGCATCTTCTGATTGGTCCTGTGTGCAGTAGCAAGCTCAAATGAAGGATTGAAAAAGCACTTTTCTGATTGGCTCTGCGTGGCAGTGATGAAGTCGGGGTACTGGGAGTCTCTCTCTTTCTGTGGGAGTGTCCTTCACCCTATTGCTGTCTTACACATACCTGGCCTTATGATGGGAAACTGGCTTATGTGGCTAAAGAAGCTCTTTCCTGCTGAAGTACTTGCTTCTTCTAACCTCATGACCTTGACATCATTCCTGTCCAATCCCAGGGTCAGCTCCTGATGGTACAATGCCAGTTTGGAAAGCAGGGCAGCAGCAATTCCAAGGGAAGCCCTGGAGTTGAAACCAGCTCCAGCAGCCACATCGTGTCATGTTGCCAACTTCAACAGAACTTGACCTCCACCTGACCTCCACACTACCAGGCTGCAGAGAATGGTGCCGGGTAGCTGTGAGGAGCACAGGCATCCTAGCCAAGCAGGGGACCACCTCAAAGAACCCCACAGCCCTTCCCACACACTAGTGGTGGAGGGACTATGGTGTTCTTATCCCCTCAGAGCCTCTTGGTATGCACCGCTCAGCAAGGAGGGAGGTTCTCTGTTTGGGCTTCCTAGATCCTGAGCCCTGGACAGAATGGATTAGCCCCAATTTCCTAATGTTACTGGCCACTCAGGTTCCTTTGCTTGCTGTTGAGCAAATCAAAGGAGGCCAATTATTTTGGTGAAAAAGGAAAAGGATTTAATCAAATCTGGCTGGAAGAGATGGAGGGGCCTCTTCACCCAAGTCACCATCTTCTGGTGGACAGGTGTACCAAGGTCTTTTATGGCAAGGAACAGCGCAGGCAGGGAACACAGAGAGATGAGTTCAGGCTTGCTTCAGCCCCTCTTGTGTCTAACTCCCTCTCCCCCATTCCTAAGGAAATGAAACTGGGCATGACCTCCAGGTGCCAGCACTGCATATTCTGTCCATTCATCAGGGCTGAGGAGAGATGGGGCTGGCTGTTCATGGGAGAAGCTACTTGTCTCCAAAGAAAAACAATCTAACTTTTAAAGTTCCATTTTGAGATGCAGGTTACTCTAAGGGCAAATGGGAGTGTAAACTTCCTTTTCCCTGCCTCAATGTCATGCAAAGAAGAGCGACCACAACTGCGTGCCTGGTACTGTCCTGATCACTTGCAGAGAGAAGCCCAGATGAGCTCACTTAATCCTCAGGCGCACCTGGTCGGGCCCCTCGCAAGGATCCACTCTGGTAAGCTCCATCCAAGGCTGGGGTCACTCAGGCCAGGAGAGGCGAGTGACTTTCTCAGCTTGCAAGCAGTGAGGGAGAAACTGACCCCGGGTATTTTGAACACAGGGGCTACACCTTTGCTTTTTTTTATGAACATGGCTCATGGAGCAGAAGGGAACTGGCATTGGAATCCTGTGCCAAGGCAGGGCTGGGAGTCTAGGCTTTTCTAAACTTGAAGTGGGGAGAAAATAACAGAAAGCACCACCAGGAGGGTTCTGGGCAGAAGTCAGACTGAGAGGTGTGGAGGGTGAAGATTCCTCCTCTTCACCAACCCCATGGCAGCCTGTGGGCAGGTAGAGTAAAGGAATTCCCATTCAGAGGCGTGGCCCTAATTATGTTGAATTCCCAGTGGTCATGAATCCCAACTCATCCAACCAGAGAAACCAGCCCTCTTGCTGAGAAGAATGATCTCATTATTTCCTACAGTCTACCTGGCCTGGATGGAATGTGCTGGCCTCCTTGTGGGCACCGAACTGCCCACATGCAAAGTCCTCTCCCAGCAATGTCCCCAGTTGTCTCTGCCCAGGCAGTCCAGTAGCTGGTCTATGGTTGGCACCTCTCACATCTTGCACAAAGGAAACCAGTGTTCATAAGACAACTTTGATCCCCTGCAAGGTCCAGTTAGTCCCCAAGGCCCATCACAGATTCCATTTTCAATGTAGTTTGTAAGAGCATATATTATATTTTAAGTCTTTGAAAACTGGCATCAGGTAGGCATGGTTGGCACACCTGTAATCCCAGTATGTGGGAGTCTGAGACAGAAGGATAGAAAATTCAAGGCCTCTCTGGGCTATATAATGAAGCTAGCCTGAGCTATATAGTGAGATGACATGAGAAAGAAGAAAGAAAGATAGAAAGACAGACAGAAAGAAAGATTGTCATCATATATGCTACACACCAAATAAAATATCTAGATCTTAAAAAATCAGCTCCCCGCTACACAGCTCACCCAAATAGAAAGAACCCCTATTCAGTTATTAAACCATGTCTTACTTCCTCATTGTTGGGACAAAATATCTGATACCTACAAGTTAAAGGAGGAAAGAATTATTTTAGCTGATGATAGTTTGTAGAGATTTTAGTCCATAGTTGGCTGGCTCCAAGGCAGGGTGGCATGGCAGAGGGTCATCACAGAGGAGAAACAGTCCATGGCAGGGCAGGAAGGAGGGAGTGACCCTTTCTTCTACTTTCCCTTTTTATTCCATCCAGGCTACAAGCCTATTTTTTGGTGCCACCCATGTGCAGGGGGGTTTTCCCTCTTCAGTAAGTCCATCACCGACACACAGCATTATGCTTAACCTATCAGTTGGCCAATCCAGTATCACACACCCATGATCCAGTCACTCTCAGAAGCCCCACCAATGACCTCATGAGGCTTTGGGGGGACATCTAGGTATACACCCTAACAAAGCATGAATGATACTGCTTATCAGATCCTAGGAAAATGACTCCAGATATCACTTGGGTCAATAAACTAGGCATTCCTAGCAACAGTGCCTTCAAACAGAAATCCTCCAACTTGGAGGTGTATGCCAATAGCCTGAGGATTTGTCCCAGCGCCAATTCTGACTCAGTAGTTCTGAGGTAGGGCCTGAGATTCTGCATTTCTAACAAGCCTCTGGGTGATGTGGCTGGGTGCACAATACACTTGGAAGAGCAAGACCTTAAATGGTTCATCTGTCTTGAGATACTACTGGTGCTGTGCACATCGATACAACCCAGAAACTTCTGCAGTGCAAGCTTCTTATTAGTACCGGTATCACCTGGGAAAGAAAACAGGCTCTTTGGATGGGAGGATCTTTGAGATCTGAATGGTTTTAAATTTCTTGACTGATGCTTTCCCATTTTCTGAAGATGTCTGCTATTGGACAGCTTTCCTGTCTAAATGCGAGCATCTTGGTGTCAAAGGACCTCCTGTCTCTAAGCTTTGGCCCAATACGATAAGATGTTTTCAGGGCGGTGCAGCTATTTTATAACTCTACATGTAGGTTGCAGGGTCATGCTGAGGTGGGGCTGAATGGGAGCAAGGATTGGAACAAAAATTTTAAGCGTTTTGAGGTGGGATGCCTTCCTTCACCCCAAATGGGCGAACAGTGTGTGACCGCACAACAGCAAGGCCAGGTGTGGGGTTCTGTAGCAACAGGGCCTCAGCCAAGCTCTTGTCCTAGAGCCTGCCAAGGTGGGCACAGGGGGCAAGTCACAGTCTCCCTGACAGTAAGATAGGTGACACTGTCATGAGCAAGAGAGCAAGATACAGGAGGCAGGAGGGACACACCTCCCACACAGCCTGGTCCTCAAACACTTCAAAAGAAAGGGGAGAACTGGAAGCGGCCTCATCCAAGATAATTCTGTTTGCATTTTCTCCTGGGGAATCTCCACTCCTCTGCTAAGCAAAGAGGGATAATAACATCACAGACAACTTGGTGCGGGCTGTATTCTGTAATATATGTCAGTGGTAGTTTATTGCACTGGGTAGAAAAAATAGAAGACATATTTCAAAATTTGGTTATTGGGAGAATGAAACTACAATCAGGTTTGTGTATTTAAGCTTCCAAGCTGAGTGCTTGCCTATTACTTAGAAGATGTTTCCCACTTGACTTTTTTTCCCGTGTCAGAGTCGGTGAGATTGACTGCGATGATGCACAAGCACCATGCACCGGCTCGTGCTCCGGGCCTCGCTCCAGCCACGAGGCAGGACGCTGGGGGGATTTCCATGCTCTCTCCCTTGTCCCTGGACAGGTCAAAGGGTTGGACTCCAAGAGCTTTCTGCATCCTAGTGACACTGAACTGAAAACTCTGCTCCAAATCAAGGCCCCCAGATTCTCTTACTTCCTAGGCAATCCCGTTGTAGCTTATTCTTGAAGCATCTTTTTAAAATTAGTATTTTTAGTAGTAATATATATTTGCAAAACATAATTACATTCATTTGGGGAATTGGTACATAGACATATTGCATCTTTATTTGGGTGGGGTGATAAAAAAGAGAGATTTGTCTGCCTGGTTCCACTAAACAAGTGCTTCTCAAAAATTAGAAATGGAAAGAAATGGAAAGAAATGTCTTGGAGTCCTGTCTTTGTTTACCCAAGCTGCTATAACGCATAATCATAAACCGTGCAGCTTATAAACAAAAGAAATGTATTTATTGTTGTTCCAGAAACTAGAAATCGGTGACCAGACTGCTATCACGGCCAGGCTCCTGTGAAGTTCTCTTCCAAGATTCAGACTGCCAACACCTCATCGTCTCAAATGCTGAAGAGTAGAGAGGGGACCAGGCTCTAGTGACTTTTATCAAGGCACTAATCCCATTCATAAAGGTTCCACCTCCACGATTTTATCTAATCCTTATCGCCACCAAAAAGCCCCTCCTCCTATTCCCATCACCTTGGACAAAGGGTTTCAGTATATGCAGTCCAGGAGTGCGGGGGGAAACGTTCACCCCTCCACAAATTCTGTTAAAGTGCACATTCTGATCCAGTAGTTCTGGGGCAGGCACTGAGAGTCTAAATTTCCAGCCAGCTCCTGGGCCAGGCAGGCGTTGACAGTGTGGATCCCCAGGACAACACACTTTGGGTGGCAGGACACCCGCAGTCTTTCCTGCCAATCTGAACTGCAGACACCGGAAGTCATCACTCTGGACCTGTTTCCTGTGCGACCTTGGTTCGCATATGCTTCTCCTACCAGCCAGAACTTCATATTGGGGTGCGTGACTTTCTTCCTCACTTCTCGCCCCTCCCCGCTCCGTGCCTTACTCGCCTGCCACATCAGCGTTGGGGCTGAGATCACCCTACGGTGGTGATCAGTAAAACATTTATTCAAAACAAGTCCTCCCTCACGGCACCTCCAGTATTTCACAGAGCACTCCCTGGGTGCCTGGAGCAGGCCCATGAGGACTTCAGCATAGCCATCCCAGCAAGAAAACAGGCTACCTAGGCATGGTTTCTGGGACCAGCTGTATATTTTAAGCTCTAGGCTACAGAAAGAAGCTTGAACTCCACCAGTCCAAAGATTATAGAATGTTAACATTGAAAAGAATCTTAAAGGTTATCTTATACAAATTCATCATCATGAAGGAGAGCAAGGTCAATAATAAGAATAATAAACACTTACTAAACACTTGCCATGTGCTCTCCAATCTTTAATTCCCATAACAACCCCAGGAATTGGCAGGATTATTATTCCCATTTTAGAGATGATAAAACTGAAACCTTGGAGAGATGAGTAATTTGCCCAGAATCATTCAACTTACAAGGGATGCAGCCCAGTTTTATTTGCCTCTACACGTAAACCACACTTTCAACCAAGAGAAGCCGATCTGTGTTTTCTGCAGATACAGGTGATGTATGGGTTCCCAATCCATGTCCTCTGAGTTAGAGCTCTTCCCCCTCTACGGTCAGTGGATTATCTTAAAGCAGACTTCAGCATCACGCAGTTCTATCTCTGGGTCTTGAATTTGAACACAATTACAATAGTGAAAAAGATTTATTATCTCACAAAGCATTTATAGCTGAATAGCTGTAGTATAGAAATAATACATAAATCATATCAGAGCACAGTAAACCACCTGTTCCTTTTAGAAAGAGCACGTCTGAGTCCCTATGGTGCCTAAACTGCTTTATGAGGAACTCAGTATGGAGTACACAGTGCTTCACTGCTGTAGCATTTTTGATAGCTATTCCCACAAGTAGCTGGTATCGACCTAACTTTCAAAGGATTAACATTTTCTTCATTGAATCCATTCTTTGATGCTGTATATGACAAAGAGCTTCCTGACACTGATGGGTCTTTTGATAAAATGGATTTTGAATTTGAAATGAATAAAATGGATGGTTGAATCATAAATACTACTTAGTGTCAAATTGTTCCTTAGGAGGTAAAACTTTAGAATTGTGAGCATTGGACTAACTACTGATTTGCCTGGGTTAGTGAGAGGATAAGAGTGCAATGGGCTGGAGGTGGGGACTGTTAGTGAAAAGAATTAGTAAGAACTTTTCTGAAATTGTCAGACAAGTCAAAAGAAAAATCCTCAACCAAAGTGCTAAAACAATGTAGCTCTTGCTAAGTGTCCGAACCTGCTGGAATATTTTGACAGCTAGTGTAGCAGGGCTGGGAGGCTGCAGAATAGGGGGTTGGGGGAGTAGGATCCATAAAAGGTCTATGGTTATTCTTCCAGAAACCCTCTATTTCTCTTTCTTGGAACTAAAGTCTGTGCAAGGTCATAGAGTCGAATTAAAATCTTTCCCTTCCTTGGCAATAGTCTTCCTTTAGCTGTGTCCTACACAGCCTCCAATCGGCCTGGCTCAAGGTTTCCCAGCACATGCACACAGGTCCTGCCTGCACGTAGCCACAGCACATGGTCACCTGTCCCTCGGTGACATGTCAGGCCATGGGGGGGTTCACATCCTTGAGTATGGCAGTTGTGGGGTGCAAAGATCTTAGAATTAAATGCAGAATGACCTTCATGATTGCCTATTTCAGAGGTTTTGAGCTGTTCTATGGTGGTAATCCCTAAACAGTAGAAACATTTATTTAAAACAAGTCCTCCTCAGGCACACTCTACACGAAAGTTCAGGCAGGAGATGTGGAAATAGGTACAGTCTCACTTATCCTCTCTGGATTTCCACATCCCCGGGATTCTACAAAACAAAACAAATCAAAACAAAACGAAACAAAGCAAAACATAACAGAACCCAACGCCTCACCAGTATACTGAAAATATCTGTTCATGCTAACTTCAGAGCTGGATGCAATGGTACACACTTATAAGCCCAGCACTTAGGGAGGCTGAGGCAGAATGGTAGCAATTTTGAGCCCAGCCTGGGCAACTTAGCAATTTTAGGGAGACCCTGTCTCAAAAAAAAAAAAAAAAAAAAAATATATATATATATTTATATCTACATCATCTATGTCTATATCTATTATCTATCATCTATCTCTATCTATCTATCTATCTATCTATCATCTATATCTATCTATCATCTATCTACCTATCTGTCTGTCTGTCTGTCTGTCTATCATCTATCTCAGTGTGAAGGCCCTGGGTTCAATCCACAGTACTGCAAGCAAACAAACAAATGCATAAATGCTAACTTCAAACTCAGAGCATGGCTCCCCAAGACCTGGCACTGTGATGGTGTCAGAAGCTGTCTTGTCTTTGTCGCCTCCACAATTTGTGACTATTTAACTTCTAGCTCTCCCGCCCCAGCCTGGAGCTGCCCCTTGCAGCTACTTGGCAGCTCTAACCCTGCAGGGTCCCTGCAATGCTCCTGAAGCACCCTGTGGACAGGGGCGGAGGGCATCCTGTCCCCATGCAGTTTTCTCTGGGGTACTTTTGTCCCTTGTGCCCAGAATCCTGGGCTGACAGCTGGCTGTTACACTGTGGCACCCAAGACATAATTATTCATTTGGACAATGAAACAAGGACAAAATCAGGAATTTGCTAGGCTGTGGTGGGATGGACACATTTGAACTACAAACATTGGAACGTGCGAGGATTCAGCAACTGTCTACTTTCAGAGCTCCCCTGCTTGGACACATTGGTCATCTGCAGTTACTTGCAGCCTGCAGCGTGGTGTTCAGTCATAGCCTGGACCATGCTGAGCACACAGGTCAGCCTCTGTTAGAACCCTGGGAGGAAGTGTGCAGGACTCGCAGCGAGTGTTTGTAGCAGTGGCTGGACACACTGGACACCGGCAGAGAGTGGCCCAGGCGGTGGTGGGAACCAGGATGCTCTGGGGCCGGGCACACAGGAAGTCATCGTGTTGGAAGCCCCAGAATGCTCCTTCCCAAAGGACCCAGAGGGAAGGTGTTGTCCTAACACCCTGGACTCAGCTACAGCCCACCTCAGCCATGACGAACACGCAGTAAAAACTAAAGCTGACAACAAACGCTCACAATCCCCCGGCTTCGTAAAAGTGGATGTTTCACAGCTTTGTGTGTGGTGTGCTGTCTGCTCAAAGCCACTGAGACTTGCAGCTCTGTTCCTTCCCTCCTCGGTTGATGCTGCTGCCCCAGCTCACTGGAGGATTCCTGTTTCTAAGGCACCGATTCACTCCCAGTGTGTCTAAGAGGGCTGAGGTTTCCAATCAAATGTGACGGCTGAGGCTGGGGTTAGGAAAGCAGACCAAGTCGGGTGACCCCGAGACAGTGCGGATTCCTCACGGAAAGCAAAGTGGGCATGGGCCCTGGGCTCAGCAGGACTCGTAGGAGCTTGTATGAGATTCCCAGAAGAAAGGTCAAGGCCAGGCTCATAGAAAGTGGGCTGGAGAGACAGCAGCCGCACAGACACTGATGTACGGTTCTTAAGTCTGCGGTAAATAATGATGGCTCCATCCACTCCCCCAGCCCCGCAAAGCTTCCAATCTCGGAAATGCCCACAGCCTCTCCTTCCAAACTCCAGGAAGCTTTTAGGAAGAGATAGGAAATAGGAGATCCTGTAAGGCACTTTTAGAAAACTGAACGTAGCTTCCGCCCATAGCCCCCACAGTTTCAGAAGTGCTTCAGGGAGAGAGAATGAATGCCCAGCCGCCCATGGCTGTGAAAGACCCAGCCTGTGTGTTCGACCCCGGCTCGGTCCGTGCGTCTGCATAGCTGGCGTGGGCTGCTTCGCCTCTGTCGTGGTGGCTGAAGGCGACTCAGAGTGGGAGCACTGGTGATGGTGCCTCAGAGTGGGAGCACTGGTGATGGTGCTGGACTTGGTTATTACTGAACAGACAGAAACTCCTTGCTTTCCATGACTTTTCCTGTTTAAACATAAAAATCTCACAAAGCCTTAAGAGAATATTGTTGCAATCACAAAATAACAGGTTATTGTAGAAAAAGGAATCAGAACAGGGTTAGAACACATGAGTCGGACAGCCTGGCTGCAGATAGAACCAGCGCAGGGGAAATCTACGCTTTGCGCTTTCTAAAACGTGAACTTTAGAGACGGCCCGAAGTGTCTGCTGACTACCATCTTCTTCCTCCATGCCCATACGGAGGGTTGTTTTAATTCACTCTGTATTACTAGAGCTGGAGTGGTTGTCAACATATTCAACTCTAAGAAAAGTTTTTGTTTTTATATTTTTAGAGAAAGCACAACTTTTTTATTGGTATACGTTCGTGATATATAGGAATTATATTCATTATGGGAAATGTGAACACACACACACACAGAAAGAGAGAGAAGTTATTTTTAGAAAGCAATTTTCACTGAAGTGTACATGTCTGATATCTAGAGCTTGTCCCTGAAATCAGAGAAGGAGGAGGAAGAACCCCAGAGTTCCCCGGGCATCTGAAATCAGAGCAAGAGCTTTCTGAAGTCCTTGGCCTGGTTATTTACAGGCAAGATTGGAGACAGGTAGAAGGCTTCACAGTTGTGTTGATGTCATCTTCCCTGAGTTACTGTACTACACAGAAAGGACCTTGGGTACAGCAAAGCCACATCCCAGAGAGCCTGAAGCAATCTCCTACTGCTGGAACACATGGATTCACTGCAACTGCCCTTCTGGTTCTGCAGGGGAGCTGGGCTGGGCCACTGAATGTTCATCCTTAATTACTTTTGTCTGTATTCTCCTCATTAGAGTATAAACAGGTTTCTAGGGCTGAGATCAAAGGCAAGCCCCAGGGGAGGTGGCAGGGAGGGGAGTGGCGAGAACAGGGAGTTCCTCAGACTCGCTGCTTTGTGCCAGGGGTGGACCGAGTGGCACAGGAGGCTCAGCCTTTATGTGACACCCAGGGCATCATCTAGTGCAGGGCCGGTCCAGTCATTACTCCTACCAAGGGCTGCTGACATTAGGGACCTGGCATTCAGGAGTAGGAGCAGCGACAGGAGCTGGAGTCCTGCCTTCTCAGGGAGAGTCCCGATGTCTGGGGCATCTGCTGGGCCACAACCCTTGCCCCGGGGACTTCCAGTTTCTAACGGGCACAGGTACGGCTGGCCTGTCTTCTCTGGGGTGGCGATGGGGACCAGGGGACCTTCACAATGCTTGGCCCGCTGGGTGCATCCCTTGCCTGCAGGGACACAGGTGCCCCCTGCACAGTCCTCTCTGCTTGCCTTTGAGTCTCAGCTCTCAAAGCTGGTCAAGGCTGCCCCAACAGGGTCAGAGCCAGCCAAAGATGCCAACTGGAGCAAGTGAGCTCGGGTGAGGTCACGCCAGGCTGACGAAGACAAAAGCCACCGCACTTAAAACATAGCCATCTGCAGGTCTCCAAACACACATTCTTTCCAAAAAGTATACTATTTTAACATTTTTATTGGGCATAATTTTATATATAAAATAAATTTCTCTTAAGCACGGAGTTCTGTAGTTTTGAGAAATGTGTACATCCATACCCCAAAGATGATTGAGAACTTCCCTACTACCCCAGAAGTATTCACTTGTCCTTCCCAGCCCCTCCATCTCTCCCCACAGGGGGTCAATGTCCTGATTTCTGCTTCTGACTCAGGGCCTTTGGCCAGCTGGGTGGGGACACTGCTTCTCTGTCACTTCGCAGACCTGGCCCCTCTCCTCCTTCCCTGCATGGCCTGCTTTGTATGGATCCATCTGCTGAAGGCAGGGCTGAAGGAAAGGCTGAGGTAATAAAGAGGGAGGAGAAGATGGTAGTTCAGGTGCCAGTGGTCTACCTTAGCCAGGCACCTCGCTGGATTGCATCGACCACAGTGGGTGAGTGACGTGGTGTGAATATGGCTTGGGCCCCAAACCGTAATGGTGTAATCCCTAATGTCTTATGTCAATGGTATTAAGGAGATGGAAACTTAATCTGACTATGGCATTAGAGATGGGGCCTTTGGGAACAAATTAGACAAGGGCATTACAGTAAAGTCCCTAACAATGTCACAGTGGCTTCATAAGGAGAAGAGGAGAAATCACATAGACATGGGGTCACACTCACCCCCCATGACACAAGGCAGTAAGGGGGGCCTCGCCAGAGCCTGCACCACTATTTGTGTTCTTTTGACATCCAGCCTCCACTGTGAGTGAAATAAGCCTTGTTGCTTTTTAAAGTATCCTGGCTGTGTTATTTTGTTACAATAATGAAAAGCTGACCAATGTAGGGAGGGTCTTGCTCAGTTAAGGAGTGGTGTGTGAAGAGGAGGAGGGAGAACTAGAAAAGCCTGACTCTGGGGCAGGGGGCAGCTTGGCCTTGGAGAAAGCAGAAGCTCTGGGTTTTCACAGATGTGGCTTCTCATCCGTACCTGTTAGCACTGGCATCTGAGGGTTCCTCTCACTTCCCTGCTGGTGAAATTGAGGTAACAACTTGGAACCTGCTAATCAGAGATGGTAGGAAACTTAAATGAGATAATATAAATAAAGACCTAGTGTAGAGTCAGATGACACACACAGTCGGTGTTTAATGCATGATAGCAGCTTCATTACGGCTGGCAGGCAGTGATGGTTCTTAGTAAATATTTTTCTTTTCAACTATTTGAGAAAGAGCTCAAAATGGCCAATGGGTCTATTAAGATCAGAGATGTTCCCTTGTTTTGCAATGATGTATTAGAGATGCTTATCATGCAACAAATTATGCCGCAGTCCAGGATGTGCTGATGTGTGCCTTATAAATGAGGAAATCGTTTCCTATTAGTACTCACTGCCACTTTGAGGAAACAGCTACCATAATTCTAACTTCATTAACCACAGTGCATTTCTGTTTGGCTGATAAAATGATGGATTATTTAGGGATTAAAAAGTCCTGCTTTTAAGGAACTCAAAAGTCATCATTAAAGAGTATTTCTCTGTTACCATAAGCTGGGCTTTCTCTAAACTGCTATCACCACAACTGACTACCAGGAAAAGAACAAAACAAAAACCACTGGGCATAAATACTCCAAAACAAAACAAAAACAAAAAACATGCAGCTTAGTTGAGCAACTCAGTACTTAACCAAGTTGAGCAATTTTGAGTTCAAATAAGAACAGGGATCCTGGATTCGCATGGATGGATCCATTTTGAAACATCAATTTCACTGTCCAAATTTAAGTTTGAAACGTGAGCCAGACCAGATAATGGTGACTCTGCACATGGAGTGTTTTCTGCTGTTGTTTTGGTTTAATGTTCAAAATTTAGAGAGGAAAAGAATGGTCCCACTGTACAGTGGGAATGGCCAGGTTAACTATGGTCAGACACCGGTGAAAATCACACATAGTAAAACACACAGTCACAAAACCAGCCTTGTGGCACCATTCCCAACTTAGAAGCATCAGTCTGGCAACTGGCCAGGGTGACTTCTAAATTAGCTACCAATCTGGAAATCCCCACTTCTCCGTTCCAGCCTTCCTACCCCTCATGGAAGTGAAACGAAGTCAGTGAGAGATGGAATTTCATCTGTAAGAAGGAGATACTTTTTGTTTGTTATACTTCAGAGGGAAAGAGAAAGCTTTAGGGTTCCTTTACTTCCGGTTATATTATAGAAAATTAAAAGAGGCTGTCATTTTTTCCCTAACAAAGAAGGTGAATCCGTGGGAAGAGTAGAATAGGTGGTCAAGAGAAACCCACCGTTTGCGAGAAAATCATAATGGCTATGTGTGGAATCAGGTGAAAATTTAGAATATCAAGGATACCCATTAGATTTGCGATACAGATTTTGACCAAGTTCATGAGCAGTATGCACAGAGCTGGGCCAAAAGGGCCTAGAGATCTCTCACGAAGTAGAAGACTCTCTCCCAAGCACAGGACAACTGATATGTGAAGGCAGAAGACAGGGCAAGAGAGCCAGGAAATCCCTCTGGGGCACCATGGACTTCAATGACCAAAGCTCAGGGAAGGGGCAGGCACATCAGCCTTTCAGAGATCAGAAGCACAGAAATTCAACGGCAGGTCCAGACAGCAAAGAGAGCTCACCAAAGATTCCGATAGTCAGGCTGTAAGACAGAGTCATATCTAGAGTTTGGAAAGCTGTGGCTTTGAATAAAGGGTAAAGAAATCTCTGGACTCTCTCAAGCATTCAGATTCTAAAACCTGCTGAAGGGAAAAAAATTGACTTCTTTCAAAATATTCGAGCATATGCTAGTTGGAGTTGACCCTCCAATTTTGAGTCCTGACAGAAGGAGGGGGGTGACATTTCCTGGCAGTATTATCTCCTTCCTGTTTTACGAAACATCTGTTATACAGTGAAATGTAAGGGGCATTGAAAGATGGAAAGGAAATGTTATTGTGCCACTCAGCTTTCTGCTACTGTAAGAAGATACCTGAGGTAATAAGTTCAAAAAGAGAAAAGATGTATTTCGCTACAGTTCTGGAGGTTTCGGTCTATATCAGCTATTCTTGTTGCTTTGGACCCGTGGGGAGTCAGTGTTTCATGGTGGATGCCTGTGGCAGAGGAAAACTCCTCACAGCATGATCAGGTCAGGAAAGGAGCAAGATGAACAGGAAGGGGTAGGCTCCCCTGTGCACTTTGAGGGCATGCCCTGCCCCCAGAGATAGGCAGACCTCCCAGCAGTCCCCTTACTGTCCCCTGAAGTACTTTTAAAGATTCCACTACCTCCCAATAACACCAAGCTGTGCACCCCGCCTTTAACATATGGTGGGCATTTGGGGGACATTTTAGAGCTGAACTATAGCTGTTACCCACAGACAAGAGAGAAGACGGCCAAGAGAAACACACTGGGAGAGGGTACAGACAGACACTAGGGGTACACATCCTAATGGATGTAGTAGAATAAACAATATAAGGAAAGAGATGAGAATTTCAATAGAGGTATAGAAATTACCAAAAAAAAAAAAAAGTGAAATGAAATGCTAATGAGATTTTTGCTTCTGACCAGGACAGAGTAAGTGACTAGATTTACCCTTTAGTGTGAAAACAGAACAACAACAAAAACCAGTTAAACAGTAGTTTTCAAGACACTGAACATTAAGCAAGGGAGAACGATCACTCCTTAGATGCACAAAATACAAGAGGGGAATCCTACGGGTGCTCCAGCTCACTGCCCTGTGAGAGGTTCAGGCTGCAGCACAGGGCAAGGGTCCCCAGAACAGCCTAGAGGCTCCTGAGATGAGAGAGGGAGCAGAGAGTTCGGGAAGCCACGCTGGCTAGAGCTTGTAGGGCCCAGTCTCAGAGAGGAAGCTGCATACATGGGTAACTCTGGGGATCATCACAGTGTCCTCGTGGAACATTCGGAGGAAGTGATTGGCACATGTCTGTACATTCCCTAAGGCGTAGACAGAGAGTCCCCCAAAGAATTATGGTAGTTTATGGTAGCCCGTGCAGGGATGAAAATAATGGTCTTCCCACTCTTCAGAGAAGAAAACCTCATACATCACACTGGGTACTGGTGAACGTGGGCTAGTGTTATGGCTTGCATCTAGATGTCCCCTTCAAAGTCTCACGCAGTCATAGCTTTTCAGAGGTGGTTGGGTCTAGGGTGTGTGATGCTGGGATTAAGGAGATGGTGCTGGGATTAAGGGTACATGATAAATCTAGGGTGTGTGATGCTGGGAGTAAAGAGATGGTGCTGGGATTAAGGGTACACGAGAACTAAATTAGTCCACTGATTGGTTTAGCATACTCTGGGTGTGGACAATGGGAAGGCCCACCCTGGTTGTGGGTGGCATCACCCAAAAGGCAGGTACTCTGGAAGGGATAAAAAGGGAAAGGCAGGCTTGCTGCTGCTTACTGGTTTTCTGTCTCCTGCCTGCTTGCCATGAACTGTTTCTCCTCTACGATGCCCCTCTGCCATTCCACCCTGCTTTAGAGCCAGCTGACTATGGACTGAAACCTCTACAAACTGTCAGACAAATAAACTTTTCCTCCTTTAACCTTGGGTATCTGGTATTTTTTCTCAGCAGTGAAAAAAGTAATTAAGACAGCTCCCACACCATGATACCGCATATCGAGTGGCCTAAGAACAGAGATGCATTTTCTCACAGTTCTGCAACCTAGAAAGTTCAAGACTGAGATTCAGGCAGAGCTTGGTTTCTGGTGAGGACTCTCTTCCTGGCTCACAGATAGTCACATGGCAAAGAGAGACCAGGCTCTGGTGTCTCTCCTTCTTTCGTAAGGACACCAGTTTAACTGAGTCAGGGCTCCACCCTTATGACCTCATTGAACCTTAATTATCACCTTAAATGTCGTACTTCCGAGAGAGCTGTGATGGGGAAGGAGAAATTTGGGCTTCCATATATGAATCTTGGCTGGGGGACACAAGTTAGTGCATAGCGACTTGGAAGAGTTTTATCTAGGTAGTAGAAAATAATTAAATCTAGTCAGGAAGAGCAAATTGTAGAATACCTGAAAAGTAATTTTTTATTGTATGAATTATGAATTTTACTTTGTTGGTTTCTGGATATTTTTGTATCCCTATAATTGTCTCAACCTTAATTCCCAGCTATGATTGTTTCTTGGAAATGTTTTGTACTTTTCAAAATGAATTTCTCTTTCTCCATCATGTGGGAAAGAAAGTAGGAAAATATGACAAAGAATAAAAGGATAAAGCAATCTATCAAAAATGACTCAGAGTACATATGGATATTATAATTAACAAAGATAGGACATTAAAATTGTATTCTATAACTTGCAAAATAATGCAGAGGCATGGAAGATACAAGAAAAGACCTGAGTCAAACTTTTAGAGATAAAACTGCAATGTCAGAGATGGAAACACGTGGGCTGAAGTTAACAGCAGATTAGACACATGAGAAGAAAAGATTAGTAGAGTTAAGCACAGGACAATAAAAATCATCCAAAATGAGATACAACAAAATTCACAGTGCATCAATTAGTGCTGGGAAAACTGCAAGTAAATTAATGTGCAGTTGTTGCAATTATAGTCCAAGAGAAGAGCAAGTGAGGGACAGAAAATATTTGAAAAATGACAGCAAAACATTTTCCAAGTGGGATGAAAACTATGAACTCACAAATCCAGGAGTATCAACAAGCGCCAATCACAAAAAAAAAGTTAAGTAAAACAATGTCGCATCACAATCGCCAACGAGAAAGGGGAAGTTTGGAAAACAGAAAAAGAAAAAGAAAAAGAAAAGAGACAAGTTATGTACAGAGAACAATGGCACACAGGACAGATTTCTTATCGGAAATAATGCAAGTGAAGCAAAAGTGAGTGCTGTCTTGATTTGTAGAAAAGAAAAACTGTCCTTGGACGCAGCTCCTCTTATTTCGTTAATCTGAAAAACAAGAGTCAGTTTATCCTCCCCCCAAACACCTAACATAATCATAGAATCACCTATAGACATTCTTAGTTTTGTTTTTTTGGGGGGTGGGGGAAATGGAAAATAAAAAGGAATCATCGGTCCACAATACAGGAATTCCAAAATCTAACTGGAAAAACATTGGGAGCTCCTTGATTAAATTCTGAACTTCGGAAACGATTCTCTGTGGCTCTAGGGCATGCCTTCTGGGACCTTCATTCTGCCAGCTGAATCATTCTTCCTTTTTGAAATGAGAATTAGCTTATATGTGGAGCTGAGTAGTTTCATCAACTTGCTTCCTACCCATAGAACTGGATATAATGGTTTATCATCATTTTGTCCTTTCTTTGTCCTTTTTAGTCCACGCCAGAAGTATTTCTTCTACAAGAATTTTCTCGAAAATTGTGTGGGCCTCTCTCCATGAGTTTCCCCAGGGCTCACTCCATTAGACAAATCTCCACCCACAGACCTTTTAGAGAAAGTCATTCTCTACCTCCCTTCTGTTGAGGTAGCTGAGGAACAATGCATTTAATTTTCCTTGTCTGGTTTGACTGAGAAGCTCCGAGGCATGCCTTTAATCTCTCAAAGAGGCCCTTTTTTGTGGCTGAATACTCTGACCTTTTGATCTTTCTGAGATTTTTAGTGGAAGATTGTACCTTACCCTCTTGGCTTTTTCTCATTTGTGCACTTTTCAGAGAGTACTTGTAAACTGTCTCTCAATTTTAACATGTTTTGCTTTTGGAGAAGGCTGAGAAATTTCAAAATCATCCGGTCTTGGTTTCTTTTAGTTTGACAGTTTTCCTTCCAATTTATCTCTGTCTTCACACAGAATAATATAAGCAGCAAGAAGAACTCAAATGGTCCCTTTAATGCTTGATTCAGAAATATCTCTAGATAGCTTAGTTTGTCACTTCTAAGTTTTGCTATTCACATAGTTTCAAGAAATAGTTGTGCTAAACTTCCTGCTACTTTGTAAAAGGATTCCTCTTTCTCCAGTTTCCAGTATTCCTCATTTTCTTTTATGTCATTGTTGGTGGCATCTTGAAGGTCCGTGTTGCTATTCACTGTCAGTGCAAGGCATTTTAGGCTCCCACAATGATTATCTTAGGCTGGGAATGTAGCTCAGTGGAGAGACCATTTGCCTAGTATGTGCCAGGACCTAGGTCCATCCTTAGCACTTCTGCCCAAACAAACTTCAAACACAGTGATTTTCTTCAAAATTCTCCTGGCCTGTGTCTACTGCCCAGGTCCAAAGCCACTCCTAAATTTTTAGGTATTTGTTATATTAGCAGTTCACCGCCAGTACTAAGATATGTATTAGCCATCTCGTGCAGCACAACATTACTACAAACTTATCAGCTTAAAACATGCCACGTATTTATTTTCTTACAATTGCTGCAGGCCAGGAGTTTGGGCATAGTTTAGCTGGCCTTTCTGCAACTTAAGGGCAAGCCATGGCTAGCTGCCCCTCTGGGGAAGGTTGTACTTCCCAACTTACACGTTTGTTGGCCAACTTCGGTTGTGCGTGGCCATTGGACCAAGGAAATGCACTTCTTGGTGACTGTCGGCTACATGTCATCTTCAGCTTCCAGAGGCCAGCCGCAGTTCCTTGCCACATGGGGAGATGTCATGGCCAATTGCTTCTTGAGAGGCAGCTAGGAGGTGAGAGCCTCTAGAAGCACAGTTGCTACCATTGCATGTGACACACTCACATAACCATATACACACAGTCATATACATGCTGCTATGGCTGTGTCTCGATTTCCCCCAAAGCCTCATGCAGTCATACAGGGGACTTTCAGAGGTGGCTGGAACTAGAGTGTGTGCTGCTGGGATCAAGGATGCAATGCTGGGATTGATTCATGGTACGATGCCAGGATTAAGCTGCCTGAACCTAGGTGTGAGTGCTACCTGTCCTAAGGGTGGGTAGCCTGGATAAGATATAAGGGACAGAAAAAGGGTTGTCACTTGTCCCTTGCTGCTTGCTGCTTCACTGTTTTGCTCTCTTCTGTCTGCCATGAACCGTTTCTTCTCTGCAATGTCACTCTACCATGCCACCCTGCCTCAGAGCCAGCCAACTATGAACTGAAACCTCTACAAATTGTGAGCTAAATAAGCCTCTCCTCTGCTCACTTTGAGTGTTGGGTATTGTGTCTCAGCAACAAGAAAAGTAACATGAGACATATCCTCACTTTTGTTATGTTTCTTTAGTTAGAACCAAGTGGCAGTTCATGCCTATAGTCAAAATGGGATTGCATCTTTAACAGGACAAAAGAAAAAAGAATGAAACAACTGACCTAGGATTCCATAGCCAGAGAAAATATCTTTCAATAAAAAAGGAAGGTCAAATAAAGACACTTTCACACCAGAAAGCAGAGATAATCAATATTTGACTGATGTACACTAGAAATGTTAAAGAAGGTTATCTGAATAAAAAGATATGGTACCGAATTAAACCCTGGGTCTCCTAGAAGGAATTGAGATCACAAGAAAGTATAAATGCCTAGGTAAACATCAAAGACTATGTGTATGTGAACACATATTACTTTTATATTTTATATTTTTATATTTTATATTTATAGCAAAATATAAGACAAAGCATAGGATGTGGAGAAACTAATTTTAATTACATTTTCGTAAAGTCCTTATATGTCTATGAAGTACTAAATATTGAGTGAAAATAGACAGTGAGCTTAAATGTGCATATTACCATTTCTAGAGCAACCACAAAGACAAATAGTTTAAAAGTCAATAGAGGAACCAAAACAGAATATTAAAAACATTACATTTATCTAGAACAACAAAAATGTAGGACAAGAGGAACAAAAAGTGTGTGGAATAAGAAGAAAAAAAGGGCCAGTGAGATGGCTCAGCGGCATAAGTGCCTGCCTGGCAAGCACGAGATCCTGAGTGCGACTCCCGGAACCCACATAAAGGTAAAAGAGGGCCGGTGAGATGGCTCAGTGGCGCAAGTGCCTGCTGGCAAGCGCGAGGTCCTGAGATCGACTCCCGGAACCCACTTAAAAAAAAAAGAAGAAGAAGAAGAAAACAAGAATAGCATAAACCCAACTGTATCAGTAATCATAATAGCTATATGTGATTTTCTCTTTCATTGCCTCTCCCCTTCTCTCCACTTCTTTCCCTCCCTCCTTTCTTCCTTTTCTCCTCCCCTCTCTTTTTCTCTCCCCTCCCTCCCCCTCCCTTTCCTCCCCTTCCCTTCCTTTCTTACTCTTCCTTCCTTCTCTATACTTTCCCTATACTTTCTCTATACTTCTCCCCTCTCCCTTCTTCCATCATGCTCTCCTTCCTTTCTTAAATATCTCTTACCAAAAATATGGCCAAGCAGTCTGTGTATTGGGTCTGCAAATACAGAGGATTTCACATTGCCATTGCAGTGTGAGTTAGTTTGAATAATTTATCTGCTTTGGAAAGAACCAGCTTCAACCAGCTACTACATCTCTACTTTGTTACCAGTAGGTTCTGTATATGACATCCAATAAAAACCTCATCAGAACTAGAAAATACACTGTGAAGAACAGATTAAGGGTATAGGCAGCTTTGTAGCTTTGGAGTCTTTTAATGACGCTGTCAGGATATCTTCCTCTATTGCTCTGAAAAAAAGACATTTCCCTTGTGAATGTCCGATATAATTAATAATTGCGGAGAGAGAGAGAGAGAGAGAGAGAGAGAGAGAGAGAGAGAGAAGGAGAAAGGAAGGGAGAAAGGAAGAAGGAGGTATCCTAACAAAAGCGGTGCACGTAAGATGAATGTGAGGAGTGTGGAACCCTCTCCTCGTTCCCCTCGCCTCTCGGCCCCGGCACTGGATCGCTTGCCCTGCTCCAGCTCGTGTTGACAGTCATTTTAGCCCCCCTGATTCCATAGTGACATTTCTTGTAGACATTTTCTAAATTCCTATATTAGGCCAGCTTGTGGAGGTCATGTTTTTCAGTGCTCATTCTGATGTCTGACATCAGTTTGGAGTTACAAGACATATCCAAACAGTGTTTTCTTTCTGAGAGTGGTGGCTACCGTTCCCGCAGGTGACACCAAGTGTCTTCCTTGTAACAGGTCAGCCTGTGGAGTAGCTGGAGCCGCCTGGCTTCCTGAAAGAACAGATATGACGTTGGCACATGTCCTACACCTTCCCTACCGTGGGAACATGCATGACTTCTGTTTTAACAAAGATGATTACAGACTAATCATTTGAATTTCTATTTTAATGTTATAAAGTACATGTTTTGGAAATAATCTTCCAGATATATTTTTGGCTGTTTTAACTCTGGTTTAATTTAATTAGTCAAACTGAGAATTTTTTTTTTTTTTCCCTGTTGTAGGTCTGCTTTGGTCTGGAAAGAATTTCTGAGATTTGTTTATCCTGCGTGGCTGTGTATCTGACAACTCGTTCAAGTGGGAGGCCTCCTCTTCTCACAGCGGCCTGCTCAGCGGGGGTTCCCGGGGGGCTGCGAGTCTTCTGTCTGTGGAATAGCAGCAGTTGGGATTAGGAGGAGTGAATTGCATCATGGAATTAAATCCCAATTCCAATGGAAACTCGCTTTGTGATCTTGAACAAACGTGTAAAATTCTCTGATCCTCAGCCCAGATCTCTTCTATTCCTATAAATGGGAGTACAGTATTACTAATATTAGGTGATATATTTAGATATTAGAATGTATCCTAATGCTACCAGTTCCTCAGTGTTATTAGAAAAAAGGAATTCCAGAAACAGTTCCGCTTTCCAGTCTTTCTAGTCTTTTATTGTCTGGAAAGATAGAATGTCATCTTTTCAAATGCAACAAATTGGGCGAAACGCGTGGGCACGTTCAGCTCAGTTCCCTTCCTCTTGGGCGACGTCTTTCCCTAAAAAGTGTGAGTTTCCATTTGCTCCTCAGGTCATTGGTCTTACTGGGCAAGACTGCCAGACGGACAGAGCCTCCAGCTATTCACCATTGTCTTATTTGCAAGATGGTTCTGTAAATCTGGAGATCAGTGAGGCTCTCACAGTAAGCTGCCTTCTGCAACTCAGAAATAAAAGTGATATTTTAGACTTAATCAACCTATACAAGCCTTGGTGGACTGAGGCTTGAGGTTTACTGGGGCCTTCCTTTGAAATTCCGAAAGCCATTTCACAAGGATTTTGCAACAACTCAGCAGAACAGAAAGGTAATACCACATAGTGGATGCAACTGTGGGCTCTGGTACTGGCCTGTTTCCGTTTTAATCTCCATTTCAGCCTTCCCTACCTGTGTGCTTGGGAGGTTATCTCTGTGCCCCCGTGTCCTCGTCTGTGAAATGACAGAAAATACAGTCCCTGACCTATAGGATGATTTTATGGATTGTATAAATCTGTATATCTGGAACGTAGAAGAGCATCTGGCATATTTTAAGTACTCCATTGTACTAACTACATTGTGTAGTTAGATTATACCTGCATCTAACAAGCATTCAATAATCAGTAGCCATTATGATCACAAAAAGGTGTTCATTATTTAGGATGACTAGGTAGAGAATACAGCTATAATGTAACAAAGACCCAGATATTTAATGGCTTAAGGAAGTTTACTTCTCACTCAGGTAACAGTCCTTAGAAATGAAGACTTATGTGCCCACAAAAATCTGCACATGCATGTTTATAGCAGCTTTCTTCATAATGGCCTCACGCTGGAAAGAAGCCAGATGTCTTTCTATGGGTAATGGTTATAGAAACTGTGGCACATCCAGTAATCTATTTTACTACATTCAGTAATAAAAAAAAAATGAACCATTGATGCCCATAACAACCTGGATGAATCTCTAGAGAGTTACTGAGTGAAAAAAATGTCAATCTCTAAAAAAGCGCATTCAGAATGATACCATTTCTACACCATTGTTCAAATGGCAAAATCACAGAAACAGAGAACAGACTTGTGGCTTCCAGGGCTTAGAATAAGGCAGGAGCGGCAGCAGGGAGTGTGGCTGTGAAAGGGCCACATGAGGCATCTGCATGGTGATGGAGGCATCCACGCGGTGACGGAGCCTTCTCTATCTGAGTGTGCTGACGTTTACATCCAGGTTGTGAGAGTGACCGAGAGTTTTGCAAGAGAGAAACAGGGGACAAGTTACTGTGGATCTCCTTATGTTATTTCTGAATGTAAAGCCACAATTATCCTGAAATAAAACTTTCGTTCAAAAAAAAAATCCCTTGATTTATTTCCTAAAGCATAAAAAATATGGAGACCGTAACTGGTATTTTTAAAACTCCCACTTAATTTTAGAAGACAGCTGAAAACCATTTCCTAAAAGAAAACTTTTCTCTCTGGAAAGCTTATGTTCACTGGAAAATATATACCTATTTGTAACCATCTCAGTGGTTTTGCTAACACTTTTCATTAGTCAGCCCCACTATCTGAGCTTCATCTGGATGACGTTTTTGGTGGCGAATGCTGATTTATTCAGAGCTGTCTGCTCTCCCAGCCATCGCACAAACTCTAAGAGGCCAGCACTGGACCCAGAGCCAGTGTTTGGAGAAGCAGAAAGATCAACTGCTCCTGTTTTCATTGACACTTCGTTGCTCCTGGACCTAAGACTTTAGACTGGCGGCCAGGTGAACAGAAGAAATTCTAGCATTTTCCAAAGGGTCAGGCCTCAGCACTTGTAACTGGCATGAGAAGATGAATTGGAGGGAAGATCTCGGGCTAACTGGAAGCACTGGTCTACTTCCTCTTCCACAGGCTGCCCTCCACAGTGTCACAATTCCCTTTGGTGACACCTCTTCTCCATCTTGGCTGTCCTTGATGTTCATTTTAACCAGATTCTTCTACCTCTTTAAAAAGTAGTCAAAAAATAGTCATTGGGCAACTACGCCATTCCGTGCAGTGGGAAACAGTAGAGAACAAGGCAGCACTTACATTACGGCTGCTGTCATCTTCCTTATCTTCATGAGGACTTGATGTGTTTGCATGTCCTCTGAGCAAGGCGTTCTATACCACACTAATCGGCCCTTTACAGTCAATACTGCCTGGTCATCGGTGAAGGGATGTTGGCCTAGCAATGCAGTGGGCACCGGGGCTGGCGCAGGAACTCTGAGCCTGATTTCACTCTGACACCTCTATTTCTTCAGGCCGTGGCCACTGGGGCTCTTAGCCTTGACTTAAGAAGCCAAAGTGAGCTTTTCCCGCACATACACGGTGAGACGTAATTCCAATCTGTGTTCTTAACCTCACGTTCCCTTTGCTATGTCTGCAGCTGATGAACCAGAACCCTGTCCTGGTGTCACTGTGACCACCTGACCTCACTGTTGGATTCATCTTTTTACCTGAAGATTCACCGCATTATTCTAAATCAATGGTTAGCAATCTAAGGGGGGGGGATTCCTAAATTAGCCTGAAGACTTTTTTCACTAATGTTTACAAATCCATCCAGTAGGGAAATCCGTGAAAGTCACTGTGCTCTCACCACCAATTCCATACTGACAAGAGTAAATAAAATACCCCCAACTCTGTGATCTCCGCTACCCAATCACCAACATCACCTCCTTTCTTACCACTTTCTTAACTCTCTCTGAGGAAATAACTATGATAGCTAATATTTAGAGAACAACATGGTGGTCATCCTTCAACCTCCTACTGAATTCTCTAGGTAATTATATTAATATCTTTATTTAGCACATAAAGAAACTGAGGTTTAGAGAGATCAGATAATCTCCCCAGGGCATGCACTGGAAGACAGGATTTAACCCAGTCTGCGAGCTTCTCTTTTGCTGCAGAAAAATGATCTTCATCGACCCCAAGCAGCACTTTTACTGCGCCGGACCTTGTGAGTGGGAATCGGCAGGAAGGACTGCTAAGCTTTTCTGGGGCCACTGGTAACTGAAAAATCCTGAGGATAGCTGCTAGGTAACTTTCAAGAGCAGTGATCGTATCTTAGAAATATCACAAAGGTTAGAAGCTTGGGCTCTAGAGTCCAACCAAGTACACCTGACACCCTGCTCCTCTGCTGACAAAGCTGGGACCCTATGCAGGTCACTTACTTTTCTCATTCATTTCCTTCCCTTCTCTGCGAAACACAGCTCATCATGGTGCTTATCTCCAAAGGCTGTAAAAGAAACGTATAATTGGATTTAGGTCTGTGGTTTAGCTCACGGAGCATTTTCTTGCTGAGTTTTTTGAAAGGTCGAAAATGGATCACTTAGTTTTCACAAGCATTCTCAAAACCCTAAGTAGCTTTTAATCACACTCCCTTTAACTAGTCTCCTTTCCAGACTAAACTGTCCTAATCTTGGAAATCTTGCTTCCTTTGGAGCTAGAATCACATGTACCAAAGTAGAAACAAAAACACTCTCTTCGGCATTTATGAGGGAAAGTGCAGCAGAGTGCCCATTCTCAGCAGAGCCTTTCCTGTGGAAAGACTGAAAAATGACAGCAAAGAAGTTCAAAGACTTGGAGCCGTGGAATAAAAACAAAATCCCCTAAAATTACACTGATGGTTCTTCCAGATAAGCAGGTAATTCTTCGAGGTAATTTGGAGAGAATTCAACAGTGTTTATTACAGGTTCACTTAAGAAAGGCAAACGCTCTGCCCTAAAAGCAATTTCAAAGCAAAACTCTAAACAGTATTTTAGAATAAGGAGGAAATTATATGCACACTCTTACCTCCCAGGGGTTTTGGAGGATTAATGAGGGAAAATAGAAGCTACAAGGAGAAAAATCTCCAGAAGAATGACAGGAAATATAAGACATTCGCCATAAATAAGTCAGGCTGACAAGGTAAAATGTGCATAATGTGATTTGTAATCGGCAGTAAATAAATACTTGTAGGTAGACTGACTTTCTGTCCAGTGGTCATAAAACAGTTGGAGGGGCATGAGCAAGTGGAGCCAGAATCACTGCAGAAAGCTGAAACTAGATCACACATATGCTACCTTTTCATATTCTTTCTTTGACTCTGAGTGCCAAAATACACTAGTATTTCTCCTAAAAACAGAGTATCTTAATAATTTCTTGAGGCACTAGTGAAATTATTTTACTTGCTGGGAAAATGGCACAAAATATCACATTGTTATTTACAATGCTTCACAGTATTGTAATGGGAGGAAAAGCCACATTGCTATCTAATAGATTTGAAATATTAAAATGTTCAGGATTCTTAATAAAAAGGAATAGACAGTGGGTATATCTAAGGCCTTTCCATAGAATATGAATGTATTCTGTTATTCTGCATCTGCATGTGAGTTCTTTTGGGGAAGATCGATAAGTGAGCTGGGATTCTCTCTCTGAAATATTCTGGGGCATGGAATCCTACAAATAACTCTCTGACCTTTCTCAAATGTTCATTGTTTTGAGGCCTCCACTCTCTGTCTTTCTTTTGCAGTTGTTGCCCTGAGAAAGCCATTCCTTTGTACTCATCGGTCTTCACGGTGGTCCGGTGCATACTCTTTTACTAAGGGCAGCAGTGTATCACCAGCATGGGATTAAAGGCCTAAATTTCAACATCTTTGAAGTCCAGAGTTTGGGACTCCATATCGCATAGTCAAGGGCATCCAGACTTTTACATCAAAATGACCTGAATTTGAATCTTGACTCAATCTGCCACTAGCGAAATGGCTTTAGATAAGTTGCTTAGATTTTCCATCCCCCTCCTGCAATGAGAGGTAATATTTACCTAGCGGGGTTATTGTGATGCATAGGGGCGAGTGTCTATCATAACACTCACTCATGGCAGCTACACAGCGTATTGTTGATAGAGTGGTTGTCATTGTGTTAGCCCAGCGCTCACACATGGAGCTACACTGGCCTTGAGCAAAAGGATGAGTGACAGTCCTGTGCTAGAGTTAGCATTTCCCCCCGAAAGGTGAGGTTTTTCCTTTCAGTGCCAGACTTATTGTTCCTTATTTACTGACCACTCAATATAGAAAACCTTGCCATCTGTCTTTGTTGTTGAACCACTTTCTACTGGAGCCTGTCCAAGGTCAACTTACCAACATTATCACCAAATATAAGGGTTCCATCGAGACTCGAATGTTTTTCTTTTATGATATACTTAAGGGATTTTCAGAAAGGCATACTTAATCTATATACACTAGAAAGTTTGAACTTTAAAATATGAGATTTCTTTCTTTCTTTCTTTCTTTCTTTTTTTTTTTTTCTTTCTTTTTTTCCAGTGCATGTGAGATTTCTTCAAGGAATTTTAAAAATTGCCCTGGTAAATGTGAAGCATTTTTTTAAATCCAAGTGCTGTCTTCCATCACATAAGATAATTTAGAACCATATTATTTCTCTATGGAAAGAATACAGGGGTCCTAGTTAAAAACATTGCTAGAAAGGAAAATACTCCTCTTGCATTTATAATAGTTTTTCTTTCCGCTTGATTAAGTAAGAAGGCAGTGTAATTAAGAAGGTGCTTCTTGAAGCATGGTCAGTTTGGGAACAAGGTTTTCAGGAATGAAATTGCTAACGTTAATTCTCAGCATGACAGGTAGAGAGAAGATTATTTGGTTATTAAGTGCTTATTTGAAAGTTACTTTCCTCCCCATGCTTACTATCTCCTGTTATCTGGATGTACACTGATTGACCGGAAACCCTTTCTTTTGAAAAGAGAAGGTTACCTTGTTAAAGGAATAACATTCCCTGGGCTAAGGCTCAGCACAGAATGGTTTTTCTACGAAGAGATTTAAAAAAGAATTGGAGGGGAGATAACGGAGGTGGCACAGTCTACCAACCTGATAGGTTCTAGTACTGTTATTTTGTGCAAAATGTTGTCAGAATTTTCTTTTGTCTAGGAAAAATTAAGTCTGGGCATCAGCTGTTTATCTAAATGCTGTTTCTTATTTTGCTTCTCTGGGTGGCCATGGAAATACACTTAGTCTTTTGATACCTTGGTTTCAACAACTAATAATAACTGAATAATTTGTAGTATTCTGTGTGGGCTTTTTAATTGTTATTTATTGGGCAGAACAAATTACCTCAAAACTTAGAGACTTAAAACAACAAACATTTATTATCTCACAGTTTCAGTGGGTCAGGAATCCAGACAGAGCTTCTTGGGTAATTCCTCAGAGTCTCATAGTAGGCTGCAAGGAAGCTGCCATTTCATATGAAGGCTCAGCAGAGAAAGAAACTATTTTTAATGTTATTATTATTATTAATGCATACTAATAACCAGATTAATGGGTTTCACTCTAGCATTTCGTACATATGTTGACCTATGACCATGTCTGCCTCCTCGCCCCTGTCCATCTTCTCCCTTCTCCCCTGACCCCTCAGGCTCTAATTCTCCCTTTTCTACCTTCAGATCATCTTTGTTCTGATGTTTTTCTACTTTTGAGAAAAAACATGATACTTGTCTTCTGTGCATGGTTATTTTACTCAACATGATGTCTTCCAGTTTCACCTATTTTCCTGCAACAGACAAACTTTCATTCTTTATGGCTAAGTTATACTCCACTGTGGATATACATCACATTTCTTCTATCCCATCTATTGACAGGGACCTAGGTTGGTCCCATATCTTAGCTATTGTGACTAATGCTACAATAAACATGGTGTGCAGTGTCTCTGTTGGGTGTTGACTTCATTTCTCTCAGATATATACCCAGGAGTAGTTCTATTTCTGCTTTTGTAAGGAGCCTCCATACTGTCTTCTAATAGTAGCTGTACTAATTTACATTCCCACCAGCAATGTATTATGGTTTATTTTGAGAGACTCTACTTCTGAGCTCACTCGTCCTTGTCGGTATGACTCAGTTTCTCCCAGGCTCTTGGATTAGAGGCCTCAGTTCTTTGCCAGCCATTGGCCAGGGACCATTCTAGATGCTGTGCCGTGTGGACGTCTCCACGGGGCAGCTCACAGCGTGGCAAGTGGCTTATGTCAAAGTGAGCCAGTGAGGGAAAGAGAGGATTTGCCAGGTGAATCCTTGATAACCTGATCTCAGAAGTGGCACCTGTCCCTTTTTCCATATTCTATTCATTAGAAATGAATCTCTGGGTACAGAAACATTTCAGGTAGGGATGACACGAGAGTATGAATACAAGAGACGAAGACTATCTCAATCATCTTAGCGGCTGCCTCCAAGACTTAGCTGACAACCTGCCAAGTCCTGGGGAACCACGTATCTAGGTCCAAGGAAGCTGAGAGCTCACTCTCACCCTTAAGCAAGACAACATTCATGAATTAAAAACCATTTAACATGTTTAATTCACTCATTTAATAACATTCACCGTATAGCTGCTACTTGCAAGATATTATATGAGATGTGTTTGAAAAGGCCAAAGTTAAAGAATGTAATACTCATGTAGTATGGTGTAAAAGATCCTTCAGCAGTGAAGACATCTCTGGCACTGACACATAACACACCAGAGAGTAACAGTTGGATCCACAGGAGGACGCGGTGGAGAGGGGTGTATTTGGCCCACACACCTCCAGCTGCATTTGCTTAGCTGCAACCTTGGAAAAGGCTCTATAATGGCAAAGTGGTTGGCCTTCCTGTGACCACCACTGGGAAAGCTTTAGGTGAGGTTTTCACCACTCTCCTGTTGACTTTGCCGATTCGGTTCATGGCTTCTTTTTCTCCAGGCAGGAGCAGTGGACTTTAGTCCTATGCAGTGGAAAATGGATCTCTCCAATGACCTCTCCTGGCGCCACTCACCGTTGTTTTCTATACAACTTTATTGTTATTTAGATCTGCACATCTTACTTGGCTTTTCCATTTGTACTCTGGTCTCCCCAACTAGATTTGTTCTCTAAGAACCAAATTGACTCCTCACTTTTCTCTGCATATAAACAAGGTTCATTAACATAGAACCTTGCAAAAAAGATGTGAAAAATGATTTGTGCCTGGATGTTTCTTTCAAAGAGGCCTAATTTACATGCAGGGCCCATGTAGGATGATTCACCTTAGAATCATTAGTCAAAGGGCTTTTAAGGGTACAGTCTTATTTGCCTTTGCCCAATTTTTGATTTTTTGCTTTCTTGCTGTCTCTCTTTGAATTTTAGAGTAATTTTTCCTGCCCCTTAAACTTTTCTCCATGAAAAAAAAAAAAAAAAAAATATATATATATATATATATATATATATATATTTTTTTTTTTTTTTTTTTTTTTTTTTTGTGGGTACCAGGGGTCGACCTCAGGACCTTGCGTGCCAGCAGGCGCCCGTGCCGCCGAGCGATATCACCGGCCCTTTTCTCGTATGTGGGTCCCGGGAGTCGAACTTGGGCCCTCGTGCTTGCCAGGCAGGCGCTTATGCTGCTGAGCCATCTCACCGGCCCTATTTTTCTGTTGTGTTTTGCCTGAACCTGGACTCTGCTCTTGCAACAGCCCTGGTACACGGAATAATGGGCATCACAACCTGCCCTGTGGGGGACAGCAAAGAGAGTATCCCCGGCCAGACAGTCCTCAGCCCTGTCCAGAAACCTGCAAAGAGGCTGGTGCCTTGGCTCTTTCTGTACTTTTCAGAGTTTTTCTATTTAAACATAGCCTCACAGGTCTACTATGATAGTAGTAGGTATTTTAACACATAAATATCTTTATCCACTTGGGGAATCTGCTTCCTGTTTTGACTTGTTCTCTAAATATATGTAATTTTTAAATTACAGGTTTACGTCAGGAGGACAATTTAGTCAAGTATTACTTTCTTCAAAAACACATGCCCTGGTTGCTGCACATAAACTGTGGAATGTGAGCGGGTTCAGAGTAGGCACAGATGGAATCCTCTTCTCTCAGTGCCCTGCCTCAACATTAAAAAAATCTCTCTTTTCTATAGCAGCTAAGCCTATGGAAGGAGCTGCTCTCTAAGCATAAGATGTAGGGACAAAAACCTACACCGAGGCCACCGAATAGAAGAATAAATTACCATCCAGGGGCTGACAGGCACTGCAGATATCCTGTTTAGGGAAGTAATGCCTGGCAAGGGATTCACCAATACATAGAAAGCAGGCATGGCTAGTTTCTGCCAGAATTGACTTACCTATTGTTATTTTTTCACTATACATATTTCTTTTGTAGCATATATGCAATTCTTCCAAGTGAATCTCCTAGTGTTTTTCCTAAACTCCTGAGTCAAAAGAAGGGGAGAGGCCTCCTAAGGAGTAAGCAAAGTCACCTAGCATTTGTTGTCACTTTTCTGGTGCCCAAGTGGGAAGACTAGAAAAGCAATATTCTCTGGAAAAATGAAAATTAGGCTCTTCCAATTAGCCACATAGCCTATTCTATTCTTTTGTGGTATACCACCTGTAATATTTTCACAACTTCCTTCAAAAAATAAGGAGAAGAAAGGAAGGAAAGAAGGAAGGAAGGAAAAGAAAAGGAAAGAAAAGAAAAGAAAGAAAAGAAAAGAAAGTTTATATATTAGAAGCAACTGTAATTCTTACACACTGAGATAAGTTTGAGAAGTTTCTCTAATAACATATTAATACAGGTTTGTCCAAGATGTGTTTGGACATTGGCCTATAAGGGGGTATGACAACAAACACAGCTCTAGTGTGAAAAATAAATTTCACAATGACAAGTACTCCTGTAGGAAATATCATTTCAGAGTGTTTTACTAATGCATCAAAGATCAAACACCAGAGGCCTCTGGTGAGATCTGTCTCTTCTTGGTCTTCTTAAGGGCAAGAGAAAGTGCAGGGGCCTACACTCTGCCTTGCATTCAGATGTCAGGCCTCCTCTTCACCTCCCTCAGTGCAGCCACAGCAGTGGCACTGCTGCCCAGGGCCCGCCCTGGGAGACTGGTTCCAAGGTTCCAGCTGCTTCTCACCAGTTTGGCATCAGCTGGTATCCGGTGGAGCCCATTGAATGGGATGTTAATGCTGGCCTCGGAGTACACAGAAGGCCAGAACCAAGATGCAAACTTGAAAAGAGTTAACAATCTGCAGAACTCGACATAAAAATACTAGGTGTCACCATCAATCTTTATCTTTGTTTCCGTGGATATTTGCCAGGTGAATCACGATGGATATTGGACACTTAAAGGAGTGGGGTGAAGAGGGAAGGAAATCTCCTCCCCACACAGCACTTGGAGTCCTAATGTCAAGCAATCAAGGTTGGGCTTGTGTTTTGGCACCTGACCAGTGGTGACGGTCCCCCTCAGGATGATGGGTTCCAGCTTTCAGCCTTACACAGGGGGTCTGGACTCCAAGCGGGGTATCTGCAGTGCCTGTCAGCCCCTGGCTTTCTCTCCCTCCCTAGCAGGGTCCACACAGGTGGTAAGAGAGGGCACACAGGCACCGAGAAAGGCCAAAAAGCAAGCCGGGGATGAGACACCCAGACAGAATTCATCCTTTTACCTGGCTCCTCAAAAGTGTGAGGCCAGCAATCCAGTCCTCTTTTCCCATGGACAGGATGAAATCCCGGGAACCACAGAAGACTAAGGAATTCTTGACAAGTTTCCAATTCTGATCCAGGACAAAAGGTGTTAACCCTCTTGACCCCCATCAGTTCACATTCATAAGTCACCCACTTCCCTTTCCAGGACCGCTTAAGAGTAAAATCCTTATTCAAATATGAATTTGTTTTGTTTTGGTCATCTCCTACTTCCGGTACAGAATGGCATCTTGTGCTATGGTGTCATACTGAAGAAAGTGGGTCCTGGCCTGCATCACGGCTGTGGTCCTTACCAGCTCTGCCAAGCGGGGCGTGTGATTTGAGTGGGGGCTTCTCTTTGCCTTTAATCTCAGATAGCTGGGAGCAATACATATGTGAAACATGCACGGCAGGTAGTCGGTGCTCAGTAAATGGGGGCCTAGTGTTATTAAGTCTGTACCACTCTTGTTTCAGGCCTACAAGGCAGCCCGCAACATTAAAATTGCAAAAATAGATGTCTTCTCCGATCAAAGATGGAGGCGAGACCTGTCCCTTGGGAGTCCCCTTTCTCCACACATGCCCTGAACTGCCTTGGGTGGCTTCATTAAACCCTACAAAGAGTCCTGAGTTTAATCCTGGCCCTGCCTTGGCTCTACAACCTCAGGCTGCTTCTCTGTGGCTTAGTTTTCTTTGTAGCAGGAAAGGTTGGGTGAGACGCCAACAGTGACTCTCAAACTTGGTTGCCCGTGAAAATCACACAGGGTTAGTTTTAAAGTTTCTGATGCTGACACCTCTCTGCCCAATTCCGTCAGAAGATCTTGGGGGTGGAACTCAGGCAAGAGGGGTTTCGAAACTTCCCAGGGGATTCCAGTGTGCAGTCTACTTCGAGCACTACAGGTGTAGAAGATCAGTGGTTCTTGGCTGGCCATGAAAATCACCTAAGAGGCTTAAAAACGTGACAGAGGACAGAATCCCACCCTAGAAGCATTACAATATAAAGCTCTAGGGGTTCCCAGACATTGGTTCACTTTCAAAATTCCCCAGGTGACCCCAACATGTGGCCAGTTCTGTAGATGTCCAAGTCAGATGATCTGCAAGGCCTCCTGGGTCTGAGGTGCTAAGCGTCGAGGAGTCTGCTCTTGGGGTGTAGGGGTGCAGGTATATGCACTGTCCTCAGTGGTTGCTCCAACTGACCATTCCTATCTGCTGCCAAAGTAAGCCCTTCTCTGGCTGTGATGACGATCTCCCCACATATCCACCTTCTCTGGGCTCCGGCTATGGACAGTGGGGAAGGACTCCCCCACTTACGATCTATACAAAGGTCACCTGACTTCATCCCAGCCCCATCATAGCAGTATAAGGACCTTTTGGGTTACACAGACCGCTTTGGTAGTCTCACAAAATCTGCAGATCTTCCCAAGGAGGATCATACATGCGCATCAAATGGAGCATACCATTTCCACGGGGCCCCAAACCACTGAGACCAGGACAGTTCTACTCCATTTGACCATAATATAAAAGTCAAAGTTTTACATAACCTAGGAAAGCAGAAATTGCAACACAGCAAAAGAGCCTAGGGCTGAGAGCTAGTTTGAAAGTTGTTTCCATTTTGGACCAATCCACATTTAGGAGTCACTGGATTATTTTATGCCTTGGTTTACTTTTATGTTCTACCTTTCGCTCCTAAAATGTTGGTACATTCTTCATACACACCCTGTCCAAATTGTCTTTGGGACTACAGCACTGAAGGGTGTCTTTCCCTCACTTCTCCGGGTGCTTCTGTTGACCAACAGGCCATAGGAATAACAGTGTTTAGACATCTTGGTGGCGGGGTAAAGGGTGAGATGCAATGTCCCTCTATCTGGAGTGTGATTTGGACCCCTGCCTTGATGCCTTTGGACCCACGCAGGCACCATGCCCCAGTCCCCATCCTTGGTGTAGAAAGGCTGGAACTAGAACCAGATGTCTGAGAAGCAATCTCCAGACTGCCCAGTAACTGCCAAATGAGCCCCACAGTTGGCACGAACCGCCCAGCTGACGTGCCAAGTGGTTTGGAGTAAGCAGGAGCATTGCTGGGCCTCTGAGCTCAGCAATCCCAGGAGAATCTGTGCTCCAGCCTCCCGGGACACACAGGCCAGGAGAGCTCTCTGTCTTCATCCATCAGGGCTGTGATAGCAAACACCGCAGGCTAGCGGCTTAAACATGTACTTCCTGCAATTCCAGCGGCTTGGAAATTTGAGCTCAAATTCAATGTCTGGTGAGGGGCCACGTCCTTGCTCATGCCAGAATGGGTGCTGTCTTCTTGCTCTTTCTTCCCACGATGGAAGGGGTGAGGGAGCTCCCTGAGGTCACCTTCTAAGGCCCTAACCCCCTTCTTATGACCTAATGACCTCCCAAGGGTCCCACATTCAGACATTATCACTTTAGGAGTTTCAACATATGAGTTTCGGGGGGACTCAAATGTTTAGGCTGTAGCAGCCTCATCCCCGCAGGAAGAGGACCCTGGGAATTCCAGACTTACTGCAGCCACAGGACAGAGCAGGACTGTCCTTCCGTCAGCCGTGGGCAGAAGTTGGCCCGGACAGAAGTAAAGTGTGGGGCAGGCTCCTGGTCACTCCCCATTCCCATTCTACCCTGGCTGTCCTCCTTGGTTTTCAGATAAACCTTTCGGAAGAATGAGCAAGGTGAGAAGAAGGTAGAAGTTTCCAAGTTGGGCACTACGGTTGGACTCAGAGAACTGAGAAAGGAACACCCAGCACCCCAGGAGAGAGTCCCCCCTGAAGAGCATCTGAGGAAACAAGAGGAGCTTCCAACCGGAAGTGGGGTGGGAATGAACATCAGGAACTCTTCCGACTCAGAGCCCGAGGAGGAGATCTGTGGGGGAAGGGATGAAGCCTGGTATTCTGACAGAGCTTCTGTAGGTGTGCTTTTGTGTTTATACCAGGTGCACACCCATGTCCCTCTCTTGATACCCGCTAAGACGGGGCTGTCTGGGAGCTGCCCGCTCACTCAGCAGAAGGCCCTCCTCCCTGGGAACCAGAGAAGCCCCCAAGGGCTGCAGACAGAGCTGTCCAGGGGAGAAGAATGCTGATCTCCAAGCTCCACACCCTGAGGTATTTCGGTCTTTCTAGCCCTGAAACTGTGAGTGGAGTTGTTCCTCACACAGTGACATCTGCCTGTCACCGTGTGAAAGGAAGAGGCAAGCAGGGTGACAGTCTCTGGAATCACAGCTTCCCATGTCCGACTTCTCCAGGCTTCAAGAGATGGACACGCTTGCACTTTCCCACCCTCAACTCCATCTATGACTCTTCTTCTTTTATCCACTAGGAAGGGCTGACACGTGGACACTCCCGCCCAGCGGGAGGGAAGGGCTCTGATTGCCTCACCGTTCCTGGGTTGCCGCTCTCAGGCTGTTTTGCAACTACTGTTTCCAGCTGGGATCGAGGAATATACACAAGCAGTATATTTTTAAAAAATATTTACTTCTGTGAAAATAAAGATAGGTATCTCCTAGTTTCTTCCCATAAACCAAGTGATTTGTGTTTCCAAGCTGGGGCATTTCTTACTGTCTCTGTAGATGCTTTTCTACCACAGGGATTCTTTTCTTTTTTAAACCATTTTTTTCGGAGAGGAGCTTTCATGTTCTGCACAAAGTTGCTTTCCAGTGTGTATCTGGCTCATAGAGGGAAGAGACAGCAGCTGTTGAGGGCACGGGGGGAGCTGGCCAGCACCAGGGAGGGTGGTGTGGGGGTAAAGCCAAGTTAAGACACTGGCCAGAGGTGACCTAGGAGACTCACTTTCAGGTCCAAGAACTTACAGGCTTCTGTATTGTTTGTCTACACCACTGTAACTCCACAAATTTATGCCAGTGAGTGAAATACAGTGTTACCTTGGTTCACAAAGTCAATTCTCTCCACAGTTCTGGTCACAAACCAGGCTGGATGAGAACCGAATGAATCTTCCCCATAAGGTCAACATTGAACCTAGCCATTGAATTTGATTCAGTTCTCTTCTAACTCGGTCTGCGACCAGAATCATGGAAAGGATCCAGTTCATGAACTGAGGTCCCACCGTACACTGTCGCTTGGATGGTGATCCCCACCAGGGTGTTCTTTATGATCTTTGTGTGTGTAACAAGTTTTCTCTGCCCCGTTTGTTAAAGAGGCTACCTTCCTTCCAGCGATGTTGAAGATCAGACATCTGAATGTGCGTGGAGTGACTCCTCCGTCTTCTAATCTGTTCCCTTGATCCACACGCCTGTTTTTGCACTAGCGCCATGCTGTGTTTATCACTGTGGCTTTGTAGTATATCTTCAAATCCGGGACTGTGATGCCTCCAGCTTTGTTTTTGTTGCCCAGGACTGCTACGTTCAGGGCATGTACATAAGCCCTAAGACGGATGTAAACATTATGGACTGCAAACATGTATTGATAAAAAATTAAAAAAAAATAAAACGAAGTACTATTTGTCAACATAAAAAAAAAAAAAAAAAAAACCCTAGGAAGAAATGAACATAATTCACACTATCACCTTGGGGAAAACTGCCGTGCAAGATGCCACCGACCTGCTTGTGTCCCCCTCAGTGAGTCAAGGAGGTTGCTCTGCATTTCCGCTTCAGCCAGGGCCTGCCCGGAGCCTGCAAGCACAGGCCGTTTAGTCTAGGAGAGAATTTACTCCGCAGATTCATCGTGCTAGAGAACTGCAGAGGAGCACCAGGGCTGCCAGGAGGACAAAACCGGAAGCAGCAGCTCTGGCCCAAGGGCTGGGGGCACAGAGGGAGGAGCTGGAATGACTAAGCCTTAAGGTTGGGAGAAGGGCTGCATGGCCGCAACTCTGACCTCTGCGAAGGAGGAGCCACGATGCAGAAGCTGCGGAGAGAAGCGTCCCTCGGGCGACTCTGGGCGCCCGGAAGCAGGAAGGAGCGCAGGCGCGCATTCCCCCCGCTCTCCCGCGCCCCCTACTGGAGGCACCCAGAAGGACGCGAGCGGCAGGGAGGAAATGGAATTCAGAGACTCGCCGCTGAGGACAGCGGTTTAACGACCAGTGCGCCCGGGTGGTTTCCCCCGGCTTTCGCGCCATTTCTTGCCATTCCCCCTTCCCTAGCCCACTATTGTAAGCTGCAGAACTGCCCCTCATTCGCTTCCTTGGAGACGGCTAGGCGAGGGCAGAAGTGGCTTGGGGGCGCTTCACCCTTCAGGTGCCAGCCGGCTTCTGCCCCACATACCCGCCTCGGCGCTGCCGGTGTTCGGGGCTGATGGTCTCCTGCTGCGGGGCGTCCAGGGCACCAAGTGCCCCGGAGCCTCGCCCCGCCCCACGAGAGTAAGCCAACACTGACAACCCCCAGTGTCCGCAGCCTGGATGCCCCGGGAAACTGCGAATCCCTGCTCTGATCGCACAGTGTTCCCCTGCATTTCCGCCCTAGAATTAGAACAGCGAGGAGACCAGGCCCTCGCAGGCTGCCTCGGCTTTCAGCGACCCGGCCGCCCGGCTTCATTCAGAGTCCCAGGGTGCAAGGAGAGGGCGCTGCCTCAGTCTCCACTTCGCGGACAGGGAAGCGGGCCCTGGCAGGGGCTGGCCCGCTCTGACCACGCCCCCCTCACGGCAGAGAGAAGCAACGTCCCCCTCCTCCCCCGAGCTACCAATAATGTTTCTTTTATTTTTCTTTTAAAGCGTCCAGCTGTTACCAGGAATACCACATAAAACATCTTTATGGAGTGAACACAGGCCCCAACAGCTTATGCAAGCTGGCTCCGTCCAGGGACCAGTGTTTCTAATTAATGCTTGGGTTCAGGGCCCCACCAGGCCCTACTTGCACCCTCTCGCCTGGTTCTGGACTTCTGGCTGACCTGCCCGGCACCCCTGTGCTTGTGACTAATAAACGCCCCCAGCGTTTCTCACCAGGTCTGGGAGGGCAGAAATAAGACTCGGTTCCAGTTCACCGCGTTCCAACCTGGACGTGGAGCCTGCGCTGCAGGCGCCGGGAGAGAATTGGGCTGCCGCGTGCACACAGCAGCGCTGGTGACCGTGGCCTCTCTCACTGGCTGTGCTCAGCGCCTGGCGGTGCCTTGCTGTGGCCTGTGGAGAGCCTCAGAGAATCTCCTCACCACCCCATAAAGGAATCAGTCTCGGGGGCACTCGCCAGTCATCCCAGCACTCGGGGAGGCTGAGGCAGGAGGACTGCAAGTTCCAGACCAGCCTGAGCAACTTAGCGACTGAGTGAAATGTTATCTCAAAATAACATTTTAAAAAAGGGTTGGAAATGTAGCTCGACGTGAAGGCATTAGGTTCAATCCCCAGTGCCAGAACACACACAAGCACACACACGCACACACGCCCACGCATGCACGCACATACATGCACACTTTAGGGCACTCCTCTTCACATCACGGTACACTAGTGATCCCTGGCGCTTTTAGGAGCCGAGAGTGAGACGAGTGTGGCTGGCAGGACAAAGTAAGAGCAGGTGTGAGACAAGTTCTGCCCGCACGTGCGTTCACAGGCATCTGGGCGTGCATGTGCACAGTTACACCATACACACTTCGCACGCGGGGTGCTGGAAACCAAGGTCATGAGGTACAGACCCTCTGCAGCCCCATGCCCCGATAGGTTAACCGCTTGACTAATTGATTACCTGGAATAACAGGGCATGAAAGCTCAATGGAAACTCAAGGATCGTTTGTCTAACCTCGTTTTACTAGTGAGATAAAATGATCCACAGAGGTTAGAAGGCAAATCAACAACCCTAAAGTCAATTAGTGGAAAAGCTCAGAACCAGGACCACCACTGCGACCAGGAAAATAGGCTTTGTCTCTACCCCTGCGCTTGGCTACAGAGCAGGGCCCCTTGTTTCCAGAGGAAGGGGCTGTTCTGTTAGTGCCTGGGTGTGTCCGCTCCTGTCCTTCCTCGTTTCCCTGTTCCCAGGGCTCCTCTTCCTTGGCAACACTCCAAGAGGTCAGATCCTGGCCACTGGGGTAGGCTGACCTAGCGTGAGAAACCGTGCAGTGTACCCAGTCCTCCCATTCCCAGAGGATGGCAAAGCCATGAAGCCTCTAGCTGTGCTACACAGACACTTGTGCATGCCTAAGTAATTGGCCATATTTTCTCCTCTTTACTGTTGCTGAACATTTAGGAATTGAAATCTAAATCTAGGTTTTACAGCTTAGAATTCATAAGCAAGCAGGAAACTGTCTTGGGAAAGACAGTGTTATAACTTTTATGAATTTTTCATGGCACTTAGCATCATGCTGGAATGGAAGTGGAGCCATCATTCCACTGACACTTGCTAATTGATTGTTAGTTAAATAATGTAAAAATAAAAGGTTTTGTATTCTTTGTTTTTGGCAGTGCCAGTGCCAGTGCCAGAGGGCCTTATGCATGCTAGGAAAACCCTTCATCGCTGAACTACATCTCCAGCCCAAGATACTAGGCTTTCAAGTGACATGTTGGCACTTAGGGTCAACCTTTCCAAAATACGAAGGGGATCTTCCTTGCCTCTCTTTTGGTGATTGCAGCGTATCAGGAGGGTGACTGTCCTGAAGCTCCGGGCAGATGCCAGGTGTAGGACAGATGCGTCATCAGACTTTATGCACTGCAGAGGGTATGAGTCAAGGTGACGTTTCTCAACGGTCCAGAGGGCCAAGGTATTCCAGGAAAGAGCCCGGGCTCACTTCCTCAGTGTGCGAACCCAGGAAGATCACTAAATCTAGTGATCTTAGAGTAGGGATAATCAAACGTGTTAGTCTGAGTCAGTTTTCCATCACTATTATAAAATACCTGAGAAAATCAGCTGAAAGGGAGGAAGGTTTATTTCGGCTCATGGTTTCAGGGGTTTCAGTCCAGGGTTGCTTGGTTCTGTCTCTTTGGGCCTGTGGTGAGGCATAGCGGGAAGCACATGGGGCAATGTTGCTCACCTTATGGTAGATGAAAAGCCACAAAGCAAAGAGAGAAGAAAAAGTGAGGATCTCTACATCTTCTGCCAGGGCAGGCCCCAGTTACCGTGACATCAAACCATCAGTCAGATCCCAGGACTGTGAGGATGACATAAAACAAGGAAACAAGACTACATAGGGCTCCATATAAACTGTAGAGGGCCGTACGTGTGGTGGTTGTTATTAATGCACAACACAAGCTAGAAGCACCCATATTAGGGAAAGTGGCTTCCCTCTGCATTTGAGAAGGTTTCCCAAAGCCACATGAGCACCTGTATTTCAGGTGTGATGTGGTCACACAGTGACAGCCTCAATGCTTGGATTTCAGGGTGCCCCAGGGCAAAACAAACTTCTTAATTGAAATATCAATTTTAGTTCATGAAACTCTAAAGAGTAAGGACTCACTAGCTACTGGGGTATCTTGCTTGATAAAATAAATATTCTTAAAAGCTTGCTTACAAAGAAAACGAATTTATTTTTAGAAAGCAATTAGTTTATGAAAGAAAACAAAAGTATGAAATGTAGAAGAAAAGGATGGCCACAATTCCTAGTTCCACAGAAATACTTACTTTTCTTTTGACATACCTGTTCCTATGTTTTATTCGTTATTTTAAAAATATTAAAAATAAATGGCATAGAGGATCTGTAAGTAGGGAAAAATCATGGAAGACCCAGTGACTGAGGGAAGCGGAGAGGAGGCCAGGGACAACACTTTGGTGGTGAAGGAGAAGTAGGCGAGTTTTGCTTATGCAAATGTCAGTCCATACAAGCGACAGAAGCACCTTGCCCGAGTCCTTCAGCACCCACCACCATTCCCCACTGCCCCGTTGGTCTGTGTGTGGACTCCCGACAGAATGGCTTCTCTGCACATCTCTCTGGCCTTAGTGCTGGTTTGGCTCAGTGCCTAAGTACTCTGCTTGAGTACTGCAAGTACTATGAGATTGCCATGAGTACTACTGTGAACTGAATGCTTGTGTCCCTGCCCCAAATCTATACATTTAAAGCCTAATTGCCAATGTCATGGTCTTTGGAGGTGGGGCATTTGGGAGGTAAGTGGGGTTCGTTAGGTCAGGAGGGTGGCGTCCCTAGTTTGAGATGAATGCCTTTACAAAAGCTCTGTCTCTGTCTCTGTCTCTCTCTGTCTCTGTGTGTGTGTGTGTGTGTGTGTGTGTGTGTGTACATTCCAAGGAAAGGCCATGTGAGGACAAAACCTAGACAAAGAGTCCTCATCAAGAGCCAGGTGATGCTGCGGGCACTCTGATCTCAGTCTTCCAGATTCCAGAATGGAGAAGCAGGTTTCTGTTGTTTAAGCCACGCAGTTTGTGGTATTTGTTGTAGCAGCCCAAGATGACCAAGACCAGGATTCCATATTAGCATTTGCCCTGCCAACTCTTCCCGCTTCACTTCATCCCCAGCCCTGCCAACACCACAGTCTCTACCGCCCCGGCCTGTTGAGAAGGCCCTTTGTCATCGGGCCCATTACCAGTGCCCGGTTCAGGGACAGCTGCTGGGAAGCGAAACCCTGTTTACCAAGTGGGGTCCCCTGCGCCCCACAGGAGGGGAGCAGCTATGCGGGGACTGAAGGTCTCCTAGGGACGCAGGCCAGTGTAGGGCTCCAGGCCATGCTCTGCTGGATCAGCCTCCCCACTCAATCTGAGGGTCGGCCGGCTGCAGAAACAGAAGCACATTGCAAAGCTCCCAGCATTCGCCTACGTTTCTACCAACTGCTGAAGCTGCAGTAGCTCTACTTTGCTCTAAGTAACTGCTAGCGTGTGACAGATATCTTTTTCATGATGAGAAATGCACCAGTGTTGAGGGTCTGTCTTGCTTGCTCGGAAAGAAAGCAAAATAAATAAACCCAGGAAAGTAACACAGAGAGCATATTATGGCTAAAACTAACATTAAGTGTAAGGCATTAAGTCGGGGATAATTTCTCCCACTTTGAAGTATAAGAATATAATTTTGAAGGACAAAAACAGAACAAAACACATGCATATATATAGATATACTGTAATACACAATATCTAATTTGCACAATATATTATGGAGGAGAAAAAAAGCAACAAATGGGAATTTATCCCCAAATCTGGCAAAAAGCCACCCCTCAACTCAGATTTGGGAAAAGAGACTGTAAACAATGTGGTGGTGTTTGGTTTTATATTACAGATGATGTGCAGATATCTAACTTTGACTACAGTCTAGCTTTTTAGATTTTTATCGCAGAAGCATATTTCAAAGAGCCTGCCTATACAGATGATGGTAGAGAAGCTCATAAAAACAAACTGTTGGGCTTCTTGATGCCTAAAAAAATCAAAATAAAAACATGGGACAAGGTGAAAACCCTCTGGATTCCTGGGTCTGGGTTTGTGTTATCCTGTGGGCATTTTCGTGTCCTGCACACGGGATGTTTGAGAGCAAGGGTAACTTTTGAATTGTGAACTAACATGAATGTGAGAGAAGAGTCCAGTCAACACCCAGCCTCCCAGCCTCAGAATGTTCTGGAAAGGATGGCCAATGTGCTTGGTGGCAACAGTGAGAATGGGGGAGGCCCATTCGCCTCTGATACCAAGATGTGCGGGTTGTTCATGGCTGGGCACAGGGGCCCAGGTCATCATGCCCACACACAGCATGACATCAAAAGCAGCCATGAGGAAGAAGGGCGGGAGTGCTGTGCTTCCTAAAAAGGGGATGGGTGGGAAAGGCCACCACTGCAGAGCCCCCCAGGTGGCCATGGTGGCTGGGTAGAGGCAGTCTGCTCTGGGGTGACCATGCAGCAAGCTACCTCTAGACTGATGGGTCATCTCTTGGGTGGTCCCTGACCACCCCAATTAATACCCACACTGGGGACCACCTTCCAGGTGCTAAGCATTGTGAAAGGGAGAATGGTGAGAATGAATTGGGATCAGGGCACCAGAGCAGCCCTTTTAAAATTCAGGGACAATCTGAGGCCCTTCCAGACACCCCATTCTAGAGTTTCTCCCCCACTTCTCCCTTCCCCGGAGATCTGTAAGCTCTTCCAAGACAACTGCAGGAGCGGAAGCACCTGGAACGTGGCATTCCAGGCTCCTGCGGGAAGATGCTCTGTTTCCGCCTTCGTGAAGTTTCCTGCACAGGTGAGGCTGCCCTTGCTGGGAGGAGACTGTGACAAGGAGAAAACAAGGGCAACACCGAAGGCCTTACAGCATAGCTTGGCCTTTCGAAATTTGGAGAGCAGAATCGCGGGCCCCCACTGGGCTGTTCTACAGCTCCTGGCCCTTAACCTTACTGAGTCACTTTACCTCTCAGAGCCTCAGTTTTCTCTCCTGGGAGGGAATCCACGGTTCCCTGCCCTGTCCATGCATGAGCTCACATATGTAAAAGCACAGATTTATAAGCTGTTCTAGAAACTGTAGGTCTTATGAATCACCAAATGATAAAAGGCTGAGTGCACCCAAAGGTCCCGATGCTATTACAGGTAGGGTAGAACTAGGCTCAGCGTTCCTCAGAGAGAGGATGTGTCACCGTGAGCCAGCCCCAAGAGCAGGAAGGTAGCCTGTCACGCAGGGATGCCACACCCACTTCCTGTCGGCACTGCAGGACCACAGCGGCTGCTTCCTGTGCGGCTGGGGCTCTCCCCACTCCGCGTCAGGGCCTGGGGCCTGCGCTCCCCCGACTGAGAGCACTGCTCCCGTGTGTCAGTGGGAACCGGCTCAGCCAGAGCTTAGTGGTTTTACTTGAGGGGAACCTAGAGGAAATAATTTAAGAAGATAATAAGGGGGATTTTTCCTGTCTCGAAATGAGGCCCATGGGTCTTTGCAGATGATATTATTCTCTCTGAGTCAGAAACGAATGCAGAAAAAGAGCCTCAGCCACTAGCTCAGCCAGAATAACTGGCCATAGGCAGACTCCCCCTGAGCAGTGGAAGCTCCACAGTCTCGGCTTTGCCCTGGGCCCCAGCCCCAGAGACCACCCTGCCTGTCCTAAGGTCCCCTGCCTTCCCTGCCTGCGGTGACCAGGCGCGGCCCACCTGCCTGAGCCTGCCCCTCCCCACTGCCATTTTCTCTTTAGCCCCAAGGGAATCTACCCCACTGGTCAACACTACAGCTAAAATTTGAAGTTAACTTCCACGGGGCTAGAAGTTTAAGACTGTGTGTGGCACACGCCTCCTTATGAACAATTTCTATTTTAACAAATAGTTTGACCCCAAGAGGGAACCAGTGTCCAAATTCAGCCCCCAGAGCATAGGAATCTGTATTTGGGGAAGAAAGATTAACATGATACCTAGAAAAGAAAACAATGAAAATGATGAAACTTAAACTCTACTCCAAGCCCAGTGAATACTGAATGAATACATGAATGAGTGAATGAGTGAATGAATGAATGAAAGAATCTGAAAAATTGGAGCCATCGCTAGAGATTGCCTAGGGTTCCAGGCCAACACTCATTTTCTAGAAGACCTAAAGCTTGGGTGTGACCTGCCCAGGTCAAGTCACAATCAGGGACAAGGGCAAGACAAAGGTTGAGTCTCCTGACACTGCGTCCTCGTAAATGAGATCCACCCAAGCACACCAGCTTGAGTGCAGACTCAGGGCCCGATGGGCCAGAACCAGGGTCCTTCCCTGCTCCCTGCTGCTCCTTGCTGTCTGTAAAATGCTGCCAAGGCTTGCTTTGAAGATGCAAGGGCAGCTTTCATCACTCCCACAACTCATACGAGGGAAGCATAATAATATTTGTGTGGGAGAGAAGCCCCCTCGCTGGGTTCTCACGAGTCCCGTTTCCTATTCTCTGGCTGTCGTCCTATCTCTGATCAGTATCCAGTAAACATTCAAGGGTCTGCTTTATACCATCACAGATTAAGTGACACCAGTTAAGGGCTCCATCTTTCACTCCGTCTTTGAAATGAATCCTCCCTACCATCCCTGCTCTTTGTCCCATGAGAGGAATGTGGGGTAGGGTGGGGTGGGGGGCTTTCTTTTCCACATCTCAACACAGGGAAGTGCAGGCCCTTTCACTGCTAGGGTGGGGAGGGTGAGGGCTGGGCCTTCTGGGGAGATCGAAGCAACCCTGACTTTTCGAGCATTTTCTCCTTCATGGCTATGTCTTTTTAGCCCATGGAAGATCCCCCACAAGGGAAAACAAGGACCCAGAGAGTCAAGCTACAGGGTGCGGACAGAGCTCTCTCCAGGGAAGGAGAGGAAAATGGCATTTCATAGCCTATGCCATTTCCCCAAATCAATCTGCCTTTGCTGTCCCTGATTTCTGAAATACCTAATCTGGGCGGTGCTTAGAGTAATCTTTTCCCAAGTGTGGGAACAGGACGGGGACAGCCCATGTCAGTTGCAGTCGATGGCAGTTGGAAAGGCGGACGCAGCTTTGGGGGAGCCCTCTGCTCTGCACACTGGGCATGATTCTGAGCAGTGCCCCCAGGGAGCCCAGGGAGCTGTCTCTCTCTTGTTTGCAATAAGAGCCCCCCACTCTCACCCCCACTTCCCTTGGCCCATTGTGCTTGGAGCCCATTTATACAGAGAAATAACTTCCAGTTATTGCACTGAGTAACATCAATATAAACACAGTTTCTCCATGTTTTTTATGAAAGCACTGTCAAGGCTGAAGGGAGTGTGCTGAAAGACAGAGAGTGGGTGACGGGCACCCATGGTAGACACAGGAAGCTCTTCCCAAGGCATGCGGGAGCACGGCTGTAACCCAGTGGCTGTGATGCCCAGATTAGGCATCAGCGGTGGGAAAGGGTTTAGAATAGGGCTCAGGGTGGTTTCCGTATCTCTCATGTTCAGGTCACAGACCAAAGGCAAGTGTTTTCTTGTTCTACTAGGCAAATTTTCACATGTGAAATGGGAAAAAGTGATTTGATTATGAAGCATTTTTGCTTTTATGTGAGTTTCAAGCATGCTGTTGGCTAATGTCGTGGCCGCTGTTAGGAAGTAGCTCTGTGCGCGGCAGACAGCCCAGGGCATGCAATGACTGCCTCTGGAGCCGCTGTTTTCTTTGATTTCCGCTGCTGGTTGTCTACACTGCCTGGCATTTCCTTTTCTAGCCTTGAAACTTGTTGATTTTTATCTAGGCTTTTATGCAATTCAAAATGTGCTCAGTATTCAGCCTCCACCCCCAACACACACACACGCACACACACACACACATGCATGCCATTTTGATAAACCTGTTTATTATTTTTAGGTTGCAAAATAGAAATAAGCTTACAAAGACATCTTTGTTGTTAAAATTCCTGCCTCAAGTAAATAATGTTGTAGCCGGATCCTGAAACTCTAGCTCCATACCACTCTCACCCAACATCTCTGCCACCTTTCTCTTATTGAAATGGCCCCGTGTGATTTAAAAATAATAATGGGTCACTCTGAGAGGCTGAGGCAGGAAGATCAGAAGTTCCAGCCCAGCCTAGGCAAGTAGGTAAATCAGTGAGACCCTGTCTCAAAATAAAACATGAAAAAAGAGCTGGGGATGTAGCTCAGTGTGAAGGCCCTGGGTTCAATCCCCACTACTACAAAAGTAAATAAGTTAATAAATAATGATAATAATGTGAAAAGTCTAGGGAACATAGCTTTCCCATTATGCCTGTAGCCTTGGGAGATTTAAACACGCTAAAGTGAATTCAAAATGTGACGGAAGGATGAAGCATCTAGAAATCAACGAGGGGCTGTGAAAGAGAGGCGCTGGGGCTCATGGCCAGTCAAAGGTCCATCAGGGGGAAGCTTCTGTTAGACCTCGTCTGTGCTTTCCAGGATGCAGAAGTCAGGCAGTGAGGCCTGGGATGCAGAGAACTGGGTCTCACCTCTATACTGTAAGAGTTTTCTAGCAATAATTGTTCACAAAAGGAATGGGCTGCTTTGGAAGGAAGCGAGCTCCTCGTCTATGGGAGGATGCAAGCAGAGACTGGATGACCTCCTGTCTGGCAGGCTAGAAAGGAACTTGTCTCGCGATGCTATGAAGTATCAGGGAGAGCACAGCAAAGGAGAGGCCTAGCAGGGGCTATGCAGCAGGGAAGAATGACAGACACCATTGCAGGGGGGAGGCCTTTCGCTTCACTCTAGCTCAGCTTCCCAGGGAGCCAAACTCCTCCCCAAGCTCCATTCCCTGACTTGATTTCCGTGTCGCTCACTCTTGTGACCAGGCCTCCGAATCCCCTGCTGCTGGGCAGAGCTCTCCTGGGCAGAGCTGGACGTCCCCTCCCACGAGCTCCTCTCGACTGCTCTGTGCGGCAGGCACAGGAGCCACCAGGGCCCTGGTGAAGCCACACATCGAAGAACTTTCCTGGAGGACCTGTCCCTGTCACACGGGCTGGGGCACAGCTCCTTGAGGGGCACAGCTGAGGGGTGGGGGCTTGCCAGGTCCTCACTGGCCCCCTGGTGGTGTGAGAGGAAGCCCTGGTGGCCCTCAAGGGAGACTCCAATGTGTCCTTTGAGAAACTCCAACCACGTTCACAGACACCAGGCCCTGGATTTCTCACTGCATTTATCCTCTGGGGGCTTGGAATCTTACGACCTCATCCTCCATTCATCTAAAGTGAATTGAAGATGTGACCAGGGATGAAACACCTGGAAATCAGCGGGGGGCTGTAGAGGAGAGGCACTGGGGCTCACGGCAAGTTTGACGTCTAACAAGTCTGGTGCGTCTCTGAAGCCTCTCTCCAACTTTGAACGCTGAATTGTGTGCTCCCAGCACTTAATGGCACCAAGACTAGGCCTGGAGCTGTGAGGACAGCCACATGGACAGTTCCTTACAAGTGTGCAGGTACCAGGGTCATGCTGGGCAAGAGCAGGAGCCGTGGTCCTTCATGTTGCTCTTTGGGTCTTGCCCCAGGGATGCTGTTACTCCAGTGGGGGGGTCCTTCTTCACTCAGAGCCCTGTTAACCGAGCATGTACAAAGCACTGACCATTCTCCCAGTATTAAGCACACAAATGTGAATAATGCTCAGGTCTTGGCATTGAACGCTTCATCTCCTAGCAGGGAAGGTGATTGCAGAAGTAGACCATTACCAGAAAGGGAGCAGGTCTGGGCTGACAAAACCGAGGGTGTCAGGGAACTAAGCAGAGCGCCCTACCCAGGCAAGGCAGGAAACCAGACAGCCAGCCAGGGAAGACTTTCGAGGATGCTTGGGGTTGCTGTGGTTATCCCGAGCCACAGGGAAATTTCTCAGTTAACTTTTAATGTCTCTCCCACCACCCAACTACAGTATTTTCTAGGTAAAGAAGGGGACAGGGAGACAAAGAAGCCTATGAAAATGTTCAACTTGTCAAAGCCCAATGGGTGCTTTCAATACAGGAAATTTAGGTATCTAACTTCCATCAATATGACAGCCAATCTGATTTTTCTTATTTATTTATTTATTTAGTTAGTTAGTTAGTTATCTTTATGGGTCTAGGAATTGAACCCAGGGCCTTCACATTGAGCTACATCCCCTAGCCCCTTCTTAAAAATTTTTCATTTTGAGACAGTCAAACTAAGTAGCTGAATTGCCCAGCTTGGACTCCAACTTTCTATCCTCCTGTCTCAGCCTTCCAGAAGGCTGGGATTATGGGCATGTACTACCACACTTGGCTTCTTTTTTCCTTTAAGGAACATCAGCATAGACCCTCGGCCTCAGGGTTGTTTTGGGAACTGTGGTTCAGCTCCAGGCCCTCACTCGGGCTGTGTGAGGCAGGGAGTCTGCAACCTGGGTGCATCTCTGTGGCTCGAGGGCTGGTGGCTGGCTGGGAGGATGTGACAGTGAACACTGCCCATGTAGAGTAGGTGTCCTTCAGGATAGTTTTGAGGAAAACGATTTTATCTTTACCTACCTGAATTAGAAATGATGGTATTTTGTGCAGGTTTCAAATTCCATCTTTATTCATCTGCCACAATTAGTAACAGATTTTCTTAATTATTTTTATGCATTGTTAGACGGCAAAAAATCATCTGTAGAGTATGCATTTTAGTTCACTCAATAAATTTTTAAAGAAGAAAATAAAGATCCCCTATATCATTACCCATGATAACCAGTCAACCCCCTTGCGTATCTGCCTCTCCGGCTTTGATTAAGCCAGATGCCGTGTCAGGGCATGGATGTCTGCAGGCAGCTGAACTACAGCCCGCGGAGGATTTTCTTCCTGTGACTTGACATCCTCACTCGGCACTTTCAGGATTCAGGGTCAGAAGTTTCCCTGAGCTACCCTGGGTCCTTTGTCCAAGAAATGGCCATTGCCGTGGCTAGATGTGACACCAGGAGGGAGGACACACAAGCAAGGCGACCTAGAGACACAGATTCTCATTCGTGGGAGGGTCATAGATTCAAACCCAGCTTAAATTCTTAACATGCTGCCAACTCCTACAAAGACTTAGAAAAGGAGAACCCTGTTTTCCATTCCAAGCGAAAGGGTCGTGAGATTTCCCTGGGATGGATGAGAAAAGGCAGAAGGCAGATCTGTCTGTCCCCCCCACCAAACTAAGAGGAAAACCAACTCTATGTTCTCCTTTTGCAGTGTGATAAATTGGTATTTATCCCTCTTCCCAAAAGAGGAATATCATTTTCTCATGCACTAATGTGCTGCTCTATCCTTTATGATTGGTGTCAAAATCTGAGTGAGCCTTGCAAATTCACTTTAGAATTTAATTTCAATCTTGTTTGAGTTCCTTACCAGTCAGATTTAACTCAAAATACATCCTTTCTTACAGGGGCAGGGAAATAACTGTGACCAAAGAAAGGAATAAAAATCAGAGTGCTGTGTGACTTGTAATAAATTTTATAATCTCTCTTAGTCTCAGTTTTCTCACTGAAAAATAGAGATAAGAATAGCTACTTGTGGTAGATTGCAAAATGTTCACGATTGTCACACTTTGTATCCACATTCTTTGCAATGTGAATGGCAGTCTCTTAAAAAGTAGATTCTAAGCTGGGCATTATGGTATACACCTGAAATCCTAGCACTCTGGAAGGCTGAGGCAGGAGAATCACAAGTTCCAGCCCAGCCTAGGCAATTTAGAGACTTAGTGAGACCTTGTCTCCAAAAAGAAAAGAGGGGCAGAGTGGTGGCAGAGAATGGCACTGGAGAGGTAGCCAGTGCAAAGGCTCTGGGTTCAATTCCCAGACAAAAAAAAAAGGAAGGCCTATTTTCCATCCCTGAAATTTGGTCTGGCTTTGTGAATTGCTTTGGCCAGTACAATGTGACAGAAGTGACAATGTACCAGTTCTGAGAATAAACCTGAAGAGAATACTTGGCTGCTTCCACTTTGTCACAGAACCCCTGCCCAGCCACCATGTGAACAAGCCCAGGCTGGTTTGCTCGGGGATGAGCGCTCGCAGCTGAGGCTGTCCTGGGTCAGCCACCCCTGACAATGCACTCTGACCGCATAGGTGTGCACGAGTGAGGCCAGCCCAGGCCAGATCACTGAGTGGCTCTACGATGGGCTAAAACAATGTTGATTGTTTGACACCGTTAAGTTTTGAGGTCCTTGGTTATGTAGTAAATGCTAATTGACACACTCTCTCATATATATATTGAGCAGTTCAAAAGAACTAACATTTAAAAATATTTATAACTACTCCTAGCACAACATAAACTCCACATAAATGTTAATTTCCATCATAACCATCATTATTACAATTTTAAGAAATACAGCTCCATGTTCTATGTTTGGAAAGAACAAAAGTCTCAAATATTGGCGTGAGTAGGGATTTTGACTCGTGTTTCAGCTCAAATACAATGATGAGGGGATGAGCGATTAACCTGTTCTGATCCTTTTGCTGTCGGCTGGCGACGCCGATGCGGCTGGGGTGTTGTGCGTGTGAATGAGTGGTCTTGCCGACTGTTAAGACTTCACCTTTGCAAGGACTTATTCTTTTGCTTACTAATTTTAAGGACACTTAAAATTGTTCCCAGTCCTTAAAATCAAGCATTGCTGTGACTTGCTAAGGCCTCCTGTTTGGAAGGGCGTTGTGTTGAGATAAGACATGTCGTAACCGTTTCTCTGTATAAGCTGGAAATCAGCTCCGTCACCTAGGATGAGGTCGAATATAATTTTTATTTATTTTTATTAGTGCATATTACTTATACAGAACCATAGGTTCTTTTTGGTATATTCATTCATGTATATAATGAATTTCAATCATCCCCCGACAGCTATCCACCTCTCTCCTCCCCTAGTTATCTCCTCCTCTTCTCAAAGTCTTCTTTCCACCTTCATATTTTCTCTCTCTCTCTCTCTCTCTCTCTCTCTCTCTCTCTCTCTCTCTCTCTCTCTCTGTCATTTCTCTGTCTTTTTAGGTTGAATATAACTTCAGAATTGAAAAATATTTCTTGCTCTTTCCTGTAGGAACAAGTATGTAATATATATTTATATCTTAGTATACTTACAACATTAGATTATAACAATTACTGTTTTGTGAACATAACTTTCCTACAACTTGTTAGAAGTCATTTTATATGATTACCTGCGTAGTAGAAAACTTAGAGAATAACAGACTTGCTTAACAAATTACACATCTGAGACTGCTTTTCCAGGAGTTCTGGACCCCAGATGCAGTCTCTCTGCTTGTCATTAGAAAATACATGTGATTGCCAAGGGCTGCCATTTGCCAAGGCTTTTACTACAATTTTTCCCTATTATCACCTGTTAGTATAGCAACCTTCGCTTTATAAATAACACCTTACCATTGTCTTGTGCCTTTTGGTTTACAAAACACTCGTGTACATCATGTTACTGTCATCCTATCCTGAAACAAACATACATGACTATTTCTAGCTTACAAGGGAAGCAAATGATGGAACTGGCCCACTTGAGGTTACCCGCTTAGTAAGGACATCACCAGTTTCAAACCTAGATTCTCTGATCCCAAGATCTGGGCTCTTTTCATAGCACATGATGTCCCTCCATCGTGCCACAGCACAGAGAAAAGAGACCTGGCTGAAGAGCATCAGACATCGCGAATCTAATCCTGAATCCTGGCTTTGCCATACATAAATGACATAAATTTGCACAGCTACTAAGACTTCGAATTTCATCATTTCTTATATATGGAAGAGATCTGATAATATTACATTATCTCATAGAATTTTAATTTTAAGATTAAATAAGTAATCCATCTAAAGTGCTTAGCATTAGAAGCATTTCAAAACGTGCACTGCCAGTACTGTCTTGGCCTTGTTACTGCTATGTTGAGCCTGGTGGAAGGTGGAGGCGTCGAGTCCCCGCGGAGAGCCTAGGGCCTGAGGCTCTTCTCAGAGCTCTCGTAAGACTTCAGTTTCCCCATCCTCTTGCTCTGATGCCTGGGTGACTCAGAAACTCCACTGAAAGTGAAGTGGACGAAAGAGACTTAGCGTGGGCTGTGTTTACTTCGTCTTGTGGTTGGATTTGCAAGTATGTAGGAAAATTAAAAAATGATCCATAGGTTTCTCTTCCAGTACTATTGTTCTCTTACATGAAGACTGCATCACTCCTGGGCTCATATTTGTGATTGAGGGGACATAAGAGTAAATTTAATCCATTCCTAGCTTCCCTCCAAAGGATGCTGAGCTTGATAAAAATTTATCATCATGTAACCAAAATAGCACTACTGGGTGGGGGCATTTTCCACTGATAATTTCTATGTGGGTTCGAAGCACAAGGGAAGACCACATTTGCGTGTTTCTTGGTGGTCTCCCTCCTGGCTCCCTCTCCTCCTACACTGGTGCTGCTTATTCTCATCTTCAAAATCTCTCAGTTGCTTTGAGAATTTTCAGCTGGAACTGCTGAGTTCCCACACACTTTGCCTCAAAGGCTCACATCATTCTATGATTTAACTACTTCTGAGTTACTCGAAAGAATAACTTCTTGTGTCAGGCATCATCTTATGATGGTTAATTTTATGCATCCACTTGCTTGGAGCAGAAGATGCCCGGGTATTTCATCAGCTATTGCCGGGGTGTGTCTGTGAGCAGATTTCTGGATGTGGCGATTATTCGCATCACGGACTCAGGAAAGCAGTCCCTGTGGAGTGTGGGTGGGCTTTATCCAATCAGTCAAAGACCTGAATAGAATAAGAAAGCTGATCTCTCGAATAGCAAAGTCTCTTTCTGACTGCCTTGAACTAGGGCATTGGTTTTGTCTTGCTTTTGGACTTGAACCAAAATACGGGCTCCTCCTGGGCCTCAAACTGCTGGCATTTGGACTGCAGTGAAACCATTAGACTTCCTGGTCCTCTGGCCTTTGGACTTGGAGCAGAACTACACCACCCACTGTGGTGCATTTCCGGCCTGCCAACTGCAGATCCTGGAATTTAGCCTCTGTAACTGCATAAGCCAATTCCTGATAATATCTATTCATCTATATCTAAATCTAAATCTGTCTATCTCTACCTCCATCCATCCATCCATACTATTGGTTCCATTTCTCTGAAGAACCCTGCTAATACACACCTTCTCCAAAATCTTTCAGGACATTGCCTGTGAGAGTTAACTTTGGTGTCACCTTGCTTGGATGTGGAGTGCCCGGAGACCCAGATGTATCCGTGTCAGTGTTTCCGAGGAGGACAGCACAGGAGGCTGAGCCAACGAGGTGGGGAAGACAGCCTTCCGTGTGAGTGAACGCTATTTCATCAGCCAGGGGAGAGCAAATACAGAAAGTGGACTGGTTTCTTCCTACAAAACCTATCACCTGCCTGTCCCCTGCCTTCACACCCAAAGCCTGGGCTTTCTGGCCCTTGGATTCTGGGACTCATACCCATGGCCTCTTCCTGCGTTCTTACACTTTGGGTCTCAAACCAAGAGTTAAGCTATTGGCTTCCCTGGTCCTGAGACCTTGGACTGAGGGTCTGCAGCCTGCAGATGAATGGCTGAGCACTTCTCAGAGGCCCCAGTCAGGTGAGGCAGCCCCCAGTCACCCGTCACGTGTCCACACACAGGCTCGCTTGGTCTGTCTGTGGAGAGGCCTGACCATTGTCTCGGCCCCTGCCCCTCCTCCCTTACTTAGATCCCAGTCTTCCTGTTATCCTAATTCCTTCCACAGTTTTCTGTCTTGAGCCTCACCACATCGATCTGTTTCCTCAACTATACCGGGGGACTTTTGAAGATGATTCTGCTTTATTCCTCTTGGTAACCTATGACTAGCGGAGCACCTAGCACAGTGTTCAATAATCATTAAATGAGTAATAAACTGAATCGCCAGACTGCTTCCTTGCCTGCACTGAGTCCTGACAGTTCCCTTTGAGTAGCATATTTGAACTAATACTTCAATTTCTGTCCCATTTCATTATTCTCTTTCCAAGGACTATATTGTAAATTTCTCCATCCAAAGAGGAAATTATGCATGTCTAGCTTATTGCTGGTTATTTGCAAACTTTTCTAGACTCCATGTGCAATAATTTGACTAGTATTTCTTAGGAATAAAAGATGTATAAGTAAAACGAAGCAATACACATTGAATTGAAAATGGCATGTGTTAATAAATTTTTATGCACATCATTAAACATATACACGTGTTTAGGTGTATTATGTATTAGCTGCATGATACATGCATACACATATGTATCTTTACATAGCTATACATTTAGCAGTTTCTCATTGGTATTTTGAAACAGCTGTAGCTTTTGGAGCTTGAGAAAGTCCCTATGTCCATTTCGTGTTCAGTTTTACTGAGACTTTCTGTGATGGCTGCTGCTGTAAAGTCACCCAGAGTCACAGCTGCTTTGGGCTTTCTGCTTCCTTTCTGGTGCCAGCGTCTCTGTGGTGAGATTTGGCAGTAAATCATGTAGGCCTTCTGAGTCTCCAGTCCCAGCAAGAGAGCCGTTAAAACATCGCTCACTTCTGAGTAAGAACAACACAGCAAAACCAACAAGCTCAGCTTCTGCTGGACCTTCACGGTGCTTCCCCTGGGGCGGTGGAGAAAGGGCCTGTGTGCAGTAAGAATGCACAGGGCAGGAGCTGTGGTCGCTCAGCCCCATTTCCCACAGCAGATGCTTCTGGCAGCAGCAACTCCAGAGTCAGATATCTGTAGGGAGAGGAAAATAACGTCCATCTGGAAATTTTCCTCTTATAGCTTCCTAGATCTGAGCTATGGTGAGCCCTCCTGGTCTTACTCGTGGTCCAGGAAGTTTATATTTTAATCCATGGAAAAGTTAATGGAATTCTAGTGAGTTAATTCCAATCTACCACTTCCAGTGCAACCCACGGCAAGAATAAAGACACTAAGGCATATTTATATTTGTGGGGAGCCAAGGGGTCCTAAGTCAAGCCAGGGTGGTGGTTACGGGAACAAAGGCCTCATCCCAGGGCCGAACCCAGGTTTTATTAATTCTCAAGGAGGGGAGTGGCTTGGGGATGTGTGACTGTGAGAGTGGCAGGAAGTCCATGAGTACCCTGAGCTGGGCTAGGTAGGTGGCCTGAAATCACCTCTGCAGTATGCAGAGGGAAGGATATGCAGAAGGAGTCATCTGTATAACACAGTTCAAGGCAGTATCTAGTGTTTTGGGGTCGGTGCTTCAGCGCTGATGTATAATCTTCTATGTCCTGGGAAGTCATAGCCTCTTTCTCGAGGCTCGATCCCAGCTGACAGCGTGGAGCACGGCTCTCCATCCCACCAGGCTCACCCATATGTTTTGGGAGCTACGGGTGTGGGGAAACACTGACCTGTCACCTTGCTTCAAAGACTACACATCAGCTCCTCGGCTGGACAGATTTGCATTGCTTAAAGCCAGTTGAAGGGATAAGGAAAAGTCCCAGCCAGCTCTGTACATACCAGTACATGGAAATAGGGCCAGGTTTAGCCAAGATGGAGATAATCGCTCTTCTTTCAAGGAGAGTCGTCCAGGTGGTCCTCCACACTGGACTGCTTTTCTCAGAAGAAACTTGGTTGGTTAAGAGAGAAATTCTAAAAAGAACTCTGCTGAACATCAAATCCCTGGTCTCTGACCTTTTCAGAGGATTGCTGCCTTCTCCCCAGAGATGAATATAATCTTGTGCAATAATAACTGAAGTTTTCTTTGGAGAATTTACATTTTCTATCAAAAGTCTTAAGCTTTTCAACATTCTTACATTTATGACCTGAGAAGTAAGTTAGTCTTCCTACCTTTGGTCATTTATCTCAGTCACCAATATTAAAGAGCAATTCCATGTCTGAAATCATGTGTTCATATGGCTTAGGACTGAGGCGTTGCTGAGAGAGGAAATGCATTTTACCATAGGATCTTAGATAAATATACTACTAGTTTTCACCTTACCTACAGTTGTTAATACTGAGCTCTGAATGGACTGCGGGATGAATTAAAGTAATGGCGTATTTCTGTTAGAGCAGCTGCCTCTTTCAGTTGACCACTAGCACCTTTGGTGTCAAATACTTTACAGATAATTTTTTAAAAATATACACAAATACAGGGTCGGTGAGATGGCTCAGTGGCACAAGCGCCTGCCTGGCAAGCGTGAGGGCCCGAGTTCGACTCCCAGAACCCATATACGAAAAAAGGGCTGGTGATATCGCTCAGCGGTAAGGGCGCCTGCTGGTGCGTGAGGTCCTGAGGTTGACCCCGGGTACCCCCCCAAAAAATATATATATACACAAATACAAATTGGGCATGGTGATGCATGCCTGTAATCCCAAGCCCTGGGAGGGTGAGACAGGAGGACTGCAAGTTCAAAGCCAGCCTGGAACACAGATCTTTAATTATCTACAGAAAAGGAAATGGGCCTCCACAATGGAGAAGTATTTTGGAAAAGTAATTAAACTTAAATCTAATAATGGAATACGCATCACTTACTTTCTAATTTGACAACACTTGGGAGAGTTCAACAGGCTTCAGTTAGTGTTCTCCCCTTACACAAAAAAATTACAATAATTCATAAGCTGACTCTAATCAAGTGGAAAAATGTCAGGGATGTCTACATTGGATGTCATTCCACAGACCGAGTAGCCTGGATTCTTCAGAATTGCAACATCATGAAAGAAAAAGAAAGAGAATTTTCAGGATTGAAGGATTATAAACAGACACAGAAAGTAAATGCAATCTGTGATCTTGGTTGGATTCTGGACTAGAGTCCAGGAAAACTGTGAAGTGTCAGCTATAGATTAGATAATATCACTGATCCAGTGTCAAATTTTTTGAGCTAGGAATAATACTGTGACCATGCAGGAAACTGTCCTTATTCTCAGGCAGTGCAAGATGAAGTATGTAGAAGTGAATTACCAGGACATCTGCCATCTACTTCCAAATGGTTAAGCAAGTATGCTAAAATGTTTTTCTTAATGCAGGAGAGAGAGCTCAGCTCCATCCCAGGGTCCCCGCATGAATGCATGAGGCCTAACAATGGCCCAGTTTTTAGAAGAGTTCTGATGGTCAACGTCACCACTCCACCTCATCAAGACGGCCAGTGTCTTCCTAATTCACAGGCTTCTGCTTTGAGTCACTCTATACAATGTGCCTTCCATGACATCTTACTCTTTCACACACTGGTTTTTGCAGTAGAAGACAATATTACCTTATTTCACTCTGATGACCCTGGAGCCAGACTGGCTGAGTTTTTATCCAGGCTGTTAACTTCCTAGCTGTGTGGATGTGGTATGTTACTTTCCTAATCTCTTCTGATCTCAGTATCCACATTCCTAAAAGGGGTATAGTAGTAACAACCACCTCATAGGGTTATTACGAGGAATAAAGGGATAAGAAACATAAAGCCTTGTGCACAGAAGGCATTCCATAAATAGTCGTCATTAATATTACTATTTCTATTCATGCTACTCAGAACCAAGAACATCTACAATAATAAAAGCAAATGACAAATATACACTGAGCACTTACTTTGTGCCAGTCACCGCTATTGTGCTGTAAGCAGCACTGAAGACCCCTGTCCTGATGGAGCTTATATCGCAGCCAATGCTTGCCATAAACCAGGATAATTTTAAACCCCTTATAGATAACTTTTTCAACCCTTAAAACAACTCTGATGCAAGAATCTCCCCTCAAACATTTAGGTTTATGCCTTAGCTCTCTGGAATTTTCTACGGCTTCCCAAAATGACCATGTTAACATCGGTATATGTGTGGAGTTGGAGGGGGAGCCGAGTATTGCTTTTGCTACTCTATCAATGTGTTTAACAACCAAAATTCTTTTCTGGTTGTGCCAGCAGCTAAAGGTCCAGTGGAAAATAATTGATGAAGTGCACGCTATCATTTCCAGGTAAATGTTATTCGCTGGGATTGGTGGAGGCCCAAGAGACCAAAGAGAAAGTAAACCAAGAATATGAGTAAATGCAATCTCTCTTTCTTCTAGACAGGTTTTTAAGCAGTTTGGTTCCGAAGGCTCAGGATTTCTCTGTTCTAGCTAGTGTCGCCATGATTATGTTGATTGGAGAAGACAAAGGAAAGGGTATTTGAAAGCATGTGCTGCCTGGTGCTGTCTTTCGGGTTTTGCCTGGCTTCCTTCGCCTGAGCTCGGCTCCACTTGGAAAGCCTGAGCGGTTCACTCCAGCTCTCTTCTTGTGGCTCCCTCCCCAATCGCCTAGTTGGACCGGGCGTGCTGTGGCCCCGCGTGAGTCACCGGGGAGAGTCTGTGAGCTTATGAACAGTCTGCCATCATTCTCTTGCTTTCAACTCCAGACCCAAATTGTGCCCTTGTTGATTATTTTTGATGCGTCATTTACTGCTGTGCAGATACTTTCTAAAGCCATTCCACCTCACTTTTACCCCCACGAAACCTCAAGACACCTTTCCAAATACACTTATTTTTGTTTTGTAAACCCCTGAGTATTTCAAGAGAAATGTTATCCATATGTCCGAGAAGTCTCATGATCTTTCTTTTCTTTCCACTGAGGGAAAGGGTGGCCACAGGCTGAATTAAGTTCCAGTCTGGCTGGCAAGTCGAAGCCACAGGCTTTTGACTTTGCAAATCCTATGTTCTTCTTCCTAATCAAAGAGGCCGGGCTGAAGAACAAGTTGAGGCAAAACCATTTTAATAGCAGGGTGGACAAAACAAAATTTACCCAAGTAAATGAACCATCGTAAGATTTATATTCTATTGACAATGTTTTCTTAAGTACTTAAAGCATCTTTACCCCTACTTCTAGGAAACTGTCTTAAGGTCATGGTCAGAGATATATAAACAGATTAATGAACACTATCATTTCACTTAGCATAGTAGTAAATTTGAAATGTATTTGAACCTAAGACACCAGACAAGAAGAAGGTAAAACAAATTATAGTATGTCCAATACATAAAATACCCTGTAGCCATTAATGACTATTTAAGAAAAGAATATTTAGTGACATAAAAATATTTATAACATAGTAAAGAACAATATATAAATTACAAAGTTAGTAATAAAAAAATGGCAAAGGCGTTATTTAAAATTAAGGGATGAGAATAAACTGATGCAATGTTTACGGCAGTGAGTTTCATTGTCAGCTGTAGGATCTGTGCTCTAGAAGGAAGGGAAATATCTCTCCCCCAAAACACTGGAGGAGCTTTAGTTCAAGAGAGGTGGGGTTTTCCTATGTCCAGAGGGACCTTAACAAATCTGTTTTTGAAAGTCCAAGGGATTTGGAAGACAGAGAATGAAGGTCTTAGACTTTGAAGAGGGAAGGATGCTGACCCTCTGGGAGGAGCCGGAGTATCTGGACTGGGTGGGCACAGAAGGTTTCAAGTTTCAGTGAGGTTCTGAAGTCCAGACTCTTGCTGACGGGCAGCAGCCAGGAGGCAGCAGGCAGTGGGTGGCTTGTGGGGGCCTCGGAACAGTAGCATCGAGCGCTATGGCTCACTGTCATCCCTGTCCTTCGCTCACTATTCCATTACTCCAGGATGTCACAGGACCCTCTTGATCCACCTTCCTTGGCCCCATAAACCTCCTTTCCTGCTGTGCCTCCCCGTTTCTAAGTCTGCCAACTGCCCTGACTCCGTGTCCTTCTCGCCCCCAGTCCCCATCTGTGTTTGGGAGTGGGGATACTGCCCTGCCCACATCACCAAGCTGCCACATCATGCCTGTTCCAAATCTGGGTGACAATTTCCTCTCCTCAGTGTCCCCCACCTCCCACCTCACTGAGGCACTCGGTCACTCCACCCTGGAAAACATGGGTGCTCTTGGCTTCTGGGACAAGTTGCCCTCCTGATCTTTCTTCTGCCTCACCAGCCATTTCTTAGGAAATTAAAAAAAAATCATCCTTTCCACTTTTGTCTCTGTTGGGCTTCTCGACTTCTTGTCCTCCAATCAATCTACCTCCTTTGGTGGCCCCTCTATCAAATTCTAAATATCGATGTGCTAAGGATTCAATCTGCTTTCTCTGTTCTCTTCCTTTCTTCTCTCCCCAGGAAATCTCATCTATTTTCAGAACTTGAAATACCATATTTTATTTAAGATTATTTTCATAACTATGTGGGACTGGGTATCCTAACCTCTGGACCCCTACCCTGTATCACATAGAACATACTAATGTTCACCTTGACACCGTGAATTATGTAACTTCGAGAATATTCTATCTACAATCACCCAATATCATTGCTGTTGGGATTGGCTTTTTTCATTCAGTGCTTATTTGTACCCCAACCTTCCAAGACTCTCTGAGAACATGATCTGCAGTAAGGCATAGGGTGGATGGGTGGGGAATGGCATCTCCATGGGGCAAAAAATAAGGTGTATGTGTGTATTTCAATGATTTGTCTACTAAGCTTGGAAAATTAGTAACAGATTCAATATTGTGATGGAAATGAAGTTCTACTATGAAAAAAATGTAATTACTTGACATCTCTTGACTCCTCTTGAACAAATCTTTTAAAATTTTTCTTTCTATCTTTGTCTTTGTCTGCCATCTCTACCTTTTCCCTTTCACCAGGCCAATTCTCTCTCATCTGACCACTTACACAAGCCTTTTAACCAGTAACCTGGCTTCCATTCCCATCCTGCGTTCCCGGCCACAGCTCATGGCTCCTTCTCTCCACACAAGACCGTAGCTCTAAATATATCTCTTTAAAACACTGTCTCTGACAATCTAATCTTCCTCCACCACAGGTCATTCCCAAGTCACCATTTTTTATTTGTTGTTATCATTTATGAAGATAAATAATAGCATTTATATTACTCATTCATAATCTTTTATTGTGTATTCATTTATGTCTCCTCTTCCTTCTGTAGAATTACCCCAGTGACAAGATCTTGCAGCGGCTGGAACACCTCACATAATCAGTCTATGGTCTCGGCCAATATTTATTGATTGAATAAATGAATGACTAAATGAACATTCACATGACTAAAAAGCTGTCCCAAAATGGAGTAAGCAAGGCATCTGTGGTTATGGCACTATACAACTTTTAATAGAATCCAAGGAAAAACTGAAAACTGCTACAGCATTTGGGGATATACAGACTGGCAGGATGTCAGTGATGGCTTATAATTCACCCAACACAGCGAGTTCAAGACCTCAGTGCTGTGGAAAATGCTGTTGGACCCAGCACGGCCGCAGTGGTTAGGTTGCTGGCTTCCACCTGCACTTCCTGGAGAAGAAAGACCTCTCTTCTCGCTGTCTCCATAGTTCCTTATTTGATGTCTTTGTATGTATGGTAATCAGCCACTTGCAAACTCCTGAGCCACACACCAGAAGGAAGCACACGGCCAAGAAAGGTAAGTTCTATGCCAATGCAGCGGAGCAACTACGCCAATCTGAGTGCACTCAGGCGAAGTTCACCTGAGGTGCAGCACTCTAGCTGGCTCCAGCACCCCGTTGGCGAGGCCAGCCAGCTCAGGTGGGTCGAGTGCTTCCTGCTTCAGCAAGAACCTCCTGTGCTGATCTGCTGATGGAGGTGGAGGGTGGAGTGTTGATATTTGGCATTTGGGGCTAAAAAACAAAATGAATTCATGTTTTGTAGGACAAAAAGATTTTTCCCAATTAAAAAAGGCCTTCTTCCTTTAAAGAAAGAGGTGAAGTAAGATATTCTACTCCTAGTTGAAGAAATAATGCCTTCTTCCCATTTCTTTAGCACCCTGGTAAAACCAGAGTGGGATTTGGTGTTCGTGAAATATTTGGACACCTAGGTAATCCGTCTGATTTCTGAAGGATAAAGCTGCTTAAAGTTTCTCTTTCCACTGCAGAGCTGGGGAGGCCTCAAAGGAAAGGTGTCTCTGTTTCCAGTGAGTCACAGTCCACAGGGAACCCAACACATTAGAGGAGACCAATTATCTAATCAGTCATCGAGGTCATCAGATGTATAAGACCACGGGGAAGTGACCACCAGGCAGAGGAAATGCGTGACTCTTCCTTCTCTCTGCATGCTCATTTACTCACCTATCAAATACTGAATGTCCCCAAGAAGAGTGAAGGTAGGGGCTGGTGAGATAGCTTAGTGGCATAAGCGCCTGCCTGGCAAGCGCGAGGTCCTGAGTTCAACTTCCAGTACCCACATATGAAAAAAGGGCCGGTGATATCGCTCAGCAGCATGGGCGCCTGCTGGTGCACGAGGTCCTGAGGTCGACTCCCGGTACTCACAAAAAAAAAAAAAAAAAAAAAAGAATAGTGAAGGTAAATGAACCAGGGACAAGTGCAGATTCCATGACAGAGATGTAGGTCCTTTCTCCAAGAAACTTACTATACAAGTATAGGAGAGAAAAAAATGGACCTAGATAACTCCAAGACTCTGTAGAGAAGAGCCACAAAGAGGTTACAGAAAAGATGCTACAAAAATCCAGAAAAGACAGAAATTATTTTATCCAGGGCTGGGGATGTAGCTCAGTGGCACAGTGCCTGCCTGGCAAGCATGAGGTCATGAGTTTGATTCCTGGTGTAAAAAAAAAAAAAGAAAGAGAGAAAGAAAGAAAGAAAGAAAGAAGAAGAAAGAAAGAAAGAAAGAAAGAAAGAAAGAAAGAAAGAAAGAAAGAAAGAAAGAAATTATTTTATCCAGTTGAGGTAGGAAATGGCTGAGGGGGATGGGAAGGTCATGAAATTCTTTGAAGAAGACATAATATCTCAAGGGACTTTGCAGGATGGTGGAATTTGGCTAGGAGGACATGGACCGAAGGGGAATTCTTTTCACATGCAGATACCCATTGGTTTGAGAAGCTAGAAGGGGACATAATGAAAACTAGTTTGATCTAAGTTGAAAGGAGCTAAGTAGAAGCTATAAGAAAAACACAAACAAACATTTCTTCGATTCATAATCAGGCGTGATATCAGCTTTTTGATTTACGATGTATGGACAAGGCTATGTACTAGTTCTGTCCAGCAAAATAGAGTTTAAGGTGACAAACCAATCAGTCCCTTAGAGGTCTGCTTTCCAGACTCAGCACTGCCTCCAACGAGGCACAGGCTCACGGACTTGCCTGTTCGATCCCTCAGTCACTTTTCCTGAGCTACCTCACTGGCTTTTCCTGAAGGCTGAATGAGAGCACTTGAAATTCAGCTTCGGGCAGGCACATTCTGGAAGCTTTAGAGAAGGAAATTCATGGGGGCTATAACTGTAGGCTCTTGGAGTCCGTTGCTCCATATTTTAATCCTAACTTCTCTGTTCACCTGCTTTATAAACTTGGACAAATGATTTAGCCTTTTTAAGCCCATTTGCTCAGCTCCAAAACTTTGATTATAACAGTGTATACTTCATGGGGTTTGCGTTTAAATATTAAATGAGGATATGTGTATAAAGGCTTTAACACTTTTTATTTATTATTTATTATTATTATTTTTTGCAGTAGTTGGGATTGAATCCAGATGCTTCACACTGATCATAGAGATCTGAGATACACGGGGTCATCTGATGACTTAGAATACAGACTAAATCAGCAGAAAACTGACCAAGATCTCTTATTAAACAGAGCCTTTGAGTTGCAGTAAAGAGATGGGGAGCATAACATTTAGCGATGATCTAGAAAAGACTGCATAACTAGGAAACGGTGAGTGGAGTCCATTCTCCACCCCCACCTTTCTCTGTCTCTCTCTCTTATGTCTCTCTATCTCTCTCTGTCTCTCTCTCTCTGTCTCTTTCTGTCTCTCTCTGTCTCTGTCTCTGTCTCCATCTGTCTCTCTCTCTCTCCCTCTTTCTTTGCATCGACACTCTGGAAAGCAGTCCCTTCATAAAAAAGGGCCTCTAGTGGGCATTCATTTCACTCATCATTGGAAGCAGTTCCCTCCAGCAGTGCCAACAGAGTTCCATTTTTTTATGTCTTTCAAATAAAATTAAAAGTTCCTAGAACTCATTTGCTTGAAGGTTCTTTTCCATGATTTTCTTCTTCTAAGACATCCACTAAATAATCAGCTACACTCTTTGTACATTAGGCTCATATTAAGTGAACTTCAAAATTTCGTGCTCTTCCTCACACTTGGGTCACTTATTGTAATATTATTCTATTTCTCTGGAATTTTAACACCTTTATCCAGCACAAGAAGCTAAGCAACTTCATACAAAATATTTTAGAACTTATAAATTTCTCACCCAACACTCTCTTTGGAGTTCACATTCTCTTGCTTTTGGGAATGGGGTAAAATACTCCATTTATCTGGGCAGGGTCATGTGAAATGGAGACATAACACTTTATTTAAAATATAGATATCTTATTACCTGCAACCCTCACCTTCTGGTCCAGCATAATACCATAATTACTCTCTTAAACTTCCCTTTATTTCACATAATCTACCCTGTCTTCTTTTGTTACCATTATTTAACTAGCCAAACAGACCAAATATAATACCAAAGGCTCATGAAGGCATGACTCCAACTTGTGGAAACCTGCTTTTAATTTAGGATTATGGGGACAGTTTCCTAGAAATTGCCACATTCGAAACAAAATAGATTTTTCTTCTTTATGTCATGAGAGGGTTGATCTAATTAGAATCAGTTTAATCTAATAATGAGTCACTTTAGCGCTGTCTTCAAGATGAATATTTGAGTCCCCAATCCAAACTTAATCATTAGATGTGTATTCTTGCTAGTCCAGATCAAAAATTAAATCATCCAGTTCCCTTAAGGACTTTCTCCACTCTCACAGAGAAGTGTTAGAAGGAGTGAAGATAGAAAGACAAAGCGAAATTCCACTGGCCACCGCACAGCCAGTGATGAATTACTTTCCCTTCTAAGGAGAGGAGAAAGAAGAAAGCTACTGGGAGGTTGCGGGACTCTGTGAATGTTAGCTGTTGAGGGTGTCACTGCTTTTCCTAGCGCTACAGTCAGTGCTTAGGGAGTGGATGTGAACTTGAACCTTGGAAAGACAGAGCTGAAAGGTGAGAGTAAGCCAGAAAATAACAAGACTGCTTTCTGAGAAGACTCTTTTATGCGCAGCAGGAGCCTGAGACCGATGCATTGAATGAATGGATGGCTGTCACCAGTGCTGACCCGGTTCCCTGGCTGGGCTGTTGGACTTAGCTCCTATGGAATCATCAGGCCACGTGAAGAAACTGCTTGCTGATGCCCAAAAAGCAATCGAGCAGGACACTGGATCTGCCTCCCAGTGGGGTACCCTGGGGAATGAAGCAAATAACAATTTCATATTAAATACTGTTGTCCTTAGGAGGCCCAAGAATTCCGTCATGTTTGACTGGTTTCAAATGCAATTAGAAAGCTAGACTCCTAATCTTTCAAATAGTAGGGAATGAAGGCAGCATTGGGATGGGTAAAGTGAACTGCAGGGAATTTTGCACTTTAGAACTACGTAAATAATTGGTATGTGCCCCGACCCTGGACAGATTGGTGGTGGACAGGCCCGTCACTGAGGATCTCTGGCAGCTCTGATGCATAACGACAGCTATTCTCTTGTTCTGTGTTTATTCGGAGCAAAGCACAATTTTTGTAGTTTCAGTATCACGGGGAACGAAAGGAGACCAAGGCTCAGCTGAAAGAACCGGAAACACGGGCAGATCTTGAAAGATGCTCGTCACTCACAAGTTGGTCAGAACCACGCAAAGCTGTACACCTCCCTCCCCGGAGTGAAAAGCTCCACCTCGCCTCTCGGCATTTTCCCCCTAAGTCTGAAACACACCATCTTGACCTGAGTGGCATGATGTTGTTGACAGATTCTAGAAGTGCTGTGAAGATAAATGTATTTCAGGATCTCTCTAGATTTAACTAGAGAATAAAAACCACCGCCACCACAAAAATCACAAAACCCATGTGTTATTACAGCAATGTGCTCACCAGCAAAAACTCCTGTATCTCTACTCCTCCTCAGTGGCATTGACTGTGCTTGTGGAAACTAGATTTTAATCACATTCATCTTCTTAGAGTTTTTGAATAATTTCATCAAGATAAAAGTTAACTAGCATGTAGAATACATACAACCTCTGCCACATATTTACATGGGTCTGTGTGCAGAGACACGCAAACCAGGAAAGGAAGCTAACTATGCTGGCCTCTAAAACAGAGCCGGGTCCGGGGAGAAACGCAATCAACATTAAGATGAGTACATCAAAACTGCTTAATGGTTTTCTGCCATGCCTCCGGGCGGTGGAGAATAGCATGTCCAATTGGACGCGTAAGGAGAATGTTGAAGCAGAGAAAAAAAGAAAGGAATCCTTCTCTTTCTCTTTTTGAACTCTATAATATAATTTCTGAACATCGTTCTTTTGAAGTCTGACATTAACATGAAAATTCCTTGAGGATTGTGAGACCCTGGAATGCATTCCAAAGGGGGCAAGAAATGTCCCTAAAGCAGGGCTGTAAGACAAGGGTAGATGGCAGCCTCTAAGGGTACTTTTCCCTCTCTGATTCCAGCATCCTACCAGGATGAAGTTTACCTCTGCCTGGCCAGTGTGGACAGAGCCAAACAGAAACAAACGTGGACGTGCTGCTCTCTTGCACTCTCAAGCCACCACTCCTTAGCAGCAGTGACACTGGGCGTTCTGTCTCATTCCCCTTCGAACACAGATGTTCACAAGGAGCCTGAATGTCCCTGCTCCTCAGGGATTCCATGTGTGCTGCTCCCCAGCCATGGAGCAGGAGGAGGACCCACTCTCCTTCCCTTTGGAGCACCTGGGGAGAAGGCTCAGGGTCTTGGACTGAACCTGACACCCAGGTCACTGTCCTAGTGCTGGTGCTGCTGGCCCAGTAGATGGCTTGTCTTTCTTCAGCTCTGCCCTGAAGTCAAAGTTCTCTTCCATGGGATAGTGGAGACAAGCTCTGGACGGGGACCCTGGCTGTCCCTGCCTCTGAGGAGGATACACACGGTCTATCCTTTCCTGTCATGCTGGCCATGGACTCCCACTTTGGGAAAACCGAGGCCTGTTGTGTGAGCTCCCTTGGCTTCTAGCTACATCCACACCAGGCTGGCTTTCAGCAACAGAAAATGAGCCTTGTTCTTTTGGTTCAAATTTGCACACCCCCAAATCCCAGAGCCTGGACCCCAGCCTTTCTCTTTCCAGATTTTCCATTCCTCCTTCTCTTTCTCTTTCCAACTTCCCCAAGTTTCTCATAGCCTGTAACATTGTTCAAATAGTTCCCATCTAATTCTTGAAAAATAGTATGTTCCTCAACATCCCTGCTTTTCTTCATAGCCATCCTGCCTCACCTGATGGAAGGGAAGTTCTGCACTTCCTGTCTTCCCTCCACCAGTTCTCACTCACTCCTCAAGCCACTCCTCGCTGCTCACCTTCTCCTGTCCCCAGGGATAACCCTTCCCAACAGCACTGGTGACTCACAATAGTGAATCCTCATATTACTGATATCTGCCTCATTTGACACTGTGGACTGGTTCCTGCTCTGGAAGTGTTTTTGTGGCCCCTTATGGGGCCCTGCATACTCTCTGACTCAGTTTCTCCTTCTCCCTTCTTCTTCCTCCTCCTTCTCTGCTTCCTTCTCCTCCTCTTCCTCTTTCTCCTCTCTGGGTTCCCTTCTCCACTACCCCTTTGCATGGGATTTGCTGCTTGGCTCTATCTTCGGTCTGCTCTCACGGCTGGCTCCTCTAATATCATAATTTGGGTATTCACGAACACACGAAGGCAGGAAATTCCACAGTTCACCATATCTCACCTCCTGAGCTTCAGACTCACATGCACACCTGCCCTGTGATGTCTTCATTTCGGTTGATGAGCAGGCTGGACTGGGTGCGCCCGGCCTTCCCCGTTGACTTGTGCTCTGTCTGTACGTCTGTACGTCTGTACGTCTGTCTCAAGCACTGACACATCTCTGTCTGCATTACCTGGTTGCAGGTAAATTCCACTCTTGGTCCCACCCACTTCGTGCTGCCACACTGCTACCCAGACACCAAGAGCTTTGGCTTGGCCTTACATAGATCTCAAGGTCCAATACCCTAGCTTAGACACCTGTCACCTCCTGGGAGGATTTGTGCACCACCCACAGCACAGCACCAGAAGGGCGAGTGCCTAAACTCTGACTGGCCATTCACCTGCTTGTCACTACAAGATAAGGTTCAAACTTTCAGCTAGTTAAGTTATATTCTAAGGAGATACAGCAGAGGATTTCCAATTACGAAAAGCTACAATGAACAATTGCTGGGAAAGCTGGCACCCGCGCAGTTAAAGCATAATTATAATCCAGTTACTGCGTGCATACGTGCTCATCTCCCCAGCTAGACTGACGTGAGAGGAGACCGTCCCCAGAGTTCTGCCCACTGCCTGGCCTATAAAGAGAATTAATAAACGTTCGTTGAAGTGGACATAGAGTTGCTTTCCTAAACTTGCTACAGGGTTCGCTCTTAGAAATCTGAAGAGACAGAAGCAGACATGGTCAGGAGGTAAAGGGATCAAGGGCATCTGTGATGAATGCAAGTAAGCATGGGGAGAGGGTGTCTGGTAGCAGGTGACCTGACTCCAGGAACAGAGATGACTCTGATTCACAGGATGGTTTCTGCTACACCAACGTAAAGCAGAGAATGATACGCAAAGGGAAAAGAGTGGTTAGAAACATTGAAATGGCTTCAGACTTGCACTTAGTCCATCCGATGAGGACAGGACGTACATTGGAATTTCTGTCATCGAGAGAAGAGACTGTCACCACTGAGGGCTTGCCCTGTATGTGATATATTGGGTGTGTGGTGAGTAGGTGTTAGTATTCAGGGGACAACACGAGAAGCGGCTGCATTCAAGGGGTCGTGAGCTGCCTTACAACCGGGCCCTCCCCGCAATCTGAAGAACCTCTCACCAGCCGGGAAACGCCTCTCCATTTTCCTCCGGGCGATGTCTCTGGAGGACAGGAGGCCCTCTCTCTATCTCTAGGTATTATTAGGCTTTGCAAGTCCCACACAGTCCAACAGCTTTGTCCCTAAAAGGAAGTCCTAAGTCCTTTATCACGCAAACGGTATTTTCTTCTTATCTAAATGTCAGCAGCCGTACAGGGGTACTGTCCTTTCGTATTCTTCTAGAATCTGTGTGAATACAGCTTAGGAAAAATTAAAACAGTAGATAAATCTCAGGTATCATTACCAAAAACTTCCTGTGCTCACAAACAAATAACACACGTAGACTTCATTTGAAACTAATTTTACAAGAAGAAATAGTATTCTCATCGACTGATGAAATCCTTCTACTTCTAGAATATTAATTTTTCTGATCATTATCAAGACTCTTAAAGGAATTGCCTGGTATTGTCTATAAGGCCAAATACTTGTGGCCCATTAGAAAATCATATTATGGAAAGCTAGCAGGATTTTTTTTTTTTTTTTTTGGTGGGTACCAGGGGTTGCACTCAGTACCTCGCACTTGCAAGCAGGCGCTTCTGCCGCGGAGTGATATCACCGGCCCTTTTTTTGTATGTGGGTACTGGGAGTCGAACTCAGGACCTCATGCTTGCCAGGCAGGTGCTTATGCCGCTGAGCCATCTCACCGGCCCATAGCAGGATCATTAAAATGTGATCCAGAACCTCCAAGATGTGACGTTTAAAATGATAATTAAATATCTGAGTGTTAGTGCCCGTCTTCAGAGAACCCAATTTTTAAAGGAAACAAAGGGATATCACTCACATTAAATCTCTTATCTCTTTCTGTTTGCTTGTTTTATTTTGCTTTGTTTTGTAGGTCACATTCGAACAGTGTTTTCCAGTTTCTTTCTATCTATGGTGAGGAGTTACCTGTTGCTCATGTTACGATAATTCTTTCTTTGCATCTTGATGCTTCCAAGCCATGCCAGATTTCTAAGGTAGAGGTTGGACTCAAGGAAGACACAGATGAAGAATTAGTGTCTGGAGAAGTAACTTCATCTCTCTGTGGGTGGATATCTCCTGTTCCTTTTGCTCTACTACAACGTATATAGGGAAAAGTCCTATGATTATGACCCCCATAAATTGTGAGAATAGAAATTTCTAGAGTTATTCCAGAGGGTAATCTGAAAATACATGAAAAGTTTAAATTTATTGCCCTTTGACCTGGACAAATTATAGGAGTGTAGAAGAATATTTATCAACCACAAAAAGGTCTAGAAACAACTTAAAGAGAGTTACCAAAAAAAAAAACAAAAAAACAAAAAAACAAAGAAATTCCAGGTCACCATTACATGTAATGGTATTGCTATGCAAAAATCTCCATCATACAGGAGAAAAAAACAATTACAAAAGAGGACATGCAGCAAAATTTCACTTTTGGTAAATTGTGTATGTACATTTTTAAAATCCATAAGGATACTCAGCATGGTAACAGTTGTTATCACCCAGGTTCAGGTAGGATGTTAGATACTTTAAAAATGATATTTCTACACTGTTTGAATATTATATCATGATCATTTACTTCTCATTTGGGGAAACGAAGTAGTCAATTTTGATACCAGAACTTCACGAGGTCCCACGGGAGGGCAGGTCCCCAAGCTTCCCAGGAATCAGGAGCCCTGTGTGCAGAGCTCCGTGGCTCAGAATTTTCAGTCACCTTGCTTGGTTCTGCCAGGCATCTGAGACCCAGAGCCACATCTCAACACTGATCGGGTCAGACCATGGGCATGCTCCCGAAGCAGTGTGACTGTCCTTGGCTTCGTGTCAGAGAAGATGTGAAGGACCCAGGTACTGGGAAAGGAGATGCCTGCCTTGCAGAGCACAGGATGCACTTCTGAGATCAAGGTCATGGCATGTTTCGTCCCAGAGCGTTACCTGTAAAGCTGAATTCCCCTCGAGCTGAGAGAAGACCTTGAAAACCACTGCGAGCAGATGGACCGGTTCCTCCTTCATTCTGCTCACCCATCAGTGTAGATACTGGATTCTAAAGAAGCTCAACACAAACTCTCTGTGTTGCAGACAGAAACACAGAGTTTCCTGGTGCAAATATGCTGGACATGCTAGACAGTATTTCAAAACAAAACAAAACTTGATTTAAAATAATAAACCTTCCATTGATGTTGATAATAAAGGGGATGTATTACTAAGTCTTGCCTAATTTCAGAATCTTAAAAGTAATACTTAGCATGTGGGGCTAGTTATTTTATAATAAATAAATGATTCCAGCTATTTTTCCTTAGACTCCATAACAAGCTTCTTTGGTTGGGGTTTGTTTTAACAACAGTAGCATGACACAGTTCCTCAGATGTCCCAGCCAGCAGGAAGGAGCGGCTGACTAAACCTGGATACAGCCCTGGGTGCGGCAGCAGCTTGTTGGTCACATCAATCCTAGATACACCATCGTTCCCAGAGCTCTGCTTTTCTCATCCTGTAGACACCCTCGAAGCCCATTCCTATCGGTTGCACAATTCCTGGACAGTTCTTGGTGGGTGAGTGAGAAGATAGGAAGGGCACTCAGTGATATACAGTGAGCTGGAAACGCTGGCCACTAGGGTAGAGCGCGGAGAGGCAGCAGAGGGGACTAAGTTTCACAAGCCCTTGTTAGGAGTAAGGTGTTGTTGCTGATGCGTAACAGGGACAACGTGCCGAGCTCCCACCGCATGCTGAGGCAGTGCCGCGGTTTGCATGTGCAAGTCACTGAGTCCGGCCGCAGCCCTGTCATTCAGGATGGCTCTCCTCACAGGAGCGAAACCAAAGCTTTGGCAGTCACACAGCGGTAAGTGATGGAGTCTGACCCCAATACCTGAGCTCTTGCCCACTGACTAAACTCCAGTGCCTCCCCTTCACTCTACTGAGTGGGAAACTGAGGCTGGGTGGCATAAGGAACTTGCCCAAGTCACACAGCTAGTCAGCAGCAGAGCGAGGACTCAAAAGCAGCTTCGTCTACACCAAACCAAACTTTGCTTCAAAGACAAGACATTTACTCAGATTGGGGCAGTGAAGGCAGAGTCTCAGCCCACCTAACCAGCGCTGTCTGTTTGTCCCCAGTTTGGAGCCTTAGTGATGGGGTCCAGCTGTCAACCCAAAATACAGCCGAGAAAATAAAAAAGGAACCAATAAGCCGCACTAACCAAGGCAATTTTAGCCTTCGTTTCAAAGATGTTAGGCTGCATGGTGTAACTTCTATGGTATTTCCTTTTTAATTCTGTTTTGCTTTTTTAAATGCACCTTTATGTTGCTGACTTCACCAGCGTCTGTGCCAGCAAGGCAAGGAACAAATTCCTGGGCCAGCAGTCAGCAGAAGGCCCAGGACTGAGTGGAACCCAAAGGAAGGATATTTTTAGCTTGTCTGCTTTGCCTAGAAGGACCTTGCTTGCGCCCCCTCACAGTCGATGGAAGTGAGCTGTCAGGCATGGTGGCCACCTAGGAGCATAACTACTGCCACATCTACAGGACACCCCAAACACCATGAGAGCACGTAGAGCACACAGGAGCTCATCACACATCATCTCCAGCGAGTCCTCAGTTCACCCTGGCGGAGTCTATCCCGTGCTCAGGTACCACATGCTCAGTCATCCCTGGTGCTTTCAGCCATCTCTTCCCCTCTGTGCTCGGCTCACAACAACCAAGGCTTCCAGCTTCCTTCCTCCCATCACCACTGGGAGACGCCTCTCAAGAGAACACAGAGAACTGTCCCAGGCTCTCCTGATCCTCAGGGGATGGGGCGGAGGGGTCCAGAGAGTCACCTCCTTTCTAGGATCTTGCTACACTTTCTCACCAGGGCTCCCCTGGTGTTTGGGCTCATTATCCACAAAGGCTCTTAAGAAAACAGTTTTCTCATCCAGTTCCTTTTGAAAAGCCCCAGATTTCTCTTGGCTGAGCTGGCAGGAGTGGGGCTTTCCCATGCATAAGCAAATGTAATTAAGTTTATGAGACAGCCGTTAGCAGCACATATGAAGGATTTGCAGCTAGTGATCTGGAAGAGAGGCATGAAGTTAGAAAGAGAGGAGTGACGAGTCTGCCAGAGTCTGCCATGATCCTGTCTGCTCGTTTACCCCTGCGAGACTTTACCTACCTGGAAACTGCTTGGTGGGGACGTTGCCTTAATGCCATGGAGAAAGCTTGAAGTTGAAGACAAAGCTCTTTTGACCCACTTTGTTGTACACACCAAGCCCCAGCATAGCTATGGTGATAACACACGTTTGGAGACCATTCTACCTAGGTTGCCAGGAACACCTGCAGGTCTGGTACCGAGCGGACACACAGTATTTGTTACCTGATGTTATGGAAACGGTAGTAGCAGCAGCAATTATAATAACTTGGCATTTATGCTGTGCCTCCTTTTCTGCCAGTTACTGTACCAAGGGATTTAGATTCTCTTTCCTACGTTCCTCACAGTCACCCTATGAAATACGTAAGGCAGGCTCCGCTTTGCAAGTGGAAACAACTGAAGCTCAAAGTGAAGCTCATAACTGTTTCAAGGTCACAACTAGTCTTTAGGAATAAAAGTAAGATGAAAGGTTCTGGCTTTGTTACTTCTACCTCCAGCATGCAGTTACCAGTATTTGGGAGGAGGAAGCAGTTCTGGGGATTGAACGTAGGGAGCAGTGAGCTATATTCCCAGGCTCTTTTACATTTTAGTTTGAGACTGAGTCTCACCAAGTTGCCCAGGCTGGGCTCAAACTTGCTCTATTCCTGCCTCAGCCTCCTGAGTAGCTGGGATTACAGCCCTGCCCCACCATGTTTAGCTTGTCATGGGGTTCTTGGTCTGCTCAGTGGTTGGGACCATCGAGTGAAAGAAGGTGCTGCCCTGAGGATTTGTCCCTTTAGTGGCCCATCTGTCAAAGCCATAAAGTACCCAGAAGAGCAAAAAAGTGAGCCTTTGGTGCTCTGCTAGCGAGAGTCCAGGCAGGCTGGCTCCACCTCCATGACCCACACGACCGTGTACAAAGCTCCAAATGATCGCTGCTGTCCATCTAACCAGCTGCAGGAAGGACTGCTATGTCCCTGCAGGCCTTAGCCTCTCACAGACCTTGCCTGCCAGGCTTCCAAGGAGGATTCCTTAGGCCCCTCTATCTCTCAGGGCCTATGCATTTTGTGATAAGTGGCCCAGGACAGACCAGCAACCAGAGCCTGTGTTCCTGACTTGAGGAGTCTCCTTTACTTTTGAGCCTCACCTACACTACTTTCCTGTGTCCGAAATATCCAGAAACATATGTAGGAAGCTTAAAAATGAAAACAGCATCATGAGATAAGGAACTTTTCAGAAGGAGCCTAAAAATAAAATGCAATCACGATGTGCATATGCCCAGGCGACTGACTGATGCGTCTGAATTTTCCCTGAAAAGCAGCACTAACTGCAGAATCCCAGGCAAGAAGAGGTTTTAAACGCTGAGGCTCCTCTGATTCATCTAAAACTGCCAGCCAGCGTGGTAGGTATCGGCTGCCCAAACCAAGCTGTGGGTGCAAAATGAACACTGCATTTCAAAGATTTAGTAAGGAAAAGGAGGGGGTTGAAAAATGTACCACATGACATATTTAATTAATATATCTCCATTCATAATTTTAACACTATAGCCTGAATACACTTTACCCAAAATGTTTGGGACCAGAAGTGTTTTACATCGGGGGTGGAGTGGGGAATCTTGAAATATTTGTTTATACATAATGATTATGTTGGAGATGGAACCCCAGTCTAAATGGAAAATTTACTTATGTTGTGCATATCATATACACATAGCCTGAAGGTAATTTTGTTCATAAAAGTTTCTTATGTGTAATTTTCCACTAGAGGCATCATGTCTACACTCTAAAAGTTTTGGATTTTAGATTTTTGTGTTAGAAAAGCTCAGCCTGGGGCCGGTGAGATGGCTCAGTGGCGTAAGTGCAAGGGCCCGAGTTTGACTCCCGGAACCCACATACGAAAAAAGGGCCGGTGATATCTCTCAGCGGCACGGGCGCCTGCTGGCACACGAGGTCCTGAGGTCGACCCCCGGTACCCACAAAAAAATAAATACATAAATAAAAAGAAAAGCTCAGCCTGGGGTGTTAGGGTGACCTAGCTGCCACATCTGTCACCCAGCAGGTGCGGGGAGCATGCAAAGATAGTAATTCTGAGAAGCACAGAGAGCAGCCCAGGGCTGCAGGCCGAGAATGCCGGCCTCTTGTCCGGGGGCTGGTGCGTGCGTGTGGAAGGGTGGCAGGAGTCCGGGGACCAAGGCCTCTTGGAGGGAAGGAGGAAAAGGTGACTCAGAGGTGCACAGACTGTGGGCCAGGAACACAGCCATGCTGTCCTCCGATGTCCAGCGGGGACTTGTCCTGCAGGGTGGTACTTGCAGGTGGGTGGATCCTTCTTTTTGACCTGTAAAAGTAAGGCTTTGATGTCCAGCAGCACGTCTCGTCACAGGTCTTGTTGATGAAGATGGTGGCAATGCCAGTGTTTCCCGAGCACCCAGCATGGTCGATCTGGTGCGCATGATTCTGTCTCCCCACACCTGTCCTGATTGATGACGTGCTAGATGGCAGGAAGTCCAGGCCCTTGGAGGCAATGTCTGTGGCCACCAGGACATCTTTCTTGCCCTCCCAATATGCTTCAGTGGCCTCGGTCTGCTCTTCCTGGCTGCTGCTCACACGGATGGCTGCAGCCTCGACCCCCTTGAGCAGCAGGCGCTTGTGGGTGGTGTCTATGTCTACCATCTTCTCTGCAAGGATGAGCACAGGTTGGAGTGTCCTCTGCAGGCACTGGAGCAGGTGCACTGTCTCAGCTTCCTCCTCCATGCTTTTCTCCTCCTGTGTGACATCGTGGCTGGCAGCCCCAGCGCACCCCACGTTGATAGTGACAGGCTTTACCGGGGTACTCCTGACAAACTTCTGAATCTTCTTTGGCATGGTGGCACTGAAAGGCAGTCTGTCACTGGCCCCTAAAGTAGAAAGATGGTGCGGATGCTGCCCTTGAAGCTCATGTCAATCATGTAGTCAGCCTCATCCAGGGCCAGGTAGCGACCGGTGGCCAGGCTGACCGTCTTCCTCTGCAGCAGACCCAGGAGGCACCGGGGGTGGTCACCACCACGTGTGCACCATGTCGATGGTCTCCGTCTGCTCTCTGACAGTTGTGCCCCATTGCAGAGAGCACAGTACAGGAGGGCTGAGCCGTCCTCCTGCAGCCGGCAGCAGTGACTCCAGACCTGGATGGGTGTGGGGCGGAGGATGCCTTCTTCTTCAGGCCTCTCAGGATGCGGGGGAAGCTTCATTCCTTGACGCTCTTGAGGGCTGTGGGATACCATCTCCTGCCACCAAGATGTGTTGCTTCTGCCCACTCGCACCGCTCTAGACAGGCTCAGGACATCACCGGGGGGGCCCGGCTGGTTTTGATTGGGCATCATATGTGACACCCTTGCCACCTCCTGCACTGACATCAAGGCTTGGCCTTAGCCACACTCCCCAGAATCTTCTCTTCTTCTTCCAGCCGCACGGACTCCTCGTGGGCGGCAGCCTTTTGAGCGCTGGGGCTGATGCAGGAGGCCGACATGGGACTGAGGGCCCAGCGGGACGTTGTTCTCATCTGCCCCGGCTTCACAGCCTCTGTCCTGCCGCTCGTCTCCCACAGATCCCTTGCGCCTTTGTCTTCGGGGCAGCAGCTTCTGGAGCAGTAGCTGCGGGCGCTGTCGCAGGGTGCATAGGTATGTATATGTGGTCTGCCTCCCCGGGTCCTCAGCCTCGGGGCGACTTCCTGCAACAGTCCTCACCAGCACCCTCCGCCCAGCTGGCCCGGATGCTCCCTGTGGCCTCCAGAATTACTATGTATGTGCCCCCCAGCTACCATTAAGGCACAGCCCCTCTTGGGGTGAACCCACTCCAGGGCGTCCTGCCATTCACAAAGATAAAACAGCTCTCCCCAGGGCTTGAGTTACTACACCAGTGCCTTCTCTCATGGTTCCTCTGGAAGGCAGGGAAGGCGAGGGGAGGCTGACTGGGGCTGGCGCTTTTCATCTCTAGTTTTCAAGGCTGATTATTTTCCAGCTAGGTCTTATTTTCTTATTTTAGAAACAGGGTGTTATTCGGTGCGCTACCTGCACAAGGTGCACTGGATGCGGAGTAAAGAAGGCCAAATGGCCCCAGATTTACTCATCACCAGCTGTCATTCTCCCATGTCATTCCTGGGAAATATAAAATCATATACTCAGTCTCCACAGTGCTGCACGGTGTTGACTTAAATATCATCCTGGGCTTCTTCTGAACCTATTTGAAATAACTTCCTTTACCTACTTCAGTGTGACTCCCTCTCTGACCTTTCTGTGATAAAGGACTCAGAACCAGGGACTCACCGCTGAGACCGGAAGTCGGTGGGTGAAGTTTATGAACTGCAGCTATGAGGTCACAGGCTCGTATTTTAACATAAAAATCCCCAAATCTACTTACACAATTGTGGTTTCCTCAGAACATATATGCGGCTCCCTTCATAATTACTTTCCGAGACAGCCTCGTCTTTCGGTTAAAAACAGGCTCAAGACTGATTTTTAAAAATCCTTCTGTAAATTTTTTTTGAGCTTGGTTTGGGGAAGAGGTGATCCAGGGAGATGAAAAGCTTTATCTATTAAAAGAAAACAGTGAGATAATAAAAATAAATTACCCCTCCCCCTGTGCTAGCTTATAAATGGACTCATGAGAACCCCAAGAGATGTTTCAAAATATATTTTGAGGGATGGCATCATTTTGAATAAACACGGCTACTATAAAGAGAAATAGTCACTGGCCGAGCAAAAGTAAGATTTAAAACATAGTTCGTTTCTTTTTATTCACCTCTGTCGTGAAAGACTGATGCCCAGCTCTTGGTGCTACGCTCTTGATTGCATGGTAAAGAATACGAGGTAAAAATAAATTAAAATAAGTACCCCCAAATGCTAAATTGAACCTTGTGGCTTGGCATAAAATGTACTGCTTATGTTTAAAAACTTATTTTTAAAAGAAAAGTAATTCAGAGCAGGGAGAAACCACTGAAAACAGAGGTTTTTCTGCCAACTCTCGCTCCCGGCCATCTAGATGCCTGGCAGCCGAATATTCCACAAACGCCAGGAGCCAAGCGGCAGCCAGGCGGCCAGCACACGCATGCGCAGAAACGCGCCTGGAGTGTCCCTCTGCACGCTTGTTTATGCATCTGCCCTAAATCAGGCAGGTGAAGGCAGAGGGATGTGGTACCCTTGCAGTGCAGGAGGGGCTGGTGCTGTCTCCAGGCTCCATGTGGGTTGGGCATGCTTTGTGCCTCTTCCCATGCACCCCTCAGATTGGCACCCCATGTTCCCGGAGCTGGTGGGTCACTGGAGAGGCCAGGGAGAGTGGAGCAGGGGACTTCCTTTCCTAGGCATGGAAACACAGGTGGCTGCGACTCTGCTACACAGCACAGGGGCTGGGAGCTCTGCTCCCTGAGTTGCCTGCTAGTGGCGGGCACAGGAGGCACCTACTACGTTGGGCCATTGCAGTCTTATCTCACTGCCTTCTCTCTTCCCTTGCAACATGAGCTTCCAGGATGCGATTTTCTCCACCCAGTTATGGAATTTGAAAACAACTCAGTGTTGGACTAAAGTCATTTTTACAATAGGCTGGAGTCTGACGAAATTAAACTTTCCCTCCCTAAGTTAGTTGGCTTTGTGTAAAACCAGCTTGATGATTCCCCGATTACAGCAAAGAAGGGCCTGAACAGCCAGGAAGAAAATGCATGCCTATCACTCGAGGGGTCTGAGTGTGGGGTCAGAATCCTGGGGAAACAATCTTCAGTCCAATCAGAAACTGAGTTAATTATTTAGAGAAAAAAATCAGACAAAAACCTATCACATGGGTGCAGGAAGCAAGGAGAGAAAGGAAAGGAACAATGCAGAACCAAAAACAAGCTATGAAAACCCAAGAAACACCAGATAATCTAATATAGAGTTAGATGGACGCAGCAGACCCCCCTTCATGAGCTGCAGCCGTTAATAAAACGTGCCCATTGTCTCATTCAGCTTGGCAATGCCATTACTTAAAGCTTTCCCAACACTGACTTACTGTCACCTCTTTAACTGGATTCTTCTGAAAAAGAAATGCACTTGAGTGCTTTAAGTAGATGAGCACAACCTTACAGTATTTATTAAAAGTGTAAGAATAAATCAAACAGGTCCCTGCTACGGAAATTGATGTAGACTTGTGCTTCTCATCTGGGGAGGAGAGGGTGGCTGTTGAGGAGGGGGTGTGTTTTGCACATGTGGACATTTGGCAATTGTGACTGTTGGGTTTGGGGATGCTGCTGGCATCTAATGGGTAAATCCCATGATACACAGAACAACCCCCTGGCCAACAGAATTATTCAGACCAAGTGTCAAAAGCATTGAAATCCAGACATCCCAGTCTAGACTGGGGCAGGACAATGAGAGATAGATAAAGTACTGTATTTTTGATTCCTGGAGGGTTTTTAGGGTTTGCCCTGCTATCAGAAGCAAAATTTTGCCAGAAACCCAAAGCTTCCTGGGAAATGTTTGTGAATGTAACTCCACAGACAGAGGCAACCTCTCTAGTGGTGCTTGGTTCCCTCCAGGGGCACTAACATACCCAGCAGGTAAAGGCATCATGAGTTTAAAGCAAGAACAGTGCTGTCTTAACAATACAGATGCGTGATACTAGTTGCCTGAAGTTGTGTCCCTGGAGAAGGAATGGGGAGGCTAGGAGTGGTAGAAATAGAAAGCAGCAGACACCTGGGCCCGCAAGGCAGACCACACAAGCCTCTCCTGTGAGTTTGGGGTCAGAGGCCATGCGCCTGCTAGGAATGTCCGAGAAAGACCCAGAGTGCGCTAAATCGTCCTGCACAAAAAAACGCAATCAGAATGGTAACCTGGGAGGCAAGGCTTAGATCGGAAAGATTAGGTAGCAATGGGAGACAGAAAGTTGCAGATAAGCCTGCTGTTATTGTCAGATCTAAAAATATTGCCCAAGGAGCTCAAAGCTTGCAGTTAGGCTTGGGTAAGCCAGGATCTCCACAGCATAGCTTCTTTCTGGGAAGAACCAGTTTCAGCAGGTGGCATCACATTGTCTTTTATCCGCTGCCTCCACCTACCTCGGATAGTAGGACACAGACAGGCCCCTGCCATGCATCAGCCAGAGACCCCCAAGCAGTCACCTGCTGCCCAGATAGGAGCAGGGCAAGGTTTGGACTCACCTCATCCACTCCTCCAGAAGCCTCACTCTGGAGTGCCACCTACTGGAAGAAGGGGAAAGGACAGAAAAAAAAAGATTAGAGAATTCCAAGAGGAGCAGAGGAAGATTCTCCATGGTTTCTTTGATTCTGTTCCTCGTGTCAAATTACGGTCAGACTTTGTGCTAAGATGCTCCACTTGGACCCAGATGTAACAAAGCTGGTTCTATCTCAATTTTTTCAATTATTCTAAGCCAGCTGTAAAACAACATGGGTAGAGAACCAGACTGGTGACCTAGGGTAGGGATAGAAATGAGTGATATCCCTGAGGCCGGGTGGGCAGGCTGGCCTGGCAGCCCAGAAGCTGGAGTTGGAGACACTCTGAGAATGCCCCAGCGACACTGGGAAAACTGCTGGTGGAGACGGCTGCCACCAGATCTGAGAGGGACGGAGAATTTTCAGAGCTCATGCCTGCCTTGTGTCATGGAAACCCAACCAGGCCTTACTGTGTATTTTTGTGTCCCAGAATTTCTACCCTAAAAGATTTGAATCTATCATTAACAAGAACCAATTCTGAAGTCATAAAATTAGAATTTTTTTCATCTCTTTTAAGTTTCCTTAATTCCAATTAGGGATTTAATTTAAAGCTCCTACATTTAGCAAATTTTGAAACATGGCAGAATGTGAAAAATCACCCTTTGCAAGCCTGATTTGTACACAGTAAAGAAAATAAAGTCAGTAGATACAGGTTTGGCAGTGAATCCCTGACTGACATTTTTTATAGGAGTGGGGCCAGGCTTCCAGCTACTTCTATTAAATTATTTTAACCATTATGTAGTGAGTTCACTCTGTGCAAGAGACTCCACCAGGAACATTAGCTTTCCAGTATAATCGTCATCGTATCTCTGAGGTCATCGCTGTCCTCATTTTGTAGTGAAAGAACTTGGGGAGCCACAAAGAACCTGAAAGACTTGCCCAAGGTAATGATGTCAGTAAATGGTCAGGTTCTTCTGTTACTCTTGTCTCTCAGATGTGGAGTAAGATTTTGGGATTTGAAAGGAAGACAGAGGAATTTCTGTTGGGTGTAACTAAATGGGATCATATGACTTGTCTGTAATGGACCAGGTTGGAATCTCTTCAGATCTGCTCATCAAAACAACATGACAGAAATTCTCCTCCACGCAAGATGGTGGCCATGGGCGCCCAAGGCCCTGGTGTCCAGTGGGCAGGAGCAGGAGGGATGTGCAGAGTTTAACGTCACACAGACTGTGGTGATCCAGGCCTGGGCTTCTCTTCCCTCCTTTTATGAGACTCTATGCGAGTTGTGATTCATCTATTTGCCCCCTCATTTAATTGAATATTATGATGGTCAATGCCCATTAATAAATGTTAATAACAGCTTTGTAAATGAAACCACATGCCTCTAACAAATTTAACTAAAATAATTAAATTTAGCAGAGAGAATTTCAGTAGAAGGAGGGGAAATGTGTTCTGAAACTTCACATCTGGTTTTCTTTCCCCCAAAAAGCATCCAGGCAGAATGAACTTCAAATGTGAAGAAATACCACAAATAATGCATTTTCTGTTTCTACCTCCACACCGTATTGAAAACACCACTCACTGTTCCTCCAGTCAGTTCCTTCCTGTAACAACCAGGCCACTGTCGTTGAGACTTGGCAAGGGCTTTTGACATAACCAACAGCAAGGGAAATGTTTTAACAGCTCCGTTAACACGGCAACAGAGGTTTATTGTTATCAAACTGACATTCACGGCAAAGCAGCCACCACTTCCCCAGGCCCACCTGCCCCGCAGCTAGGGGGCCGCACCCTGGAAGGGCCGAATCCCCAAAGGCTGAGAAGGAGCTCAGGCTGCGTAGCGAGGACCACAAAGCAAGGAGACTCACGCCTGGGCTTTAGTGTCACTGCAAACTGGATTTTCTCACAGAACCTCTGAGCAGTGCCAAGTTGCTTAATGTTTCCAAAGCCTCCTGGGCTTAGCCCTTTGCCTGGTATATAGTAAGCTCTCAATAAATAGCAGTGGTTTTTCTTCCCTTGATTTCTTTATACTATTTGAGGTATATACGTATTCACATAAATCTTAAAGGTACAGCTTTGTCTGCTTCTACACATGAAAACACCATCCAGCTCAAAATACAGAATTTTTCTCGCACCCCAAGGGGTTCTGTCGTGCCCTTCCTCCTCAAGCATGTCCCCCTGATCAGAGGAAACAGCTTTCCTGGCATCTGTCACCATACGTGCATTTGGAAGCCTCATCGTACAGGACCTGGTCTTTTCCGTTTGGTTTCTTTTCCTCAGTCTGTGTTGTTTTCTGTGTCAGGAGTTGCCCTGTTTTATTGAAGTATTTGCTGGTGTGGATTTGCCACCTTTTATTCATCCCTCTCACTGTTAATGGATATTGGGTTTGTTTCCAGTTTGGGGTTATTAGGAACAGAGTTGCTAGGTACCTTCTTGTACATGTCCTATTGTTTTTTATAGGGATAGTGTAAGAAGTCTGTTTTCCTCATTATCGGGAGACCAACTGTTCCAAAACCATTTTTCTCTTCTGCGTTTCTCATCTATCTTTTCAGTGAATATATTCAAATACTGGCAGAGGCCATTTCTAATTTGTTCCATTATTTCTGTATCTTTCCTTATATCTTTCACTTTCTGAAGAATATAAGTGTCATTGGTAGCTGGAGAATTCCACAAAGATACTTATGGTGAACTAAAAAAGAAATATACAACTCGTTATTTGAGTTTTAAAACCCACAACTTCTTAGGACAGCTTATTTCTTTATGTTGAAGTGTAAGACAAGAAATACATTTGGGGAGGAAACCAAGATAAGCTTGATACGCAATTTACTTGCAAACGCTTATGGTCTGCAGGTAAAGACGCTGTTGATATTCAGTATTAACGCCACAGTATGAAATGTGCTCAGTGCAAGCAGAAAGGTCCAGATAAAATCCCATGGGAGACTACAGTGCGGAGTCTGAGAGTTATCTTTCGCATACAAATTGCCTTACTAGAGCGAAATGCTCTCTCACACCATACAACTACTCAGTGCAGAAATACAGAACCGAACTCTATTAACACTGATGAAAAATCCATGAGGACACTGTGCAGAACAAAATAGTGCACATTTTAAAGAATATTAGCATGAAAAATGCTCCCCAAGTACATTTTGATGGAGAGTCTGTTCTAACTTATTGGCACAGTAATAAATATTTTCCTTTGTTCTTAATATCAAGAAAAATCCCCAAGTTACCTGAGTTTCTTTTTGCAGTTACAGTGAAAGGATATTTAGCTTTCCCCAGGTCATAGGGAGAAATGAAGTACAAAGAAACTAAACGCATTAAACGCTTTAAATAAAGGCTACATTGATGTAAAAAGCAACACAGAAGTCCCCTGAAAGCCAAAAAAAATGCATAGCTGAGGGTTTGTTCTCCCATCTCAGACATAAAGGCTCCCTGGAAATCCATGCAAAATGTTCCAGCAAGGGCCTGCAGTGTGGCTCAGCGGTACAGCACTTGTCTACCACGCGTGAAGCCCTGGGCTCCATCCCCAGCACTACTATGAAAGAAAATAAAAAGTTCCAGCACATGAAAGATGCAAACAAAATGGAACCAAAAAGTTGGCCGTGGTTTCCAGAAATTCTCCTTAAATACGTATTTTTCTATATTCCCAAAGCTATGTGACTCTCTGGAACCTGGCAGAAGCATCATCTCCTTTCTCACATCCTGGGACGACCACTATATCAGGACACATCAGACAGGAAAGTCCACCTCAACGATCAATTTGCCCAACATTTCAGACCTCTAGAAATTGTGAAATAAATGTCTTTTGCAATATGAGTATTTATGCGTTCAGTTTTGATCTTTTTCAACAAATTTACTGTACATAGAAAAGTAAAAGTACTCAAAAACTCTAGCCAATCTTACTAGCAAAACTGAAGATAGTAACTCCAAAGACTCGGACAATGAATCGCCTCTTTCCCAGCGCAGCTCTCGCCCCACCCTGTTTTGAACTCTTCTGCCTGCCGTGGGCGGGGTGGACGCCAGCTTCTGTCTGTCCACAGGGTTTCCATTGACGTAGGTGGGAGCCCGGGATTCCAAATGTATGACCCCAAGTAGGTCAGGACAGGACACACACTGCAGAAGGGAATCTGTCTTTATTCTATTTTATTTTATTTTTGGTACCGGGAATCAAACTCAGGACCTCGTGCTTGCCAGGCAGGGCCTGTGCCGCTGAGCTATAACCCCCGCTCATGGGAATCTGTCTTTAAAACCCCAGTGTGTGATAGCTCCTGTGGGAGACGATCACAGAAACTCAAATATTTAATCCTCTGCCCTAATTATGTTAATGACTAGAACTTAATTGGAAAAGTCATTTAGTGGCAGTGTCTGGGAGTTTCTATGTGGAACCATATGATGTTTCATCGATAGAAATCCCTTTTACCTAAAGCTTTCAAAGGCAAGGAGATAAAAGCAAGATATGTGTCATGTGAAAGCTGTGCAAGGACCCAGAAAGGCAAGAACCGTGGAGGACGTGTATGGGGCCTGGGCTGAGGCCCTTTGGGTTTGGGGTGCCTGTCTGTCTGTCGTATCTTGCGTGCTTTGACCCATGGTGTGTTCTCTGGGTGTTGGTGTCCTTCCCACAGCTGTGTCTCATAATTTTCAGTCTTTTCCTTTTAGGGGACTGTGCTGTGGTCCCAATAAAATGAAAGTGTCCTGAGAGAAAGGGAAAATGAAAACCAGATATGGTAGTGCACAACTGTAATCCCAGCATTCTGGGAGGCTGAGGCAGGAGGATGGCAAGTTTAAGCCCAGCCTGGACAACTCAGTGACTTTGAGACCCTGTCTCAAAATTAAAAATGTAAAAAAGGCCTGGAAGTGAGAAAGCCCTGGGTTCAATTCCCAATACAGGAGGGAAGGAAGGAAGAAAGGAAGGAAGGAAGGAGAAAATGAAGCCTGTAGACCTGTTTCCCTTGAACAGCTGGTTAAGAGTAGTTTTGAGAGGAAGGAGGAAAGAGTGGAAGAGGTTGGAAGGGTACGGAAAGGGTGCAGTCACCTGACGAGCCCCTAGCGTTTAGAATGGGGAGAAGCATGCTCAGAAGATGGCGGACGGCATCCGTTATCCTCATCGCACAACCTGGCTGAGCACCAGCCCTGCGAGTGGCTTTCAGAAAGGCTCACAAGGCTGAGACTTTTGCGTAGCCTGGGGTGCCCACCTCGTTCCAAATGATGTGGCGCATGGACACAGGCTCACTGGATCACCTCACCGTCCCACCAGATCATATATTAGGACCTTCAGGCTGAGCAGAGAGGCTGCCTGCCCTGCAGGCTGAGGTGGGGAGCAAGTGGAGTGGTGCATCCCCCTCTGCAGCACAGCGCCGCTGAACATACCTGGAGCCCAGGACCATCTGGTCCACGGTGACTGCAAGCAATTCGATCTGGATGTCCTCCAGCATCAGCGTCAGGGGCCTCTGAGAGAAGGACACAAGGAGAAGTTGTCCCTGCCCCCACACTTGTCAAACTCCTGTGTCCAGGCTGGAAAACCAAGAGCAGCTGCAAGCCCAGGGTGCCCTGTATCTCTGCCCTGCCTTCCTGCCATAGCCAGCTTTTCCCAGCCCTTCTTCTGCTCTGTGCCAGCTCCACTCTGAATGGCACTCTGGAATAAACTCTGACACCACGCCCCAGGAAATGTGCAAACTGCCCCTTGGAGACCAGGTTTCTCATCGAGTTCACACTGGAAAATCACAGTGGGTGAGAAGTGGTAGATCCAGCACAGCCACTTATTGGCTGTTACATGAGACATTTGATGAATACAGCTTCTACTTTAATCAGTAAAACAACAGAGATCTATATAGCACTTTAAAGTTTGCAAAGGATTCTGCTGTTCTTTACCATGATGAATACATCCTTAAACAGATATGAGAATTAATATCCTGAGTTTATAAGTAAGAAGCCCAGAGGTTGAGTGACAGGCCTTGCATCATCTACCCAACAAACACGAAGGCCACAATGGGCATCACAATGTGTTGGGTTTTTTAAAAATTACTATTAAGAACATTTTTCAGACACAAGAAGAATAGATAGAGTAGCAGCTGGGAATGGTCATGCACACTATAATTCCAGAATTCTGGGAGGCTGAGGCAAGAGCACTGGAAGTATAAACTCAGGTAGGCCATTTAGCAATTTTGAGACACTGTCTCAAAATTAAAAAATAGAAAGGGCTGGGGATGTAGCTCAGTGCAAAGGCAAGGGTTCAATCCTCAGTACAGAGGCAAAGGAGGAGAGGAAGAGGAAGAGGAGGAAGGAGGAGGGAGGGAGGTGAGATAAAAATAGAACAGATAGTATTTCCGCATGCCCCTCACTTCATTTTAATAAATATTCATCTTTTTCCAGATTTGTTTGGTGGAAATAGTTTTACAAATATCCTTTTACCCACAAATGCTTGGTATGCATCTCTAAACAACAAGGGCGCCCCTGTCTTCTGACTCCAGCCCAGCTCCATGCACTCCCCTTCCTCACCCCCACGGGCCACATGTTCTTCCTCAGCACCTTCTGGGCAAGAGGAAGTCCTGGAGCAGACGAGACTTCCGAGGCTGAAAGATTTGGATCGTGGTTTTGTAGCCAAAGCAGCATTTGCCATTATGGCTTTTGCGTACCCTTCTCTCCTCCCCTGCTGAAGCCACGCCCTGTCCTTTCCTGGCTCCAAGTTTCTGTAGCTCAGCAGTAGGTGAGCTGAGGAAGCCATGCTGGGTGGCTGAGCGATCAGAGCTGGTTTCCCGGTGTGCACAGACTGGACACATCCTTCAGACACCAGCAAAGCTAGGACCCTGCCAAAGTAGCTGTCTGGAAAACAACAGCTTGACTGGTTTTCACTGCATTCATTGCATGGCTTAGCAATGTTTTTATTTTGAATTTGCAGGAGCACTGTGACTTTTGTAGCATTTAGAGCCTCTTTGGGACCATGCTGGCTCCTGTTGGGGCGAAGAACTGAGCGAGCGTGAGCAAAGTTGCTGATCCAGCAAATGGGATTCCAGCAGTGTGGCCAGGTCAAACTGAAGACTCTGTGCTTAGCAGAAACTGGGAGATGTGTGCTCTGAGGCTGGAAGGTGGGACAAATTGCTCCCTTCACAGCCTGGCTGAGCATGAACCCTCAGAGTGGCTTTCAGAAAGGTTGACGAGTTTGCTCCACGTGCCGGGACACTCACCCCTTAATAAATAATGTGGTAGGAGATCACGAGCTCACTCCACTCACCCACCTGCCCTAGGAGACAGCTATGCACAGCCCCATTTTGTAGAATAGAACATTAAGGTCTGAAAGGCCTGGTTGAATGCATGCCGGGGATCCCGCTGCTTCTCTGAACTAGAACTCGAGCGTGAGAGATGCACGTGGTCCCAGTTCCCTGAAGGTGGCGCCTCTGCACATCACCCTCACCGTTCCTGAGGGGAGCCTACCATCTGGATGGTACCTCAGTACCTCTGGGCCTTGTCACTTCCTTTGCAACAGCGTCACATAGCCCCAGGTTTCACGTGGGCCTGGGGCCCTGCCTGTGGGGGCTTTGTCTGTGTTGCCCCAAAAGCCTGGCCAGCTGCCTTGGCCAGCGGGGCAGGACAGCCTGCTACAGGTCTGTCCTGTGCCAGCCACGTGCTTTGCACCACACACAGAATCCATACCAGACACCGCCTTGAAGATTTCAGGCCTGAGGAGCAGTTTATTGATCTGGCAGATGATTAAAAGACAACCCAGATGAGCTCGAGTACGGCTTTGGTTTTTTCCATCTTGAGAGTGAATCTGACATTTCCTTGGGGGATCGTTAGCCCTGTCTGCTGCTGCAGAAGAGGCAAGCAGATGGCTCCTCCTCAGTACAGTCAAAGGTCACAGTGATGCCCCGGTCAGCTTCTCCAGGCGCTGTTCACTTCACCGTGAGACACCCTGGGGTGACGCGGTGGCCTTGGCTCTGGATCTCACCAACGCCTTCCCCTTCCTCCAGGTTATGTCTGTGCCAAAAAAGAGCCCAAGTGCTACCCGCCCTCTCCTCCTTCTCTGTGAGGAATGAGCAAACTCTGAGTGCTGGGGCTGCTGCAGTAGAAAAGCAGGAGTTGCATGCAGAGCCAAGAGAGCTGCCATTTCAGAAGCGGGGAGAAGGGATGGAATTTGGGCTGGTGCGCACAAAGTCACCTGGAAGTGTCATTTGAAACAGACATCACGATGGCCAAACCTTGGATTGACCTACGCTGAGCAGCACGTGACTTGGACTTGACACTAAGTAGATATGCCATGGTTTTAGGAGAAATTACAGCAGGTTAAATGCTTAGGCAGCAGATTATTTACAACCTGTTCCTAACTCGAGAGCTTTTATGGCAGTAGTTTAGTGGACAAAAGTACATATTAAAAGGCTAATGTAATTACTCGTGTTGGCAGTGAAATATGACCAGCTTGGATTTCAGTAGGACACCTATAGCAATGAAGCATGCTGCAATCTGATTAGAGTGAATGGCTCTCTACTGGAACAAATTATATACTGCCCAGGCCAGCAACCGGGAAGGGCCACATTGCAAATAAATCCCAACAATTAATTTCTTCAAAGCAAATCGCTCATTCCTCCTCTCTCAAGGTGTCTGACACTGTTGTTTGGTTCTACGTGATGCTCTTTTATACCACGTGCCGCACACCAGCTCTGAGTCGCCAGAGGAAGCCAGCTCTGCTGTGGGAAGGGGAGAAGGGTCCAAAAGAGGAGGAGAGGAAGGAAATGTGGAGGGGGAGCTGGAAGAGGAAGAAGAAAAAGAGGAGGAAAAGCAGGAAGAAGAGGAGGAAGAGGAGGAAAAAGAGGGAGGAGAAAGAGAAGAGCAGGAGGAAGAAGGAAGGAGGAGGAAGAGAAGGAATAGAGGAGGAGGACTTAAATCTTTCTTCCACCCTGAAAATTCCTTGCAAATCTTGCCTGCTGTAAAAATGCTTCGCCTCGGGAAAGCTCTGACACATGCAGTTAGATTTGCTCTGTAGAGAGGAACTTTCTCAGGCATCTTTATGGGGACCAGAGTTTAGATAGAGCAAGCTGCGTTTACTCTCCCAGCCTCCCCACCCCTGCAGCCGCTGCTTTATGTCAAAGATAGCTGCAGCTACAGCTCATCAGTCACCATCTCCCAGGCCCACTCTGACAGCAGGCTGATAGCATCATCATCGTCACTGGGCTCAAGGTTTGGCCACAGAGGCAGGACTGGGGCAGGGGCCACATCCTCTCCTGTGGCTCTGGAAGGGCATTTCCCAGCATCTCTCCAGACTGAGGGCTCAGAGAGCTGGCTAAGTTCTTGGACAATGGGGTCTTTAATATTTGAATAGCAACAGTTCTCCCGGGCCACCTAAAATGCTGGCAAAATTAAAAACAACCAGAAGTAGCGAGCACTCTTAATTAAAGGCATTTACTGTGCTGACTTCCACTCTGGAAATGCAGATGAGTTTTCTCCCGTCAGTTTTCTACCACAGATGCCAGGCAGAATCATTTCATGATTTAAATGGTCTCTCTCTCTCTCTCTCTCTCTCTCTTTCTCTCTCTCTCTCCCTGAGAAGGACACACAGAGTTCACCCATTGTTCATAATTTCTTCTTTTTTAAAAAATTTATTTTAAAGAGAAAAAAATAGAACAAAATTTCAAAGCAACATAATAGGAGGGTAACAATGGTTAATACATTGCATATTGTTATCTTTAAATTAGTTACTCAGGGTACAAGACATTGGCATTCAATTGTCCAAACAATATTAACACAAACCTTTCCCTCCAATGAACTAAGCAAAATTAGTAGTGTATCTATCTTAACTATCTATCTATCTATCTATATTTTTTTATTTTGCTTTTCCCTCCCTTCTTTTCTCCATTCCCCCATCCCAGTTTGTTCATAATTTCTGAACCCACCACTAGGACATCCAATGTGGTAAGCAAGAAAATATTATATATATTTATATTATATAATATTATATATAATATTATATATATCCTATATATTATAATATATATATATATCTCAGAAAAAATATATGTATGAAAGAAAAGTAAGTATATAGATCAAAAATTTTAGTAAAGAAATATTTGCTTGTTTCCTAGAGAAAGATTAATATTAAAATCATGTTATAAGACCCGAAGACCCAACAACAGTTCCTTCTTCCTCCGCTCCCCTCCTCTTCCTTGCCCTTCCTCCCTCTCTCTGTGGTGCTAGGGATGGAGCCCAGGGCCTCGGGCATGCTAGGCAAGAGCTCTACCGCTAAGCTACATCCCCAGCCCCCAGCAAGCGTGCTTAGAGAGTCTTAACTTGTTCACGAATATCTTTACACGGTAGAGAATGGAAATTTATTGAATTTTAGAGGTGAAAATTAGGCACCAAGATGAGACGCCCACCCTTGGCCCCTAGGGGAAGCCTCACTCCAAAGTGACACCCTGTTCATACAAATACCATTAAAGGCTCTTTTCCTTCCCCGGATGCTGACTGAGATGGATGTCAAGTTTTGGCCTAGGGCAGAGCTTATTCCTGTGGTCAGTTTTGTCTGCCAGGAAGATGAGGGGAGAGAGGGAGAGAGCTCAGCGGCAGGGTGACGGTTGGAATGGCTTATGGTGTTAGATTTCCCTGATGCAGGGTCTCGCCACCAGCCAGAAGGAGCTGGGATCCTGGGCATTTTCTTAACCGGACGAGAAGGGATGAGTGCAACTCATGGGATTTTTTGGTTTTTAATGAAAGAAAAGATCTCGGGGAGTAAATGAAGCTCAACTCCTTGTTCTCTTCACCCCACGCACTCCATCAGCCAGTGAAACAGCCCAGGTAGGAGACCAGGTGTCCCAGGTGGACAGCAGCCCGAGGAGGTTCCGCCCTCTGGGTCATCTACTCAGCCTTGTTACAAGTCACAAAAGCTGTGCTTTGAGGACAGTCCTGGTCATTCAGGCAACTCAAGCACAGCAAACCTTGTCTGCAAACAGGAGCGTTCACAGAGATCGAAGGACAGTGTTAGGACGGCTGCGGCCTCCTCCCAAGATGTGTGTGTGACTTGCGAGTCCCAGAGGAGGGCGAGAGGTTTCAATTCAAGGACAGGATTCCCTGACCACCCCCATACCCACCCTCCTGCACTTGCCCTGAATTCAAATGAACTCAAATAGAAAGGGAGTTTACAGAAAATTTTCAAATGAAGAGGAATGCAGAAAGCCTCAAGGCCATCAGTAGTGTGTGTGTGTGTGTGTGTGTGTGTGTCCCCTAACCATTTCACACGAGTCACTCTCATTAGTGCTCACCTCTGCTGTCCTGCCTAAAGCCAACTTGAGAAAGCTGAGCAAATACTCTTGAAGGACTGAAACAAAGTCCTCTCTTTCCGTTAAAAAAAAAGAAAGAAAAATTCAACAGCAGAGTCCAGACCTGCCACAGGGCTCTCTCCATAAATAAAGGGTTTTATTTAAGAGATATGGTAAACTCTGGAGAGATAGAACAGTCTCTCTCTGGGAGATAAACGCTATGGCATTTGTAGAAAATAAGATTTAAAGAGGAGCCAAGACTTCGCTTGTCAAAACAAGGAGATTATTTTCTAGTCACTAAGTTCAGTCTCTTTGACCTCGCCTGCCATCAGGGTAAATGAGATAATAAAAGGAGGGAGCAGGAGAGCAAATGTAAGAGTTGATGTGTGAGGGGAATGAGAAAGATATTTAAATATTTCTGGAAAATTCTTAGCCGACCGGGTGCTTTTAGACAAAAAGGTTCATTCTCTGTTTTTTCCAACTGTATCACAAGGGCAGAATGAGACTAGCTAGAGTTACATTTTTATTTTGCTTATTTATTTATTTAATATTTTTGTGATACTGAGGATTGACCCCAGGGCCTTCACACCGAGCTACATTCTCAGCCCTTTTTTATTGTGATGCAGGGTCTTACTAAATTGCCCAGGGTGGGCTCAAACTTGTGATCTTCCTGCCTCAGCCTCCCAGAGTGCTGGAATTCCAGGCCTGGAGGCGGTGGCCGTTGCCTTGTGGCTGACTGTCCGGTCAGCTGCTCCCTCTGGGCCCTGGGGCTGCTGTGGACATGGTGTGTGCTGGGGTGGAAAGGGTACTTCGGGGGATGCACTGCCATCCTGGCCCAGATGTGCTGGCAAGAAGGGGCCTGGCTCGCCTTGTAAAAGGAGCTCCGGAGCAAATCATTAGCACATCTAACCTCAATATTTTGAAATCCAGAAACAACATTGAGTCATGCTGGTCATACTGTAAAGTTTTATTGCTTTCTTTTATATATAAAAACAGAGTCAAAAATAAGCTGGGAATCATGTGAATTATCTCTTTACATGTGTCAAGCCCAGGAATTTGGCACACATATCAAAATGATGGAACAGAGCAGAGAAGCCACTGGGACGGTGTCATCAGAGGAGTCACCGCGTCCCTGGGAATGTGTGGCACCTCATCAGGCAGGTCCCCCATTGTCTGAGCTTTGAAAAATGGGGGCTGTAAATGCTGTTCATCCTGTACTAAAAATAGAGGTGTGTGTAAAGCAAAAGAAGCCAGAGGGAAAAAGTACCAACCCCTGAGACACTGATGTGTGTCTTCCGGCATCTCATGTCCCAGCCATGACTCGGCGAGCCTGTGAAGTCAGGGATCTTGGGCCGGATTTGTAGGAGGAAAATAAAGGAATTAATTAATCCTTCAAGAATACTAGGGAGGGCCGGTGAGATGGCTCAGCGGCGTAAGTGCCAGCTTGGCAAGCGCAAGGGCCCGAGTTCAACTCCTGGAACCCACATACGGAAAAAGGGCCGGTGATATCGCTCAGCGGCACGGGCGCCTGCTGGCGTGCGAGGTCCTGAGGTCGACCCCCGGTACCCACACACACAAAAAAAGAATACTAGGGAAAACTCAGCACTCATAGATGACAAACACTACTGGTCACCTTTCCCAGAAGCTTTTATGAGTGTCCAAGTCAATCTTCTCTGGAAATGGTCTGCAATGGCACCTCAGGTAACTTTGTAACAATGCTCAGTAGCCAAGGGGCCAGGTCAAGACACCCAACGCCCTAGGAGCAGATGCCTTGCAAGGTTCCCAGGGCGCCCAGGGTGACTGAACTAAATTGACCAAAATCCAGACTAAGAACTTGAACAAAGAGGAACGCTGAACAGATAAGAAATCCAATAAAGGACTTTAGATGACAACAAACAGACTTATAGCTCCAGGTATAAAGTAGATTATAAAGCTACAATAATTAAACTAATATAATATTAATGCCGGGATAGACAAAAAAATCAATAGATGAGAGTACAGTGTTTAAAAGTAGATCCAAAAAGTACAATATTATATGATAAAGTAGCAACTCCATTTAGTGAGGAACAGAGAGATATCACCAAAATCTGCATATACAATAAACATGTATAGTGCATTTATTACTAAGTTGTGCATACACACTACACATGTATTCTGTATGTATTGCTAAATTGTGCGTGGTTAACTATTCAAAAGATAAAAAGTTTTAGGAGCTGGGGGAGGGGTAGCTTGGTAGTCGAGTGCTTGCCTAGCATGCTTAAGGCCCTTGTTCCATCTCTAGCACAATAAAGTTAGAGACTCAACTCATGGCTTATACCAAAAGAAATTTCAGATGGATTGAAAAGATAAGTATTTAACATAAAAGCATTAAAGAAGAAAATGGAGCTATTTGTACAATTGCTTTATGAGAAGGAAAGGTATTGTGGCTCATACCGTATCCACATGTCCTCTCAAAGCTTTAGGCACTCATTGGTGGGGCTTTAGGGAGGTGGCTGAATAATGAGTGTGAATACTGGATCGTGGGTATGTGATTCCTGATTAAAGGTGTGTGATACCTAGACTAGTCCATTGTTTGGTTTAGCATCGTTCAGGGTGTGGGTAATGGGAAGGCCCACAATGAGTGTGGGTGGCACCAACCAATAGGCTTATAGCCTGGATGGAATAAAAGGGAAAGAAAGGCTCACTGCTGCTTGCTTTCTGCTTCTCCTGCCATGGACTGTTCTCCTCTGTGATGTCATTCTACCATGCTGTTCTGTGTTGGAGCCAGTCAACTATGAAGTGAAACCTCTATAAGCTGTGAGCCGAAATAAACCTTTCCTCCTTTAACCTGTAGGTGTCAGGTATTTTGTTCTAGCAACAAGAAAGTAACTAATATAGAAGGACTTCCTAAGTGTGACAAAAGAGGTAGAAACTGTAAGGAAAAAATATTAATGTGTGCAAAAGGCAACTGGAAAGAATCACAAGAAAGACCAGTAAATAACCAGCTCATCAGAGAAGGTAGATTTGTATATCTTTAAAAAGTGTGCTGCTTGAAATGAAATACTTAATTCTAACAATATCACTAACTCATAAATAGCTATATTTGAATATTCTGAATAAATGATATTTTACTAAACATTTGAAAAGCTGTTAAAATGACTAATTCTGCTATTAAACGAGCAAAAAACAATAGAAACTTTCATGGATGTTCGTTTTAACATATTGTGAAAATAAAAAGGGAGGGATTTAATAACCTGGATGTCTAATGATAGAGCTTTGGTTAAACTGATCAGAGTAAACTGGTAAAGTGATATGTAGGTATTATCAAACAGGTCATAGGAGAATATATACTGATGACAGATAACTGTCACTGAATTATAATTGAGTGCAAAAAGTATCCTATAACCTGAAATACACGGTACATGACATTTTTTTGTGACTGAAGATGTGACCACATTAATCTTGTCTACAATGGCCTTCCCAGTGCCTAGTATACAGCTTGCCATTTCTCAGTGTTAAAATTTTTGTTAAATTAATTAATATGAGAAAAAATGTATTTAACTGTTACCAGTGAGTTTTCCTTTTTAATTTTTGCTTTGAATATTACATTTTTGGAATATTTTCTTTTATGTGTTTTCCGTTAAACATATGACTTTCATAGTTAGAAAACACTTGACTCTTAATGAATAAGGTCTTCCTTTCTCCAGTGGTTCTCTCATCGTCGTGTCAATGGACGACTCCCTGGAGACCCTTCTGCTCTTATCACTGGGGTGGCCCTCGCCGTGGGGGTGGGCACAGGCCATGGTCATCCCCATCGCACACTTCACCCTGGATCTCCCAGGGATCTGTCTGTCTGCCTGCTGCTCTCCCACGACCCGTGGAGGGGTGCCCTGAATTCCTGACTTCTGCTCACCAGGTGGCTCTCTTTTCACCTCTCTACCGATAACCCAAATGGACTTGTTCTGCACCCCATAATCTATGTTCTCCCTTAATGTATTGTATGCTTGGCAAAATGGCAATGAACTGTCATGCAAGTGGTTTTCTCCTTCCTTTCCAGGTAGTATTTTTGGTGGAAAATATACCCAGTGTATCCCAGATTTAGCTGAAATGCAGGCACATGAGGGTGAAGCTCTCATCGAGGCTGTGGATTATGGCCGGGTGTAAGGCTCTTGGCTGATCTCCAGTGTAAAGGTGCAGGCCAGGCAGTTCCTGAAGGGCCAAGCAACTCCACTGGAATTGGGGCAGGACCAGGGCCAGTGAGGATGAACTCCACTCCTTGACTCTGTCTCTCTCTCCCTGCTTTTAAGGTCGCTCTTTTGGATGTGCTGATGGAAAAAAATTTTGGTGCCCTCATTGGGGAACCCTAAGCCCTGGAGGACGGTAGTGACATATCTCCTTCTACAGGACAAGTGCAGACACTGCTGGGGACCTACTGCCATAAGCCTGTCCTCTGCTCCCACAGACCTGTCCAACTTCCTTCTTTTTTAATTAATGGTGGCAAAGTTTCACATTTATTAAAGGTAGGAAAAAACCAGAAGGGTAGGAAAAAATGAGCTCTACGGAGAGAGCTTAGGCCAAGTAAAAGTAGGAAAAAAAAAAATACATGATAGCTCCAACTTCCTTTCTGCACCTGCTCCTTTACCTCAGCCCTTCTCCCACCCCTGTGTTTATTGCAGAAAGAGCTCCCACCATTCCCTGGCACCATTTTGGAAATCTTGCATGTCAGAGCAGAAGGAAATAAAGGAAAAGTTCACAAGTAAAGGAAAAGATGGAGATGGGAGGAAGAACAATACAATGGAGGAAAGAGTTGCAATCTGGAATGGCCCATGTCTCTGACAGATTCCCAAACACTCATCCTTCCCTTTTAGTATCCAACTTCATGTAGCAGTTCTCTGAGGTTCAGAAGGGATGGAGCTCTGAAAGAGGGGTAGCAACTAACTGCTCAGAGAGAGGGAAGGAAATGAAGGGAAGGAAAGGAGAGGAAAGGGGGGCAGGGAAGGGGAGGGAAGAAGAGGGAAGGGGAGGGGAGGAGACCAATGATTCCTTATTCTACTTCTCCAGTGCTGGCCCCAGACCTGCACCTCAGAAAGGCCCTGGAAACCCCATCTCCTGGGTTGACCTTGGGAAAGTTCTCCAGTCCATGTACTCCAGCTCACAGCCCAGCCACTTTCCATACAGCCCTTCCTGAGGCCTCCCTCAGGTCAGCTTCTGCTCCTGTGACCTGTGCCCAGAGGACAGCTCAGGAAAGGAGGGACACCCTGTAAGCAGAGGCTACACCATTCCTTCAGTGGCTGCCTAGCAAGCAGCTGCCATTTAGGGACCCTGTGCTGTGTACTTGGGTATAAGGAAGGGGAAGGCACAGCCCTGGTCCTCAAGAAGCTGGCAGATGGCAGCATGCCCAGTGGTCAGGTCACCGCTGCCTGGCAACACCAGCCCTCATCACAGATGGTGATGCTGGGGTGCAGAACAATGGAGCAGATGCAGTGCTGGTTGGGAGGGTGCGCCTCTTACCAGCTTTTCATGCAGTCATATGAACGGAGGAATTGGGAAATGTCCCAAGGACGTACTAAGACTGCTTTTAATCTCCTCGTACATATTTTTAAAAAATTCTTATTTTATTATCTTTTTTATTTTTCTTTCAAATTTTTATTTTTATCAGTACGTGTTTGCAGTGCATAATGACCACCCTCACTGTGGGAAGTTGATAGGTGGACATGGCATGTCTTAACTCTTTTTCCGTCCCCTTCCCCTCCCCTTCTTGACCCTCCCTCCTTCTCTTGGTCCCTTTCCCTTTTGCAAAAGATCTGTTTCACATAAAAATTCACATTTTTAAAAAGCCACCTGTGTGTGCCCCTTCCCAGTCACCCTCTCCCCTCGAGTGTTGTCGTGCACCCTGCTCACTGCATTTTCTTGCATTGTTTCCTGTTTCTGCAGGTCTGACCAAGCTAAGATAGAAAGTGTGATTCTTTTTCTTATAGTTGATGTAGAAGGCAAAAGACATAAGCTTTACAGCAGTTTTTTTGTTTTTTTCAAAAATTAAAATTCTAAGCTAGGGATGTAGCTCAGGGGTGGAGCGCTTGCCTAGCATGCACAAGGCCCTGGCTTCCATTCCCAGCACTGCAAATAATCACAACCATAATCATCATCATCATAATGCTACGGCAGTCCAGAGTACTCTGCACGTGTTCAGGCTTGTCCCAGGCCAGCTCTTGCTCAGGACGTGCAAGCAGAGTAAGGAATGGAGGGAACTGCAGACTACTCGAGCTGCACGTGTGAGTACACATGAGTTCCGCCAGCTACCGATCAACCTTCTTAGCCGGCTTGAGAATGTGACCAACTAATGGCCCCTCTATACATTAAAATATATGGAAGGAAATGCAAAGATTCAGTGTGTGCCTACTTACATCCGTAACACAAAGACTAAAAAGAAGTGACAGTTCGTACCAGTAATTCTGGAACACCCAGGGCTCTCCAGTAGCCCAAGCACGCTAACTATGGCAGGGCTCATCTTGACCTCCTCGCACGACCTCAGAGAGAAAGGAGCAGTTTTGCCCATATCATATGCTCCCAAAACTTAAAGGTATATATTTTATACCCTGCTGAGGAAAGTATCCATAACTTTTCTTCTGTGAGACAGGAGTAGTTATGCTGTCACAACTTCTCTCCGTATCTTTGAAACTAGACACATTAAATTTATATTCATTTGGAAATATTTCAGTTGTGAATGGGAGAATACAGAGAAACATTAGAAGACAGGGAGCAAATGTCAATGAATTCAGCAAGACCAGGGATGTGTTTGGCGAGCAGAAGTAGTCTAATTAGAACAAAGCCCTCACTTCGAGAAGCTGATGCAACAATCTGGAGTTTTGGAGGCTTGTTTTGCCAAATGAAATGTTTTTTTCTGCTCCACTATTGACCCAGCACATTACACAGCTTGGTTTTATTGAGAAAGCATGGGCAGCATTCTCCAAGCCTGCAGTGAGGATGACACTATTCACCCCACTCTCTTTAAGACAAGCGACTTAATGTAGGGAGCCTCACCAGTTACATGACATGACCAGGAGGCATCCGGGTCCCAAACCATCAGTTTCCAGTGCAGCAAACAAGAGTCACCAACTGTTGCAATCAGCCAAGTGCAGTATTTAGCCTGACTTACCCTCATTTGTGTGTGTGTGTGTGTGTGTGTGTGTGTGTATGTGTGTTATTTTTGTTCCCAGGTCCTGGGACCCATTATCATTTCTGTACTCATTTTGTTTATATTTGCAAAATGCAAATTGTGACTTTCTGCCTGGGAACACTACAAAGTCCTTCCTCACCAACGCTGAGGCTACAGGAAACTCACAGATTTCTCACAAAAACTCCTATTAGATACAACGATATTCATAACACATTCCATAATGTAAAATACTCCTTTTTTTCTTTTCTATAAAGTGAAGTAGGAAGCTCTGAGATCTGCCTAAATACTGGGAAGAGCAAGGCTTAAGGAATCTTTACTGACTTCTTTTAAAATACCTTACAAAAGCCTCTTGAACTGTAAAAGAAATTTCCAGAATTTTCTAGAATTTTCTATCTGATCTACACAGTTATAGTATCTTTACATTAAAGATACATTAAAAATAATGATTCCATAGATATGTCCCTTACCTCACCCCCACAAAGCTCTGTTTTTTAACAGAGCTTCCTAGTTAATCAGTCTTCCTAGAGAGCTGGTACAAGGAATCATCTCAGAGAGGACATGTATTAGGAGTAGCTGGAAACTTCCCACACTGGTCAATTTTCTTTTTCCACACTCCTCACAAATCTCTCATTAGCATGTGTCTGCTTAGACACAGTTGGACATAAAAATTCTCCTTCTCTTCTGGAAACATCAGACATTACACTGTGGCATGGAAGGCTGACATTATTTGTCTAGCCATCTAAAATAAGTCCTCTGGGTCTAAGAGCATCTTTACCTTTAAAAGCTGTAATCACTGCTATAATCACTGCTACCAAATGTTCCCTGGGCCCAACTCTTCAGATGAACTGGCTGCATTCCAGCCAGGACTAAGGAACATTTCATCTGGAAGATGGGTCTTTCAGAAGTGTCACCAATAGATCTATCAACACCACTGTTTTCTTCCTATAGGTGAAGCAATCGGAGCTCTTTTCTCATCAGAATCTCTTCCACAATGGTAGAGTGTGGACCCTGTAATTCACTATCTTGGTTTTCCCTATAAGGATGAATCACAGAAGATTCACTCTAAAATGTAAATATTTTATTTGAGAGGGACTCAGTCTAATCAACTTACCAAATTTGATCATGAGGAACAAGAACAGGCCTGGGAAGAAAGAACCAAGGCAGACAAATGTGTACCGTTGAGGCCAAGACAAAGACTGAAAGACAGCATTTCTGTAAGGCTCAGTGGTCTGGGCAGGGTGCTCCAGTGAAGGCAGCCTGGGCCAGCAGGGCGCTGCCAGGATACGGGATGCTTGCAGGTGGCTGGGACAGATTGAGGATCCCACTGGAGGAAAAGGTGGGTGGTGAGACAGCCAGAAGGCTGTCTACAAGATTATTCCACTTGAGGACAAATCTATGTTGTCCAGATAAGGACACTGCCTTTGGAATTCCTATAAATATTATCTGCCTCCAGATGTGGGGACAACTGGCCAGGCAGATGGATATGATAGCACCACCCGTCATATCCCAGCATTTATGGTAAATATGGCAGTCAGTTTACAAGGTCATCCCTTTAGATGACATGAAAGAGCAACAAGAATTAAACTAACGATGTGTTGTCCGTCCACTGCTTGTGCAAATTATATTTCAAAATAATGACTTCCTCCAGAAATGGTTGTTGCTACAAAACATTTGGAAGAAAACATCTGAGATAAAATGATTTTTTGCTTCTTGCAAAACAATATCCTTGGCACTATGTCAACATCTACCCCTTTCAAAGAAAATATTGATACGAGAACATCAAATATTAAAACAACAAGTTATACGCCTTCTGCAGGGAAATAAGCCTTTCATGTGTTTTTGGCGGGGATGTTGTAGTATTAGGATTTGGGGTGAAGTTATGTTTCTCCGTAACATGATAGAATTGGTGATGAAGACACGTTATGTTCAACACATTCATCTTTCAGTTGGTGAAATAGTTCCTTGGGAAATGAGACGACAAATGCATTTTTGGTTTTACAAAATCTACTCCTGTCTTTCTTCAGTTGGTATTTAATTGGCAATGCGAATATTTTCCACAGAGTGAAGCAGACACCTGGGGCTCTCGTTTGTAATGCATCGGGGCTGCAGAGTCTGTGGCAGAAGATCGTTTCAGCTTCCTTTGAAAGGCAGAAGGGAAGCAGGATTTGCCAAGCCGGAAGTATTGTGACAACCATGAAATGTGGAGCTTCTCCAGGCAGAGCCACATTAAGGTTCCGGGTGACATCCCTGTGAGAGTCATGTACTAGGGCCACAGTTTCCACCGGCTCCTAAATGGCCATTGATGTAAAGTAAAATCAAAATGAAAGAGTCAGAAACAGAAGTGTATTTTGGAAAGAACCAATACCACTGAACTAAATAGTTACAGGAGGGAAGGGTTTGCTTACACAAGCATTTCCTGAGGACCAGGCCCCTGCCTGTGGGAGGCAGAGCCTCCCTGCCCCGGGATGCAGCCCCTCACCCAGCAGCCTCCAGGTTTTACCTCTCAGTCTCCCCAACACCATCACGTGATGACGGAGGTTGCCGAGTCCCAACATAGTCACCAAACTGCGATCCCAGGAGAACTGATTACTAAGTTCAGGTCCCTAAACCCACAAGCTTAAGACTAAAGAAAAGCTACTCAAAGGTAAGAAAAGACCACAGTCCGGGTAAGGCAGTCAGTATCCAATGGGATTATTGCTCTATTCAGTCTTCAACTGAGTTCATGAAGCCCGCCCAGGTAGGGAGGACAATCGGATTTATTCAGGATCCTAACTCAGATGTTCATCTCCACCAGAGACACCACCACAGACATACCCAGAAAAATGCGTGACCAAATGCTGGGACATCTCAGTGAAGGTGACATATAAAACATGCCATCACAGAGAGGCTGGCTCTTTCTAACAGGCACACGAGCACCTGCATATCGAATGTCTATTTTATCTTTTTCAAAACTACCAGCTCCATGAACTGTGCATTTCTAATAACAATAGCTGGCTTTCTTCACTGAGCAATTGCCAAGTGCCAGAAAATATCCGGGCAGGTCACACATATCCATTCACTCGATCTTCACAACAGCTTTGTAATGAGGTTCTATTGTTTCCCCATTTTACAGATGAAGAAACAGAGGCAGAGAGATTAAGGGCAGGTGCTGAGGTTCAAATCCAGCCAGTCCTGGCCCCAAGTTACCCTGGAACTGCCTCTTATCCTCTCTTGTGCTTTGACTCCGACCCTGTAATGCTTCCTCAACACGAATGCTTCTGTAACTTTGTTTTCAGAAACACGTTTGGTGCCTGTACGCACTATTTTAAAACTGACTTCTTCTGAAGATATGTTGTTGCTGTTGTTGTTGTCATTGTTGTAAAGCCAAATAAAATTCAATATCAAACTTGCCTACTGAGGTAGTAGATGATAAACTCAGAGAACACTAACTTGGTGAGGTGTGCCTTACATACTTCGGCAAATCCTCCAGTCTTCTTTACACACCACTTCTAAAAACTGCAGCAAAAACAGAGTTTGGTCAGCACTATGGTCTGAATGTGTAATGCCTGGCTGAAATCCTACCCCTCAAGGACATGGTGTTTGGAGGTGGGGCCTCTGCAAAGTGACTCATAAGGGTGGAGCCTGCATGAGTGGGATTAGGGTCCTTGCAAGAGAGGCTCTGCAGAAAGACCCTTGCCCTTCCATTATGTGAGGACGAACAAGGAACAACAGGCCCTCACCAGGCACCAAAATTGTTAGTACTGCCATCTTGGAATTCCCACCCTCCGGAACTGCGAGAAGTGCATTTCTATTGTTTCTATGCTACTCATTTCATGATATTTTAACATAGCAAACCTGAACTCTCTGAGACTGTGTATGATTCAAAGATGCACGTGATTAACATGAGAATATTCAATCCTAACTAGATATGATCGTAAGAGACTCTAGCAGTAGTGATTCTTAGATCTTGAGCAAGGGGAGGGCTACAAATCTACACATTAATCCCCTACCTATATCCCAAACAGATTCAAAGTAATTTAATTTTTTAACCAGAACCATGCCAAAATTGAGACCAACATGAGTGACTTCCTGGTCCATGAACAGAGCAGAATACACAGCAGTGAGTGGGAACGGAAGCTTTCCTACTGGGCTGTGACACTCAAGCTTGCATGAAACTGGGGTGCAGGGTGGGTCTCCCAGTGTGAGTGGGGCCTCCATGCTGTGCTGGGAAATCACACAGAGCTGCTGCCTCCTGTGGAGGGGTGGAGTCAGCTCTACAGCCTGGAGGCCAGAAACCCTGGCTGGCTTAGGAACTGGAGCACTGCTGTCCTACAAAATCCTATAGAAGAACTGGCTCTAGTGGGACGGAGGCAAGAGTAAAATGTTCCTTGTAGAGACACACCATGAGAAAGAAAAGTGTTCATATGTATGCACACTCACACACGTACACACACACGCACCCCCTTCTTAAGGTGAGCTTGCAAACCAAAGTGAAAACAAGACATTATGAAATAAACAAGCCAAAATACAGGAATCCAGAACAAGGAAGATCAGAAAAGGCAAGCATGACGACTCAAACAAAAATACCATAAGAGCTGAATAAATACTAGGCGCATCATAACCACAGAATCAGAGAGCTGTAATACTGCATGGAGTGATCCGAAATCACAGACAGGTAAGGAAAGTAAACTACAACAGAGAAGCCGGGTGCCCAGGTGCCGAGGTGGAGCACACAGGCCCTCCCTGGTGGCCCTCTTAGGAGTTCCAAAAATGAATTCAGAGAATGCTACAGTGCTCATTTTTGAAAATGGCTTAGGATGGCTTAGGATTTTTCTGAACTAAAGAAAAAAAAATACATATAGTGTATGGCAAGTACGGACAGAATAAAGAAAAATAAAGATGCACCTAGATGCTTTGTCACAAGGCCATAGAATAGCCAGGGAAAAGCAATGCTCTTTAGAAGTGATAAAGCAGCAGCGGCAGGTTACCTGCGCATGAGCACAAACATCAGCACCAACTTAGCAGCTGAGAACAACACACATGTCTTATCTCCTGGTGTCTGTGGCTTAGGAATTTGCACATGGTTTAGCTGAGGTCTCTGCATTCACCTGCAGAAGCAGCTTCCAAACCCACCCATAGGGTTGGTTGGCCAAACATATTTCCTTGCAGTTATAGGGCTCGTGGCTACTTGTTCCTTCAAAGCAGCAAGAAGAGCAATTCTACAGAGCTAGTCTTACACAATGTCACACAGTCATGGGAGTGACACCAGCACTGCCAAACAGCGGCAAAGCTCAGGCCCTACCCAAGGTCAGAGGGACTCACGGAAGCGTGTGAACGCCAAGAGGAGGCCATGGAGGCCACTTTCAGCTCTGTCTGCCACAGGTGACCACAGACATCTCACTAACAACACACACCGGGAGACGCTGCAATGGACTCCTCAAAGTGGCGAGGAAAACAACTGTCTGTCCCAGGAAGAAATACCATACAGGGCTGGTGAGATGGCTCAGCGGTGTAAGCGCCTGCCTGGCAAGTGTGAGGTCCTGAGTTCAACTCCCAGAACCCACATAAAGGAAAAAAAGGGGCCGGTGATATCGCTCAGTGGCACAAGTGCCTGCTGGCAAGCACGAGGTCCTGAGTTTGACTCAGACCCCCTCTTGAATTTTTAAGGAATATATTTTTAGTTGATATGGCTAACTACTGATAGTAAAATATTAAATAATTGTTTGCATTTTGTCACTAAAGAGGTGGACCCAAATCCCAGATAACAATAACAGGAAAATGGGGAGGTAGGAAGGAAAGGAGGCCAGGCTCTCTAAACTGCTAACACAGACTTTGCTGTTTGTCATGAAGAGGCCTTGGATAACTTCAGGTATCATTAGGAAACCACAAGATAAAATAAGTACACTGATATCAAATTCTACCAAAAAATGAAGGAATATGTTATAATATTCATACTACCATAAGAAGGAGGGAAAAGCAGATCTAAAACAAACAAACAAACAAACAAACACACACAAACAACAACAACAAGCTTCTCGATTCAGCGGATGTCAGAAAAACAGAAAACATAGACGAAGAGAAAGCATGGACCAGGGTAGGTGGGAAGAAGCCCAAATAGGTCAGGAGACATAAGAAATGTAAAATGATTGTGCTCAAGTATTAAAATATACTGCTTATAAAAGATAGAGCTAAAGCAACGCTCCCATTTCTAATAAATCATCTGAGGGGTTTGTTTACAACGCAGATCACTAGGCCCAACCACAGAAATGCTAATTCGGTGGCTCTGGCTTCTAAACCAATAATCAGGAGAGTTGAATGAGGCTGTTGTTTCTGATGATGGGGCTCTGAGCTTCGGGCTTCCAGAGCCTCCGATTCTTCAGCTTTGTGTCACAACTTTCATGCTTAGCTGTTATGGTTTGGACCTTAACTGTCCCTCAAGGGCCCATCTGTTACAGGCTTAGTCCCCAGCCGGTAGAACTATCGAGAAATGGTGGAACAGTAGGAGGTGGGGCCTGATAGAAGGAAGTTAGATGGCTGCGGTTCTACTGCGGAAGGGGAGATTAGGACCCCAGCCCCCTCACTGGCTGCATGAGGTAAGCAGCCTCTGCACAAGTGCTGCCCCCCAGAAGGCCCAAAAGCAATGGCCCCAGGGACTGTGGACTGAACCCCTGAATCCGGAAGCCAAAATAACCCTTCCTCCTTACGGTTGCTCCTTTTGGGGATTTTGCCACAGCGATGGAAATCTAACACATCAGCTGATTTTACTCCTTTCAGCTTAGATTTCTCTGATCCCGCAGGAAATCATTCTTATTCTCCACATCTCCCATGCTTATTTCACCTAGACTATGAGCTTATTGAAGACGTGAGTAGCACCTCGTTTCCCGTGCTATCCTTTATAGCACTTGCAGCACCACAGCTGTACTGGGAAGCCCTATCATTTCCTCGTCTACGTGAAAGTTATCAGAACCAAACTGGAGTCACTTATGTCAGGCCCTGGGAAAGTGGAACTGGGGAGGGCATGAAGGGATGGCCCTCATGCATAGTTTGCCTGATAACAAAACTATCACAGAAGTCTGACAATGCCACACTGTACACAAAGGATTGCAACTGCCACACAGAGGCCACCTGTGCCAGGATCCTGCTTGGCAGCTTCCTATTGAGCCTCAGACTGACACTACCCTTGTATTGATCCTTGTAGCCAAGCATAACTTCCAAAACAACTTATGGAGCCTTCCTCATTTTACCTGTGAAAGCTCTGGTCTTCCTTTACCTCCCTGGATGTGCCTTTGTATCCCAGATTGCAATCCTCTCCTTCATTCTTAAATTATTTCACCTTCTCCCTCTCCTCTGTCCCCTTCACCTCCTCCTCTTCCTCTACTTCCTTCTTGCGAAAGTCACCATCTCTGTTGTCCTTTAGATGAACATCTGTGGATAAGTTAAAGAAAGTGTGGGAAAAGGAAACTAGATGAGAGCGGAGGTAACAGCATGCGCACAAAAGATGGTGGAGCCTTAAAAGGAGCAGAGATGAGAAGAGGAGGCAGGGAGAGAGAGAAGAGGGGAGGCGAGGAGGACAGGAAGCAGCTGGGAAGTGCGACTTGTCTGGGTCATTGCTTCCCAGGCCCCCGAGCTGCAGGGTGAGGCCTGGGGTGTTCTCTAGCTATTGTTGCTGTGGCCGCGCGAAGATGAAAGTCAGACAAAATAATCCGAAAAGTGCTGAACTATGACGGCCAAGTCCTCAGGGATTTATTAGACTTTACTTGCTTCAGACCTTGAGGAAAATCTTCAGCTGAAATCCATTAAGCAAATTAAAGTGCAGGAGAAAAATAAACATAGATTGATGTAGATAGCAGTTTTATGAGGGAGAGGAAGCAGTGGGTTCTGACGGAGCTCCCGGCTGTGCCTCATGCTCTTGGATCCCGGCCCCTCAAACTCATCAGATCCATGCTCTCCAAGATACCCTGCTGGCAGCCATAAAAGAAAATTCATAGAACTTTCCCCCCACAAATACAAGGGCCGGTACCACCCGAAGTACAAACATAATCCTCGTTGTTTCTCAGCACAGTTCCCGACACCAAGCCTTTGTCCTTCTGTCTCCAATCTGGGAAACGAGTAACCACCTCAGGAGTGTAACACGCACTGCTCACGCCCCGTGATGCGTGGACCTCAGATGAAACCAAACCACTTTAAACTACATTTTCCCCAAAGCGGAAGCCTGCGGGGTAAGTGATCCCTTCAAATTCATACCTAGGGGGGATGATTAGCTGTATCTATAACCCCAGACATTTTTATCAGATTCCAAATCTTTGATAATGCAGAGCAAAAAGAGATTCCCTGCACACCTATGAAATATGAAGTACTATGTATGGTGCAAGCAAAGAAGACGAACCGTGGACTCATATTCAAATCATCACTTTCCCATAGGACTTTGTGAACTTATTTCAGGCATTTAACAGTAGGGCAAGGAATATTCCCTCAGGGCAACCACTGGGCTCTGTGCATATTTTCCCAAGGGTCAGGGGTGAAGCCAGCACCGGTTTCCATTTCGCATTCTGGACGTCCAGAGGTCCTGTGGCTTCCTTACCTTGCCTGAGGGTGTGGAAGCCCAGGCTGGAGTGGCCCCGCAGCAGGAATGCGTGGTCTCTCTGTTCCTTTCTGGAGCACAGGGCTGCAAAAGGTGGAGGAGGAGACGCTAAATACAAAGTTGGTCCTTGAATTTTTATTTCCACATCTCAAAACATTCTCACATTTTAGAAGGTTGAAGCCTTCCAAATACTGCAAAGTTCTTGATTTCCACATATATCCAGCTTTTTCTTCATAACAAACACAATTGTGCAAAATCATAGGCATTTTGCACTTCCAAATAAATGAAGAGGGAAGAAACAAACCGAGTCATCTACGCCCCTCCAAAGTGGAGAGTACTGTGTTGTTTTTGGGAAATGTCACGGTATTCTTTTTCCTTCATGAACAAAACAAGTTGTACTATTTTTTAAAATAGATAAATGCGCCGCTAATTACAAAGCACAGAATCTTTAAAACAAAGGCCTAGGTTCTCTTTCAGTCCAAGTGTCTGCAAAATGAGCCCATAGGAATCCTCAAGTTAGCTGCTGGTCTCTGCACTCCAAAAACCAAATTAAATCTGATTATCTTTTTAAAGCAGCGCGCAGGAAAGGCATAACCAGTTTAAACTCAGAGAAACCTCAAACTTTATTTTTGCCAGTTACGTTAGTATCTTTTCCCTAGAAATCTTTCATAACAGCAGCTGTAAGAAACAAAATGGGCCCACTTGGCCTCTTCCTTTGCCTGTCTTTTCCCACTGGTTAGCAAAAGACATTAATAGCCAGGAAAATGCTTGGATTGTGTAGAAACCAGATGAGAGGTTCAAATGTTCCACAGACCAGTTTATCAGTCGAAGGGAAAATCAAAAGGGACAAGAGTTTTCCGAAACCCCTAAATGAAATTAGAAATAATAACCCCCTGGAAGCCGCCATGAGGGCTAGCATTTGTGGAATGCTTGGTTGCGTCAGTGTCAGATACTACGACCACATCTGGGTTAGGAGCTGGATCTTGGGGCAATCTGGGATCCTTGGCTGTTCTCATGCAGCCTCATTAGCAGCATGGACTCTGCCACAGAAAGCCAGATTGGCACCCAGCAGTACCAGCTTTTGTTCAAAATGTTCAGATGGGCAAGGCAAAGTGTAAGATCTCCCGACATGTGCACACCCGGGCTGCAGCTATGCCTGCCAGGTGGGTGGCGCCTTAGGAAACAGGGCTGATGGCTCCCTGAGCAGAAGAGAAGTGGGGAGCAGGCTCATAACCACTGGGGGCTTTTGAAGGGGTAAAGAGACTTTGACTAAAGTGGATGGAGAAACTTTTTTTCCAGAGCGTGTGACAGAAATGACAACCCCTCCTTGGGACAGAACTCTCTTACTCAGCAGGAGCCCCTGTAAACAGAATTACACTTCCCAGTTAATTTGTACCAAGCAGTTGAGCAACAAGCAATACTTTGCTGTTCTTGTTTTGAATTGTGCTAGAAGATTATTATATTCATAGAAGAACATGATGACAAGACTGTCAGTTTATACCAATATGGGTGGGTTTGTGGAGAGTGGTCTGTCTGGATTAATTTTTAGTTTATTATTTTTTGTTCATTAACTGAGCTTGCATAGACATGTCCTTGTAACTCAATATTTCATAGACATATCTATCAACACTAGGTGTTTCTTAGAGCAAATCACTTTTTTAGAGTAAATAACTTAATCACAAATATTCACTCAGCAACAGCAAATGCTTACTTGGAGATAAAATTGGAGCTATGTGTTAAAATGCACCAAGGTAACTCTCTGGGCTTCAGATTTCTAATCTAAACAAAAGTACTGTTCTTAAACATCTTTGGGGTTTCCTTCTGTTTAAAAAAAAGAAAATCTCATTTTCATTGGTTTTATTATTTGTTTATAAATAGTTGTCTTTAATTTGTAAACTTCAAGAATCCAGATTCATTACTGTGATTTTTTTCCTAAATCTAAATTATACATCAAAAAGGTCACCAGACAATTCAGTTCTCACCACTGGAACTCGCCAGTGCTGAGAACGAGATAAATGTTAGCTGGAATCTTAAATACATGCTTACATATTACTTCAAACCTCAGATATGATAAATAAACGACAGCAAGGGAATGCAGATCCTTAGAACTGCTCCCATAAAACTTGTTTCCCACTTGATAATGTGACATCATCGGGGTTCCGGCAGTCAGGGCCTCTGTATTGGAGATCAAGGAAGCTCAAGTTAGGGGTGGTGAGGTTGCCACCTCCTGCCCTGGGATCGGGCTCAGAGGCACAACCATTCCACCATCCCATTCCACCACCGACAGGAGCCAGCAGCTGCGAGCCTGCTAGCTTTCTGGTTTTTTCTCATTCTGGGAGTGCACACTTGGATGAAATGATGGAAAAATTCATAGCACGCAGACATTTTCCCTTCTAGAAGTTAAGAAGGGTTCAGCCACAGTGCACACTCTTTCTGCATTTATCTTGGACTAAAAAAAATTGGAAATGGCTATAACATGATGTGCTCACGTGTGGGAATAAAAATGCAGAAGGTTTATGAAGATGCTGGCAAAAGGAAGAGGTTTACTACTGGGTGGACACTGTGGGGGAAAAGTAGCAAGCATGTCATGGGCAGGACTTTCTCTCTCTTTCTCTCTCCCTCTCTCTCTCTCACACACACACAGATACACACACACACACACACACACACACACACACACACACACACAGAGTTTCTCCAGTAACTGAAGAAATGCCTGGGGTACCACAAATGTTAGCAAATTTGTGTTTTGTAGAGTCATCAATGTGATCTGACTGTCCCGAGCTGTGTGCCCAGAATATTTTCGAGTGTTAAGGGCCCTGGAGAACTTCATTATGCATTTGGCAAATGTCAAGGAACAAAAGCAATAAGAAAAGATCCAGTAGAAGATGGGTGTGGCGTGAAAGACCGGGAAAGGACATGTATCCTATCCATCCACCTGCCTCCAGGTGGCCAGAATGCACCTGCTAGAGAACTGTCCAACTTCAGCAGCACAGGCTTGAAAGCAGCAGTTGCTAACATTTTGTCAGTCCCAGAGTCCTTTGGGAACTTAGTCAGGTTTAGTTTTTACTACAAAAATATGCACTGCAAAAATGGGCACGAGCGCCCGTCTCACTTTGCTTACAATTACAGGGGATTTTTCAGGTCATCTGAAGCCATGGACTAAGAGCCCGTCCTAGAAAACATCCCTGGACCTTAATGATGAATGAATCTTCATACTAAATGGCCTCGTATTTCTTCACCAAATAACTCTATAACCTGCCTGTTGCTTTTGGCAAATACCTAACTTTCCTCACCATGGCAAGAGTTTGTAGTGATCTACTAATGATGATGATAACCAGTATCTGCTCAGCTCTTACTATGAGCTAAGCACTTTTCGGATGTAATGTGTGTATTTTCCCATTTCGTTTTCATAACCACTCTATTAAAGGGGGCACTGCTATTACCCCGCTTTATAGACAAGGAAATGGCACACAGGAAATTTGCCATAGCTTGGATCACGAGCGTTCTGCAAAGGCCCATGTACTGAAGGGTCAGTCCCCAGCCTCTGGGACTATTGCAAGGCAGTGGAAACTTTAGAAGATGGGGCCTAGTGAGAGGAAGTTAGGTCACTGGGGGCATGGCCTTGAAGGAGATATTGGGACCTTGGCCCCTTTCTCTCTTTCCCTTGCCCTCTCTCTCTCTGTTTCCCTGCCACAATGAGGTGAAGAGCCTTCTGTGCCATGAGTGCCCATCACAATGTACTATGCTGCAACAGGCCCCAAGGTGACAGAGCCAAATGACTATAGAGTGAAACCATGGGCCAAAATAAATTCCTCTAAATTGATCATTTCAGGAGTTTTGTCACAGTGATGGAAAGCTGACTAGCACAGAAGTTAAAGTAATGACTAATAGTTGGCAGGATATAAGTTTCTATCCTGGAAATCTGATCTCAGAGTTTGCATTCTTAACCTTCCAACTTCTTTTACTCGTGAAAATATTTCTCTTCTATACACAGCAGTGGAAACTGTAGAAAATAAATATATGCAATAGATAACTGTGAACCAAATTTTTAAATATAATTATTTTATCTTTTTTCTTTATTGTTTCAGAGGAAGCATTCTAGATGGTATCTTAGAAATTTGATCAAAGTACATATCCTTTGGGAAGGGTAAGCTACACTATAATCCTAGCGGCCAGACACTCCCCATCAAACTCACAGGTGGTAACCCTGCAAAAATCTGGAAAGGAGTATAGTTCTGACAAGGGATGACATCAAGACATACAGGTGGGTCTCTAGAAACATCTAGAACACAAAGAGTCTGGTTCTTATGATATAGTTGTTCCCTTAACTGTGTTTGGGTTTTTGAAACAAGCTTATATCCTATAAGCCTAAACTACTGGAGTTGGTACCAAAAATATGTAGTTGGATAGAGCAAGAGCTGACATAGAAATATGGTTTGCTCTCCTATGAACCATCTTGGAGTGTTTTATAAAACGTTCTTTGCTGTGTTCATCCTGGCAGTACTGCATTTGGCATCCTGGGGACCTCAACCAGCTTACTTGACTTAGAGATGCATCACCCCTGGGCATCATGCATGTGGAGGCACATGCTACCCTCTCTACAGCTCCCGAGAGTGGTTCAGCTTAGCCACATCAGTCACCCAAGTGGCATAATGACTCCCTCACTCACTGTAACCATGCTGTAACCATACTGTAACCCTGTAAGAAATCTCACTGCCAACAGCTCATTCATTTGGGTTAAAGCAGTATTACTTTTTTATTTTAAATAGATTTGAAACCAAATCTAATTTAGAGCTTCATATTTTAAGTGCTCTCTACTCATTTATCAACTCCACAAAAAGTGAAGCAAGTCAGATTACCCTGGGGATGTTATGGTTTGTATCTAGATGTCCCCCCAAAGCCTCATGTGGTCATAGGTGGGGTTTTTCAGAGGCGGCTGGGATCTGGCTAAAGTGTGCAATGCTGGGATCAAGGGTGTGTGACCACTAAATCAGTCCACTGATTGGTTTGGCGTAGTTCTGGCTAGGATTAAGGGTGCCCCACCCTGGGTGTGAGTGCCATCCTCCCTTAGGGTACGTCGCCTGGCTAAGGTATAAGGAACAGAAAGAGGGTCTCTGCTGGTCTCTTATTGCTTGTGGCTTGTCATTTGCTGCTGCTGCTGCCTTCTGCCTGCCAGGAACTGTTTCTCCTCTGCAATGCCCCTCTGCCACGCCACCCTGCCTTGGAGCCAGCCAACTCTGAACTGAAACCCCTAAAAACTGTGAGTCAAATAAATGTTTCCTCCTTTAACTTTGAGTGTTGGGTATTTTGTTTCAGCAATGAGAAAAGTGACCAAGCCAGGATGGCAGTGACGGCAGTGGGCCTGTCCACTCCACTTGTGGTTCGGATCTTCCAGCGTGGGACTTGGGCGGAATGGTTCCAAGGCACTGCCACAGGGCCTGTAGGTTCTAAGGAGCACAGTTTGGAAACTCATCAGTTTGAAGAACTCTCCATTAATACAGTCAGCTCTCCATACCTATGGGTTCTACATCCATGGGCTCAACAAACCTCCAATCAAAAATATTAAAAAATGCATCCAGGGCCGGTGAGATGGCTCAGCGGTGTAAGCGCCTGCCTGGCAAGCGTGAGGGCCCGAGTTCGACTCCTGGAACCCACATACGAAAAAGGGGCCGGTGATATCGCTCAGCGGCACGGGCGCCTGCTGGCGCACGAGGTCCTGAGGTCGCCCCCGGTACCCACAAAAAATAAAAAAATTAAAAAAAAAGAAATGCATCTGTACTGGATGTGTGCAGACTTTTTTCTTGTCATTATTCCCTAAATAATACAGTGCAGCAACTATTTATTTGGCATTTACATTTTATTAGGTATTTTAGACAATCCAGTAATTAATTAAAGTATTGTGGACAATATGTGCAGATTATGAGCAAACGCTGCATTATTTTATATGAAAGACTCAAGCACTGGCAGATTTTGGCATCCCAAGGATGCCAAGGGACAACTGTGTTGCAATTCTCGTGGAAGAGGTTACACAGTTAATCTCAGTGGTTATTTCTCAATTGTGGTTTCATTGCCAAATGGCCCACTGAAGCCCAGTGGAGACAGTTCACCCCGTCAATGTCAGTGGATGACAGAAGGAAGGCCACCTGTCTCACACCTTCTCCTCCATTGGTGACATTAAGAGCACCTGAGAAGCAGGTCAAAACTCAGATTCCTTGCCAACTTCCTCAATTCTGACTCAGTGGACTGAGATCAAGAAACCTTATTTTAACACATCTTTCAGGTGGTTCCCAGGCCGAGGTGGTGAGGCCCACACTTTGAAAAACACTTATAAAAACCTTGCAGGCCCATGTAAGGAAATCTCCAGAAGAGCCAATCTGTAGAGACAGAGCACAGATGACTACCAGGGCTGCAGGGAGGAGAAATGGAAAGTGGCAGCTTCATAGCAATGTGGTTTCTTTCCGGGGTGATGAAAAAGTTCTGGAATTCGATAGCAGCGGTGGATGATTAACATTGTGACTGTACGTAATGCTCCTGGATTGTACCCTTTAAAAATGGTGGAACAGGAAATTTTACGCTGTGTGTGTTTTACTACAGTACATACGTACATACATACGTACACACAGAGTGCATACATACTGCACATATCCAAAGCCAGTGCTGCTATCGGCACCATTAAGGTGACCAAGTCTGTGTTTGATTTGTTTGTGTTTCTGCCCTGGTTGGCCCATTTGGGGAAATGACTGGGTAAGTTTACAGCTTGACTATCTGCACCTGTGCTGCATGGCTCTTACTTTTTATGGCTCCCAGATAAGTGGGTTGAGAATAATGTATCCATTCACTTCTTTTTGTTTATTGCAATACACAGCAGTTGAGAAGGAATAGATATCATCAGAGTGGTTCCATTTTATACACAAAATAAATAGGGTCAGACTATGCTAACAGGATTGACTGTATCAGCAGGGTTTACATCAGTTTAACAAAATACCCAGGTTTATCAGCCTGTAAAAAGAAAGGCTTATGTTGGCTCACAGCTGTGAGGTTCCAGTTCCACTCATTGTTTTGGAGCCTGTGATAAGCAGCACATCATGGAGAGTGCTGTGAGAGGGCCAAACCACTGCTCTCACAGCCAAGAAGCAAGAGACAGAAGGGAACCTGAGTCCACCATCCCTTTCAAGGGCTCACAAAGTGGCCCTAAATCTCTACGAGGCTCCAGCTCTTGAGGAATCCACCACCTCCCAATGGCAGCACCCTAGGGACCGCGCCTTTTGCGCATGGGACTTCGGGAGACGTAAGATCCTACCGTAGCATGGTTAATACAGCCAGCCTTATAAAATCAGGGTCTTCCAAGAGTAGAATACAGTATTTACAATGATTCATAATGAGGAAACTGACTTTGGAATCTTTTCTGCCACCTGTTTAGTGAGTTTCTCATTGTTCAAGCAGTTAAAAGTGTGGTCAGACGGAAAGATTAGTTCACCATTTGTATTTTGTAATAATCAAGTATTTCAACTACACTGAACTTTCCTGCAAAAGGTGAACGTTGGCCATCTGCTAACTCACACACGCTAACTTATCTGGGGTCACTTTAGACCAAGAGAAACTTGCAAAGGGAGCAGCGTCCCCACATGCCCTCCCCAGCTCCCCTTACGCAGCAGCGCACCTCTCCACAGCGCGCGTCCGAACTGGGAAACGAACAGTGCTAGAAAGCATCAACTGCAAGCGTCATTTGGTTTCACCAGTTTTTTAACATCCTTTCTCTGTTCCAGATCCAGTTAAGGAGACTACGTTGTGTTTAGTCATCATTTCTCTTAGTTCTTCTGGTCTGAAGAGTTTGTCAGGCTCACTGTGCACTATTTGGACACATCTGAAGAGCACTGCTCAGGTGTTTTGAGGGATGCCCTTCATTTGGGGTTTCACTAACGTTTTCTCATGACTAGGCCAAGGCTATGGACTTGGGGAAGAACACTGCATGGGGAAGCACCTCCTCGTTACACTCTCTCTGGGGTCCCTATCAAGACTCACCCTCGGAAAGGTAATTTCAATCACTTGGCGGAGGTGGAGCCTATCTGATTTCCTCACCAGAAAGTTATGATTTTCCCCTTGCTAGGTTCTTGTAAGCAAGTAGCTGAAACTATCCCTTAGCAAAGTGAGGACAATTAAACTCCATTTCCTGGAGTTATTAATAATAATCTACACCAAGTATTTAGAATTCTTCCACAAGCAAGGTTTGTCAATTCTCTCTATATAGCTATTTATGGTCATTCATTTATATCAGTACATTTCCATAGAAATTTCTTTTATTCTCTGTGTTATAATCCAATAGTATAGCTGTTTATTTTGTAGCTAAATTGTCACAGCTTTGGCCACTGGTGAGTCTTTCGGTTTGGCTCTTTATCCCTTTGCTATGTTCAACCAGCCTATCCAACCCTCTGGTTTTCTCTTTTTGAATACTTCCTTATTTTCTTATATTAACAAGATGACCTGGGTTCACCTTGCATTTTTCTTGCCCTGGTCCTAAAACCAGCCAATTTTCCAAGGATTCCTGGCTCTTTTTATTGGAGAATGGTACTGAAAGCAAGATCTGGTGCTAAAGGGGCTCATTGCTCCTGGAGCATCACTGTGGGTCCTCTGGACAGACATCGTTAAGAAATAAATGTATGTATACTAATGTACACAGGCATGTCTATATTTACACTTGCATCGTGAGACAGATAGATGGTAGATAGATGATACATAAATAGATGATGGATAGATAGATAGATAGATAGATAGATAGATAGATAGATAGATATAGATAGAGAGGGTCTCTGATTCTAATCCAACACCACAAGATTCATTCTACTATTCCTCTTTGTTTGTACCATCTTCCTCCAACAGCATGAAATCTGGCCACCATCATCTATAATTTATTTATTGACTTGTTTAACCCCTGTTTACATGTAATATAGTTTTTGCAGAATTGCTAACCCTTAATCCTATGAGACACACATTAATCATTTACATTTACTACAGTATTTATGTACGTATCTTTTTGTCTTTATCTTAGAGTATCCAGTGGAAACACTATTTTCCTTAGTTGCTTAGATGAGCAACTCTTTTCCCACTCCCGTGCAGTTGCGCCATACATTTGTAGTATAGTTTGGTCTTCTTGCCACATTGTCAGTTCCATCCTGGGATCCTCCAACACTCTGGTTGATATTTTTTTCACACAATGAAATTCAGCGTATGCAACATACTGTCCTATGGTTTTGACAAACACATGAAGTCATGTGTCCGCTACTCCAGTACCATAAAGAACAGTTACAGTGACCCAAAATTTCCCTTATATGATCCTTTTATTGCCAAATCCTTCACCAACCCCTGGAAACCACTGTTTTATTTTCTACCATAGTTTTGCCTTTTCCAGAATGTTATACAAATAGAGTATGTGTCTTCTGGGTCTAGCTTCTTTAACTTCCCAAAATGAATTGTCCATATTGCTGTGAAAATCAAAACACTTTATTGCTGAGTAATATTCCACTGTAGGGATATACTAGAGTTTGTTTATACATTCCCCTGTTGAAGGACATTTTATTGCCTCCAATTTTTAGTGATTTTGTTTTGTGTGAAGGTAAGTTTTTTTTGTTTGTTTGTTTTGTTTTTTTTTTTTTTTTGGTGGGTACCGGGGGTCGACCTCAGGACCTTGCGCGCCAGCAGGCGCCCGTGCCGCTGAGCGATATCACCGGCCCTTTTTTCGTATGTGGGTTCCGGGAGTCGAACTCGGGCCCTCGTGCTGGCCAGGCAGGCACTTAAGCCACTGAACCATCTCACCGGCCCTGAAGGTAAGTTTTTGATTCACTTGGATAAATACTTTGGAGTGTGATGTTACTTTGTGTAGTGAGTCTGTATGCAATTCTGCAAGAAACTTCCCCAGCTGCTTTACAAAGTGACCATACCATCTCATGTTCCCACCAGTGAGGAATAGTCCAGTGTTCTTCCTGCTCCAGATCTTCCTCATTATTTGGTATTGCCTGCTCAATTTTAGCAGTTCTAACTGGCATTGCAGTGATATTTAAATGGGATCTTAATTTTCATTCCCTTAATGACAAGTGATGTGAGCCACATACGCTTTTCTTTTCCATGTGCATATCTTGATTAAGTGTCTGTTCAGATGGTTTGCCCATCTTTAATGGGATTGCTCATTGCTGGATTTGAGTCAATATATAGCTTTATAAGAATTATTTATACATATATAAGAAGAAATATATAAGTGTGTATTTATAAGGCTTTTATCATACTTGTGATCTCTAAATATTTCTCCCAACCTGTGTTTACTCTTCATTTTCCTGACAGTGTCTTCCAAACAGCAGATGATTTAGCTTTGATCAAGTCCACTTAATCCTTTTTTCATGGACTGTGCTTTTTTTTCTTGTATTCTATCTAAAAATTCATTGCTAAACCCAACCTCCTGCAGATTCTCTATGTTTACTTTTAGAAGTTTTACAGTTGTAGTTTTACAGGTAGCCCTTTGGCTCACCCAGAGTTATATAAGCTATAAGGCATGTGTCCTGCATGTGCTTTGTTTTGCTTCTGTTGTTGCTATGCACAGACATCACCATTGTTCCAGTGTGATTTGTTGACAATACTGTCACTTTGCCATTGATTTGCATTTATATCTTCATAAAAATTCAGTTGACTACATTTTGTGGGTCTCTTTCTGGGTTCTCCATTATATTCCATCAATCCATGCATTTATATTTCCACCTGGTCCACCTCCTCTTGATCACAATAGCTTCACACTGCTTCAAAATCGGGTACTGTGGATCCTTCCAGTTTGTCCTCTTTTCACACAGTTTTAACTATTCTAATCCCTTTGCTTCCCATATAAATATATATATATATGGGAAACAAATATCCTAATATATATAATATATATTAGGATCATCCCACTGATATTTTCAAAGCAACTTTCTGGGATTTTGACTGGGGTTCCGTTGGCTTTAGAGGTGAAATCTCTAAATAATACTGAATCTTCAAATCCACGAACATGATGTATGTTTTCTATTTATTGAGACTTTCTTCAATTTTTCTTGTTTTATATTTGTCAGTGTACAGATCCTACACATATTTCATTAGGTTTAAGTACTTCATTCTTCATATGCTGTGGTAAAGTTTGAAGCTCGATTTTCTATTGCAGATACATAAAACATGAACGGCTTTCATGTGCATATTACCTCATGCCTGCTAACTTGTGAAACAGGTGTTTTTGAAGAAGAAACCTACAATCTGTCCTTTTTTTCACTGATGACCAAAATCTCTTTCTCAAAGCACTTAGGAAAATGTGTTTGAAGAATAAACTTACACATTATCTCATATTACATACATTTCTCAGGAAAAGATCAACAAATAGCACCTGTACCAAAGAAAAGATCCCCAGGCAGCCCGAAATAAGGGAAACAGAGATTGAAACTATTCTGAGATAACACACTCCATCTCTCAGATCATCAGTGTTGAAAAGTTTGACAACACAGGGTGCTGGATGGACAGTGGGCAAAGAGTCTATGGGTGCACATGCAAGGCAGTTTGACGCCATCTTGCAAAATTATAAAACACTCTTTGTCCCAGCAATTTCATTTCATTTCCAGAAATTTGTCATATGTATGTTGTTGCAAAAGTGCAATAACATATATACAAGATTTTTAAGTATAATGTTTATAACAGAAAAGTGAAATAAATTGAATATGTTGTGTAATGTTATATCTGCACAACATATGATGTAGACTTAAAAATAAACTTCAACAAAACCTTTCTATTATTGGCAGATGGGATTTGAGAAATAAAATTATTAGTAAAGTACAACCAACAATATTCTACTTAGATCAATATATCTCAATTAGAATTAATTTCAAATGTGCCATTAAACCCAAGAATGCAAATAAATGAACCTTGAAATCAGTCCTTTAATAAATAATTCAGAAAGTCTTACACCAAAGTTTTCAAAGAAAAAAAGTATGCTGATCTTCCTGAGAATATTGTATTAATTGTAGCAAAGAAATTCTGTGCTCTTAATAACATGGTAAATATTAATTACACTTCTATCTCCTCCTTTTTCAAGTTTTGGTTTTGTGTATGTTTACAATTTATGTAGCATATTAGGATAGAAGTACAAGACTGTGATTTGTAATTTAATATACACCTACTGGGGGTTCACTTTTCTTCTTGGAGGGACTTGTGATAAAGTGGGGAACTGCCATTCTAAAAAAGAGCCCTTGGGAGAGGCCCTGGCTGAGTTCTGTAATGAGGAAAGCTGTTGCGGGGAAGAAATAAAGCGAGGTGGGGAGATCCTGAATGTGGTCATCACCTGCCTCACAGGTGGCGGAATTAGGATGTTATGAGTGCAGGGTACTATGGCTTTTCAGTGCTGAGAAGTAGAATTCTAGAATCTCTAGGCATCTGGAGATAAAGGAGTTAGGAATTCTGCTTTTTCTAAGCTCTACAGAAAGGTCCTTGTTCTAGGGAAGGACCACTAGTGCTCTGTAAGAATCAGTACAAGAATGGCTTCCAAGAGTGAGCTGCGGATCACTGATTGAGTAAGTAGAGCCAGGTTTATCCCACGGAATCACCTGAGAAACCAGTTTCTGGGGGCAGACAATAGGAATCTGCTTTTTCAGTAAGACTAAAATTACTCTCACTGCCGGGCATGGTGGCCCACACCTGTAATCCCTGCACTTGGAAGGTTGAGACAGGAGGACCACTGTGAGTTCAAGGCCAGCCTGGGCTCCCTAGTGGGTTCAAGGCCAAGCTGAACTGCATAGCAAGACCCTGTCTCAAAAATAAGTAAATAAATAAAATAAAATAAAATAAAATAAAATAAAATAAAATAAAATAAAATAACTCTGATGAAGCTAGGTGTTCCAAAGAATAAGTAATACCAACCCATGGTTTGAAGGACACAGAGCATAATGCTTGGGTCTACCATTGCTGTGGCTCCTATTCTGATTTGCTTGAGATTCTAAGGCAGGGCGTAGAAGTGAATTTTAGTTGTAATAATTTTAGGTCTGCATCTTAGATCTTGTTTATATGCTTCGCAGTGCCTAGCATGATGCCATAGCCAGGGACCACCTCGCTTTTTCTATAAAGAGTCAGATAATAAGTATTTTAGGCTTTGGGGTCTAGACCAGCTGACATAACTACTACTCAGCTCTCCCTCTGCACATGAAAGCAGCTGTGGGCAGTGTATTATTACCACGTGGGTGAGGCTTCTTTCGAAGAAAGCTTAGAAAAGCAGGCCTCCTGCGCGGATCCTTGCTAGCCACAAGTATGTTGTTGCCTCTCTGATTAGGGACTTTGACACCTCTGCCATGACTCTCTACTTGGACCTGGCTTGAACAATCATTTCTGTCTGTAGCCCAGCCCCTCAATGGGAGAATCTAATGCCCATAAGAGAAATTAATCACTTGAGAAGTCTCTAGGCGGGGACAGAAAATGCTCCTACAGGGAAATCTGCATAAATACTGAGTTTACCATACTCAAAAGTCATCAGAAACCTCAGTTAGCCCCCTCTCCAGCAAGGCTGTGACATTTAGGAAGATATATTATGTCTGGGGGGAAGAGCTTATTGAAAACCGCAGCCAGAAGATGCGGACACAGAGCCCTTACTCCTACTCCACTTTGAGGGAGGCCTCTGACCCAGGGCCTCTGTCCCCACCCAACTCTCCTTTTGTGACCCATTGCCTTCTGCCCCCCTCCAGTCTGATGGCAGGCTTGTAGGGGGCCCCACCGTGGCAGTAGTGGGGGAACCCAGAAAAGCAATACATTCACAATATAAGACAAAAGACATTTTTGAAGCAATGCTCCAAATGTAGAAAAGCATCAGAAAAGGGGAATGGAAGAAAAAGTAGGATTCTTCCTCTTTTCCTTTCACTGAACTTCCAGAGAGTAAATCTTAAAGCTCTTCATACGGGGCCATACCTATTTGTTCTCTGGCTGAAATGGAGCATGAGTTTCTACATATACAGGCTATGCTTCACTCTTTGTAGCTATTATTTTCTATCTATAGAGTTAAAATGAGAATCTAGCAATGCCCCCGCTGATTTCCACCTGGATTTCAATAAAGAAGGAGTCATTTCTTCGCTTTCCTGGTCCTGGGTATGAATGTAGCTATGTGGGAAAAGAGCCCGCAAACTTCTGCCTTGCCTCTACAGTCCTTGCACTGCCTAGGTCTTCTCTCTTTTTCCCTGGTAGAGGTTCTAAATGACTGAACCATGGGTGACAGATGAGATCTTGGGATAAGTCAAGATTACCTAACTGCTCCCCTGATCTTTGACAGATTCTGCCTCCGAACAGCCTGGAGGATGAAGGCCACTGGGGTCCTGGTCCTGATTGGCTGCCTGGTCACAGTCACAGAGTCCAGAATCTACACTCGCTGTAAACTGGCAAAAATATTCTCGAGGGCTGGCCTGGATAATTATGAAGGCTTTGTCCTTGGCAACTGTGAGATTTCTTCCTCCCTGTTCTCTCCCTGGCCTCAGAGTCTCCTCTGAGATGTGGGTCCTACCTACAGAGTTGTTCTAGTTTTATATGCTCAAGCCTCTCTAGGGATATGCCAAGGAGTCACGTGTTCTCCTCACCTGCTGCTCTTGACTCCTTTGCCTCCCCTTGGGGTCCTCACATCCTTATTCCTGGAGTCCCATGCTTATGACACCAGGGAAGAGGAAAATAGTACCACCCTACTGGCAGTGTGGGGCACAGACCTGAATTATAGCACCGGGGCTCAGCCTCCGGCTTGGTGTGCCGCTTCCAGAGTGGTGTCCCTGCCCCTCATGTGTCCCATGTGGGTGCCACCTGCACTGCCCCACCCAAGGTCTTCTGGGAGGAGGCAGCTAGGTAACATGAATAAGGGAATTAGCCCTAAAACAGGTGTGGACAACGCAATGCATTTTCCTTCCCTGACCTCTGGCTTCTGTCGCCACCCACAGGGATCTGCATGGCGTACTACGAGAGCCACTACAACACCACGGCTCAGACCACTCTGGACGATGGAAGCACGGACTACGGCATTTTCCAGATAAACAGTTTCATGTGGTGCAGAGACAAGAAGTTCCAAGAGAAGAACCACTGCCATGTCGCCTGCTCAGGTACAGATTTGATTTTCCAAAATTATCCTCAGGGACAGAGGGAAGAATGCTGACCACCTATTTCTGCTTCAACCAAAATTCAGAGTCCAAATTTGCAAGTACATCTGTCTGAGGGCCCATACATTATTCAATAGTTCCAAAAAGTGACACTCGCAGTCCTGTTTCTAGTGGTGCAAGGATGACTTGTTCCTTTTCAATGGCTTTCAGTAAGCCTGCCACAAAAACTGGGCAGTGGACAAATGACCTTACTGCCCTCTCCTCTGTAGAGATATTGGGTGTTGTCTGTAGGAAGGAGAGAGCCCTTTGCCAGTGGCTTTGCATAAACAATTCATCCAGAGGATGACGTTTGTGCTTCCTTGTGCAGATCGAGACAAATGCACACACTCCATGTTTTTTTAACAGTAGAAATTAAACTAGGACTCACTTCCAACCCTTCTACTTCGGTCACAGGAGTACAGCACTGAGAATAATAAAACACACCAGGCACAAGTTCTGCTTTACAAAGCTGTATGCGATGAGAAAGAGAATTTGTGCTATGTGAATGACAATTACAGGTGTGGACTGGCTGTGGTAGCCTCCAGAGGAGGTGATATCACTAAGAAAATCATAGAAAACTCTGTAGATGCAATGATAGTTGACCTGAGGCTTGGAATAAAGACGAGAGTTGGGTATTCAAAATAGAGAAGAGTCATTCTAGGCAAGGGGACAGAGGAGCGAAGCGCGGCATACAGGAAGGTGTGGGGCACAGACGGGACAGTGAGACATCCTTCCTAAGTGCAATAAAGGGGATGTTGATGAGGACTCCCAGGTGCACAGGTGGAAGGCTGAGTGCTACCTGCCTGTGCAGGACAGTGAAAGCCAGGCTAAGGAGCTCATGCTTATTTCCCCCTAACGCAGGAAGCAGGAGAGGTCAGTCAATCAGCCGCTGCTTAGGAAAGAGTAGTCTGCAATCAGGGTGTGAGGTAGATTAAAGAAGAGACCATTTCAGTGCTACTACAGAGCTAAGAGAGGGGCCTGAGGAAAGGGTCTGATGTAAGAACTGCTGCCCAGGTGGGACAGAGCCAGAGAAGGGCTGTCATTCGCTATCCCTCCTGAGGATAGAGAGTTTCTTCTGTTTCATTCATTGATGGATCCTCAATGCCCAGAACAGCGTGTGGCCATTGTGAGTGCTCAGTAAATGTTTATCAAATACATGGATGGAGAGAATGAGGAAAATAATAAAGTTAGGCATGACATACATTCCATGGCAAAATTCTTTGGGAGTAGGAAATAAACTGTTTTAACACCTCCTTGCTGCATAAAAGATAAATAGTATCTGTGTTTGAATGTGTGAATTATTAAATATTCTGTGAATTTATCTCGTATATTCTCCCCACCCCTACATGAATACAGAATAGTCATGAGGCCCAGAGGCAGATCACCCAGTGTTTGATCAGAGCTTGATATAAAACATTCTCTCTTTAAGCTAAAATTTACCTCCTTATGGCTTTCTTTAATCTTAGTTTTTTGTTCTGAATTTATTCAAAACAAATTTGCTCTATTTTATACATAGAAATGTAGGGACCGGTGAGATAGCTCAGCGGCATAAGCGCCTGCCTGGTAAGCATGAGGTCCTGAGTTCGACTCCCGGTACCCACATATGAAAAAAGGGCTGGTGATATCACTCAGTGGCACGGGCGCCTGCTGGCGTGCGAGGTCCTGAGTTTGACCCCTGGTACCCACAAAAAAAAAAAAAAAAAAGAAATGTATTAATTGTTTGCAAATCATTCGCATTTCTCTCCTCTGGATTCTTAGTATCTCCTGGGCTGAAATATTCAGCATCTTCGCCTTCCCATAGGTATGGCTTTGCAACCCTGCCTTGTCTTTTTTGCTTGTTTTGTTTTGAGCCAGGGTCTCATTAAATTGCCCAGGCTGGCCTTGAATTTCCCATGCATGATGGCCTAAAACTCATGGTCCTCCTGCCTCAGCTTCTCAAGTGCTCGGATTCTAGGCATACTGCCCTGCCCTGTCTTGGTTCGTCTCCTGAGCATTCCCTAAAAATTTACCAGTAGGGGCTTCCAGTTAAATATGATTATTAGATGGCGTATTTGTGGGGGGTACTGGGAATCAAACTCAGGGCCTCACACTTGCCAGGCATAGATGGTGTATTTATCTGCATGGTGGGCTGAATGATACCACCCCCATTGTGTAGCATCCAACCCGTGAGACCCGTGAATCTGTTACCTTACATCACGAAAGGGTCTTTGCAGATCTGCCCAAGGGTGCTGAGCATCATCGGCGGGGTGATTTTCCTGGGCAATGCAGATGGACCAACCTAATCACATGGGTCCCATAATCACACACCCTGCTATGGTCAGAGAGAGATCCGATGACAGAAGAAGGACAGACACAAAATGTCACAGAGATGCGACTCAGCTTCTAAGATGAGCCAAGGAACGTAAATGACGTGTAGAAGCTGGGAGTGGGGAACAAAGGCCTTAATCCTGCAGCCACAAGGAACTGAATTGGCCAAAGCCTGAATGAGCCAGGAGATGGATGGTCACCTGGAACTCTCAGAAAGTAAAGCTGGCTCCCAACGACGTGGTTTTAGTCCAGTGAAGCCCACGTCACTTTTCCCACGTGTAGAACCACGAGAAAAGACTGTGTTGTCCGGGTCACTACCTTTGTGGTTATTCGTTCTGGCAGCAATGGAAAGCGAATATGCCCCTCCCCTACCTAATACCCTCCTGTACTAGTCAGCTCGCATCTCTGCAGCGCAGTACCTGGCATGGACTCCTTGTGAAGCAGAGAGAGGTTTCTTTTGGCTCACGACTACAGAGGTTCACCTCCAAGATCACGCAGCCCGCACTCGTGTGGCTTCCGGTGAGCACATCACACCATGGCAGGAGTGGGTGTCACGTTTTGAACATAGGAGCAGAGAGGGTCCCACAATCCCTTTCAGTGGCACCCCACAAAGACTCAGGAGCTCCCAGAAGGTCATAGCTCTTCAGGGTCTCCAGCATTCCAGAACTCCAAATTTTAGAAGCAAGTCCAATTGAGGAGCAGTTAGACCATTGGATTTCCTTTTGGACTCCATTCACTTACCACCTGTCCCTCCCCGACTCCGGCAGAACGTGGAACTCCCCTCCAGACAGAGTGAAGTAGAAAATCTCTCAGCGGAGAGACCTCGAAAACCTGAGGTGAGAGCTCCAGGCTAAAGACACACGAGATTGACATAAAGCAGCCAGGTCCTGGCCACCTTCCCAGGCAGACCATAGATGAAGGCAGCAGGTCTCCACTCGAGGGAGAGGTTTTCTCCCGGGAACTGGGCCAGATAAAAGGGAACAATAACTAGAGACTCCGAGAGTGACTTCCACAAACAAGACTGGTCCAACTTCCCGACATGAGACCCAGAGTTAAAATCCTCATCTCTGCACAGAGCTTCGGCAACTCTCTGGGGTCCCTCTCCCGACAGGTGCAGATGCCAAGGGTAACAGGAGCGTCAGCGCTGTGCAAGAACAAGATTAAGACAAAAGATGAAACTTGCAGAAGGTAGAGGTTATGCAGGGAAATGAAAATTTCAAATCCCAAAAAAGAAGTCCATCAATATTCGTTGATAGATAAGAGAGGAGGTATTGATAAAACAAGAGTAAGATACATTTTTAAAAGAAGAAACAGAGGGCCGGTGAGAAAGCTCAGCGGCATAAGCACCTGCCTGGCAAGCGCGAGGTCCTGAGTTCGACTCCCGGTACCCACATACGAAAAAAGGGCCGGTGATATCACTCAGTGGCATGGGCGCCTGCTGGCGTGTGAGGTCCTGAGTTCGACCCCTGGTACCCACAAAAAAATAAAAAATAAAAATAAAAGAAGAAACAGAGAACAAAATAAAAGGATCACAAATTTAAAAAATACTATAGAAAAAATGGAAAATAGAAATAAGAATATGAAAATGAATGGAACTGAAATTTACAAGTTTCAGCAATAAAAAAGAGAAACTATAGAGTGAAATCTTTTAAAAAATTTTTTCCAGCACTTTGGGAGGCTGAGGCAGGAGGAGTCCCACCTAGACAATTTAGTGAGATCTTATTTCAAAATAAAGACTCTGACTTGGGGCTGGTGAGATGGCTCAGTGGCTTAAGCGCCTGCCCGGCAAGCACGAGGGCCCGAGTTCAACTCCCGGAACCCACATACGAAAAAGGGGCCGGTGATATCGCTCAGAGGCATGGGCGCCTGCTGGTGCGCAAGGTCCTGAGGTCGACCCCCCGGTACCCACAAAAAAAAAAAAAAAAGACTCTGACTGCATCATAATATTTAAAGTTAATTTCTTATACCTAGCATATAGCTATGTGCTGCTTTTTATATCCATTCTGACAATCACTGCTTTTCAATGAGAGTGATTATTAGGCTATAAGTCAGTAAGTTTTTTCCTACAGGGCCAGATAGTAAATATTTTAGGTTTCACAGGCCATACATTTCTATTGCAACCACTCTGCCATGATGTGGTGTGAAAATAGCTACAGGAAATACATGAATGAACGGGCCTGGCTGTTGTCTAGTAAAGCTTTATTGTGAAAAATAACAGGGTGCTTTGTGGGTCATAGTCTGCTGAACCTTTGTTTAGAAGATTTACGTTTAATGTTATTACTACTTTATGTCTAGTTTTAAACTCAACCTTGCTATTTATTTTCTAATTGTACCATCTATTCCTGGTTTCATCCTCCCTACCTTTTTAATCAAGTAAATATTTCTCAGTATTTTTTTCCATTTCCTCCATTAGCCTATTAACTATATGCCTGCTTTATTTTTAATTCACTTAACCCGGGGTTTACAATATTCACCATTGCCTAACCACGTCTACCTTCAAGCAGCGCACCACTTCACATGTCATACATGAATTGTCACTGGGTAGGTCAGTTCACCCCATTCTTTATGCCATATTGCCATTTTACTTCTGTGTGCTTTATATACCTTGCAATGCATTTTATTATTTTTGCTTTAAACAATTATCAGATTGGGCAATTTTTGATGTGAGGAAATGGATTCATTACATTTATCTTCATCATATTCACTATCTCCCACATTCTGCCTTCCCTGGGTGACTCATCTGGGCAAGAAGTTAAGTTGCTGTCATTCTCTTTCAGCCTAAAGAACTTCTTTTCACCATTTTTGTTTGAGTAGAGGTTCACTCGTAAGCATTCTCTCAGATTTTGTTTGCCTGAAAATGTCTCCATTTCATTTTCATTTCTGAGGATGTATAAATTCCATTGCCTTCTGGTTTACCTCATTAATTATGAGAAGTCAGCAATTTCCCCATTTTGTATTTCCTATATGAATCTTTTTGCCTCCAGCGGCATTTAAGATTTTTTTTCTAAATCACTGATTTTCAGTAATTTGAATAGGTATGGAATTGGTGTTTAACTTTCTTGGTATTCACTAATATTTCAGATCTTTGAGTTTATAATCTTGCACTAAATTTGGAAAAAAAATTTCTCCTTTAGGATTCTAATGACACGTACATTAGATTGTTGATGTTTTCCTACACGACACTGAAGTTCTTCATTTTTTAGTCTTTTCTGCTATCTGTGTTTTATTTTCAATAATTTCCATTGCTACATCTTCAAGTTCTCTGATCTTTTTTCCAAAGTGCCTGACCTATTAAACCTATCAATGAGATGTTACATTTCAGATATCATTTTGTAATTCAGTATTAGGTAATTTTTATATCATCTATCTCATGCTATTCAGGTTTTTTAATGCAACTCATTTATTATTTCACAGTTCAGTATGGCAGAGGTCCTGCCAGATCTCAAACAGCTCTTATCCTGATTCTCTTACACAGTGGAAATGTCATCAGCTGGGGCTGTGGTTATCATAGACAGTTGCAGTATTCTAAGTCCCTTCAGCCTGTCATGTAATTCAGTTTTCAAGTCCTTGATATGTGTGTTTATCAGCACTGTTTTAACTTTCTTACCTGTGAAGTCGGTCATCTGTTGTTCCTGTATCTTCCCATTAACTAATTTTTCTCCTGATTGTGGAATACATTTCCATGTGTCTTTTCACATGTAATAATTTTATTGGCTTCTAGACATAGTGTTTGTAATATTGTTGAATGCCTAGATTATGCTGTCTTTCTTTAAGGAATGTTAGATTTTATTTTGGCCCTTCAAAGGCTTGCTCTTACACTTGATTAGGGAGGTTCTAGAGTGCTCTTTCTGGTTGGGCTCGTTGGGTCCTACCACCAAAGCAGGACTTTTAGTGTCTCTTTTGCATATTCTAGGGGTTCTGTGAGGTCTCTTCCCTCTTGGCCGCTCAGAAGCCAGACCTCTCCCAGCACTCTGTGAGCTGTGCAGCTGTCCAGCCCCCGGCAGTTGTTCCTGCCTACTGTCCCGGGCTCTTCCCCTTCACATGCCCTGTTATCCTTCAGCCAATGACTCACTGGTTGGTACCCTTATTCTTCTGAGTAGCTCTTTTTTTTTGTGTGGATACTGGGGGTCAAACTCAGGACCTCGCGTGCCAGCAGGCACCCATGCCGCTGAGCGATATCACCTGCCCTTTTTTCATATGTGGGTACCGGGAGTCGAACTCAGGACCTCATACTTGCCAGGCAGGCGCTTATGCCACTGAGCCATCTCACCAGCCCTTCTGAGTAGCTCTTACCTCTCAGGTGTTCCTCTTTGTAAATTCTAGCTGCCATGGCCTCCAATCTGTCTCCACCTAGATTCCTTTCCCCTGCCTGGGTTCCACCTCCTTGATTTCTTCCAAGCAGGAAGTCCTAGCAGCCAATAGGGCTCAGCTCATTTGTTTCTTGTATCTTGAGAATCATGATCCTGCACTGCCCGTTGTCCAATATCTGAAAATAATTGTTCATACATTTTGTCCAGTTTTCTAGCTGTTTACAGTAGGAAGTAAAATCTGTTTCTCCAACATGGACATGCTTGACTTCAGGCAGTTTACTAATTAATTTAATATAGCTCACTATAATTCCAATTAAGGAAGTCTGGGGAAAATGTGTATCTGCAAGATACCTTTTGATTCTAGGAAATTAAAGTGTTGGATGGCTCATGATTACAGGTGAAAGAACATTCATATCTGTTTTCTCATCATAAAGAGCATGGGGGTGGCGCATAGCTCAGGGGTAGAGCCCTTGCCTAGCACGTGTGAGGCCCTGGGTTCAGTCCCACAGCTTAAAAAAAAGGGATGAAATTTTTAGGGAGAGCTTTACAATAAAAAACAACATGCTGGTTTTATATTCTTTTTTTTTTTTTTTTTTTTTTTTTGGTTTTATATTCTAATCATCCCTCCGTGACTGGTCTTCCTCAGTCTCAGGCCAGAGAAGCTTTAATTATGCATAATGTCACTCTGTCCCATGTATTACAGAAATAAAGACATTTGTCATGGGAATCTAGAAAAAAATTAACATTAGGGTATGTTTACAAAGAGTATGACACCACATATGTGTATAATACAAATGCACCTCATGCCTATTTCCAAAATGTTACAATCACCTCCCATTCCAAACCGTATTCCTAAAACTCCTGCCTCCCTTCCTCCTACTAATTAGACAGAAAAGTCTCTTTTCCATATTTGCTATGATTTGAATGGTCCCCCCCCCAAGTTCATATGTTGGAAACTAAATCTCTAATTCCAGTGTTAACAGTATTTGAGGATGGGACCCCCACAGGCATTAGTAACTTTACAGGAAGAGGGAGGGAGACCCACGCTAGCATGCCTGCTTCACATCGTCACGTAACAGCTGTCACCATGTCACAGTGCAGTGGGGAGACCCTCATCAGACGCAAAGCAGATGCTAACACCATGCTCTTGGACTTGCCACCCTCCAGAATCATGAGTCAAAAAATCTGCTATTCTTTATAAATTGCTTGCTCTCACGTATTTTGTTATAGCATATCAGAAAATGGACTGACAATTTACAAATCTAACTCACATGTGTGTGTGCGTGTGTGTGTATGTGTAATTTCCTGATGCATTGTCAATCTTCATGTTCCGCTAATGGCACAGGTGTTGTTCAGTAAGAGATGTTTAAGGAAAAGGTGATCGCTGACTCTTCCATATAGTCCGGTCCACTTACATTAATCTTGTTGCTCATCTGCCTGGTATCTGAGCTGGCCTTTGTCAGTTCAGAGAGGGGAAAGAGATGTAAATCTTGGGATGGTAGCTATAATCTAGTGGGAGGTAGAGGATGCTAGGGAGACACAGAGAGACTTTGAAATAGAACTGGAAATAAGTGGTTCTTTTATATAGATTGTTGCTGCTTTCTGTCGCTGGATGTAGGAGACTATTTCACTGAATAAAGCTTTGGTTACCAGCATAGCCCTTTCCTTATTCATGTTTGCCTGGAAGGAATTGTCTATTTGAAGTAAATTGGGCGGAAACAATTACTGGCATGAATCCTCAGGAAAATCTGCCATCTCGGCTCATTTCTGCCCCTCTGCTGCCCCCCTGTGCCGATGTCATAGCGTTTTAACATCTTAGCACCTTATTGGGTTCTTTAATTCTTAGTCCCCACCTTTCCTAAGCAAATCCAGTCATATCCAACTAAGACTTTTTATATATCTCAGTTGCGTAAGAAACACTGTAAGAAAGTCAAAGGCTGACGATTTCACACTGGGGGTCCACTTCCTGGGTCAGCATTGTCTCATCCTCCTACGAACCCAGCAAGCAAACTGCCTTGCCCCAAATCCTAACCTTGTTCTTTGTACTAGTGCCCAGGAGGTGCTCCAATCCTGGAATCTGCTTCTTCCTCACTCTGTAGGATCTGGTTCCTTCCCACCCCCTGAAACCCTAGTGACCCCTCTTCTCCTAGGAATCCTGCACCTCCACTTCAGCGCAAGGCACTGTATCTCAGCACCTAACATGAGCTACTGTGTGCAAAGTAACATGCTTCCAAGTACCCTGAACATGCACCAGATGCCAAACACTTAAGTTTAACCAACCTTATAGGTAAATAATAACAAGTTAATAATATGTATGTCATTGTTATCAACTTCATTAACACGTATTGTTCCACAAGCAGGAATCCTTGCTTAACTCTTCCATTGGAAGGAAAAAACAAAGGATAGTAGAAATTAAGCCTTAGGTTGAATACAGGCTCATTTCCTGGGTATATGACCTGAGTTTTTAGGAATAATAACGGTACCCACCGAAATGATTGCTTTGAAGGTTAATGGAGATTTTCCATAAAGGAATTTAACATGCACTTGACCTAGAGTTAATTTCTATGTTAGCTGTTATAAGTACCTCTGTCTTTTGAAACAAGATCTTTTGTAAACTGATATAACTTTACTTGTCACAGAAGAACTATCAGCTAAATGCTAATGAATTTGCATTCATTGCTGCAGTTGCTGTCACTTATAGATGACATCTTTTGTTCGTTGTATTTTAAATACAGTTAAACACACTTAGAGTAAATTTGAAGAAATGTATCACTACTTTCTCTTCTAGTTAAGTCCAAGTAAATAACATAATTAGCAACTAAACCAGCATATGCAAGGAAGAATTCCACCTTCCAGCAGCTGAGTTGACAAAATAATTTGGTATTACCATGCTCTGTTGAAATGTAATATTTCAGGCTAAAATTTTTGGGGGGTTATTTTTCTGGCAATAAAAATAATGCACTTACATTGAAAAATTAGAAAAGACAGCAAAGACTTAACACTGATGATCTCATGATTGAGAGCTAATACTTAAAATACTAGTAAACATGAGAACATATGAGTCTCTTTTTCTTTCCAACCCAGTGCTGTCCAATAGGACTTTCTGTAGTGATGGAAACCTTCTTGACTGGCACCATCCAATATGAGAACCACCAGCCACAAGTGGCCATAGGGCACCTGACAAACTGAATATTTTTTTGTTTTTCCTTTTGTGAGACAGGATCTTGCTGTGTGGTTCAGGCTGGCCTTGAACTCATGGCAATCTTCCTGCCTCAGCTTCCTGAGTGCTGGATTAAAAAGCTAAAGTTATAATTATGCTTCGTGGCAATTAAATTTATCTTGTATTATTTTAAATTTTTTTCAACTTTCTTTATGTATAATTGACAAATAAAAACTGTATATATTCAAGGTATTCAATGTGGTTAATATACATACACATTGTGAAATGGTCACTTCAATCAAGTTAATGAATGCATCCAGAACCTCACGTGGTGACATTTGTGCAGGGGGTGTAGATGTGCGTGTGATATGAGAACACGATCTACTCTCCATTTCCAGTATACAGTATACTGCTGGTAACTACCGTCATTTTGTTTTACATTAGATCCCCAGAACTTGTTCACCTTATAATTGAAATCTTGTACCTTCTGGTCAACTTCTCCCCATCGTAGCCCCAGGAACCACCTTTCTATTCTTTGCTTCTATAAGTCCAACTTGTTTTAGATTTCTCTACTTTCATTCATCTTGTTGCAAATGCCAATGTTTCATGGCTGAATAATGTTCCATTCAATCTATATACACCATATTTTTGTCCATTTATCTATTAATGGACATAATTTAAATTTCAACAGTCACATGTGGCTAATGACTACCATATTGGTCAGTGTAGCTCTCAACAGATATTTTTACAACACTGGGGACATAACATTACACTGGGAACATTTCCCCACATTGTTAAACATCCTGTGGAAACACGATTTCAATGCTTGCTTATTTCACTATATAAAGGTATTATTCATTTCAACATCCCTAATTATGAGGCAATTAGATTTTTCCATTTTAACTCCTGTAAATAAAGCTACAGTAAACCACTTGATAAATAAACCTTCATCTACAGCCATGATTACTTCCTTAGGATAGATCCCAAAGGGGAAATTACTAGGTGGAAAGATAGGAACTTCTTTGAGACTCGTTCCTGAAAAGTTGGATCTGTTACAACGTGTACACTCCCACCAGGAAGTACTCCAGAGAAACCATTTCATTGCACCCCTGTCAACACTGAGCATTACCCAGTTCTCTTTTTTCAAAAAATCCATGCTTAATTGGTAAATTAAAACGATAGCAAGTGGCTGGATTTTCTGCCTGTTGCTTGGTGGTCATGATGATCACAGAGATGGACCATTTAGGTCCCCAAGCAAAGACAAGTAGTAGCCCAGCAGCATTTAGATTATGGGAGACAGTCTGTCTATGGCTTCTTTCAGGGTCTGCCTTGACCCTGCCTCACCTAAGGGACGCCCTTCTGGGCAGCCCACACCAGGTACTGAGCGATGCCCAGGTATGTAGACCTAGTCATTGGGCCCAACTGGGCAACTCTGATGGGCGTATTCGCTCTGGAGCTCCTAGCCAGCATGGCTGAGGCTTTGTCGACCCTGCATCACCCGTAGACGTCTCCACTTTCCAGGTCCTCTTTCTCTTCATTTTTTCCACAGCGTGGATCTCCAACAAATAGCTGAGATCCCAAACCTATCTCAGCATCTGCTCCTGGAGAATCCAATTTGCAGCAAAGATGATGTTGGACTTTTTATATTTATTTGAATTTTCTGTTGTGTTTGTGTTAAGGATTATGAAGTCACTTCCAAGCAAACAGAAAAAAATGTTGATATCAACAAATACATTTCAATTCAAAGATTTGTTTTGTTTGAAGCAATAGGAAAAGGAATAAAGATGAGTGCGTTTGGTTTAAAACTTAACATTTTCCACGTATGAAAACAACTTCGCTAAAATCTTTTGAAGGCACTAAGTGGAAAATTACAATAGACAAAAGTTTAATATTTACCTAGAAAAAGAACTTATGTGGCAAACTAAGCTGAGTAGTGAAAACATTGTACTGTCTTGTCTTGTGTATTTCTTTAGGACATAAAACACCTCTTTCTTGTGCTTTCTCCAAATAGATTCCCACAAACCCTTCAGGACTAAATTGTCCTTCTGAAATTTCAGGTAATGCAGGATGAAGATAGTTTTGAAAACCAACAACAACCCAACGATGGTATTTTATTGGTGAAGAAACTCAACAAAAATGAAAATATGATTCTGTAGGGACAATCGTAGTTCTTCCAGCCCTTTGGTTCCCAAAATAGTGAGAAAAGGAAAGAAGACCTGATGTGAGAACCCCTCAAACATCACAGCCTCTGCTAACCCCTGCCTCCTCTGTTTACAGCTTTGCTCACAGATGACCTCACAGATGCAATTATCTGTGCCAAGAAAATTGTTAAAGTGACACAAGGGATGAACTATTGGTAAGAGTCCTTCCTTGGTCAACTCCGGCTGGCGTGAGCAGAACCTACCGTGTAGCTGAGCATCGCAGTTATGGTGGATTTTGACCCCCACAGGGGTGCAACAATGCTTCCATAACCTTGTCCATCCGCTTCCCCATTGATGTGCAGGTGTTAAGGGAAGGTGGTGGAAGGGATGAGTGTGGGGAGAAGAGATGCACTGAGTCAGAAAAATTTGCATCTTCCTAAGAAGGTGTTTCAAACAATTGGAGAAAGAGGTACTTTCTAATGTGAAAAGGAAAGGGTCCATCCAGCCAACACAGAGAAGGAAAAGAGCTTGGGTTTGCATAAGAATTTGGAGGGGAAAATGACCATATCTTTGCATGACCACTTAGCAGAAAACTTCCCTGGGTGTGAGCGGGAGCCGTGGTTCAGCCTGGGCCTCCTCATCCCGAGGCTGTTCCTACTGGACACTGCCAGCTGGACCACCCACTTAGCGATTCCACATTTTCAGAGATGTGGGTGTTGAACTCAGTGACCCATCCTTCCAAAAGCTGTTTGCTTGTTGCTGAGGCAAAAAACTGGGAAGAGAAGTTTTAAGACAAAATAATAGAGACCTTGCGTCTCAGAACTGAAGCTACATTCTGAGCATCACTGGTTATTCCAGCTAATTCCCCAAGGGTCTCCTCAGAACACTTAGGTTGTCACTCTTCTTTCTGTTGTTCCTGCTTCCCTCTCCTCCCCAGGCAAGGCTGGAAGAAACACTGTGAGGGCCAGGACCTGTCTGAATGGAAAAATGGATGTGAGGTTTCATGAATGGGAACCGGACCCATGATGCCTCGTGCTGACTCCCCAGGATGTGTAATGAATGTCAAAATGCTCACGTCATCTTGTCCCCTTTCTCCCAGTATTCCTTCTCAGAGTTGGGGAGGGAAAACTGAGCTGTATTTTAAGAAAATAAACATTTCCACTTAAATGTCTTCACCCTGAATCAGTTTCAATGATGTCATAATAGCATGATGTTAAGACTTGAAAAATCATCTTGGGAATTTTCCAGTCCTAAAAGGAATAAATTTTCCTTCTTCAATGTAAGGAGTCCTGCTGGTGTAGCCCTGAAATGGCTCACAGCCCAGAAATGGCTGCTTGTAGCCCTGAAATGGCTGCCCATAGCACTAAATGGCTGCTCATTGAAACATTAGGCTTCAAAGTCAGTCAGACTCAGTGAGCAACCTGAACAGGTCCCTGGGTTGCAGTAATCAGCCGCTCTCCAAAGGCATTCCACTGTTCTCCAAAGCAGTGCACATGCAGCACTTCCACGGGGAATATTCCTTTGTCTTCAGGGGCTGCTCCTGGAAACTCCACTGGGCAAGAGAGAAATTGCAGCTCTTACCCTCAACGTCCCGAAACTTCCCACAAGTTATTCCAGCATCCATTGAAATGAAACCTATCGAATTCAAAAGCTTCACTTTATAAATCCTCATGACAAAGATGTTCTGGGTCTTAGATCTGCTGGTTTTATTAGTTTAGCTGAAGGGAGTCTGAATACATGTAGCAGGGAGCTGAGGATCTCTGACCCCAAACAGATATTCCCAAGATGCTCTCTGCACCACACAGGGATGGCTTCCTCTAATGACCCATGTGGCAGGGCAGCTCTGCTCCTATACTGTTTTCTGTCCACCTGTCTGCCCTGCTGGGTCAGAACTGGTTGCAGCTGCCTCGTTCTAAATTTAGGTGAAAGTAGTAGGTTCAGATTGAATGCAATCTGACCTAGTGAATGCACTAAGTTGAGGTTTGTTGGAAAAATGGTTATGCCAGCAAATAACCGTCCCGCTCAGGAGGAAGTCCCCACTGGTCTCACTGAATATTGTGCCAATACCTGAAAACCCTTCAACACATTTGTTTTCAACCACCCAGATTTTTCTATGGGCTCACTTCATGCCTATTGGCTTTACTTTCATGCTTATACTTTTTTTAAAAAATGAACTGTTCCTGGTCAAAAATAAATAAACATGAAATATATTATAACCACATAATCCTGGTAGAATGTAATGGGCAGTACAAACCATGGAGGGAAAACTTTCAAAACTCACATAACAATTGAAGAATAATTCTAACTAGATGACTGAAGAAAATTTGAAAAATATAGAACCCATTAGTTGCACTAAATCAATAATCTGTGCTTAGAGAAGTCCATAAATATGCATTTTTACAATTATTGTCCAGGCATCCATCTGTCTTGCAGTCCCCATTTTTAGCCAAACCTCCTGCTTCATTAAAACCAATGGCACCAAGTTAATGAGTTGACATGGATCTGGCGCCAGCCATTCAAAGACTAGAAGAAAGACTTTAAAAAACATAACGAAAACCCAACTCCAAAAAAAGTCAAGGTAATGGGAGGTTGGCCGGCCCTACAGTTTGATTGATCTTTCTCTTTGCAAAACTCATAAAATGTACAAGCATGCAATCTTACTATTTCTCTCCCCCAAATGTTTTATTTATTCATTATTTCTATAAATACTAACAGGATGAAAAATGCATTTTTCCTGGATAATTTTCCACAATACCCTCAGAAATTTAAGAGGAAAAGATTACTTCTATGCTTGGGTTATCCTTATTTAACAAAAGTGTATTAAAATTACAACTCATATTTATATTCCTTTTTATATAGTTTCCAAGACATTTGGAAATAGATATTCTTTTCTATTTTCTCCTCAAAACTACCTTATCAACAGATTACCAGACCCACTGGTCACATGATTAAATATTAGGATTTAGAGAAAAGTTTATTTTAGTACAATCTTCCTTTGGGGACTCTGCTACCTGACTTTTGGGACCGTTCTTTCCACATCTCTGTCCTTCCCTGTGTGTCCCAACTTGTTCTCTGTTATTTCTTCATACTTTCTGTTCTGCTTTGCCATTTTCTTTGATGCTTCCTGAACCCAGAGTACCATTTGTCCTTGGGTATCTTTGTTCCCAACTTGGAAAATCATCCCATTTCCACGTAGCCTATTCAAGACCAGCCCAGCTGATTCCTCTGATCCCAAAGAAATTTTCTCTGAACTCATGGTTCAGAAAACCATGCACCTTAAAATTAGGTGTGCATCTTAAAATTAGCCCACCATACACTGGTGTTTTCACCCAATCTCTAAACTCCATGAGGCCTGCACCTTGTCTTTTACTCCCATGAGTTTCCACAATCTCTTTTGCAGGACAAAGCACGTAATAGTTAACATTTAAAAGATTGGATGTTGGCTGTTGGTTCCACTGAAAACATGTAGGATTGCTGAAGAAGTACAAAATAAGACCTTGCATTTAGAACACTTTCATTTTCAAAATGCTCCTTATGAAAACCTTGGGACGCTGGGCCATGCGATCTTCATTTTACACAGGTCAATGAGACAGAGAATGCTTAAAATATGAAAATCATTTATTCTGATGTAGGCTAAATGACACTTTAGGGCCTCTGCCCCTTTCATTTTGTGGGCAGTGGGGCTCCCAGACCCCGGGTGCCCCTGCAGCGCCTCTAGAGTGATGAGTGCACACTGCTATAACGGACACCTCGCTCATCACTGTCCTCCAGGGCAGCCATAGCATGGAGCATGGAGACACCAGGCGTCCTTTATATGTCATGATGTCATAAGATGGAACTTCACACAGCCAGCTTGCAAAGGATCCCAATTAGGGAGGATCCCTGAGTGTAGCAGAAGCATCTGGACCACACTGGGACTTCCTTGAGGACTGTATATTAGTCAGCTGCACCTGACTATGACAAAATACCTGGGGCAATTAAATCAGAAGGAAAAAAGATTCCTTTTGGCTCATACTTCTGAAGATCCTGGTCCAGAATTGGGGAGCCCCATTACAATGGTCCCCTGGTAAGGGCAGAGCAGGTAGAGCAGGTAGCAGCTAAAGACTGCTTGCATCTCACAAGCCAGGGAGAAAAAAGAGACAGCAGGGGACCAGGGTCCCACAATCCCTTTCAAGGTCATGTCCCCCAATGACCTCCCAGTAGGCCCCACCTCCTAAAGGTCCATGGCACCTCCCAGGAGCACCACTCTGGGGACCATGCCTTTAACACATGGACCTCTGGGGACACTGCCCATCTTTAACCGACACCAAATTGGAAGGTAGGTACCCAGCACTCTACCTGGAAAGGAAGCGGTGCTCTTTCCTGCATTTTCCTTCCCTCTCTCATCCAGTTCCCTAAGTTCCCTAAGCCACAGGAATAAGGAAGAGGGACACACAGGCCACCCTAACCCAGATTCACCAAGCACATCTGCCTAAGCAGAGTCTCAGTGCAGAGGGGAAGAGAGAGAAAGACAAGGTGTCCCCTTACCCAAGACCACACCTCGTGCCACTGCTACTCTGAGCCGCCTCACTGACACACAGCCCAAATGAAATGCTGGCTACTGAGCTGTGGCACTCACCTTCCCTTTGTTCTCTTCATCTTCTTGGCTGGGATCTGATTATAACAACAACCCTTATTCATTGTGAAACATTCAGAAAATAGTTTTCAAAACCACAACACTGAAACATTCTCACCAGTTAATAAAACCATTAATATTTTGATCATTTTTCTTCCATTTTCTTTTCTATTTGTATACACTGGGAGTTCTACAGTATTTCACTTTGCATTCTTCTCTTTTCACTTCATATAAGATTCCCAAGATTTCACAAAATTTCCACCACATTAGTATTTTCCAAAATATGATACATATGAAGAGTAGGCCGGTAATGCTGCTGTCCCAGAATCTCCTCCCCTCTGAGTCGTGGCTGCACATTTGGGTTAATCAACAGCATTTTCAGATGTTGGACCCCACCCAGGACTCTTCAAAGTGCTTATTTTCCTGCACACTTCATCACCATCCACCATACATGTTGGGGGGGGGCATCTTTCCATGGCTTCCTTCATGTTTGTGGGGTGATCTGAATTGAGACTAGCAGTATGATATTGAGCCATATTTTCCAATTAGGACCCATTATCTGTGTTTAGTTGCTACTAAGGGAACAAGTTGGTACTGTATTGAAAACCTCAAAACACTTGGTTACCATGGCTCGTCTATCCCCTGTCCCTGGTCACAGAGTAGAGCCAGCAGTTGTACCAACAGACGCAAGGAGAAGAGAGAGTGACCTAAGCTTCTACTATGGCCAGGTGAAGCCCAGCCCCTCCAGCACAAGCCACGTGAGCATGGACAAGATGCCGAATGTCTGTTCCTCCTCTTGTAAACTTAGAATAATATATGCTTTCCACAGCTACGGTGAGGTTTCACAGCAGTTTCAGAAGCGCATCACACAAACTGGCCTCCAGTAAGGGTTGCTGATTATCAGTCCACTTCTGCAGTTTCCTTTCTCTAGCATGTTCGAATAGGTGATCGCACAGAGGTACTGAAGATGACTTAATAAGGTGAACCACATTTTTGCAGGAACTAGTGACATGTTCTACAGGAAAAGGGGCAGGAAGATTCTGGCTGAAAGAAATCCCACGTGAAACTGTGGCTGTATTTATTTTAATAGGTTGTTGCTGCTGCTGCTGCAATTCCAAGCTACAGGGTAAAAAGTTAATGTTGTGGCCAGATTTCCCTGCCTGATCCCTGCCACACCCCCACTGGCAAGCTCATTCTTGGTGAGGAAGAAAGAATGAAATCTATAGTTACCTTGAAAAGCATTCGTGCAAAAAGAAAGCCCAGATTCATAAGTAATCTGACTTCTGCATCACTTTTCAAAAGAGTATCCTGTTACCAGCTAAAGCAAACAGAGCGGTTTCCACCGCAGGAACTGACAGGCCTGCAAAAGGGCAGATTGGAAAAGATTAAATATTTGTGCAGAAACCCATGCCCCCCTCCACAGAGGGCTGCCTTGGTCTGGGATGAAAGGAAAGGGGAGGCGGGGAGGAGCTGGGAACTGAGGGGTGAGTCTTATCTGAGTAGAGGAAGGACTGGGTTGGGAGGAGGAGGTGGAGACAGGAGAAAAAACTGCAGAGGGGTCTCAGGCAGGTGGGAGGCAAAAGTGCTCTGAGGCTGTCCTTTGACCCCTGCCCTGGAACTGGCCACATGGCTCAGGAGCACACAGAAAGGGCTGACACTGAACTTTGAAGTTGCCAGGCCGTGGTGGCAGAGAAGGGCAGCTCTTCGGACCACTGCCACCCATCAGCAGCACCACATTCATCTGTGGGGGTGGCGGAGGGGAGTGGAGGGAAAAAGTGGGGAGGGGGAAGGAGGTGGGGGAGGGAGTGGGGGAGGGTGGGCAGAGACAGAGGCCAGGGAAGCCCGAACTGGCCTGCCTGCCAGTGGACACCAGAGGGACACTTGAGAAAATGGAGAGATGCTGGAATATTGTTTAAAAAAAAAAAATAGGAGTTTTCAACTCTGCTGACAGCCTATTAAAGCTAGTTTTCTGCCTCTGAGACATTTTATTGGCTGCAAGGAACTTAGAATTTAAAAGAGAGAAGAAGAAGGGGAAACGGGGAAAGTCCTCACACAATAGAGCGGCCTGTGTGGGCAGGAGAGAGATGGCTGATAAGATGAGAATCTTGGAGGGGCTGGGTTTTCTGTGGACTTTGGAGCTTCTCTGGGGCCCACCTCGAAGATGAACAGGGGCTGGTGCACCACCGGAAAAACAGGCCCAGGGGGCCCTTTGAACTCAGCTCAAGTTACCCAAGCTTGAGGAGGAAGAGGAGGAGGAGAGGCCAAGGAAGAGAGAGGCTGCAGTCCCCTGGGCTGGTTTAGGGACAGTGCTGGCCAGCAGCACATGACAATCCCAGGGACACTTTGCAAACAATGCTGGTGCCAGGCCCAGCTCACTTGATTAAATCGAACTCCTGTAGTGTTTTATTTTTTTAATTCCCCGGTGTTATGGAATGCGTAGCCAGGCCCATGATCCCACTGTAGAAACCTACAGTGCCCCTTCCGGGGACAGTCTTTCCTTGGGCCTCGACACTGGAAGAAGAGCATCCAGGACGTCAGTCTGTGGCTCTGGCTGGTTCCCAGTTTCTAAGAAACTCCCTCCCTCGCAGTAGTGGCTCAGAGCCAGTCCCAAGGACCTAAGCAGCTGAACCTAGTCATCGAGGCAGAGAGGGGACAAAAGTGAACAGAAAAAAAAAAAAAAGTGAACAGAAAGCATGCAATATTCCACAAGCATTTGAGTGAGTGTGCCCAGCACTGTGCCACGCCAATGGAGAGCCCAGCAGAGGCAGCCGATTCTGCTGCCTGGGTTTCCTATGCATGTTAAACCAGCAACGCTCTGAGGCCCATGGCCACAGAGAAGGCTCAGGTACAAGTTTCAAAATGGTAACTTTGTGACTCCTCATGCAAATATAAAATGAACACATGTCAAAGGTTTTATCCAGCCTACTCGTTAGTGTTCAGATCAGTTCAGAGAGATTGGCATTTCTAGGTAATTTACAAAAGGCATGTCAGCGGAACATGACCAGGTTATGTACAAACTGATGAATGTCTTATGGGGAAATAAACTGTACACTTTGGAGTTATTTTTTGGCCTGCCAGATAGAATTTGTATCTCTACTAAGCAAAAATGTGCAAATTAACACTCTAATTCAGGAATTTTAAACAACAGTAAACAGCGAATTGAAGAAAATACTTTTGCTCCATAAAATATTAAAGGACACGATTGTGGCTCATCTATTTGCCTTATTTCTAAGTTTTTACTCATTTTTCCTGGTAGTAAGAAAAAGGTGTTAAGACCACAGATTTAAAGAAGAGATGCAGAAGTAGCAGCACACGAGCAAACCTAGAATCTACATAATTACAAACGGAGAAAGTACAGAAGCTGTTAGTCACGCTGACAGCTTGTTTAGGGGTCATGCACACATCAGCTGTGGCTACCAGCCCTTAAAATCCAGGGGAGATGGATTCACTCTTTATTCTGCAAACACTGGAAACTCCAGCTCTAACGGGCTTGTCAGCTTTCTGCTACTACAATGAAACAGTTGATACGCTCAACTCATAAAAGGTTCACTTTGTGCTATAGTGAGGACCTAGAGTACCCCCAAAGGCCCCCATGTGGCACTATGGAAAGGAGGGGAACTTTTAGAAAATGGGGCCTAGCAAAAATCCTCAACAAGATACTGGCAAACAGAATGCTGTGACTCATCAAAAAGATCATACATCATGTTCAAGCAGGCTTCGAGGATGGTTCACACGATCATATCCATAAATACAGAGGAAAGCCTCTGATAAACTCCATCCATTCATGATGAAAATCCGGGACAAAATAGTTACAGAAGGACCTTATCTCAATCTGATAAAAGCTGTTTATGACAAACCTACTGCCAACATCATATTAAGTAGGGGAAAAAATTGAAAGTTTTCCTTCTAAAATCAGGAACAAGACAAGGATGCCCACTATCACCATTCCTGTTCAACATGGTAGTCCAAACATTAGCCAGAGCTATCAGGAAAGAGAGAAAAAAAAAAAAAAAGAAAAAAAAAAAGATAAGAGGGATGCGTACAAAAAGGACAAAGTCAAAGTATCATTATTTGCCAAAGACATGATCCTCTCACAGAAAACGTGGCATTCTACCAAAAGAATCCCGGAATTGATAAGCAAAGGCAGCGGTGCAGCAGGATACAAAATCAACACACAGGAAACAAAAACATTCCTGTACACCAATAATGAACTCACTGAGAAAGAAGTTAGGAAAATAATACCATTCACAAGAACATCATGAAAAATTAAGCACCTAGGAACTAACCAAGGAAGTGAAAGACTTCTGCAAGGAAAACTACAGGACTTTGTAAAAGGAGATCAAAGAAGATATCAGAAAATAAAAAGATATCCCCTATTCCTGGATAGGTGGAACCAATATAGCCAAAATGGCCATACTTCCAAAACTCATACAGACTAATATAATCCCAATCAAAATACCATCAGCATTTCTCACAGAACTAGAGAAAGCACTCTTAAAATTCTTTGGAACCAGAAGATAAAAGCAAAAGCAATTGTGAGTAACAACAGCAAAGCAGAAAGCATCCTAATCCCAGATTTGAAGTTATATTACCAAGCTACAGTGATAAAAACAGTATGGTGCTGGCACCAAAACAAACATGTGAATCAGTGGAACAGAATGCAGGATGCAGAAACAACCCCAGGCACATTCAGCTATCTGATCTTTGACAAAGGGGCCAAGAACATACCCTGGAGGAAAGATGGCCTCTTTAATAAATGATGTAAAAACTGGCTGCCCACATGCAGAAGACTGAATCTAGGCCCATATCTCTCACCATGCGCTAAACCAAAATAAAAATGTATCAAAGATCTAAGTATTAAAACAGAAACAATCTGTTGGAAGATAAAATTGGTAAAACTCTTAAAGACATAGGCATAGGCATGGACTTTCTGAACAAAACCCCAATTGCACAAAAAAATAACATCGAGAATCAACAAATGGGATCAGGTCAAATTAAAAAGCTTCTACACAGCAAATGAAACAACAAACAGTGAAGAGACAACCTACAGAATGGAAAAAAACTTTTCCTGCTACTCCTCAAACAGAAGACAAATATCTAGAATAGTTAAAGAACTCAAAAAATTAGACCCCCCCCCAAACAAAAGACCCAAGCAAAAAATGGGCAACTGAAATGAATAATCACTTCTCAGATGAAGCACAAATGGCCAGTAAATAAATGAAAAAATGCTCAACATCTCTGGCCATTTGAGAAATGTAAATTAAAACAACACTGAGATTCCATCTTACTCCAGAAAGAATGGCTGCCACCAACATATCAAATACAATAATAACAAATGCCGCAATGTTGTGGCATCGAAGGAATCCTACATTTTCTGTGGGAATGTAAACTAGTACAACCATTATGAAAATCAGTATGGCAATTCCTAAAAACACTAAAAACAGAAATTCCATTTGATCTAGATATTTCCCTTCTAAGAATCTTCCTGAAAGAGTTAAAGGCATTATATTACAGTGATATGTGTATACCTACGTTTATAGCTGTACAACTCATAATAGCTAAATCATGGAAGCAGTGTATATGTCCATCAACAGATGAATGGATAAAGAAAATGTGGTATTTACATGCAATGGAGTACTTCTCTGCCATAAAGCAGGATAAACTTGAGTCATTTGTAGGAAAATGGATGCACCATCAGACCATAATACTAAGTGAAGTATAACAGACACACAAGCTTAAATATCACATGGTTTGTCTTTTATGAGAAACCCAAAATATAAATAAAGAGCAAAATAAAAGATAGATAATAAGAAATAGGAAGATAGATCTTTTGTAAATGGGAGGGGGACCAAGAGACAGAGGGAGTGAAGGGGTAGGGGATGAAAAAAGAATTAAGATGTGTTACGTACATGTACCAACTCCCCATGAGGAATATAAATATTGTGTACTACGAACATGTATTAATAAGAAATAAAAATTGAAATAAAAAAGAGGAAAAAGGTGGATCTAGTAGAAGAAAGTTAGTACACTGGGGATTTGCCCTCAAAGGGAAATTAGGACCCTGGCATTTTTCTGTTTCTCCCTTCACTTCCTGGCCTCCACGAGATGAACAGACCTCCTCTGCCACATCCTTCCACCATCTTGTTCTGCCTCACCACAGGCCCAAAAGTAAGGAGGTCATGGACTAAAACCTCCAAAATCTTGAGGCGAAATCAATCTTTCCTTCTTTTTTTTTTTTTTTGTGGGTACCGGGGGGTCGACCTCAGGACCTCGCGTGCCAGCAGGCGCCCGTGCCGCTGAGCGATATCACCGGCCCCTTTTTCATATGTGGGTTCCGGGAGTCGAACTCGGGCCCTCGCGCTTGCCGGGCAGGTGCTTAAGCCGCTGAGCCATCTCACCGGCCCAACCTTTCCTTCTTATAAGTGGTTTACCTCAGGTATTTTGACATGGTGATGGAAAATTAATGAACTTGGCTCTCAGTTGTGGAGGTTTCAGTCCATGACCAATTGGCCTCATTGTTTTGGGCCCATGGTGGTGCAGGACATCATAGCTGGAGCCCATGGAGGAGGAGGCCCTTTCACACCTGGCCAGGTTACACTCCTGATCCACACTGTAGCACCTTCTGGAGACTTCTGAGAACCCCCCAAGAACTAATGTTCTTGCACTCTGCTCTCTTCTAAGCCACGCTTTTACTAAATTAGTTGGTTTGTATATTCTCTCATTTCCTTGCTGTTATCACTGCCCGAAAACACCCTCACATGTACAATATGAAACTAAAATGAAGCCCCCAGATAAGACTTTCATAAAAGGGGTGGGAAGATTTAGATTTCCCATCTTGCAAACAGCTCAGGCATGAGTAGTTCCTGTCCCTAAGAAGCTGCCCCTCCTCCCGGTCCCCTCCTCAGCCCTGTCATCCCCTTTGTTCTTTTTTCTCTGACCAGTTGATGTTTTTTTTTTTTTTTTTTTTAATCATCTGGGCTGCTAATGACTCAGATCTTCAGAATTATGTCTTCTTAGGAAGTCGTTTTAAAATTTTTAGAGGTGGCTGATAAGAAAGTCAAATTTTCATCTACTTTTATCATAAAATTTATGTCACCAGTTTTCATATCCATAGGATCTGTAGCTTCAGGTTCAATCACCTGAACACATATGGGAATCCTGCTTCTGTAATGAACATGTACAGACATGTTTCAAGTCATTATTTCCTAAACAATACAATCTATTTACAAAAAGATTGGTTATTATAAGTAATCTAAAGGTGACATAAAGTATATGTGAGGATGTGGGCAGGTTCTATGAAAATGCTATTCCATTTCATACAAGGGACTTGCGCATCCAAGATTTTGGTATCTTTGGGGTCCTGGAACCGCTCCCCCAGAGTTCCAGGGGATGACTCTACCTGTGGTAAAGCCCTCTTCCTACCTACAGCATTGTTTGTTCTGCCCTTTAACCTGTTCCTCAGCATGGCCAGCAACTTCTTGTGCTCCCCATAGGCCCCACTTGGAGCACACAGTCCCCAGAGCTGACCCTGGGGTGACCCCAGTAAGGTACTGCCCTCAGGTCCAAAATATCAGGGAGCACCAGAACACTTTCATCCAGACAAATAATATTTAATGCACTACTTCTTTGCAGTATCTCATGCACTAAACCAAGGCAAAAATTCCACAATGAACAACATGTCAAAATTTCAAATGAAAATTATGATCTATATCACTGAATATTTTCTTTTGCCTAACATTTTAATTTGGTTCTGCATGGCACTGTGAGTGATTTTTGCTTTATTTTGAAATTTAATATTTTGTTCATTATGAATTTTTGGCATTAATTTTGATTAAAAAAAAACCCAGTGCATTCAAATGTTATTTATCTTGATTATTCAGCTTTCTAGCACCTACTTAAATTTTGTGCTGAGGCCTCTGCCTCATCTGGGCCCTGGAAAGAAGAGAATCAAGGTGGAAGAGAAAGCCAGTTAGAGATCTTTCTGAGCAGTAAGTAAGGGAAGAAAGGAGGGAGGTAAGGAGGGAGGAAGGAGGGAACCAGGATCTTTCTGAGACATAAAAGAGGGAATCGGGAAGCTGGGAACTAGATGAAAGCCAAGCCCTGGACACGATGCAACACATAGGAAAGAGGTGCCATGGCTGGGGGTCAGCAAGCTGGTGGGAACGACCAAGTGGCCACTGGATCTCTGGCTACTCTAGACGACCATCTGGGGTGCTTCTGGAACACATGGATTCCCCACGCCTCCTCACAGACTACGGGGTCCTGACGCCTGAGCTCGTGACCCTGGGAACGGCTCCCAGCTTACTGTCATTTGCCTCCAAGGTCATGGACCCCAGCTTTGCACAGCTCTGATATTCCGGACTCTGTTCTTCAGCCGCTCTCAGAACAACCAGGAAGGTGGTTCTTATAAACTCCCTGGCCTTCTCTGAATTACAGAAACCTCTGAGAACCCCAAGAATGCAATGCACTCCCTCCTCCCTTTAAAAATTGTGCATTTTGTGCTCACTTCGGCAGCACATATACTAAAAACTGTTCATTTTGCATGCACATAATCCCATTCCAAGGATCCCACTGCCCTCTCCCTGGCCTCAAGAAGTCATTAGTTGATTCTAAATTTAAAATCCCTGACCTGTTTTCAGCAGCGTCCCCCACAATATTGAGATGCCCGGGCACGGGTGGCCCCGCCCTGAGAGCTGTGTGTGGCGATCTCTAGTCCAGCGGGCAAGGTGGAGGGTGTTCCCACCGCCTCCTCTCCAAGTCCCAGCCAGCAGCTCTCCGAGCTCCCCCTGCCGCCTCAGCCCTGACTTCCTGCCCTGACTGCGAGAACTTGCCCCGGAGCTTGCTAACAAGCACATGTGTTTGGGCCCCACCCACAGAGGCACTTACGTACATTTCTGCAGTAGACACTGGCGGTTTTGGTCACCCTGTGCCTCTCCTAGATGGCCAGGCTGAGCCTCTGTCGAGTGAGGCTACTGGGGAGGGGTTGCAGCTCCCTGAGGACTCTGTCCTGCTACACAGGTAAGCTGACTCCTAGGCACTTACCGTCCTAATGATTCCCAGATGCAGGCGAAGCTAACTGGAGTGGTTTTATAAGCTCCTTAAAGTTTAATAATCCAAAATACAGAGTGTTTTTAGCACTCTACCAGCCAGGGAGTAAGAAATCCAGGACTCGGGGTCCTAGCTGTACTAAGGACTATGTGACCTCAGCCACGGGCCCCACTCCCTGGGGCCTCCTCCCTCAATGCTAAAAGGCACAGCCGTGGGGCTAGGCAGACCCTGGTTCAAACTCCATCTCTGCAGTGTGGCCACTAACCTAAGCTCCCTTAGCCTCACTTTGATCTTCGAATAGGACAGAGGAATTACCTCAAAAGGCTGTCATAAGTATTGACATGCCAGCATAAACTCTAGCACACAATAAGTGCTCAGTAAACTTTTGCTAGTATTACTGTGATTCAGCCCAGTAAGCCTTGCAGAGGCACCGTAAGGACACATCAGGAAGGCCCACGCGGGCTTCGGTTAGCTGCAAACCTTGTAAGTCGACGTCATTGTTACTGGCAAGGTACCTTTAGTTAGGCTGAAGCCAGGGCTTGAGCTGAGCTGATTCCAGAGCTCTTGGACAGAGAAGTTCGTCTCCTACTCCTCCCTTGATACTTTCAGAAAGCTCTTTCGAGACCAAATTTGGAAAGAGTTCGAGAACGGCACCTTCCTAGTCAACAGGGACCAAAGTCAAGCTAGCCACACACTCTCGTCATGGCTTACAGTTACTTCCTTGTGTGAGGCTGAAGGCAAGCCAGCCTCCTGGAGCCTGGCCAAGCCCAAATACAAAAGCAACCCCAATGACGGTGCTGAACGAATTGGTCACATCAGATTTTTCTAAAGCACTATATTATTCTTGATGCTTAGAATGCAACTGCAGTAAGTCTTATATAAGGTTAGTGGGTCTGAAATATTTTGGAGGAAAATTTTCAAAATGTTCTCTTCCGTGTCTTTCTTATGAATGCTGCCACATGCACTCTAAAATAAATGACTGGCTTTTCCAAATTTCTGGCTTTCAGTGAATAGGGAGTTTTGGGACATGTAGCTCCCTGATCAGATACAAACGAATCTTTTTCTGTTTGCTCAAATCTTCTGCATTTGAGAAGAAACTGCTTTTGTCTCCTCCAGAAAATGTTGCTACTTTAATGGCGTAGATGTGGGGATGCATTCGCCAGCTCAGGGACTCAAGCACTAGTCCACTCCCTATTTGAAGAGAGAAAGCAACACAGAAGGTGGAGAGAGAAAATTGTCAACTAAATTCTCAAAAATATCCTGACACATTGGACGTAGTGTCTGGAGCAATGACATAATGGTTTGCCAGCTGCACAAGCAAAATTGGCCTTGCAGATTGCTACAGAAAAGTCACTAAGAACATAATGATCATAATAATAAATAAATGTTTTTGTATGTTGGGAACATAATTGAGGACTTTTCATACTTAGCTAACCAAATACTCCAACAATCCTATGAAACTAATAGTATTCCCATTTTACAAAAAGAAAATTAAAGCAGAGAGAGTTTAGTAAATTTCCCCCAGGGCATACAAATTTGTTAAGTCAATTATGTAAGTAAATCTAGATCTTTTCAATATTAAACCCCAAATCTTAACTGTTGCAGTGTACTACCTGAGTACTTATCCCAAAATACATTTTACACAGAATCTTAAACTCCCATTCCCATGAAAATGTTGACAGATTCCAACATAGGAAGAAAATAGAGTTGAATTTTTCTCTTTCCTTCTCTCTGGGAACTGACCCTCTTTCTATCAGAGAGTAAGTAACAAAAATAACCAAAGGACAGGCAACAGAAAGAAGGGACCAATGAAAAAATCTGAATTGATCCATAGACAATACATCTTCAAACAAATCCACAGATTTTTCAGAAAATGTAGAAACTCATATCTCTATTCAATTAAAAACAATACATTATTAGCCAATTTTCATGCCAAATGAAGGACATAAATTTGTCTCACCTGTATTCCTAGTTCTCCTCATGCCAATGAGGTAACTTCAGAAGCCCTACTCCTATATAATATTTTAACTACTAGAAAACCTTAAAACTGGATTGTAAAAAGGGTGAAGAGCCAGGAAGAGAGAAGAGGTAGCCGAGTAAGGGCACACAGATGAGGGTCACGAGCACTTCATCTGAGGGATTCTGAGTCTCCTAAAGTTCCATGAAAAGGGAATCAACTGCATTCGTGTGTTTTGCAAACAAAAAACAACAATAAAAAACCCCCAAACAAAACAAAAACAAAAGTCCAAACTTGAGATCTCTGGTAAGAACAGAGCTACTCCCGCCTTCAGACTCAGTGACCCCGGTACCGAAAGCTGATTAGAATGTGAGTTACATCCTGAATTTGCCCAAGCGACCCACATTTTCCCATGAGTTAATCATTTCACCCCCTGAAGGTCTCGCTGTATGTACTGAAACTGTCCATTAACTCTCCTGTGGACTGCTGGGTTTGGTATTTAATCTTTAGGAGGAATTTCAGAAGGTCAAATTCCCCATCTGTGAAGAATGCCGTGCAAGTAATGAAACCAGGCAGGCGAATTCACTTTCAAGGAGATGGAAGTGTTTCAGTGTGTTTGAAAAAAGACCTTGAGACTATGGACACTTAGGGCCTGGGGCGGAGGGAGTAGAGAAGAAAATTAGCTCGTTGAGAGAGATTCCTAAATCAGTGGGAAAAAGGAAAACATGCTAGATGTGGAGTTCAAGCTCCTGAGACATTTGGTTTCTGTTAACTGTACAAGCAATGGTTTTGGCTATCGTGGTTGAGCTTGTGCATTACGGTTAATGGGCACTGAATATAGTAAGAAAAATGCAGTGAAGTAAAAATGCGAAGGGATTAAAACTAGAACTTAGTAGTGTATGGTAAAAAATAAACGCAAATATTTCCAGGTCCTGGGTTTCCAAAGCCTGTGGTTTCCCACGCTTACAGGGAGTATCCCCATGCCCGTCAGCTTTCTCATTTCAAAGTCAAAGCACCCTGAACCAAACACAAACCTCACAGTTAAGTGGCTGCTCTCAGATTTACACGTTAGTATTTCCCTGACTGTTGATTTAGCTGTCACCCTAGTGGCACATTACAGAGGAGACTCCCTCCTATTCGCCTCTGGGAGGCGATCAGGGCATCATGACAAGTGTGGCCTGCGATGACACTGTCCACGCTGACTCTGAAGACTTAGGACATTGCCTTTCCCTTTCCCAAATTTCAGTTTTGTAATCTCCATCCCAACAGAGTCATGTAAATATTTTTCTTCCTTGGGTTAGAAATAAGTTATGCAGGTTATTGACTATGAATATTCTCAGACCTCCCCTTAAGAAAGCAACTGGGGAAACAGATATTTATCCACTGGCATGTAATTGGGAGTCAGTGAACTGAAAGTCCTCAGGCAGTGAAAGATTGCTACTGCAACCACCAAATCATTGTTTGGAATACTCAAAGTAATAGTGACTACTTTTATTAAGAACTTAGGTATCAGCCATTTTTTGTACATTACCTATAGCTCTCAGACAACCCACTCTGCATGTGCAGAAGTGAAAGTGCAGATAACAGGGGCCTGGGACGTTCTCACAGATAGGAAAGGACAGAGCCCAGACCTGAACCCATGAGTCCACTCCACACTGGGAGCCTCTGCCCACCACTGTGAACCACGCTGCCTCTGTAGACAGGGCTGTTGTACACCGGACCTCAGGTGTGGGGTAAGATGTCATCTTCTATCCTTTTCTGCCTGCCTTCTCGTATTCTTCATTGTAAAGATCTGATGTGACATTAAGAGAAGATCATCCCCGAGTGTCTTCTAAGAGTTGGTTAGGGATGTGGAATAAAGGTAACTGACTCATCCTTGAGTTAGGATGGCTTCTCTGCTTTCTAGCATCAGTTTTGAAAGATGACCTAGCACAGCGGTGATTATCAAGTTTATTAGGGAAGCTGTCAGGACCTGAGAAACTTTCAGCACTGTCAGTCCACTTGCATGCTTTACAACTGCTATGAAGACTGCTGCCCACTGTAGAAGAAGTGTCCAGAATAGGCGACTTCCATCACTACGGAGCTGGCTGCCACGGGCCTGACCTCTCTCTGGGTTTCTCTGCGGAAGGCTCCAGTACTTTCCACCTGCTGCAGCCAATGGAACCCACAGCTTGGTCTCCCTGCCTCCTATTCTGAGTCAATCTTGCCTAGCACTTGAAAGAAAATTAACTGTATTTGCAATGCATTTACATTTATCTGAAGTGAATGTCAAGAGCCCTCTATAAATTCTTTCCAAGTTAAACAATGCTCCTTAAGAGTAGGGGAAGTAAAAAGAATTAAGATGTGTTAAGTACATGTACCAACTCCCTACAATGTAATCATTATGCATGTAATTTTGCATGTAATCATTATGTATTGCAAACATAAATGAAATAAATCAGACATTCAAGCTTAAATATTGCAGGACTTCTCATATATGAGAAACTCAAATTATAAATAAAGAGCAAAATAAAAGATGGATAATAGGAAGTAGGGAGATAGATCTTTCTCAAATGGGAAGGGGATCAAAAGATGGAGGGGGGAGGACCTCAAGATGGCGGATGAGTAAGAAGCAGGCAGCGAAACTCTCTCTAAAAGTTACCATTGGAACACGGGAATATAGCGACCCAGAAAGCGCAGGAGGGGGGGAGATGCCTCCCCGAAACCCAGAGAAGTTCTGAAGCGCAATCTGGGACCCCCGGCACCAGTGACGGGTGACTTCCAACAAAGAAGAAGGAAAGAAGGAGCAGACCGCGCGCGTGCACCTTCTACTATCCCGGGAGTTGCAGCGCCACGGAAGCTCAAATCTACGGACACACGGTGGCAGCTGGTGCCCAGGGAGCCCCCACGGAGGATCCTGAGACAGCGGCGGGGCAGGGGAGCGGCGGAGAACGGCGCTGACCAGCGGTGAGTGTCTCTCAGCCACAGCTGCCCCGCGCCAGAGAGCGACTGGACGGGCGCCATTGTGGGGGGTGTGGCGAAACTCAGAGCGGCTCGGAAACTGCTCTGGGAACTTGTGCTCCGGACAGGGCAGCACGGGGCCTCTCAGGCCCACGAAAGTGTGCTGAGGTCAGCAGGCGAACGAGACTGGACTCTCAGCCACACCTGTCCCGCGCCAGAGAGCGACTGGCCCGGCGCCATTGTGGGGGGCGTGGCAAAAAACCAGAGCAGCGGGAACCAGTGCAGGGAACCCGCGCTCCGGACAGCACGCTGAGCCTCACAGGCCCAGGGATCGTGAAAGGGCGCTGAGAGCGGAGGCGAGCTAGACTGGTCTCTGCCTGAAAGTACGCGCATCTGCTCACCGCCCGCCAGAGGGTGCTCCTGGCTTACTGGAACGGACCTGCACAGAACAGGACTTTGTCACCACAGGGTAACTGCCTACAGCAGAGTCAACACCTGGAACTGATTCTTTTTATTTTTTTTTATTTTTATTTTTATTTTTATTTTTTATTATTTTTTTTTCTCACTGATTTGTTTTTTGTTCTGGCGAAGGGTTTTTCTTTTTCTTTTTGTTTTGTTTTGTTTTGTTTTTTGGTGGGGTTATATTTTTGATCTGTCTGTTTTATTGTTTTTATCTTCGTTTTTGTTTCTGTATGTGTATTTGCTCTTTCCTTCATTATTCTCTCTGGTTTTTTATATGAGTGTAAATAGCGCCTCTAACTTCTTTGTGATTGTGGTTGTGATCTGTTCTTCCTTTTATCCCTTCCTTCTCTTTCTACCACCTGTCCTCTGCACTAGTGTCCCAATTTTAGTGGGATCCCTCTTGGTCCTCTAACCTTACATCTAATTCCTTCCTCTTCTCCCAATACTCTATTTCCTCCTTAACTCATTTTAAATTTAAACTCCTCAGGGGAAAAATTGCCATACACAGGACTTGTATACTGCATATAATTTTTCTGGTGTGTTTTAGATTTTGTTATATAACCGCAACTCTATACAGCTAAAAGTGGTAAATAACTGGTTAGCTCAGTCTGTCATTTTCTAGGCTGTGTTTGATGCTTTAGTTAACATTATAGCCAAATGTGAAATAATTGTTCTAAACATCTTTCCTTCCTGATATTTCATGATTGAGATTGACTAAGGGACACAGAAAATACAGTGGCACAGTACCAAAGAATCAAGGACTGGGCCAAACAGGTAGCAACTTCGCATACCCAACGAATTGAAGAGGTAGGATCTGGCAGAAAGCTCAAAACCTAAAAGCAAGCTCCACTTGGAAGATACTGCAGAGAAGTAGTCATCTTCTAAAGATCTTAAACACTAGCAATAAAGTAACCTACTATAGGTAATTTGCAAACATCACCCCAGGAATTAAAGAAAGAAAAAATGAGACGACACTTAAACAAGATGCAACCCCACACATCCAGTTCACCAAAGGCAAACCTAGGGAGCAACGAGGTGGGACAATCCGAAAGCCACCCACCTGGCCTATCTGAAGTGGTAACAACAAAGCAACTGAATGAGGTTCTGGAAAAAATTAAAACAGAAATAATCTCACAGATAACTGCAGAGATAATGTCTACAATGAAGACCATGCTTAAGGACACTATAGCTGATACAGACAAAAAAATAGATGAACTTAAGAAAACTATAGAAACCATGAATGCTCAGCATAGGAAAGAAATGGAATCCATAAGGCAGATTCAAGCAGATACCCAAGAGATAAAAAATTCCATTGAAAGTATTTGTAGCAGAATAAGCCAATGCGAGGACAGAATCTCAGATATAGAAGACAGGCTTGCAATTAGTGATCATGAAATGGAAAAATTCTTAAAAATAGCAAGGGACCATGAAAAATCAATTCAGCAGCTGCTAGATGACTCAAAGATAAACAACTTAAGAATAATTGGAATAAATGAAAAAGCAGGAGATAGCATCAACGACATTAAAACCTTGTTCAAAGACATAATCAGGGAGAACTTTCCTGGAAGAGAAAAGGAATTTGACACCCCTATAAGTGAAGCTTTTAGAACACCAACTAGACATGATCAAAAAAAAACTTCAGCCAGACATATTATAGTCAAGATCCCAGAAATTCAACAGAAGGGCAGAATCTTAAAAGCTGTTAGGGAGAAGAGACAAATCACCTACGAAGGAAAACCCATCAGAATCACAGCTGACTTTTCAGCACAAACCCTCAATTCAAGAAGAGCTTGGAATGATGTATTGCAAGCTCTAAAGGAAAATAATTTTCAGCCCAGATTGATGTACCCTGCAAAACTATCTTTCAAAATTGATGGAGAAATAAAATACATTCATGACAAAGAACATCTGAGAAAATTTATGACCACCAAACCAGCACTCCAAAACGTTCTGAAGGACATTCTAGAAAGAGATAGGAACCCCAACAGAAGGAATCCACCAGGCAGGGCAAATAATTAAATAGCCGGAAAGCAGAAAAACAAAGAGTGGGAACCAACAACAGGAAAATATCATGACAAGTCAATACATATCAGTTTTAACCATCAATGTTAACGGTCTCAATTCACCAATCAAAAGGCACAGACTGGCGAAATGGATCAAGAAGCAAGATCCAACAATATGCTGTATACAAGAAACACATTTAATTCAGAAAGAAATTCATAGACTGAAAGTCAAAGGATGGAAAACAATACTCCATGCCACAGGAACCCAGAAAAAAGCAGGGGTAGCTATTCTTTTTGCAGACAAAGTGAACTTCAAGCCAAGAAGGATTCAGAGAGATAAAGACAGTCATTACATCCTTGTAAAGGGAACAATCCAAGAGGAAGAGATAACGATCATAAATATATATGCATCAAATACTAATGCACCCAGCTATATAAAACAAGTACTAAAGGACATGAAAAATCAAATAAGCACTAATACAATTATATTGGGAGATCTCAATACTCCACTGTCACAAAAAGATAGATCAACTGGACAGAAAATCAATAATGAAATAGTAGAACTGAACCAAACTTTTGAACAAATGGACTTAGTAGATGTCTACAGAGTGTTCCATCCCACAACATCAGAATACACATTTTTCTCAGCTGCACATGGGACGTTCTCCAAAATAGACCACATACTAGCTCATAAAACCTGCTTAAGTAAATGCAAAGGAATTGAAATTATCCCATGCATATTATCAGACCATAGTGCAATGAAATTGGAAATCAATGGCAAAAGATCCCACAAAAACTCCCTAAACACATGGAAATTAAACAGCATCCTCCTGAACAACCAATGGGTCACAGATGAAATTAAAGAAGAAATTAGTCACTTTCTACAACTGAATGACAATGACAGTACAACATACCGGAACTTATGGGATACAATGAAAGCAGTCCTAAGAGGGAAATTTATAGCATTAAATACATATATCAGGAAAATAGAGCAAGCGCAAATAAACAACTTAAGGGTGAACCTCGAGCTTCTAGAAAAAGAAGAGCAGGTTAAGCCAAAAGCCCGTACAAGGGAGGAAATTATAAAGATCAGAGCAGAAATTAACGTATTGGAGAATAAAAAAACAATACAAAGAATCAATGAAGCAAAAAGTTGGTTCTTTGAAAGAATAAATAAGATTGACAAACCCTTATCCAACCTTATTAAAAAAAGAAAAGACTCAAATCCATGCAATTGAAAATGAAAAGGGTGATATCACGACGGACCCTGCAGAAATCCAGAAGATCATCTATACTTATTTTGAAAATTTATATTCTACTAAGATGGAAAATGCAGAAGAAATGGACAGATTCCTAGATTCGTATGAATTACCAAAGCTAAATCAAGAAGATTTAAAAATCCTAAATAAACCAATATCAACCAATGAAATTGAAGATGTAATTAAAAACCTCCCAACAAAGAAAAGTCCAGGCCCTGATGGATTCACTGCCGAATTCTACAAGAAATTTAGAGAAGACCTAACGCCCCTACTTCTCAAACTTTTCAATGAAATTGAAAGGGAAGCAATACTCCCAAATTCATTCCTGGAAGCAAGCATTACCCTGATACCAAAACCAGAGAAGGACCCAACTAAGAAAGAGAACTACAGGCCAATCTCCCTAATGAACATAGATGCAAAAATCCTTAATAAGATACTGGCAAACAGAATCCAACAAATCATCAAGAAGATTATACACCATGACCAAGTTGGATTCATCCCAGGGATGCAGGGATGGTTCAACATACGTAAATCAATAAATGTAATACAGCATATTAACAGAACCAAAGACAAAAATCACATGATCATCTCAATAGATGCAGAAAAAGCTTTTGACAAAGTCCAGCACCTTTTCATGATAAAAACCCTACAGAAAATTGGAATAGAGGGTCTTTATCTCAATCTGGTAAAAGCTATCTATGACAAACCAACAGCCAATATTATACTAAATGGCCAAAAACTGAAAGCCTTCCCTCTAAAATCAGGAACAAGACAAGGATGTCCACTGTCCCCACTCTTATTCAACATAGTTCTGGAAACTTTAGCCAGAGCGATTAGACAAGAGAAAGAAATAAAAGGAATAATGATTGGAAAGGAAGAAGTTAAATTATCATTATTTGCAGATGACATGATACTCTACACAGAAGATCCCAAAAACTCCACTAAAAAACTGCTAGATTTAATAAGCAAATTCAGTAGTGTAGCTGGATACAAAGTCAATACTCAAAAGTCAATAGCCTTCCTGTACACAAATAACAAACTTACTGAAAGAGAAATTAGGGAAACAATACCTTTCACAATAACATCCAAAAAAATGAAATACCTAGGAATCAACCTCACGAAGGATGTAAAAGACCTCTATACTGAAAACTACAGTACTATGAAAAAGGAGATTGAAGAGGATATCAGAAAATGGAAAGATATCCCTTGCTCCTGGATAGGAAGAACCAATATAGTGAAAATGGCCATACTTCCAAAATTGTTATACAAATTTAATGCAATTCCAATCAAAATTCCAACAGCATATCTCACAGAATTAGAGAAAACAATCCTAAAATTCATTTGGAATCAGAAGAGACCTAGAATAGCAAAGGCAATTCTGGGCAACAAAGGCAAGGCAGGGGGCATCACAATCCCCGACTTGAAATTATACTATAAAGCTACTGTGATAAAAACAGTGTGGTACTGGCAAAAAAACAGACCTGAAGATCAATGGAACAGATTAGAAGATGCTGAAACAACCCCAGACATACTAAGCCACCTTATCTTTGACAAAGGTGCCAAACACATTTGCTGGAAGAAAGATAGCCTCTTTAATAAATGGTGCTGGAAAAACTGGCTCTACACATGCCGAAGATTAAAACTAGATCCATATCTTTCACCATGCACTAAACTAAATTCAAAATGGATCAGAGATCTAAATATTAAAACAGAAACATTAAATCTGCTGGAAAGTAGGATAGGTAAAACCCTTGGAGACATTGGTGTAGGCAAAGACTTTATGAATAAAAATTCAACCGCACGGGAACTATCCCAAAGAATCAATAACTGGGATCTCATCTTATTAAAAAGCTTTTGCACAGCAAGAGAAACCACCAACAGAGTGAAGAGACAACCCACAATGTGGGAAAAAATGTTTGCCAGCTGTTCCTCAGACAAAGGACTACTATCAAGAACATATAAAGAACTCAAAAAAATCAGACCTCCCAAATTTAAAGACCCACTCCAAAAATGGGCATCTGAGATGAATACACATTTCTCAGATGAAGAAATACTAATGGCAAACAAATATACAAAAAAATGTGCAACATCACTAGTCATTCGAGAGATGCAAATTAAAACAACACTGAGATACCATCTCACCCCAGAAAGAATGGCTACTATTAAGAAATCAACTAATAACAAATGCTGGAGGGGCTGTGGGGAAAAAGGAACCCTTCTTCACTGTTGGTGGGAGTGTCGACTGGTACAGCCACTGTGGAAGTCAGTGTGGAGATTCCTCAGAAAACTAGGGTTGGAGGTCCCATTTGACCCAGCTATTCCCCTTCTGGGCATCTTCCCAGAAGAATTAAAAACATCGTACCACAGCGATATATGTGCACCCATGTTTATAGCAGCACAATTTGTAATAGCCAGATCTTGGAAACAACCCAAATGCCCATCAACTGAGGAATGGATAAGAAAGATGTGGTATTTTTATACAATGGAGTACTATTCAGCCATAAAGAAGGATAAACTGGAGACTTTTATAGGTAAATGGATGCAACTCGAGAAAATACTCATAAGTGAAATAAACCAGAAGCACATGTGTAAGCATCGTATTATCTCTCTAGTATGAGAAACTGAAAGAGTAAATAAGATCCAAAATGTACAATAGATATGGTGAATCAAAAAGAAACGGGTCAAAAGGAAAGAGAGTCTGGAATAGGGAAAAGAAAGAAGGGAAAGGGAAAAAAAATTGTATATATATATATATATATAAGATGGTTAAGATAGATACACTACCATTTTTACTTAGTTCATTGAAGAGTAAGGTTTGTGCCAATAATGTTTGGACAATTGAATGCTAATGTCTGGTGTCCTGAATAACTAACTTAAAGATAGTAATATGTAATGTATTAACCATTGTTACCCTCCTATTATGTTGTTTTGAAAATTTGTTCTTCTTTTGATTTGTTTTGTTTTTTTCTTCTCTTTAAAAAAAAAAAAAAAAAAAGATGGAGGGATCCAAAAATGGGCATCTGAGATGAATACATACCTCTCAGATGAAGAAATACAAACATCAAATAAATATATGAAAAAATGTTCAGCATCACTGGTCATTCAAGAGATGCAAATTAAAACAACTCTGAGATTCCATCTCACCCCAGAAAGAATGGTTATTATCAAGAAGTCAACCAATAGCAAATGCTGGAGAGGCTGTGGGGAAAAAGGAACCCTTCTCCACTGTTGGTGAGAGTGTAGACTGGTGCAGCCACTGTGGAAATCAGTGTGGAGATTCATCAAAAAACTAGGATTGGAGGTCCTGTTTAACCCAGCTATTCCTCTTCTGGGTATTTTCCCAGAAGAATTAATAACATCATACCACAGCGATATATGTGCACCCATATAACAGCACAATTTGTAATAGCTAAATCTTGGAAACAACCCAAATGCCCGTCAACTGAGGAATGGGCAAAAAAGATGTGGTATTTTTATACAATGGAGTACTACTCAGCCATAAGGAAGGATAAACTGGAGACTTTTATAGGTAAATGGATGCAACTCAAGACCATACTCATAAGTGAAATAAACCAGATGCATATGTGTAAACATCGTATTGACTCCCTGGTGTGAGAAGCTGAAACAGTAAATAAGATCCAAACTGTATAATAGATACTGCAAAATGGGAAGAAACTGTTCAAAAGGAAAGAGAAACTGGGATGGGGGAATGGAGAAAAGAAGGAAGGGAAAAGCAAAAAAAAAAAAAGAAATATATATATATATGATAGTTAAGATAGATATACTACTAATTTCTCTTAGCTCATTAAAAAGCAATGTTTGTGCTAACATTGTTTGGACAATTGAAAGCCAATATCGTGTACTCTGAGTAACTAATTTAAAGATAGCAATACGCAATGTATTAACCAGTGTTACCCTCCTATTAACTTGTTTTGAAATTTTGTTCTATTTTTTTCTCTTTAAAAAAAAAAAGATGGGGGCCGGTGAGATGGCTCAGCGGCTTAAGCGCCTGCCCTGCAAGCGCGAGGGCCCGAGTTCGACTCCCGGAACCCACATACGAAAAAGGGGCCGGTGATATCGCTCAGCGGCACGGGCGCCTCCTGGTGCGCAAGGTCCTGAGGTCGACCCCCCCGGTACCCACAAAAAAAAAAAAAAAAAAGATGGAGGGAGAGCAGAGGGAGAAGAGGGGAAAGGGATGGAAAAAGTAGTTAAGATGCATTACATACATGTACCAATTCCACACAAGGAATTTAAACATTATATACTACAAACGTGTACTAATAAAAAATAAAAATTAAAAAAGAGTACACTGAGAACAAAGTGTTTATGTAATTCTCCCTTAAAAGACACTGTCTCCTCTTTGATCCAGATTTAATCAGCACATATTTGGCCCCTAATCATGTGAATTCTTCCGCTGGTGCCTTTTACACTACATGGCATTGAGCAAGCAGTCAACACACCTTGTTGATTTGTGCATTGACCTCTCTCTCTCTCGACTTCTGTGTGTGAGTGTGTGTGTGTGTGTGTGTGTGCTTAGAAACAGAGACAAGGAGGAGTTGGACAGTGATAGAAAAGTGCAGGAAGAGAGTCACCAAGAACTGGGTAACCTCTATATTCACTGTTTTTTCCTAAGCTTTACTATAGGGAAATATAGCTGCAAGAAGCACCCTTTATTAATAGAAAGGAGAATGGCACCATGCCATTCTCTCCAGATTTTCTTTTCTTTTTCTAGCACAACATTCAGGCACAACTTACACTAACATTTTTCCACTGGAAGTGATAATCAGCAAGCAGCTATTGGAAAGTTCTGTTGACGACCTTTCTGATGTCAATGTCTTTCAAAAGGTCTCCAGTAGCTGCGGTCCTTGGAGTGAGCATGCTCATTTTATTCTTTTTTCTCCATCTTCCTTTACTATCATTATACATCCAAGTTTTTAGCAATCACTTAAATACTGTGTGCCTGTATCTTTACCCAATGAAACAAGGAAAGTGTCCTACATCTTCTTTGTTACCTTCATGGGATGATGGAATGAGCAGCTAACTTCAGAATGGGAGCCGAGGATTCAGGATGTGGATTCATTCATTTACCAGTTGTGTGATTGGAATTTATTTAATTCGCACCACTGATTATCTGTAAAGTATGATAACAATACCTATCCTGCAGTGTTATTCTTAGGACTGAATGAAGAAATGTGCTAAAGTGTCACTCACAGGACCTGATACCCAATACTCAACATATAGTTTATTCTTTTCTGGTCTTTTCCTATGGTAGAGAAGATAACATAGCAAAACCTCAGCCTACTCATCATTACAACCCAGAAAAGAGAGAGAGAGACAGAGAGACAGAGAGAGACAGAAAGAAGAAAGAAAGAAAGAAAAAAGAAAGAAAGGAAGGAAGGAAGGAAGGAAAGGAAGAAAGGAAGGAAAAGAAGGAAGAAAGAGAGAAAGCAAGCAAGAAAGCAAGAAAGCAAGCAAGCAAGCAAGAAAGAAAGAAAGAAAGAAAGAAAAAGAAAGAAGGAAAGGCTTGTACAGATCACTGGTTCCAAGTTTCCTTTTCATTTTGTATCTTAGCTACATCTTAATAGATTATACTAATTACTAATTTCAGGGAGCATTCTCTCAGATTTTTCTGAGAGAAGAGGATAGTCTCAGGAAATTCAAAGCTGATGTCTCAACCAATGATAGCAATCTTTACTACACCAACATTATCTGTGCCTATTTTTTTTTTTTTTTTTTTTTGGTGGGTACCGGGGGAACGACCTCAGGACCTCACGTGCCAACAGGCGCCCGTGCCGCTGAGCGATATCACCGGCCCCTTTTTCGTATGTGGGTTCCGGGAGTCGAACTCAGGCCTTCGCGCTTGCAAGGCAGGCGCTTACGCCGCTGAGCCATCTCACCGGCCCTCTGTGCCTATTTTTAAATGTTTATTTTTTAAAGCAATGGATATTTCTGCTCATTGATGATGCATGGAAAATGTATTTGGTGTTCAGTCCTTCTTGCCACAGTGGACTCATTACCAAGGACAGTGGAAAAGAAACTTCCTCTTCCCTCTCCTATCAACTATTAAGCCTTGGCACTTGAAGTCCTGGGCTTCACTGTGCCAGTCCAGCCCTTTCAGATGGCACATGGGACTGTCCCAGAGGGAAAGGCACATAGCCCACTCTGGGGCCAGACTAAGAACCAAAGGACTTGATTTTGACACATGGTGGGGACACAACCTTACTCTGATGGGGAGGGAAGCTGTGGACGCCTGAAGACCATGAAGGAGTCTGGCTTAGTGTGTCACAAATGGAAACCACCAGCAGAACTGCCACCTTGCAAAAAAAGCTGTGAGAGTCTCAGAGGCAGACGTTAGACACAAGGCTGAAAGACCTTTCCCAGTCCTCAGGGTGTTGGTGGACCTCGGTCCTCATCTGCTTCCAAATGATGGCAGAAAACTCACAGAATGACTGAGCTATACCTTGCCAGTTGGACGTAGAATGTGATCTAGTTGGGTTAATTTGAGTTTAATTTAAGTAAGATTTTAATTTGAGCTTGATTGTGGTAAATATTTTCATAGTGTATATCAAAATATCATGTGTTACACCTTAAATATATACAATTTTTACTTCTCAAAACATAAGAAATTAAGATTCATACAGCCCTACTGAAATAAGTCACAGACCTGATTTGGATTTCACCAATTGTCCTGCAAATCTCCTTTTCCTATTCCAGGTCCAACTCAGGATCCTGCATTGCGTTTAGTTTTTGTAACTCTATATATGTCCTCTAATCTGTGACAGAATCCAACCTTCCCTGCTTTTCAGAGCCTTTTGAAGAGAACTGCTTAGATGTTTTGTGAAAAGCCTTCCACTCTGATGTGTGCCCAGGATAAGACGGTCTAAGCTTGTCCCTTCTGACACATGCTACAGCATGCATGAGCCTTCATGACATTCTACTACATGAAATAAGCCAGGCACTGCGTGATTCCACTTATACAGGGGGCCCAGAGTGGTCAAGTCATAGACACAGGAAGTAGAAAAGTAGCTGCTAGGGGGTAAGGGAAGGAGGAGTGAGGAGTTGTTATCTTATGTATACACAGTTTCACAAGATAGAAAGTTCTGGAAGTTGGTTGTGCAACAATGTGAATATATTTGACACTGGTGAACTGTACACTGACAAATGGTTAAGAGGTAAATTTCATGTTATGTGCACTTTACCACTATTTTTTAAAAAGAATAATGATGGCAATGAATTAAAATACTTCAAATAAAAAAGGAAAAGAAACATGACATCTCTTACACTGTCCTTGCAGAGCAATTCACATGGGTACTCCATTTTTATTTCAGTGACCTGGAGCTGTCCCCCGTGCTCTCAGCAATGCCCTTCCAGCCCTTCTAACAAACTCCCAGGTGAGGATGAGAGGCTGCTTGTTTGTAGTTGCCCCACACAAACCTGCCGCTGACCGGCCACCAGCAGAAGGCTTTGGAGTGGCCAGTGACACTTCCGATCCCCTGGTGTTGGGTGACCGTCTGTGATGTCAGCTAAAGTGTGTGAAGGTGGGGCAGGGAAGGTGCACAGATCTTGGAAAGAACACCACCTCCTTCATTCTTGTTGTTATTAATATTATTTTGATTTAAACATTCAAGCCAAAACAAGCAAGAGCAGAGCTGTGCCATTGAAGGGACAGAATCTCTTCCCCTAGGTGGCCTTCACTACCAGGTACAGCAAACCACTGGGACAAGTGATCAGGGGCAGTTCTGCACTCCTGGGATCCTAAATACTGAGGATTTACATGGTACTAACAGAGGACGGTCATGAAAAGGAAGAAATGTAGAGCTCTAGATTGATGCATTTGACCCTACATCTGCCTGTCACTACACTTAGCAGAAGCAACAACTCCTTATGATGCCCACAACAATGACAGAACTTTAAGGACCTGTCACCATTAATTACTGATATTATGTTGCGTGTTGGGTACAGTGGCACGTGCCCATAGGCCCAGCTTCTCACCACACTGAGGGAGGAGGATTGCTTGAGGCCAAGTCAGAGGCCAGCCTGGTGGCCTTCACTACCAGGTACAGCAAAACATAGGAAGACCCCATCTCTTAAAAATAACATATTGCTAATAACTGCTAGTAAGAGGGCTGAGAATAGGACTAAGTGAGGGAAAGGCCCAGAGTTCAACCTTCAAGACCCCAAAGCATCTCCTTAAATTTTGGGTCCTAGAAATAATATAACCTAGTTTTATACAAGAAATTTCACATTTTTTTCTTTTTTGAACTCTTAAGAAAAAAGGCTTTTTGGAAACTCAGGGCAGATATTCAGGTTTGTATTTGATAAACAGAGAACCAGAATCCGAGAAAGCGGAATTTACTTGGGCAAAGTTCGCAGCAAACCTGAACTGAAGTTTCCTCCTCCTCCCCTTCAGCCAGCTGTGGCTCCTCCCCTTACCCTCCATTAGCTGAGTGGTCAGTTGTGTTCACATGGACAAATCTTATCGGCTTGGTTGACTTCTGACCTGCTTTATAAGAAGATTAATTTCTAAGAGCATCTAGAAAGGACTTACATATTAGGGATATAGTTTTATTAGTGTACATAAAGCAATTTAGTAGAAGATAAAGCAATTTTTGTTTCTTGAGCTCACACCGCTAGGTCAAATACTGCAAATATGGTCTCCCCAAGCTGATGGCAAATGCACAGTGATACCAAGCCATCCTGCATGGCTCCAGGCCAGAGCCCGGGGCTAGTGAATTCCCCCTGCATGCAGATGTGTTCTCCTGCCTCTGCAATGCTGGCTTTGAGCAACTTTTTCTTGTCACTCCCACGTGCCCTAGAAATGTTGTCCTTATCTCTGTATGACAGGAACAATTGAAGGAAAAGTCTCGCGTAGTTCTAATGTGAAATATCCCTACCGATAATCAACTCCTGAGACAAGATCAGGTCCAGAGCAGTGGAGTTCATAGATTCACAATTGTATTGTCGCTTTTGCTCTTTCATTTTTTTTTTTTTTTTTTTAATCCATAAACCTCTCCTCTGACCTATAACCTCTCAGGTCAGTAAGAAGAGGTTGATGTTCACCTAAGACATTGGCAGAGCCAGCAAGAAGGAAACCAAAATAGCTGGTTAAGAACCACCACACACTTTTGTTGGAAGAGAAAGTCTAGAGTCAAGATAGCTCTGTACTACAGGCCTTCCTCCACTAGGTCACCGAGCAAAAGGCAGACAGGGGAGGAAGGGAAGAAAGAGCATTTATTTTCACTGGCCGCTCCCCAGTATGTTAGCAAAATAAGGGGTGGGGATGGGATAGGGGGTTGGACTGATTCCTTTATGTACATAATCTGATCTCTGGTGTAGCATCTATTTTTGCTTTTTCAAGATGTTCACCATTAGAGCTTCAGATGGGACTACTACAGTGAAAGTGAAAATTCTTGTATTTCACCCAGAAATGTTAAGATTTTTGGGGGGGGGCCTGGGCAAAGTGGCTTTATTAGAGAAAGCCAGGGTTACAGATGATATAAGAGTTGGTATTGGCGCCCTTCTTCTTGCCAAAGGCGGGCATGACGTTGATGAAGTGCCAGTTGTACTGTATCCACCACTTGGCCCGGCCTGTCTTCCTCTTCTTCTTTTCCTGTTTGGCCACCTTGGGAGTCTGACCTCTCACTTTTCCAGCCCGAGCTCGGGAACCATGGACTTTACCTCCAAGCATGTGGCCAGCTACTTCCAGAGTGGCCAGGGCTTCCACCCCACACTGGCCTAGGGTGGCCTCATTCTCCAGCACCTTGCCTGCCAGAAGCATGACTTGAGCTTCCAGTGCAATGTCCTCCAGTGAGGCCAAATGAGCCTTGATGTGGGCAACTGTGTGCTGGCCAGTCACTTTGAGGTGTATTGTTCCGGAGCTGCATGTTGATGACTGAATGGCTGACCCAGCTGCCACTACCACGAAGATGAAGTCCAGAAAGAGCAAGGTTTTTTTCAGTGGCTGAACTGTGGCTCCCAAAAGATCTGTCTGCCTGAAGAAGGAGATTAGAGCATGGCAAGGAGGCTGAACAATGGGGTGTGACATGTCAATCACAGAGACCTGGAAAGGAGACTGGACAAGACAGTGTGATCTGTTAATCATGGAGAGTTGTCAAATCAAGGCACAGGACAGCTTCTGACAGCCCGGAACTGACATCAGAGGAAAAATATAAAAGATGGCGGCCACTGGACTTATGGTCACTGTCTTCTTACTCTTCCAGTGACCTGCTCTGTGTGCAGGGCATATTTTCTCTCTTCTTTTCATTTCTACTTCTTCTCTTTTCTCTTCTTTTTCACTTCTACTTTTTCTTTCTTGTATCTTCAGTAAATGAAACTTTTTTATTCATTGGTTGTCTCTGTCCAATTCTTTGAACAGGATAAGAGCCGGAAACCACTGGACGTCGCACCATCTGATAAAAGCCCACAACCTCGCACCAGTTCTTACTTAGAATCAGAATCTCTACGGATGTAATTAAAGTAAGAATCTCCATGTAGGATCTGGAGCAAGTGATCCTCGGTATAAAATCTTCTTGGATTAGAGTGGTCTCTAAATCTAAATCTAATCTAATGATGACTGTCCTTCAGACATGGAAGAGACAACACTGTGACACTGAGGAAAGGTACCATGTGAAAACAGAGGGAAAAGCTGGGTTTATACAACCTAAGTCAAGTGGCATCCCAGCAGCCACAAGAAGCTAGAGGGGCATGGAGTGGATTGTCTCCAGCATCTCCAGAGACAACCAACTCTGCCAATACAAATTTCAGGCTGTCTCTTCTAGGACTATGAAAGGGTAAATTTCTGTTATTTTGAGCCACATGTTCAAGGTAGGTTGTACTGCAGTTGCAGGAGATTAATACGCTTGCCTTCACAAGAAACCATGGTGACTCAATCCAGCCAAGAAAGGGAGTGTGGCTGTTAATTGTGGTTGTCAACATGACCGAATGGAGAGACGCCTAGAAAATAGGCAAAGCTCACTTCTGGGCATGTCTGTGAGGGTGTTTCTAGAGAAGACTGGCCAGTGGGCCAGCAAGCTGAGAGGAGAAGATCCACTCTAGATGCAGGTCCAATAGGCTGGAATCAAAAAGTAGAAAGGGGGCAACTCACACGCATAGCCCATCCTTCTTGAATGGTTGAGTCTTTCTGCTTCTGCCACCTGGAGACACCAAACCTCAGGTTCTTCAGCCTTTAATGCAGCCCTCCAGGGAAATCGGCCTACCATGGGGGCTGCAGCATTCTCCTCTTTCTTGTGCTGAGGCTTCCAGCTTCTTGGACTGCGCAGCCCTTGGTATCCCCAGATCTCCAGCCTCCAGACAGCTACTGTGACTCTATCCAGCCTCTGATCATGGGAGCCAATCGAACAAGCCCTCTCTTCAAGTTAAATACATCTTAATGATCCTGTTTATCTGAAGAACCTCAAGACCAGGATAAAATTTTGTTAGTCGCTCTTACAGATACAGAAACCAAGACACGAATACATATGTATCTCTGTCTCGGTGATGAGCTAGCGACCACGGAAGTCTTCGGAACCCTAGCCTAGTGGTAGGACTAAGTCAGCAATCAATGGGAACGCGATCTCCCAGGCCTTGCTCACCTCCAGCATCCAAAGGTTCGGGCATTGACTATAGCACACAGAACCTTCTAGACTAGAAGCTCAAAAGGCAAGAACTGGCTCTTTCTTTCCTGTTCTATCCAGGTTCCTTGCATAGGATAGAAATATGATAGTTAAACAGCAGAGACCACTGTTTAAATCTAGCTTGACAGGGCACATGGCTGACTGAGTTTGGGGGTTTTCAATGGACAGTCACTAGCAGAGCTGAGGAGACCCAGCCAGATGGCCTGCCGACCGGAGCCCAGTCCATCTGGACCTGCTTCGGCTGTGTCTCCCACCAAGCCTTCACCCCCCAGGGAAATGCCTGGCTGCTGAATTCACAAGCCCCTTCCTCTCATGAGTCCACACACCAGGGCGGATGTTCCGTAGTGTTCCCAGCCTGCTAACCTACAGGTTCACTCTCTTCCCGCCGCACTGCTGCATGGAGCCAAGGCAACATTATTGTGGAAAAACAGTGAATCCGTTCTGATTTCCTTGCTGAGTGATTTTTAGGCCTAGGTACTCTTTTGCTTGTAGGTTTTTTTTTCTTGTAACACAACTCCCAACTGACAAGATTTGACCACAGGGCCGGTGAGATGGCTCAGTGGTGTAAGCGCCTGCCCGGCAAGCACGAGGGCCCGAGTTTGACTCCCGGAACCCACATACGAAAAAAGGGCTGGTGATACCGCTCAGCGGCACGGGCGCCTGCTGGCACGTGAGGTCCTGAGGTCGACCCCCGGTACCCACAGAAAAGAAAAAAAAAGACGACCACAGATCCTGAGACCATGGTTGTAAACCTCCGATGTTCACAGGGGCCGTGTGCTCCGCTTGTGATACCAGGGCGCCTGACCATTCCCAGAGCAGAATGTCAGCTGCAGGCGCTGCTGTATGAACCTCAGACTCAGGGACTCTGGCGGGTGTCCTGTGACAGACATGGGGCCAGGAGAGCCAACGCCACAGACATGGGTCGCACAGGTTAGGAAAACCAACCTATCTGCGTTGCTGTAGAGGGGCCAGGAAAATCTCAGCTGCTCCAGGGAACAGTGTGAGGGTGTCTGAGTGGTCTGCGGTCATCCACAGAGCCAGGGGATAGGAAACGTGGTCGGAAGAATCTCTCTAAAACCTCCAGGTCTTGGATTTAGATTCTGCTAGTACAAACGGGACACAACCACCATCCTAACCCACAGATTACGTAGACCAAGAATTCAGTGTGTTCTGTCTGGGAGAGGAGGGAAGAAATCTCTCTGGGTCAAGGCATTTAGGCACAGTGGAGAGGCAAAGCGTGAAAGGAAGGTCTTTGTGAAGGTAATGGTCGCGCCTCGCCTCTAGTCTACAGAACTTCAGAGCACTGTGGGTCCTCCTGCCAGAGGCAGAAATGAATGACTGTGACCCTGTACAGGTATTAATCAATCAGCAAACCTTTATTACCCCTGCTGCACAAGAAAACATAGCTAAGCTTTGGGGTCTGTAACAACAGGCAGTGGCATCCATGTGCCCCCTCCCACATCACCAACCCCTCCCTCAACTCCAGCTATTGAAATTGTACCCATCCACCAAGGCTATGGCAAAGGCCACCTCTTGTGAAGTCACTTTTTTTTTTTTTTTTTGTGGGTACCAGGGGGTTGACCTCAGGACCTTGCGCGCCAACAGGCACCCGTGCCGCTGAGCGATATCACCGGCCCCTTTTTCGTATGTGGGATCCGGGAGTCGAACTCGGGCCCTCACGCTTGCAAGGCAGGCGCTTAAGCCGCTGAGCCATCTCACCGGCCCTGAAGTCACTTTTGATTTCCCTCCAGCCCCATCCTCAAAATCATGATTATTCCTCTCTTTGAATCTCTTGTGTCATTCTGTTTCTACCTCTATCATGACACATCACAATCTGCTTTGGAGAAGTTGTTTTCAAGAGCTCAGTTCCTAACCAGGCTGTAAACTGTCTGATAACATCACTATGCTCATCGGGACAGATCCTGAAATGGTCAGCATGACCCAGCACAGAGCAGATGTCCTAAAGCAATCATGAGTAAGTGCGTATGTATTCATAGCAAAGGTTGGGAATGATGAAGAGCACTGGCGAATACTTCTTCTTCTCCTCAGTGGTAGAGCACTTGCTGAGCATTCTCCAGGCCCTGGGCCCAACGCCTCTTACTGGAAATAAGTAAGGGAAGGAGAAAAGGAGGGGGAAAGGAGGAGGAGAAAGGGAAGGGAAAGAAGAAGAGAAAGTGGAAGAGGAAGAAGGAGAAGGAGGAGAAGGAGAACAATAACAGCAACACACGTACACATATACAACCCTAAGACAAAGCAATGAAAACAGAAGTTACATACACAATAATATACAGGCTTCCAAAACTGAAATTTGTTATACAGCTACCAGAATAATTTGCTTATTTATATCTCAGGATAAATTCCCAAGCAGTGATATCTTCCAAGAAGAAGCAAAAACACTAGGCCAGGAGTTGGGCAGCCCGAACTAGATTTTTTTTTTTTTTTTGTGGGTACCGGGGGGTTGACCTCAGGACCTCACACGCCAACAGGCACCCGTGCCGCTGAGCGATATCACCGGCCTCTTTTTCGTATGTGGGATCCGGGAGTCGAACTCGGGCCCTCGTGCTTGCAAGGCAGGCGCTTACGCCGCTGAGCCATCTCACCGGCCCCTGAACTAGATTTTTGCCACTCACTGGTCACTAGGACTCAAGTTCCTAGAAAGTTATTGAATTTCACTAAATCATCCTTATAGTTTTACAATTCTGTGATTTTGTGAAAACATGTCATTTTTTTACCACATCCTCTATATTAAAATGTCCCTAAAGTCCTTAGAAGAATATAAAAAATTTTAAAAAAACAGCTCTTTTATTAGAAAAAATGTATCATTTTCCTTTTTCTTCTGAGATTTTTCTCACCAATTTTTATATTTTTAATTAGGACACTAAATCTCTACTTTATATCTCAAAGACAAATAATTGCCTAAAAGTTTTTTAAAACAGATTTAAGAGAATGCCTCACTAGAAAAAGATTTTACATAAATTAAATTGCTTTAGTAGTTTAATATCTCAGCCTCTAGAAGGAAAAAAATAAATATATAAAACTATGTCCACCCACATTGGGTCAATATTTTCTTCATCCTCAGTACAGTAAAAATAAATATTATAATAATAATGTCATGATAAATATAATAAAGGGAATAAGTATAACACTACCATAGTAATTTGTGTCTGTGTATTGCTGTTTGATCCATAGTATCGTGTTTTTTCTTTCATTACCTGTAGTTTATTTTTTGTTCAAATTCTATACTAAGTAATCTTTAGCACTACTATTTTTGCATCCAAATAAATCTATGGAAACTAATGACATAAATGTCACCTAAGTAATGAAAATAAACAACTTCTGGCTTTAAAGCTGGCCATTTGTACTTGTTGAGTACCAGGGAGGAGGAAAAGGAAAGGAAATTATATAAAAGCAGAACCTAAACTCTTCTATGTCCTAGAGATCCATCATTTGCATGTTTTTTTTAAAGGCATAGTTTGTAAGGATGGAGTTATGCTCAACACTAGGAGGAAGAAAAGATGTTTCATTATCTAGCCTGAGCATTTAAAGTATGAGGGACAAGATCTCATGTCCTTGCATAAAATACAGTGGTTTGCCACTTTTATGTGAGTTGGAGGTTGAGCAGGAGATAGGATAATCATAGCATACTGCATTTGAAATATTAATTTTTATCAAAAACCATGATTCAACATTGTTTTTGTTGTCTCTTCATTACTGAAACAAAATATCTGGGATAATTAACTTTAAAAAGAAAAAGTTTACTCTGGCTCACAGTTGTGGGTGTTTCAGTCCATAGTTAGTTCACCTCATTTTGGGCCTGTGCTGAGGCAGCACACCATAGCAGAAAAACATGGCCAAGGAAGCCTGTTCAAGTCATAGCTGAGAAAGAAAAAGGGAGAGAGAGTAGAAGAGAGGAACATCCCACAATCCTCTTTGCATCCCACAATCCTTTTTAAGGACACGCCCTCAATGACCTAAGACATCCTGCTATGCCGCCCCTCCCCTTAAAGGTCCCACCATCTCCCAATACTTCCTTGGGCTGGGAATTAAGCTTCTGGAAGACACTTATCCAAAACCCACAAATACAAATCCTGTCATCCAAGATCTATGCTCATGAAGTTCTACTCATCATCCTATAGTAGACTACAATGAAGAAAGCCTCCTGTCATGAAGCCAAATGCAATTCATTAATAACTCATATTTTGTGATTCCAGATGTAGTCATGGACTAGTGTGCTCCTCTGCCCACCTCAGCAGAGGCCAGCTACAGGTGTAAGAGGTTGTTCTACAAGCTTCTTGCAGTTCCAGCTGCCTGGGTTGAGAGGTGGGCTTTTTGGACTTATGTCACCAATTCATGTCACCCACACAACTTTTCTTTAGATGGACAATGTCCTTGGTAGAATGATGAGAACAATTGGGTGGCTAGCTACTTGCTGTGGGAGAGAAATTGTCATCAGACTGTCACCATGATCTTGTAAGGACAGTGAGATTGATGAGTTATTGATAAATTATGTGTGGTAATGCTCACAAAAATACTACAATTGTTGATTCTGGAATGAGAGTTAATTTCTTTTTTTGTGTGTGGGTACTGGGGGTCGACCTCAGGACCTCACGTGCCAGCAGGCGCCCACGCCGCTGAGCGATATCACCGGCCCTTTTTTCATATGTGTGTTCCGGGAGTCGAACTTGGGCTCTCGCGCTTGCCAGGCAGGCGCTTACGCCGCTGAGCCATCTCACCGGCCCCAAGAGTTAATTTCTCAGGGAAGAGAAGGAAGATTTCATTCTTTGAGAAAACTATAAATTTTTATTTGGATTGGGTAAATAGAAAACAAAAGAAAGATTGGCTCTGATTTTTGTGTAGTTGTAGACACTAAACCTGGACAACCAAGGCTCAGAAAAATAAGCGTTCCAGGTGGAGAGTATTCCCTTCATGGGCTGTTTTACTCAACATGCGTCCCCATAGATAATCTTCTTGCTGATCCACTGAGAACAGATTGGTAATCCCTGAAATGCCACACTACCAGGGGCCAACCTCAGTGCCTCTGGCTTAGCTGGCCCTAGTTCCCAGGGACCAGTGAGGGAGAGATCTTTGGCGTTTCCTGTGATGTGTGCCCTGGATCCCCCCTGTGTCTCAGTGTAGAAGCGTTGTAGCTTGATAAAGATTCAGGAGTAGAATCTAGCGGCTCTGCGCTTATCTAGGTAACTCAGCTCTAATACCTATTGCAGATGTCACTGAATACTCCCTGGAGTCTCTTTTCAAGCCAATTCCTAACCCGTTAACATTCAGAACAAATGTGCAAACGAGTAGGACAGTGACTGTATTGATAGGGACACTGTGACTATGAAGTCATAAATGCACGTGGATCATGCCATCCTTTCTGCATTTAGAAGAATTTCATTTTCCCCAATTCCACCCCATTTTGCAATCTTGGCCTCATTCGCTGAGATTTTTGCTATAACCTGGGTACAGTCTAGGTGTAGTGCCCAGGCCAATTTATTTCTTCTCCCCAAATCTTCAATTTCCTACTTAGAAGTAGCTGGCTCCCACATGACTTGCAGAAGCTGATGCCTCAGAGGAATTCATTCTGAAGCTTGAAGTCTGCCAAGCACATATTCGGGGAGGTCTCTACCTTACCTGAGAGAGGAGGCTCCCTTTGACCTGGGTCCACACGTGATTACAAAGTCTTTCTGATCATTTATTTATAATTATATTTCAAACCAATTTGAAAAACATGGGGGTTTTTTGGTTTTTGTTTTGTTTTGTTTTTTAGTTCTACTTCTTGCAGCCTGAAAAAACTGCAGTTCCAGCCTGTGTGAATTTTATCTTTCCACTTTGGGAGCCACACAGCAGAATTATATTCCTTAGTCAAACAAAGAATAGAGGATCCATTATGTTGGTTCTTCAAAACAGGAAGCTGGGGTTAGTGATGGGGTGGCCTGCTTCACAGAACGAGGGGTGCTGGGAACTGCAGATGCCACCCTGGGCTCTAGAGGAGAGACCTGGAAAAGCAACACCTATTGCACTGCAAGCTTTTTTGAAGCCTGGAGCCCTTGTTGGCCTAGCTAGCCACACCTTCACCCAGTCTCAGAAGTGCCTGGCCCCCCCCATCTGGCATGGGTCCCACCTGCAGCAGAATTGCTCTCTTCTTTCTGTGCCCTGAGAATTGACATAACCATGGAGAAGGTTCCCAAACACATTCTGCACTCACCCCTCTCCCTTGGACTTCCACAGCAACCGTGCCTCCGGCCCCACGTAGGTGGGCCTGCCCGCAGAGGGAAGGCTTGGTGTCCTTCTGTGAATACACAACAGGAAGAGGAGAGTGGCCCAGAGGGTCCAGAGTGAGCAATCAGGTGATCAGATACTGAGAAGATGCAGAATGGCACTTGGCACACTCCTCAGCACCCCATCAACGATTCTCCCTCTTGCTGGATGCAGCGACCACTTCCCTTTGTAGCTTTGGTTCCAATGACTACAAAAAGCAGTCCAAAAGGCCACAGGGAGGTCTCCATTTGAAAAACCCATCATTTCCCCTGCTGCTGAGAGGCGAGCCAGAGTAACCTAACCTCAGCTTCACCTTAGTAATGAGAACTTGGCCTGCAGACACTGAAAGAGTAAACTCCTGATCGGCCTCCAGAGAGCCCTGTGCCGGCTCATTAGGAAGCTCTGAACAATTGCACGTCTTCAGGAAGCGCCTTCGGGGCCACCCACGCCGGACATGAATCATTCGTGTGTGTCACACATATCCCACCAACAATGCCACCCGCCCACTGGCCCCAGTGAGGACCCTGAAGCTCTGAAAGAGGGAAGGTAACCTCAGCCATGGAAAGAAGGCCCATGTAGGGCCTTGCTCTTCTGCTCCCCAGAGAGCGTGGTCATTCAGGAGAAGCAGGAAGGCTTCCACTTCCTTCAAAATCCTTCCTGTTGACCAGCCAAGAATTAGTTAAACTACCAGGCACCTGGGTTCCCAACCTCCTACTCCACATACCTATCAAAGCCGAATGAAACTGGAGAGCAGAATTGTTACAGAGGGTCCTAGAGTCCACGTTTACATGTGAATTTTCCATCAAAGACTATTCAGAGTAGAACTTTACATGTGGGATCGTGTGAGTTTTTTATCTTTACTTTAAAAGGGGGTGGGTCCACATCCTGAAAAAAGTTGAAACATGTGGTCACAAGTCACCAAGAGAAATCAGAAATCCATTCTGCCCCAAGTAACTTATATCCCCCAGCAGTACTGGGGTACCTACGCCCCTCTGAGTCTACAGCACCCAAACCCTATGCACATGCAGAAATACATTGTTTAATTATTTTTAAAGAAAAGGCAGGGAGCTGCTTTCAGATTCCAGAAATACAGATTTCAAGCTATAGACCCAACTGATTTATTCCATGTTCTGTGCCACTAAAGAATGTTAAGATAAACTTAATTTGTTCATAAGAAGACTTATATGCCCAACAAGCATAATTGCTTTTAACACTAGGAAACAACGTTTAGTTTGTCAGGTTAAAAAATAAAGTTTCCATATATTAATAATGCAAATAGCACAGAGCTTTCTTAGTGTGGCTGTAAAAGAATTTAATTATCTCCTATTGTGTTGAGCGGTGGATTAATTTCAATTTTCAGAAGCTCTCAGGATTCAGGAGTCAGGGTTTGAGCTCTTTCTCAGAGAAATCCATGGTAAATCCTACCCTACCACTGTGTGAGGAATCCTGGGGTACCCGTTACATAGCAACCAGCCTCGGTAAGGGAAGGTCCTACTTCGGGCAAGATGGATTGGCCAGAAAGTTTAACATCGAGACCAGTTTATGTAAAAACTGTATGAGAATTAAAACACTCAGCATCTGATCAAAGACAGAGTCCATAAGATTAACTCGGAGGCTTAGGCAGATTGTAGAGTGGCCTTTATACTTCATAATCACTTTTGGTGCATTCAGGCAAAATGAGATTCAGGTGAACATTTTAATTAATAGAGTCAACTGCTAGGTCGCCTCTTAAGATCTCCATTAGGCCTGGGTGGGCTGACTGTGAAGTCCTCGTTACTCTCTCGCATCACGTAGCACCAGTTTGCATCACAGGGCAACATGTTTGGTGTGAGACCAGGAGAGCAGACCGCCAAAAAGTGGAAGCAAGGGGGTAAGAACTGCAGGGTGGGTTGTGAGAGAAGGGGTCACTGGGGATCCACTGAGTAGTACAGAAGGTAGCTGTGCCCAAATGCTGAGAGCCCTTTCAAGCTAAGAAGAACTTGTTTCCCAAAGAAAATAAGACTCAGAAGGAAAGGAGTCTTGGAGGTGTCTCCCCAAGGCTTCTGGTCTCACCCTGACTACACACCTGCAATCCCAGAAGACTGAGTCCGGTCTCCTTGAGGGAGACCCACAGGACCCTGGGAGGAGGCAATGAACGTGCCCAGATGGGCTGTCACGGCAGAGATGTGGGGTTGATTTTGAACTTCCTGGGTCTGTAATGTGCTTCTTTTTTAAAAAATTTATTGTTTTATCAGTAGGTTTGCAGTGTGTAATGAATACATTCGTTATGTGGAGTTGGTGCATGCACACAGTGAATCTGAACCCTTTTTCCTTCCCTCCTGCAATCACATGCTCACTCCTCATGACAGCATCGTGAGTGGGGAGGCTCTGAGCCTGCTCTTTACTGCAGAAGGGGACAACCCCCTCATTGCAGACTCTAAGTAAATGGCACTCTCCCTGTCCTAAGGCTGAAATAGAACAGGAAAAATGCAATGGCGAGATGCGGGAATACCAGAGCCCTGCAAAGGAAAACCAGCTTTGTAGGCAAAATGTGAAGGGGCGGGTCCCTCCTCCTGATCTCCTCATGCTGCCTGTTTCCTAGGCTTACCATGCTCACTGTGTTGACGCCACGGTGTTTGCATGTGCATCCCTGTGCACAGGCTACCTGGAGAGGCCAAGCCATGTCTGCAGCAGGTGACCCATATTCCTGGGGCTTACGCATGCCTGGGCTGCAGTCAGAACACGCTAAGGGCTCATCAATGGCCAGGCTCCAAAGGAAAGAGGTTGGAGTGGGTTAACCTAGAAGATTGTTAGAACAAAGGTGTCTCTCATCTATCTGTCCATAGGAAATGCTTTGATTTGGCATAAATGTGAAGTCAGCATTTCCCAATGCACAAAGAAGGTCAAATTTTAGATTACTGTACTCTGAAGTCTGCTCAACAACCTTGTCAAATGCACGCTACCATCTTAGCTCAGGGTGGGTAACGATCCACCTGCTTAAAGGTAGGATTTGGGGCTATGCTTGCTGGCATCCTCTCTTACTCATGTAGGAAAAGAATCCAATGGGACAGCTGAGGCTGTTTCACCGAGCCCTCCTCCCTGAAATTGCTACTGTTGGGCTGGGAATCATCCCTACCATGCACAGCTCCTCTAAGCCACAGACTCAACCAACCTCAAATTGAAAATATCTGAAGAAACAAATTGCATCTGCACCAAACATGTGCAGCCATGTTTTCTGGTCACTATTCCTTAAGCTTTACAGTCTAACAACAGTTTCCATGGCGTTACACTGCTTTAGGTATTATAAGTAAGCCAGAGATGGTTTAAAGTATATAGGAGATTGTTTGTAGGATATATAAGGGACTTGCACGTCTGTAAATTTTGGTATCCTGAGGTGGGGTGGAATCCTTTAATCCAATCTCATCAGATACCAAGGGATGACTACAGTGTGAGTGTGTGTGGAAATGTGTGTGTGTGGAAATATATGTATGTGGATATATACACACATGTATTTCTTTATCTGTGTATTTTTATAATAAACATCTAGGTTATTTATTTAGTTTATATATTACATATGATCGTGCATATATATACATATATATTCTCAAGATATATGTGTGTGTGTGTGTGTGTGTGCATCTTTTCAAGATTTGGCCTATGAAAAGCCATTTTTCTTTCCATTTTTTGAATGAATTTTCCAAAGGAAATTTAATTTCATAGAGGTTTGCTTTCTAAGTGGGAGGCTGGATCATATGGTAAAAGACATACTTTTGATAATTAGCCTTTGTTTTAGTAGCTAAAATTCTAAGGGGAATTTCTTGTTCACTTTTGACAGAATAGCCCAACAGATGAGTTTCTCCTGGACCGCAGCACTCCTATTGATGTCAGGTTTGGCTCCCAGTTTGATGCTGTCATTCTTAGATTGACAAGGAAGGTTTTCTCTCTTTGGCAGAAATGCTAGGATATGGGAGAGTTCTGGGCGGTTTCTGCGACAGTCGTCCGGGTAAGCATTACAGATGGGTAAACACAAAGAAGAAAGGTATTCTCTCTACCTCTGCCAGCCACCCACACTACTGCCGTCACATTGACCCCAGAGTGTCAGGCTGCTCTGCATGGATTTATCCTTTCACTGTAGACTCCTCTTGGCCGAGACATCTTCTTCAGGTTCTCTAGGCGTAGAATATTTTCCATAATAGCTTCAGTGTTGTCCTTCAACCCTTTGTTCCATGGGTCACCCTCCCAGCGATGCTTCTTTTTTACCTCCCAAGGGATTCACTCATTCATTCATTTATTCCTTCCTTAATAGTTATTGAGTGACTAAGAGAGAGAGAGGGGTCCCTGCTCTCACGGACCTGATATTCTAGTAAAAGGCAGCAATCAGTGAATAAAACAAAAATTTATTTTTGCAAGCCTACTGCAATATGAGGAAAAGGTAATTTAATTGGCCCCAGGACAAAAATATATATCCTCTTATGTAATGGTAAAAGATGTAGGGAAAACCCAGATTCGAGCACGATGAGCACTGGTTGTGCAGTTCCCCGTGTGAAGGAACACGTGAGTTGTGATTTGTGGGCCACCTCTGGTCCTTGAAGCAGCCCTGGCCTGATGTGTCTTCTGGTGCTAGGATCACGGACCCACCAAGTACCTCGTTCCAGCAAGCGGTTATATGTGCTTGAGGCATGGGCTTACAGGAGGTGAAGGTGGGGAAGTTCACCATGGGGCTTCAGGGTGGAAATCCGGGACGGCGGAGAAGAGCAGCCCAGCCTCTCTGTGCCAGCCAGTCCTCACAGCAGCCTCACCTCCCAGGGCCCTGGCCACGCTGCTTCTTCACATGGCCTTGGGCAGAGGCTGGCTTTCCTGCCTGCCCTCATCAGAATGTCTACAGGCTCCACCCACAGCCCCTGGGAAGAGGGCAGGAGTGCACTTCCCAGGAATCATGGCTTTGCCACATGACGATGTGCTTGTAGACACCATCCACACTGCACAGGGCCCCGGCCGGGGGTACCACCAGCCCTGATATTCTGACATGCACAGGTCCGTAAGAGGCAGCTCAGCATTCACTGATTTAGTATCTGTCCACCGATGTGTCAGACACAGCACCATGCACGGTTTCCACTAGTAGTGCACTAATAAAGTGTAATGGGAAAAGTGCAACGCCCCAAGAAAGTCAGTTGCAACTGCTACTGTGGAACTGGCCCAGAACTGATGAGAGTAAGAAATGGTACCTGCAAAGAGGAACTTCACTGCAGAGGGTTTAGCTAGAGTTGTGTCCCTCACTGTGCTTTTAGTTAAGAGTAGGTCTTAGTTTGTTTTTCTGTTGGAGTAACAGAATACCTGAGACTGGGTAATTTATAAAGAAGAGCGTTTCCTTTAGCCCACAGTTCTGGATGCTCAAAGTGCAAGAGTGTGGTGTTGGCATCTGCCCACCCTCTGCTGAGAGCTTCATGGAAAGCAGGACAAAAGGGCACGCGTTTGCCGGGGGTCCCTGGAATCCCGGCTACTCAGGAGGCCGAGGCAGCAGGATCACAAGTTTGAGGTCAAACTAGGCAACTTAGTGAAGCCATATTTCAAACAAACTAAAACCGTCAGCGATGTAAAATGTTGCCTAGCCTCTGCATGGCCCTGAGTTCAATACTCAGTATCACCAAAAAAGGGAAGAAAAGAAAGGAAAGGAACAGAACAGAAAGGAAAGAAAGAAAGGAAAGGAAAGGAAACAAAGAGGGTGTGTACAAGATTCTTATAATAACCTGCTTTCGTGGTAACTAACCCAGTCTGGTGGGAATTGGCATTAATCTATCCACGAGGTCTCCACCTCCAGGCCCCAGATACCCTCACTAAGCACCACTTTCCGATACTGCTATGTTGAAGAACTAAGCCTCAGTGTGAGTTCTGAGGGTGACAAATCTTATTTAAGCCACAGACACATCTAATGCTCAGCATAGAATTGTTAACATTTTTGCAAATGGGTGGCTTTGCCCTCACCAAGTACATAGAAGGATAAGTTCACTAAAAGACACGAGTTTCTCCATGTCTTTCTTGAATGCTAGGCACAGGTGACATCATTTCTATTTCTTGATACTTAAGCATGTTTACTGAGACATCTTGAGCTTTAAAACTGGAGGTGACACGTTCAAAGCCAGGATGGAGGCTGTCAAGTGCATGGTGTGTGGGATGATGCAGGACTGAGTGAGTGGACAGGTTGATGCTTTCAGTTTCTTCTGTCCCTTCCAGAAGAGCAGATGATTGGAGGAGAGAAGAGAGTACTCTAAAAACTCTGATTCCTCTTCACACGTGTAAATCAAAGGAGGATTGAGAGAGGAAGGAACCGTGTCTGAGCCTACCTTGGAAGCCCATTGCGAAATTGTTCAAAGTGTGGTTCAAGTACTATAAGCCTTTTGTTGCATATAAAACCTCAACTCTTCAAAGCTTATTTCCTGTCCAAGTGTTATGGGTAGAACTGGATCCATCTCAAATTCATATGGTAAAATCTTAGCCCCACTTCCAGTAAGTGGCCTTATTGGGAAATAATGTTGGTGCATATGTATTAATTAAGAGGAAATCGTACTTGTGTGTGGTGAGCCACTACTCTAATAGAATATCCGTATTAACGGGGAATTTGAAGACACACACACATGAAGAATACCACCAGAGTGAGGCCTCTTCTAGCCAACAAGCACCAAACATTGCCAGCGAAGCAGCAGAAGATGGACAAGAGATGTGGAACAAATTCTCTCTCACGACCACCTTCAGAGGGAAATAATAACAAAATCCAACACCCTGTTCTCAGACTTCCATTCTCCAGAATTGTGAGACAGTGGATTTCCGTAGTTTAACCCTCTTGGTTTGTTAGGAGAGTCCTAGCTAACTAATACCCAAGTGTTGAGACTGCAATTGCCCATGACAAACCAGGGATTTATTCTCTTTCCAGTTATGCACATTGGCATGCTAACAACACTTATAATAGAAGGCATGTGTGTCTGAATTTGGAGCTTCAGAAATAGTTATTGCAGCTTTGAAAACAACCAAACATCTTACCAGTTATTTCCCCCCAAAGTCCCAAAACTAACGGGACCTTAGAAATCACCTGAGGTATATCCTCTTCATTTCATAGATGAAGGCGTTAAGGACCAGGCGTGTAGTGCAACTTACCCAAGGTCAGCTGGTTGTTTGGAGACAGAGGAGAGCTTTGGCTTCCAACACCCAAGTTAGAGACTTTTCCACTAGATTGCACTTGGTCCTGGGGAAAGTTTATGCAGACAGACAAAATAAATGTATACTCTTCCTTGGGGATGTGGCTATATGCAAGGTGGCAAGAATCCCACAAATGCCTGGAGAACCTATTACACCATAAAGATTTAAAAACAAAAGTGGTAATATACTTTAATATCCCCGGTCCAACACAATCCAAAGAAGAATAGAAGAAGCCACAATCTAATTATGTCTGAATCTTTGCTTAATCCAACAGGCTACTTGGCATTCCTATTTCAACACTTCTTGGGATTCCAGTGTGCAACTAAACACAGTGGGTACATTTAATTTCAGACTTAACAAATCAGTAGTGCCAAACCATGCAACTCCACCTCAAGATCATTTGTCCCAGTGGGAGAAAATATAATGTAGCTGTAGCCAACATGTGCACATTAGTGAAAAACACACGCATCCCAACCACTGTCGTCAATGCCTCTGTCTGTCTCTGTCTCTCCTGAAACCTTTCCAGATCTTCGATTCCACAAAGAAAAGGAAGGAAAGAGTTTTTATGCCCAAACCTACAAGACGGATCAATTCACCTTGAAACCAGGTTCGGCTAATTTATGACTTTGAGCGAGAGACCTTGAATAATAGAGATAACTGCTGGGGGAAAAGTTGTTTTTCAAACAGAAGGGAGGAAAAGCAAGAATGATGGCAAGATTCAACTCTCCAGTCAGTTATATCTGAATATGTCACCCCAAAATTTTATTGAAATGTAATTCGCAGTGTAGTAGTAAGAGGTAAAGCTTTTGGAAGGTGATGAGGCCCCAAGAGCTCTACCCTCAGAAATAGAATCAGTAGCCTTAGAAAAGAGATGTATTGGAGATTTCTAGCCCTTTGCCCTTCTGTGTAAGGACACATAAAAGGTGCCATTTGTGAGGAATGGGCCCTTACCAGAAACCAAATCTGCTAGCACCTTGATCCTATACTTTCCAGTCACCAGAACTTAGAGCAATACATTCTAGCATTTATAAAATCCTTTTAAAGGTATTTCATTATAGCAGTCTGAAGGGACTAAGACAGTCTTCCTTGACTTGACTTTTAGTCTAGAAAGTTGAATTTTTGGATAACATATTCCAACTTTTTAGCTCTCCAACAGCTAATGCACACAGTTCATTGTGTGGCTGACAAATTGTTAATATTAATCAGTTTAAAGGCCAATGAGATGTTCAGCAAAAAACAAATGCTGTCTTGGAACAAAAGGAAGGAAGGCCAGTTTTGAAGATATAATAAATTGGAAAAGAATGGACAGCATGGTTTTCATGCTGTTAATATATCCGAGTTATATGGTATCCACATAATGTTTTCTGGAACTCATAACAAATTATATTCAAAATGAGAGTTTATGCAAATATGAACCAGTAGCCTCTGAAGAATGCCTTGTATCAGTATTGTATTAGTGAATTTACATTTATTGTTTTGCCTGTCTTTTCTTGTCCTCTGAAATGGAATGGTGGCAGGTTGGCATAAATGATCGCATATTTGACGTGTACCAGGCAAAGCATGTGTAACCATACAGATCAACTCATCCAACTCACACTTCTGCTTCCCTGTGACCAGAGCGAGGGAGGGGACCCTCACGGACTTCCCTTGTCATCCCCTGGCCAAGGACCAAGTCAAGCCCTCTCCCAGAGCGGAGTATGACACACAGTTGGAGAGGCAGACGACCCACGTTCTCACTCGACAAACAGACAAAAAACATTGAAAATCATTGAGGGTGTCTGCATGTGTGTGAGAAAACACATTTCAAAGTTAATTTTTGAGGAAGTTTCTCATTCCCAGCAAATCTGAATGTCCACTTTATCCAAATTATTTGAAATGACACCTCTCAAACAAGATGTTTCCCTAGAAAATAAGAGCAAAAGAGAAAGACTCCACCTGCTGACTGTGGTCTGATGGCTTCTTAGAACGAGAATCTCAGAACTGAGGTCCATGAAGACACTGTGCAGAAACCCATTTCCAGATTCTCAGCTTCTCTAAACCTGCCTAAAACAAAGTTCCCCCCTCATCTCCCCTTTCCCAATCACTGCTTTCATTTTACTAAAGCAGGGCTTGCCTTTTCCCATTCCAAATTATATCAAGTGCAACTTGCCCTACCGTGTAAAAATATTCATCAAAAAACAGTTTGAGGACTGGTGAGATAGCTCAGCGGCATAAAGCGCCTGCCTGGCAAGCGCGAGGTCCTGAGTTCGACTCCCAGAACCCACATAAAGGAAAAAAGGGCCGGTGATATCACTCAGCAGCACAAGCGCCTGCCTGGCAAGCACGAGGTCCTGGTACCCACAAAAAAAAAAGAAAAAGAAAAAGAAAAAAAAACCAAAACAATTTGAAACATAAGGGTAGGTACAGCCTCTGGTTAACCCATGTCCCCCTCTTCCCATCCATTTCATTAAGGAACAGAATTCCAGTGAACTTTTACTTTTAAGCTTAATAATTACTGTAGTTATAGAAATGTGTAGTACATCATTGTTATTTTTATAGATTGCTTATTAATAATTGGCTTGTTAGCAATTAAAGGAAATAAAAGCATTTTAAGTTTTTTATTTTATATCTCTGTATTTGTTATAGAGAAGAATGACTACGCTACCAATAAAAGACTTTAATGAACAATTACACTACGATCACATTTAGGGAAGAAAATAATAAAATTCTGATTTCAAATAAAATGTCTTAACTGCTAAAGAATTTGTTCATGTATTTTCATACATATGATATTCAGAATCCACTACATATATTTAAAGAGAAATATAACAGATTTATTTTTTCAATGTCAATATTTAGAATAAATTGGAGAAATACATTTTTTGTAACTACTTACACTTGTGATGAAAATCTTAGATGTTAAAGTATGCTGGGATGTATATACTCTTTCAAATTATTTTAGAGGGCATCGAACATAAATTGTAGAGACTAATATATTTAAGATGTGAAGCTGACCAGTGGATGGATAGCAGGAAAGAAGGAACAAGAAGCGAGCCACATCCAGTGCTGAACTGAGCAGTTTCTCAAGGTCCAAATGAGTAATAGAAGGGAAAGAAGATCATAAAAGTCCGATGGACTAAGGAAACTGGCATGAGCAGTGATACATGACTAGAGTTTGAAGCTACAGGGCACAGAATATCAAACGTGTGTACTCAGGTGATTGTTCCTCAGGAACATAAGCCATCTGTGTGCTGTCGATGTTCTGACATATTCCCCTTCCCTCTGAGCAAAGAGATGGTTTTTAAATCCCATACTGAAATCCACACTTAGAAAATAATAAATGAGATTATTAACTTACATAAAAATTTATACTGGGTCCTTTCATTATGAAAACCTAATATTAACTCTAACATTTATATCTTCCCCCTTAGAAACTACAATAAAAACCTCAGATTGATGAGAGTATTTGGAGCCTAGATCTACGCATTTAATTATCCCTGTCTGGAAAAGAAACTATTTTTCCATAATAGGTGGTTTCCATAAGTGTATTAAAAGCCACTGATTGTAATAAAAATAATGAACACAACTTCATTTTCTCTTTCTGTACTTCTAGATTTAGAAGAGAATAATAATAATTTACTCTAAGAGTCATTAGGCAGCAAAGTCTGTCTTTAAAATGTCACATGTAGAATAGGGCCTCTCTGAGGATATTTAGCAATGGTATTCCCCCAAAGCATCCAGTTTATAAAAATAACATCACTGCCTTTCTCAAGGAGTGCCCATGGGAGCAGAAGAAACTCCAGGCAAACCTGGGGTGCTCAATTTTGGGCTTCTTCCTGCCCTTCTTTGCTTATACAGGTCTCCCCAGCTTCTTTATGTCTGCATATTTCTCTGCATTTCCTGTTATAACTCTAAAGTGGGATTCTTAAACTTAATCCTTTCCCCAATACACACACACACACACACACACACACACCATGCCCCTCACTCACACTGCATTGACTGGCCCCTGTATTTTGTACATCAATCATGGTGCTGTAACAACCCAAGTTCCCTAGCAAGAATCCTGGAGATCAAGATGGTGCTTCTCATGTCTTCTCCACCATCTGTGCATTCCATCTCTTCAATGCCTCTCAAATCCTTCCTTCTCTTCTCATTGCCTGCTTCCCTTGGTTGTCTCCTGGGCCCCTGCAGTGTCTCATAACTAGTCTCCACTCTGTTACTAGGTGTGCTACTCAGCTTTCCATTACTGTGTCAAAATAGTGATGATAGATAACTTAAAGGAAGTGGCTTGTGGTTTCAGAGGTTTCAGTCCGTGGTTGCCTGACTCCATTGTTGCTGGGCCAGGGTGGGGTAGTACATTAAAGCAGAGGGGTGTGGTGGAAGAAAGTGCTCACTTCATAGTAGCTGGGAAGCAAAGAGAACAAGAGACCCTACACTAGTGGTTTCCTTCTGCTGTGTTTGTTCCATCAGGGTATTCATGGTGGGTATTCATGGTGGTGATTGCTGCCCCCTGTGCCAATCATCTCTGGAAACACCCTCACACCCAGAAGTGTGTTTTCCTAAATTCCTAGGTGTTCCTTAATACTCAATTCAATCAAGATAACAATCAAGATTAACCTTGACACCACAGGAACTATCCAATGTGGAGATTGACTCAGATGATGTTTTATCTGCTGAGAATCTGCATCTGTGAAAAACTAACCAAATACCTTACCCTGAGGATCCCCTGGATGTGTCTCTCAGACTCTCCAAGAAATTTAATTCCTGACATTTTATGTTAATGGAATTAGGGATGTGATCGATTCGTGAGGACTCATGAATGGATTAATCATTTGTGGAGTGATGGGTTAAATGTCAAAGTGGCTTTATTATACAGCAAACTCTCAAGCTTGCTTGCTTACTTTGTCTCACCACGTGCTGCCCTCCATCATGTTCTGATGCCGGAATAAGTCTTTCTTCAATGCCCAGCAAATGCTGGCACCAGTCTGTTAGACTTTCCAGGCTCCATAATCATGTGCAAAATAAATCTCTTTTCTTTTTGAATTATCCAATCCGTGATATTTCAGTGATAGCAACAAACACAGACAAGACAATACTTGATGGGCAACTTTCACACTTTACCCCCTGCCTTTCTCTCCCATATGTCAGACTTGCAACTACTTTTGAAGAATGTGCAGTCTTACAAGAACTCTGCTTGGATCTTGTGCAGACTCCACTCTTGTCATGGGACTTCCTTCTCCTCATCTCTTGGGCGTCTTCTGGGTCCTCACTTCCTCCAGTCTGGGTATTACGAGTCCCCCCACCTGCCCTCTCAACACCCTGCCCCAATTGAACCACTCCATATTTTGATTGTTTCTTTTCTTGCCCTCCTTCTCTACTGGACTGTAAACTTCTCAAAGGCAGGCCTGGTGTCTTCGCTATTTCACTCTTCCAAATCTAACACCGTGCCTGGCACATAAAAACATTCATAAGTGTAGGAAGATAACCAGAAGGAACAAAGAGAGAAGGAAGAACAAATAGACTCCTTCCTAGTCAGGGGTTGGAAGGTTTTTTTCATCGTTCAGCACCATTTCTGAGTTTACACTGTGAGCTCTTGCATACAATCTTACCAGATTTGAAGAGAGTTACCTAATTAGTAACACATAATTTCTATCTGCCAGCAAATCACAGACCTGTAGGAGATCAAGACACCTAAACACCTAATTAGAGTAAATTATAAAATAAGAGCAGTGCCATACCAGGAGAGAGGAGAAAAGAGACTGACTGGGTCAGTTTGGGCAGCCTCAGAAGGTTTCAGGGTAAGAGCACGAGATTCTGTTCTTTTCCGTGGAGGACACCAGGACGACTCTCCTTGAAATAACAGCAACTGTCTCCATCTTGGCAAATCTGGTCCTATTTCCATGTACTGATATGTGCAGAGCTGGCTAGGACATTTCCTTATCCCTTCAACTGGCTTTAAGCAATGCAAATTGGTCCAGCCGAGCTGCTGGTGTGTGTGTGGTCTTTGAAGCAAGGCGACAGGTCAGTGTTTCCCCACCCCCGTAGCTCCCTAAACACATGTGTAAGCCAGGCGGGATGGAGAGCCATGCTCCACGCTGTCGGCTGGGATCGAGCCTCGAGAAAGAGGCTATGACTTCCCAGGGCATAGAAGATTACACATCAGAGCTGAAGTACCGACCTCAGAATATTAGATATTATCTTGAACTGTGTTATGCAGATTACTCCTTCTGCATATCCTTCCCTCTGCATACTGCAAAGGTGATTTCAGGCCACCTACCTAGCCCAGCTCATGGTACCCAGGGACTTTCTGCCATTCTCACAGTCACTCATCCCCGAGCCACTCCTCTCCTCAAGAATTAATAAAACCCAGGTTCAGCCTGAGTCATGGCCTTTGTTCCGGTAAACATCACTCTGGCTGGATTAGGACCCCTTGGCTCCCCACAACTATAAATATGCCTTAGTGTCTTTATTCTCGCCATGGGTTGCACTGGAAGTGGTAGATTGGAATTAACTTACTAGAATTCCAATAACTTTTCCATGGGATTACAAATATAAACTTCCCAGACCACAACGAGGACTGGGAAGTGTTCGCTATACTTTTCAATGATAGCAAGGGCCGACATTTCCTGGATGTCTCTCTGTGTGGTTACTGGTCCAGGCTCTTTACACTTACAGCTTCGTTTGCTCCTCACAGTAGCACTGTGGGATGATAGAGACCGGTATCTGCTGTAGTAACCATCCTCAAATCTCAGTAGTGTAATATAACAATATAACAAGAACTTGCTTCTCTGGGACACAAAACCTGCTGTGCGTCCGGGCCATCAGGGAGCTGTCCTCCCTGTGGTGACCAGTGACTCCATGTGCCCCTACACTTCCGGTCCCTATTTCGTGGTTGCAGCAGAACAGAGGAGTAGCGAGAATGGTGACAGAGCTGCTCTCTGCATCAGTCCAAGGTGACAGGTGTCACTTGTACTGCACCAGAAGTAGTCACAGGGTCCTGCGTCTCTAAATAGCTAAGAGGCTCAGTCTTTCATGTGCCTCAGAAAAGGAAGAGGAAATGTGTTTTGGTGAGCAAACGTCGTAGATTAATACGTGGCCCAGGTTTGACTCTAAATGAGCATCCCTCTAACAGGTTAATTCAGTGTCTGTTAGGGAAAGGAGAGGCATATGGTGGAAACCGGTCTCCCCTCTGGGATCTCTCCCCAGTGCCTGATGTCCACAGGGCTTGAATACTATGGGGAATGTGGTCAGGTAATACTCCCCAAATCCACCATCCTCCCAGTTTATGAGTGAGTTATCTGAAGAGGCTTTAGAGCCACCGAGAGGCGTGTCCCTCACCACCAGCCCAGTGGCTAGACAGAGAGTTTAAAGTAGGGAGGGGTGAAAAACTAATGAATTGCTTACCCAACACACCTGCCTTCTCGAACAGGGAGAGCAAACACTAAGGAAATGCCCGGAGAGCAGGCGTGCTGGGACGCGAGGTTATAAATGAGACCATCGCTGAGAGAGAAAAGCAGATATTCTAAGGCTGAAACCCTCATCTTCTCCTTCTCCTTCCCCTCTTCCTCGTCTTTCTTTTTCTTTCTTTTAATACTTGTGCATAGAGTTCAGACTTCAACGTTAATATAAAAAATGTGTAGTGTAATTTTGCACAGGATTTGTAGTACCTCAGAACACAGGAGACAAGCATCACTTTAGCATTAACAAAAACATTAAAATTAAGTAACTAAGAAATCAAAGGTATAAATATTAATCTAACCAGTGATTTTTCTGTTGCAACATAATCACCACAGTTGGAAGGTTGTTCTTCCCCAACGATGTGACCTCAATCTGGCCCATCTGGCTCAGCAGCCCGGGGTCATCTGGTCACTCATTCACATCTGGAGGTTGGGAGGTGATGAGATTGGTGGAAGGCAATGCAAATCCACCCGACCTGGGCAGAGTATTCGGGCTTTAGTACTCGTGCTATTACTGAGGCCAAGGAGACGAAGAGCTCCTTGCATCACATCCAAGCTGTTCCTAGGTTTTTTCCATCCGGCTTCATTTTCACATCGTATATCTGTGCAGAGTGCTGTGAAGGGCACATGTGGCAGAATCTCATTTTTTATGTGACCATGCATTAATTATACATATTAATGAGGTTCGGTGTAATATTTCCATGGATGCGTGCAGCACTCATGGACCAAACCAACCACCCTTTCCCCACCCTCCTCCTTTCCCCCACCCATCACCCTCCCCAATCCCTAGTAAACGTGATTCTATTTTCAGGTCCATTGTTTTATTGTCTACCTATGAGATCATGCGGTACTTGTCCTTTTGTGTCTGTCTTGTGTCATTCCATGTAATGTACTCTAGCTTTATCTGTTTTGCTTCAAGTGGCAGGATTTCATTCTTCACTGATTCTATATCTTGACTGTTGTGAGCAGTGCTGCAGCAAACATGGAGCTGCAGATATCTCTTTGGCAAGCAGATTTCATTTCCTTTGCATACATCCCCCAAAGTAGGGTAGCTGCAGTGTGTAGAGGTATTTTTAGTTTATTTTGAGAACCTCCATATTGAGAGCCCCATTCTTAAACTGGGATGTGAGTCACAGAATTCATACTATTAAAACAATTTCCTCCAGGCCCTTGGATGTGACAGACACTAACCTGTTCCAGTGTCCTCAGTCGGGGGAGCCCCCCACCCCTGTGCATTTTTCCCAGGGAGGACACTTTGACCCACAGAGACTTGGGAGTGCGGACCACCTGATGTTCTCCCACCCACTCTTGTGGTCACAGTCTACAGAGGTGTGGCTGCCCTTCACCTCTGTCCAACCTGATCAAACCCCCAAATAAGCATTAGGAGTCCTTGGTTCTATCCCTTCTCCCCACCCCCACACTGTGATTCTGAAGTGATTGAAGAATCCTGGGATATGAGAAGAAACCAGAGCAGTTACTCAGAGGACTCACAGCTATTCATGCTAATGGGACGTGAGATACAATTTTCCAAGGAGTCATTTTCAGAAAAACCTTGGCAATGAGGTCATTAATTGATCTTTCTATATTAAATATAGTAAGCTCTGTTTTGAGATTGGGCACAAGATCTTTTTAAAATTTTTGACAAGTTAACTCTAAAAATATTCATAACTTGGAGAGCATTTATTTCAGATGCTCAAAAGATAAAGGATTGCTTCCCCTTAGTGATCTGAGATTGTCTTTATTTTTATGAAGCTTTAAGAATTTCTCGATATGAGAATGAAAAAAATTATGTTGGCTTTGCACTAAATTAGAGCGTTGTTTATTCTTATAGCATTTCAATTAATTGCTCCTAGTGTAAGAGCAAAGTTACAAAGTAGCACACTTATAGAAATTTCATAGCAGAAATTAGAAATCAGTTAGTAGCCTCTGACTAAGCTCCTGCTGCCTGTCACGTAGTTAGACTGCTAAATCTCAGGCAGCCTTGAGTGTCTTGAGTGCAGCTGCAGTTTCTAGATAACGCACTAGGTCAGTCTGACTGCGTCCAGCTGTAATGTCTGTGTTTTCCTACCCAAAATGATATGTTTGTAGTTTTTCCATCTTGCTTCAAGGACTTTGGGCCTGAAGCAGACCAGCCCACTCAAGGACACATTAACTTTACCTGCTCAGCTCAGACCCCTCCTTTCCTTCCCAGAATGTTATAAACAATTCGTTATAAGTAAGATTACTTAGAATAACTCTGCCTGGCAACCTATGATGTCATTCATGTAACCAATCATGTAATAATCTGCAATCAGCTTATACTTCCCGCTTGCTAAAATGTATTTAAACTGAACTCTAAACTGACTCAGGGCTAGTGATTTGGACTTGGTTCCCATTGGCCCACTAGCATTAAAATAAAGTTGCCTTCCAGCCTCCTCAGTGCAGAGTGTTTTCCTTTAGGGCCTAGTTTGTTTTTCTCCTGCAGCATTAGGACACATGGCAAGGGAGCTGCAGGGAGGACAATCCTCACCTCTCCCCTGCCTTGCAAGAACTGACTGCTCATACCATCCTGCCTATGTAATTGAAGCCTTCACATCCTAGGATGAAATTGTGTTGGAGTTCTGTATGTTTGAGAAATTGTCTTTTGAAGGCCTGAGATAGAGGTTCCCATTGTCAGTGACCCTGGGGAACCACCAACCCTGAAACAAGGGTCTAAATCTGGGAGGTACACTTACACTAAAGCCGGGAATGCCAACTTGTCCCTCTCTCAAGGTCTAGCCCCACATGCAGCTGTGGAGTGGCGGGTTCATTCTGGGACCTACCTGCCACTGAGCTTGCTCTGCAGTGGAGATGGGCATGGAGGCAAGGAGCATGCATAGGGAAGACAATGGCTCGAGCTCAGGGTCACTGAGCAGCCTGCAGACCTGAGAAAGCTATGCACACTTAGCCCTGTCCACACTCCTGGGGACTTCCCTCTTTTGACATTCTCTATTTAATCTGGTGCACCTTGGGAAGTACTTCAAAGAATCAACAACTGGAATCTCATCTTATTAAAAAGTTTTTGCACATCAAAAGAAATCACCAACAGAGTGAAAGGAAAATCCATAGATTGGGAAAATATTTTAGCCAACTGTCTCTCAGACAAAGGACTTCTATCTAGAACATATAAAGAATTGAAAAAAATCAGGCCCCCAAATTCAAAGACCCAATCCAAAAATGGGCATCTGAGATGAATATGCACTTCTCAGATGAAGAAATACAAACAGCAAATAAATATATGAAAAAATGTTCAACATCATTTGTCATTCAAGAGATACAAATTAAAACAACTCTGAGATTTCCATCTCACCCCAGAAAGAATGGTTATTATGAAGAAATCAACCAATAACAAATGCTGGAGGGGCTGTGAGGAAAAAGGAACCCTTCTCCACTGTTGGTGGGAGTGTAGACTGGTGTAACCACTGTGGAAATCAGTGTGGAGATTTCTCAAAAAACTAGGATTAGAGGTCCCATTTGACCCAGCTATTCCTCTTCTGGGTATTTTCCCAGAAGAATTAAAAACATCATACCACAGTGATATATGTGCACCCATGTTTATAGCAGCACGATTTGTAATAGCAAAATCTTGGAAACAACTCAAATGCCCATCAACCAAGGAATGGATAAAAAAGATGTGGTATTTCTACACAAAGGAGTACTACTCACATATAAAAGAGGATAAACTTGAGGCTTTTATAGGTAAATGGATGCAACTAGAGACACTACTCATAAGTGAAATAAATCAGACTTGCATGTGTAAACATCATATTGTCTCCCTAGTGTAAGAAACTGAAAGAATAAATAAGATCCAAAATCTACAATAGATATTGCGAAAGGGAAGGAAACTGTTCAAAAGGAAAGAACAACTGAGATGGAGGAAAGGAGAAAAGAAAAAATATATATATATAAATACACGCAAGATAGCTAAGATAATTATACTACTAATTTCTTTTAGTTCAAGATAGCTAAGATAATTATACTACTAATTTCTTTTAGTTCATTGAAAAGAACGGCTTGTGCTTATATCGTTTGATCAGTTCTGCATGCCTATATCTTGTAATCTGAGCAACTACTTTGGAGATAACAATACACAATACATTAACCATTGTTAATTTCCTACTATCTTGTTTTGAAATTCTGTATCACTGTTTTTATTGTTGTTTTTTTCTCTTTAAAATAAAGAAAAATCTGGGGCACCCTTCTTTTTCATTTAATAACTCCTTTAAATCTTTCTACATACCCGTGCTCCTCCTCTAAGAAAGAAATAAAAGGGGAAATCAAAATATAAAAATATATAAACATAAGCATAAGAAACTTTTCTTCAAAATCACAACCTTGTTCTTGTTTCCCATTCTCTTCCTCTCCTGCCCTATCTTCCTTTGCCATTTCTCTTTTTATGTATATTCTTCCTCCATCTGGCAAGAAGGACAAAAATCAAATTCAGCCCTGTCAATTTTTAATTTATATTAGCAGGTTTCATTAAAAAGAAGTACCAGAGATGAAGGTGACACTCCTGGTCATCACCACATTCCTCAGTGTTCATGTCAACCACGATCCATTTCTAACTATTAGATCAAGTTACCTGGAGTTTGTCGGTTTCAGATGATGCCCAGGTGAGTGAGACACCCCAGCCTCTGCGGTCTTTTATTTACGTATCCCTCAACTGTGTAAAAAGATATATTACCAATTAAAGGAAATAAGTGCAGCGCAGTATGACAAACCAAAGGACAGCAAGTCGGTATATTCCAAAGAACTAAGATATCTGAGGAGTCATCTAGCAAAACCTCTTCCATTGAGTGATCAGGAAAAGGAGGGTGAGGCTGTGCCTTGCTGCTGGGTGCTGCCCTTGACCTTCAGAGAGGGGCTTAGCAGGTCTGTGCTTCAGGGTCACGATCTTTGAAATGAGGCTGGTATTAACACCTGCCTCCCAGAGCTGCTGTGTAAATGAATGAGATAATCCTTGCAAAGCACTTAACTAGTGCCTAGAATAAAGCAAGCACTCGATTACTATTAGCTGTAACTAGAATGGCATTATTGTCATCATGCCCAAATCCCTGAGCATGTTGGGGGCGAGTCAGGGCCAGACACAGCATCTGTGCTCCTGACCATGTTTTGGGTACAGGATGGCTTTTCCTTTCATGAGTGACTCAACAAATGAGAGGTGCCCATGGCAGTCCTCTGAGACATTTAGGATCGCAGTTGGAATGAGACAGAGCTGAGATCCCCAAAATGACATGGCTTCCTTTCAGCCCTGTGAACCTGAGCAAGGTATTGGGCCCCTCCAGGCACCAGTTTCCCCACATTTTAATGAAAGAAACAGCATGCCTTAAGGACTGGTGGTGAGGCCTAACTGAGATTGTGTCAGTTGCTTTTAGGGAAAAACGCTTCTTCAGTGGTAGCTGTTATTTTACATGTGTATTGGGAGCAGAGGAGAATAAAGAAGTGTGAGGGATGAGCCAGACTGTTTTTAAGAAAAGCGTGAAGCTTCCACAAATGAGTGAGAACATTCAATATTTGTCTTTCTGTACCTGGATTACAAATGTCTTTCTGTACTTACAATCAGAATATATAGTTAATGTTTAAATTAAAAAATGCATTACAGCCAAAGATACATTGCCATGACTCCCCCTTGGTTCGAACACACTTATCCCATCATTCCTGCCACTTTCTGAAGCAGTTCTAGAAATCCTCTTTCCAGAGTGTCTTTATGAGGTGTGATCAAAAATGTTGTGAATGCTGCTACCATCCAATTTGGTAGGCTCATTAAAACATCATGGTGTGTCTCACGCCATTTGACTTCTGGCTGTTTCCTAAAGTCAAAATGACCATGGAAGGTAAATGTTTTGAATTGATTCAGGGCATAGAAGCAGCCATGACAGGGCAGCTAAAGACACTCACCAAAGAGGACTTTCAGAACTGCTTCAGAAAGTGCCAAAAACAATGAGGTAACTATGTTCCAAAGCCAGGGAGAGTATTCTGAGGGAGACTAGTGAACAATCATGATTTTTAATTTAGTCACTGTACTTTTTTAATCACACATTATATTTCACTCAATACAATGTTCTCAGTTCTATCCACATTGCCACAAATGACAGGATTTTATCCTTTTGTGGCTGAATAATACTCCATTGTGCATATATACTACTTTCTTTACCCATTTATCCACCAATGGACATCCTCATTGATTCTATATCTTCAACACTGTGAATAGTGCTACACTAAACATGGCATGCAGATATATTTTGGTATACTGATTTAATTTCCTTTGAATATATATACCCAGTAGTGGGTTTGGGGGATTATACAGTAGATGTATTTCTAAGTTTATGGAAAAGCTCTGTACTGATCTCCACAAGAGCTATACTAATGCACATTTCCACCAACAGTGTATAAGGGATGTCTTTTTTCCACTTTGCACATGCACTGTTTTGTTATTTGTTTGGTGTAATAAGAGCTATTCTGACTGGAGTGAGGTGATATCTCATTGTGGTTTTGACTTGCATTTTCCTGATGATTGATGATGTTATGCATTTTAAAAGCTGGTTACATGGAAGTTGAGAGCAAAATAGAGGCCACTGGAGGGTAGGAAAGGGACAGAGGAGAAAGTGAGATGGCAGATACTGGGGACCAAAATACAATAAGAGGGGAATAGTAATTTTAGTGTTATATGGAACCTAGGGAAACCACAGTCTGTAACAATTAGTTATATATTTCTAAATAACTAGAGGAGGGACATCTGAGGGTTTCCAGTGTATACACATGGTAATATTCGAAGAGATGGAAATACTAATTATCCTGACTCGGTCATCATACAATACATACATGTATTAAATTGCAATGCTATACTCCATACCATTAAAAGGTACATTATTTTAAAGGTAGATTCCAAATATTTGACAGAAAGCTTTCCCTGGAAGAGGCCATTTGGAAGGTGAAAGGCCACAGCAGACTGAGGCAAACAAGGAGAAAGATAAGATAAGTTCCTCTCTCTCTGCGTAGCCCAGTCTGGCTTCCCCCTTCTCAGAGTCACACCTCAAGTCTATCATTTTATTTTCAGAAATTATGTCTTAAAATGTGGCAAGTAGACATGCAGCTAACATCCTTGAAACTTATGGAGCTACCAGAAAACTGCTCCAAAGGAACATTTCCCAGTGAAACCAGATCAGACCCAGGATTTATATCCCTTCTGAGAAAGCAAAAACATTTGCACTCCATGTCATCCAAATGTTTGGGGCTCTGCTGCCAAACCTAACATGCTAAGCCTGGCAGGCACGTCAGGCTCCAGAGTGGTTCTGTGGGTTGGGAACCCAAAGTTCAGGAGCCCCCGTCTGCCTAAATCATAACAGCTCCACGTTTGGGGAGGAAATTAGCTCAGAGAAACACCAAGTGTGATAAAAAAAAAAAGAAATAGATTGACACTGCAATAAAATAAGCTCTTCTACCCTCTGCAAACCCCTTGAGTCCCCAGAGGTGTATTTATTCCAAAAATAGCATTGCATTCACGTTATGTTCTTGGTTCAAAACAGGCCACAGAGAGGTCCACATCTCCCCTCCCTGATGGAAGGTAGCTATGCCCAGGGTCCATCTCGCTTCCACAGATGTCACAGGCTGTCATTGCTAAGTGTGAATGTTTCCATGTAGTGCACAGGTCAAAAAAACAAAGAGAACCAAATACATTCAAGGACATAAAAGTATCAGGCTTAGGCAGCAGAATGTGACGTTATCCTTGCTTGGCTTAGGTTGGCAGGCAAGGAGAGGGGCCACTGGAGGTTTTTACCAGGCCCAGGAGATCTGAGTTTCAGCCCTTTTTAATGCCAGTTCCCTTCTGGCCTGGTGTGAGTGGCTATGTGGCTTTACCCAAAGCTCCTGCAAGCTTGAAGGGTAAATGAGCTCATATTGAGAGTTGAGATAAAAGAGAAAGGTACACAGGGCTTCTGAAAGAATAATTGTTAATGGCTGGAAATTTGCAGAAAGTCCCTTGATGGGGCAGGGACTCCATGCTTTCTGTGCCCTGCCTTTGGCCCTCATGGAAAGGGCACTGTGTTCTTTCCTTCCTGCTCTGTGATTAAATGCCCACAGCATGGAGAGAGCAGTGAGCCACACAAGAAGATTCACACCCTTCTGCTGTGTAGACAAGTTATTTGAAGTAACAGTCAAAATTCAATGTGATATCTCAGAATCTAAGACTTATACCTAAACTGCAAGTCCAGAAGAGGGGAACTTGGGAAATTCCTTTCAACTGATGTTAGGAGAAAAAGGGGAGGAGTGAGAATCAGCAGAACAGTTGATTTACATTGACCATGAATTTCTTGCTGATGAAAGATACTGAATTATGTGGTGGTAGAGGCTTAATTTAATCTTCTCCATTAGCACCTAATTTACTGCCACCTCTTTCTTTTGTAAGTCATTCTTTCAAATTATGTTATAAAAGCAAGCATGCTCATTCAAAAAGATATAAATGGTAAGGTAGAGAGAATAAAATGGAAGGTCTCCGATCATACTCCATTCGTGCCTTCCCACCTTTAGGCAGAGTTAGATTACTGCTAATGGTACATCGATGCAATCAGAAATATTGGTGTGTTTTTGTGTGTGCCCATGGTGGCAGGGTTTCAAAACAACTAATATTGATATTATACTACATATGTATTATTCTGCAACCTAGCTCTCTCCCTTAATAGTGTATGAGAGACATCTGTGATGGTTAAGGTGGAGTGTCAACTTGATTGATTGTGTCTGGATGTGTCATGGAGGCATAAACTTGGGGTCTATATCTGGTCCCTCCCCTCTTCCTCTCTGGCAATGTTCTCCTTCTCTTCTTCCCAGCCACCATGGACTAAACATCTTTGCTCTGCCACATTCTTCTACCAGAATCTTTCTGCCTTGGAGCCAGCTGACCATGGACTGAACCCCTTAGAAACCATGAACCAAATAAACCTGACCTCCCTTAAGTTGTGTCAGGGATTGTATCCCAGGGATAGGAAAGCCAGTACAACACCTTTCCATTTCACCATTCCTCTATTTCTAGAGAATCCTTACTAAGCTCTACCCCTTTCATGAACATTTTTCTGCCAACTCCAGTGCTTCATTCCTTGAAAGAATTGATGTAATAGTATTGAGGATCTTAAATGCATCTTGGCTTAAGGTAAGTGCTTTATAGTTTACTGTCTTGTATCTTTGCAACAATCTTTCCATGTTAGCATTATGGTCCCCATTTTTAGAAGGAAATTGAGGCTAAAAAAATTAATTACTCTGACCATGGTCAAGCAGTGACTAATTCCATGGAAAATCCAGGATTTACCCCAAGCATTTCTTGTTCCCAAGCCCATGTCCTTTCCATTATGGGGCTTTCATGCTTTCATTCCACCCACTCATTAAGCAAACAGCATTTTAGTGTGTGTCACTGTGCTTTATTTTAGGTGCTAGAGGTTCAGAAATGAGAAAAAGCAATTTTTGTGACCGTGTATTGCTTATTTCCTGTCTTATTATGTCCAGGTTTATTTATAGAATAAATGTGTCATTATCACAGGGACAATGAAGGTTTCTACAGAACCAAACCAAAACTCAAGAGAAGTGCAGGGTGTTTTGCTTCACCATGAGATACAAGGGGAAAAATTATACTATTTTTCAAAATGCCAAGATACCATTATTATCACCAGAAACACCAAAAAGAAAAAATTAACCTTCCCATTAATCAAATTTAACCTTAATCAAGTCTGTCTTAATCATCAGTTTACTGAGTTTGCAATGACAAAATACCAACAACTGAGCAGATTAAACAACATTTATTACAGCTGGAGGCTAGAAATTCCAATCCCATAGTGGTGGCCAGTTTGGTGCTATGGTTAGAGCTGGTCTCCTTCTCACTGTCTCCTCACATGGTGGGAGAATGAGAAATTTCTCCCTCTTCCTCTTTCTGTCAAGCCACTAATCCCATCTGAGGGCCCCACCCTCATGATCACATCTAACAGGAATTGTCCCCTACAGGCCTTACCTCCAAATATTTACATACTGGTTTACAGCTTCAACATATGAACTTTAAGAGAGACACAATCTACTTCATAGCAATATGCTTCTCTTCTCTAATTCTTATAATAAGAATATTCACTGTTGAAAAACTAAACCCCACCTGAGCATTAAATTCACATCTTTTCAAATATTTCTTTGCCATTCAACCATGGGCTTTTTAAAGATAATGCCCCAAACCAAATCTTAACCTAGTAAAAAATGAAACACTTTTGTGTATTCTCAAGTGTTCTGTCCAGCTTAAATGCTATGCCAGGACATGTATTCCAGAGATATTGGGCCTGGCTCAGTGGCAGAACACTTGCCTAGCATACTTGAGGCACCACAAAAACAAAAATAAGAGAGACATACCTCTCAGAACAGACAAGTGTGCTGAGTCTGTTCAGGTAGAATGTTGCCATTTGGAGACCACATCTACATCCTACATCTGTCAGAACATGACAAGGATATAAAAAGGTAAATAGATTTCATTTTAAAATGTTAATTAAGTAGAATAAGTAAGTTTAAATTATATATAAATATTGGCTCCATGGAAATTACATGGGAATGGGGGAACTGGAATGACTAGTAGGAAAAAATACAAAATATAAAACAAGTATAGTATAAGCCTATTTAAATTGGGGATGGGGAGTTAGCTAGGGCTAATTTTTGCAGATTAGCCAATGTATGTGTGAAAACATTGAAGCATGTGATTTAAAAAATTTTTTTTGTTTGAAAACTTAAAGTTTGTTCGAAAACCCAAGATTTTGTTCACTGTCTCTGATGTTGACCAAATGTCCAGGGGAATCCCCTTCATTTAAGATTGTTCACAACTGACCCTGCTGTAAAGGAAGACTTCCACCAAAAATATTCCTTTTCCTTTAATAGATATCCTTCCACATGGGCCTTTGAAAAATTAAATGCCTTGTCTGAAACTGCCTTGCTTATAATTAAGTATAAAAGCACAGGAGAAAAGCTGCACTGACAGGTCATCAAGGAAGCACTGACCCTGGCTTGTAGCCATGAGGATAAGCCATCTGCACAAAAGCCAAAGTCCAGGAGATGCATGGCATGCAGGCTGAATCAGGGCCAGTTAGCACTGCCGAAGAATTCAACAGAAGGATTGACGCCATAGGCACACATCACACTGAGACAGAGGTCAAGTCAGAGTGTGGAATTGTCCCCATAGTCAGCATTTTAAAAAATGGGCCACTTTTGCAGGTGCTAGGATGTCCCCAGGTTCTACAAAGTGTTTCTCCCAGTCCATTACCAACTTGAATCCTCTATTTTGATGAAGGCATTTTGTTTCTTAAGAAAATAAGGTCAGGCATAGTGGCACATGCCTGTAATCCCTCCCATTCAGGGGGCTGAGGCAGGAGGATCACAAGTTCAAACCAGCCTGGGCCACTAAGCAGAAATTTGTCTCAAAAAAAAAAAAGTTTTTAAGGTAAAATAAGCTACTTTCAATAATAGACACATTAAATCATCATTGACCCACTATCTCCTTAATATGGATCATTCAATAAATAGTAACTGAAATTGGACTATAGGAAAGGTGTTGTACCAGACAAGGAAGACAAAGAAGGAGACATGGAGCAAACACATAAGTTTCTAAAGTCATGGAAATCTGAACAGTGAACACATGTCCGGGTTCACTTGTCTTCCCAATGTCCTTTGTCCTTGTGGAGGTAAAGAGCTTGATTCTGAGCAGACTGTCTGGCTGTATTCAGGGTCCTCACCCTACCTGGTGATGCTGGGAAATCAAACCAGGGATGGCAAAACCCTCTTCCCCAGGTAGTTGTAAGAATTAAATTATTATAGATAGTCAAGTTAGGTAGAAATATTATAGGCAGTCAAACGGGGTTAGGCCCTTGAGACAGTCAATATAAAAGATAAAAATACATTACAACTGTGGCCAGAGGTGCATCTGTTAGAGGTCAGGCCTTAAGATAAAGACAACATGACCAGGCCTACATGCTTCCCCAAGGGATAAGATAAGTGGTAACACCTGGTCCAATAAAGTCTAGATAGGCATCACTCACCCTGGTGGGTGAACAAGACCCCCAGACCCATCCCTTCCTAAAAAGTTTTTTGTTCTTTCCATATACACTTGCTATGTTACCTGCTTCCCCATTAGATCAATATTACCTAAGTGCCTATACTTATAATCTTATTGTTTAATCATAGCTTTAACCCACGTTATACCTACCTCATGATTTAGCTCTATAACACTTCCTCTGTGAAGTGGGGACCATGGCAACCCATTCAGGTCCCCTCTTGTCTCTCTCAAGAGCTGTATTTCTCTGTCAATAAAATTTCCTACTCTTAACCTCTGTTGTTGCTTAAAATTAATTCTTCTAATTTGAGAAACATAAACTCAACATATCAAACATCTAGCAAGTTGAGACTTACATTATATAATCTAAAGGTCCCATATCATTTGGAGGTTCCACCAAGATAATCAGAAAAAGATAGGAGTTTGCTCTTGTTTCAGAGATTCTAGATTGTGGCTCATTTAGGTAACCAGAAGTTATTATCCTTGTCTGTCAATTGCTTAAGACAGGGCATAAAAATTCTTGTCTTTTTATGCATTTTTTGTTAAAACGATGATAAATTTAAATTAAAAAATAATGATATCTCTTTATTGAGACTTTTTTTTTTTGGGGGGGTACTGGGAATTGAACTCAGGACTTCACACTTGCTAGGCAGGCGCTGGGCCACTGAGCTATCTCCCTGGCCCAGACATTTTGTTTTTGCAGGCAAAAATCTTGTATTCCTGTTTTGTATATGCTACATTTGGACTTACTATTTGTTAAATTTACTAGTGTTCCTTGTTTGACCTGTTTGACTGCTGTGGTTTGTTATCTTAGACAACAGCACTAAAAAAAAAAGTAGTGTTAGAACATCCCCTAGTAGACTTTGATACTAACCAAAATGTAAATTTATAAAATGCTGTAAATGGGTCTTTTTATTAAATCTAGTTTGTATTTAAGAAATATACATATGTATTAATTAGTCAGGGAACTGCATTTGCCAGTTAAAAGGCAACAGGCCAACAACCATTCTTAAGACTTAGAGGACAGGTTTCACTGGGACAGTCTGGCCCAGTCACCCCACTACACTCTAGAGGAAATGTCGAGCCTACTGTGCCTTGGTTTCCTTTCTGCTGTGATCTACTACTGAGGAGGCAATCTTAACTCTTGAGATTCCCCACTCTCATTTTTCCAGGCTGAGGGTGATGACTCATGGGCAAATTGTCTTAATAACTCACCATGAGCATAAAAAGAAGACTTCCTTTTACTGATCGTTTCCTGCCATTTTATACTTTCCACTTTTTAGAGGCATGTTTCTGCTAAAGATTAGAGAAGAAAGAACCCTAAACTGTCTCAACCTTTCCCTCCTATCCAACAACTAAGAACTTTCCAGCTGAGCCCATAAAAAATGAGTATTAGCTAACACCAAAGACAAAAAATTCACCTTAGATGAAAAACACACACCCAGTCCCTGGGTCAGATGAGACATCAAAATTTTGCCCATCCAGAAAAACACACATGAAAGCCATGTCCCATCCTAGTGTTCTGGGAAACAGTCTTCCTTGGGAGACTAAACCTGAGATTCTGTGGGAAAAACTGACTTCTGGGTAAGACAAAAAGAGCTATTTCCCCAAGCACAATACTTAAGACAGCAAAACACATTTAGTTTAAGAGAAAATCCCCAACCTCCTAGCTCTCTTTCTCCCCTCCTAGGTCTCATTCTCATTATTTATGTGCGAGAGAGAAAAATACTTTCACTAATAAGTAGTGGTTGGTAGACGATAGGTACAAGTTTTAACCTGTGAGCTTAATAAGTGTTACTAATATAGGGACAAAAATACTTTAGAGTATATTTTAAATAAAACTTAGCTTTGTCTTGCTGCTAAAAACAAACTGCCTAGGTGATAAGGTAGACAGCACAAATGTCTTGGGGACCTCTTTGCTCTAGGGCCCAGGGCAAGATTTTTCTGAGCCGTTACTTGCCTCTATCTGTCTCTGGAGGTGATTTCTTTTACAGACTGGGAAGTGCTCCAACCATTTCCAATTTGCCCTTTTTCCTTTTTCCTCACTCTCTTTCAAAACATTATAAAACAGTTGATCAGGTCTCCTGATTATTGTTTTAATTTTGCTAACGATGCTTCCTTCTCTAAACATGACTGTTACAGCTGGAATCAATTATAGCTTGTGTTTCTAAAACTACATGCTGGAGTTAAGAATGTGAGTTCCCAGGGAAAATAGGGGTGTGAGTTGGTAAGGGTGGCTAGCCCAACCCCACCTATCTTCTGGTCACTCTCCAGATAGCAGCCACCTGCTCTGGAGTGGATCACCTCAGAGAACACCTTGAGAGGATATAAAAATCAAGTAGGGATTAAAAGGGATGCCTATTTTCCTCTTATATTTCAGATGGAAAACTCAATGTCAAATTCTCTTACTCTTTTAAAATATATTCTTAAGTACTAAAAATTGTTCAACCATCACATATTAAGAAAGAGCTATTTAATATGTTTCTGCACCCATACATGGCCTGCCTACCCACTAGACAACATAAAATAAAATACAGAGAGACAAAATAAAATACAGAGAGAAATATTAATTATGACACTATTTCACAACTAAAATTATACTACAACAGAGAAAAATGGTCAAAATTACCATATGTTCAGACTTTCTTTGCATCAAGAGAGAATTCTTACTTGTGTTCAAAATATAAACATAAGCTACACGAACACACACAAAAACATTTCTGACCCTTAAGGCACAATCAGATGCATCTACTATCACTGAGCCTGAGGTTCCCCACCCTTACACTTCATACCCTAAAGATGAGGTTTCCGAGGCAACCTTAATCAAAACCTCATCCACTATCACTAAGCCTGAGATTCCCCCACCCCTTACCCTTTAGACTCTATGGACCAGGCTTCCAAGCCAACCATAATTAAAGCCTCTACTAAGCTACATCCATCCTTAGCTAATTTTGTCCAAGTCCCTCAGGGACAATATCCCTTACAAAAAATACGTGGCAAATTTGATGACACCCATGTCCATGTGTCCTTTTCTCTCAGTAACCTCAAACAGAGCAAACAAGATCTAAAAACTTTTCAAATGCCCCTGATAAGTACATTAAGGTCTTTAAGAGACTTACTCAGACATATAAACTAAACTAAAAAGATATAATGTTACTCTTAAATCAAACATTAACTTCTAATATGAGAGACAACCAGCATTATAAGCTGCTATCCATTTAGAAATAAATATCGTATTGTTAATTTTAAAAGGCCCAAGGTAAGAATGCCAAAAAAACAGCCATTTCCTACTAGAGCCCAAACAGTCCCTACACAAGATCCCTATTGGCCTACCAACTAAACAAAAGATTAAAATATAAAATATCTTCAGACATATATTCCTAAATGTCTAAAAAAGATAAAAAAAATAAGCCCTTCAATTATTTTAAATTGTCAACTATTCCTCAAAAAAAGATAAAAACCCCTTTGCCTTCTCAGATCATTTATAAGAGACATTGATAAAACATACATCCCTAGCTCCTGAGTCAATAAAAAGATACATTATTCTTCAAAACAAGTTTATTGGGCTGGTGAGATGGCTCAGCGGCATAAGTGCCTGCGTGGCAAGCACGAGGTCCTGAGTTCGACTCCCAGTACCCACATAAAAAAAAAAAAGTTTATTACCCAGTCAGCCTCCAATATTTAAAAAAAGCTACAAAAGATGGTTTTAACTCCAAATAGCTCAGTTAATACCTCAATAAAAATTGACCCCTGCATATTTTATAATCGAGACTAAAAAGAGGCCAAAGAGAAAAAAACAGAGACCAAGAAAAAGTGGCCGCCTTAGTTACAGCCTTAAAAATATTAAACTCTGTGTCTGATTCTTGGGGCTCCAAAAAAAGCTCAATGCCTAAACTCACTTGGTACTGCTACAAAAAACCAGGCCACCTTCAAAGAGACTATAATAAAAACCATCATGACAAGAGGCCCCTAAGCCATGCCCTGATTACAAAGGTGACCACTAAAAGTCAGACTGCCCCTGAGATGCAAGTTGTAAAGATCAGAGCCATCCTACCAGTTAGTCCAGCAAGATTAAAGGGCCTGGGCCACTCTCTACGTTCTCCCTCTGGTCAGACTGTCATCTCCACAGAAGAGCCCCAGAAAATCATGACTATTAAAAAAAAAAATACAGCCTATTGCTACCACTGGCACATCTCTCAGTCTTTCATTTCAACCCTGGCCTCTTTCCAGCTGTCATACTTCAATAAAAAGAGTCACTAAAAAAAATAAATAAACAACTCACTCTTTCTCACGGCCCTTATGCTATAGCTGAGATGGTTTCTCTTCACTCATTCCTTTTTAATTATGCCTAAAAGTCCAGTTCCCCTCCTGAGGAGAAAAATTTTATCTTGTTTAAATATTATGATATACCTACATCCGCTCTCTTCAGTTAGCCCCCACCTCCTGTTTCCATCACCCCTAATAATAGCATCAAATTATCACCTCTCTAGTGGATAAATGATCCATCACCTTCAAAAACCCCACCAGCAACCAAACTTTCAACACAGTGAACCTTTTTAGGGGCTATACTGGGCCCCAGCTGTAACAGGGACGGGACTGGGAACCGTGCTGAAACCCAGCCTCAGCTGCTTTTAAATGTGTGGATATGAAGGAGAGTCGGGGTGGTTATAGGGGAGCATTCTTCAGGAAAGCGGGTGTCTGGGTTTGTGGGAGTTTGGTATTTAACTGTTTATCTCTTTGAATTGTGAAAAGGGGGTTTGGTGGTAATATAAGTGGAAGGGAAGGGACAGGTTGATGATTTGTGAAATGAGAAGGACTGCATTTCCCTGCACCTGTCCCTTTCCCTTTGTCTCACACAGCTGTATGTCTGCGGACAATTTCCCCACTGCTCCAGTCCTCAGACTATTCGCCTACAAAAATGTACAGAATTAAACCTATATAGGGCCTCTCCTAGCTCTAAAAATAATTTTATTCCTCCATTTCAATCTTTCAGTTTTCTGAACATCAAAGAGAGCTATAAAGGTTAATGTGTGCAAGTAACTTTCTTTGAAATGCTGTCTTTTACTGCTGAATGCATGCATGCCATGAAATGCAAGGCAGCCAGTTCAACATGGTCCCAGCAAGTGTGCACATGTGTGTCAACTGTGTAAATAACATACGTCTTCCTTCACTGTCTCAAGCAATGACCTTCATACTCATTGTCTACCTGTTTCACTGCAGTCAGTTCTTTGAATGGGGCTGACAATATTTACACCCTTGAACACCAGAAAATGGGGTCCCATTCCAGATGCACAGTTAACACTTGGACTTGTAGATCACTTATAATTGGCCCTCCTGGCCAATTACAATAGAGAATTTGAATGCACATGAAAATATTCAGGAAAGTAGAAAATTAAATAGACCTTTTTTTTTTTTTGTGGGTACCGGGGGTCAACCTCAGGACCTTGTGCGCCAGCAGGCGCCCGTGCCGCTGAGCGATATCACCGGCCCTTTTTTTGTATGTGGGTTCTGGGAGTTGAACTCGGGCCCTCGTGCTTGCCAGGCAGGCACTTCTATATACATGTGGAAATACATCTTGCAAACCGCAGGAAACATGTTCAGATTATTTCTGCTAAGGCTTGGGCCGTGTTTAGCCAGGCTTTTTTAATAAGGAGCGATTTGACTATGAGCTTCACAAGACAAAATAACACTCAACAGAAAGCCGCACGTTCTTAGCACGAATGCCATAAACTTGCGCCACGAAGCCTATGGCAGACTTGCTGGGTGTCCCAGCAATGGGGGGTGAATGGTAACCTCATTCATTCTCTTGCTGCGAAGACATCTTGAATGTCCTTAGATGCTCATCCAGTAACCATGGTGCTGTGCTTCTAGAAGATTTGCTACTGTATATCCCATAAGCACTTAAATATCTTTCATTGGTGTAACATGGACAAGCAGAGAGAAAAGTTCATTTCCCTCCCAGGATCTACCAAGTAGCCAGGGGATGCTTCTTCCTGGCTGGTCCCAGACTTGATGGCACACGGTAGTCAGCCCAGCCATGAGGGCAGGATCTCTGAGAGAAGAGTGTCCTAAAAGGCAAAACGTGGTGACCGTGTTCCTCCATCTCGAACACCGTTCACTCCTCCCTTCTTGGGATAAGATGAAGGTTTCTTGAAGGGTATTGCTATCGGCCAAATTCAAGGATCACTGAGACCCTCTGCTTTCTTTCTATCCCCTTCTCTTTTTGGTTGCTTCTTGGTGTTTAACAAGATAGAGCTGACACCTGAAAAACGAATCATGGAAAAAACCTGAGCAGTCTGATTTCAGCTCTACCTAGTAGTCTTTCAGGTTGAGAGAGTGGCTGGTAGGAGAGTCAGGGATGTTTGGCCAGAAGGGCAAGATGCATGGTGGCTGTATTTCTGTCTCCTCCGATGGCCATGCCCTATATTCTGGCCAAAGATGGAGAGCTGGCCGACAAGAGGAATTTCCTGTGTTTCTGCCCCGAGGATGCTGCTTTCTGCCTGACTTTCTGACACCAGCCTGCTGCCAGAGCCGTGCTGTTTGCATTCAGTTAGTCCAAACACTCGGATTTCAATTAATCGATAGCTATTCCAAGAACCAACATCAAATACTCTTGCGATCTTTCATGGTGAAGCAGAAACCAGGGGGTAGAGGAGACAGGAAATAGCCCTGCTCCCAACCCCTGCTGGCTACAAAGAGGGGGGAGCAGAAACACCCTGTAAACCATGGGGCAGTCATTTATTAGAAATGATGTCATTGAAATGGAAGTTGCCGTGGTATGGTGGCCTCCAGCTGAGCTCAAACTACTGGGGATGGGCTGGGAAGGTTACATTGTACCTTCCCCTGATTAAACTTCAGCTGGACTCTCATCATGCTGATAAATCACAGAAAAGGGAAGTTAGTCACTATTTGGTTAAAAAGATGATTCAGGTGAGGTTGCTTCTAAATCTAATTGAGTGACTGTGGCAAAATGTTGGGGTCAGAGAAATAAGTCAGAAGCTGAAACAAAAATGACTTAATTGCTTTGCCATATAAGCTCATATTTAAAAATGAGAGGCACAGCAGGAAAGATTGCATCACCAAAGTTTTAAAGCCTTGGTTACTGCAAGTAAATACATACTGGAGAAAAATTCTATCCAAGTTGAAATGAATGCCATCTCAGCTTTCTCACCAACTGGTAAGAGGCACGGGCTGATTGGAGGGGACAGCATTTGAATTCTTTCTGCCTGATGTCACTGTGAGGGGACACGCAGTTGGGCGTTCCAACCCCAGGGATATGGATTCGGATCAAACCTATGCGTGGATTTGTTTTTAAGCTGTTCTGGAAGTCCTGTGTCCCAGAGGACCTAGCCTCTGGTCTCTGCAGAAGAGCCTCACCTTCCTGATTAGATTAACACACATCAGTTCCTCTTCCTCTGCAGAGACCCGACACCCTGGAGATACAGGAACCATGTAACTGCGCATCCACAGGAAGTAGACTCAGGCCCCCCGGAGGTGAAACTCTGCCCCTCCTACCTGCACAATTTCTGGTTTGTGGTCTGCAAAATTCAGTGAATAGCAATAATCATACCTACTGCATTCTCTTCTATTGCTGTCTACCAAATTACCCAAAATGCAACAGTTTACAACCACAGACACGAATTCTAACCACAGTTTCTGGGGGGTGGTCAGGGATTCAGGTGTAGTTTCGCTGGAAGGACCCAGTTCAAGAGGAAGCAGTCGAGGTGTTGGCTGGGTCTGGCGTCACCAAAGCCTCAACTTTGATTGGAGAACCTGCTTCCATGATGGCTCATTCAGGGGACAATGGCCAGGAGGTTTTTGTTCCTTACCTCACTGGTCTCTCTCTCTCCACAGTCCACTCGGATGGTCTCGTGGATGGCAGCCAGCCTTCTCTCCCAGAGTGGCCATCCCTTTTGTGGCATGCCTGGGCAATGACGCAGCGTCCCTTCTGCAGTATTAGGCCAGCCACACAGACCAGCGTGGAGGACCACAGCAGAGAACTACTCAGATGCATGGGCACCGAGGAGCCAGCTGCCAACACCTCCCAGAAGGGGGAGCCGAAGATAAGCACACAGCCTGGAAGGAAGCAGGTCTACCCAACAGAGGTGCTATAAAGAAGAGTCATCATTATTATTCCACCGACACAAAGCATCCCAGTTTGCACAGAAGGGAGAACTGATAGATAATACATACAATGGTTCAAATGAAGACACCACCCAGCTCATCCAGTATTCATCCCAATTTCCAAAGAAGATAGTTATTCACAGTGCCTGACATGCTGACCACTGTTGTGGGTCCTTAATCCACAAAACCAAGATGCCAGCCCCAGGCACAGGGAGGGCCACTGACCACTAAAACAGGCCCAGGGAGTACACAGACTATGAAAAGTGCAGAAGGCAGGGAGAGCGGGGATGGAAGGGGAACTGAATGCACGCGAAGGGCATTCAGGATGCGAAGTGGGAGACAGTAACTGCAGGGCTAGGTAGCCTCACAGAGAAGGGGGAATTGAGAAGAGGAAAAGAGGGGCTGGGAGTGGCCGGCCAAGCAGACAGCTAGGGAAAATACCAGGAAAGAGGAAATAGAGTTTCAGCCCAAAAGTAATATCATGCATCATGTGCTAGAGAAAGAGCAACCAAGCCAGCTGGGGAAATGACTTTGTAGTGAAAGTCAGAGAGGTAAAAAGAAGGACAAGGCCATGCAGGGACTCGCAAGCTGTTTGTGGTGGCTTCTTCATCCATCTCCCCCTGCAGAGAAAATAATGAGCCAAGCACAGGCTTCTGGGACCTGCAGTCCAGGCCAAAGCCAAGATGCCCAGGTGGCTCCATCCCATAAGAGCAGAGCAGGGTCAGCAGGCAGCTACTGGCCACAAGACACCCTGTGGCCCCCGGGACCCTGCCACCCAACTTTCCTCCATCTCCCCCGCTCTTGATCGCTTACTCGCATTACAGTCTGAGCCACTACCAGCCTCCTCTGGGCAAGGTTTTCCCTGCAGGCAGATCCTAGCATAAACCTTTGCTGAATCCCAGCCTGGCTTCTGTCTTGGGGACCCAGACAACCGGGATAAGGCCATTGATAGCTGCCACAGTGCACACAGCAAGGAGGGGACAGTTATTGCCAGCAGCTCCTTCTGGGCACAGCTGTGAAGAGAGCCTACAGGGAAACGAGAATTGAAGCAGGAGACCAGGCGGGCTCCGCAGAGGCCATGCATGAGGAGGCGACAGGCAGGACTCGGTGGTCAGATTCCGGGTATATCTTGAAGATAGAACCAACAGGCTTTCTGGAGGATTCGATGGCAGTGTGAGGTGTTATGGGTTCAAAGTCATAATAGAAAGCCAGGCAGCCAATCTGGAAGTTTAATGAGCCTTTAATTAAGCTGACCAGTTGTTCAACCCACGCAGGGAGATCACAGATCAGTCCCGGGTCTGTTCAACACACAAAATTTAAAGCAAAAACCATATCCTGATTGGAACAGAAATCAACTATTCTTGGAACAGTGAATAATGGTTATGGTACATTGGCTTTTACGTAAGGAACTTACAGAGGTACCTAGCTATTACAAAAGAATAGAACAGCAAGTTTTTTGTCCACTTTTAGTTTAGATACACTTCCTGAAGGGCATTTTTCTATTGTCTAGTAACTATGTAGCTGGTAATTATGCACCTGGTAACTATGTAGCTATGGGAGTCATCACATGAGGAAAAGATGGGTTAAGGATTCGGGGCCTAAGAAATTAGAATAAAGGACTCAGCCTTTCCCAGAAGGCGGAAGCTGGGGATGGTGCAGGTTTGGGGAACTCGGATACATCAGGTAGGATGTTTCCTGGACACCCAAGTGAAGGTTTCGGTGGGGGCTTGGATAGACACATATACAGCTCAGCAGAAAAGTCTGCGAATTGTGACATATGGGTGTGTTTCAGGACAAGCAGGGACAGAGTAGAGATAAGGAAGAGATAAGGTCAAGGACAGTGTGACATCACAAGATGGCCGGGCTGTGGAGACTCAGTGGAAGAGGAGGAGTGATGGGAAGCAGGAAGAAGCCAGGAGAGGGCCACTGGAAGCCCAGGAGGACTGTGCAAGGACAGGATGGAGCCATCACGCTGGCAGGCTCCTGAGGGTACACCGTGCCACCTGAGAACTGGCCACGGTGCTTGGCAGTGTGGAGGTCACCTCACAGGGACCAGCCTTGCCACATGGGGTGCTCCACCATTACCCCCTGGGATGCAGGCCTGGACACCCCATTCCTGATGACCAGCACATCTGCCTGCTACAGCAGCCCCACCGGCTCTAACCCTCCTTGCTGTTCCCGGGGGGCGGGGCGGACAGCCCACTGATGCCTCAAGCCACTCCCTGCAACTTAAGAGTGGAGCCGGAGCTTGGGTGGAGACCAGTGGTTTCCATGTGTCTCTAGAATGTTCTTCAAGCACAGGAAGTTGCTTTCATGGAGGTGGAGGGCACGTCGCCTGGCACAGCAGCTTGAGTCTCAGAAGGAAGAACGCTGGGCAGGGCCCTGGCCCCAGCTTGCTAGTGACCAGCTCTAGCCCCTTGCAGGGTGCCTCACCCTTCCTGCCTGTGCTGCTTCAGTTGTGGAATAAGGGGCTCGGGCTAGCAGGTTCTCTGCTGTCTGCATAATAGAACCCCAACAGTCACCCTGCATGATGGTGTGACCTCCCCACACATTGTGGCTTCTGATTGACTTAATTTTATCATAAGAAATAAAAAAGGGCTGGGATGTAGTTCAGCGGTGGAGGACAGTCTTAGAATGTGTAAGGCCCTTGGTTCAATCCCCAGGATGAAAGAAATAAAGGAGAGAGAGAGAAGGGAGGGAGAAAGGGATGGAGGGAGGGAGGACAAAGAGAAAGAAAAGAAAGAAGGGAAAAGAAAAGAAAAGAAAGAAAGAAGGAGGGGATTTTTTTCTAGAAGAAAGAAAAATAATATAGGACTTATTTCTACCATGTAATACTAAGCAGTGGATGCGGGCCACCGGCAGGGACGGGTCAGCTTCCCTGTGCCCGTGTTAGACACAGCTCGCTGGTACAGTGATGTGAGAAAGAGCTGTACCTGGAGGAAAGCTCAGACCTGAGAGAATCCTGCTCACCAAACTTTCTTGTGACTTGGAGGAAAGGTCAGCTGTGAACTGGTGGCAACTCTGGAGCAAATGGCTGCAGGAAGCAGTGCTCTAGGCTGGGAATCACTGGCAGACCGTCTCTAAGGTCCCTCAGCTGGCAGCGGGAAGTCTACAAAGCGACACCTACCTAGGCCAGCAGCCAAAGCCGCCGGCCCATGGGCTCCCGCGGGCGCTGCACGTGGATGTCATGAGTTAAATAAGGTCACCGGGCAAGAGGGTCAGACATGGGATATCCAAACTCACAAGCTGCGCTCTCCAATAAAGCACGAGAATCCAAAGGAGAGGGGAGACGGGCCATTTAGACCTTCCAATCTCCGCATAGAAGTGTTTGTGAAGAGAGACACGCGTGATTTAGAAAGGAAAGCCAAGCCCTTGATGGCTCCGTCCTCTCCACCCTTTTCCTCTCAGGGTAGAAAGCCCGGTGTCTGCAATTGCCACCATCAGCCACGAGATGGCAGTCAAGGAAAAGAGAAAATTCTCAACCGCAAAAAAGTACCTAATAAAGGCAGAATGAAAGCTACAAAAAAGGTTATCTTAAAAAACACACACACACAAGGCCGGGTGTGGTGGTGCACGCCAGTAATTCCAGTACTCTGGGGGCTGAGGCAGGAGGATCGCTGCAAGTTTGAGGCCAGCCTTGGCTACAAAGTGAGTTCAAGTCCAGCCTGAACCTCAAGTAAAACCCTGTCTCAAAAAGACAAAACAAACAAACAAACAAAATAAACCCCACACACAGCAACATAAAGGTAAATATGAAGAAAGCTAAAGACTAGTTCTTGCAGATAATACATAATCAGTTTTTTAAAGAGAAATCCCATTCAAAGGTACCTAATTTAGGATTCTAAAACCTTTCCAAAGTTACAGCTTGGGCCAGGGATATAGCTCAGCTGCACAGCACCTGCCTGGCAAGCGCAAGGTCCTGAGTTCATTCCGGGTGCCAAAAAAGAAAAAAAAAAAAAAAATACAGCTTATTCGGGGCATTTTTGATAGTTCACAGTCACAACATTGATACCTTTGCTTCGTATTATGCAGATGTTACTGTCCTAGGTGACTTCTAAAGCCCGTCTACACTCTAAAGTTTCCCTGAAAATGCAAGTTCAATGTTTGCTTTTTGAATCATACTATCCGATAGATTTTAACATGGTGCCTTTGGTTGCCCTGCTCTGGCCAGCAGTTTTTAATGCTTGGCAACTGAAAAGAGATGGATAATATCTGAAAAAAGTTGGGGGAGACCCTCTCTGTGTGTCTGGCTCCTTCCCTGGGTTGTGACTCCTGTGGCCGGTGTCGGTGACATGGGACAGGGAGCTGTGTGTCATGGGTCCCTAAATGAGGCTGCAGATGTGCAGGATGTGTGGCTGCAGCATGCCGGCCTCCAATCTAGCAACACACAGCTTGGGACATCCGCGCCCACCGCAGTGCAGGACTTGGTACCAATGCCAGGCTTCATGGCTCTCGGGACCAACACCGAAGCAAAAAGAAGGCAACCCTCACATCCAGGACCAGCAGAATTGGAGCCAGCCAGCCCCGCACTGCAGGGGGAGCTGGCCAACGCCCGGGCCAAGTGTCCAAAGGACAGACTCCACCTGTGGGCGAATCTCATCCTGGCAATCTGCCCACTTAAAACATCTTGTGTAACTCAGGGGAAAAAAAATGTGCTTGACAATCCAGTCTTCGCCATTGAAATCCTTTGTTTAAAGACGTAACTAAGCCTAAAGTGAGAGAGTTGGGATGGACTCCAAGAAATCACCCCACCTAAGCAGAGCAGCCCTGGGGTGCTGTCAGTCAAAACAAAACAAGGGCCTTGCCTTCTTCCCTTCTTGTCCAGCTTCCAGAGGCGAGGTGATCGCTGCCTCTTTCGCTTCACCTCACAACATTTTTAATAATGTCTGATGTAGATTAAAATAGACCTGCTGAAATTCTAGCTCTTCCCACCTGGCCACGTGAGTTTAAGCGAGCTCTCGGAGCCTCGCTTGCTCCATTCACGAGGTGAGTACTAGAATGCGCACCAGCCAGAGGTGTTCCAAAGCTTGGGTGAAACGTCACCATGCTTGGTGCCATAGCTAATCGGTCACCATTCCTCTCTGCCTTCCCGGTGGGGGAACAATTGGTTCATCATCGTGATCAGAGGCTACGGCTAAAATGTAGTGCTCAAGGGTATCAAACATTTCACTTCCTTCCCGTCGGCCTCACGAAACGTAAAAATCACTGCAGGTCCTGTATGAAACACACAGCTGGACATTCACGGAGGTGACAGACCTAGAAGTGATCATCTCAGCCTGGAGCACAACTCCATTTTACATAAAAATGCAAGCCTTTTCTTTGCAATCAAGGGTAGATCGCTTTTGGTGTTGTTTGTCACTTCGCTAAGAGCTATTGATAGTTTTGTAAAATGACATTAATGTTAATGTCAGTAGAAGTACGTGAGGCATGAACTCCACCGAGCTGGGTCAGGAGCCATCGTAGTGGCTGAATTTCTGGCGGCTCCACGCCCAGGGGTGTGGAATCCACTGATAGTTGTGTCAATGTTACTGCACATTGTGTGGATTTAAAAACACGTGTTGTGCTTTCATTTCAGGAGAGTAAGATGAGAATTAAAAACACTGTAAGTAGAATCAGGTGGGGGCATCGGGTCTGATCCGGGTGAGCATCCTTGCCTGCAGCTGCCGCTTCCAGGCCACATAGGCCTCAGAGTCACCCTGGCCACCTCCTCCTCCCTGTGCCTTCCTTCTCAGAATGGGCCCTCACATGGGGAGTCCCAGAGGCCACCCTCGGGCATCCCCTCCTCGCACCTAGGCAGTGAACCGGCCTGGATTCTTAGAAGCCTTGGGGGCACTTTGGACAGCAGGGCTTCCCCTCCGCCCCCAGGGGAGGCCCCTGCTTTTCCCACTCACCTGAACCATTTCCCCTCCAGCTGCGGCAGACAGAGTTCAGGCCTCTTCCTCCGTTTGCTCTTGCTGCCTGTGCTGGGAAAGCGAGGATCAAGGCTGAAGCCCAGGGCAGGGCCTAGCCACTTCCCTTTCTCCACTCCCTTCCCCTCCCACCAGGGCCTGAACTAGCAGGCATCCACCGAGCTTGGGATGCACTTCTACTGACCCACACAATGTTCAGAGCAGATGAACGCACCAGGAACCGATTGTGGGAAAAGTTTCCAAGACCCAGAGGGTCCTTGAGTTTCCCCGGGCCCCTCCTGGAGGTCAGGAAAACACAGGCCTTGAACCTGGTGACCCCAGCGCCTTCTCCTTTTAAAGGGAAATGGGGAAAAACCCCAAACCCTTACAGATCCCATGACTACTGTAGGAGCTTAGAGACCATCAGATGACCAAGGAAGGCCAGAAAAGCAAGGTGCTTGCTCCTTAGAAAGCCCTCCCTCGATGAGAGAGCAGGGCTTATGTGACTGTTCCAGCGGAGGGCGAGGCAGTCCGGGACTTCTCCAGTGACTCAGTCTCCTAGGGGAATCGTGAATAAAGGTTCCGCACAGAAAACTGTCTATGGGCCAATATGAAGCTGCCAGCAGATGCTCATCCCTTGAACTTGGAACCCAGGGGCTGTGGGAAGTGATAAGAGTCTTTTAGTTCTAGGTTTCCTCGCAGCCAGGCCCTTTGTGTCTCTAATGTGCCAGCTCATGCATGATGATTATGTGTGCATGCACACCTCGTTTTTAACAGTGGGGTCCCCTCGACCTCGACCTTGAGCTAGATACAGGAGGGGCGGAGCGCCCTTCCAGTGGCTCATCTGTGACCTTGCGTCTCCCAGAACCAGGCTGGGTAGTTGCTGCTGGGTAACTCCTTCTCTCTGGTCACAGATAGTGTAGTGCGTCTATTCATGAACTTAATTTGTTCCACAATTCTGGAAAAGATGGCCACAGTCGTGTTCATCACCAATGCACCAATGCATCACCGATGCAACAACCAAATTGTTCACAAACAAAAGCGTTTGTGAACCGAAGTACCACTGCAATTACTTTATAAAATTCCTAGCAGCATCCCTCACCCTTACCCATTAGATGCCAACTGTGTCCCCACTCCAGTTGTGACCATCAAACATATCTCGAGTCATTCTCACTTGCCCTCTGCCCATTGAGAATCATGGACCCAAATCCTGCTGTCCTCCTAGACACATCGTTCTCAAGCTGTGTCCTTCTGGTCTCCAGTGGGACACGCTCGGTCAAGCCCTCTCACAACTGTTACAGTGATACCCTTCAGTCAAAACTCAAGCCCCAGGAGCCAGCTGTCAGGACCAGCACCCAGCAAAGATCACCCCGGGAACCTGCACACACACACACACTCCCCCAAAGCTTTAAAGCTAGCGAGCTGTCCACTCCAACCCCTGGACCGCGGCACAGGCACACGTTAGGGGTGCTGCTGCGCCAGTCGCCTTGACAGCCCGTGTGTCCGCTGTGTCCCTGGCCCAACACCCGGCTGCTCACCCTACCGCCCAGCTGTGCCGAGCCCCTCCTTTGTGTCACTGTCCACACAGTGCCCTCGCCGCTTGGACATGTCTCATCTCTACTATTAGAGAAAAGGAAGGGCTGGGAAGAAGAGGGAAGGGGTGAAGGGTGGCTGTGACCAAGGTATATAAAATTCATGTGTGAAAAGGCCACCATGGAACCCTTTACTCTGGGTAATCGCTACGCACTAATAAATCTTTAAAACAATAAATAAGTAGAAGATTCTTGTCTCCGAGCATTCCTTCTGGTTTCTGCGTTGCTTTTAATCCTGCTCCAGTGCCAGCCAGCCACGGCCCCCAGAACAGCAGGGTGCTGGGGTTCAGACAGTTTCAGAGACCAGCAGGAGTGCTCTGGGCCCCAGGCAGTGTCCTCTTGTGACAGCAGCGAGGAGGCCAGAAGCACCTGTGAGCCTATGGGCTTCAGAGGGGCCCCAGGGCCTCGGGACCACACCTACCCCCTGAGGAAAAAGGCAGCAGACAAAAGTCACTGGGTTTTGTTTTGTGTTTCTTGAAGACACATTATTGTGGGCCTAGGTCCAAGCTCATCATGCTAACAGGCTTTATTCAAGGAAGCAGTTCCCATGAAGCCCACGCCTGTAATCCCAGCACTCTGGGAGGCTGAGGCAGGAGGACTGCCAGTTTGAGTCCCACATGGGGAACTTAGTGAGACCTTGTCTTAAAAAATTTTAACCCATATGTGTAAACATCGTATTGTCTGGCTAGTGTGAGAAACTGAACATGTAAATGGGATCCGAAATATACAATAGATATTGTGAATTGGGAAGAAACTGTTCAAAAGGAAAGACAACCTGTGATGGGGGAAAGGGGATGGGAAGAAAGGGAAAAAGAAAAAAAATATATATGTACACACAAGATAGTTAAGATAGTTATACGGCCAGCCTCTCTTAGTTCCTTAAAAAGAATGTTTTGTGCTAATATTGTTTGGACAAGATATCATACTTATATGTTGTACTCCGATAACTACTAAGAAGACAACAACACGAAATGTATCAACTCTTGTAAATCTCCTACTAACCTGTTTTGAAACTCGGTTTCATTGTTTGTTTATCTTTTTTCTCTTTAAAAAAAAAAAAAAAAAAAGCCGGGGATATATAGCTCAGTGGCGCAGTGCCTGCCTGGCAAGTGTGAGGTCCTGAGTTCGATTCCCAGTACCAAAATAAATAAATTTTTTTTAATTAAAAAAATTTAAAATAGGGCTGGGGATGGAGGACAGTGTAAAGGCCCTGGATGAAAGCCCCAGTATAAGAAAAGACAGGAAGGGAGAGGAGAAAAGAGGGAAGAGGAAGGGAGGAGAGAGGGGAGAGGAAATGAGAGGAGAGAGGGAAGAGAAGGGGAAGGGAGGGGAGGGGCGGGGAAGTGGGAGAAGGAAAGTGAAAAGAACAGTGAAACCAAAAAGAAAACAGGTGCGGGATGAGTGGAAAGTCCGAGGATGAGGGGAACCTGATGCACCCGGTGTCACTCGCAGCCAGCGTTCCTCTGCTTAGGGTCAGCGGAATCCGCACACCTGCAGTGAAGCGGTAACTGCTGCAGACACGGTGTCCTCCGAGGCCGCGGGTGGCACGGGGGAGCGCGCGGGGGACCCGAGCCGGGCTGAGGCCGGGGGAGACGGGATCTCTGTACCCCGAGCCTCCCGGAGGACCCCGCTCAGTCACCGTGGGCAACGGGGGCCTCTCCTGCCCACGTCAGTCAAACTTTCCTGCTCCGAGAGGCCCAGTCCCGGACTCCACAGCCGCCTGTCCTCCTTTACACAGCCAGGTGCCAGGAGAAGGGGCCGCCTGCCCCGGCCACCACTGTGCAGAACCCAGACTCGGGCCAGCGCGGTAGCCCGGGGCGCACAGTCCTTCCCTACGCTGCCACGTTCTCGGGTTGGGCATTGGTGGTCCTCGTGTTTTTCATGGATACAAAGAGAAGCCAGTTGAATGTGGCGTGGCAACCACAAGTGCCCTGCGAGCTCAGCAGTGCTAAGGCCCCTGTCGCACCGACGGTGCCCTCGGACTTCGTGGGGCTGCTGCCCTCCTTCCTCGCTCCACACCTGTCCATCCCCTGCCCTTGCTCCCCTTCGAGCTGAGGCCCTTGCCCTTGCTCTGTCTCTCGGCTCCTGCCAGAAAATCTGGGCTCCCGCTGGAAACTTCATCCCCCAGGTAGTCCCAGGCTCACTTTCAGCTCCTCCAACCCTCGTTCAGTGAGGACCACAGGGAAGAGATGTTTGTCCCCTCCACTGGCCAAACAGGACAGACCCAGGCACACAGGAAGCGTTCCATAAAGCATGAGTTGAAGCGTAACCGCCCTGCTTCCCCTTCCCTTGGTGTCCTTCAGATGAAAAGGCACACTGACGAAAGTCCCGCCCCCTACTTCCCAAGAGTGCCCTTGTTTCTCAAGAAAGGGAACTGAGGTTTTAATTTGCATGCGGAGCTCCTCCCTAATTCTTTGTACCTTTACAGAGTCTTTTTCCGCCAATACCGGGTATTGAAACCACAGCCTTCACTCCAACCTACCTTCCCAGGCTTACTTCATTTCTTCTTTTTCTTTTGTTATACTTTGTGACAGGATCTTTCTATGTCACTAAGTCGCCCAGGCTGGGCTCAGATTGCCATCCTCCTGCCTCAGGCTCCCAGAGTGCTGGGATTACAGACATGTGCCACCGGGCCTAGCTGAATCTTTTCTTTTTTACATTTCTCCATCAGTTTATCAGCGGTCCAGAAAGGAGGTGCCTTAGACATCATTTCATTCGTAAATAGTGTCTTTTGTCTTTGACCAAAATCCCTCACCTGTGTGTTGATGTCTATGGAGAATTCTAAACAGCAATGCATCGTTAGAGTTAAACAAAAAGGGCAGATGATTTCTTGTGCCAGGAAGATGATGTGGATATGTCAAAAGGATACAGAGGCTGGCTGGGGCTCCTACTGGCCATGGGGATAACTTGAACATCAAAAAAATAGTGATAGAAATGGACTCTAACCTATTGCTTAGAATAAGAATCCATGAGTTCATACTGATATCGATGAACAAATGAATGAGGGAAGCACAAGGCTTTTCCTACTGCAAAGTGCCAGCCACGGACTCTGGAAGGGGTGTGCACATCTGAAATGCACGAACGCTAAAACCTGTGAATGGACGCTTAATAGGAGCAGGATTGTTATGCTTTAGATCTAGAATGCCCCCCAAAAGTCTCATGTGTTAAGGGAAGGGGCTTTTGGAAAGTGATTGGATAATGAGGGTGCTATTCTCATCAGTGTTTTGAAAACTGATGAGTTCATATTTTAAATGTGGTGTTAGGGGAAGGGCATGGTTGGAAGAGGTGAGTCAAGGAGGTGTGGCTTTTGAGGGTATATCTTCCTCCCTGGCCCCTCTCTTCTCTCTCTTTGCTTCCCAGCTGCCAGAAAATGAGCAGCTCTCTCCCCACCATGCCCATCCACCATGATTTCCTGCCTTGGAGCCAGCTAACCATGAACTGAATCCCTTGAACTATGAGCCAAATTAAACCTCTCCTTAAATCGCAAGCATCAGGTATTGTGCCCAGGGGACAGGAAAGTGAATAACATAAGGATATTTACAGCTTCAAAGTGGCTTTCCAAAAATTGTACTTTATAATAAAAAAAACAGAACTTTATACAGAAGAAACCTAAGAGATAATACCTTAATTCAAAAGGGAGTTTGTTCAGCTCGGCATGGTGGTAGGCAAGCAAAATGCCACATGAAACTTTAAAAATGTTTTTAAAGTGGGGGAAGGGCTGCATCAAGAAGGACATTTAATTGAACCTCTGAAAATACCAGAAAAACAAACCAAATGCTGGCACTCGAGCAGGTTCAATATGGCTGCTTGAAAGGATGAATAGAGGAGGCATGGAAGAAAATTAATGGGCATTTGGGAACCCTTAGTTCCAAAGTGCATTCTCAAATACCATCTTGCCTCATACCATTTCTCACAGCAATTCTGTGACGAAGGTCCTGCTTTGTGTGCGAAAACAGTAACCACTTAACCGTTCACCCAAGTGTCACTCCAGCAATGCGCTCACTTACGCACTGATTATCCTGAGCACACCTCAGGCAGGTGTCTTTCAACCAGTCGATTCCTGTATTGAATAAATGTAATAAAATTGTCATTTTTATATTTCCTGTTATATTAGCTTATAAAATTAATGAAAAAACATTCAATTTTTGGTCATCCTGTATATAAATAATTGGACTGGTAAGGGGTTAAACCCAGAAAGTAAGTGACTTACCCGAGGTCACACAATAGCACCAGGACTTGACCTGTTGATGCTGCTGCAACTGGGGCCAGCACCCCCCTCCATGCCCACAGCACATTGCCCCTCATGTTCTCCTGCACAATCCCTCTCCTCTGAAGACTCCCAGGCGACTACATTACAAGCAAATTGTTCTTGAGGGAGTAAGAATAACATTCAAATATTTCATTTTATCCCATTTCATTGGTACATCTAATCCAGATCTTTCTGCTTCCTTTGGTAAAATCATGAAGGAACAAAAACAATTATAGTATCAGAAAGGTACATGACATGAACAGAAAGAGTCTTTCCAAAAACCTAGTCAGTGGAGTTTTGTGAATACAGCAAACTTGATAAACCAGGGCTAAACTCATTTGTTAAAATTTTAAGGGAAAACAGAAAGCTCTTAGTAACTCCTGAGTTCTCATATATTTCCTTTGCAGAGGTTGCTGGTTTGGAAGCATCTGGCAAACTGACTTTGCTAATAAAGTGAACTGTGAAAGATTGAAAAACAAAACAAACACCAGAAATGGAGGAAACAGACAGTCATGCCATCCGCAGGGCACGCGCCTCCCATTCTCTTTGAGCCCAGGGCTGATTGTCTCCCCTCCTCCGTTCTGACACATACAAAGGGCTGGTGGAACTCAGTCCTCCTAGGTGCTGTTTCTTCTTATCATCATTGTTCATGTGTCTTGGTTACTTTATGTTTCTCTCGTTGCTGGAACAAAATATCCAACACCCAAAGTTAAAGAGGGAAAAGTTTATTTAGCTCACAGTTTGTGGAGGTTTCAGTCCATAATCAGCTGGCTCCAAGGCAGGGTGGCATGGTGAGGGGCAGCCGTTCAAGGCAGCAGAAGACAGCAAAAGCAACAGGAGCAAAAATCGGGGAAGCAAGCCTCTTTCCTTCCCTTATATTGTAAGCAGGCTACCCGCCCTAGGGCTGGTGTAGCACTCACACCATCTCCCTGCCCTCCTCTTGCACAGACTGAGGATGTTTACAAAGTGAGGACCCTGACCCCCTGCTGAGTCACTTAGTTAAACTTCTAGACTTCTCAAGTTGACACAATGTATCAACCATTACAATCTGGATCAAGGATCAGTCATGTTTTTCCTGGGAATGCTGCCTGGTTTCTGTCCTTTGAATACTTTTTAATTTTGAGAAAATGCCACTGAAGTCTAAAGAATCTTACATAAACACCCCTCTGCCTACCCAGAACTGGCTATGGCCCAACTGGTATAATTCTTCCAGTCTTTCTTTTTTATTAAAAAATAAAATAACAACACTACACATAAAACTAAAGTGCCCCTTATTATTCTCCATCTACACTCACCCTCCTTCCCCTAGAAAGGGAAACTCACAAATGAATTCACTTATAAAATACTGTACATACATATTTTGCTTACACACTATATACAAAATTTATTTTCTACTCTATTCATAGAATTTTTCTTTTCAGGAAAAGATGATGAACAAGTTCCTTGCAGTTCTGAAATCCTTCTGTTAGGATTTAAATTCTCTTTTTTCTTTTCAACATAAGCAAAGTCCCGTTATGTAAGGAATGATAAATAATAGCTAGGTGTCTATACTGGTCACCTCATCTTATCCTCACAGCAACCTCACAGGGACTCTTGTGATCATCTCCATCTTAGCAAATAAAAGTCTTTGGCTCAGAAGGGCTCAGTCATTTGCTCAAAGTTGCAGAGCTGTGAGCTGCTGGAGCCATGTGCTACCTTGGTAATTCCAGCACAGGACCCACGCTCTGTTCCTCTATGCTCACTTCTGGCCCACAGAATTCTCTGATTTCCCTCAGAAAACCACAGTCAACCTAGTCACTCATCATTTTGAAGTCAGGCTGGTCCTGGAAGTTTCATTTAAATTCCCTTTCTGATGGATGGCCGTTTGCTGGGATGATGAACGGGATGGTTTGAACAACCTCCAAGCCTCGTGTGAACATTTAATTGTCACTTAATTGTCATTTAATTTTATTAAGGGAGCGGACCTTTAAGAAGTGACTAAGTCATGAGGCACTGCCCTCCTGAATGGATTGAGGCCATTATCTGGGATTGGGGTTGATATAAAAGGAGGATGACCCCCCTCCTTCTTCTGGTGCAGTCTCTCGCCCTTCCACCATGGGATGACGCAGCTCAAGGGCCCTCTCCACGTGCTAGCTCTACATTCTTGGCCTTCCCAGTTTCCAGAACCATGAGCCAAATAAGTTTTGATTCTTTATAAAATACCAGCCCTCAGCTATTCTGTTACAGCAGCACGCAATGGGCTCAGACAGCAATGTCTTCACGGTGCTCTGGCAACCCCCAAACCACCCCAGCACCTCCACACTTCCGGTCCCTCAACTCTGGCGATGCCACCCGGCCAGGCACTTCTAACCCAACAGCCTCCCAAAGGGAAGCGTATGAGAAACGAGAAGTGAGTAAGACTTCTCTGTTTTTCTCTTAAAATTTAATAAGTGAATCCTTAAGATGAGGGATTCTGTTGGGTCCAGAGGGCAAGAAAGGCTCCGTGCAAGCTGCTTTCTTCCCTGTAGGAGAGCAAGCGGCCCTCAGCAGGCAGGCTACCCAGTCTCTCTCCTACAGAGCAGCCTCATATCCTAGCCCCGCCCATCGCTGAGGATTAGGCGGGAGCTGAGCACTTAACCTCTTCCTCCCCTCTGGAGCATGGCACAGGGTTTTCCTTTCATAAGTGGCCAAGGGCACAGTAATGATTCCAAGTAGCTGTCACTGTGGTGAAAAAAGATTTATTACTTTGATTAGAGAATACTTACTATAACAGATTTTCTGTGTATACGAATACACACAATATATGCATCGATATAGAGATACAAACACACTCTCATCAGCCACCTGGGGGATCCCTGGACCCTCCGTGTACTCTCTGTGCCCCTCCTGCCTCCACTGCTTTTCTCCCATCCATCATCTGTGCCCTGGAGATAGCCAGGGACTCTGATGTCCTGGTGGAGTTTCAACATCTAACACTCATTAGGGGGTCATTTTACGGCTCACGCAAAATTGGAAAGTTTACTATTTTTTTTAAGCACCACTAATCATATGAGCCTATGCTAGCCAATCAGGTAACTGCTCCTGCAATTGCTGGGCAAGAAGAGTGGGGGACCCAGGCAGGAAAGTGAATGATTGGATAGATGCCAGGTGGGTATCCAAACCAGTAGGGGAGGTGAGGGCATTGCCCAGCATGGGCAATTTAAAGAGACCCTGCCCAAAAATAAAAAATAAAGGGAGCGCTGGGAATGCAGGTCAGTGAGAAGGCCCTGGGTTCAATCCCTTGTAGTGAGAAAAGAAAAGAAAAGGGAATTGAAAGGAATTGTAGAAAAAGGGAAAGGGGGGAGGGGGAGGGGGAGGAGGGATGGGAGGAGGGCAGCTGATTCTTCTGCTGACTTATTTCTCCAGATTCCCGCTGTCCCCATCACTGGGCAAAGAAGCTGAATGGATGTACCATGCCAGCACGCGGAAGGACAGTGCCAATCCTTTTGAGAATGTGAGTGTTAGTTGCAGACAACCATGGTGCCTAGCATGGTACTTGGCTTGCAGTAGCCTCCCAATAATAGTTTTCTAAATTCAGTAAAGTATCTAGGCAATAGAATTATCCCTAAGTAAAAAACACAAAAAGATTGCCAATTAGATTGAAACGGATTCAGTGTGACTAAGACACCGGTGATCTCCCAAAACCAGCCCCCACTTCATCCTAGCAATGACACCCACTGCCAGCCTGACACACAGCCCCCAAGTGCAGCTGGACAAAGGGTGATCAGAGTTCCAGCTCTTGCCACTTCTTACTCCTCAGTCTGACTAATATAATGTCATCTGTAACTATGACATTGATTTTGATTTGATGTCTTGGCCAGGGTGGGAGGGTACTTTCATGGGCTTCCCCAGGCCTACGCCACTATAATGGTTCTCTCTCTTCCTACCAAAGACCAATATGAGGGTTTCCCTAGCTGCCAAGTATGTCTATTGTGGTTTAAATGTGAAGTGTCCCCCATAAGCAGCCATGATCCACATGCAGCCATGTAGAGAGGTGGGGCCTAGAGAGGTGACATGGATCATTGATGAGTTCACAGCTCACAGCAGAGTGGAATGTTAGGAGTGGGGCACACTGGAGGAACTAGGTCACTGGGGGGTGTGTCTTTGGAGGAGATGTATAATAGTTCCTGGCTTCTTCTCTAGCTCTTTCCCTCCTTCTCTGCTCTCTGGCTACCAGAATGTGAGCAGCTTTCCTCTGTCATGAACTTCCTCCATGATATTTCTGTCATGATGCCAACCAACCATGGACTGAAACCTCTGAAACTGTGAGTCAGAATAAACCTGTCCTCCTTTAAATTGTGTATGTCAGATGTCTTGTCCCAGCAATGGAGATGTGAGCAACCCAATATCCATTCCAATTATATATTCAAGAACTTGAAAACAACCAAGTACGTCCATGAACCTGGGACAGGATTTCATGTATTACATGACCCCCATGTGGCCTTACTCCAACAGGGAGCCTTGCATCATTGTGGGGGTCAACCTTGATACACGCAAGAGTGTTGAAAAGATCTGGTTGTTCCTCTTTTCCCAGTGTATGGTGATCTGAGTAAGTCTTATAGATATCTTTGGGAAAAGCCTGGGGAATTACCTCTTTATTCTCCTGCCATGATAGTGTCAGTATCCCCCAGAGGGAAACTAAGAAAGAAATCAATACTTTCCATTTTGGGCAGCCGAGCTGGTCCTTTTGCTTGCCCATTCTCAATCCCTTTTGGGATCAATATTATATATTGAACTGTTGAACATACAATATTGAACAATAGATAGATAGATGATAGATAGATTAGATAGATAGATAGATAGATAGATAGATAGATAGATAGATAGTTCTGGGTGTGGAAGGCCCACCCTGAATGTGGGTGGGCACCAACAAATAGGCTTGTAGCCTGGATGGAACAATAAGGGAAAGATGGAAAGCAGGCTGCTTGCTGCTTCACTACCTACTGCCTGCTCTGCCATGGACTGTTTGTCCTCTGCAGTGCTCCTCTGCGATGCCACCCTGCCTTGGAGCCAGGTGACTATGCACTGAAACCTCTATAAATTGTGAGCTAAAATAAATCTTCCCTCCTTTAACGTGTGGGTGTCAGGTCCTTTGTTCCAGCCATGAGGAAGTAAGAAATACAGCATAAGACTTACCAATGGCCAAACTGAAAGGAGGTTACAAATTTTAAACACAGCTAAATTATCAATTCAATGTAAAGACATTTTGCAAACCTGTAAGTTCCCAAAAATATCTTCCTAGGAACCTTTCCTTAAAGCTACCCAAGTGTGTGCTTCACCAAAACAAGGGACTAGACCGAGAAAGCAGAAGACATGGAATTCAGGCAACAGGGGTCCAACCCAGGAAATAGGCAGAGAATTCCCAGATCTTTGTAGCAGGCAAGAGCAAAACTATCTGGGCTATAGAAGGAGACCAAAAGACTCCCAGAGGAAGGTGCACAGCAGATCCAATTGACTATGCAAGAGGGTTGACCTGGTAGAAAACATTTTTGGGAAGCATTTTATGGAGCCACTGAAGGGTATGGTAAGTCTTGACTACAGAGAGTCAAAGAAACTCATGCAATTTTTAAAACATAAATCAGTTATTAACTATAAGAAAAACTAACCTTACAGCCCACAGCAGAGGCCGAGTGATGGCTAACTTTGGTTCCATCTCTGAATAAAAGATGCTTCCAACCTTCAGAGGAGATTTCTTGTCAGGACTCTGAAAGTGGGGGAAAGTTCTTAAATAATGTTCTTCCTTTAAATAATCCATAAAGCAAGTACCAGAGCAGCAAGCCTTTTAACATCTCTTTCTGCCTGTATGGGAACTAACTTCCTGGTTGATGTGAGAAGGCTTGTAGGTTTCCTTTGAGGTGCTGGGAGGTAAGGGAGAAGCATGCTGATTCACATTTGTTCAAACCATTCGCTCCAGTGGAGTGATGTCAGCGTGCTGTCCCCAAGCACACGCCAGGCAGTCTTGTCTCTTTTATCCTAGATCCACGCTGCTTCCCCTGCCTGGAATGTCCCCCTCTCACCCCATCTCTAGATCTAAATGCTTCATCTTCCTCAAGAAGTCTCTCAGTCCAGTGATTCCTGGCTTTAGACTCCATCAGATCTGGATTTGCCCACACAAGGGCAAATCTCTTGATCTCTTTAAGCCTCAATTTCCTACTCTGTCAAATGGAAATAATAGCTGCAGGTATGATATCAGGTGATTGTCTTGATTAATATGTGTACTGTGTCCAGGAATTGCTCAATAAATGGCCGCTACTGTCAGTCAAACCCTACTTTATAGAGAAGGTTGAAGGTGCTAAGAGTTTTAGGAAGACCACTCCTCCATTTATAGGTCAGGAAACTGAGGCTGGAAGGGTTGAATGATTTATTCAGCACAACAAACCCTGAACCCAGGGCCCATCAGCAGCCAGTGCAGCCTCCAGCCTCATGATGCAGCACTGTTTCATCCCCGTGGAGAGTCGCTACCCCCCTGTCTCCCTGCAGCATCCCTGCTCTGGATCTTAGCACACTGGTGGACGGCCATGAGCTCGTGAATGACAGAAGTAGACACATATGTCTCTAGCCGAGTGGGTTAGAAGTTCCCTAAGAGTTCTCTAAGCTTCATGTCGGCTAGATCTCTGCATTTTCCCAAGCGCTCAGGACATGGCTGGCAAACTAAGTTAGAAGGGAATCGACACATTCTCCCAGTTTCTGAAACAGTAAAGCCGTGAAACCTATTCCAGAACAGAATCTGGCTTCTCCATTGACTCAAGGTCAAATCTGAGTCAATGAAAGATGCTGCCGCCAACTTCCCTGGCATAACTTGCTCCATCTGAACAGTCCGGGCTCACTCAACACACTGAAATGACGATACAGGGATTCTAGTTTCCTGTCAGTGAAATTGAATTTAGTGGTTCTCTCATGCCATTGGCTTGCACATTTGTGGAAGATCGTCACCACCATCTCCTGTGTCTCTCTGCAAGCAACCGCAGTGAAGTTATAGCATTAAATCTTGCAGACCCCCTTTTTTAGAAACAGTATTAAAGGCCAGCACTGTTCGCATAAACTTGCTGTGCAAACCTCATGTGTCCTCGTCTTAAATTAGAAGAAGGAAGTTTAGGAAAACCGTACTTCCATTTCTGCACAGGGAGATTGCACAAAGTAAAAGCTCAGAGGAGGACTGTGCTCAATACAGTGTCATGAGCAGAGAGCTCAGGTCAGTACCCAAGGAGGCCCCCTGGCACAGACCTGGCAGAGTCCCAGAAACTGGCTTGGACAGTACCTGATCCCATCCACGAACACAGAGCTGTGTACCTGGTGCTGAATCACTATGTTACAGGATGATGTTTCTGCATGGCCAGTTTTCAGGTGAAGTACAGGATTCATCACACTGGAATCTTCATAGAGCTCCAGATTGCAGTACTACCGTGCTTTGTTTCCTCATGTACATGACTGAGGAGATGGAATGCTTTGGAGCCTGGGTGTTGACCACATGGGCCTGCATGCAGCTCTTGACTCCAGTATCTAGCACTTGAGAGCTCTTGAACAGTTTATTTAAACCCCCAAACACCCAGTTTGGTCATCTTTAAAATGGGAAGAGCAATACTACCCTCCTACCAGAGCTGCAAGTATTAAGGGAGATGCTAAGGACTGCTGTAATTGGGATCTAAAGACCAATGTGTTAAAGGCTCAGTGCCTAGCTCATCACTACTGGGCAGTAGTAGGAGGTCTTTGGGTCATTGGAATTGTGCCCTTGAAGGAGACCATGAGACCCTGGTCTCTCTCTTCGCTCCCCAGCCACTAAGTGAGTGGTTTACCCATGTATTGATGCCATGGTGTGCTGCCTCACCACAGGCCCAAAAGCATGAGGCCAGTTGACCATGGACTGAAATTTCCAAAACTGTGAGCCAAAATAATCCTTTTCCCTTTATAGGTGAATTATCTCAGGTATCTGTTAGGGTAACAAAAAGCTGATGATACAAGACAGAGCATGGCTGCCCATGAGGATGAGGATTCACTTCACAGCACAGAGGAGGGCACCAGCCCATCATAGTGGGGCGTGTGCTCCCAGATAGCATCTCTAGCCGTGGTGGTGGCGATGCTTACCCTTCACTGGGGAGTGACTACCCTAGTCCCAGTCTACAGAGACTTCAAAGCGCTTGCCTCATTCCAAGGTTCCCCCGTCCCGGATCCATGGCCAGTTAGGAGCTGGGCTTCACAGCAAGAAGTGAGCAGCAGGCAAGCGAGCGGAGCTTCAGCTGTTCACAGCTTGCACCACTGCCTGAGCTCCACCTCCAGTCAAATCGGCAGCAGCATTAGATTCTCATGTAGGAGCATGAACCCCATTGCGGACTGTGCATGCAAGGGATCTAGGATAGGAGCCCCTTTGGATCACCCCGAACACCCCACCCCCACCCATGCAACTGGTGCCACGTGCCACAAAGGTTGGACACCGATGTCTCAGTTCATTTGGTTGCTGCAATAAAATATCATACCCTAGGTGGCATAGAAACAACAAAAACATTTCTCACTGTTCTGGAGCTAGGATTTCCAGTTTCCAACGGATTCTGTGTCTTCTCACCTGTGTGTGTGCATGGCAGAAAGGGTGAGGAACCTTTCCCGGACCTCTTCGTAAAGGCACTAACCCTATACACGAAGCTCCACCTCTGTCACCTAATTTCCTAATATTATCGCCTGGGGAGTTAAATTTTCAAACCTGTGAATTTTGAAGGCACACAGCCAAACCACAGAAAAGGTCCACCACACAACAGGATGCTAACATCGCCATCCATTTCAATAAATGCCCTCAGATTTTGCTTAGCTCAAAAGCGACTTTGCCATGGGAGACTGATGGAGTGATAGGTAAACTACAGATGATAAGGGCAAGCATGCACCCGCTTCAGGCTTTACAAATTGACACAGGCTGTTGGAGAAGAACTTGCCAGTAAAAACATTAAATCATACAAATGGTTATTTCTTTTATCTCATAGTTGTAAATTTAAAGAATTACAAAGAAAATAATTGAACGTACTAAACTACTTCCTGTAAAAGTACTTGTACTGATGAGGAATGATAAATAATACATAAGCTCAAAATTGGAGAAGGCTCAGGAAAGTCTGGGACATTATTTGGTAGAATTATATACAACCATTAATGTGACAAATATGAAAATTACTTGTAAAATGGAATGGTCAGAATACAAGATAAATATATAAAATCAGTTGTTTCTATATATTTGTAATGAACAATCCAAATATAAAACTTACAATACAGTTCTATCAGGAATGAGGCAAGGGTGTTTCCTCTCACCACCCCTCTTTAACAATCTACTGGGAGTCCTAGTTAATGCAATAATATGAGAAAAAGAAATAAAAAGTATTGGGCAAGAAGAAATAGGGCTGTTTTGATACATAAATAACATGATGACACAGAGAATTTGAAAGAGCAAAACAACAATAATAAAAATCCTCCTTAACTAATTAGCAACTACAGCAAGGATACAGAAAGCAAGGTAAATGTACAAAAGATAATTGCTTTCCAATATATCAACAATAAAAAAGTGGACTTTGAAATAAAAAACAATGCCATTTATATTAGCATCCTTCTAAAAATGGACTACTTAATTACAAATCTAACAAAATATGTGTCCGATCTATATGAGGAAAACTACAAAATCCTGATGAAAGATGTTTAAGAAGAACTAAATAAATGGATATATATCTCATGTTTATGGACAGGAAAACTCAATAGTTTCAAGATGTTATTTCTTCCCAATTTGAACACTAGCTTCAAAGCAATTTCACTCAAAACCCCAGCAAGTTATGTTGTGGCCATCAACAAACTGATTCTAAACTTTACATTGAGAAGCAAAGACCCAATATAAGCAGTAAAATATTAAAAGAGGAGAACAAAGTTGGAGGACTAACTCTCTCTGACTTGAAAACTTATTTTAAAGCTAGAGTCGCTTAATCAGTGTAGTATTGACGAAAGAAAAATGAGATCACTGGAATAGCATAGAGAACCCCAGAAGAGATCCATAGAGACCTAGTCAGTTGATCACCAACAATGGAGCAAAGGCAAGATAATGGAAAAATTATAGTTTTTTTAACAAATGGTGTTAGAACAACTGGATATCAGCATCTGAAAAATAAATAAATGTAAATACAGACCTCACACCTTTCACAAAAATTAACTCAAAATGGATCATTGACTTAAATATAAAGTGTGAAACTATAAAACTCCTCATGTTAGCTTTCTGTTGCTGTAACAAAGTACTTGAGATGAATAACTCGAAAGGTTTATTTCACCTCACCATTTCAGAGGTTTCGGTCCATGGCCATTTGGCCCTGTTGCTTTGGGTCTGCAGCACCACCGAACATCATGGCAGCAAGAACATGTGGCACAGGAGACCACATGGTTCTCCTCATGGTGGCCAGGAAGCACAGAGAGAGGAAGAGGGGCTGGAGTCCCAATATCTCCTTCGAGGACATGTCCCCAGTAACCTACCTTCCTCTAAAAAGTTCCCACCTCCTCAAGTTTTCTCCACCTCCTAACAGCACCATCAGCTAGAAATCACACCTTCAACACATGAGCTTTGGGGGACATTTAAAATCTAAGCCATACCCCGTCTGGAAGACAACAAGAGAAAACCTTGGTTATGGTAATGGCTTTCTACACAAGTGCACCAAATGCATGACCCCTGAAAGAAGTCACTGATACACTGGTCTTCTTTAAAATTAAAAATGTCTGTTCTATGCAAGATGACAGGAAGACAAGCCACAGACCAGGTGAATATATTTGCAGAACACACATGTGGGAAAGGACTACTATTCCAAAATATACAAAGGACTCGACCAGATTGTACAATGGGCACAACAATAAGAAAAACTGAATGGATACCTCACCAAAAAGATACACAGATGGTGTGTCAGCATATGAAAGGATGCATAGCATCACATGCCTTTAGAGGACTGCAAATAAAACACCAGCGAGATACCTGTCGGACCGATGAAAATCTGGAACACAGATTGCACCAAATGCCGACAAGGACAGGGAGGCACGGGAACTCCATTTGTTAATGGTGCAATTGAAAATGGTTCCACCACTGTGGAAGACAGTTTGGAAGTTTCTTGCAAAACCAGCCTCATTCAGACCGTATGACCCAAAAATTGCACTCCTTGCTATTTATTCACATTAATTGAAAACTTACATCTACACAAAACCCTGAATATAGATGTATTTATAGCTACTTTTTTCAGAAGTGCCAAAACTTGAAAGAAACAAGAAAACAATCCTTCAATAGGTAAATGGACAAATAATCTGTAGTATATCTAGACAATGCAATATTATTCAGCACTTAAAAAGAAAAAAGAGCTATCACGCTATGGAAAAGACACAGAAGAGGAGCCAGTGAGATAGTTCAGTGGCATAAGCGCCTGCCTGGCAAGCGTGAGTTCCTGAGTTCGACTCCCAGAACCCACATACGAGAAAAGGGCCGGTGATATCGCTCAATGGCACGGGCACCTGCTGGCACGCGAGGTCCTGAGTTCAACCCCCGGTACTCACAAAAAAAAAAGACACAGAAGAATCTTACTTTGCATATTATTAAGTGAAAGAAGCCAGTATGAAAAGGCTACAAGGTGTAAGATTCCAAATATGACATGACATTCTAGAAAAGGCAAAATTAGGCGACAGTAAAAAGAGAAGGTTGCTAGGGTCAGAGGAAAAGAGGAACGAAGCAGTGGAGAAGAGAGGTGTTCAGGGCAATGAAAGTCTGTATGAGACTCTAACAATGGATTCATATCATCCTACATTTTTCAAACCCAAGGACACCCAGGACCACAGAAAGCCTCAGTATAAGCTATGGGCTGTGGACCACAGTGATCTGTCGAGGTAGAGTCATCAACTGTAACAAATGTACTGGATATTTATAGAGAAGGAGGTTGTGCGGGATAGGGAAGGGGTCATAGGAGACTCTGTACTTTCTACTCTGTTTTCTATGAACCTAAAGCCACTCTGAAAATAAAAGTCTATTAAACAACTCCCACTTATAGTAGTATCACAAAGAATACAATACTTGAGAAGAAATTTAACAGAAGAGGTTATAAGTTTATACTCTACAAACTATAAAATAGCATTGAAAGAAATTAAAGAAAATCAAAATGGAAAGATACGCCATCTCTGTGAATAAAAGAATATCGTTAAGTGAGTGGGGTGGGGAAAGGACCTGCTTTAATAAGTACTGCTGGGGTAACTGAGAATCCACATACAAAAGAAGGAAATGAGAATGCTTCCACATCCATACCAACTAACTCAAAAGGAATTATAGACGTAGATGTAAGGGTCAAAACTATAAAACTCTTGGAAGAAAACACAGCAGTCCATCTTTTTGACCTTGTGCTCAGCACTGGTTTTGAAGATATGACACTGAAAGCACAAATAAACAAAAACTGATAAATTGCACTTGATCTTAGCCAAAAGGCCGAGAAGCGATAAAAAAACTGATAAATTGGACTACACCAAAATTTAAAACTTTTGGTTTTCAGATGTTGCCACCAAGAAAGCGATAGAAAAACCCAGAGAATGGGAGAAAATATTTGCAAATCTTGTCTGTAAAGGGACTTATATCCCACAACGCAGTTATGAAATGACAAATCAATAGACAAAGAATCTAAGTAGTATTTCTGCAAAGAAGATAAATGGCCAATAGCACATGAAGAGTTGTTCAATATTGTTGTAGTCAGGGTTTGCAAGGGAAACAATACAATACAGGACACATAATTTATAGGATCACTTTATAATAGTCACCCAAAGAGTCACATACAAGAGAGTGCAGGAAATCTGTCCACACACTAAAGACCCAAAGAATCCAGCTGGGGGCCTGGGTTCCACAGCAATGGCCTGCATGAGTCCAGCTGAAGACCTAGAGCCCATGGCAATGCCCCCGCGAGTCCATCTGGAGGCCCAGAGCCCATGACAATGTCTCATGCAAGTCTGTTTCATGGATCTGTGCTGGCAAGGCCCAAAGGTCAGTGGTGGAAGCTAGAGAGTCTGTGCCAGTGGGATGAAGGCTCTGTGCCAGCAGGCTGAGGGATCTACACTGGAGCCAGGAAATGACGCTCAACGGAAGGACCAGAGTGCCCCCCAAAAAGTACCACAGCCATCCTCAGTGACAACGAGGTCCCGAGCTCCTCCGACGATGAGAACAGCGGAGTTCCTATCAGGAAAGCCAGCACAACAAGCTCCTCCAGAAGAACCAACAGCAGCACCTCTTCCTTTCTAGTTCTCCTTTTTATGTGGTTGGCAACAATCCTCAGATGAGCCTTCCACATCCAGCACCACTCTGGTTCAGTTCAGCTAGGTGTGACAAGTTGACCACCAGTTGTTAATCCACCACGAATATCATCTCTAGCCATCAGTAAAATGCAAATCAAATCCTCAGTGAGGCACCATAAGGATGGCTTTTTGTCAAAAAGATAAGGGTGGCTATGGTCGAAGTATGTTATAGGCATGTATGAAAATGCCACAAAGAAACCCAACATTCTGTAAAACTAAAATGCACTAATAAAAAAAATATTGGAATAATTTTAAAATACTTTTTAAAAAGACAAATAACAGCAAATGTTGACCAGAAGATAGAAACAATGGAACCTTCATAGACTACTGAACACAGAGATGCCACGTAACCCAGCAATTCCACTGCTAGGCATATTCCCAAGTAGAATGAAAACATAAGGTTATATACAAATTTGTACAGGGCCGGTGAGATGGCTCAGTGGCATAAGCGCCTGCCTGGCAAGCGCGAGGTCCTGAGTTCGACTCCCGGAACCCACATACGAAAAAAAGGGCCAATGATATTGCTCAGTGGCACGGGCGCCTGCTGGCACGCGAGGTCGTGAGGTCGACTTCTGGTACCCACACACACAAAAAAAAATTTGTACACAAATGTTCAAAATGACATTATTCATAATAGACAAAATTGCAAACAACCCAAATGTCTATCAATTGATGAACAGATAATAAAATGTGATATATCCATGAAACAGAATATTATCCAACAAGAAGAAGAAACGAAGTACTGATAAATAAACCTTAAAATAGATGAACCCCAGCTGGGCAGTGTGGCACACACTTTTAATCCCAGCATTCTGGGAGACTGAGATAGAAGGATCACAATTTCTAGCCCAGCCTGGGCAACTTAACAAATTAGCGAGAACCTGTCTAAAAACAATGAAACAGTCTGGGGATGTAGCTCCTTGAGAAGGTGCTGGGTTCAATCCCCACTACTGGAAAAAGGATGTGAAACTTTAAAAAATTATAGGGGCCGGTGAGATGGCTCAGCAGCATAAGCACCTGCCTGGCAAGCGCGAGGGCCCGAGTTCGACTCCCAGAACCCACATACAAAAAAAAAGGGCCGGTGATATCACTCAGCGGCACGGGCGCCTGCTGATGTGCAAGATCCTGAGGTCGACCCCCCGGTACCCAAAAAATAATAATAAAAATTATACAAAGTGAAAGAAACCACACACGAAATCCACATATTCTATGATTCCGTTCATGTAAAATGTCCAGAAAAAGCAAATGTGTAGAGACAGAAAATGAATTAGTAATTGCCTAGGGTGAGGGAATTGGGGAGCTTGGGAATGACTGCTAATACATACAATCAGAGAGATGAAAATGTTCTAAAATCCGTTGTAGTGACAATTGCACAACTCTGTGACTAAACTAAGACCATCAAATTGTATACTACAAATAGGCGACTTCTATAGTATGTGAATTGTATCTCGACACAGCTGTCATGAAATAAACAGGATGGTATCATCATCTATTTTTAGAAATAAAATTACATCAACAATGTAAGAACTTTGCAAGAATTCAACAAGACATGTAATATGGATAAAGAGTGGTAAACATGGTGAAATCTGATTACGTACTCCGTGTCATTTACGGGGAGGAAAATGGGTACAATGACTTTTAAGATGTTGCAGAGTAGTTTTAATAAATCTCTTTTTAAACATCATGCAGTTGAGGGTGAGGGAAGAAAGAATAACGTCATCTTACTCCATTTTCATTCCCCCAGTTGGAGCTGGGAAGGTAGGAAAGGGGCCACTGACTGCTTTACCTCTGGGAGCAATGACATGCAGGTGGCATCTAGTTGCCTGCTCTGGCCAGCTGGCCCTCCTTTCTTCCTTCTGTCCTTACTTCCCTCCTGGCTGCCTTTGCTCAGTATGCGGTTACTGAGGCCCTGCTCCCTGGTTAGGCCTTGGCTGTGCCTTGGCTCTAAAACAGAGCTGGACATTCGCAGGAATGCGGCCCCCCGCATGAGCCATGGTCCCTCACTCCAGCCACACGGGACAGTGACACAGCCATGCTCTGCGCTCTGGTTTGCCAAGGTCCCAGTTTGGCACTCTCGTCTTTCCCCTTCTGAGCCTGCCTATGTCCTAAATGCTTCCAAAGCAAGGTTTTTGCTACCTCTTCTCTGATTTTCCTGATCAAAATTACTTCTTTCTGCTTCTATACTCCTTGCTAACTCTGATTGTGCCTTTATCATAGTACTTATTTAATTCTGTTTAGTACCATCAATCTATTATGCAGATTTCCTTGACCCTCATCACACATTAAGCAATGAGTTCATTTTATTCAGTTTCAATTTCCCAGAACCTAGCACAGGGCCAGGCATATAGGAGGTGCCCGAAAGATGTTTATTGAATGGTCCCGCTGTTTAACACTTTCTGCATGATTATTAAACATGCTCATTGTTCTTATTCCTGTGTTTGTTTTTATAGAGATAGGATAATAAAAATTCCAAAAGGGAATTTCAATTTTTAAAATATCCTGGTACATGAGGGAAATCAATGATTTTCTTTAGCTCAGTTGACATAAAGGTGTTTCCGAAATTTGGGGAAGGTAAAAATATTTAGATAATTACAACAAAAAAGACACAAGGTAAATGAAAATATCTTCCAAGAATTTCCTGCAGGAATTGTATACTTAACCAGGAGTCCTACTCTATGTTTAAACAGTAGGGAAAAGGGGGTTAGTTTTTCATTTGTTTTGGGAACACGTCGTTCCGTGGTCAGGTTGACGGAATGCCTCCTCCCCACCAACAACCCAGTAATGCCAGTGTCAGCCAGAAAGTCACTGAAAGCCATGGTGCACCCTTAACCCCAACCACAGGGGGGCACTCCTGCTGAGTGTCCACACTTCCCCCTGCTGGAGGGAAGGGGAAACGCAGCTCTTCTGGACTATGATGATCAGAGTCCCGTGGAAGAGACCCCTGGGTGCCCTCGGAAGTGACCCAGAGCTCATCTGTGCAGCCCTGAGGGGGGGTCATAGGAGGGACATTCATCTTGGCCCAGGCACTGTTCTTGAGTCACAGCAGTGAACAAAAGAGCTCAAAACACCTGTGCCCATTGGAATCTAAATTCTAAGGGGGAGACATACAATAAACTAAATATGCAAATTACTTGTATGGGTGAAAGCACTAATGCTATGGAGAAAAACAAAACCAGGAAGGGGAACAGAGACCCCTGGTGTGCACGGTCTACACGGGGACACAGCAGGATCCCCCTCGGAGGTCGGCCAGGGAAAGCCATGCACACAGGGCTGTGGGCAGCATCGCCAAGGACCAGGAGGACGGCAATGAGATGGACAGATAGGGAAACGAGGTCAGAGACACAGCAGGGCAGCCCTGCAGGCCTGTGGACTCGGAATTTTGGAGTTTGCTTTGAGTGAGGTGGGGTTGTAGGAGGCTTGGGAAGGAGGGTCGCCCTTGCCTTTCTGAAAGGTTTCCTCTGCCTGCTGTGCTGAGAATAAGCTATGGAGAGTGGCAGAGGAAAGCTAGGAGACTTCCAGGAGGCCACTGCGGCCACACAGGTAAGAACAGCAAGGGTGGCCCTGCCAGAGGAAATCCCTACGCACCGTGACCCACCTGGGCCGGGAAGTCATCCACTCCTCTCAGGAGCCAGATTGTCAGACAATTTATGGGGCTTTTTGGAGACTCATTTTCTTCATCTGTAAAAGGGGACCTGTGTTCACATGGTCACGTTGTTCCGAAATAAATGCAAATGAGATAAAAGCGCGTTGTTCGTGCTCAGCAAATGATGGCGTCCTCGCTGAAGAAAGATACATTCTGCCAGCATTTCCGCCTCCCCAGGTACAGATTCAAAACCCCGGGGTTCAGAGCCCTTTCCAGCTGCAAGAATCCACAGCAGTGATCCCTGGAGGATGATAGGTAACCAACTTATTTGTATTTAAGCCGTGGGCAAGAAGTATTTATTCTGCGTTTCCTTCAGGGTGGCCAAATATTTGATGAGGGAAAGTTTCTCCTTTTAGAAACATGTTGGCTAATTAATAAGAAGGAATGATAGAATGGCATCATTTTGAAAATCCCTGTGAATCCATAGATCTAAGCAGTGACTTCCAAGGCTACTAAAATCACAGCAGAGAGAAAGCTGTGGTGCGCGGGGAAGGACCCCTGCCCCCTTCCCAAAACATCCAGGCTAAGTCTGATGAAACTTAGGCGTCTAACTAGGGATTTACAGAATTCACATGGGTCAGAAAGACACGGTGAACACAACCAGAGCACATGGGGAGGAAAACCAGGCGAGGACACTTGTGCAGCACAAACAGCCAGGACTTCAACAAGAACCACACCAGGGCACGAAGGCGGGGGCGATGCCTACAGAGTAAGACATAAAAGAATACACGGATCTTATCTAGATCATGATTCAACTGTAAAATTTAAAATATATAAAAAGCAGGAAAATGCATATACATTTAAGATGTTTGCTGACATTCATTTATTATAGTTAATTTTTTAAAATGTGATTGTGATATTATGATTATTTTTAAAGGGTCTCTATTTTTTGGACACATTCTGAAATATTTTCAGATGAAGTCACCCGCAATACGCTCCCCCTCATTTCAGACACATTTATCTCATGGTTCTTGTCACTTTCTGAAGCAGCTCTGGAAGTCCTCCTTTATGAGTGTCTTTACCAGGTGTGATCAAAAGTACAGTGAAAGCTGCTGCTGAGTGCCATCCAGTGGAAAGCCAAGCTCCTAAAAACATTACCTATTGTCCTCATTCACTTTGTCATCAGATGTGGCCCCATACAACTTCTGGCTCTTCCCCAAAGTCAAATTACCTTGGTAAATGTTTTGAATTGATTCAGGACAGCAAGGTAGCCGCAACAGCAAAACTAAAGACACTCACAAGAAAGGGCTTCCAGAAGTTCTTCAGAAAGTGGCAAGAATGATGGGATAAGTGTCCTTGAAGGGAAAGGAGTATTTTGAGAGGGATTAATGGCAATGTGTCTTTTACCGTAATAAATTTTTAAAAACTTTAAACATTCACTGCACTTTTTGAGCACACCTTATATCTCTTGATCTTTGTGCTGATTAAATAGAATTTTCAGTTTGTGAAAATTTACAAGCTATCTAAGCTTGTGCTTATCTCAGCTGTGTATGTGCTTTTCTGTGGCTGTGTATTTGTACGTTTTTCCCTGATAAAACCTCACTTACGAAACTCGACCATGCATTAATAATGGTTCCGGCTGGGTAAAGGATGCATGGGAGTTTATCGTACAATTATTTCCACTGTGTTTGTGTTAGATGTGCTCCAATAAACTAAAATTCTTATAATAAGTTAGTAGCAGCAGGAATATAAGCTGTGGCTCAAACTTCTTCTTGACAAATCAAACAAGTACAAAGAGAAGCATATTTAACATGGAACGCCACGTGGGTGAGGACGGTCTCCAGGCCCTGAGTGGGCGAAGCATGTGGTGAATGGATCTCTAACAGCCTTTGCGGCACTGCTGGTTTTCACAGTGAATCCACCGAGAGGCCTATGTTTTGCTCAGTGGCAGAGCTTCATTACCTCATGATCTCAGTTCTGCCTGATCTCATCCCTGCTCAGTTTTCTTTCCTTCTACTGTTGACTTGGCCCAACTTGGCCAGATCCTCATTTGCCCATCACTTTGCAGATGCTCCTAGCAGTTCTCCAAGGTCACTTTCAATACACACGCAAAATCCCACCACTTTTGCAAGAGTCAAAATTCACTTTGTGGTCATATGCATGCTGTTTGGGCTACGCCCCCAGATACTTGCTCCATCACAACGTGGAAAGGGAGAGCCACCAAACAGTGATTGGGGACCAGTTCTGCTTCTTAAGTTTTAGATAAAGAGAAAAGACCAACATAAAACATAATATAAGATATGGCCTTTAAATAAAAAATGAGGAAAGACGACTTAGCAGTAGCTGATTTAATAGTGACCAGCACATTAGCAAATGTCTTCATGCTGGTCACCATGGGATTCTCTCAACAATCTAGCAGCTACAGGGACTTAGATAACAAATCCTCAGCTAACAAGGACTTCTATGTGTAAAAGAAAGGAACTACTCTTTCAACAGTGTGAGCAAACAATAATATTTTGAAAATTTTTTTTGGATACATTCTACTTTTAGCTTTTCCATATTTTTTCACTAGTACATTTAGTCTATATGGATTATGGAGCTTCACTGTGGCAACTTTGTACACACACATGACATACCTGCATCATTTTCCCCTCCATTGCCTCCCCTGTGCAATGCTCCCCCTTAGTTTCACACCGGAGCAATGCGTCAATGGGTGTGATGCATTCTGATTATATTCTTTCCCCCATCACCATTTTTAAGACTCTCAGAGAATGCAGAGTACATCACAAATCCCTCCTTGAGCAAGTTAGGAAGGAAGTCCTTCCTGGGCCCTGTAGCCTGAAGAGTTTTCTCCTTCCCTCGTCCCTTGTATGGTGACTGCTTCTTTTGATCCTTCTTTTGATCCTACCTCCATCCAGCTTGGCATCTTGCTTCTCCCCAAATGAACCTCAGAGTCTTCTTCCCTCTGCTCTGTGGGAGAATTTGACCCGGCCCTGACTCCCAGTCACAATCTGTGTACTACACTCATCACACTACAGAGACCGCGGCCACCAGCGCATCTCTCCTCATAGAGGAGGCTTTTCTTTGAGTTTGTCCTCTGAGATCATCCACATCAGCTTGTTCTTCCATCTATAGACGATATGGACAAAAGGCTGGTGAGTTGGGTGAGGCAGCGCCTGCCTGTCATCCCAGCACTCTGGAAGGCTGAAGGGAGAAGGTCGCAAGTTCAAGCCCAGCCTGAGAAAATTAGCAACTTAATAAGACCCTGTCTCAAAAAAAAAAAAAAAAAAGGGGGGGGGGCTGGGGATGTAGCTCAGTGTGAAGGCCCTGAGTTCAATTTCCAGCCCCATAAAGAAAAAGAGAGAGAGAGAGAAAGCAGAAAGAAAGAAAAAAAAGAAAGAAAGAAAGAGAGAAAGGAGGCAGGCAGGGAGGGAGGGGGAGGAGGAAGGAAGGAAAGGAGGGAGGGAGGGATAGAGAGAGAGGGGAAGGAAAGGAAGGAAGGAAGGAAGGGAGGGAGGGAAAAAGAATGAAAGGCAGCCTTTGAAAACTTTTCACCCCGTCATATGGCTATAAGGAAAGAGTGCTTAAAGAGCTTAATATGCATTATCTCTAAGTGGTAAAACTGAGCATTTAAAGTTTTCATCTGTCTGTATTGTCTAAATATTTTACAAGATGAACATCTACTGCCTTGAGTATGAAGAGTAAGTGTAACAATGCCAGTGAAGACGGCATATAATTTAAAAATTATATTTTACAGAGAAAGGCGTACGTGTCTTATCTAAAAGAAGCACGAAAGGTTTTACATTCGCTTTGGTTTTCCTCTCTGTTAACTCCTTGCATGCTCCATTGTTCCATTTTCTCACATCACTTTTGGGAAACATTATTTAACAAGGATTCTGGTAAGTGCAGCAGAATCAGTCAAGGGGGAGTTGGTAATCAGCACAGTGCTTGTGTAATCAGCAGGGTTGTAACAATTCAAGAAGGGATTTCCTGCCCTCTAATTAAAGCAGCTCCCCTAAAAAAATTTAAAAAAGAAAAGCTCTTTCCTGGCTCGTGTTTGTGTGAAGAATCGCCTGCCTCGTGCAACCCAGTAACGTGTTAAGCCACCTCTGAGATTCCATTGTCCCAGTGGGCTCTGTGCAAGGCAGACACCGCACCTCAGCCCTCCAGCAACACCACTGCTCAGAAAGTCGGACTTGGTCCCCCCCGTGCTGATAAAAGCGGTCCAGGAAATTTACTCCGAGGTGTGTATCTGTCATTTGCTGGAAGTCAACACATTTGCAATCGATCGTGTCACATTTCTGTTATTCCTAGCAGACCTTATTGTCTTCCTCATCCTCCAGCCAAAAGGCTTGCCAGAGATAGAGACAAGGAGACAAATGCAACTGGATAAACTCAGCCAATCAGCTCTGCACTGCCCCACACCAGTACCGTGGCGGTTCTGCTGCAGAGCTCACCACCTCCTCCACTGTTGATGCCACCTGCTCCTCTTCATACACCCCCATCTCAGGCCTCTGCATTCACTGCCACCCCATGCTGGATCCCTGGAAGTCACTCTTACCTCTTCTCCCTTATTCCCACATCAATTATTTAAATCTATAAATTCAATTCCTTTCCTACTTTTTTTTTTTTTGCTAGAGCAACTGCTCCCCTTAGCACCTTAGCACAAACCTAAATGCCCATAACTTGTGTCTAATAAAACATAGGTGGATGGCCCACAACGGTATCTGCAGCTGTTCATCCGAATCTATGTTTTCAAATATTAATAACATTTAGATGAAATGAAACCAGGATACAGACAACGTTTTAGAAACACATGCACCCTACCATGCAGTGAGGCCCCAACTCAACAGGCACCAGACAGACTGAAGACTGTGTCATTCTCGATGCTCGGTGCCTACTGTGATGCCAGCACAAGGGTTGTGACAAAGGTGACACGCACCAATTTCCTAAGATGAATGGAGTTATTAGGTAATGCAAAGATAAACCAACAATAACATACGAAGCCATTCACTCACCACACTCCTGCTTCAGCGAGGGTTGTGGGCAAATGGATTTTGATTTTACTTTTACAAAACAAAACACATCCCAGCTTAGCTTCCTGAGCACCGCTCATTTATCTTTTCTTTTCACCTTGTTCTCTGTCACGGATACCAAAGCACAGCTTCCCAGCCCGGCTCTGTGCCCCTAGATCCACCAGTGTCCTATGGCACTGCCCCCTGCTGGGACCCTCCCAGGACTCACTGTGAGTCAGGAGGCACGGTGGGCCCCTGCCACTGCCCAGGGGTGCTCTGGGATCTGCCCTCAGTGCCCTCCATGCCTTGCACACACTTTCATCTCACTGAGCCTCAGCCCGGGTACCCCAAACCCAACACCCTCTCCAATCCCACGTGCTTCTTGGTACTGACTCCTACCTGGAAGTTACCACTTGACCTTGAGGATCTTCCTCTTCAGGAGACTTTCTTTATTCATACAGACCCCAAACATACTCGTGGGCCTCTGATACCCATGATGCCCTGAGCATAGGCTTATTATCATACTTAGCATATTGAATTAATGTTACATTTGGATGTCTCTTGAAGATAGAATCTCTTCGTGTCCTCATAATTTAACACAGAGCTAAGTATATAGAAAACTATCAATGGCCATTTAGTGACCGAATGCATGAATGTTAAAGAACTACATGCTGCTAAAGTTCATCTAAATAGATTTTTCAGGGGCTGGGGGTGTAGCTCTGTGGTAGACAGCATACTTAGCGGCATGAGGCCCTGGGTTCTATCTCTAGCATCAAAATGGAATAACAATAAAATAAGATTTTTCAGTAAGAAAAGATAAATCTTGGATGAGAGACATATTTTAGTGATACAATTTAAAGGTTAATTGGGAAGCAAGTAGTTTACAGTTAACAAGTTTCTGAAAACTAGTACCACCACTATGGACATCAGTATGGAGATTCCTTGGAAAATGAAAAGTAAAAATTCCATTTGACCCAGTTAGACATCACATTATAGTGATCCATGCATATCCATGTTTATAGCAGCACACCTCATAATAGCTAAGTCTTAGAAGAAGCTTATATGTCCATGAGCAGATGAATGGATAAAGAAAATGTGGCATTTATACACAATGGAGTACTACTCTGCCATGAAGAAAGATAAAACATTTGTAGGAAAATGGATGCACTTTGAGACCATAATGTTAAGTGAAATAAATCAGACACACAAGCTTAAATATCATATAGTTTCTCTTATGTGAGAAACCCAAATTATAAAGAAAAAAAATAAAAGATAATAATAAGTAGGGAGTTAGATCTTTCTCAAAGGGGAAGGGGATCAAGAGATGCAGGGAGGGGCCGGTGAGATGGCTCAGCGGCGTAAGCGCCTGCCTTGCAAGCGCGAGGGCCCGAGTTCGACTCCCGGAACCCACATACGAAAAAGGGGCCGGTGATATCGCTCAGCGGCACGGGTGCCTGTTGGCGCACGAGGTCCTGAGGTCGAGCCCCGGTACCCACAAAAAAAAAAAAAAAGAGATGCAGGGAGGGAAGAGAGGGGAGAGAAAGGAGATGAAAAAAGGAGTTAAGATGTGTTATGTACATGTGTCAATTCCACACAAGGAGTGTAAACATTATGAAGTGCAAACATAGACAGATAAAAATAAATACAGAAAGAAAGAAACTGGCCAAAAAAAAGAAAGTTGCTCCTGGGAAAGTATAATAATAAAACTTTTAAAAACTAAAATAAAAAATGAGATATTTGGGCCAGTGAGATAGCTCAGCGGCATAAGCGCCTGCCTGGCAAGCACAAGGTCCTGAGTTAGACTCCCAGTACCCACATTAAAAAAAAAAAAAAAAAAAAGTTTCCCTATCATGTGATTCTGATTTTTTTTTCATATTACCAGTCCCCGTCATATGGAGATCAGTCTGATATTTACATAAATGATATCTACAGTTTCAGATACTGATTATAATATAATGTAATAAGGATTGTATATCTCACCCAGGAGAAAATTAAGGAAAATTAAGAAATCTGAGGAAAGTTCTTATTTCCTAATTAAGGGATATCTTTAAGAAATCGAAAAGAGGAAATGTTAAGGTGGAAAACTGAAGAACTGTAAGAGTGCGGGATGTTTCATCATCCTGGTATTACTCCAAGCGGGGGGCGGGGGGATGCGTGCACACGAGCGAAAATAGCACAGCAGAGTAGAAGTTGCTGCAAGAGAATCAAGAGAGAGAGGGAGGGAGGGAGGAGGGAGGGAGAGAGAGACAGAGACAGAGAAAGAGGGAGAGGGAGAAGAGAGGAAAAATAACAAATACAAATATGGAGTTACTGGAGAATTATTTCCATCCTGTTTTAAAGAGAAATAATTCCACGAAATCTTAAAACAGAATATCAGTGCTGCTATGTTGAGTCTTCAGCAATTGGAGCAGTTGAGGGGCTTTATTCTGATTCTCTTGCTGATTTATTCTACATGGGCATAATCTATGGTCTTTTCATCAGTGAGCTGTGCCTTTGATTGTATCAGTTATCTGTTGCTGTGTAACAACAATGACAAAACAAACTTAGTGGGGCGTTGTTCATGATTCTAAGGGTGGGCAACAGCTCTGTCTAAAATCCTCACCAAAACCTCCACTGTGGAACTGGAAAATTGAAATTCCTTGGTGTAGTGTTTAAAGCTTCTCAATATGTTTCCCTCCTCAGCTGTGATTTCTATGGTTAGCTAGCTGATTTATATTTAATAAATATACAGTAAGCAACACATATTCATTTAATATATAATGAATCAAAGACAATAAACATTATTCCTTGCTCATTTAAAAGCATTGGGGTGGATGTCCTCGTCCCCAAAACCATGAAACTTGCCAGAGTCGGAGAGGCTCTGCCACCTCCCTCTCACCTGGGAGTGGACCCACTCCAGCTGTCCAGAAGGGACACAGAGTGGGACAGGCTTGGAAGAGGTGTGCGTCACTTCCGCTCAGTACTGCTGGCTGGAGCTCAGTCCATGGCCACTGACTACACCCTTACTGCGCCATTCCGACCGCCCACTCCTTCCTGCCCATTTGAGGTTCAAGTCATCTCTCTTTTCTCCAGCCGAGGAGCTCATTATCTAGGATGCAGGTCTGGTGTGACTTTCCCTGAAAGACCACCCCCTCTCCAGGAAGTCACCCACTCTTTGTACTTACCTTCACTAAGGCCCAGTAGGGATCCATTTTTCATGTATCTATTTTTCATTCTAGTTTGCAGATCCTCCAGGGTGGGAAAATACAAGATCGGCCTTCGGTTAGGAAAGCACGCTTACTGTCTAGACATAGCACAAACCTGTTGAGCGATAAACACAGGTGTGGTCTTCAATTCGGTCGTGAGGCGAGGCGCAAAGGCGCTCCCTCCACAGCACCCAGTGGTTTTGGGACGATCCAAGTCACACTGAGGGAAGGCGATCACAAAGGGATCCCGACTACCACTGCTGAGCACCGTGGCTGAACAGTACTGATCCCTCAAGACCGCACACACTTTTCCCCTTTGTCTTTCACATCAGGGTGCTGTAGCTTGAGTGTGACCCCGAAGGTTCATGTGCCAGAAGCCTGGTCCCCAGTGTGTGGTATGGAGTTGCTGGATCCTGTAGCAGTGGGCCCTCGTGCAAGGAATTAGGGCCGGAGAGTGCAGCCCCTAGGAGAGCTTAGGGCTGGGCTCAAGGAGTGTGAGAGTGGCTGTTCTAAAGCAAGGCCGCCCCTGGCTGGGGCCCTCACTAGGTGGCTTTTCCCATTCTGTACTGTGAGGCAGTGAGGGGATCTTGGATCTCCAAAACTGTGAGCTAAAAACCTCCTTATTTTAGAAAGTACCCAGCCTCAGGTATTTTTTCATAACAACACCAAGTGGACTAAGACGCTGGGAGCCCTCCATTTCTAGCAGAAAGTGGGAGCTCTGCAATAGCTTAACCACAGATGAATAGTGAGCTGGAGGCCCAAAGACCACTCCACTTGGGCTTCTACTCCCAACAGCAAAAATGTGTACCCGACTAAAAGAGCAAAATTAAATGATCCACACTTGTTTTTTTTCATCTTAGCAAATATTCTAAAATTTTCTTCTCAATGATGGCAAGGGTGAGACATTATTTTCCAGTCATATTAACACAGCTTTAAGTAAACTTTCATGTTTAACATTGGCAAAGATATGTTGAGACAAGCGTTGTCACCATCTTCAGATGGAAATAAAAGCTGAGTAACAGCTAGAAAACAACTTGGCAGCACAGAGCAAAAAGTATTAAAATGTGCAGATCTTCCGCTCCAACACTCTATTTCTAGAATCTTACATCAACTATTTATGCGAAGATGTCAGTGAAAACTGAAATGCACATATGTTCATTAAAATAATCTTTATAGTATAATAAAAATAAACTAAATGTATGGAAAGGTCAAAATAATGAAAGAATGTATAAAATAAACGGAGCCAGTATTAACATAAATAAATGATTGAATAAATAAGTTGAGGAAAAGAAAGCAATTCTCATGCAAAAAAGTTTTCCCGATGTTATGCAGCTGTTCTCTCGGGGGCAAGCATCCCTTACCCGCTGCCGATGTGTGGCTGCACACAGTGACCTCCTTCCAAAGTGCTCCCGTGGGAAGGCTGGGGGAGGGTAGCTTTACTGTGGAGAAACTTCACAAGCACTAACTCAGCCAGGGGACCAAGTGCAGCCCCAGCAATGACAAATGATGTTGATAATGTGTGCTTCTGATGTGACACGATGACAATCAGGCTTAACTTGTGTGGTCTGCCTCCCACAAGCCCATAACTCAGACAAGCCTGTTGGTACACGTGTGGAATCCCAGGACTCTGGAGGCTGTGGTGGGGAAATGACAAGTTCCAGCCCAGTCAGGGCAGCTTAGTGACTTAGACCCCTCTAAAAAATAAAACAAAGGGCGGAAGGTATAGCTCAGTGTGAAGGCCCCAGGTTCAGTCTCTAGTAATGCAAACAAAAACCAAGAAACTCCAATCTGACCCCACATCTGAATATGTGCAGTGGTGCTTCGGTTCACAAACTTAATTCATTTCACGATTCTGGGGAAAAGGCTACGTTCCTGTCCTTGCACGGAGGATGACCAAGGTCATGTTCATCACCCGATACAGAGTTCACGAACAGAAGCGAAATTTTGCCAAACCCTTCTGTTTGGGAACTGAACTGTTGGCAAACAGAAGCGTTTGTGAACCGTACCTGAGTTCACTGTATTATTCTGTAAAATACCTGACCAGTATACCTCAAAATAGTCAAGGTCATCAAAAACAAGGTAAGTCTGGGACTACCACAACCGAAGAAGATGAAACGAAGTATAATGTTCCTTGGGTGAAATCCTAGAACAGAAAGAGGGCATCAAGTAAAACTGAGGAAATCTGACTAAATCTGACTAGGCTTTAGTAAATACTAATGTAGTATTGTCCGCTTCCTAACTGTCACAAATATACCACCCTGGAATAAGATGCATAATGGGGGAAACTAGGTCCAGAGTATATGGGGCCTCACTGTAAACTCATCTTGGTTTTTGTATACATTTCTGACCTCAGAAATACAAGAATACCTTTAAAATATATTAAAATATGGAGAAGGCCACTGCACGTTTAGTATATTAGTTAATTATAATAACTATAATTAATAATTGTAATTAATATGCAGCCTAATATGTGCACCATAGAGTAAGGTTGATACAGGGGAATGAAACTCCAAACCTGCTAGATGTCCAAAACTCCAAGTTCATGTTCTCTAAAACCGAGGAATGAATTCGAGGTACAACGGAGGTTAAGCGTAGGAAGAATTTATTGAGAGAAAGAAAGCTGTTGTCTGAGAGGGGACAGAAGGGGGCCTGGAAAGTGGTTACCCCTCAACTCCGCTTCTCAGGGGTGTTTATTGCGCAAAGTCACAAGGTGAGGGGGGCTTAAGGGGGACAGAACTATAATCGATCAATAAGATTACAAGTATAGTCGCCTAGGTAATATTGATCCAATGGCAAATCACAGGATGGGTGTGAGGTGGGACAAACTATGGTCAACCAATAAGTATACTACAGGTATAGTTGCTAGGGTAATACTGATTAAATGGGGAGCAAATGGAGAAGCAAGTCGTGTAGCAAGTGCACATGGGACAGACAAGGACTTCCCCGGAAGGGATGGATTAAGGAGGTTTGGTCTCCACCCCAAGGTGATTGACGCCTACTTAGAATATCAATCACTGCTGTTCACCCCTAGGGGAAGTATAGGGTGAGTAGTTCTTTTTCCTGAAGCCCAGCCTTCAATGAATGCATCTCCAGCCACAGCTGTCTTCTGCATTGACCTCTCGAGGGCCCAGCCCTGTCTGACTGCCTACAATATTTCTACCTAACTTAGCCAGCTATAATAAGGTCACATCTTTAAAATTCAAATTCAGTGGCTCCTAGTGTCCATCCAGGAGCCAGGAAATTAGCTCGCTTCCTTCTCATTTCCACTTAAGAATAAAATCTAGGGAGATCTGACCACTCACAAAGGGCCAGATCGGCTGCATGTTTCTATGGCAGCCTCCTGGTTTCACTGGGGACGTGGTGGGTCCCAGGGGCCACCACCATCCTGGCTGTTGGCAGAAGCTGTGGTCCCAGGTATATCCCTGACAGCCCAGGCAGGGGTCCTTGGCTACTGCTGGCTCCTGGCTGCCTGCACTGCTTCTAGGTCAGGGGAGAAGGAACTCCCTCCCAGTCTTGTGCCCAGTTTTAACAACACCAGCAATGGTGGTGAGCATAATATCTGACATTTACAGAGCACCAGGCACTGTTTTAGTCACTTTGCATGTAGAAACTCATTTAATCCTCACAATAACGCTAAAGAAAGTCATGCTACCCCATCGTCTGGATTTTGCTTACTGCACCTCTTGAAGTAACTTAACAAGCGCTTCTGTCCTCTTTGCTTCTTGTAAATCAATACTTAGACATGCTAATGAGGTTTTAAGGAGATTCAAGTTCACCTTTTAGAAACACTATATACTTCATACATTCTCGTGCATGGAGGAGTATAATGTCCTCTGTTCTGCGAGGTTGACATCCGTTGGCTGTCACTCCCACATACATTAATTCACTAAATCTTTGCAAAGTGCACAGTGCTACTTCTGTCATCCCCTCCAGAATAGTTGCACAAAGAAACTTTTCCTGCTTGACTATTTGGTCAGCCAGAGGCACATTTCTCTATGTTTAATTTTTTTCCTTTATTTATCAAGTTCAAAAATGAGTTTGTCTCTTACCATTTTCAAGCGATGATTAATGGAGATTTTTTTCTAATGTTATCATGAACTTGTAAGCTTAAATGTAGTCAACATATTTCAATGCACTGCCATCATTATTCTTACTGATATTGATATCAATATTGATATTCAAATTGCCCTGTATTCGGCTAGAGGGAGCCTCCTGGGTCTTTGATGTAACATTATGGTGTCTGTAGCTTCCTTTCTTCAGCTAGGACGAGACATTCCAGAAAGATGATGTGGATTTCCATCCCAGACTTAGATCCAGCCCCCGTGACACCCATCCAGCCAGGTCCCCTGCTGCAGTTTCCTGTGCCACACAGCGTTCCTTCATAGAACCCAATATTTCCCAGTGATGTATTTGTCTACTTTTTTACTACCTGAGCCCCCCATTAATCTAGTACCAGTTGGAGGATAAAGGCATTCTATACTCAGCAGGTTTATTTGATAAATGAGTTATTTATCATTTATTATATGCAGAATATTAAAATAGATATATTTTATGATGTATAAACTAAAATATGCAAACATAATATACAAAATATATTATCATAAAAATAATGTAACATGAAAGACTAGAAACTAAAGTCATATATTTTCTAATAATCAACATCTAACCTATTAGGCTGCATGTTAATTATATTTCATCTCATGTATTTTAATACATTTTTAAAGATAGGCTTTGTTGTTTAGAACAGACTTAGATTTATAGGAAAATCAAGACCAGAGGAAGAGGTCCTACACACCCTGCACCTAGTTCCTCCTTGTTATAAACATCTTGATACATTATTATAACACTTCAATGTTATCATGAAATAGATACATTACACATCTATAAATTACTAGAAAGGGCTATCAAATTAACAAGAGTAGTTATATCTGAATTACCTGTCACTTTTCTTCTTTTTGCTTTTCGGAACTTTCTGAAATTTTTGGTGAAAATATGCATTTTTTTGTAGGAAGTAAACCAAATTATATATTTTTAAACCACAAACTCCATAGGAAGTGCTTTTTGAGAGTTAGATCCTTGCTCCAAACCAAGACTCTCGGCCTCTAAACTGGACTCCGGGGCTGGCATGGACTCCGAATGTCCCCAGGCCGGGTCCCCACCCGACACACACCGTGCCAGACAGCGGAGTCCGGTGCCGTTTGAGCTCCAGGGGCCCAAGGGAAGGCTGCTGGGGCTCCGTGCCCAAGCTCCCAGCCCGTGAAGTTCAGACCCCTCACCCCGGCTCCTGATTTCCTTCAGAGGAACCATCGCTTCTGCCCATCCCGACACGTGACCACACTGAGCCACAGGTCTGGATAGAGGAAGGACGTTCTGGGCAGGAGGCCTCACTTCCAAACCAAAGCGAGCTACTGAAGATGCTTCCCACCATGATGAGATGGCGAGTTTCCAGGCTGCATGAAGCAGACCCCGCCTGCCTGGCTCATTCCACACTGCTCCGAGCAGCCAGCACATCCCTCTTCCTGCCCATTCAGAGTGGGCAACAAATTCAGAAATGAGCAGAAGTTCATGAAGCTTGTAAGAAGCCAGGTGGCCTTGCTCAAAACCTCCACATAGGAGCTTCATGACAGAACGTGTTTTCTCAAGTCCTCCATGAAAGACACACTAAAGAGGACAAGAAAACGCAGTCCCCAGCAGAGGTGACAACCAGTTTCATTCTGACTTTCAGCTGGAAGTGTGAAAAGCCAAAGGAGTCACTGGCGAAACTCCTGGGAGCTTTGGAGTTGGAGGAAAAGATGTCGCACCTGAAACTATCATTTCCAAACGCACAAGGGTAGGACTTTAAAAGTGGAAGTTGCCGTGGCTCTCTGGATCCAAAAGGGCAATGCGCAGGACTGACTAATGACTCTCAGTGTTCTGACCTCTCTGACACCAAGGAGTCTAGATATTGTGAAAGGTCAGCACCAGGAAAATGTCAGTACTGTGACTGCAAACTAGGTCAGAGGCCACGGCTTACCCAAAAGTTGCACCACGTGAACATCAGTGCTGGCTTCTCAGAGAGCGCACAGTGACTCACCAAGCTTTCAGATGAGCACGGGCCCTTCTGAGGCCAAAGGAGAGCTATTTCATTCACCAGGCTAAACCTGGAAGTCAGTGTCATGCTGTCCAATGTGACACTGAAGAAACTGAGAAATAAAGAACAGTTACGCTTGACAAAGCTTTGCTTTCTGCCCAGTGCTATTTGCCCAGCTGGCACTAGGTACATTCGATGAGCGATCCATGGGTAGATTAAGCAACAAGCAAATAAGAGCATTCAGAGGGCAGTGGTGCCACTCAAGGCTGACGCACACAGCCAGGCACGTTAAACAACCCCCCCCGAAATTTTCTAGCAGTTAAACTGCTGTAGTCTGGATGTTAAATGTCCCCAAAGAGCTGAGCATGGTTGTGAATGCTGTAGTTCTAATACTCTTGGAGGCTGAGGCAGGAGGATTGTAAGTTTGAGCCCAGCCTGAGCCAGTTAGCCACTTACAGAGACCCTGTCTCAAAATAAAATTTAAAAAGGGTTATGAATGTAGATTGATGCAAAATCCCTGGATTCAATCCCTAGTCTCACACACACAGACACACAGACACACACACACACACACACACACACACACACAATGTTTCCCAAAGGTCCACGTTCTGGACGCTGGGTTCCCAGGAAAGTGCTAGTGGGAGGTGCTGGAAACCCTAAGAGGCAGGGCCTAGAGAGAGGTCTTTTTAGTCACTGGAGACACATTTAAGAAGGAGCGTGTTGCCATCAGTCACTTCCTTTCTTTTTCTCCCTAGCCTTGGGGTTTACTCCCTGCCATGAGAGGCAGCCTTGTCATGGGCTCAAAGGAATGGGGCCAGTTCATAATGGAACTGGACCCTCCAGAGCTGTGAGCCAAAAGAAACCTTTTCTTATTAACTGGATTATCTCAGGTACCTGCTGTAGTGACAGACAGCTGAGTAACACATAGATCTTTCTGAAATGGAAGATGCTACCTGGAGAAGTAGAACATGCCTGTTGCGAAGTATAACCTGGCAGAAGACGATGCATATTGTGATGACTGGAAATTCTGCCTCATGCCTTCTAGGTGCCAGGCGTCTGACTAAGGCCTTCAGACATATGAATAGAATCCTCATAGCAAGCCTGGACTTGGTCGTCACCCCCACGTTACAGATGAGGCTTGTGGATGATGACGCTGAGTCTCATGGAGCCTAAGTAACCTGCCTAGAGTTGCCCAACTACTACCTGCTTGTGATCAAACCCTGGTGGCTTTGGCTCCCAAGCTAATGCTTTTCCCATAGAGCACATCCAACCATCATGCTAAACGAGGCCTTAATCCCTGAACCCTTAGGAAGAAAGTCACTTTCAGCAAAATCCCAAGTCCCTAGAACCTAAAATGAAATTCTCTCAAGTATAAAATATTATTAAATACCAAGTATCCAATGGCATCCAGTGCATTTCTGTGTGAAAATTCATTAATTTCCTAATCATCAAAGGGAAATAGAATTTGGGGGCTCTTCCTGAAACTTTTGCTAAGAATTTCAGAAATTAGATTTTTGGTATTTATACCATAAAACCAATACAATGCCATTTCCAAAATTGTGAACTATGTTTTCAGTCTTGCATACTGGTTTTAGTTTGTGTCTTAAAGTGTGGCCCAAGAATCTCAGGTGTTCTCGAGATCTTTTTAGGGAAATGACAAGGTCAAAGTTATTGTCATACAAATATAAGTATATTCTTTGCCTTTTTTATTCTCATTCTCATCTTGGTAGCTTTTCCCAAACATTGAATATCCTGTGATACCACAGTAAATTGAATGCAAAAGCACACAGGAGACTTCAGTTGTCTTCTATGATGCTAGACATTGAAGAGCCATTCAAAATAATATTGCAATAGTGCCATTTTTATAGTAAATTTGTTTTGGAAAATATTGTAAACATAAAACTTATCTATGTTAACACACTATTGTTTTATTATTGTTTTAAATAAGCTAATACATATTTCTAAATTTCTCATTTTTAATTTCTAATACCATAAATATGATTGGCTATAATCTGATAACAAGACCTTTCTGGGGTCCTCAATAAATTTGTAAGACCATATTTGTATAGGTGCCTTGTGTTTATGAACCAAATACCAGTTCATTAGCAATTTGCCTTAGTTTGCTTTAAATTTCCCATGCCTTAGAGATGTTTACTTGCTCTCTACCTCAAACTACTGATGCTCATCCTTCAGGCACCCCTCTAATGGTTTCCAGGAGCATAAGACCCGCCCCCCATCCTTCCCATGGGCTCAACCTAGGGACCTTAAAAAAATTGCAAGCCAGAGGTCTGGCCTTCTAATAACTGTGCTTTTATTTCTCAGTTTTATGGCTGATACAAGGTTTGAGGGTTGTAATTTTATTACTAGAGCATTTACCCTTCTTATCTCATGGGTAGCTCCCTGTGACATGGACCTCCTGGTTATCTGAAGAATATAACATTTAATCACAAAATCCCCAAGTCACTGATGTTTCTTGTTATTCTACATACCATCGTCAAGAACTCTGAAGGGGTTGAGATTTTTCTCTATTGCAGACTAACAATTTAGCGTGACTCAGTTCCATGGGTACCAACAGAAGACATGAGACTCCCGGGTCAGAGACAAAGGACTTCACTACTCACAGTAATAGCAGTAGCTGGAGCCCCACCATTTGAGCCACTTCCCTGAGCCCTGGTTCCCACAGGGCTATTCAAAGAGGGTGGGAGATACCAGCAAACAGCCCCGGAGTGTTACAGGACAGGGATAGTGCACTTAGGGAATTCAAGTCCTTTACAACCAGCTGTAAACCTGCCTGACCTGTGCCCCCAGGGGAAAAAACTTTGTCTTTGTTATGTTGGACAATAAATAAGCCTGTTCTTTTCTCTAGAAGGGAAAGCTATCTCCGTTTTCCAAGCTGTTTGCTACATAAACATCCTTAAATACATAGTCCAAACTAGCGGTAATTAGCACCTGCAAGGCCAGGATGTACAGAAACATAAGTGACCATGGAGCACTTTGTACCAAAAATCACAGCTCTCATTTATATACAACACCCAGATTCTGGGTTTGAATTTGCACCACTTTAATTTTTCTAGTAGCTGATAGGTTAGAGAATAATTAGCATTAAATTCCAATCAACTTTTTTCAGTCTTGTGACAGGCCATAACCCTGACCCTTCCTTCTGTTTAGATGTGATTACTCTTTGTCAGAATGTTCTAATATTTTTCCTTTTCACCCAAATACATATTACCCAACCTGTAGATATTTTAAAACTCTCATCATGCCTACCACAAAAAAAAAAAAAAAAGAATACAGAAACAAATATCCAAGAGATCAATGTAGGTCCTGAGTTCAATTCCTGGTACCAAAAAAAAAAAAGAAAGAAAAGAATAAAAAGGGCCTGAGATATAGCTCAGTGGCACAGCACCTGCCTGGCAAGTGTGAGGTCCTGAGTTCAATTTCTGGTACCAAAAAAATAGAAAAGAAAAAGAAAAAATAGAGATCAACATAAGAAATATCCAAGAGATCAATGTAAAAAAATAAGAGATCGACATAAATGTTCCAGAGAACAGACTGGAAAGCAAACACCAAATAAACATTTCAGCCTGGCGAGTCCTTTGGAAGAAAATGGATAAATAGTTCTCTGTATTTTTCAGAAGAGATACCCTTACTTTTGAATTAAGAATTTTCTCTTGGGCCGGTGAGATAGCTCAGTGGCATTAGTGCCTGCCTGGCAAGCGCGAGGTTCTGAGTTTGACCCCCAGTACCCACAAAAGAAAAAAAAGAGTTTTTTCTTAAACCAAAGAAATAGGATGCATCATCCAATGCTGAGCTTTAAAATCCGCTTAAATTTCTGGAAGCATGCCGCCTGAACTGTGGACAGCACTTTCTTCTAGGAGAGACAACTCTGGCCAGAGTAGGGAAGACATTGTCATTTACTGCAGCCTTTCCTGTGTGGCTTTTATAATGGTGATAACTTAAAATGTTCACTTGTGTTTGCTTTATTGCCCCCTTAAGGTGAGCTACTTGGTCAAGGATAGCTCGACCCACAGCTGTCCTTTCTCTGCATCTTGACCTGCAGGTTCAGTAGGGACTTCAGCATGGTGTTATCTACAGCAGGGCTCCCCAAACCCTAGGCCATGGACAGGTACCATACCTGGCCCATTAGGACCTGGGCTGATAGAAAAAGTGAGTGGTGGGCAAGCTATCGAAGCTCATTTGTATTACAGCAGTTCCCATAGCATTTCTCTGCCTCCTGTCCGATCAGCAGCACTTAGATTCTCAAAAGAGCCTGAAGCTTACTGTGAACTCTGTGGAGGGATCTAGGTCGCAGCACTCCTTTGAATCACCCCAAAACTATTCCCATCCCTCCAGTCCGTGGAAAAATTGTCTTCCATAAAATCGGTCACTAGTGCCAAAATGTTTGGGGACTGCTGGCCTACACTGACCCTTGCAGAGCTTGGAGGCCAGCAGGAAACACCAAGAGTGTCTAACGTGAAGGGCTGGCACAGCGAGCCCACTGGGGCAGCCCCCAGCCAAACGCGTTGAGACATCTTTCAAGCCAACATGGCCTGGATGCTCTGCTTATAGACAGACCCCACCGACCCAAATATGTATGTGGAAGATGCGAATAGTGGACAAAAGTCTCTAGAGTCAAGATAGAAACTCTGGGTTTCAAACGACCTCTTGCAGGAAGACAACTGATATTCTCACAGTCCTTTCAGGTGGGAGGGAAAATCTCCAGGAAAGTCCTAGGCTTCCTCACCTTCTCCATCTATAAATCAGTAGTGCACCACAGCAAGAACATGATACTGAGAGTGAGGAACAGCTGGGCTTGTAACACTGTGAACAGTGCCCGGCTGTGTGACCACAGCAAGTTACTCTATGAGTCTCAGTTATTCTTCCGGAAGAAGAGGCTACAGTAGATGTCACTGCGTTCATGAACAGGGATCACAGTCTATCTGCCTCCACCCTGTGTTGGTCACACTGTGAATCGTCAGCTTCTGTTTGGATGATGATCCATACCCCAGGTCCGAGACCAGTGTCCAACCCCTTGGGGACAGCCCAGATCCAACGTGTACAAGCCACCAAATTCCAGACTAGATGAGGGGATAAAACAGTTGGGGGTCACCACAAAGGTTAGAAGGCGAACAAGCTCTAGGGTCTTTAACCTGCTTCTTGCTAAAAGCATGGTCATGTGTTTTCTTCCACCTGCACCCATGCGTGTCTTCTTAGCAGCTCTGCAGCTCATGCTTAGCACAAGGCCAGGTGTCTGTGCAGGACCAGGCACCCAGAAAGGGAGGCAGCAGCTCCTGGGATGAGCTGGCCACCCATTCCTCAAGGCCAGGGTGTGTGCACAAGAATAAGAACACCTTTGAAAATTATGCCCTGGGCCAGTGGAAGACTCCCAGACTTTTCCTCTCTTTCTCTCTCTCTTGTTCTCTTTCCTTCTTTCACCATACTGGGAGTGGAACCCAGGGCCTTCACACTGAGCTACAGCCCCAGGTCTTTTTTTTTTATTTTTTATTTTGACACAGGGTCTCATGAAGTCACTAACTTGCCCATGCTGGGCTTGAACTTGTGATCCATCTGCCTCAGCCTCCCAGACTGAGGAGATTACAGCATGAGCCGCCAGGCCCGGCTTCTGCAGCCCCTACACAGGAATGAGAAGCTCAGCTCGCTGTCCGTCAGTGCCTGTTCTGACTTCTCTCTGCAGCACAGTGGTCTCCTTGCCCTCCCCAGTGTTTTCCTGTGTGCCTGTGCTCCTTGGCTTGATTTTCATTTCTGTTGTCACCAGGTCAGATGATCCCATGCCTGGTCTCAATAATACAAACAACTCCACTAATGTACACCATTAGAGGGCAAGGCCGGGAGACAAGCAGAATTGCCCTCCCCTAAACCTGACCTGTGAAATGAAGGAGGAACTGTAGCAGCCCTTTCAGAAACCAGAGATTCCCAATGACACAGGTATTCAGAGAAACTTCCTGAGAAGAGACCGCTGCCAGAATGGAAAGGCTGGGCTGCAGAGTTCACTGTGCTCTGTTTTTTGTGGAAAAATAAGCTGGCGTCATTGGAGCAGGTTTCACTACCCCCACTTAGGAGCCTCACATGTAGACAGCAACCACTTCTTGGACAAATTTGTTGATGTGCTTTTCAAAATACAGCAGGAAAAGGACTTAAACCCTTGCCTGCTCGTGGGTGGAAGCCCTTTGGGAGACACTGTCAAATGTAAACACATTCTTTCATTAGTAATAACACAATAGGCCTTTGCCGTTCATAAGTAATAAATCATGACACTCACGGGCCCCCAATCCAAGGGCAATAGAAATGACAGTCGCACTGCAGAGGAGCATGGTCACATGTGGCAACTCCCGGAGGGTCATGCAGGGTTTGAAATTCCTCAAACTACTTGTTAAATGTCACTTAAACTGTAAGTAAGCCCGACACTTGATGGCCATTTTTTTTCACCTAGAAATACATTCAGAAAGTTTAATATGGCATGCTTTGTCTTACATGAGAAACTTAAACTATGAATGAATGAATGAATGAGCAAATGAATGAATAAAATAAAGGAGAGATATAAAAAATTGGAAGATAGGCTCTTGAAGATAGGGGGAAAAAGGAGGTAAAGGGACTGAAAATGAGCAAGATATGTTATATGTATGTCTTAGTTACTTTTCTCATTGCTGAGACTAAATACCCAACACCCACAAGTTAAGGAAGCAAAGGTTTATTTTGTCTCACAGTTTGTAGAGGTTTCAGTCCATAATCAGCTGGCTCCAAGGCAGGGTGGCATGGCAGAGGGGCAATGCAGAGAAGAAACAGTCCATGGCAGGGCAGGCAGAAGGCAGCAAAACAATGAAGTAGCAAACAATAAGGCTCTTTCTTGTCCCTTATATTTTATCCAGGCACTCACACCATTAATCCTGCTACCTTTAATCCTACCGTTGCATTATGAGTCAGTCTCATTGTCACACAATCTAGGTCCAGCCACCTCCAAAAAAGCCCCACCTATGACTTCATGTGGCTTTGGGGTACATCTAGACACAAACCATAACAATGCATGAATCGATTCTTCAAAATGAATATCAATATACTTTATTATAAACATGCACTAATTGTAAGAAGGAAGGGAGGGAGGGAAGGAAGGAAGGAGGAAGGGAAGCTACCCTTTTTCAGCCCATGATGCTATTGAACACACTGATCTGAACGAGGAGCGGCACAGATTGAGGTTGGATCCCTGGGTGAGTGGCCCTTGTCGCATAATCTGTGCTGCTGTGCCTCTGGTCCTGCCCCACAGCAGAGTAACAGCCCCTACTTCCTAGGCTTGTTGTGGAGATTGATGCACGTGGATCTGCAGCAGCACAGCGTGTGTTAGACGTTGTCGTCATCATCTGGGAATACCGTAAATGGCTTTGATATGTGATTGCTGTGTGACAACCAGGGTGACTACTAGCTGAGTAGTCCAGCTTAGCTACCTGCCACGCGATCCTCTTGTTCAAAATCTGCACCTTAATGAGAGCTTACTGTACCACGTGATGGGAATCTTTGTAGTTACCTCAATACCAGAAATACAACGAGGTTGTAGTCTGTCACCGCCATGGAGTCACGAGTACCATTTGTTGGAGTGTCTGACATGTGCCAGATACTCATTTCTAACCTCCACAACACTGCTCTAAGGTTTGTATTAGCTTCATTTCATAGACAAGGCACCTGAGGTAGAGAAAGTTTAACTACTTGCAAAGGCCACCCAGCAGGGAACAGTGGAACTAAGACAACCCACTCTGACGCCCCTCGTGCTTCCCTTCTGTCACATGGTCATTCAGTAACACTACATGGTACAAGCCAGGAGCACCTGATCTGCGGCTGGCCTGGAGAGACAGCAGACCCTCAAAGTTCCCAGCGCTGTGGCCCTCCCCAGCTGAACAAGCCCTCTAAGCTTTGTGCTTAACTTTTTCTTCCTCGCCATGTCGTTGTGCCTTGGTGATGGAATCTCACACACTCCTGGTCGTGTGCTCTGAGAATGGGTTGGTACACAGGACCCATGCCAGGTGAATCCCACTCCCACCCCGTGTCTCAGTTCAGGGTCAAGAACAGTTGCAGGGCGTAGCGGCACTCACCTGTAATCCCGTCACTTCGGGGGGCTGAGGAAGGAGGATCAAAATTTCGAGCCCAGAGTGGGCAATGACTTAGGGTGACTTAGGGTGATCTTGTCTCAAAAATTTTAAAATAATGTTTAAATGGCTAAGTGTGAAGGCCCTTGATTCACTCCTCAGGTTTTGTTTTGTTTTTTTTTTTAAGGCAATACTGGGGAAAAGGAAAATTAAACAGGCCAAAAGTCAGCAAGAGAAGGCATGAGACTTTACTTAAAGAAATAAGTAAAAATAAATAGAACAAATATAAGTGTATTTCATGGAGAAAATAGGGCATCCAAAGGCTTAAGAAAGTTGGCTTCCAAAGATCCTATTAAGTACAATAGCCCCCGCTTCTTGTCTTATTCTTGGATATTCCAAGATGCCCGGAGGATACATAAAATCACAGGTCATACCAAACCCTATATATTTTGTTTCTACACATGCATACCTATGATAAAGTTTAATTTCTAAATTGTAGTAAAAGGGTAACAACAATAACTAATAATGAAACAGAACAATAATAATAATATCATTGTTACTTAAAATTTGTACTTATTTTTGGAAATGCCCATTTAACATTTTTGTATCATAGTTGATTGTGAGTAACTGTAACCATGGAATGGGAAACTGGGTAACGGGGCAGCACTGTAATACAAACTTCTAAATGAAAGGCACCTCCCTGTCAATCTGCTCTCTACAAGTGCTCTAAATCAGTGATGTATTTTTCACCACTGGGAACAAAAATAATGAATTTGCTCTGCTTCAACCCCTAGGTCTCATAGTGGAAGGAAAAATGGTTTCCTTTACTTTTCTAGGGTCCTTGAGTGGGCTACAGATTAAATGCCCATAAAATAGATTAAAGGAGTGTCTTAGCTACTTTTCTCTCATTGCTGAGACAAAATACCTGACACCCACAGGTTGTCAGGAGAGGTTTATTTCAGCTCACAGGAGGAGAGGTTTATTTCAGCTCACAGTTTGTAGAGGTTTCAGTCCATAATCCGCTGGCTCCAAGGCAGGGTGATATGACAGGGGGGCATCACAGAGGAGAAACAGTCCATGGCAGGGCAGGCAGGAGGCAGTGAGCAGCAAGCAGCAGCAGAAGCAGCAGCCTTCCCTCTCTCCCTTTATAGTCTATCCAGGCTGTAAGTATATTGATTGGTGCCACCCACACCTAGGGTGAGGCACCCTTAATCCCATCACATCCTTTATCCCAGCACCACACACCCTAGATCCAACCACCTCTGAAAAAGCCCCACCTATGACCACATGATGCTTTGGGGGGACATCTAGATACAAGCCATAACAAGGAGCAAATCCATCTTGATTAGATGCATGCATAGGACAGTTCCACTAAACAAGACCAGGAGAAGGATCAGGTGATCACAGATTACACAGTATCCTAGGCTGGAGAAGGTAGTACTAGGGGCTTGGGATTTCTATGGGGTGGGGGAGACACAGGTTATATGGGGAGTAGGAGGGGGATGTTCAGAGAGTAAAGATTGCTGTGTGATGCAGATCAAAGTCTCCCAGTAATAAGAGTGGTAGAGCAGCCCTCTTCCTGACACATACTTTCACTAATGCAGATTTCTTTCACAGACGCAAATCTCCTTTACAAAAGGACAGCTTTTCAGAGCTACATCTGTCTCTATAGTGACTCCAAATAACAAGCTTGAAATACACCAGAAAGTCGTATTTGGGGTGGCATTATTTCCTTTCCTCTCTTGTGTTTGGGGTGGCATGTCCCGAGCCCCTCATCTCTCTGTCACTTTGAGTTCCAACATTTGTGGGTGGCTCACAATGCTGGAGTCCTCTGCTTACCCCTTCTCTTGGCCCAAAGTAAATCATTTTACCATTACTTCCCACTGGCCACGCTTTCTTAGGGGTAGCTGTGTGCTTTAACCATTTCCTCATATCATGTGCTGGGCCATATGTTTGCACTCTATTCCATTCCCCCAACATAGTGTCACCACTGAGCCCGTGGAGAGGAAGATCTGTTGTAAAAGCCACTTGCTGTGGGATCTCTGTTACTCCCATTCTCCACCCCAAGCCGCTGTTGGAGGTTCGCCTGTGCTGAGTAAATGAATGAATGACTGAAAGAGTGAAGAGCACAGCAGAGAAGGCGAATTTCCCCTTTTGTGTAGCAGAGTTGGGAAATAATTGGTTTTTTCATCTATTGCATTAAAAAAAGGGAATAAGAGGCCTGCCAGGTGTGGTGGTGCACAGCTGTAATCCCAGCACCCGGGAGGCAGAGTCAGGAGGATTGCTGAGAGTTAGAGGCCAGCCTGGGCTACGTAGCAAGACACTTTCTCAAAAAATAAATAAGTAAGTAAGTAAATAAATAAATAGGAATAAGGAGCTGGGGTGCAACTCAGCGGGGAAAACTTGTGTTAACAATGATGAGGCTCTGATTGAATCCTCAGCACCAAAAAGAGGGGGGTAAATGTCGGTTTTTATTTCCCATTCTCCAAAATCTTTCCATACCCTTGCTTCCCAAAAAGGGTTTTTCTTTGGGGGGGCAGGAAGTTAGGGTATTCAAGGTTGATAATCACAACCTTATTTCATCTCAGAAAGAATCATATCAACCAAGGACCCACATTTTAGAGGCACCCTATCAAATGTAAAATAAATTAAGGCTTCCAAGCAAAGCTATCATGGATACTTATCTGCGTGAGCAGGTTGAGATGTGGTCAGCCCATAAGGCAGAAGGATGGGCCACACGACCTCGCCAGGGGCCCCAGTTCTGTGAGATTCTTCAGCACCGGTGTTGCATGGCTTTGGCTAAGGAGGCTCCTACTGCTCCTCACTTTCCCTGGGCTGTGTGGGCTGCGTAGAGAGCTGGATGGTGCAGAAACTGCCTGCACTTGCGAAACTTGTCACTAGAGGGCATCACTAGACACCTAGAGAACCGGCTCTTATTTTCTTAATCCATCTGTCATTAATAGAACTCCACTGGCACTTTTGGTGTGATATTTTCTTTGGCGGTCAGTATCCTGTTTTGACTGTTTTTTTTCCAACATAGTTCAAGACCAGCAACAGTTAATCTTGAAGCAGATGCGTGCGTATTCCGTGAGCACCCAGTGCGCTAAAATATGATCTGATCAGGCCAAAAGTAGCCCCCCTAAACCAGAGTTATCAAATGCCTATGCGGTCCACTTTCATGCCCAGACTTCACAGATGATACGCGGAAGGGTTTGTACAAGCAACAGAGTAGACAAAACGCGGGTCAGAGCGCGGCACACTGTGGTCAGAATTTATGTCTCCAACACTGAGGCTGTGCCTTCCCATGACTAGAGAAAGTTAAAGTTTCAATTGTCCCATTATATGATGCTTTATTGTTTTGGTTGTGTTCCCTCCTTGTCTCCCCATAGATCTTCCAAGTGCATAAGGCAAGTCTAGCGCATGAGGCGAGTCTGCAGACACTGAGTAGCTAGCAGCCCGGCAGAGCTAGCTTCTCTCCTTGACCTTGGGTGCTGAGAACAATACTCATCAAATAACCAGCCCAAGCTCACTTACTCCTCGAGCCTCCCGCATAAACCTACACACTTTTCTCCAAACCATCCAAAGAGAGATAGCCAGCATTTACTGAGCACCTGCTGCATACCTGTTAACATGAGGTTCTATCCTACAAGAAGCCTGGAAGAAGGTATCTTACGATCACACCCATTTGATGGTGAACAAAGACAGGCTTATGTACATCACTTGCCCAAGATCCCACAGGTAGGATGCAGTAGATGTGGATTCAGATGCAGGTCTAATGAACCAGTATTTTATGCCACTCCCCAAGACCAATCACGTTTCAATTAAAAAAAAAAAAAAAAAAAACCATTTAAAGCCTGGCATGGAGATGCATGCCTGTAATTCCAGAAGCCTGGGAGGCTGAGGCAGGAGGATCAAAAATTTGAGCTCAACCTGGGCAACTTAGCAATTTAACATGTCCTTGTCTCAAAATAAAAAATTAAAAGGGCTGGAGATGTAGCTCACTAAGAAGACCCTGCGTTCAGTCTCCTGTACCACAAAGGAAAAAAATAAGTTTTAAGACTCTGCAGGGATTTTCCTGTCATTCAGCAAAGAGGACTGCAGGGTGGAGTGGCAGGGCCAACGCTGGAGCCTGTTGACAGTCATACTGTCCCGCGTCCTGCTGTCCCATGGCCCTTGATCCCCAGTGAGCACTGGACCCGAGATCACGGCTGTTTCCACCGCTGAGAGACATCCGGTAGTTGACTCAGAGCCCTGAGCCCTCCTGGGACCAGGGCAGGCTGACGTGATGTTGGATGTGAGAACATGGGCCGAGGGCCAGTGTATCTCCAAGCCAGTGCGTCCTTTGCACTTCCAAACACCTCCTCCGTGGCTCGGGATCTCACAGCAAGAAGGGGAAGCAGGGAAAGCGGCGGCAGGCCTTTTACTGCACCGCTAAAAGCTCTGTGCACCGCCCCCCGAGTGAGCCGCCAGGGTAGTCACGAAGTGCACCAGCCCATGTGAGGTCTCCTCTCTTAGTGTTTGGGTGATAAATTAGCATACTTACTAATCTGATCCCTGAATTTGTCTTTCGTAAGGGAACTCCTGAGGGACAACAGAACATGGACCAGAGCTGGGGCCTTGGCCCGGCCCCCTGCTGCCACCTTGCTTTCCTGCTGCCTCATGGGCCTGCCTGGCACATCCCATGCCACTGTCCTTAATGCCCATCAACAGGGCAGGACACAGGCGTGGAGGCCTTTTTTATTTTTAGCATTTTTATGGTTTTGTTTTGGGTTATTTTTGCTTATGGTACTGGGTACTGAACCTAGGGCCTTCCCATGAAGCTACATCCAGCTTTTTGTTTTTTATTTTTGAGACAGGTTCTCACTACATCATTAAACTGCCCAGGCTGGGCTCAAACTATCCTCAGACTCCAAGAGCGCTAGGATGACAGCCATGTGGCACCACATCCAGCTCTTTTCTTCTTATAAAAGAATTCTGGTCAGGCTTCCTGAATAAGAGTTTTCCTTGGCCCTTTGAAAACCTAATTCCAAACATGTCCAAAAAAAAGGGGAAAGGGATCAAGAGATAGGTGAAGAGGGGAGGGAGGAAGGAAAGGCAATGGAAAAGGAATCAAGATGTGTTATGTACCTGTGCCAACTCCACACAAGGAACACAAGTGTTATGTACTGCAAATATGTGCTAATAAAGAAAATGATCTGAAGAAACCTATTTCCATTCCTTAAAATGGATTTGCACTCAACTAAGTGAATGTCACCCAGGGCAGAGATTTTATCTGTTCTGTGCCTACCACAGTGCCTGACAAGTCTCTGGCACTCAGCAGATACTCGTGGAGTGAGTGAATGAATTGCTTTTCAGAAACCCATCCGTCAAAATGTGCCTTCCACAGCCAGGGCCTGGATCTTTTTCCATAGTCTGCTCAGATCCGAGCGTAGAGCCGTGTCCTTGAGAGGAGCTAGGTTAGTTCTTGTTGGTGAATCAACTGGTTAGCTGCCTAGAGAGACAAAAATAACTGCATCACTTTTCTAGCCAACGAAGCCCCACTTGCTGTATCTCCACAGCAGTTTCTGCACATCTGTAGTTGCCTGCAGCTCTGGATAATTCCACAACCATCACTGAAGTAGACAGCAAAGAAAGGCCATGAATGGCGTAGCCAGGGTCCGCCTGAGCCCGGAGGATATGAAGAGCAGCTTCCTGTGCCCTGGCTGGCCCGTTCCTTCTTTGCCTAGGGTGAAGGACTCAGACCAGGCACCGCCACCCCAGGTGGCCTCGGGAGGAAAGTAGGAAGTTGTAGCTGTGAGGAGAGCACTTCAGGGAGTGTGTCACCACGGAGCACCAGCAGCTGGAGGTCTTTGCCTGGCTTACCTGAAACCTCGAGCCCAGCACTCTGTAACTAGAGAGGGTTTCGGTGAGAAAGCCAGCCAGCAAAGCCCCTGTCCCTGTCCTCACCAAGCCCTACCTAACTTCTATCAGGACGCATTCAATGATGAAGGACTATCACAAATAAAGCTCCAGGTATCTCACATCCAACTCCACCCAGAGCTACATTTCTCCACCACTGGGGCGATGTGCTTGCTGAGACTGGAAAGGAGATGTTGAAGCCATGTTAACATCATCTAGGTATCTAAGGTTGTGTGTGTGTGTGTGTGTGTGTGTGTGTGGCACTAGAAATTGAACCCAGGGCCTCATCCATGCCAGGCAGGCACTCTACCATTGAGCTAGCTGGACAAGGTCTTGCTAAATTGTCCAGACTGGCCTTGAACTTCCGATCCTCATTCCTCCACCTCCTGAATATAGTAGCTGGAGTTACAGGTGTGCACCACCACACCCAGCCAACAAATAACTGTTCTTGAATAGGAAAAGTGTCAATCAACTATTCTGCAGATTTGCAAAGAGCAAAATGAAGGAAAGTAAGTTAACATTTGGAGAAAGGTGTTGATTAGACCAAACAGGAGCTTGTTACTATAAGGATGACAAATACGTGAAACAGTTTTATTGGAACAATTATTGTATAAAATCTCCCTCACTAGAAAGAAAAAGCAAGGACCTGGGTATTAATTCAAAAACTTTTCTAAAATGCAGAGCATTAATCTAGATGCTAGGAGCATCATTTAAAAATGCATAATAATGACTATTGGGACAGGAAAAAACAGCAATCGCTCATTCATTCAACAGACAAGACCTCCCATGCCAAAGGCACTGTGGAATAATGTATTTGTCTCTTCGTGGCTGGTGTATTTCACTTAGCATAGTGTCTTCAAGGTTCATTCAAGTGCTATTATGCGTCAGAGTTCCCTTTCTTTCTAAAGCTGAATAATATTCCACCGAATAGTGACGTTCAGTAGAATGTTTGAACAGCAGCATATCTGCCGGATCGATAGCTGCAAACCACGCACCAGACTCTGTTCTTGTAAGAGTGCTACGCCCGGGTCAGACGCTGCAGCTGGTGCTTATGCTTGACTAAGTTTGCAGTGGATCATGGTCGTGTCCCACAATCCATCCATCTTTTCTAGAAGCGAGACTGAGGAAGCTGATGAGTCTGATGGCGATAACTACTACACTGCGTAAGTCTGAGGTGGTGCTGACCACCATTCATCTCATGATTTCAGGGACTTCCAGTTGGCTTTTTCTACTACAATGGTTCTTGCTCTAAAAACAAACAAATACATATGAAGATGCTGTCTACTACTTGGTATGTCCATTCCTATCGCACATTTGGAAATCTGGGAAATGTCCACTGGCTGAGTCCGCATGCGCAGTGGACCTGCTGCAGGATGTGAGAGACCAACCCGTGGCCTGCGCTCTCCACCATCTCTGCAAGCCCGCGTCTAAGTACCTGGGAGGTGAGGACAGAACTCTGTCAGCATCCACTGAGCACGCGATACTGTCCGCCTAGCCGTTCTCTTCTCTTGGCTGCCTCCTCTGTGATACGTGTTCCTACAGGGACATTAACACGTGATGCAAAGATGCTGACACTGTGTGCCATTCCTGTTCATCCAGCCACGTTCTTCCTCCTTAGACCTCTTTATCCTCAATCTTTCGGATAGCCACCTAACCTCCACGTGCCCTGTTATAGTTTAGATTTAAAATGCCCCTCAAGGGCCGGTGAGATGGCTCAGCAGCATAAGCGCCTGCCTGGCAAGCGCGAGGCCCTGAGTTCGACTCCCGGAACCCACATAAAGGAAAAAAAGAGCCGGTGATATCGCTCAGTGGCACAAGCACCTGCTGGCAAGTGCGAGGTCCTGAGGTCGACTCCCAGTACCCACATAAAAAAATAAAAATAAAAAAATAAAATATAAAATGTCCCTCAAAAGTCTCATGTAATTTGAGGCGGGACTTTGGAAGGTGATTGGATCATAGGAGCATTCTACTCATCAGCGGATTAATCCATTGATAGGTTCAGAACTGGTGGGGCCTGGTTGGAAGAGGTGATCACTGGGGCATGACCTGGAAGGGTGTATCCCTGTGCCCCACCCCTTCCTCTCTCTCTGGCTCTCTTGCTCTCTCTGATTTCTAATTGCCATGAGTTGAGCAGCTTTCTTCAGCCAGGTCCTTCCACCATGCTGTTTCTGAATTAGAGCCAGCCAACCACGGACTGAAACCTCTGACACTGTGAGCCAAAATAAATCCTTCCTCCTTTAGGTTGTATATGTCAGATACTTTGTCCTAGCAATGAAAAGGAGAAAAATACATGGCCCTACACTAACACGTGTCTAAGATGGCAGATCTCAGCTCAAGTCAGCCACGTATAACCAGTCCAAAAAGGAACGTATATGACTTTCCTCCGTGTATGGTTACTCAAGTAAATTTTGCAGGGAAAGATTAGGGAATACACCACCATATGCAATTGCTACGATGCTGCAAGAATCTTCTTTGTGGTGATCTGAACTTTCCTTCAGACAGTCCAGGAGCTACAGTTTTCAGCCCAAAAGCTACATCAAGGCTGGAAACAGAACAGAGGCGTGTGACTTTCCATTCTGATAATTAATTTCTTTTGGTTTGAAATACGGTATTGAATAACACCTTTGAAGACTGTTATCTCCCTTGCCCTGGGATCAATTTATTCTATCGGCCACTGTGGATGAGGTTCCCCTGGGTGCTTTTCCAACTCTGCTGCCCATGAAGGTCACTCTGCCAACCTAGATTGTGAGTGTTAAATGTTTCCACTGCCAGCACTTTTGCAACGGGGAATCCCGGTTATGGAGCAGGAACCTGTCCCACAGACATCATCCCCACCGAGCTTCTCGTGGTGCCAGTGCTCCCCTAACCACACAGTCCTCATTATGTGGTAAGCAGGGTTTCCTGTAGGGCCTCCCAAGGCAAATTCAGAGGGTGGTTTTCCTGGTTTTATACAGAAATTCACTGCAGCAGGTCCTCCTCACTGGGTCTTTAAAACCCTTCCTCCACAGTCTGCCATGGCAGCGTTGGCACCCCCACTTCAGGTAGCATCATTTTCTCCTCATCTACAAGGCCATCCCACCAAGGCCTGGTCCCCTGAGCCCTTGCCAGGTAAGTGCTATGCGAAGGAAGAATCCCTCTGTGTTGAAAAACTCTGTGTAGTCCAAGGATGAGGGCGCACCTGATCTAGCATCCGCAAGGTCTACTCCCAGCTCCATGGTTCAGGTTCCTGCCAGTACTTAGTAGCCAGATCTTGTAGCTACTTTCATGCATAATCCCGCTCCTCCCTCAGCATGTGGGACACCCTGCAGGTTAGGTCACTGCAGGATTTAACCCCAGGGAGTGCCCTTGTGGCAAGGAGGGAACGTGAGGCCACAGTTGAAGAAGACCAACATTATCTCACAAAGCATGTGCTTCATTTAAGGTTCCTGTATAGTCCTGGCAAAGCGAGGAGGGGGGCTATTAAAAAGGGAAGGGGCTACTTTCCCGGTTGTAGAAGTTTAAGGGAATTTGAGTGTTTAAAGTTTTTCAACACAAATACCCATTTATCCCCACCCCAAGTTCCAAGGGACTCCTTTTGCTCTATTAGGGGTCTGGACTTGGCCAGAGGCTTTCAGAGCTAAGACTTCAAACTTCTCTAAAGCTCTGGCCTCTGACCAGCGGTCCCGGAGCCTGGACTTCAGGTTGGAATGGGCTCCAAATTTAGAGGAAGTAGAGTTGATGCCTCCAAGGAAACCCTTTTACTTCCACATTTTGCTGATCTGATGTTTGATAACTCTGAACCTGACAGTCTCTTCCTTCAAAGCATTTCTCACAGCCTTGCAAGTCCACGGTTCTATAATTACTATGGCCTGTGGTATAGTTTCAAGACACAGGAGATATTGTCTCAGCGAGTGCATCTCTTTCCATCTGTATTCCATTTCAGTGTAATCAGCATGAAAAGTGTTGTAATTGAGTGAACTCTGCACACCAGGGACTGGCAGTGCCAAATCTACCACCAGTGGCAGAATCTCCATGGCCCGTAGGCCAGTGAGTAGACTGATCCCAACTCCCTCCTCAGACCAGGCTTAGGTCTCATTCCCTAAAGCAGAGCCTGAGGCAGGGATTCAGGTGTCTGTGATTTACTAAAGGTATACTTTCAGGAGACAGGGAAGAAAGAAAGCAGGATGGAGCAGGGGATGGGGCCAAACATGGATGTGATCTCAGCCGGAGTCCAGGAGACCCCCACAGTGGTGGTCCAGATCATAAACTGCATCGCAGAATCAGCACACTCTGAGGCAAGGGAGTAGGCCTTGGAAACCACAGGTTAGGCCGTCACTGGCTGAGAGCTACTCCAGGGGCCTTGCGGTGGGTGTAAGCTCCCAGGAGAGACAGTCCATACTCCACCAAAGGACATTCTAGAAGAAGCTGTGAGCCATTAGCAGACAACACTCAGGAATTTAGGGTTCAGTGCACAGGTCAAGGGCATAAGGCTGGGAACTGATACACTGGCTACAAGGCAGAACTTGCTGGTGACAAGGGACAACAGTGCCACTCAGAGGTCCAAAACCATCAAGGAAGGAACAGTGGCTAGAACCTGTACACAGAGAGACGAATGACCCACAAGGAGGTAGCTAAGGCAATTACTCTTCTGGCTGCTGTTCCTCTCTCCCACCTCTCTCACAGCGTCTCCATTGGACACAGCTGTACAGAAGTCAAGGGCAAAGGAGCACATTAATATCATGTACACAAGTTGGCCTGCTGGGACACATAGCTGGGCAGGGCAGGGATCGGTGACTGGGGATGAGCTTCATGGCTAAACATGCAAAAATGGGGACTGCCTAACACAGTGAAGGGTACTGCCAGCATCAACACAAAAGCACACCCAGTGCTCAGCGGGGTCATGGCAAAGCCGTCCCTTTGAACTGATAAGATGATGTCCACTCTGGTCACTTCCATCCATCCTGTGATGGACGTGCTGTTCTGAGCAATGACAAGCAAATGAAATAAAGGAGTAAGGCTTGGAAGAGAAGAAATGTAATTGGCATTATTCACAGATAATGCGATTTTCTGTATGCAGAAAATCCAACACAATCTAGAAAATAAAAGAATTAGCAAATGACTTGGCTAGTTTTCTAACAGAGAGCAAATATCCAAACATCAAGGACAGTACATATATGCCAACAACAAAGAATTAGAAAATATATCTTTTTTTAAAAACTGCAAAGTAACTATGGATACATTTTTTAAATATATACAAACTGTTTCTACTTAAGTTCATGAAGCATTGATATACATCAAAAAAGACCTAAATAAAGAAAGAATGAAAACAACCTTCTCCAAGTTCCTCTATCCATTGAATGTATTTGCAATGAAATCACAAGGTTTTTTTTGTATTAGTGCATATCAGTCATACAGAACAACAGGTTTTGTGTTGGGATAGTCATACACACAATAGACTTCGATCATTTCCTCCCTCGGTTTCCTACCTTGCCCTTCCTCCTCCCTCATATTCCCTTCCTCTTCTCTACTAGATTTCCTTCTACTTTTATGCCATCTTTTTTTCTAGATTCCACGTCTGAGAGAAAATAATATATTCAAAATCACAAGTTTTATCATGAAACATGAAATTTATTCTAAAATGTATGTAGAAAATGAGGTCCAAAAATAGCCAAGACATTCCTGAACAAGACAAACAAGAAAAGAGGATTTGCCTTATCAGAGTTACTGCGGTATACAGACCCATGATAATTATTATCTACGTGTGATACTGGCATTTGGTTACAAAAAAAAAAAAAAAAAAAAAAAAATAGCCCAAAAGAGAAAAACACACACTTCAGACCAAATCAATGGAAACTTGATACATGACGGGGACCTCGCTGTAGATGAATGAAGAGGTAGGCTATTCATTACAGTGGGCTGGTAGCAAAGCATTATGGGGGGAACAAGAGAAGGTGGATCCCTACATTATATTATGCATAAAATCAATGGCGGGTAGATTAGAAACCTAAATGTCAGAAGCAGAACAAGAAGTGTTTAAAAACAATTTTTATGGCGGAGTAGGAAAGGATTTGTTGAACTTAGGTAGCCATGTGCACACGCACATAATGCGAGCCTGGGAAAACCTCCCCCAGTTCCTCAACTTGAAAATGAAGGGGACTGGACCAGAGGTCAGGAAACAGTTCCGTGTCACTTGCCAACTTCTGCTGAGGGGCAGGGGGACAGTCTGTGTCCTCTTCTAAATACCTATGACATTGGAGGCAGAGTTAGTCTACATCTCCAAGGTCGCAGTGACTCCCCAATCAACGGAAGGCATCCTCTTCAACGAACTAAACAAGTCATTTTATGGTCTAAGGCTGCTGTCTCCTCCCTAACATGAATGTCATAGAAGGACTGAGCACACTTCTTAGGAAATGTCCCTTTTTAAGATTGCATCTGAAGTGACATCATGCAAGGCTTCCCGAGGGAAAGCGTATCTTCTGCAGGAAAGTTTTGACCTTTACAGAGAGGCGTTAAATCGCCTTCCTCTGTTCAGCCAGGCCTTCGGGTTCCAGCGTTGGCAATCAGTGCTCACAATGGTTAGATGTGAAACTTAGATTTCAGGTATTAGTCATGCCACCCAGGATGGGATGGGGAATACCCTGTCCACCAGAGACCGCCCTCCCCATGGGATGGGGCAGTGAGTCAGCCAGCAGCTGTCCTCAGGAAGCTGTGTGCGAGATTCCCCCCACTTGGTGCAAGCAACCAGGGACTTTTCCTTTGTTTAAGAAAACACAAAAGCAAAAAAGTGATGCACCAACCTGTCGAATGGGATCTCAGATACTAATTCCCAAATTGCCGCATCCTGAATTCCTTTGAAGAAACTTTCTGTTTGATTATATTTTCTAACATTTTATTATGGGAATTTCAAAAGTATACAGAAGTAAAGATCTGGGGTGTCACTCAGTGGTAGAGATGTGCTTAACAAACATGAGACCTTGGGTTCAATCTTCAGTACCATATGTGTGCACACATGTGTACACACAATATATATATATATATATATATATATATATATATATATATATATATATAATATATATGTATATATATATATATATATATATACAGAAGACAGAGAGAATAATAAAACCAACCCAGCGTGCCAGTCACTCATCTTCAGCATTATGAATTTAGGGACAATCTCATTTCATCTATACCCTGCTCACTTCCCCACCCCTGGGTGATTTTGAAGTAAATCCCCCATATCATATCATTTAGCAGTGAATTCAGTGGAATTTTTAAACTTGTGTTTTCAAGTTAAACTGAACATTAAAAACCCATACATTACTACTTACCTTTTATAGACCTTAATTTGTCCTAGGTTACCCACGTAGTTAGTGACAGAGCAAGGTCCAAAACTAAGCAATCTGTCTCCAACCAAAAGATAAATATCTATAATTAGCACCCCTGTCAATAGCAGTGAGATATATTGGATATGGAAGGTAACTTCCAGCTTGCATAACTAGCTCAACAAATATTTTATTAAGCACTTGCTCTGTTCAAAATAGTCACATAAATATGAAGAGTGTTTGCAATGTGCAAAGCCACTTTACATTTCCTGTTAGCTCTCTGAGTTATTATCATGCACACTTTGTAAAGGAAGAAACTCAGTTCTGAATGGTCAACTAAATTTCTCAGACTTTTGCTAGTAAGAAGTCAGTCACAAACTGATTTCAAGATCAACATTCTTTCCAACATAGGCTATAAGTGTTGATATCACCAAAAGTGCTTGCAAACATGAAATGTACGAATACAATGTATGAATACAACTTGTGTTTTCCTGTTTATAAAAAAAAAGCAAGCAGTTTTTCAGTAAGGAGGCTAAATAGTGTATGAACTCATACACTATTTGTGTATTTGCAAGTTACTTGTGGCTATCCAAAGGGCTCTACTTGTCCATGAGTGTACCAAGAATTCATAGCCCCCATTCAGATCATTTTATCAGCAAATTCAGTGGACTTTGGTAATACAGTTCAGCCCTGGGAACATGAAATGCTCTGTAGAGAAAATGAGAGATCTTACACAAAATTCTGATTAACTAAAGGCTAGTCGACCAGCTTATCCCTGACCAGCCACACCCAGTACCCAGCAGGAAAGGACCTGTCTGAATGTTTGAAATATAATACAACATCAGACGCAGAAAGTCTTTCTGAGATGCTTCCTTAAGAGGGAAAAGCAAATGCAGTAAAGGCATCCCAAAGACCAGAGGGGGGAAAGTGCAAGGCATAACATGTCCTATATTTTCAAGGAAAACATTCACTAATTGCTGCTCTATGAGTCTCCTACACAATTCTGCTAGAGCAGAAGGAAGGAGAGGGGATGGACTGCTGTTCCTGCTCTCTTCACCCCTCAAACTCCCACAAAATCACCCATCCTTTTACTTGAATCCTATATTTTGAGATCTCTGTAAAAATAGGGTAGTCATTGTGGGGAGCAGCTGAAGCTGGAGATCGACCACACGTGCGGGGCTGGAGCAAGGCCAGTCCCGAGAACAAAGAGTGCCAGAGGCGAGCCGTGTGAACAAGCTGCTCCAGATAACTGGAGGCGCCCTAAGGCTGCCATGCAAACAGGTTGCTAGGCAGAGGGGTGTCACATGACATCAACCTGCGGAATGTATAAATAAACAGCTGCGGTGGTTGAGCAGTTCCTTTCCTCCCATCAGGAGAGAGGACTCCACCTGATCCCAGCTTTGTGTATGTTGTCTTCCTTTCTTCACCTTCTGCTCCTCACCCCAGGAAGTTCGAGAGCTGCATGCATCCTTTCATAAAACAACTCTTTCTGCACACTGAGAAACAATGTATGTATTAATTAATGCTCTGTAGGGCAGGGAAGACGAGGATAGGCTGACTGGGGCTGGCGTTTTTGACCTCTAGTTTTCGAGGCTGATTATTTTCCAGCTAGGTCTTATTTCTGGGGACAGAGGGTAGGTGCTAATAGTGACAGTGCTTTGCTTAAAAATAGAAACAAGAACAGATAGCATATGAATATGGAAATTTTTTCTTTTCCATAGCTGTTAAGAGAGATTCCAGGCTACATATTAAATTGTTATGAGTGATTATTTGCTAAGTGAACTGTGTGTTCAGCAGTGCTTAGTATAATGAGTAATCATCTATGGGCAGAGCAGCACACACGTCCACACCTACAGTGCAGTGGCCCCCAACATCACACCAGGTTCCTCCGCTATTACTCCTGAAATGAAATTCATAGCAAATAAAACTTATGCACATAGCAATTTTTACTGTATAAGGATCTGTTTTAGATTTAAGAGAAATTATAAATGAATGTCTATTATTATAAAGGAGAGATTCACTATGCCAAGAGCACATTACAGCTGACTTACAGTTTAAGATGGCAAGTACGCACATACATTAGATTCCGCACGCTCCTGAAACCTAGAGTTTTATAAAAGAGAAAAAAAGAAAGTAAAGAGAGAAAGATGGAGTGAGGGAGAGAGAGAGAGAGAGAAAGAGACAGAGCAACTGGAGTACAAGAAAGATACGTGGTAACTGACTGTGCACACCCAAGAAAATTAAGTAATGCAGTATTGGGAAAAGTCAAAAAAGGACCTGACATAAGCAGTAGACACCCCAAGGCTACCACATTTAGGTACCTCTGGAAGAGGCAGCAACTAAAGATTTGACTAAAAGTATGTTTAAGTATCCCTGAAGACCCCCACACGCACCCCATGCTTAGCTTGTCCTTCCGTGTGCGTGGAGGACTGGAGGGTTACTCCCCATGGACAGCAGCCCGAGGATCTATGGGTGGGCAGCAGGTGTAACAGGGTGATGCTTGAGTTCCAAGGACAGTGGGGCTGGGCAGAGGCCTCCTGAATGCTGACAGCTCCACAACACTTGGTCCTCAAAATGCCAACAGCCAGGATTCTACCATCCAGACAGGACACCTAAAAATCTAAAACCCACTCCAAAAGGAAAGATGACAGGAAGATACAAAACTCAAGATGCCATTGAGTTTTTCCCCAGTGATGCAGCACACCCAGATCACCCTAGGGTGACTCCTGCAGTGAAACCACGCCTATGCGCCCAGTCTTCTGCCCAGATTGGGACTGCCCAGCTGGAAATCTGGAGCAACAGCCCAGGACCAGCTGGCTCTGAGAGAAGCCTCGTAACACAAAACTGGAGCTCAAAGCAAACTAGCCAGAAAGAATAAATGTAAAGGAAAAAGAGAAGAAAAAAGTGTTTTTAACTATCATTAATTTCCTCTGAAAAAGATAACAGGATATTCTATCCATGAAATGTAAACATTGTTTGCAAGAGGTTTTTCTGAGAATAGCTATGTGTTTTAAAATTAAAATAGAACAGAATTTTTTCAAAAAAAATCTCTGGAAGACTTTGGAGCTACAACTGAAAAAAAAAATCTCATAAACTACAGTGAAAAAAAAAAAAAAGAAGAAGAAAAAGTAGAAGGTTAAACATATACACACACAAATAACAAAATTATAGGATCTAATTAGGGTCCAGGAGGAAAACCTGAGAATCTGAATGGGAAAATAACATTAAAGAAGTTGTGCATATAAAGTTCTTAAACATGAACATGAGTATTCAGAGTAGGCGTCCCAAGATATTCAGAATATTGTGCTAACTCTCATTACAGTGAAATTTCAGAAAACCAGAGTCAGCATCAAGCGTCTGAATGACTTTAGACTTGTGGAGAACCATGCTAGAAGAGAGAAGGAAATACAGTACCTGCAAATTTTGAAGGAAAAGTGCTTCTTTCTTAGACTCCTGTCCTCAGCCAACCATCAGTTGAACATAGAGTGTGGTAAAGGCAGGTTTTGAGAGGCAAGTTCTCAAAAAGAATTGCTTCCTGCACCTTCTTTCTAGGGAAGCCATGGAGAAAGCCCACCACGGAGAGGGTGGAAGGAAGTGGCATGGAAGATGGTCCAGCATGGTCCAAGTGGCTCTCCGGAGTTCCTGCCCGGTTTTGTGCCTCCGTGGAGGACAAGCCACAGGTTCACCAGAAGCTGGGGCTCCTTAGTCTCTGTGGCCTTAGGACACATGGCTCAGCTCTCCCTGCAGGACAAAACCTGGAGGGAGGAGAGGAGGCAGTGCCAGCCTCCCGCTGTGGTGCTCCTGGGCTCCCAGCTCTCATGCCAGGGCCATCTCACCAAGGCTGGGCCCCGCTGCCCACAACGAGAATTCTCCAGTGAGGTCACTCAGTCTGGGGCTGCTTCTACTCAGTCCCCTGCCTTCCCCTGTCCCTGCCCAGGTTAGAGCTGCACCCTCCTCCCAGTGCCTCCTCCTTCACCCCATCTTTTTCAGAGATGTTTTTGCCAATCACTCTCTTGCCTTTCAGGGTGTCTATTCCCGGAGGACTCAAAATGATAGAACTTCAATTTAGGTGATGAGTCTCCCAAATACATTTCTTCAAGGAGACAATATCGTTCTAATCCCAGTGTGTTTGATTTTATTGAGCAATATTAGCATGGATGGAGGAGACTTGGAGGGTAGCTGGTGATAAATGTGTAGAGCATAAGCCCCCTAAAAAAGGGCAATGGTGGGACTGGCAATGGTGTAGCTCAGTGGTAGATAATTAGTCCTGTATGTGTGAGGCTCTGGGCTTAAACCCCAGCATCATAAAACAAAACAAAACAATACAAGGCATAGTTAACTTTAGAGAGGGAAAGTCTAGCTTACTGCATGATTCAGCTCTAAGCAATGATAATAATGTAAACGGTGGACATTAATCTAACTGCATTAAAATTTATGTTGGAAGAATAGGAGACAGGAAGTGTCCATGAATGTGGTGGGGGCCAGTAGTGAAAGGGAACTAAATCTTCATCGTTCACATTTGGAACTCCATAGGTAATGCCTAAATCAGGAAAATGAAAGGTAGCCATGTAAGAAAGTAAGTGACTATTACCCAAGGAATCAGCTAAAACTGTTCAAAGTAGTCATCTGTGCAGTGCAGAAGATTGAGGAGAGAATAGTTGAGGGAACTGTTTGTTTGTTTAAAAAACATAAAGAACAATTCAACCCAGAGAGGTGGTGCACACCTATAATCCCAGCACTCTGGGAGGCTGAAACGGACGGATTCGGAGTCCAACCTGGACAAATTAGCAAGACCCTACTTCTAAAAAGAAAGTTTAAAAAGGACTGGGGATTTATCTCAGTTCAAAGGCCTTGGGTTCAATCCCCAAAATGGAAAAAAAGAAGAATAATTTAATTCTTAATGGATTTCCCATTCAACCTGAACATATTTGTCAACAGTGTTTATGGCTACAACTTTTTCTCTAAAATAACTTGTGGGTCACAGTCCTCACCTTACCCCAAATTTCTCCACAAAATATCCCACTTTTATTATTATTTTTTGAATCCAACTGGTTGTCACCAAGTTTGCTGCCTGCACAGTAACAAGGATGGCAAGAAGAGAGAGACGTGATATTTCTGTGCAAAATGCAATATCCCTAGTTGTGGTTCTGCACTTTGAAATTCGTCACAGGGGGAAACGATGACATACTGATTGTCATATACGTTTCTGTTACATTAGAATTCAAGACAAGTTTTGTTTAGTTTTCCAAGAATCGCTTGTATATTTTACTTTCATGTTGGAAACCAGTCATATTGGCTTTAGCCTCAGAGAACATGTTTGTGTAAGATTAGATGAAAATGTTGGCATGGAGCTGCGCTTTTTTTTTTTTCCCTAAACGGGAAATGGTTAAAGCTTGAAATAGTTGAGCAACTGATACAAAGCCAATGTGGTGACCGATGAGGAAAATCTGCCCGGGAGCCACAGGGAGGTGGCGAGGAGGAGGCCTGGAAGGCCATACTCCTTGGTGGTTCCCCAGGAGCTATGCAGGGTTTGCCGTGGTGGATTCTCGGATCTTTAAGAGGATCGCTGTCTTGCCAGCTGACTTTGGAGAGGGGAAAAAGAGAGCAGATGTGAGAAGGCATTGTCCCAGATGATGGCCAACCCTGGGAATTACGAGCCGAACATAAAATATACACTGAGGAGTCACAGGTTTAGGGACAAAAGGCACAAAGACATTCAGCTTTCATGAAGATAAGTTTGAATTCTCTGAAGAAAGTCCTCTAGGTGAGGAGGGTGTGGGCTTGGAAGAAAGGTCTGGCCCCTAAGACACGCAAGTGGAAGAGCTCTTAGCCTGGGACTCAGGGTGCTGGAGCCCAGCCAGGGGGATGGGAAGACTTGGGCAGGAAGAGAGCTCAGAGCCAGCCCCTTGGGTGAGCCCTATGGAGCCCCACAGAGCTCAGATCAAAGGACACAAAGGGAAGCACAGCAGAGGGTGTGCAGGAGGCCAAGGCAGGAGCTCCAGGGCTCCACCGACATCTAGTTCAAACATTCCCAAGGGAATGTCTAGCACCTCCAGCCCTGCTGAGAGAAGAGCCTCCAGGACACACAAATGTCAGATACAACTGCCAGACGGGCTGCAGAATGAGCACCAGGGGCTAACAGACGTAGAGCAGAAGACAGAGTCCCCCACCAGGAACAGGCCAAAGGAGTGCTCACAGAAGGCAATAAAGTAAAAAAGGAAAGGGAAAGAAATCACACAACGGTGGGAAACAAGAAGTCAGCTAACCTTCTGGGAGTTTGGGGACCTTCCATACCCACCTGAAAACTGTTATCACAGTGGGTTTATAAGAAACTGTCTGATGCAGAAGACCAGAGGGTGTGATTTCTTTGGCTTTCGGTCATGCCTTCAGGCAGACCGATGCCGAGGTGACTGAGGTGACGTGTCATTGCTGGGTGGCTCCTCGTGGCAGTGGGTGGCCTCAGGCCTGTATTGTTAGATCCCCCCTCACCATGACTGCTTATCATACTCTGTGTCTGAGGTTTTTCCAACTGCTGAAACCACTTCCTAAGTTCGAGAAATGAGCTGTCTTTCTCCTCAGGTAAAATGCAAAATATAAACACAGGCCTTGTTGAAAAAGTAGATGAAAAAAGTTATGCCACACTGGAATGCCTCCCTTAACAGTCTAAAAATCATAAGCTCTTTGTCGAAATGGTCTTATCAGTTGCTGGTTTTGTCTGCATTCTATCTTAATAAAACAACATGAAGAGCATGATGGGAAAGTATTATACTTTTTTTTACTTCAGCAGAAACAAAGTCAATGAAACTTAGCACAAGTTCTGGGATATTTGGAAGGACCGTATGGGTTATATTCTGCATATTTTCTGCATGTGGCTATGATTGCTGTTGACACTAAATAAATAGTAAATGTCTCAAAAGAATGTTGAATGCTAATGAACGCTAGTTCATAAAAGTCAAAGTAGGGCATCAGAAAAATCACAGAACAGTTGTGGTTTTGAACACATCTGCAATGGTTTATATGGGCATATGCTGTGTCAGGAAGTATTTGCTTCTTTTCTTTTTCCTGTCCCAAAATAATGCCTGTTAAATAGCGCATTAAAAAATAACTTGTAGGAATACTACTTTCTCTTTCATTTATTTCTTATTCATTTGTATCACTATATTTTGATGGTTTGAGAATTTAGGATAAGGATGTAGGTGAATTATATCCAAAGTTCAGCTCTCCAAGAAAATATATGTATTTTGGTTGTAGTCCCTGGTTACAAACAATAAAAGCTGACTCCAGAAAACTTCCGCAAATAAGTGATTTGTTGGAAATAGATTGAATGACCTACAGCATCAGAAAACAGCTAACAACCGAAGGAGGCTGGGCACTGGGCACCTCAAAAGGCTGCTGCCCACCCTCCACTAGCAGTTCCTGGTCCCTTCTATATTTGATTTGTGGGCTCTGCCACTCAATTCCATCCTGCCAACATGAATAATCTCTAACTGCCTTCCATCTGCCTTGCACCGTGTCCGGATTTGAAGTTTGTAATGCGAACACCCAGCTAGCTTCCGTCAGCAGTTCACACTCTTGACTCCAGGAAGAAGGGAGGGAGGATGCTTTCCCATTTGGGGTTCTAGAGAGAAAAAACAGCCCTGCTGCCATCCTGAGCCACACAACCTGGCATTGCCACACCAGGAAGGAGGTTCCGAAGAAAAAACTAGGCGTGCTGGGCACAGTAGACTGCGATGTAAATGACATAGCCCTGGAGTGTGCGGCGTGCACAACCGGCACCAGCGTACCTAGCAGCCCCAGGCACAGTGCACTTTGTTCTATTTTCTTCTATTAATTTCTTTGGAAAGGCTCATTGGAAACCACTAAACTGACTTCATAAGCTGCTAATAGGTCTCAACCCCGTCATTTGGAAAACACTACATTACAGTATGCTTAGGGCAGTGGGTGGGAAATACGTGGACCCTTTTCTTTTTTTTTTTTTTTTTTTTTTTTTTTTTGTGGGTACCAGGGGGACGACCTCAGGACCTCGCGCGCCAACAGGCACCCGTGCCACTGAGCGATATCACCGGCCCCTTTTTCGTATGTGGGATCCGGGAGTCGAACTCGGGCCCTCGCGCTTGCAAGGCAGGCGCTTACGCCGCTGAGCCATCTCACCGGCCCTACGTGGACCCTTTTCTAAGTTCACTTTCAGCTTAAGAGTTTCTCTAGCTACACTAGTTCCAGAAGAAAGGGTATTCTGAACTTCTACCTCCCACCTGGGGCCTCCCATTTCTCTCCTGGGGCTTTCCCCCTCCCCTGCCATTATTTCCCATTTGGAGTCCTTAATGACTCTACCTGGGAAAAGCGAGGAAGTCCCCTCCCCACCTCCTGCCAGCCTCCTTTCCTTCCTTCCTTCCTTCCCTCCTCCCTCCCTGCCATCATTCCTTCTTCCTTCCTTACTTTCTTTAGTAAATGGATTAAATACTTCCTACTTTCCCTGTTACCATCCGATCTAAAGTTTCCTTTGCGCTATGTTATATGGGGAATGAGGCCGTGGCTCCAGCCTACCCTATTGATAGCCCTGGGTCTCTCAGCTCATCAATTTACCTTCTGGGAAGATTATGTCTATGTCTGAAGGAACAGGCCTCTACTTTTAAGTCTCTTTCTGACTTGAAACACTACAATCCTTTCCCCTTACAGCATATACTCAATTCATTGTTCAGGACTTTGTGGCCACAAGACTAAAAAAGGTGCTAAACTGCTCTATTTATTTCTAAATGGCTGTTAGTTCTAAACAACTCATTATAATGCAGCAGATTAGAGTTAGTGCTTTTTTTTTTACATTAGGAGCTAATACAAAAGCTTGGGTGTTAATAATATAATGCTTCAAAATTGGCAGGGACAGCAAGGGAAGGTGTGGGAAGGAAGTGGTTAGGGCAAGGCGCTCAGGGCACATTCAGACAGGCGCACCACGGTCGGTGCAGGACCGGAGGGGTTTCTCCCTCCACCCCGCAGACCCAGCGCACGCTACAGTGATTCCCCTGACACCCATTCCCAACACAGTGTTGATGCCTCCCAGTGGGATCCCATTGTGGTCTTTGATTAACCAAATATTTTATATTAGGTGGCCAGAGATTTGTCTCACTTTCTCTTTTCTCCATTTAAAATGGAATTTTAGCTTTTCTGGAAATAGAGTTTTAAACAAAATAGGGTACAGATCCACAAGCTCAACTGTTTATGAACTTTCAATTGTTTTTTTTAGTACTGGGGATTTGAACCCAGGACCTTCATGCTGATCTACATCTTCAGTTCTTTTCTTTTTCTTTTTTCTTCTTGTTTTTTTTTCTTTTTATTTTGTTTTGTTTTTGTTTATTTGTTTGTTTAACTTTGAGATAGAGTCTCACTAAGTTCACCAGACTGGTCGCAAACTTGATCTTCCCGTCTCACCCTCTCAGAATTCTGGGATTACAGATACACACCACCATACCCAGGTATGAACTTTCAACCTCTTGGCATAACTAGGCTTTTGTACTCAGAGCCCAAAGTTCAACTATTTTGGGTATCTCTTTATGTACCTTATCTAATCAAGTGAAAACTACTCCCAAGGTGCATCCATGCCAAAGTCTTCTTGGGCTGCTGTAACAAAATGTCACAAGTGGGATGGCTTATAACTACAGAAACTCATCTCTGGTAGTTCTAGAGGTTGAGAAGTCCAAGATCAAAGCACCAGCAGATTGGGTGCCTGGAGAGCCCACTTCCTGGTTGTATGGGTAGTTGTCTTTCCACTGTGCCTTCCCTTGGCAGAAGGGACAGAGCAGCACTATGGGGTCTCCTATAAGGGCACTAATCCCACCCTTATGACACCACACATAAGCACCCCTCCCTTATGACTAAATCATCTCCCCAAATCCTCACTTCATAATACCATCATGTTTCAGGTTAAGTTTCAACATATGAATTTGGAGGAGGCATAAACATCAATATTTTATACATTGGGGAAATTTGAGAGCATGGGAGAGCGGGGAAGATGAAGAAAATGAAATACACGAACAGCAGCATAGAGTTGGCCAAGTGGGAGCCCAGGTTCCTGTGGGTGCCTGGAAGCTGCTTTTAGCCAACTCATATTAGGACTGGTGAAAGACTCAGATGCAAGAAGACCATAACAGCATCACCTTCATCGTGGGCCACTTATGGATGGGTGGAACACACCGTCGTGGAGCTGGGAGGGGCTGGGGAGGGAAAATTCTCCTTAGAGAATTCTCTTGTCCACAGTGCCTAGAAGTTCACTATCCAATATGTATTCGCTCCCTTAATGAAGCACTGCCTTTCTTGGGTTTTCATTCAACTTGTAAATATAGTTGGGAAATAAATCACACAGATTCATTGTACTTCACTATGAGTAAGCCGCTGAGTGGTATCAAGAAATAGAGCAATGCAGTGGGAGGGACATGAGATAGGATGGTGGCTCAACAGAGGAAATCCATACTCTCCATCACAGATGGCCCAGGATCAGCGCACCCCTGTGACACACACTTTATTCCCACTGTGGGGGAAAATCTGTAACCAGGATGGGTTTTCTTGAATTATTACAGGATCTTCCCGGGATGAGCTCTACTTGGCAAAAAACTAGGACCGAGGAAAGAAAATAAATGAGAAAACAACATAAAATATCTCACATGGCACTTGGCACTTTGTAGGTGTTCAAGAAATAAATGTTCCTTTCCTCTTTCCTACCGTTTCAGAGTCTCTACTATATTAATATTTTCATTGTTTAACTGCATCCCCTAAAAGTGTAGTTTTCATGTCTGAAATGACCAGGAATTCTAAGCAAAGTTCATCAGAAATCAACCAAAAAGGAACTGTCGCGATGAAATAAACAGGTGCCTGAACCTGTTCAACATGACTTTGGCTAATTCCAGCTCATCTGGCTTAATTGCAGGTTGGTGTTCAAGAAAGCCAGCAAAACAATAAGGCTCACAAACAGTCCTGTCATAGAAAAGGCGCGTATTATAGAACAGAGCTCACCTCCCTGTGTTATTTGCTACTGCAGGTATTTCTGAGACGCTGCAAATGTAAATCTTCTAGCTGCACAATGCTGATAATACGATATGTAGTAGCTTATGCTTTAAAAGGAAAAAGACTTTTCTTTTCCTTTTTTATTTTTAAACTATCTTGATACATGTGGAATAAACATGCCGTCTTCTCTACTCCACCAAACAAACAGGTTCTCAGCAACTGATTTTGCTCAAATTCCCAGGAAACGATAAACTGCAGTTTCCATTCTGTTTTCATTCTCTGTTTCTCAAATTCTCCAGCCTGCAGCCCCGTGTGTCTGGTTTTCATGGCACATACATTGGTTTTCGGTTCCCTTGTTCTTTTGCCACTTCCTGGGGGCGGAAGGAGGAGGGTGCTCTCTGATGTCGCAGTTCTTTGCTTCACTCTTTTGTCCTTTCTACTTTTCCTGGACTCTGAGCTACTTCGTGTATTTCTAGTTGTTATAACAGCTTTTCCCTCTTCCCTTCCTGAAATATGCATTTGTCAGTTCATTATAAACACACACCATGTGCTTAGCACCCGAATAAATACAGAAGAACCAGAAATGACAGGGACAGCCTTTCCTTAAGGGGCTCCAGAGCAAGGTAACAGCTGGGTAGACTGATCTTCGCCACGCAGTGGGTGTAGCACACGGCCTGAGGTTGTCAGAAGTCCGCACTTGAGCAGTTCCTAAAGCAGCCAGCTTTGTGGTGGTTTGCTAGGCAGAGGAGGGAACTGGGTGGTAGGAAAGGCGTCCCAGGCAGAGAGAATAGGTAGGAAGCAGGAGGAATCACATGAAACACCCTGGACACTCTGACACGGGGTCCGAGGGGAGGTTGTGCAGGAGAGTCTCGGAGAAGGACGCAGGCAAGGTTGTGTTGAAAGCATGTGGAGCCATCTCATTTAAGGAGTGCGACGACACATTCAGAAAGCCTACACTCGCAGGCTACGGGGGAGTGGGGAAGGAACGGCTGGGGCTGATGCAGTGTAGGAGAGGAGGCGCCTTGCGGAGACAGCTAGGATCGTGAGCTGATGGCCAAAGCAAGGGCCTGGCAGGTGTATTATTAGTCAGGTTCTCCAAGGAACAGAACAAGGGAACGCATGTACACAGTAACGACAAGAGGGGGTTGGTTAGACTGGCTCGCACTGTCAGAGGAGGGTGGTCCCACTGTGGCCAGCTGCAGGACGGAGAGCCTGTTCAGCCCAGGAAGCTGAAAGCTTCAGAATAAGAGGGACCAAGCATGCAGCTCTGGTCCAACGCTAAGGCCTGCAAGCCCCTGGAGAGGTGCTGGTGCAATCCACGTCCAACAGCTCAACAGCAAGCAGGACGCCCACTTAGCAGGGGTCAAACACCTGCCGTGGGAGCTTCCTGCTTCTTCTACAACCTTTGTGGTCCATACAGACCCCCAGCCCAATAGGTGGGCTACTCCCTGCCCCTCTCAGTTGATCCACACACCCAGAAGTGAGGTTGGTGGTTTTCTAGGCATCTCTCAATCCGGTCAACTTGATGACCAAGATTAACCAATCACAAGTGGCCCTGGTAGCGGGGTACATCATAAGGAGGTGCCTGAGACTAGGGAAGAGAAGTGGGCTTGGGAGAAAAGAAGGAAAGTTTTCTTTGCACCCATGCAGGACACCGGGTAGGAAGCGAGCTGGAGGGGGAAGCCCAGGTGGGAAGAACAGCTTAGAGGTCTATGGCATGATGGGGAGCAGGTGGTGTAGACGAGGTGAACCATGGTTCTCCCTTCCACAGCCCACCACTCACTGCCATCTGGCCTCACCTATCCTGACTCTTCACCACCACTCTCTGCCGGTCCCTCAAATATGTCACGCCCTACCCCACTGGGCCTCACGCCAGCCTGGATAAATCTCTTTTGCTGCCTTCTCGTGGTTTAGGTTTGTTTAACACCTCTGGAGAGGTCTTCCGAGCTCCTGCCATTCTCAGTGACAGCGCTGCGCTTCTTTCCTTCCTTATACTGGGACAAGATGTGGTTTACTTCAGTCTTTATTTTCTGTCTTCCTCCCTAAGCTTCAAAGCACCAAGGGCCTGGTCTGTTCTTTTTTATTTTTATTTTTTCTTCTGAGACAGGATCCGTCTAAGTGTCTCAGTCCGCACCCAAGCTGGGCTCAAACTTGTGATCTCCTACTTCAGTGCCCCAGTATTGGGATTACAGGTGGGCACCTGCACACCCATCCTGCTGGACCTGGTCCATTCTTGCTCATTATTTTATCCCCATCCCTAGCACCAGTGTAGGCATTCAATATTTGTAGGCATTCAATTTGTAGGCAATGTAGGCATTCAATATTTAAATGTAGGCATTTTAAAAAATGAATAAATAATAAGCCTAGAATCTTCTCCACAAGAGAGGACTGCCTGGGTGAGGCCCCAGGAGGAAAGACCCCCCCCAGTAAACATAAACTGAGGAGAGTTTAACAAAGGCCTGATAGAAACTGTTGTGGAAGGTAGCCTGCAGATTCCCGAGCCCACAGAGGGCAAGCAAGGTGACAGGGGCCATGGGCAGCACTGGAGCTTCGGCTCAGGAGGGGGCCAAGGAGATAAAGGCCTTGATCGCCTAATTCACCCATTCCTCACCACCACCCCCTTTTCTCAAACACAGCTAGAACCCAGTGAGGATGGAAGCATGGCAGCCCAAGCCCAAAAATGAGTCCCATCCAGGTCAGGCTCTCAGTTCAAGCAGGAAGGGGAAGGTTAGAATAGGGAGAGTAGAGAGAGAATGGAGGCTTCCCAGCTTTCGGACCGCAGGATCCAGTAAACCCCAACAAACATGGAATTTCCTAGTTGCCCAGGGTGTATGGCTGCATGTTCAGACTCATGATGCAAAGGCTGCAGGGACAGGGATGTGTCATCCGCCCCGCTGAACTTGGGTCTAAGCAGCCAAGTTCTGTGTGGCTCTCATTCCCCATGTACATTCTTAGATGTGTCTCTCAAAAAGAAACTCTCCTACATGGAGAAATGGGCACCATGGTGAAGTTCAGAAAATCCAGGGGTATGTTGATTTCTCACTACAAGTTTTCTCCAGCCTTGTATGGCTCTATGTGCACGATTATTTTCCAACAGGAGGATTTCCCACTGTGCTGGACGTGTGTTCTTATCAGTAAACCTTGGTGACTCTGAGATGGCTTCTTGGATTCCAGGTCTAGAAGTTCTGCACAGTGTAGATACTGCACGCCACTTAACTTTCTTGGGTCTTGTTTTCCTTATCTGCCCGAGGGAAGGGGTTGATCTAAGATGTTTGTATGTTTAGGATTCCATGTCTATCTCAGAGTCAGGGTTGAACAATATCTTGAATTTCTCGGGGCAGGTGCATGAGCACACACACACAACACACATCCCTCCAAGCCCTTCAGACCTCAGCTTCCTCAGAGAAGTCATCGGTGTCCATTATCCCCTTTGACCCAGACTGTGGTGACCTGGATCCATTTGCTGTCACCTCTGCATGGCCCTCATATCTGGCCGTGATACACATTGACCCAAACACCCACAAAGAGTTGCTTAACCCAAGGGTACCCGGTTGGGTTCTGTCACCATGACTCACGCTGTGTCAGTCTGCGACACTGCAGTTTTCTGCAGAGTCACTCCTGCTCTGCTGGGGAATGTGGGTCCTTGTGGTTCTGAGCTCACCACAGATCCACAACGGCTTCTTTTCTGGCTGCTGGTTTTCTTCCTTTACCATTGGTTGTCCTTGATAAGTTCCTCCTTTTTCCACTAGACAAGAGCCCCTTTCTTTCTTTCTTTCTTTCTTTCTTTCTTTCTTTCTTTCTTTCTTTCTTTCTTTCTTTCTTTCCTTCCTTCCTTCCTTCCTTCCTTCCTTCCTTCCTTCCTTCCTTCCTTCCTTCTTTCTTTCTTTCTTTCTTTCTTTCTTTCTTTCTTTCTTTCTTTCTTTCTTTCTTTCTTTCTTTCTTTCCAAAACCCTCTTCTCTCCTCTCACTCTTTCCTGTGTTCTTTTGGGCAGCAGTTGCCATTCTCCTTCATGCTGAGACCTTAACCCTAAGCCGCCTTTCAATTATGACACCTGTCAAGTTAGCTGATCACTCGGGAGACCTTAGAAGTGACCATTCAAACTAGGATACTTTGGAGAGTGAAAGTGAGTGATAACAATAATTATATCAAAATAGGAAATGTAGACCAGGACCATGCCAAACAACGACCTGGGTTCACCCCACTGTTTGCAGATATACCTACCCCAGCACTGAAATGCCACACGCGTTTCTTTCGTGAGATGCACTTATGTTCTAGTCCTGTGGGACTGAAGCGCAGTTCTGACTACAGAGCACAGTCTCTTGAGTCACATAGGTTGTGTGTCTGTGACCATCCCCTGGATCGGCTAGAGCCCTCCTCTAAGTGACCAGCTCTGAATGAGTGGTTAAACCTGCTGTCACAGTCACGGCCATGGTCACTGGAGTCGCAGTTCAGATAGCAGCTACCTGCCCCGTAGCCCTGTCCTGCTTTCTTTGATGCCTCCCCTGTCCGACCTCCCAGCTTAGGCTCAGCTTCTTCCTTTCAGTGCTCTGGCACCTACAGCAACGATTCCCCGGGACAGCCCCAGAGCCAAAAGCAGGAACTCATGAGTTCTGAAATCCAGATTCCTCCTGTCTGCTTCTGCCATGGGGTTTGCACCTCTCACCCTCAGCCACCTCAGCCAAGGCCCACACTACAATTTCCCCAGCCTGTGCTACTACTCCACGATGACTGACAGATCCCCAATTCAAACGAGGTTAGCGCAAAGCGGGGCTCATTATCTCCTGCATCCAAGAAATATTTTTTACCATGACAGAATCAAGCCTGCAGCTGAGATTGAGGAGAGACTGGAACCAGAGATCTGGGCGCCACTAAGCCCCTGTCGGCGGGATCTTGTCCTCTGTCTGGGCATTGGCTTGAGGCGCTCTCCCTGACAAGCTGCACTCCCACATGGCAGGGGACAGTTCCCGGGCCGCCACATTTGGCACGTTTGCATCGTATGCGTGCGCGCACATGCACACCCCTCCTGGCAGTCCCCAGTAGATTTCTTCATTTCCCATGTGTGAACTCAGGGCACGATACCCGCAAGCTCCTGTGGTCACCCTTGCCTGGGAGGCCACCGCAGGCCTTGGCAAATGTCCTGCAGGATCACTGCTGAGATGCCCCGCTCGGTTGCTAAGGCCTCGGTGGGAAACAGGTTTTTCGGTGAACGTGTACATTGTTGTTATCAACAGACTTAGCTGCTATTCCTTTGTCAGTTATTGTCAGTGACTAGGCAAGGAAGAACTTCTAATTTTGTTTCATTGATGCACTTGGTGAATGCCCAGCAAAGCTCTGTGCCTTTGACACAGAGCTATCTGACTTTGGGGAAAAAGGTCCCAAGCAATCCAAGGTCCAAATCAACAGATGATTGGATAAAGAAAATGTGGTATTTATGCACAATGGAGTACTACTCTGCTATAAAAAAGAATAAATTTGAGTCATTTGTAGGAACATGGATGTATCTTGAGATCATAATATTAAGTGAAATAAATCACTCTGGTATGAGAAACTCAAAGCCAATCAGTGGGAAACCAAGGGTGTTTTCCAGGAGACCAGAGTTGCTGGGCTGAGAGCTTCACAGATTTCCCTGCCCAAGATCTGGAGCCCCAGAACAACCTTCCTAGGTTAGGGACCCTCCAGTGCTCCCACCTCGAACCCTGCCAGTTTCCACCTCCTCCTCCTGTCTCCCATGCGGCACCATCAGTAAGCCTCACTCTGGCCCCTTTGCTGTTGTTTTGTTGCTTTAAGAAGGTCCTTACTTTAAGAAGCTGTCCTTTGCATCACTGCCCCGCCTACTTCTGAGCAAGCCGGGAGCTGTCTCTGACACAGGCCTCCACCCAGTTTCTTCTAACACAACAAACACGGAGCCCGCCCGCTTGTCCAGTTCTTCCCGGGCCAGGCTGCACTCTTGCTCACTGGCTTAGTCACATGCACGTCGACTTTCAGTTGGGTTTCGCCATGTGGGTAGGTTTCCTAATCTCAGCTGACCTCCCAAGTTTCCTTCACCTTTGACACCTTTCTTTCTGACTCCACCTCTTCTTCTGATACCTTCTGATGCTCCTTGCTGCTAAGCTACAGCCGTCCTTCTTTGCATTTCTCTTGGGATTTTTACTAGGGCCTTGTCACCCTTCAATCTACACCCCATACACATGCCCACCTCTGCATGGCCATTACTGGATTTCCACAGGATCCCCACTGCCTGCCTCCTTGTCACCTTGCATCTGAACCAAGCAAAGCTGTCCTCGTCACATGGGGGGTCATCTGCTCCTGGCTGTCCTTTGCTCCTTCTCTTGGTTATCCCCAACTACTTCCTCAGCACACTTCCCAATTCTTCAGCATCCACCAACCCATCTTCTCTCCCTCATCCCTCTTCCTGCCTCCAACTACTGCTGCAGGCTTCACCTTCTTTCCTGGAATGGCCCCTTCCTGTCCCCTGGGCAGCTGTAACCAGCCTGTTTCGTTTCCCCTCTCTGAGCTATGGTGTAAATAAGGGTAGTTTATACAAATGTAACTTCCCTCCACCCTAAGAATACCCTACCCTGTTTTTTTTTTTGTTTTTTTTTTTGTGGGGGTTCCCCTCAAAGTGCTGCTGTAGGCAGTATGCTTGGGACACTATTCTCAACTGCAAAGCAGACTTCAGATAGTTTTCTCTTTTTTTTTTGCGTTTTTAAAATAACTAATTGGTTCTTGATATCTGCAAAAATAATACACGGCTGCAACAGACAGCTGGCAATGAAAATTCTAGTATTTTGTTGTACACAATTCCCTTTCTGTTGCTTAAAAATAATATTTAAAAAAAAAAACTTCACAATCATGTCACGCATACAGCTGTTGACTCTTCCGTCTTTTCCTTCTATTAAAACTCATTCAATGTTTACTGAGCGTTTGTGTGTGTGAAAAATCAAACTGGGCCCTGGGGATGCCTTGCTCCTCTCCACTGAGGTGCTGGGGTGTAGGGTCGGAGAAATCAGGCAGCTGCACAACTTTGCAGACTGCACGGGCTTCTACAGTACCTGGTATGGCCTTGGGCAGGAGGCCAGGAAGAGCTTCTCCTAGTGGGGAGGGGCCCAGGCCAAGTGTTGAGGAACTCAAGGACGACCAGGGCAATGAGGAAGGGTCATTCAGGGCTGAGGGAACAGCCCGGTCAGCCTGGAGGAAAAGGGGCCCCGAAGGCTTTCAAGGTTGAGCCTTGAAAGGCCACTAGGGACTGTGCAAGCCAGGTTTTGAGTTTGTATTTTATCTTAAGAGCATGAAAGACTTCATTTCGAGCGTCATATGGTTTACTAGTCAGAAAACTCTCTAGCTGCAGCAAGAGCATGAATCAACCCCTTCCTATAATTATTATGAACTCAGCAAGCTGTAATCTTTTGATAACATAAAACCCATAAGTGGAGGTACCATAATTCACTTAATCGTTTCCCTGCTGTTACTAATATTTACTACTCATAGTTCCCTTTGGCTCCCCTCTGTACAAACTCAAAGTCTTTTCGGATGCTAATTGACTCATTTCTTCTATGTAATTCACTCTCTTTGTTCCAATTCCAGTTTATACTTCACTCCTACAATCCAAGTCCCAATTTGATCTACTTAGCAGGGCCTATTAGGAGTAACATCAAATCAAAAAGGATAAAATTTTGTCATTCAGGAGAATGTAAATGAAGCAGGGGGGCCATTATGCTAAGTGAAACAAACCAAATGTGGAAAGACAAATTCTGCGCCCTCTCTCACAGAATTTGGAGTGAATCTCAGGGAACCAAAAAGGAGGCGGGGTTAACCCAGGCTGAGGGGGGTGGGGAGAGAAGAGATGGGGAGAGATTGGTCAATAGGTACAAAGTTAGAGTGAGGTAGGAGGAATAAATTCTAGTGTTCCATTGCCAGCACAGTGACTGTAGTTATTAATGCATTGTGTATTTCAAAACAGCTGGAAGAGAAGACTTCGGATGTTCTCACCAGGAAAGAATGCTAAATCCGGGGGGTGATAGACGTGCTAATTACGCACTTTTGGTCATTACCAAAAGTGTAATCATAAACATCACACTGCAACTCATAAATATGTACAGTTAGGCTGTGTCAATTAAAACTAAAACAAATCTCTAAGAAAGAAAGAGCATCAAAATATAAAGCACGACCTAAACGTGACCGCTGATGTTTATGTACCCACAGTCACTCCACGCTCACGGGGCCACTCAGAGTGAGCGTGAGAAACACTCAAACAGTGCATTTCACATCAGAAACAAAAAGAGGCCCTGTGGACTGCCGGAGTCACACTTGTTCCTGCAGGGAGTCGGAGCCCCAGGGGGAGGGAGCAGGAGAGAAATCCACAGCGCACGCGCTCACCAAAAATCTGCCAAGAACTCACCCCAACCACTTTCAAACACTTCCTGTTTTCCTCAGACCCTTTTTAGTTATCCCAGCTTAGCTCTTCATTGCCCTCAGGAAGTGCAGAAGAGGAAGGAAGTAACACCCTTCTTGAGAAGTCGTGCTATTTTCAGCCAGATGCAATGGATCCACAATGAAGGTTTGTGCTGAAAGTTCTGTTAAATTTCCCACCAGTGTCATACATCGCTAAATCTTGTTTCTCTGGTTTTGGTGTCAAAGCACCAAAATGTGCGTTGGATGCTTTATATCGATTTGGGAAATGTGGTATCCCTCCGTTTCTCTGTTATTTTCTACTCCTTGCAACTCTTGTTATTTTGTCATCTTTCTTGACCATACGCTTCCTCTTAAATTAAAGTTTATTCTCTAAGGAAACACCCCGTTTTCATGGTTTGTAATTTCTTGCTAACCAGACTGTGTACAACTAAGATATTAAAACCCAAGCCAGCCAGGCGTGGTGGCACACGCCTGTAGTTCCAGCACTTGGGAGGCTGAAGCGGGAGAATCACTGCTAGTTCAAGGCCACCCTGGGCTACAAAGTGAGTTCAAGTCCAGCCTGAATTGCATAGTGAGAATCTGTCTCAAAAAGACAAAAAAAAAAAAAGCCAAAGTTCATAAATTATCTGGAAATAGTACATTAATAATCCATCTTCTTCTTGCTCCTTTTTTTAGTATGTTTTTAAAACTTCTCTGTTCCTTTAAGAATCCATACACACCTTATGCAAAAAAGGGATTGCCAGAGAGAAATATACTTATTCATTCATTCTTTTATTCATTCATTCAAGACAAATACAGTAAATCCCCAGGATGCACGAGCTTTGTGATACACTCTAATTTACCGGGATCTGGGTAAAGTTACGTAGGAGCAGTCCCAGCCCTAGATTCAAACCTTGATCAAGGTTTAAGAAGTTGCCCAATTTCCTCAATACCTTACCAGGAAAAAAGCTGCTTTGCCCAAATTACAAAGAAGACACTATCACAGTGGCATATCTAACATAATTAACCCCCGGAGCAGATCATTTTTAAACACTTCCTTTTTTTGCCATAACAAAGTTATTTTCAGTCATAGTCATGAAGAGAAATAGAGAAATAGTTATGGTCAGAAATGAAGCTCAGACCATAAAAATATTATTTTATTACACTTCAAATACATAATCATGCCAGTATAGAAAACCAAAAATAAAATAGTACGATAGAAAAAGTCAAAAGGTAAATTATTAATTTTAATTGCATTAATATATTTTTAAGAGAGGAAAAACTACAAATATGTTTCTCTTGCAGTAAAGAAAGAATAATAAATTAGCTTCTGCTTTCCTGCTCTAGCTCTTGCAAAGCTGTCAATGACTTTGTGAAAATTACTCTTCACCTACTGACGCGCACTGCTCAATATGCTCAGGCCTGCCCACCTTCATTCAGAATTAACCAAAGAACAGTTTATATTTATTTTAAATTCAAGAGTTTCTTTCACATGAGATAAGCAATAACAAATAGGATAATAATATAGTGTAGCAGAAATTTGCTTAAATCTCATTTCATCATTCCAGAATTTGTAATATCGTGTGTATTTTTTGTTTCTTGGAAATTGGTTCCAGAAACTTCCTTCACATTTGTCTTTTAAACATCTTCCCCGGAAAATTCATCATGGATTTGTTTTATGCTTGATAAAAACTTTTAAATTTGTTTTCTTGAAAAATAAGGTAAAACAGCAGAATCAGAGAAAACATTGATAATTTTGGATGTATACCTTTAGAATGAGTCTCCAGTTCTCAGGGAAAAGGAGTAGGGCCTTTGGACTCATCGCTCTGAGTCTCCTCTGCATCTTTTGTCATCTGTACTCCTCAAGATTCAGTCAGGAGAGAGGAGTCGGAAAAGGGAAGAAAGTGTAAAAATGATCAAAATGTGATACATGTGTACTAATTCACCGAGGTGAGTACAATTATGTATAGCAAACATATACTAAAAATGAAAAACACAGACAAAAAATAAAATATGGCTCAAAAGGCAAAATAAATGGTAAAAAAATTCAATTTTATTTCCTTCATCAATGTCACTAGTTTATATTTCATTACAGCAGAATGAAAGGCCATCGTGATTTCTGTGCACCCGTTTTCAAGGAACAGTTTCAAAGCTCAGTACTTACCTTAAATTGTTAAGGCTTATTGTAGCTGTTTGCAGAGGTCTTGCGTCTGATTAACCTCCTCTAAAACTTCATCCAAGAAAAATAGTACAACTAGAAGATAAAAGTAGCACACAGTGAACTATGAAGCTTGGGATTAATTTTCCAAAAATCGGTCTTTGGGGAATGCACAACTTCATAATGAGGCTCTGAGCTGTCTAAGAAAGAGTTTCTATTTATTGCCTACATTATTCAGCATTTTTCATGGATCAGGTGAGATGACAAAAGACGAATAAAATTTTTTCCACCGTTCCAAAAATATCACACGTGAAGAAACACACCCGAGAGTATAAACTCTGCAGCAGTTCAGAGAGTGATTTGCACAGGGTACTAATGAGGCGTTAGATCAGCTTCTTTGATCTCACTGGACACACGTGAACTCTGGATATGGCTGTGATGTTGTTATTCGTTTGAACACACTAGGGTATATGTTCCGCCCATCCGTACCCAATTGTTCCAATGGATGTTTGGGATATTCAGCAAAAATCTTTGTACAGATAAGAAAAGGGTCCCCATGTGATTATTTTCACTCGCTCCTTTTTAATACGGGCAACCCTGATCATTTCAAATATTAAATAACTGTGTGAAATATTAGGAATACTCTCAACAAGAAGGCCAGTATATTTTGTTCTATTAACATTTACCACTATTTTCAACTTGATGTAATTTCCATAAGACAAATAAATTAATTTTGAATTTTTTGGAAATGTGTATGAAATAAAACCATCTCCTAAAATAATGGTATGTATAACTTCTACAAGTTCCTCCAACACTGCATTGTAATTTGAAGCTATTCCTACCGGCACCAAAGAGATTCCTTTTGTTTGCCCATGATATACCTGCCCCTCAGCAACAGATACAAAAGTTTTGTTTGTCTAAAATGATAATTAGGCACAAATAATGTTATAAAAATTGCTCAGTTTGTTTTTCTTAATCTGTTTTCACTTGACGGATTTTATCAGTAGTATTTGTTTCTGCTCCATTGCCAATATTTTGAATTTTTCTTAGCAGGAGAGATTTGATTCCAAAATTTTGTATTCAGGAACCTTAAGAAATAATTTCTGCCAGATTTTAAAGCCAATTACAAAGCTAGATGGTTTCTTCTCTTTCTTTGTGGTTGTTGCCAGGAATGGAACCCAGGGCCCCATGCATGCTGAGCACCTTCTCTGCCACATAATTACAACCCAGCTCCTCATTATTGCTTTTGAGTTGCCTTACATATGCACCCCTTATTAACTACATGGTGGAGGACTTGTGCCCCACCCACGGGATACCACTGCTCTTTCCACCGGTTAAGATTAACCTTATGTGCACACAGCAAGACGAAAGGGGATGATTAGGTAGTGGGTCTCCTCAACCTCAACATGCCCAACCAAAACCCATTTTTGCCTCAATCCCCATCCTGTCCTAGGTGGCCACTTCTCCTCTTTCTGTCCAGTCATCAAGACTTAAAAGCTTACGTTTCCCATTGATTCATTTTTCTCCTTCATTCCCACATCTAGCAATTTGCATCTCCTACCAATTGACAACCATCTTTCGACTATATCATCCACCACAATCAAAATCCAGGCTTGCACTATTCCATTTCTGCATTTATTTAATGTCTTTTCAGATGGCTCCTGGAGTCTGACTACCCTTTGTTCTAAGGTGAATTTATTATTCTTTTAAGCACAATCTTATTTCACACTGCTTTCATCTCAAAACTTAATAGCAAGCTTTTTCCTGCCACACCAAAGGAAAGTAACCTGCTTTATTTCCAGGCCATTCAAGGTAATACTCCATCCACTTACAGTATTTCTCACAATTCTTCACTTTCCTCTGGTCATGGCCGCCCCCTTCTACATTCTACGATGTGCCCTGCTCATTCCTGCTCCTGGACATACATCGCCCACCCTTCTTCCCTTCCCCTGCATCGCCACACCTGAGTCATCCTCATGCCAGATTTCCATCACTGTGAAAAAATACATGCCTAAGATAATCAACTTTTGAGGAGGCAAGGTTTATCATGGCTCACAGTTACAGAGGTTTCAATCCATGGTCCCTTGGCCTTGTTGTTTGGGCCTGAGGCAGCACAGTACATCATGGTTGGAGCACATGGCAGAGAAGACCCATTTACTGCATGGCAGCTGACAAACAAACAAGACAGAAGGGCCTGGGTCCCAATTTCCCTTCAAGGCCATGCCTCCAATGACCTAAATTCCTTGCACCAGCCCCACCTCCTAAAGGTTCTACCACCTCCCAAAAACACCACAGGTTGGGAACATGGGCCTTTGAGGGAAAATGCCAGATTCAGACTCTAGCGCCCTGCAAAAATCACTCTCAGTGCAATTACCTTGAGCAGGCTATTTCATTTCTCATTTAATTTTTTACAGATGGCAGCAGTAGTTAGGACCTGGACTTGGTGTTCTCTGACAGCCTGTGCTAGAAGATAGCTTCCGTGTGCCCCCCGGCTCTGTTCTCCCCGCTTCTCCATCAGCTCCAGCCTCAGGAGGCTGCCCTGCATTAAACGTCTCATTAGACTCTTGCTCTCTGGTTCTGGTTGCAGCTCTCAGCCCTCTAACTCCATCTTAGTGAGACTGCCCAGGGTTGGTGGTCTCCTTGACCAAAGATCAGGGTTCCTGTCAGAGTGACTTCCTCTTCATGAATGTCTTAAGTTCAGTAATTGCTCCCTTTCCTAAGTCCCTCCAGCCTAAAGTTGGTAACAGCTCTGCTATTAACACCAAATTAGCCCCACAGCTCCCCTACACAGCTGTCTCCAGAAACAATGACTTTGTGAGTAGAATTTTTCCTGAAATTCCCCTAATTTGAGTGTCCATCGCTTGAAGCTCTGTATCAGATGCAGTTTACATAGCTCCTCAGCTTTACTTGACCCTTCCTGTCCCTGTGCTCTTGGTCACCTACTCATGGAAAACCCATTGCTATCCAGTACCACAGCTGAACCACATCCTCTATAGGCACAGATAGTCTCTCAGCCTCCAACAAGGAGAGTGCCAGCTCCACTACGGCCCCCACTGACGCCACTCTGGTAGGAGCCACAGCCACACTGATGCCCAGGCTGAGTGGGCCCAGCAGGCTCTGGACCTCCCAAACTTACACATTTAAATTAATGCTGAACTGTAGGACTGGAAGCCGCCTTTCCCAGCAGCTGCCCCAGAGTGTCTGCGTTTATGGTCCAGAAGGGCAGCAGAGTTAACCTCATAGGAAACTATGGACCAATGAGAGATAAGACATGGGAGGGAGAGAAAACAAATGCCTCCGCCTTTCCCCTTAATAGGGTGTTCTGGGACACTACATTCTGTGTGGCTTCTCCAAAGACAGCCCATGTGACTAAGCAACTACTGCAACTGTTCCTGAAGCTCTGGCCAGTTCAGTAATCCATCTCCTCTTGCTTGCTTTCCTCCTCACCCACTGCAATTCCCTCTTCCCCTCCCCACTTCCCTCTTCCCTCGCTCTCACTGCCTTGGACTTGGATTTCCCATAAAACATTTTCACTTAAGATTGCCTCATGCTCTGTTCTCTGGGAAGCCCAGCACTCCCCCACAGAAAATATGCTAAGAATGCAGATCCTTTCCAGTCCTATGACCTGTGACAGCCCTTATTTCTTCAACTTCATATTCTGTATCTACTCATACAGTGGTTTAAACCACACAAATATATCCTTAATTACACCACATGACCTGATTGCATTTTATTTATTTATTTTGTTATTTGCAATACTGGCAATTGAACCCAAGGCCTCTGCACTTAGCTACAGGTCTGGCTAAGTCACTAAGTTCCCCAGGCTGGGATCAAACTTGCAATCTTCTGTCTCAGCCTCCAGAGTGCCGGGATACTGTTTTTGTAGTCCTGATCTTATCATCCAGCCAAATGGTTAACCCTTTGCCAGTGTAGAACACATTCTATACTTCTGTTTGTATGAAAGATGAGGCTATATTCCATTTACAGCTGTTATGAGAATTCAATAACTTTATTTCTAGAAATAGGAATAATATTGTCAGGGGATTTGGATTACCATTTCTAAAAGCTTTGGTAGAAATTTCTTTCCTTCTTTCCTCTGTGACAATATGGAACAAATAGAATTTTGTGGGAAAGCCATGAGTTTTGAAGCCAGATGCACCTGGGTTCAAATCTGAGGTCTGCCCAGTACCAGCAGTGCATTCTCACATCACATACTCTACCTCCCATAGTCTCTGTTCCCTACTTTGGGGACCTATGTAAAAATGGCTCTCACAAATAAGGCATTCAGTAAACAACCCATTTCTTCCAAAGTTGTTCCCTACTTAGCAAAATAAAAACCCTTAGGACCATGGTTCAAGCCACACACTGATCACTTCTAACTGAACAGCCTCTGTGAATCCCAAGCGCAGCCCTCCTCTGCCCACCCTGGGCTCTGGCTTCTGGGAGGCAGGTCCGACTCACTCTGGCCTCCCCTTTCTGAGCCTCAGTCACCAAGCAAATGACAAAGAAGGGCAACCCTCCCAGCACAACTGCCAACTCCAAGGCTGGGGTCAGTTTGGAAGAGCTTTGCTTTTAGAATTGGGCATCATTTTGAAGAATTCACGATTTACCAGAAATCTATTCATCCTAAACAGAATACACCGCTGCAGTTTGGCTTACACGTCAGTTCTTGGAATATGACTTTGACTCTTCCCACAACTGCATCCCAGGATCCTTGGGCATGCCACTGGTATAGCAACATTCTTTGTCATTGTTAACTTCAATGGGATACCATGACTTTATTTTCTTACCCCAAACACCCTCAGTTCTCCTTTAAGGTCACCTCTGATTTTGCCTCCAGATATAGACTCTCTCCTCCCCTCCATCGTTTATCCTGAAGCTTGTTCTTATGCACCTGCACCACAACGCATGATATCATCTGGTGACAGGATCCAGCCTCTTGCTATTAGTAAAAGGGAAACTTGGTTATTTTGGCCAGATAGTTCCTACAAATACCCCACTCCCAAAGCTAACAAAAGTACGAACTGCTGCCTTGCTTCTGCTCTGGGATTTCCCAAGTCATACACACTAAAAAGAAAACAATAAGCGACAAACAACAGTATGTCTGCTGGCAAAATCTTGAGGTTAGAGAAGTGAAGGGCTTGGGTTCCCACCCCTGTTCTGTGCACAAATACATGTGGACCTTCCTCAGATGGACAAATTAGCTGCCATTCAGTTTTCTTTTTTACAAAATGAATCAATGGCTGGATGCAACTTGAAGGGGCATCTTGCTCTAATCCTCGATGTCCAGAAGAGGGAAGAAATGTACAAGGGAAGCCAGATTAGAGCCTCCCCACTCATGGCAGAAATGGTTAGGAAAAAGCTTTGTCTACAGAGTAAGAATCATGCTAAGGATCACTCTGAATAAAATACTTCCTTCTGTAATCTTTGGAATATACTCTGTCAAAAAACCATGATATGACTGTATGTGTGAGTTAGATTATAGTGTGCATGTTGGCTGTTTTTCGCAAAGAAGGGTGCTGTGGAATCGAGTGTTTGTATGCGCTTAGACTGTTGTTGTTAGCGGCAGTCCCTTCTGGGAAACAACACTGGGGAATTGCGGGGAGGAAGCATCGTATCAGCAGGAGAAGCTGAGGAGGTGAATGAGGGAGGCTTGGGCCAAGGCTTTCTGTTCACTTTTGCCTGCCGGCCAGACCAGAAGGGACTTGGGATTTCAGCAAGAAAATCTGAATTACTTTCCTTATTCTTTCTCTTTATTTTGTAAGTCACTTAAGACAAAAACGGTGGTTTCTTGCTCACTGGCCTTGCAGACTCACAGCTAAGTCCACACAGAGAGGTTGGAAGAGGCCCCAGGTGTCCTCTGGGCCCCAAGTCACCTCTCAGATCTCTGTCCTACTGGGACCAAAACTTCTGCAAGACCTAAATTTCTGATCAGAAGAAATAGCTCGACAGACAGCCGGGCATGGTGGCGCATGTCTGTACTCTCAGCACCCATGAGGCTGAGGCAGGAGGATCACTGTGAGTTCGAGGTCACCCTGGGCTACATAGTGGGTTCAGACCCAGACTGAACTGCGTGGCGAGACCTGTATCAAAAAAAAAAAAAAAAAAAAAAAATGGAAAAAAGAAGAGAAAAGAAATAGCTCCACAGAAAGAAGGGACTGGTGTGTGTGTGTGTGTGTGTGTGTGTGTGTGTGTGTGTGTGTGTGTAAGCAAGACTAACCAAAAGTCCACTCCTAACTCCAAGCCTTCAGTATTGTTCATCAACCTTCTCTGTGCTGAAAATCTTTTCATCTCCAATGAAGCCTCGGAAGAATGTGAACTAGGTTCAAAGAGTCAAGCATACTTGAATTTATAAATGAACCACTGTGGAGACACGTTCTAAAATGCTCTCTGAAGTTTTCTATACTTGCGTGAAGATGGAGATGAAGCATATTAACCTTCATAAACCATTAAGCATTCATGAGTTAAGGAAAATGATAACACCCAACATTTGTAGAGGAAACTCCATATCCTTTCGAATCTTACTGTTACCCTGTGATGATGTAACTACGAGGCCAACTCAGGACGCCTCCCTGTGCACTGTAATCAGAGGATGCTCCGGTCTTCACTGATTATTCATTGATTAGTGATTCCAGCTGCTTCTCTCTTACAGTCACCAGAATTGACAGGATCTCACCGGTCTGCTCTTCCCTTCCTGGAAACCAGACAGCCAGCTGTTCTGCAGTGTATAGTGAAACCAATACCTCTGAACTGGGGAAGTGCTTAGAACTCACCCTGGCTCAGAGAACAAATGAGGCACACGCTCTGCTCTTGGGGTGAGTAGCTCTGGGAGGTATCAGACAAGACAGCGCCCCACATCGAGTTAAACACAGGAAACATGGGAAGAAATCTGAATGAGCGTTGGCTGTGGAAGGAACAGCGTTGCTCCTGGGACTGGAGGGCTTTGTCTGGCAGAACAGAAACATGATTCTGTTTCTCTTTGTCACTTTCTTACCTGCACACACTTCGCTCCCCAAAGAGAGCCAAGCACGAATCCTGGTGTGTGCACAAATCAGTGCAAAGACACTTGATAGATGCTGCTCGCATCGTTCCCCTCTCTGATCTGAAGCGAGCTTTGAAAACCCGATACTGGCATCCCAACATGTTATTGAAATCATTTTCTCAGGCATTAGAGATTAAATTGACCTTTAACAAAGCCAGCTGTCAGGCAAAAGGTAAAATTGCAAGTAAATTCTTGGCCAACGAAGTCTTTTTCGAAACAGACTGGGATGTAAATTAAAACAAAGAGCTTTCTAACAATTCCAAAATGGAATGCAGGAGGTGGCCAAGATCTTCTCCTGCTTGTGCCCCATGCAGGGTCCAGCATATTCTTTGTCCAGAGCGGTCCTTTATAAGTCTTCATTTCGCCAGGCATGGTGGCGCATGCCTGTCACTCCAGCACTCTGGGACATTGAGACCTAACCTGGGTAACAGAGTGACTCAGGGAGACCCTGTTTCAAAATGAAAGATAAGGCTTCAACTCTCCAATAGCAGGCCTGCCCTCCCGCAGAGCACATGCCAGTTGGCTGCCCCAGGGACTCAGCATCCAGCAATCCTTACTTTCTGTCATATTGCCAACCTGAAACAAAAATCCCCCAGGCCCTCCAGAAGAGCATGGGCTTTCATATGGAGTTACACCAGGGAAATGCACTGTCAATAAGATATCAAATTGCTCCACCATCACAATGAGAACACAGCAGGGAGCAGCCCAGGGCCTGACAGAGTCCCGCTCAGGCCCTGCTGTGGTGCTCAGTACCATCGCAGGCATGTGGGGAAGTTTAGCTCAAGGCACGAGATGCCCTGACAGATCCCCAGATGGCAGCCACCTCCTCGAGGAGAGCGACTTCCCATTTGGTCCAGCAGATGTCTGGTAGCCCGTCCTCATCTCTTTGTTGTTATTTTACAGACATCAAGGCCAACCCAAGGCAGGGGTGGGGGCAGTAAAGATCAGAAGATGGGCTCCAGGTTGCTTACGTGACCTTTGGCAAGCATGTTCAGCGACACATCTACCTAGCTAGGGGCTTAGATTCTGTGACCTCTTAGGCTTGAGCTGGAACACCACAGTGCAGAAGCTGCTGTCAGGAGGCGACTATGCTGTCCTAACTACACTCAGGTCTGACAGTGCACTACACGTCATGTCAGGAGAGGGGAGTGAGAGATCCCCTCGGGACCCATTCAGGTCATCCTTGCTTTTTTTTCTTTTCCTTGCATCTCTTAAACCAAGCTTTGCCTGGTGCCCCATCTCAGGCTGCAACCCTTGGCCTCGCTAGTACACAGCTCCGCAAGCCCTGGGCGCACAGGTCTCAGCCGTGAACTTCCCTTGTAACTCTCTCTCATGACCACTTCCTCAGACACCACCACCACAGACCTATGCGTAGCAAGCATCTCCGCAGCTCCCCATTAGCTAGATTCACTTTTCACAAAAATTATCAAAATGTGTAGACCTTGACCCAAGCCTTGTTGGGCCTCACTTAGGGTAATATTAAGTTAGCCCCAGGGCAGGTGAGGATTCCTGAGGCTGCCGCTTCATCAGTTTCACGCTAGACCCACCTCTGCCCTACCTGGAAGCTGATTCCCAGAGGGACCCGAGCTTCCTCTGCAGTGAGATGACCTCTCGCTTCCAGGATTTCCGTGAGTGCATTGTATGAAGAAGACACTGAGTACTGGACTCAGAAAGGCCTAGGTTCCCCATCTCTTTACTCTGTGATTTTGGGCATAATATGTTTCAATGTCCTTCTCTGAAAAAAAAAAAAAAAAAAAAAAAGAGGTAAGAATGCATATCATGTGAATGTGCCATGAGGATACAAGACGCTATGGTTTCAATCTCGTATCACCCGCAAAGGCTCATGTACTAAAGGCTTGGTCCCCAGCTCTTGGTACTATTGGGAAGTAGCAGACCCTTGAGGAGGTGGGGCCTAGTGGAAGAAAGTTAGGTCATTGGGGGCATGGCCTTGAAGGAGAAGATTTCTCCCCCTTCTTCTTCCTCTTTCCCTGTTTCTCTCTCTCTCTTTCCCACCAAGGCACCATGGGCTAAAACTTCTGAAACCGTGAGCCAAAATAAGTGTTTCCTTAAAAGTTGATTCTCTCTGGTATTTTGTCAGTGACAGAAGCTGGCTATCAAGGGATGGCATGTTAAAGGTAGCATGTGTAAGAGTGTTGAATCTTATTCAGTAAATGAAAGGTCAGACTCCCATTTGGTGGGAATGCAGTGCATGTTATTTAAATCTGCCTTATACAAAGGCAAGTTAGTTATTAACTCGCCAAACAGTAAGAGTATAGATCACGCAAGCATGTGCCCAAAGGTAATATAAGTGGATATGACAAGATACAAAACAGATCCCCACTTACCTTAAAGCAAGGGGTCACAGTTATTTTCTACTTCAATGCTCCAGAGGCTACAATACATGCCAGTTGATAGCAATGTCATTACATTGCTGACAGGAGCAGTCAGACCATACAATGTGCAAAGCTGCTGGGCATTTTTTGCCTTTCTATGAAATATTTTCCCCTCGAACATTTATCCCAATGTCACAGTCCATCCCCAGTCCCAGTTGAGAACCACACTCACTACAATTAAGACAAAGTATTGGTTTATTCAATTGACTGGCCAGTCACATGGGACAAAAAGTGCTGGGTTTCACTTACAGAATGTAAAAACATACTTTAAGTAGAAATATTTACATACTTTACAATGTTTAAAAAATATATATATATGGAAGAAAGACTCATGAAAGCATTTGATAGAAAACATACACAGTATGTTATTTTAATACACAAATGCTTTAAGGAAAATAGTTATAAGAATTACAAAAGTAGCATCACCAAGAATTTACAGAAGTTTCCATCTTCTTAAAGGGCACATTTCTCATCCTTTGGGATGTACGGAGATTATGTGGTTTACACAGATTTATCCACATTCAAAACATAATGTCTTAAATGTTTTAGGCATAGCATGTACAGTACAAAGTGTTTCCTTAGGAACATAACAAAAACTGTCACTAGTGGCCCGCGGTCAGATGGCTCCTAATTAATCAGCCATTTTTAAGACACTAGTTAAGCTTACTGCTACAATATTCAAGTTGTTCTATTCACCCAGAATGTAATGAATTCTATTTATACCAGGATCCACCAACAAAGGCTCAAGAGTTACCACAGAATATACACTAATATGTACAGAACAACTATTCCGAGTTAAATGAAGATCTCATAAATAAGAACCAAGAACAGTAATTGCAGACTAATATATCTGTGATTGTGAGTTTTAAAATATCAAAGTGCACAGTGAGTGGAATCAGTCAGCAGAGCGCTGAGTCCCACCACCCGGGAAAGGAGAACTTTGAGACCTGGAGGATACCAGGATAGCTTCACAAATCAGATACACAGGGGCCACCAGCAGTCACAGTCATGTGTCATCGGAGCCCTCGCTGTCCAGACAGAGCATATAATTCACTATCCAGGGCCACTACGTGGAGCCCGATGAGCCAGGTCAACACTGTCCTCGTTGAGAGCAAGCAGCGCATCCCCTCAGCCATATTCCAGTGTTGGGGGCCCCCGAACAAGATTGAAATAGCCAGCTAGGGCGCCCAGGTCAATGTAGAGAGAGCGCTGTCTCCTGAGCACCTCGGATTCCTCAGTGCTCCCTGTGCATGAAGAATCTGTAAAAGGAAACATGGGAAAAATAAAACAAATGACAAGGGACCCTGTCAAACAATACGTACATGTTCCCATGGTGTGCAAACTCTGGTTTTATTACAGATTGGCCTTTGAACACACTGTGGGCTAGTCTATGGAACGTGACCCAGACCACAGAATTCAAAGGGGACTCCATGAAGACAAGAATGTAGGTAGAAATCCTGGTATATATTCCAACAGCCCAGATGGTTTTCTTAAATACAGAAAAATCAGACAAGAAGCAGAAAAATGCGAACAGGCATTCCAGACTTGACATCCGGGTTTGGATTAAGAATGCCACAGATGAATAAAAACACGCACATTCAGCGTTCACGGAATGCGTGTGGACTTTGCTACGTGGGGACGGGTCCTAGCTGGCGAACAGATTTCAACCAGAGCAACATAAAAAAGCAAATTGACATCACACCCCGTATTTTACATGTACTGAGCAGTGCCATGAGGCTTCCCACCAATGCCTGGGCACCTCGCCAAAACTGACTTAAACACAACTCCCTACCACCAACAACAAAGCCGCCATGCTTGATCTGTTTTTAAAGCCAAACGATAGTCTCTACTGCATAAAAATGAGTCAGAAGCAATTTCTAATTACTATATTATTACCCATACTTGTGTTGAAAACCTGCCATAATGTGGTGGTAAAATACAGTCTTTTTGTTTGTTTTTGGAGAAAGACTGTTGCTATGTTGCCTAGACTGGCCTAGAGCTCCTGAGCGCAGGTGATTCTCTGCCTCAGCCTCCTGAGTGCTGGGGTTATAGGTGCGCACCATCACCGCCAGCTGCTATTCCCTTTCTCCTCCGTGCTTTCGTGGACTACCCCAAAGGTCCTAGGGACAGAAGAGAGGCGAGGGGCGCCGTCCACAGCAGGGCGTCTTACCAGCGATGTTCTCCGGAAGCTCCAGCTCCTTCCTACTTAGCAGCCTCTTCCGCTCGAACAGGGCAGAGTCCAGGCTCTGGCAGCGTGGCTGGTCCTCTCTGGGGGGGTTCAGGGCTTCGTGTTTGAGCAGGTCTGCCGCTCGCGGGCGGTGCTTTGGGTTCCGCTCCAGGGCGGCTTCTATCAGGTCTCTCATGCCTGGGCTGCAGTCGCCAGCAATGTCCTCCAGTGGAGGTGCCTGCTTGTGGATCTGCCAACAAACGGCTCTCTTAGCACCGTGGTAGGGACCTAAACCCTCTGCGGGAAGAGTGCCCCAGAGCTTCCCACCACAGAGCCACAGCAAGTCCAGTTATAGGGTCAGCAAGTTCCCCTTCGGCTCCTAGGGACACTGAGCTAAACCCACCTTTTGGTTTAATACTGTAAAAAGTAGCTGCTAGGTCTGAAACCACGGTGACAACTTCCTGCCTGCAGGTGGCCCTAAAGTCACTGCAGTAATAGGATGTGTTCCCGACTCCTTCACCAGTGAAAAGGGAGCTGCATATCATACTACAAGCCAGGCTGGCCAGGAGAGAAGTGATATCTCTTTTTAAAGTGTTCAAAGAAAATATGCAACTTCCGTGGCCATCAGCCGTATAGCATTCTGATGCCAGGAAGTGGTATTTTATTATACATACAGCACAATATGTGTGCAATGCACATTTTAGCAAGCCCCCACTAACACAGCCCTGTTTCCTGCATCAGTATGAAGCTACCTTCCACACAGGAAGAACCTGCAGTTTCTCTCAGGGGTCACTCTCACGTTCACCCCATGTCTGGGTGGGTGTCACAGGAGGCAGAGCAGCCCCTCCCCACCAGCAGGCAGCACCTGCCCCGCCCCTGAGCCCCACTTACAATGTACAGGTAGGAGGGGTAGGCTGAGCGGGGGTAGCGCTTCACCCAGGGCGGGGTGCCCGTCTGCATGTGGATAAGCGTGGCCCCCAGGCTGTAGATGTCCGCTTTGGTGGAGTGGCCCCGGCACAGGATCACCTCTGGGCTCATGTAAATCTGAGAAAGACGTAGGAAATGTCAACCCGAGTCCCCTCATTTGTCTGCGTTTCCATTTCCCCAATCAGCTTGGGAACTTGGTCCCTTCACCTTTATTATATATTGCCTACTTCGGCCCTTAGGGAAAAAAATGTCATTGGTGTGCTCCCTTAAACCAAGGACAGCACTGAAGACTCTCACTGGGCAGCCGGCAGCTTTGCACAGAGGTGTCCCTGCATCTTACCAAGAGCGTGTCTTTCCACAGGCTGAGCAGTGACCAATTCGCAGCAAAGGGCCTGGAACCAAGAACCGGCCCGTGACCCCCACCAATCAGTTCTGCAGACCTCGGCTGGGTACCGCTCATTTCCTTAAAACAGCAATTCCTCTCATATTTAAGTGACACCACAGATATACTCATCCCCGTCTGTCACTTAATTGCCAAACCTCTAGTTATCTACAGTGATAAAAGGTGGCAGAAACTACCAGGTATTGACATGAATCGCTCAGAAGGGAAGAATTTAAAAAACAAAATGCAATGCTGTAAAAGTAATCTGAATGTCTCCCTAGATAGAGCCCAGTAACTAAATATGAAACGCCTGCTGTATTAAGAGCATACAAGTTCTATTCAGTTTCACTGGTTGATGCTGAGGAAGTAGAGCTAGTTTTAGAAATAGTTTCTCTAAGTTCTTATTTATAAACTTAAAAAGGAAACAGGAAGAACAGACACTAGTGACCAATAACCTGTAGGGTGGGGTCAGACACATAGCAATTAATATCCTAATTATCAATACAAGTCGAACATCCCTAATTTGAAAATCCAAAATCCAAAATGCTCCAAAATCTGAAGTCTTCTGAGCCTTGACCAGATATCACAGTGGAAAATTCCACACCTGACCTCACATGACAGGTCACTGTTCAAAGGTGCACAGGGCATGGTGACACACCTGTTTGTTCCAACTACTTAGGAGGCTGAGGCAGGAAGCTCACTAGAGCCTAGGAGTTTGAAGCCAGCATGAGCAATATAATGAGACTCTGTCTCAAAAAACAAACAAAACAAAGCAAGCATATTAAAAAAAATACTGCACAAAATTACTTCAAGCTAAGTGTCTAATGTGCATATAAAATATACATTTCATGTTCAGATTTGAGTTCTCTCCCAAAAGATATCTCATTATATAAATGAAAATGCTGCAAAATTAGCATTCAGAAAGAAATTCAGAAAAAATTCAGAAGTCTGAAACACATACGGTATCAAGCATTTATGATAAGAGATATTCAATCTGTATTTAGTTTTCAAATTTTGTTATGCTGTCATTTGAATACGGGGAAAAGGGTCAGTGTTCCCAGAATACATTTCTGAGTAAGTAAGTGAAGAACTAGCTTACAAAAACTGGGGAAATTGCCCAGTTTCCCCATCCTTACCCTGCTCAACTCCTTCCTACAACCCACTTCCGGGCTGGCTTCCTTTCACTGTCAGCAAAAAGGCTAAGCTGAGCTCCTTGCTCACAAACTTTCCCTGAAGCCGAGCAGAGTAATTAGATTTTGAAGGACTCTCTTAATAAATATATTCACAAGGTTAAAAAACAGAAGTACAACACTGTACCCAACAGGCAATGGTGATGTGCCACACACTTAAAACTCTGGTTAAGAGGGCAGATCTCATGTTAAGTGTTCTTTTTTTTTTTTTTTTTTTGTACTGGGAATCAAACTCAGGACCTTGCATTTGCCAGGCAGGCACCGTGCCACTGAGCAATATCCCCAGCCCATGTTAAGTGTCCTTAACACAATCATATACAATTAAAAGAGGAAAAGAGAGAAACAGAGCGGGTATTATCATTAATGGACGATGCTTGCCCCCACAGAGAGAGAGAGTTAAGCCAAGTAACAACAGACTGTCAGCATAAGCAGCCATAGCTGTGCACAGGTGGCTCTGCACACCCTGCACAATTGCACACCCGGGCTGCACTCGGGGACGGCAGAGGACGGGGCCCTCGCTGCGAGACCTGCACCCACAGGTGTGGGCACCGGAGCCAGGGAACTGGGTCAGGGTCAAGTGCTTTTTGGAAAGGGAAAAAGATTGCCCACATGTGTCCACGCATGTGCATGTGATGATTAAATATTAACATGTGGAAGGTAAGACCAGGCTCAGGAGTAACAATTGTTTAAAAAGGATCACACTATCAAAGTAATTCTAATTTGTTATTACATTCACTATTTCTTCTTGGTGCCATGTAACTGAAACAAAAATAATATGCCAAATGACAAGTTTACAATATAACACACTGAATGCTACGCTGAGAGGAGAGAGAGGGGCAGAGATAGGCAGCACAGGTGACAGGTGTTGGCATCTCTGTGAGCCGTACCGGGGTGTGTGGGTGTGTGTGTGTGAAGTCGCTGACTACACAAAAGCCACGTGCTCCTGTCCTAATGGGAGGTAGATCTGCACAGCCGACTTTGAGTAAATACATCTCACTTGCTCTTTCAGTAGAAAGAGTAAAAGCGAGCGCATTCAAGGTTTCATCAGTGACTTCATGATCATAACCGGACTTCTCGTTATTAACCCTTAATTTATGAATACTGTACAGGCCGTGAATGCAGTTTGACTGAAAGGCCGCTTATAACCACCAGAGCCAGTTCTGCACTTCACACAAAACAATCTGCACTAACTGAAAGAACTTGATCTAAATAAATCCTACTCAGGAGTGAAATGTGTCATTATTTCTCATCCAAGCACCCTGCTAGAGAATCCCAGAAAAGCCATGTCTTTCTCCAGTATTGCAAAATGTGCAATTCAACTACACTGCCAGGAAGCAAAAGGTATTTTCCAACTCTAATACCATAAAGTTGCGTCTCAAACTGGCTCCAGGAAAGGGTGGAATGTCATATATCTGAACCCTTGACCCCTGCCAAAAGAGTTCAAACATTTTCCAAAGAAAACATGTCGTAAGCATTAAGTCTTATTAGATGATGTGCTTTGGCAAAGTATTCTTAAGATGTGGGAACTAAACATCCTTTAAAAAAAAAAAGTTGGCAGTTTTCTCTCTGAATATTATTTTGCTCAAAGAAGGTGATCAAGAATCGCTTTTCCCTTGCCAAGTATGGTGGTGCACACCTGTAATACTAACACTCGGGAGGCTGAGGCAGGAGGATCACCATGAGTTTGAGGCCAGCCTGGGCCACATAGTGAGTTCAAGGCCAGCCTGAACTACATAGCGGGTCCCTGTCTCAAAACAAACAAACAAACAAAAAACAAATACTCTCTCAGGTTAAGTTGTAGGAATGTCATCAGGAATATCAGCAAAACAAGGGTGAATCCTGCTACCCAGCAGGCCTTTGCATTGCAAGGGTTACAAAAAGGCTTATGGAATCTTGCTTTGAAAGGAAATCTTGCAGTTGAGTTCTGTGCCGCACATCTGCTAGCTACACGAAGGGCTGCCACTGGGTTGAACACCAAGACTGACCTGGTAACCTCAAGGCAAACGCAGCCAGGGACCCTCTCCCCACTTCCGACGGCACTTCCAAGGGAGACAGGGTTGGGTGTGCAGTGTCTCAGGCCAGTGAAGAGGGCCCAGGTTACCTTCCCGGCTACATCCCCTCCTTGCACACTATGACCTACTGTGAACTCAACTGCTGATCCCTGAACAACTCAGGCAAATTTAAAAGAGATCCTCCAGGGAAGACAGAAACAGGAAAAGGCTGATCATTGGGCACTAAGTTGCAGTTAGGTTAGAGTAAGAAGTTCTGGGGGCTGGGGATATAGCTCAGTGGTGCAGCACCTGCCTGGCAAGTGTGAGGTTCTGAGTTCAATTCCCGGTACCAAAAAAAAAAGAAGTTCTGGTGTGCTGCGGCCCAGGATGGTGACTGCAGACAGTGACTGGGTACCATCTATCTCAAAAAGCCAGGAGATTTCACCATAAAGAAGTGATATGCGTTGGAAGAGATATGTTTAACCTGGTTACCTAATGTATTCATGTATTGAAACAATGTGATATTTAAAAGTTACACAACCCTTAGACTTTAGGCTTAGACTCGGAAAGAACAGAGATCAAATCTGGGACCTGTCAGCTGCTGAGTAACTTCAGGCACTTTATTGTAATCTCTTCGAGTTTATGTCCTTATTATAAAATGGGAATAATATTATCTGCTACAGTACTTGTATTTACCAATAACAGAGTTGTTGTGGAGATTAAACAATATAATTCATTTAAAGTGCTACATTTATTATTATAAAGTTAACTGTAATTCTATAATAGTTTTTACAGCTGAATTGTGGACATGGAGATGCCTCAGAGGAAATGTGTGGGGACCAGAGGCATTACAAATTTAGAAGGTTTTCAGATTTTGGAATATTTTTGGATTTTACAATACCAGCTGAGTAACACTACTCTGGATTTTCATAATAAGGGATGCTCAACTGTTAATCTATGTTGGGATTAGATTGTCTTTATGTGTCTATCAAATATAGATACGTATATATAGACAGATACGTATCATATATGCTACATTACAAATACTGCATTGTTGTATATTATAAATAACAGGAAAAAAAATATAGAAATTAAAATGCTAAACTTAGTATCTGGCACACAGCAAATGCTCATTAAATTTGTTCTAGTGATAACAGCAATTTAGTACAATGGTTTTCATCTCTTTCTCTGTGCTTCTTTTCCACAGTAATTCTAGAATTTTTTAACTCTTAATAAGGTACTAGTAACTTTCATATGCATATAATTACCTCTGTTCCTCGGAGGTCCTTAGGAAAATAGGTGTCTTCAGTCATTTGAACACTTAGGCCGAAATCCACCAAAACGGCTTTTGTGGACATGAAGACGATGTTGCTGGCTGTAATGACAGAGAAATTCTTAGCATAAAACTGTTTATATGCCTGCATATAAGATGAAAACATTATTCTAAAGCGAGGAATCCCCAACCGGAACAGAGTGCAAGGCTTTCCCTAAAGAGATAAGTGTATCATACTCAAAAGAGGATGAATTCGATGAGAATGTCAGTGAAAATCACTTCTATCTGTCCAGAGCCCAGCTAATATAGACATAAATGATAGCGGCCATTATTAATTCCCATGAACTTGATCTATAAATTCTAACATACAAGCATACTACTATCGAGCCATTTTTCTAAAACACAAAGTAAAATTTCCAGTTTTTCCCAGTAAAAGTTGTGCATTTGTCCGAGATAGCAACAGGTACAAAAGACTTACAGAGGGTCTAACTCTCCTATTTCTTTACCTTATTTTAATTCTAGAAAATAGTCTCTAAGAGATTATCGTCAAATTGGTCTTCGAAATTAAAAGGCCACTTGTTCCTTAAAAATACATAATTGTATGTTATGTGTTAAATAAATTACTTTTCTTCTTACTTTTATTTGTTTGTTCTGGGGGTGGGTGTTGGGGCTCGAACCCAGGGCCTCATTCATGCTAAGCATGCGCTCTGCCCCCAAGCTTTATCTCCAGCCCTAAGTTTCTATTTTAAATTCCTTGTTGATAAGGGCACGATTGGTTTAGCTAACAGAAATGTCACTATAATATTAGCAGCAACTTTTTGAGTAATCGTCCTAGTGGCTTGATCCCGAGACCTGTCTCAGGAGCACAGGGAAGAGGTAAACGGTGCTCTCGGGGACCCTCCCTACCATGGAGGCTTTCCAGTGTGAAGGGCAGAACCCACTCTCCTCCTGCCACTGAGTCTCTTCAAGCCAAAAAGGCACACGCCCCAAGCTACTCACGTTTAATATCATGGTGGATCACTTTCTTGGAGTGTAGAAAGTCAAGTCCCTTCAGAACATGTTTTGTCACCCAAATAATTTCAAATTCTCTCATGGGTCCACAGCTTTCCAGTTTCTCCAGGACAGACCCTCCCTCTCCTGCTTCCATAAAGAGGTGGACAGTGTCTCCCCACAGGACGGCACCATAGAGCTCAGCGATATTCTCATGCCGGAAGCACGCCTGTATTTCTACATCTGATGGCTTAAACTGATCTACAGGGATCTAGAACAGAAAAATACAAGCCAGACTGTAAACAACTTCAGGATAATTGAAAAATACAGAATATAGATCAACCCACAAACCAAAAGACCACCCAGGACACCTTGACCTGCATGAAATAGTACTGCTACATTAAAATAACGTTTATCTCAGATCTGCCTCTATTTCAGCTCTCAGTGTCAAACTCAAAACAAGAACATGAAAAAATAAAAATAGGGAAGTATTATTTTAATTTAGAATATAGAAATCCAGCCAAGGTTTTAAAATTGCAAATGTATCAGAAGAGAATTTTACACCTCTTATACATGCAATTTCTATGGCACCTAGATGTCAGTTGTATTTTCCCCTATTTCAGCTTGAGAGATGATGTGAAATCTTTGGTCCCATAGTTCATCCTCTAGCAGTATATTTAAAGCAAGCACTGTCCATATACCCATCCTGTGGAAAACCATTTATTAATAAGACAGAAATACCTCTTTCAGGGCAGATAGATTTGGAAGTGTCTCCAAAATATAGTGATAGCCAAAAAAAAGCAAGATGCAGAAGTTCACCTTTTATGTGCCCATTTAAATTTTAAGCTGTACACACATCTACGCATAGAAAATTTCATAAAAGATACATAAGAATCCATTAGCAGTAGTTGCCTCAAGGAAGGGATCTTATTAATAAACTTATATCCTTTTGAGCTTGTTTCCGATTTTTGATCATCTATATATTTTTCTTTTTAAAAAATCATTTTAAATATTAAATGTAAGAGTCAATGAAACAAACTCAAGAAGCTTTTTATGTTTTTTGAGGTACAATTGATAAGCAGGACATTGTTTAATAAATATAATAAATTTTAATTTTAATAAAATGTCTTCAGATTTTTTACAATTTGAACATGTACTTTCTAAAATGTAAGCTTTAAGAGTGAAAAGACAGGCCGGTGAGATGGCTCAGCGGCGTACGCGCCTGCCTGGCAAGCGCGAGGGCCCCAGTTTGACTCCCGGAACCCACATACAAAAAAAGGGCCGGTGATATCGCTCAGTGGCACAAGTGCCTGCTGGTGCACGAGGTCCTGAGGTCGACCCCCAGTACCCACAAAAAAAAAAAAAAAAGAGTGAAAAGACAACCTCTAGAATGGGAAAAAAGTTTTTGCCAGCTATTCCTTGCTTGGATAGAGAACTAATATCTAGAATATATAAAGAATACAAAAAATTAGCCCCCCCCAAAAAATAAAAAGACCCAAACAAAGGAATAGACACTTCTCAGAAACAGTACAAAGAGCCAATAAATACCTGAAAAAATATTCAACATCTTTGGCCACTAAAGAAATGCAAATTATTATTATTTTTTTTGTGTGTGTGTGTGGGTACCAGGGTCAAACACAAGACCTCATGTGCCAGCAGACGCCCATGCCACTGAGCAATATCACCAGCCCTTTTTTTGTATGTGGGTTCCAGAAGTCGAACTCAGGACCTCGCGCTTGCCAGGCAGGCGCTTATGCCACTGAGCTATCTCACGGGCCCAAGAAATGCAAATTAAAACAGCAATGAGATTACATCTTACTCCAGAAACAATAGTTATCATCAAGCAGTCAAATAATGACAAACTCTGGTGAGGCCACGGGGTAAAAAGGAACCCTTGTTGGTGGGAATGTGAACTAGTACAACCACTGGGGAAATCAGTATGGAGATTCCTCAAAAAACTAAAATTAAAAATTTCATTTGAGTCAGCTATTTCCCTCCTAGCTATCTTCCTGAAAGAGTTAAAAAAAATATCATATTACAGTCGTATGTGCACACTCATATTTACAGCAGCACAATTCGTAGTAGCCAGATTTTGGAAGTGGCCCATATTTCTATCAAAAGATGAATGGATAAAGAAAATGTGGTATTTATGCCCAGTGGAAAACTACTCTGCCATAAAAAGGATAAACTTGAGTCATTTGTAGAAAAATGCATGCACCTTGAGATCATAATGTTAAGTGAAATTAATCACACATGCAAGCTTAAATATCACATGATTTCTCTTATATGAGAAACCCAACATATACATAAAGAACAAGATACAAGATACATAATAGGAAATAGGGAGACAGACATTTTGCAGAAGGGAGGGAGACCAAGAGATGGAGGGACAGAGGGGAAAGGGCACAAGAAGGTGATGGAAAAAGAATTAAGATGTGTTATATCTGTGTACAATTCCCCATAAGGAATGTAATCATGTACTGCACACTTGCACTAATAAAAAATAATTAAAAAAAAACTGTAAGCTTTAAATGACTTATTATAAATCTTTCTTTTTTGTCTTCTAATAATAGATATTCTAAATAGTATAAATAATAGCTACTCTAGGAAATTTTCTCTCTCCTTTCCTTCCTTCCTTCCTTTCTTCCTTCCTTGCTCTCTATCTCTCTCTCTCTTTCCCTCCCTGTCTCTCTCTCTCTCTTTCTTATGCTGGGGACAAAACCCAAAGCCATGAGCATGTTTGGCAAGCTCCACGCCCCTGTCCTAGCCCCCAGCCCAGCTCCAGTGTGTCTTTATGAAGGAACGCATGATAACAATTGCTTGCCTTTTAATGATGGTAAGAGAGACTGAAACATAACATTCAGCAATTATTTTTTTATTAAATCAAAAGAAAGTGTCTGGGCCAGGGGTGAAGTTTGGTGGTAATGCACTCGCCTAGCATGTGTGAGGCCCTGGGTGCAGTCCTCAGCACTACGACAAAAAGCGAGTCTATTTTATTTTATCATACTTTGAACAAGCAAATTAAAGCAAAACATATATACATAAAGGAATAGAAATGGTAAGTGCCAAACTCAATGAATTATCAACCGAACACACAAAGGTAATATTTATATAAACAAAAATACAGAACTCCGCTAGCACCTGAAGAGTCCCCTGCAGATCCCTTCCAGCTGTTCCTTCCCAAGGGTGCCCCACCATCTGGGCATCCGGCAGCATGGATTTGCTTTGCCTGTTTTTGTCCTTTACATAAATGGAGTCTCATCCAGTACATCTTACTTTGTATATGGCTGTCTGGGCTCAGCTTATTGGTTATGAGACGCAGCCACAAGATTTTAGTTATAAATCATTGATTTCTCTTTGTTGTGCAGTATTCCAGAGTGTAAATATTCTACCTTTCAGCATCTGGAAAGTTTCCAGTTTAGGACTCTTATAAATAGACGATGCTGAGATGAACACGCTAGAATATGGCTTTAGCTTCCAGTGACCACACGGACAGGGTTTTGCTGGGTTTAACTACACGTGCATGCTCCACCTAGGAGATTCTGCCAAACAGTTTTTGAAAGTAGAAACACCTTAGCAGTTATTGTTTAATAGGAAGAATCGGGGTCTTCAAATAATTGGAATATTCAGATTCAGCCCTTTAAATATGCAGTCTGGAGAAGCCTTCCACTTTCCACCTGTGCCTCTCGGCCTCCCCCTGGACGGCGCCCAGGGGGCGTAGCTCGCCTGCCTCTCTTCCCAGGCAAGGGATGTTATGTTAGCCTAGCTGTTGCTAAAGACCATCTTAAAATCTTTTAGGCACCTAGACGGAGACTTAGGGGCTGCATAGCCCCAGGTAGCAAGCAAATCCAGAAAAACAAATGCTTCCAGGAGGGCAGAACACGCTTAGATAAGATCCAGTCTAAGGGTAGGATGCCTGGATGAATGCAAACAAACAAAAGCAGGAATGTCAAACACACCGCCTAAATGCACATACCAGTTTGCATGCCATTCTTTTCTTAGTCTTTATATCTTGCGCTAAGTACACTTTTCCAAAGGCCCCACGAGGAATGAAACCAGAGCCAATGTTCCTATAAGTCAGCTTCCAAGGGATGAGGAGAACATCGGAGTCTATTTGGTAGCGGCCATTCTGGGGAGTGATTACCTAAAAGAAAATAAAAATGCAGGGGTAAAAATGTTGGCAACGCTATCCTTTTCTAAAGCCCGCCAAACAGAAGCTGGTTAGTTTAGAAGCATTCTGACACACAGCATTTAGAGTGGCGGCACTGCGCATAACCCTAACACTGTACAGAGGCTATATTTAGAATGTGAGCAAGCCGGAGAAAGCTTGTGAGACACATGGGTGCCTGGTCAGACTCGATCGGATTTCCATCTGCACTGCCAAACAGAGCGCTAAACATTTTTATCTAAAAGATAATGAGAAGTAGAAAGATAGAGCTTTTTCAAATAGGAAGGGGATCAAGAGATGGAGGGAGGTAGGGGAAGATATGAAAAAAGAATTGATAGATGTTACGTACAGGCACCAGCTCCCTGGCAAGGAACACAATCACTATGTACCAGGAACCAGTACTACTACAAAATAAAAGCTGAAAAAATAACTAAACAGTTTATCTAATGAACATGAAGGTTGTGATCCATAGGCTGAAAATAAAGCTTGCAACTGTGCCTACTCATGGACTTGTTTCTATTAAAATGTGCTAACCTGTTCATCTACATAGCTATTACTCATACGTGACGCATAGAGAGCGCGGAAATTAGTTGAGGATCACAGAGAATCGTGGAAAACAAGGTGCAATGCCAGGGCAATGAGTTGACAATGCCACATAAATAAAGTTAGGGCAGAATTATTTCTCATGCACTCACTCATTTAATATTTACTGCGGGTCTAATGTGTGCCCAGCATGCTTTTTAGGGCTAAGGAGGCAGCCACAAGCAGAGACAGATGACCCCGTCCTCCGAGCTCCCAAGTAAGCAAACACTTAGGACCAGAGTGTGCAAAACTAGTTGATGCAAAGAAAAAATAGATCAACAAAATAAACAAAAACAACACTAATCAACTCACAGAAAAAAAAAAAAAACAGTAAAATAAACAAAATTAGTCAACTCAGAAATCAACATATGTATTTCCCAATAGCACTGTGGTTTACAAGGACGTGATTGTTGGTAAAGCTCTTCAAATTGGGTGTTTAAGATCTCTGTATCTTACTGTATAGAAATTACCTCAATGTCTAAAGAGGAAAAAGTATAAATGGAAAATAACAAAATTAATATGGTAGTCTATGGAACACGGGACCTGGAATAGATGCCAAAAAAATGTCTAAAGTGTTCTTTCAGGGATACGCGGTGTGAAGAACCGGTTTTTCCTAAATGTAATTAGTGATATGACAGCTTCAGATTATAAATTCAGGCATCGTGAAGCTATCAAAGGACATTAAGCTATTTCAAGTACAGAGGAAGCCGAAGGGGAATGTAGAAAACCCCAGATCTACCCCTTGGGAAAAGAAAGAACACCTGACTGGGCAGCAGATGCCCAGGACTCCTGCTCAGCACTGCTAAGGCACAGGCCCAGGACCCAGAAGGCTTATTCATCCCCTACTAGTATTGCTAATTTTAGCTCCACATCCTACAAATAATATGCTCACTGCTAGTCATCAATGAAGCAGAGAATCACGCTAATACTTAGAAATGCAGAGTCATTAAGCTTACAAATGAATTATTTACTGAGAGTTTTTGCTATGTGGAATGGCATGCAGGCCCTGGAGGGAATAGGAGTGAGACCACGGTCTGGTCTTGTTTGAAACGCAGCAGCAATGTCACTTCTTCTGGTCACAGGAGGCCTCTGTGTGCAGCTTACTGAGGTTCTGGCAAATGTAGACTGAACCATTCGAGGGCCCTCAACTACTCTCACTTGTTGGGTATTAACAGACCCAGTACCACTGGACCCTCCATGGAACCATTTCCAGGTTTAACTCACTTCTTGAATTTCACTTTTGTCCAAACTAAATTTGTTATAACTCAGTTTCCCCCCTCATTCTATCCAAAAGGAAGAAGGATTTAATAGCTGCCATATATTGAATACTAACTGCAGACCAACACTGTGCTCAGTACTTCAGTACATTACCTCACTGAGATCCACAAGGGCCCTGTGAGCTCAGTACTATTTTTATCTCCATTTCACAGATGAGGAAACTGGCTTGATGGGGTTGGGTAACTTGCTAGGCAGCGCCAGGGAAGGATTCAAACTTGGGTCTGCCTAACTCCAAAGCCAGGGTTCCCAGTGTTTGTCTCAGAGCCTTTTGTGTTCCAGAGGCCGTAATTACAGCTGAGCTATGAGACAAACCCAGCTATTAAAAGCCTCCATTTACATGTCACCAAGCACACCTTAGTGTTCTCCTCTGCCGGTCCCTTCACCTCTGTTTGACCTTCTCCTGAGTTCCAAGGACCCCGTTCTGAATGCGCCGAGTCCTCTGGGACAGCTTTGACAACAGGCCCTGAACCTACTTTGTGATACGCAAGTCCTGACCAGCACGCAGTCCTGCAAAGGTCCTGGTTCTTCCCCTGGCCAAGACCAAACCTATTAGGATTTGAGACTCTTTTTCTTTTTTCCTTCTTTCTAAAGCCCCCACCAAACAGTCTCAGGGGACTCTGCACTGTTTATTCCTGCCAGTTCTTCCACTGGGCCCAAGAGCAATACTTAGAAAAATTCTTAGATATGTTAGTAAGAATAAAGTTAGTAAGTGACCAGTGTGATATGACTGCTTTGAAGCAGATATGAGCTTAGGCTACACTAGCAGAGGTAGATTATTCTAGAACAAAGGCAAAATCAGCCCTGTCCCATTGCTGGTCACACACAGTCACCCACGTTTAGGTTCTGAGCTGGGCTGGGTTTCGGTTCTATTGGAGAAAGAACTTTTCTTACAGTCAGAAGCGGACAAATAGAGGAGACAGAATGAGCCCCAAGTAACAGATTTTGAAGCACAGAGGAAAATGCTCTACCCACTGCTAGCGAGGATGAATGGGGTGCTGAGGATTATTCTCAAGTATCGCCTGGGGTTTTTCAACCTGAGAAGCCCTGACTCCAGGTCTAACCCCTAGGAACAGCACGCGGCATCTCACACTGAATGCTTTGGGATCTTGCAGCTCCGCGTAGACTCAAGAGTTGAGTGGAACACATTTTGAATTATTCCAGGGTATAAATCAGCCTAGCTTAGAAATAATTTGTAGTGCTCTGACACAAAGCAATTCCTGGATTAGTCCCCTAAAGTTCCTTGCCTGGATTTCAGTGGATCCATAACAAGCCTTATTTTTAGAAATGTAGCACGTGCACACACACAGAAAGAGTACCACTCAACACACCTGTGCTCCGGGATATTGTTGTAATTCCTGCCTCTCCACCCTGTCTAATTAACTCTGTGGTGCTGTGATTGCTGGCTGAACGAGCACACCAGATCTTGGTGCCTCTGGGCCTTTGCACATGCTGTTCCCTTCATCTGCAATACAGCCTACTTCATCCGACTGACTCCAACACAACGCTCAGACTTAGGCATAGGCAGCCATTTTTCTTGGAAATCCAGGCTGACATTCTCCTCACTCTCCCCCTACCTACACTCGTGACTGTGTGAAGTGTCCTGCCAGAGCATCCCCAGGCTAGCAGGATGCAGCTGCTTTGGGCAGTGGCACACTGTATTACAACCGCCTGTTCACTTGTCCCTTGTCTGCACTGGGCGGCAAGCTGCCCAAGGCGCAGATGAGCCAAAGCTCTCTATCTGGAAGAGCACTGACACACTGCAGATATCCCACTTATGTCCAGCAACTGAGTGGGTGACCTGAGGAAGCTTCCATCCCTGGGTAAGTAACCTTGATAGGTGGGTTTTACCTTGGTACCAAGCTGTGTGGTAGATGATTTTCTAATGCAGAGAGACAAACACAGCAAATAAAACCCAGAAGCAAAAAGTGTCGATAGGGTACTAGGTGGAGGTCAAGATGAGAAAGGCCTGGGCCACAGGATGGGCCCCCAAAGAGCACCAAGCTACGTAGGATGAAAGGAAGCAGAAAGCCAGCCTTGTCTCCGTTACTGCAGGGAACCGTCAGAGAGGACGAGTCCAATGCCAGGCCACTGCCGAGGAAGCAGAGCTGGGAGAGGTACCCCAAGCACAAGGATCAGGTCGATCTGTAATTTCAGCACCAGCAAAGTCAACCACACTCCCCACAGCCCTGAGCCCTGGCTTGGAGAGGCTGGACCTGCAGTCCTTCGGATTCTAAGATCCACCTTCTTATTTCACTCTGGGTTTCTTTGTTTGTTTCAGTTTTCTTGCTTATATTTTATATCCTTGGTCATTTAAAAAATAAAAAAAAAAAATTTTAAAGTTTGCAAGATCCCTGCCTTTATGATATGTCCTATCACTAACTTTTCTTTTTAGCAAGATTTGTTCCTCTGCACAGTGTAGACTTGTTGGCAGGAAATGACAACATTTTACTCTTACCCTTTGCTGGTAAAATTTGTACTTCCTTTTAATGGCTCAGTTTCTTTTTCTGTGCTAGCTCTTCTAGCCCTACTCCTAAAGGTCTTCAAGAAGCTGTGTCTTTGTATTTCTTACAACTTTCCTTATGCATGTGGCCCATGTCTCATCAGTGTGCCACGGGACGGCCCAAAATGCCTAAGTATCCATAGATTTACAAGCAAGAATAATGTGTCTGAACGTTTTTGTTCAACAAACATGTAACAAATGAGAGAAATACATGAAATTATGTTTATCTTTATATATGATAAGAGTGCTACAGCTATATGTTACTTAAGACAATGCGGTATGGCCCCTAGTTCCTATTTAATAAAGGAAGCAATATTCTGAAGGCAGAGTTAAGTGCAGTGTGGTACACGCAAGCCAAAGGAAGTCCCACAACAATGCCAAATGTAATCTTTTTTTTCTTTTTTTTTTTTTTGTGGGTACCGGGGGGACGACCTCAGGACCTCACGCGCCAACAGGCACCCGTGCCGCTGAGCGATATCACCGGCCTCTTCCAAATGTAATCTTGCTCCACAGTGAGCTGAACAAAATTCTAACAAAACAACTCGCTACATAGCTGACCTAAATTACTGTATTGTTTTTCATTAAATGAATGTGGCATGTGAAAAACAAAATAAGTACTTCATCCAGACTTTGCTAGGTCGGCACAGACTTCCCCCAGCACTGGCCACTCCGCCGTTTAAATGCACCAAAGGAAAGAGTCACTTTCATCAAGAAGCATGTTTTGCAAGTTACCACCTACTCCTCTGCAAGCTGTTCTTTTTAAAAAATTAGATCACTTTTTAGCCAGCACCCACGCTCACCTCTGACACACCAACAGAAGGGCAGGTACACCTAAACATGTCACCTGATGGACTATTGTGGCAACAAAGTACTGTCATAATATTTTGAATTATTTGCATGCTTGGGATGACTAAACTAATGCTTTATTTGTCATTCATGTTTTGCCAATTAAAAACAGCACATCTGTGGATAGCTACCTACGAACCATATTTTTGGAAGAACTGAATTCAGCCATTATTAATATAACACTTCAAGATGTGGTAAGAAAGAAGTGAATAATTTGGCCTTCAAAAGTATTAACAAAGTGTTTATTCCCCTCTCAGCTGAAGTATTCCCATTAAGCCTTTCTTTTCTATGCTAATAATGATTCAGCTCTTTAATGAATTGGTAAATTAAAATATATTCTCAAAGGTGAGGATATAGCTTGTGGTAGAGCACTTATCTAGCATATGCTAGGCAAAAAAAACAAAAAAGAAAAAAGAAACTAAAAAAAATTACATTCTTAATTATCTATTTGTAGAACTGCTCCTGAATTGTGGTCAAGACCATTTAAATGGAACTTTTCTTGAAGACTTTTTTTTTACCTTTTTTATCACAGAGCTGATTCCTGTGGATAATTACCTTTTAAAAGATCATATCTGGCAGCCAGTATACACCAAATTCAAATGCCACTCTGCATTAAAGGAAGGTACATTAGTAAAGCTAAACACACAGCACTCAACGGATCAGAAAAAACATACCATATTTAATAAAATTCCAGATTCCTGTGGTCGGTGTCCATAGAAATGCTTTGCGGTGTTGGATATGTGGTTTGCAAAAGCCAGCAAATCCTCCACGGTTCCGTATCTGACTGATGACAACCAAGGCACCTCTTGGCCACTCAGCAGCAGAGATTCTGAGGGTTCCTTGTTTTGATTGCTGTCCTGACACATGGTCATCAGGCTGGGTTCGTACACCGCTGGCTCCTCACTCGTGTACAGATTTTCCATGATGTCTATTACATCCGACACGTTTAAATGTTTAATTAATAAATCAATGTCTTCCTTATTGTCACTCCCAGTGCTCATGTACTCCATTCCTGTGGCGCTTTCTGGAGTCTACAAAAGGAAACACAGATACTTTGTTCACTGTATTGGTATCTACAGTCGAAGACAGTTGGAAGTGCTGAGGAAGGACTGGCAACAGCGTTCCCTGTGCCTTTGCTTATAAAACCAGGGCCCACTGTCAAACAGTGTGTGAGCCCGAGTGGACAGATGCTGCCAAGTTGAAAGCAACCTTAGATAATCTTTAGTGCCGCTCACTTTGCAGCGGGAAACCTGAGATCTAGACAGCTTGCTGGTTACTCACTGTGGCATCAGCTCTAGCTACTAAAAACAAACTTTCACCACACAGTAACATAAATAAAGCGCAGCTCAGGAATCTCTGAAGACCTCAGGACCTCGCTCTTGCCAGCTTCCAACCTTACACAGCCCAGGTGTTCCCCAGAGCAGCAATTCTCTCTGCAAGAATCACAGGCTTTTAGACCCCAGGGTAACTTTAAAGACAAAGTTAAAGTTAAAGTTAAAGACAAAGAGCTGCTTGACTAAACTCAGGAGCTAACTTGGCAAATAAAATTCAGATGCTGAGGGCAGAAGCATATAAAACAGATTTTAATCTAAGGAAAAGTGATGATGGTAGAGTTTCGGGAATCCTTCCGTGCAGAAGAGTTGAATAGCTTACTCGGAGGTGGGCAGGGGCCTGGGGTTCAGTGAGGAGGGTGAGAAAGGACAGGATGTTTTTGATCTGTGATTCAGCTGTCTCCTCTGAGACCAGAATTCTTTAACAGTGCAAAGCAAACATCCCAAGGGTCCCAGGAAGTTATTTTAATATCTAGATCAATGACTCTAGAAATGGTTGTAGTCCACAGAGATTAAAAAAATCAAATCCACCATGAGCAAGTCCTGGGTGAAGATCAACTGACTATGACATTTAGCCAAAATGGCATTCTGGGTTCTACACAATCAGGCGCAGCACTTGTGGAGCTGTAAATGAGAAAAAGATGAAACAAAGGGGGAAAAGAGAGACACTGTCCCTTTGGATCTCAGAACAATTCAACTGCACTACAAAGGAAAGAAGATAACAGGAGCTAAGAGATCTAAGACAACTGCAATGCTTATCTGTCTACTTAAACCACCGAGCTCCTGAAAGCACAGCCCCCCTCTGAAAGATCATGTAGGATCTTAAAAGTGCACGCTGGCCTGGCAGCTAGTGGAACAGTGCTTACTTAGCATGCTCCAGGTCCTAGGTTTGATCCCCAGCAGTGCCAAAAGAAGAAGTTGAAAAATTAACACACAGGACAAAGCCACACACTTTGGTTGAGATCAATCAGAGCTTCAGTTCAAAGCTTCAGGAAGTGCCACAGCAGTGCCACCTGCACACAGAAGAGCCATGCAGTTTACTGTCACCCTGAATTTACTTGAGGGTCCTTCTCTGCTGAACGAACTGCGTCTGGAAAGCAGTCTAGCATCCACCCTCAGTCTGATACTGCTCTAGGCTCAGACTGCTTAAGGTCAAATCTGACCACCCTCCCTCCACTGTCTGCATGGTGCTGGATGCGCATCTTAACAGCTCCGTACCTCAACACCCCCCATTCGTAAAATGGAACCTACCACCCAGCTGAATGATTCGAGGATTAAGCGGGTGAGAGGATTAAGTATATGTGCACTAGGTGGTTGGCCAGCGTCCAGTGCACAATAAATCAACTGTGTCATTTGTAGCTTTGTGTGCATGAAAGAAGTACTGAGTCGACCTAGCTTTGCAGATGATTGTATTAACCTCCTTTCTCTTATCTGCAAAGGGATGTGGCCACCTATTCCTCGGCTTCTTCCCAGTAAGCTTTTAAAGATTGTGTCTAAACTAAGAAACAAAGCAGGGGGAAAAAGGCAGAAACCTGCGAGAGGCTTTGATGGCTGTTATCAACCACACTTAAATCTACAGAGGGAGGCGGCTCCCTCTCCCAGATCTCCTGCATCTCTGTGGAGGCTGTGATTCAAGTTTTGGCATTTGTGGCAGTATGAAGGGAACTTGTTAGGTTAATGGAAGAACATATGACTTCGGTTTCACCGAGCCGTTTAGTTGCAGTTTCTACTTGTAGAATTTACTAGAAAAACAGAAGTTAAAAAAAAAAAAAGTCTAATTTAGGAGCCTCACTGGCTTCAAAGACCCAAGGCTCCTGCGCTGATTTATCAAATGGATAAGTGGGAAGCAAATAAACTTCCCAGTGCTAACAGGACTCAAAAAAAAAAAAAAAGAGAGAGAGAGAAAGAGACAGAGATAAAGGAAGAAAAACATCTACAGAATTCAGATTCACTTAATGAATCTAGAGAGGAAAGAAGGTTTTGCTTTTTAAATCCTGTAGAAAGCCTCAAGCACTCACACATAAAACCTAGGACCGTAGTGGCAAAGCTACTGCACATGTGGCAGTGGGCTGTTTGTATCATTGAAAGCTCTAAAAGGTCACCAGCACTGACCTGGGAGGTTACACACACAGGGAGCCGGGGAAGAAAAGGACCTGAGAGGTGGAATGCTTGACAGTGAGTTTTTCTACAGTGTTTGCTTAATTTCTTAGCAACAAGGCTGCTGTCACACAAACCTGCGCTCCCAGCAACCCCATGACCAGTCAGCCTGCTAAGGGCTCCGTCAAAAAGTCTCAGCACTTTCCCACCTGGTAATTAAGCAGACAATAAGCTAAGGTTTCTGAGTTAGGCATGATCAATTCCCACCCAGAAAAAGTGTAGATGGTGAAAGCATTCTAATGTAGCAACAAAGGCTTTTAGTATGATTGTGCCCGACAAAGTTTACCACAAAAAAATCTCATAAAATTCCTACTTCCTAATACAGTAGAGAAGTATGCCAATTTTAGAAATGGAGAGAGGTGCCAATACAGTCAAAGCTATTTACTCTGCATTATTTCAGAAACTAGCAGTAAAATCAAACATGGACCTAAATAAAACCTGTGTTTGTCCAGGCAAATGTGAATAAAAACGGCCAAGACTGCAGGCAGAAGCTTATGCCTACCAAGGGTGATTGGGCCTGGTGCCACTTCCCATTTAGAAGATTTTTCTGCCAAATACTACCCTGACCCTCAGGGAATATCTCCTATTTTTTGTTCTCAAAAAGCCCAAGAATGATGCATTCCAGCCTTACAGAATCAAAATCACTCTGCTGCAAAACTTCTAGATGACTCAACTATCCTATTCTCCACAACGGACAAAGTCCTTCAGGGGCATCTGCCAGAATTTACTGCGCACAACTTCAACGCATTGGAGAGAGCTGGGGCATCGGCAGGAACTGGAATGGACACTAGAGTACCTGCAATCCGGGCTCGGGCCTCGAATACGTGAAGCAACTGCATTAGCATCTTTATCTAGAGCAGCCTTTTATTCAGGTCCTTCCAGCGCCAGGCGTTCCCCTAACCCCTTCCACCAGATCCTTAAAGCCAAGGAGCAGGTCGATTGTAAAAGCACCCGTCCTCTGGGCGCACTTACCGGGGCTCGGCAGGGGGCGTGCGGCGGTCGCGCCGGCGTCCCCGCCGGAGGCGCGGTGACAGCCGCTCCCTGCTTCCTCGCGCACTGCCAGCCCAGCACTGCCCGTCCGCCGGGGATCCGGGAAAGAGGAGGAAGGGGGCGGAGCCTCGGCTCCACACCTCGTGAGACCCTTGCGCAAGGTGCTTTCCAGCTGTGCCCGCCTGCAGCTGGCGACCCGAGCCTGGGCACCCCACCTCCCTCCGCCCGCAGCTCTGCCCCTCTGCTGGGGACACCCCCGCTTCCGAGTGGACACGCGGGGCCCCGGGCAGGAAGCGAACCGAAAGACGCCCGAGCCCGTGCTCGCGTTACCTGCGGCCTCCGCGCGCGCCCGCGGCTTTGTGCGCGGCGGGGATCGGGGCGCGGGGCGCGGGGTCGGCGGGCGGCGGTGCGGACCCGGGCGGGCGCCGTGCTCCGTGGCCCCGGACTCGCGGCGTCTGAGCCGGCCCAGGGGCGGTGCGGCGCACGCCAGCCGCCGCCTCCCCGCCTTTTCCATTTCCCCTTTCTCTCCGTCAACAGAAAGAGACTGCCGGGCTCGGGGCAATCCTGAGCCCCGGCGCGGGAAATTCCGCGCCCCCCCCGCCCTCCGGGCACCCGGCGGGCTGGGGGCGGGGCTGGGAGGAGCCCGGCGCGGGGCGGGCGGGGAGGTCGCGGGGCTGGAGATGGCCTGGACGGGGGGATCGGGGGGAGAGGCCGGCTGGGGCAGGGGGGGGACGCGTGGGCCGGGACCCCGGAGTCCCCGACTGCAGCCGCGGCCCGGGTGGGGCTCCGGGGACCCCGCGGAGCTTTCCCGGACGTGCGGCAGAGGGCGTCCTAAGGCGCAGTGGAAAGTGCGACCCCAGCGGCGGAGCTTGGGTCCCTTGCGCTGGGGCCTGCGCCTGCGTCCCTGGCGCCCGCTTTGTGCACCCCACACCCGGGAGGACGAGGCTGCCTGCTCCCGGCTGAGCCGCGGGAGGCTTGGAGCTTTGGACTTCTCGGAACCGCGTCCTCGTGCATCTATTACTGGCAGCGCGGCCCGGCCCCGCCCAGATTGGCTGAGGTCCGCAGCCCTGGCTGCGATCCTTGGGAATGCGCGGACTCGGTTGAAGACCCGGGAGAGGTTGCTGCGGGGGGCGGGGGATCCCGCAGATCCGGCTCCCCGAGGGGCCTGCGATTCTGCCCGCAGAGCCTGTGGGGGGGGGGGGCTCTTTGCCGTCCGGTGGAAACTGGCGGCTTCCTTCAGCGCCCCAATCTGAAGTGTACCTGCCTGGTCTCCCCTAACCTTTAGCCCCGGCGGCTAATCGGGGTTTTCCTTCTGGAGTGGAAAGCGTTTAGTCCAGGTGACGCCGGAACACAGTGCTAGGAAAAAGCGCCCCTCTCCACGGAATCCACTCGGCTGGACATTCCTGATTGTGAGGAGTTGTCACGCCCCTACCTTTCCTCCTCCCTCCAAGTCCCCAGGTATCCAGCGCTTGCGCGAAGGCCAGAGAACGGAGCTAGGTTAGCAGCGTGCTCTCCGTCCTAGCGACCGGGGCAGGGGCGTCCAGGTACAGCCCAGACCCAACGCCCTAAGACTCTGAGTCTACGCTGCCCCGCGCGGTGCTCACGCGGGTCTCCCTCTGCGCCACGGCTCCACGCGGCTTCATTTACGCAAAGCGAAACGCTCTTCGAGCCGAGGAAAGCCCTAGAGAAGGGCTGCGGACAGGGGCCAGCTGGGTGAGAAGCAGAGCCCTTCCTACGGGCTCTTAACTCACGTCCAAGCAAGCTCGAGTGGCGCAGAACACGCGAGGACCAACCCCAAGTTCCCCCACCCTCTTGCTGGTGATGGGACCCAGGGCCCTCTCGCACTGAGACACATCCCCAGCCCGTTCTTATTTTTTATTTTGAGGCAGGGTATCGACTCACTAAATTGCCTAGGCTGACTCAAACTCGCCATCCTCCGGCCCCGGCCTCACAGAGTGGGGCGATGACAGGCGGGTGCCTCCAGGCTCGGCTCCCCAGGTTATTCTACGCGCTGAGGCTGGGTGAGTGATGCGCTTGCATTTCGTGGAGAATCCCTTCGGGGGGCGGGGCGGCTTGGCCTTTAAGGTCCATGGAGGTAGGAAGAGCAGTTTCCACCAACGCTGCCTCCCAGTCTAAGCGGAAATAGCGAGGCTGGCTTGGACGCCCCCCTCGGTGGAACTGGGCGCAGAGCGTCCCGCGGGGGCTCCAACGAAGTATCAGTGCCCTTGAGCTTTTTCGTTGGAAATTAGGTTAGTGCAGGTTGTTACCTGTAATTGTAACGTGAGGGATGTCTGTCTCTCATTCGTTGCCTTTGGACAACAAAGGATGATCTTTATAAGCATTTTAAAAATAGAAACATGGAACCACCCCTCCTCCTTGCCTCTTTGAATGAGCTCATTAAAACCACACCTCGTCTTCTGGGAACTAAGCTTTAGCCTTACTTCCTACAGAGGGCTCCCAAATATAGCTTCACTTTCAGGAGTTGGTGCAACTGCTGGCCTCGCAGAGCGCTCTCTGGCTGCTCCGAACTTACGAAACAGCAAATTTCATCTGCTGGGGTGAATTCGGAGAATTTACTTGAAAATATTTTTAAAGCCTAGCCAAAAGATTCAATCTGACCACCCGAACAGACTCAAGGAAGAAAGAAACTGAAAAGAAAGGAAACGTTTGCAGACCGGCTGCATTTTTCTTGGGCAGGCTTCCCCTAAGCCCCATGCTAAAAGAGGCAATCCTTTTCTTTTAGTTGCACGCTAAGAAAGTGCGTTTTAAGTGTGCCTGGAGAAGCCACCTGAGCCAGAGTGTGTACGATCATGGGAGGCGGAGGGCGAGTAATTGCAAAAGTCATTTTAAAGTACATTACAAAACAGCTCTCCTGAAGCTGTTCGAAGCCTGCAAAATGCACTTGCAAATTGGGCTTCAGCCGCTTGCACTTTACCTAAAGAGGCTTTCTTCACTCAGTTTGGGACAATGGGTTTGTAATCTGTACTTTGGAAATCTGAAATAATTTTCTCGTGCCAGAAAAATATATGACAATAGGTTTGTTACCCAGCCTGTCCATTAACCTATGTAATCACAAGTGTAGCTATATATTAATATAAGGCACTAATTTCCTGTCCATTTCATATTTGTAAAATACAGAATTTTAGGAATAAAATTAACTGAAATAAGTTGCAGGATATCTATGAAGGGCTTGGTGAAAACTATGGTTCAGTTTACTTTTTAAAATTATAACAAAATACAAAGTATTAAAGGAAGATACTTAAATACTGAATTTAAATAAAGCTTTAAAGAATTTTTTTCAGTACTGGAAATTGAAACCAGGGTCTTCTCACTGAGCTACATCCCCAACCCTTTTTTATTGCTTATTTATAGAAGGGTCTTGCTAAGCGGCTAAGTTGCCCAGACTGAGCTCGAATTTGTAATCTTCCTGCCTCAGCCTCCCAGAGTGCTGGGATTACAGCAGTGTGCCATCATCCCTAGTTTAAAGGAGATACTTTTAAAGTTAAGAGGAACTTGAGCCTGATTTCATAAGCATAACATTTTCCTGCATGGTTTTATGTTGAAACAGCTCTATATGCTTACTAAGATGTTTGAATAATGATCTCATCATACTTCTAATTATAGAATTATAATTATATAATTATAACCTTCAGATGAGAGACTAATAGGTAATAAATTTAAAATGATTATTACGTTAAAAATTTTAAGCAGTTGAAACCAGATTTTAAATACCCAATAACTCTTTTTCTTTCACGGACATATGTCAGTTATGATAACATGTGTGAATTTCAAATATGATTACACTTTTTCATACTTGGTGTTTGGAAATGACAATGCTATGGTATGCAGAACAGGTAAGCTTTGTTAGAGCAGTTGGCCTGGATACCACTGGAAAGGACCAGCAGCCCCAAGAGTGAAATGCATGGAGATGAGATTCAAGGCTGCCTTCTCAGTGTGAGAGCCAAAACTCTACATCATGCCCCATCCCTGCCCCTGACTGCCCCTTGGCCTCTGGCCACTCTCCTCTGCTACCTGAAATACCAGCAACTTCCTCTAGCTCAGACTGGAGCCCTGTCCGTCCCCAGGAGCAGCTTTCTGCAGCTTAGTCACAGCGTTTGGGGCTGGATCAGCAAGATCCATCAGACCCTTGGGGACCTCAGGGTAACTCATGAGGTTCTGCTTTGCCCCAACAACCCTCTCAGCCATCCCAGTTGTGACTGCAAAGGCAGCAGCCCCAGGGCCTCAAGCCCCGCCTACCCAGCTTTGGGGATGAAGGAGTGAGCACCGCTAGTACATTTGGGGCTCATCGTGTGTAAAATGTCACCGCCAGCTCCTATAGTGCTCTCTGGCTTCTGGTCCTCCCCCAGATCACGGGAGAGGAGTGCAGGCCGGGAAGAAAGGGCAGTCCTCCCAGTCCTCCTTGCTTTTGCTCGGGACAGTTCTGTACTGACCACCTTTCTCCATCGTTTTGCAAAGTGGGATCAGCCACCAAACAAGGGAGACGGGGGCGCCAGGCAGAGATGGAGGCTGTATGTGGGGGAAGGGGGGGAAAGTCCCATGGCCTTGCCAAGGGAAGGGGAGTTCCTAAGTGCACTCGGCTGTGGCTGTTGTGTGTGTGTGTGAAGGCTGTGTGCACACCAAGTCTGTGTGTGAATGGAGACTGTCTGTTCTCATGTGCAGAAAGCTGAACTTTAGGTCTCTCCACGTGTTTGAATTGCACTCTTTGGTGTAAATGGTATGCCGCTTTGGTTGTACTTGCTTAGTGTTGTGACTTCCCCAAATCTGAGCTCCTTGAGCCACACTTTGAAAACAGAAACTATTCCTCTGGACTTCTGTTCCACCTGCCAGACGGAAACTCCTCAAGGAGCATTTCTTAACTGTGGTCTCTGAAACGGACCTCTCTGTGCACAGCTGGTACGTGTTACGCCCACGGGAGGAAGACAGGGCTGCCCTCGGCTGATTGTGAAACACCTCAGCTGTTTTCCTAGTGCGGCGCCTCCTCCGAGGTTACCTTCCTATTCAGGCTCAGCCTCTGGGCCATACTCAAGAGGCCAGTGAGCTTTAGGCGGTTACCAGGTCTTCCGCATGGAAGCAGGAGAGCTGGGGCTCAGAGGGATTTCAGCGCCCTCCTGGGAGGCAGATGGGAGCCCAGGCCACCTCGGCAGTAAGCCACTACTTCTGCTGTCCTGAAGGCTCCGAACCTTCGCAACCCGAAGGGGCGGCCCGTCTCTTCTCACCCGAGTCTGGGAGGAAGCGCTCAGGGTGATGATGCGGGTGAGAAGAGGTGCTGCCCGACGCATGGCCTGTTCCCAGGGTGTCCTCAAGAATTCTTGGGGAGGCCTCTGTTCCCCTGGCCCTGAGCTCCACAGGACCGCAGGCCAACCCTCTCCCTCAGACAGCGTCCTCACCCTGACACTCTGACAGGCAGTGGCTCTGGAAACCAGTGTTAAACTTTTCAGGACCTGCCAGAGCTGGTGGTTAAATGTGGCCATTATCATCATCATTATTTGTTTGGAAAGCTAAACAAATGTCTTTATTTCATAAGATAAACATCCATATCAGAGCAGCTGTACAATAACGCTCTCGAGTTGTAGACACTTAAATATGCATTGAGAAGCTTGTTAGTTTTCCATAAAAAACATTTCTAAGATCTGTAAGTTTAAAATTATTAGAAAATTCATGAAACTATTAAAATTTAAAGTGATCTTTATTTGATATAATGTAGTCTAGCTTTAGTCACAATTGGTATTAGAAAGGACATTTTAGTTTTTGGTTTTTTTTTTGCTTTATGTGGGTACCGGGAACCGAACTCAGGACCTCGCACTTGCCAGGCAGGAGCTTATGCCGCTGAGCTATATCACCGGCCCTAGTTTATTTTTTAGTTTTGATCTTTATTAGTACACATTTGCAGTACATAATGATTACATTCCTCATGAGGAGTTGATAGGTACACAACACATCTTAATTCTTTTTATATCTCCTTCCCCCTTCCTCCCTCCACACTCCGTCTCTTGGTCACCTTTTCATAAAAAATAAAGTTGCATAAAATTACAAGTAAATAAAATATATATTAAAGGCAATAATACTAAGTACCACTTCCTGATTGTTATCTCATACTATTGTCTAGGACCTGATCACTATTGTGTCTGCACTCACCAGTCCGCCGCACAGTTCTTTCCAGTGCTGCTTATGTGGCCTCACGCTGGTGGCTTGAAAAGCGCCCTGGTGGAATCATTCACCCCGGGGAGAACAGCGGAGGCTACAGATCTGGGCAGTATGTTCAGAGAGTTGCTGGTTAAACGTTTACCAGCACACCACTGTCTTTGGGCATCATTTGTTTTTTGGTACTTTCGCCACATTTTAAATTATAAGTAAACTTTTTTGTACCATATCCGCCTCTTTCTCATATTTAATAACATAGTAACTCTTGGACCACCTTGGACCTTAGCCTGCTCCATCGAGGCAATGCTGCAGCTTCCTCCCTAAGCACACAGCAGCACCCAGGGGAGAGGGCTGTCAGACTCCAGCCGCCCATCCCATTGGGCCACAGGGCTAGGGTGGCACTCACTGGGGCAGTGGGGGACACTTCCACTGAGAACGTTAGCTCCGGCTGATGGCATGGTTTCTGGACCAGTGCTTTCCACTTGCCTCCGAGGAGTCACCTTGGAAATTCTCATGCAGTAGAGACAGGTTTGGGCCCCACAATCTGAATTTCAGAAAGTATGAAGGGACTATTTTACAGGGAAATATCAGCCAAGTGCAAAGAGTACTTTTAGGATTCACATCTCTGCTTCCACATTTTCTGACCTCATGATCTTGGGCAAGTCACTTCAACTTACCCAGCCTTGGTTTCTTCATATAAGGGAAAAAAGAAAAGCCACTCTGTTTTCATTTTACTTTGTATAATATCAAATGTGTTCACAATCTACACAAGAGGAGAGAGGTGAAATCAATTATGTCTGTATTGACAATGTGGTAAAATACTTTTGAAAACATACTGCTTTCATTTACTAGTTAGTGATGATCATTAATACAATCATCCTGAAAGTTGCTAAAAGTGACCCATTTTTATATTTGATATATCTGAAATTTAGAGATAAGTTATCCAAGATAACACACAAAGCCAAAATTCTGACCCACCTTCACTGCTTTCAAACTATGTAGCCATTGAATTATTATATTCTTGGAACCACGCACTTACTCAAAAGACGCTTAGGCTCCGGGGACTGCTCTGGTGTGGACAATGCCCCATGACCTGTCGACTGAGCAGACCATGAAGCCGCTGGCCGGCCCTCCCCACTTCGGGGAGCCTGCTCCAGTTCACAACAGGCCCCCTCCCATTCCCGCTTGCTTGAAACATACACGGCGTACACCACAGTGGTTCTGCTGAAGGGAACTCCAGCCCATCATCACCACAGCTCCGCGCTCAGAGCCAGGATTCACAGATCTGGGGCAAGGGCAGGACTAATGACAGCGTCTTCTTGGCTCCAGTAATAAAATATGCGGAAGCTTCAGCTGCTCCAACCTAATGTGTGGTCAACGGCCTTAACTGCTCCCAGAAGAACACCAACAGGGAGCACCTCCAGAGTTCATGCTCTAGGTCTTTAATTTAAATCTGATTGCAAAGCAATTCATGTTTAGTAGACAGTCTGGAAAATAGAGATGATGACATTGACTCCCATTTCTGATCTCAGATCGGCAGTAAATGCTGCAACATTTCAGCAAGCATCAATCTGGTTTTCTTTGTAAGACACAAACATTAACACTTTATTGCCAGGCATGGTGGCGCACACCTGTCATCCCAGCACTCGGGAGGCTGAGGCAGGAGGATTGCTGCAAGTTCAAGGCCAGCCTGGGCTACATAGTGAGTTCAAGCCCAGGCTAAACTACATAGGAAGACCCTGTCTCAAAACAACCAAAAAAAAAAGGGCTTTATTATCGGCCAGGAAATGTAGCGACATTCTGTCTCAAAAAATACAAAGGGCTAGGAATGTAACTTGGTGGTAGAGGACTTTTGAGTTTAATTCCCAATATCAAGGAAGAAAGAAAGGAAGAAAGAGAGAGAGGAGGGAGGGAGGAGAATAAAAGTAGAGAGAGAGAAGAGAGAAAAGAGGCAAGGCAGGTGTCAGGGTTAAAGGTAATACAATCTTTCTTTTTTTTTCTTTCTTTCTTTCGGATGACACCCAGGACCTTTGCACTGAGCTACATCTCCAGCACCCCCCCCCTTTTTTTTTTTTTAATTTTGAAACAGGGTCTCACTAAATTGTTCCATTTCCCAGGCTGGGCTCAAACTTGCAATCCTCCTGTCTCAGCCTCCCAGAGTGCTAGGATTACCAACACACCTGCTCAAAGTTCATTTTTAGAAGCAGGTGGCCAGTAAATGTCTGTAATAACAGCACTCTGGGAGGCTGAGATAGGAGGACACAAGTTTGAGCTCAGTCTGGGCAACTCACTCATCCATTTATGGAACAAATACGTGCACATGAAGTATGTGTCGGTCACGGAACAGCTGTGTGCAAAACCCAGGGGTCTACAGCTTCGTCGGGGAGAGAGAGACACTGGAGAGTCAGCTCATACCTGTAAGAATACAGCTTATGAGATGAGCCAGGGAGGAAGTGGATAGGTGGAGGAAGTGAGAGGGCTGCGGGCAGATGCTTCCACCTCACTGAGGTCAGGGCTTTCTTTCTGAGAATGTGACCCTCACGTACAGATAACGCGTAGATGACGGCAACCTGTAACGAGGCAGAAGTCACTGCCGATAACTAGATACTTGTCATTTCCATAGATGCTTCAATTTTGTGATTAGTTGACATGGAGAAAATCTCAAAGTAAGCAAAGGTCTTGGAGGTGATTTCACCCGGTACCCGCACTTTATAAATGATGAGACTGAGGTCAAAGGATGACTCAGAATTATAGTACTAGGAAATGATGGAAGACCTGGAGCCCAGCTTTTTGGACACCAAATCCTATCCATTACATGTGGCTCTTTCCAGAAAGCTGGATGCAAAGAATGCTGCCCCATCTAATTCTCACAAGTATACCAAAATCGGATATGATCAGTTTCATAGTATTTCTATTTTTTCCCCAGATGGAAAATCTGGAGTAAAAGAATGAATATGCTTTAGAATGTATGATGCCCACGTGCTAATTTTTGTTGTCCTTTTACTTGCTGCATGATTTGGAAAAGTATTTAATCCCTCCGAGATATAGCTTCCTTATTAATGAAACCAGGACACTTAGTAATTGTGCTTATTATTTCAATGTTTAAATGTAGAAAACAGTGAGAGATTATACTAAAAAGACTGGCACAGAGTGAAGTGTGAGCTTTTCAATGTGGGAGAACAGGTTTGGGAGTGCTTGTTGGTGGCTGGGTTTTCCTTTCAACCGAACAGGGCCTAGGTTAGTAACAGAAACCCCGGGTTTGTGCGTGGAGAAACCGGAGTAAGCAATTGAGCAGGTTGAAGCCGTATCACTGTGGTTTTTCTTTGTAAGACACCAAAGCTTCCAGTTTCCTTTAGTGTCTCTTTTATTACATTCACTTTATTGCATCATAAGTTTTGTGGTCATGGTTTCATTTTTACCATGTGAACTGGATTATCCCATTGCAAATCTCCCTCAAGTTCTTGGAAAAATATCTGAACTTGATAAGGTGTAGGACATTTTTAAGGAAATACCCAACTAAGAATCTGTGAACGGTTTAGCACAGTTTGCAGAGGCTTTAGGGAGATCTTAAAAGGCTCAGTAGAAAGGTCAATTTCAAGGCTGAGTTTTGAATCTCAGGGATTCCACGAAGTGCTCATTTTTTCGAACATGGATTAAGCCTGGTTTTTAAAGTCACAGGCCTTCCTGTGAGGCTCCTCAGGTAGGCTTATCTTCTCCTAACCCAGCTGGGATGCCACCAAGCAGAAGTGGCTGAACCCGTGGAGAAATTTTGGGCTCCACCGGAGAAGGGAGAGGAGACTCTCCCAGATGCTGGTCCCCACCCAACAGTCTCACTGCAGTGTGGCGGCCCCAGCATTTCCTAGGGGAGCCAGGGGCTCTGAGAGGGAACAAGCGCCTGAAGAGCAAAGAAACACGGCAAAGTAATCTCACTTCCCTTTTGCCTCCTCCAAAGGGTCTTTTCTTTCTTCCTTCCTTTCCTTTTTTAAAGAAAAGAAGGGGCCTGTGAGATGGCTCAGCGGTGTAAGCGCCTGCCTGGCAAGCGCGAGGGCCCGAGTTTGACTCCCGGAACCTACATACGAAAAAAGGGCTGGTGATATTGCTCAGCAGCACGGGCACCTGCTGTCACACGAGGTCCTGAGGTCGACCCCCGGTACCCACAAAAAAATAAAGAAAATAAAGAAAAGAAGACATGAGTTAGTACTAATGTGGCAAGAACAAAAATGGGTACAGTGGACCCTTGAACTACAATGGCCTCACAAACGAATGACTTGGGTTACAACCAGAATTTTAGGTTTAACTTACGACCAAAGTCTTCAGTTATGACCCAAATGCCAGCCACTTGTGCGGTTGTAAACAAAGACTTGCGATGCCAGGAAAAAAAGCATATGTCAGTGTCAGTCTGAGCCCAGATGCACGTTTGTGGATATGATTTTGGTCAGTGCTCTATATAATTGCTATGATTACCGCTATCAAAATGGCCCCCAAAAAGCTAGAAAAGAAGCTAAGGAAGGAAGGGAAGGTAAAGAAAGCAATCACAATTGAAAAAACAGTGTTAAAGAAAAGACAGAAACAGACAACTTCAGAGTTTTAGTTCTGAAAAGGTTGAGACCTAGTGAGCCAGAAGCAGGTCCTGGTGGGCTGCAGACTCTCCCGAGGAGAGAAAGGACACCAGAGAGCCAGGTTCCTGATGTTCCTATGGAAGGGGACTCTCCTTCCAAAAAATGACCCCCTTCCATTTCATCCTCCCTTCCTGCAAGCCAAAGATGTCCACTTGAATGGTGAGTACAGTATGAAATTGTTGTTTGTGGTAAACTAGGCACATTTTATAACTTTTGTGAATATACTAGGAAAATTATTGGTGTTTCTGGTAAATTATGCACAATATACAACCCTTTTTATTAGGAAAACGTTAGTTAAGGGGTGCTTTGGCAGGTTCGGAACGCCTTATGGGTATTTCCATTACTTATGGGAAAAATAGCCTTGACTTACAACCAACTGGAGTTACAACCAGCCCTCGCGAACAAATTGAGTTCGTAAGTCAAGGGTCCACTGGAATTCTATACTGGTGGCTGTGTGTCTGGGTTCATGGGCTTGTTGAGGGTCTAAATTCAAGAACTCATTATTATACGATGGGGTCACAATTAACATCTAAGTGAATTAATACAACTCTAAGTCAAAAAATTGTGTAAACAAACAGAAAAAAATGCATTCACTGTTCTCTATGCAGAAAAGTACTTATTTACCAAGAGCTGGGTTACATGAGATATGTTCAAGTGGTAAACAAACGCTTCAGAAAAGAACATTAAGAAGTAAACACATAATTTATAGATTGTGCACATGCATGTCATGATGGTCTTCAGCAATGGTTTCTAGACTTTAGCATATTGACGAGGTTGTGAAAATTACAGATTCCTAATCTCACACCATAAGCTCCCAAATGCTCCTGAAGAAAGAATCAAACCCTTGGACCAACATTAGAAACCCTAAGGGTCTCGAAAAGAGAAAGAGGACTTAGTTCAGAATATATAAAGTCCAAGTGTAAGAACACTGGTGTCTCATTCCAAAAGCTAACGTTCACATTGTAAAATGTTTGCCTACAAGCACTTGGTACATGAGTTTACATCTAATTGATTCTTCATGTTTCCTGAACAGCAGCAATTAATTGCTTAGAAAAAACTCACAAGGGAAAGAAAAAGTTGCCAATGCAATCCGTTAACACAAAGCATCTCACAGGGTAGCAAAGAAGATAAAACCCACTTCGATGGGACTGGAGAATGTATTAGAGTATTAGAGTTTGAACCCCACCACCACAAATGTACAACGACGACAACAACAACAAAACAACCCCCCACCCCAATCTTTTCAGTGGACAGAATTTTAAAATGAGAGCTCTGTTTAACTTATTGAATAGAAGAATCTCTTTTAATCCTCATAGAAATATTTCCTGTGATTTGAAGTCTGTCCAAAAGCGCTCTATGTTTTTTTTTGTTTGTTTGTTTGTTTTGTTTTTTATGTGGGTACCGGGGGTCGAACTCAGGACCTCGCGCTTGCCACCAGGCGCTCGTGCCGCTGAGCAATATCACCGGCCCTTTTTTTTCCTTTACGTGGGTACCAGGAGTCGAACTCAGGACCTCGTGCTTGCCAGGCAAGCGCTTATACCGCTGAGCTATCTCACCGGCCCTATGTTTTCTAAAGTTTGTAGATTACACTTTCTTTAAAGGCTGGGACTTTTTGTCACCCAGGCTACTATTTATTCTATCTTTACTTTCAGCCTTTTTTGACTTTGGGCAACTTAATTTCTGTATGCCTCAGTTTTCTCACCCATAAAATAATGGATATTAATAAATATTATATTATAATTTAAAATATTTTAAATGTTTTATAATAAAATAAATATCCTTTCAGCTCTAAAATGAACTTTTATTCCGTGTTTTGATTTCTCTGAAATAAGTGTCTCACATTTATAAAAAAGTGTCTCACAATAAAAAAGCACTATGTCATAAATGATAGCATTTTTTCTTAGGGGGGCTGAAAATAATGGAACATCTTACAGATGATGTCTTAGAGTAGATAAAATGTGATTATGATACAGTTTTGTGGGGATTAATTGAGCTAAGAAATAAAATGCTTAGAGCCATGACTAGCTAACAGTAATCACATGGTAAATATAATTTATTATTCTGAACCATGGATGGATTGTAAATTAATTCCCCCTGTTGTCGTTTTGATTGTTTTAGTTGTCCTACTAGTGTATATGGCATTGAATGTGCTGATATGTAAAGATTTATGTGTGTCTCTAAATAGCATAGATTCTTAGAAGTGGAATAACCAGGTCAAAAATCATGAACATATTTAAGGGATGGATTTACAACCATAGTGATTAGGAAGTTAGTCACACTCAGGTGAGAAAGATCACTTACTCTGACCTTGGTCATTGTTTTAAACTTTTTCGATTTTTACATACATCAAATGGGAAAAATAACATTTGTGGGCATATTGTGATGTGTAAGTAAGATGACGTGGTAAGACACAACATAGCGATGGCACGTAGTAAATTCAAAGCCAACGCAGACAATGCTCATGAAGACTTCAGGGCAGCAGCAGCGCTCCTGGACGTCACCTTAGCTGTGAAAAGAACTCACTGGACTGTGTAACCACCAGCTTTCAACAGCGACCCCAGGCGGCCTGGACAGAAACAGCAGCAGCAGAAAAGTGGTGCGTGTTGTCACAAATCATCAGATTTGCAATTTTTTCCCGTGGTTTTTTTTTTTTTTTTTTTTTTTTGCTTTAAAGAAAGCTTTATTTGCTACATACATCCTAAGAATGTAGTGTGAATGGAGCAGGATCTGAAAAGCCTTTCAAGTACAAAGCAGCTAATGATAACTAAACTACTAACATGTTTGGAAACAGAACTCTAAAACTTTAAAAAAAAACATTTATATAGTTTGTTCTTAACCCTAAAAAAAAAAAGTTCACATTTTAAGTTATAAACTTACAGTAGTATACTATGCAATGGTTTTGAAATAATAGAAACAGACAAGACCACACAGGCGGCTCAGTGATACTTAACTGGCTGTAACCAACATTTGTTTTTAAGGTAGTTCGGTAGTGGCCATGTTAAGATACCATTTTTTTGTTTTGTTTTTTGCTTTTTTTTTTTTTCGAATAACTTACAGGCACATGTAAAATACAGTAAGAACGCTGGGTCAGAGTTTCATCCGGTGAACCTCTGTGACAATCCTTCCCTGGAGGGACGGTACATCTTTCACACACGGCAAGGGATGAGGAGCCGATCCACACTGCATTTTGTTGGAATACCCATTCCAACAGATTTGAGTTTGAACGCAGCTTGCGGGTACCTCAACCAGGAACATCACACAATTACTTTCTGTCATTTAAGAATGATGGAAAGGAACGTCAGGAATGTTTAGAGGCCTCAGCAGGCACTCGATAATTTTATAGAATAGTTAAATAAATATTCCTTACATATACAAACACATCAAGCTAAGGCAGGAAAAGGCATTTGGGAATCTCTTAATTAAAAAAAAAAAAAAAAAAGAAAAACCAAAACTGAAAGTATTTGCTGGGGGCCAGTGAGATAGCTCAGCGGTATAAACACCTGCCTGGCAAGCGCGAGGGCCCGAGTTCAACTCCCGGTACCCACATACAAGAAAAGGGCCAGTGATATCGCTCAGCGGCACGGGCACCTGCTGGCACGCGAGGTCCTGAGGTCGACCCCCGGTACCCACAAAAAAACAAAACAAAAAAAAGTATTTGCTAAGGGCATGATCCTACTGTTAATTCACAAATAAGAATTCAGCCATCAAACCCTGAGTGAGTGGAAAGATCTGATGGACCTCTAACATGCCATAGACATACAATTGTATATTTGCTACCGACTGCACACCTCATTTCCTTGATAGAGCCTTAAAAGCAATCCAAATTGATGTATTTCAGAAAATAGATGATGAAATGAGCATGTTACTGTATTTTACATTCACTTGACTAAACAAAAGCCTTTACACCTGCACAAAACACAGCCACAATATGTCCACTTCCTAATAAAACAAACACTTCTAACCACATTGAAATAAAATGGTTTCATTTTGTAGTAAACTGTATAAGGTGGAATTTCTGCAACATAAAAGAAGTAGAAGTAAGCATTGGAGGATATTTACAAACTCTTTTAACTTCTGCAGGTCTCTCCTCCTTCCGGACTTGCACGGGTCCAAGTTCACCCGCAAGCGCTCCGTGCAAGGAGCGCCCTGCTTGACCGAGGCACTGTGGCTAAGGCCCTGCAGGCCCACACACATTTTGCATGAAACTATGACAACCAGAAGCTTAACTTTTTGCTGACAAGAGTCTTTAGAGTCTCGTCTACAATGACATATGTTCCTTGTCTCTAAAAGTCATACTTTAGAAACATAAAATAAAAAGGGAATTAAAGTTTTATATTGGATGATTAAGTAGCTATGCAATGATGTCTTACGCAAACACAGTAAAACCTTGTGTTTACACACACTCTGCTACTGAAAATAGCACATATAGAAGAGAATACCCCCCCCAACCAGAACAAAAAAAACCAACAAAACAAAAACGCCAACAAAAACCCAGGAAGAAGTAGAAAAGCCGCCAGTTATTTTCTCCATCAGAGTTCTTCATTTGTCCCAGACTTGCCAAACTTGGCAGCTGGGTGGGGTAGGGCAGAGGGGGGGTGGTGATGGGCATGGCTAACACTGAGGGCACAGAAGCCCAGGGAAATGGTGGCGGGGAGGGCTCTCCAGTTTTTGGATACAGGTTGTGATCAGACTTTTCCACCTTGGCCTAAGGAGAGATTGAGTGTTCAACTGATAGTAACCCCATCAACTCTTAGTGCTGGTGGGAATACGGCAGAGGTTTTACTCATTTTGAAATCGTACTTTTGGGTTGGTGAGATGGCTCAGCGGTGTAAGCGCCTGCCTGGCAAGCGCGAGGTCCTGAGTTCAACTCCCAGTACCCACATACGAGAAAAGGGCCGGTGATATCGCTCAGCGGCACGGGCGCCTGCTGGCGTGCGAGGTCCTGAATTCGACCTCCAGTACCCTCAAAAAAAAAAAAAAAAAATTGTGCTTTCCAGTATCACCTTTAAAATAACATCTTATGTAGTATTTTAAAGCACTATAGTTTGTATCTTTAAAAATTGAATATACTTTTCAAAATAGTTCCCTAGCTCCTCAAGTATGCTTTTTTTTTTAACACGGTAATAATATTCAACGTTTGTCAATTTATTTGTTATAGAGTTGTAAAATAAATGGCTTTTAAAAATAACATTTTAAATTAAAAATTTTTGCTTTAAGTTTGGCTCTCTTTTTGTTTGAGAAGAAGGGAAGGCTATGAACACAATGCCCTTTACTTCACTCTTTCAGTTTAATCACTTATACCACCAAAGCTTCAGGTTCTAGGTATTACAAAATTTTGTGTGGAAAAAAAGTAGTGGTTTGTGGGCAAGAATGAGTAACAGATGTATTGTGATTGGCCAACACTATAGTGTTTTTTTTTTTTTTAAGTGTGCTTTTTTAGTATGTAGCTGATCTATTATTGAAGATGCTACAAAACAGAAGTATCTGGAGTGCAGGGGTTAAGCAAATAACCTTCATACTGAAAATATATCCTTAAAAAACAAACAAAAACCCAAAATCTCTATACAAATGTAATACAGCATACGAATTTTTCAAAAGATGGTATTAAGGCCCTGACCATTGCAAATCTTATAGAAATGTATGAACACAGGCCTGTGAAGTGGAAAACAGTCTTTAAAAGAGGTAGCGAAAAACTTCATGTATATAACAGGTGTCCGTGTGGTATTTGATAACATTCCTGCCTTTCTGGTTTCACCTGTGCGCTGACCACGTTTTTCCTTCATAAATAGTAAAGCATCCCTCCAGTGGTGCCCTCGGGGCCGTCTTTCTCCTGCTGCCAGCCTCGGCGTGTCTGGCGGTCCTGGCGATTGGGGACCTACACGGCAGCGGCGGGGGAGGCCCGAGGTTTGCAGCTGCGGCGGACCCTCCAGCACAGCCGCCGCGGGGCCGCCCTCTTCCGCAGTGTGGCGATCGGGGCTGTGGCCGCAGCAGCAAAAGGGACGTCACTGGCCCCTTCGATGCTGCACGTTTGGGGCCACCCTGTGCACTGGAGTTACCGGGCGGCCCTGGCAAGGCGGTGGCCTTGAGACAGCAGGGATGACGTCGGCGGCCGCAGAGCAGCGCTGGCTGGGTCTGGCTGCACAGCAAGGGGGCTGACCATGTGCTCCATGGTGTGAATTTTGCCATCTTCAATCCTTTTAGGGGCCGGGGCTGCCTGAGACACGGAATACTGGGGCCCGATGGCAGGGATGGCCACTGCACCGGGTTTAATGGCAACTGGATTGACGGCAGAGATTTCCAAATTTGGTGCAAGTTCATATCCTTTTTCTTGCTGCTTTCCTGTCCCTTTGTGATAGCGGCTATAGATACCTCTGCAGAACTTCCCCCGAGGCAGGAGCCCTGCGCCCCGGGGCTCTGTTGCCAGTGGTGCCTGGCCCCCGAAGCAGGCCCTGGGGGGCCGCGCCGCCGCGGTGGCCGCCTTCTGGCGGCGGGAGTACCGCGCCTGGTCCACCCTCCTGGCCAGCGTGACCTCAAGGCACGAGCCCTCCGCCCGCTGCCGTGGAGGTTGTGCATGGCCTGCGCGGCGTCCTCGCGGCTGGTGAAGTGCACGAGGGGGTGGTCGCGGATCTTCTCGACGCGCTCCACGCCGCCGGGGGTGAACTGGCCGAAGCTCTGCTTGATGGTGTCCTCGGTGGTCTCGATCACGGGCGCAGCCCTTCGCGGTCTCCATCGCGTCCTCGTCCACGTCAATCTCGGGCTCGGCCTAGTCCATGGCGATCTGGTGGCCCCACAGCTGGAGGCGGCCACTGCTCGGTGGCTCTCTTACTCCACGAAGGGAAGCCACGGTTCTTCATCTTGGCGGCTGCGCTGGCGTACACGATGGCATCCAGCACACCCTTGGTGACCTTGGCGATCTCTTTCAGGACCTCCCTGCGCTTCTTCATCTTGGGGGTGCCGCCGATGAGCAGGGACAGTTGTCCACGCTGCAGCGCACGCCCAGCAGCCGGCGGATGCCGCGGTCTTTGAGCTAGCGCACAGTGCGCTTGGCCTCGCGCTTCTGGCAATACATGACGAAGGCGCAGTCGTGGTTCTTGCCCTCGAAGTCCATCATGAGGCACAGTGTAGATACGGCCCACTGCCCCAACACGGGCACCAGCTCGTCCTCCTACACGTCACACTGGATCTTGCCCACGAAGACCTCACAGCCACGCTGGGGGCGTGGGCCCTCCCGGCCGGCGGACAGCTCTGCCCGTTCTCCTACACCGTGCTGTAGCCCATGCGCGCCATCAGCACCACCAGGGCCGCCTCGTTGGGCGCGCCCGCCACGCCCTCGGGCACCTTGGCTCCTGGCGGCGGTGGAATCCTCTGCGGTCATGATGTCAAAGGCATCCACCGCTGAGGACACCAAAAACCACCAGCTTGATTGGTCTGGTTCTTTCTCAGACTCGGAACAAGAGTATATGGGCAAATTCAGACAGTGCACTTGGGATTTCTCTGTTCAGCTTTTGAAGTCCCGTTTGAGGCAAATCCAAACTTTCTCAGTGAGCCAAGGGACTGCTGTGCTCTGCTGAGTGACCAGGCAAGAGGTGTCCTTCGAACTCCTCTGCTCCTCAAGCTGGGCCACGCAGGGGCCTTCCCTGCAGAGCCTTCACTGTGGGGCCTGGGGCCTGGCACCGCTCCTTCAAAGTGGCTCATTCGAATGCGCTCGGATCCGCCCGGTGTTACAGCTGGTTTCCGTTCACCCAGGAGCTGAGGTGCTCCGCTGGTTGGTTGTTAACAGGAATGTCTGTCTGGACCGCAGAAGTTTGTGCCTGGGACTCTTGAATAATCCAGGTCAGACTTAACTAAGGAAGGAGATAATGGGCCTTGCCAACCTGTGTATGAGGGTCTGAGTGACTAAAAAGAAAAGATGACGACCATATTTGGATGACTACCATATCAGTAGTTTCCTCTTGTCTGTGGTTTTGCTTTTCGTTGTTTTATTTACTTGTGGTCAACCTCAGTCTGAAAATACTACATGGAAAGTTCCAGAACAGACTTCACGTACCTTAACTTGCATGATCTCTTGCACCATCCTGCTCCGTCTGCTCGGGGTGTCCCTTGGATCCCACGGTACACATTAGCAGCCCCTCCCTCACTTACAGCTGTCTCTGCTGCGAGACTGTCAAGTGTCTCAGTGCTTGTGTTCAAGTAGCCTACTTCACTTAATAATCTGCCTCCAAGCACAAAAGAAGTGATGTTGCCAACTCAGAGAGGCTAAAGAGAGGCCACAAGGGGCTTCCTCTAGGTGCAAAGGTGAAAGTTCATCATAGGTACATATGCATAGGAAAAAGCAGCAGATGAGAGTTCCAGACCACCTCAGTTTCAAGTGTCCACTGGGGTCACAGTTCCCCCCAATAAGGGGGCACTGCTATGTGTACAATGTTTTCTAAGTAGGTAGGTAAAGGAGTGATTACAGACAGTGCAGGGTCGAATGGTTTATCATTTTATAAAAAGGCACCTTCTCATCGTTCGGTGACACATGCTGTATACGTGGACTGATGAAATAGCGCACAGTCATTTCTGAGGAAATGACAGAGAGTCAATCTCATTATCTGTACAATACAATCGTGAAAGTCACCTTGGCAATTTTATTTGTACCCTGTATTTCTCAACCAACTCTAAGACTAAACCTTAGTGAATGGGTGGAACCGGCATGCTGATACTCAAGAGGTAATTCATGAAAGACCTCCTCGTGTTTGAATTGCTGCAGAAGTTAGGAGGCTGAGAGGGTAGAAAGGCATCCAGAAATAATAACACAGTGAGCACTTTGAAAACATTAAACCATTGACTTGTTTAATATACACATTTCACTTCAGAGACCATGTCAATCTTACACAATTCCACAGTTTGTAGTCTACTTGTAAAGGGTAAATAAAATGTGTGAATTAAGCATAAGCTTCTGTTTTTTTATTTTTTTATTTTAAAGAGAAGAAAAAACAAAACAAATCAAAAAAGAACAAAATTTCAAAACAATATAATAGGAGGGTAACAATGGTTAATACATTACGTATTGTTATCTTTAAGTTAGTTATTCAGGGTATAAGATGTCAGCATTCAATTTTCTAAACATTACTGGCACAAACCTTACTCTTCAATGAACTAAGTAAAATTAGTAGTGTATCTATCTTAACCATCTTATATATAAATACCTTTTTTTTCTTTTCCCCATTCCCCCATCCCAGTCTCTCTTTCCTTTTGACCAGTTCCTTTTTGATTCACCATATCTATTGTACATTTTGGATCTTATTTACTCTTTCAGTTTCTCATACTAGGGAGACAATACGATGCTTACACATGTGCATCCGGTTTATTTCACTTATGAGTATTTTCTCAAGTTGCATCCATTAACCTATAAAAGTCTCCAATGTATCCTTCTTTATGACTGAATAGTACTCCATTGTATAAAAATACCACATCTTTTTTATCCTTTCCTCGGTTGATGGGCATTTGGGTTGTTTCCAAGATCTGGCTATTACAAATTGTGCTGTTATAAACATGGGTGCACATATATCGCTGTGGTACGATGTTTTTAATTCTTCTGGGAAGATACCCAGAAGGGGAATAGCTGGGTCAAATGGGACCTCCAACCCTAGTTTTTTGAGGAATCTCCACACTGATTTCCACAGTGGCTGTACCAGTCGACACTCCCACCAACAGTGGAGAAGGGTTCCTTTTTCCCCACAGCCCCTCCAGCAAGGGCTGCTAGATTTTGTGCACCCTTCCAGAAACAGTGTGCATTCATGTAAGCATGTGGTGGAGGTGTGTGTGTACACAAAGGGTCCTACCCCTTATTTGTTTCCTTTGGCAACTTTAACAGTGTATCTTGAAGATAGTTGAAGATCAGTAAATAAAGAGCTTCCTCATTCCTTTAGGTTGTCTCTTTCTATAAGAAATCAGCTGTAAGATCAAGCAAGAACGCCTATGGGATATACTACCAAGTATATTTTTCAGTCAAAGGTTATATGCATTTGTAAATCTGGCAAATATTGCCAACCTGTCTGAAAGGCATTTTTAAAAGGCTGCTCATCCAACAGTTCAATGAAACTTGGACATAGTCTACAGTTTTAATTGTATTTGCAAATCCTGGCTTCCTGAATATGAAAAGGTAAGCTTGGGTTTAATCTCTGTTTGAATTACCTTAATTCCTAACTGGCAGAACATCATTAAATTCCTTAAAAATATCAATTAATGCTTTAGCAATATTTTACTTTTACTATAATAAAAGTCTGTTTAAGGATTTAAATGGAATAAAATGACTAGTGAGGTAAGTTGAAATGAAAGGTAAAAAGACACATTCTTTTCAAGCTTATGGATAGATGCCCTACAGAGCACTAGTGTTTGTGGTTTTTTTAAAAAAATTTTTAAATTGTGGCCTACATTTCAATATGCTATAAACCTACTGTGTTCTTACTGCTGAACAAATCGTGGTGAATAAGTCACAGTCCCTAACATCAATTGCCCACAACCTACTCTTCTCAGTGGCTCACTCCTGCTGTCCTCTACTCATACCTCACCTCTTTCTGTGGGACAAATGATTTCTTCTTCTTTCCCCTTGTAGCATTTACTACTAGACTTCACTTCAGTATTGAATAGTCTGTTCTCCTAAGCAGAGTACGGACGATGGGAGCGGAAATACTCTATACTCTGTGTAGTGTGTGTACGGCTGTACAGTTCCTGGTGTGTAATTTTAACAGTCCAGGTCTCTGGTGAATTCTTAGTTTCTGTGTTATGAAGGATAGGATATTCTGTTCTCTTCATTTCTGGTGGATTGCTGGCCCTCTGACATTTTTGGCTCCCTGGTGTCTAACTCCAGTCTCTGCCTTCGTCGCCATGCAGCATTCTCCCTCTGTCCATCTGTCCTCACATGGCCGCCTCTTTACGAGGATACCAGTGACACTGGATTAAAGGCCTGCACTATTCCAGTAGGGCTTCATCTTCATTACATGTGCAATGGCTCTATTTCCAAATAAGGTCACATTCTGAGAAGGTTAGGACTTTGGGGGAGGAAGGGCAAAATATAAGTCATAACAGAGATAAATTTTATAAACCAATAAATTAAGGCTATAGCAAATATTCAGTAATACCTCAAAGTTTGGTTCTGCCTTCTCATTTGAGAAAATCTACTGACAGATGTAGAAAAACCTGAATGAACATACCTCAACTAACCAGGCCCCTCAACTCATTGAAAAAAACCTTACTTGCACTAGTCTTTCCAATAGAGTGGTCTTTACAAGGAGATAATCAGACATTGTGGGCATAATTTTTAACTAAATTACATATATACAAAGCAATATTTATAAATATGTGTATGGTAAGAAGCATTCTAATACAAAAACATCTGTAACCCCACTACAATTTAAAAAATTATCCTACAATTTAAATTTATATAATTTTCTTTTTAAATACATTTTCATTTAAAATATATTCTCAATATTTCTATTTTTAATGACAAAATGATTGATACATTCTTCTTACAAAAAATGTATACAGTTCAAAATTATAGCCAAGCATGGTGGCACATGCCTGTAATCCTAGCATGAAGAGGCTGAGGCAGGAGGATCACCATGAGTTTAAGGCCAGCCTGGGAGACATAGTGACTTCAAGGCCAGTCTGAACTACAAAGTGAGACTCTGTCTCAATACCTCCAAAAAAAACCCCCCAAAACAAACAAAAAAAATCATATGAGGTATACCCATGTTGATAGCAGTACAACTCATAATAGCTATACCTTAAAAATGGCCTAAATTTTCATCAACAGATGAATGGATAAAGAAAACATAGTATTTATGCACATGCAGTACTACTCTGCTAGAAAGGATAAATTTGAGTGGTTCATAGGAAAATGGATGTACCTTGAGACCATAATTTTAAATGAAATAAATTGTACACATAAGCTTAAATATCATATGGTTTCTCTTACATGAGAAACTCAAAATATTGATTAATTAAAGAGAAAAATAAAAGATAGGTAACAGGAAACAGGGAGGCAGATCTTTTCCAAACGAGAAGACCAGGAGATGAAGTGAGTGGGGAGGAGGGAAAGGAAGGAGGATGCAAAAAGATGTGTTATGTACATGTACATAAGATGCGTTATGTACATGTACCAACTCCCCATGATGAATGTAATCATTATGTACTGCAAACATGTATTAATAAAAAATTTAAAATTTAAAATTGTATGAGGTAAAAATTTAAAGTTTTCTCATTTCATAGTCACCTCCTCATCAAGGTACACTACTCTTTGGAATAGGGACAGTAAAGTCCATATCCTAGTTTATGTAGTATAAGTTGTTTCCATTTTTTTTCTATCATAAGTAATGCTGGAGTGAAAATCCTTCTATAGATAATGTGCACCTTTGTGTAAGTGTGTGAGGTAAATACCTAAAAGTAGAAATGTTGAATGAAAGGTGTGAATGTGCACTTAAAATTTACATGAATTTGAGTTAGCTTCCTACTTACATGGCATTAAAAATGGTTCCAAGTAAAATAACCATTGCAACAGTCTTCAGGAAATCATAGTGAGTCAGGACTGGAATCCAAATTCTAAATATTCTGAACAACAACCCTGTTGATCATTCTCCATTTCAAAATGGACTCTCATCCCAAAGCAGATCAGGGAAAGTCCAGTTAATCATTTAACAAATATACCACCTCAACAGATGCGGAGACAAACTCACAAAATCTAATACCTTTGCACGATAAAAATTCCTAGAAAACTGAAAGAAAAGGGGACTTCTTCAGCCTAGTAAAGGGCATCTTCAAAATATCCATAATTGATGTACTTAATGGCAAAAGACTGAATGTTTTCCCTTAAGGCCAGGAACAGTGTAAGGATATGTATTCTCACTGCTTCTATCCAACATTGTAGTAGAGATTCCAGCCATCAGCATGAGGCAAGAAAATGAAATCAAAGCTTCCAGATAGGGAAGGAAAAAGTAAAACTTTACGTGGAGATGATATGATCTTGCACATAGAATATCCTAAGGCATCTACCCGTACCACCCGCAAGTCAAGCAACAAACACAGAGACAAACGGGGTAAAGAGATATGGGCAGGCAACCAAGAGACACACAAAAAGTTGCTGGCTGAGACTGGCCCCAGTCCCAAATCCAGAGGCCAAGCCCAGCCCATACCCAGCACTAATCTTTCTGCAGACCTGGCGGGGTTACCCAGCACAGGTTTGGGCTGTGACATGGACACTATCACAGAACTGTGGACACCAGAGGAATTTTATTGTTTTTTTACTTTTCTTTTTTTCTTTGTTTGCTTGCTTCATTTTTCTTTTTCTGTCAGGTTGGCCTTTTTTTTTTTTTTTTCATTGTTTAGGTTTTTACTTTTATTTTCAGTTTTGTTCTGTTGTCTTCTTTCTCTCTTTTCTCAAATATCTTTCTTGATTTTTTGATATTTTCATGATTGAACATTATCTCTAGTCTTTCTGCTTTGCTTTGATATTCTTTTGATTTCTCCTTCATTCTTTCTTTCCTGTCCTCTGCTCCAGTTTCCCAAAGCTTGGATGATCATCCTTTGTCTTCCAGCCTTGCTGCTACTATATTCCTCTTCATTTATCTCTCTGTTTTGTCACCTATCCCTCTTAAATTTCCCCACAACAGGGTAAAATCACTCTACTAAGGGGAAACTCATTGAATACAAGTTCCTGGTTTATGTTGGATTTTGTTATATAACTATAGATCTTGCTACAATGTTAAAGGTATCAAATTAATAGGTACCATAGTTGATCAATTTCTAGGCTGTGCTTGATGCTATCATTATTGGTAATTGCACTACTTTAGCCAGGGTGTCATACCAGTTGTAATCAGTTGTTCTCCCTTGTATGCCAAAATGTGATTTTCTGGGGTTCATAATCATTACCATAGTCCAGTACCAAAGGACTCAGGGCTGAGCCAAACAGATAGCAACTTCTCATCCCTAATAAGTTGGGAAGGTAGGATCTTGGGACAGACAAAAGACCAAAAACCACCTACATCTAGAAGATATCTCTGAGGAACAGACATTTCCTAGGGAAGCCTCCATACTAGGGATAAGCTATCTCCCATAAGAAATTTACAACCATCAACTCAGAAAACAAAATGAAAGAATATAAAATGACAAGACACAGAAGCAAAATGTAGCCCCACATCTCCAGCCCACAAGGAAAAGTCTAGGGAACAATGAGATAGAGGAAATCGGAAGACACCCACCTGAACTTTCTGAAATGATAGTAGCAGAAGTAAAAAAAAAAAAAAAAAGATGAATGAAGCCACAGAGAAAATCAGATTAGAAATAATCTCTTGAGTAAAAAAAAAATGACAATCAAAATGAAGGACTTATTGAGTGAATCTAGAGTAGACACAGATAAAAAATAGAGGAGCATAGGAAAATGATGGAAACCATGAATGCCCAACATAGGAAAGAAATGGAATCCATGAAACAGATTCAAACAAATGTCCAGGAGATTAAAAATTCCATAGAAAGTATACTCAACCAATTGAACCAAGGCGAGGGCAGAATATCAGATCTAGAAGACAGAATTGCAGTTAGCGATCACGAAAAGAAAGATATCTTAAAAATAGCAAGTGACCATGAAAAATCAATTGAATAGCTAAAAGGTGATGCAAAGAAGAACAATATAAGATTGATTGGAGTCAATGAGAAAGCAGGAGACAACACGAATGCCATAAAAAACCTGTTCACAGAAGTAATGGCAGAAAACTTCCAAAATATGGAAAAAGAACTTCACGTACAAATAAATGAGGCATACAGAACTCCAATTAGCCATGACCAAATAAATCTACACCAAGGCATATATATAATCAAGATTCCAGAAATTTAGCAAAAGAACAGGTTATTAAAAGTAGCTAAAGAAAAGAAACAAATCACCTATGAAGGAAAGGCCATCAGAATCACAGCAAACTTCTCAGTACAAACTCTCAAATCAAGGAGAGCTTGGAGTGAAGTATGTCAAGTCCTGAAAGAAAACAACCTTCAACCCAGATTGATGTACCCCACAAAACTATCTTTCAAAATCAATGGAGAAATAAGATACTTCCATGATAAGGAACTACTAAAGAAATTTATGACAACCAAACCAGCACTACAAAATGTTCTGACGGATATTTTAGAAAGAGATAATGAAGACCATAATTCAAAGAACACCAATAGAAAGAAGTCACCAGGCAGGGCAAGGAATTAAAGAGAGGGAAAGACAGGGAACCAACAGCAGGAAAATAATATGACAAGGATAAACCAATATATGTCAGTTATAACCTTCAGTGTAAATGGTCTCAATTCACCAATCAAAAGAAATAGACTTGCAGAATGGATCAAGAAACAAGATTCAACGATATGCTTCATACAAGAAACACATTTAATTTGAAAAGAAATTCATAGACCAAAAGTCAAAGGATGGAAAACAATACTGTATGAAATAGAAACCTGGAAAAAAGCAGTAGTTATTCTATTTGCAGATAAAGTGAACTTCAAGTGAAGACTGATCAAAAGAGACAAAGAAGATCACTACATACTTGTTGGGGAAAACTCTAAGAGGAAGAGATAACAGTAATAAATAGATATGCACCAAATACCGATGCACACAACTATATAAAACAAATATTAACAGACATGAAAAATGAAAAAGCAATAATACAATTGTAATGGGGACTTAATACCCCACTGTCACAAATAGATCAACTAGACAAAAAAATCAACACCGAAATATCAGAACTGAACAAAACCTGTGAACAATTGGACTTAGTAGCTATCTACAGAGTGCTCCACCCCACAACATCAGAATACACATTCTTCTTAGCGGCGCATGGGATGTTCTCTAATGTAGACCACATACTAGATCGTAGAACACACTTAAGTAAATGCAAAGAAATTGAAATTATCCCATGCGTATTATCTGACCATAGTGCAATGAAATTGGAAATCAATGGCAAATGAAACCACAAAAACTGCATAAACACATGGAAATTAAATAACACCCTCCTGAACAACCAGTGGGTCACAGATGAAATTAAAGAAGAAATTAGATAGTTTCTACAATTAAATGATAATGCCAATAGAACATATCAGAACTTGTAAGATGCAGTGAAAGCACTCCTAAGAGGGACATTCATAGCCGTGAATTATCACATCAGGAAAACAGAAAAAGCTCATATAAACAACCAAATTTGAACCTCAAACTTCTAGAAAAAGATGTACAAAGTCAAGCCCAAAGCTCATATAAGTGAGGAAATTATAAAGATCACAGCAGAAATTAATGGAATGGAGCCTAAGAAAACAATACAAAGAATCAATGAATTGAAGAGTTGGTTCTTTAAAAGATTAAATAAAATTGATAAACCCTTAGCCAACCTTATCAAAAAAAAAAAAAGAAAGAAAGAAAAGACTCAAATTCATGCAATTAGGAATAAAAAGGGTAAAATTACAACAGATCCTGTGGAAATCCAGAAGATCATCAATACATACTTTGAGAACCTGTACTCTAATAAGATGGAAAACACGGAAAAAATGGCCAGATTCCTAGATATATATGAATTGCCAAAACAGAATCAAGATATAAAAATTCTAAATAACCCAGTATCAGTCAATGAAATTGAAAATGTAATTAAAAACTTACCAACAAAGAAAAGCCCAGGTCCTGATGGATTCTCTGCTGAATTCTACAAGAAATTTAGAGAAGAGCTAATGCCATTACTCTGTAAACTCTTTAATGAAGTTCAAGGGAAGCAATACTCCCAAAGTCATTCCTGGAAGTAAGTATTACCCTGATACCAAAAACCAGAGTAGGATGCTGTGTCAGTTACTTTTCTCTCTTTGCTGAGACAAAATACCCAATATCCAAAGTTTAAGGGAGAAAGGTTTATTTAGCTCACAGTTTGTAGAGGTTTCAGTCCATATCAGCTGGTTCCAAGGCAGGATGGCACATGGCAGAGGGACAACAGTTCATGGTGGCCAGGGTGGCAGAAGATGGCAAAAGCAGTGAGAGACAGAGACAGAGAAAGAGAGACAGAGAAAGAGAGAGAGAGAGAGAGAGAGAGAGAACAAGTCTCTTTCTGTCCCTTATATTGTATCCAGTCTACCGAGATTAGGGCAATGCCAATCCAATCAGTGGACTGATCCAGCAATCACCCACCCTTAATCCCAGTATAGCAGAAAATTCTCCCCCCCCCATTGCCCAGGTAACCTCCAGTTTACTTGAGTTCCTGTTACAGTTCCTGTTACTTCTGTTTTCCAGAAATGGCTGGTCACTATAATGCATGGCTGGTCATTATGATGCTCATTGTAAGAACAAATCCCCAATTGACAAGCCATTCTGCCTCTATACTTCCCTTTTGCAACCCCATGAAAACTTCCCTCCCTGAGCCTGTGGGGTCTGACTTCTTTGGGAATGATCCCAGTTGGGACCACCAGCATAATAAAGCTGATTACTGCCTCCAAACCTTAGTGCCACTCGGTTCTTGGTCACGGCTTTGCTGTTACACCAGGACCCTTAATCTCAGCATTGAACCATGAATCAATCACAAACTAGAATGAGCTGCCTCCGAAAAGCCCATCCCACATGACTCAAATCCAGACGCAAACCATAACATTCTGTCCCTGGCCCTCCAAAGACTCATGTACATTCCTTTATGCAAAAAGCATTTGCTCCATCTCTAAGAGTTCCCAAAGTCCTAACAGTTTCAGCATGGCTGAAAAGTCCAAGTCCTAAGTCTCCTCTGAGATTTAAGGCAAACTCTTAGCTGTGAGCCACTGTACAAATGAAAAGAAAGTTAAACCCTTCCAACATTCAATGGCACAAGATAGACATTTCCATTACAAATGTTACAAACGGGGATACAAAGGAAAGGGACCAAAGCAAGTCCACAATCCAGCAGGGCAAACAGTAAGTCCTGTAGTTCCTTGTGCAGCATCCGAGGCAATCTGTGGCAAGATGTGAATTACAAAGGGCTTGGGTGGCTCCGCCCCTATGGCACTGCTGGTGGTTGTAGCTCCCACGGCTTCTCTCTTGGGCCTGCTCTGCTCCCTCCTTGCAGTTTTTCTCAGACAATCCATGTTCCTGGCTTCTCCAAACTTCTGGGGTCTCCGCTGCACCTCTGGCTTCACACTCACAGCTTTACACACTGCCCTCTCAGGGGCACACTGCCTGGCCTCTCAGCCCTTCTGATATCTGCCTTCCTAACCCCATAATTCTTGTGTTCTGCATGCACCTACAACCAGCACCATGTGGATGATGCCAAGTTCTGCTGTCAGCTAGAGCAGTAGCCAGGATTCCCTCTCTTTTGGCTGCAGGGGTCGAGTGCCTGGATCACTGACCACTCTGAATCCAATTCTGAGGAACAAATTCTCTAGGCTGTCACCATTCTGGAACACGGTGCTCTGTGGCTTTCTTTCCAAAGCAAAGTCTTTCACTTTTGCAAATTTGAGGTTCTAAAGAGTGGTGCCCTGCTGCTTCCTGTGCTGCCCTCATGCCATCTTTTCTATTCTCTTGTTCTTTCTCAGCAGTCAAGATCTCCTCTGCTCTATCTTTGCAGTCCACAGCTTTATTGGAGCTACCTTTCTCGCCAAACTCACAATGTTTTAAATCATTCTGCTGGGCTCTTTGCTCTTGATTCTCAACCTAAATCTTCCTAAAAGCCCCAAAGAGTAGCCATGCCACCGTGTCAACATTAGATTACCTTGAAATTTCTTCTGCTAGATTAATTAGTCTGCCCTCCTTAATCTCAGTGTCAGGCAAACTCTTTGGACACAAGCAAAATGCAGATGAATTTTCTGCCAAGCCATAACACACATTGTCTGAAGTCCCAAAGCCAATGCAGTCCTTCTTCCAGCACAAACCTCTCGAGCCTGGTCTTTACTGGCAGGATTTCTATCAGACTTCTGGTCTTCTGAGCTCTGACCAGAATCTCCCACACAGAACAGCCTTAGTATTCCAGTTCTACTTTCTCAGCCAGCATCTCCGCACATTTCCAAACTCTTCCCACAAGCCATTCACAAACTCTTCCCATAACCCATTCCCAAAGGCATCTGAACTACATGGTCAGGTATAGTCACAGCAACAACCCCACTTGTCTGGTACCAAATTCTGTCTGTTACTTTTCTCTCATTGCTAAGACAAAATACCTGACACCCAAAGTTAAAGGAGGAAAATTTTATTTAGCTCACAGTTTGTGGAGGTTTCAGTCCATAATCGGCTGGCTCCAAGGCAGGTTGGCACATTACAGAGGGGCAACCATTCATGGCAGCTGGGGCAGTGGAAGACAGCAATAGGAGAAAGAGAGAGAGAGAGAGAGAAAGAGAGAGAGAACAAGTCTTTTTCTGTCCCTTACATTGCATCCAGTCTACTGGGATTAGGGCGGTACCAATCTAATCAATCCAGCAATTACCCACCCTTAACCCCAGCACCCTTAATCCCAGCGTTGAACTATGAATCAATCACAAACTAGATTCAGCCGCCTCTGAAAAGCCCACCCCCCCATGACTGCATGATACTTTGTGAGACATCCAGACACAAAACACAACAGACCCAACAAAAAAGAGATCTACAGGCCAATCTCCCTAATGAACATAGACGCAAAAATCCCCAATAAGATATATGCAAACAGAATGCAGCAAATTCTCAAGATTATACACCATGACCAAGTAGGATTCATCCCAGGAATGTAGAGATGGTTCAACATACGCAAATCAATAAGTCTAATACACCATATCAACAGAGCCAAAGACAAAAATCACATGATCATTTCAATATATGCAACAAAAGCATTTTACAAAGTCCAACACTCATTCATGATTAAAACCCTGCTGAAAATTGGGATAGTCTTTATCTCAATCTGCTAAAAGCCATCAATGACAAACCAACAGCCAACATCATACTAAATGGACAAAAACTGAAAGCTTTCACTCTAACGTTAGGAGCAAGACAAGGATGTCCACTATCACCACTCCTATTCAGTATAATTCTGGACATTAGCTAGAGCAATTAGATAAGAGAAAGAAATATAAGGAATAAAAATAGAAAAGGAAGAAGTTAAATTATCATTATTTGTAGATGACATGATACTCTACACAGAAGACCCCAAAAACTCCACCAAAAGACTTCTAGATTTAATAGCCAAATCCAGTCGCATAGCTGGATACAAATTCAGCACTCAAAAATCAATAGTATCCTTGTTATACAAATAACAAACTCACTGAGAGAGAAATTAGGGAAACAACACCTTTCACAATGGCATCAAAAAATGAAATACTTAGGAATCAATCTAACAAAGGAAGTAAAAAATCTTTACATGAAAACTACAGTACTCTGAAAAAGGAGATTGAAGAGGATACCAGAAAATGGAAAGATATCCCTTGCACTTGGGTAGGAGGAACCAATATAGTGAAAATGGCTGTACTCCCAAAATTGTTATATAGATTTAATGCAATCCCAATCAAAATATCATTAGCATACCTCACAGAACTAGAGAAAACATTCCTAAAATTCATTTGGAACCAGAAGAGACCTAGAATAGCAAAAACAATCCTGGCCAACAAGGCAATGCAGAGGGCATCACAATTCCTTACTTCAAATTATACTACAAAGCTACTGTGATAAAAATAGCATGGTACTGGCAAAAAAGCAGAACCAAGGATCAATGGAACACACTGGAAGATGCAGAAACAGCTCTGAACACACTCAGCCACCTTATCTTTGACAAAGGGGCCATACACAGTCACTGGAAGAAAAATTGCCCATTTTTAATAAACGGTGCCAGAAAAACTGGCTTTCCACATGGCCAAGACTAAAACTAAACCAATGTCCCTCATCATGTACTAAACTAAAATAAAAATGAATCAAAAATTTAAATATTAAAACAGAAACACTAAATCTGCTGGAAGAGAGACTAGGTAGAACTCTTGAAGACATAGGTGTAGGCAAAGTCTTCAAGAACAAAACCCCTATTGCACAGGAAATATTACAAAGAATCAATCAGTGGGATCTCATGTTACTAAAAAGCTTTTGCACAGCAAAAGAAATCACCAACAGAGTTAAAAGACAACCCACAGAGTGTGAAAAAATTTAGCCAGTTGTTCCTCAGAGAAAGGACTAATATCTAGAACAAATCAAGAACTGAAAAAAAATCAGACACCCCCAGATTTAAAGACTCAATTAAAAAATGGGCATTTAAAATGAATAGACACTTCTCAGAATAAGTACAAATGGTAAATAAATACATGAAAAAATATTCAACATCACTGATCATTTGACAGATGCAAATTAAAACAATGCTGAGATTCCCTCTCACTCCAGAAATAATGGCTGTTATCAACAAATCAACCAATAACAAATGCTGGTTCGGCTATAGGGGAAAAAGAACCCTTTTCCACTTGGTGGGAGTGTAGACTGGTGCAACCACTGTGGAAATCAGTTTGGAGATTCCTCAAGAAACTAAAGCTAAAGGTCTCATTTGACCCAGCTATTCCCCTTCTTGATATCTTCCTGAAAGAATTAAAAGCATCATAGCACAGTGATATATACACACCCAAGTTTATATGGACAGTTTGTATTAGCTAAATCTTGGAAAACAATCCAAATGCTCATCAACCAATGAATGGATAAAGAAGATGTGGGGGTTGTTTTGTACAGTGGAATACTACTCAGCTACAAAGAAGGATAAATTTGAGACATTTCTAGGTAAATGGATGTACCTTGAGACCACACTCTTAAGTGAAATAAATCAAATACACATATACAAATATTGCATTGTCTCTCTGGTGTGAGAAACTGAACATGTTAATAAGGGCCAAAATGTATAGTAGATATTGTGAAATAGGAAGAAAATGTTCAAATGGGAAGGGGAACTGGAAGAGGAGCAAGTGGAAAGGAAAGAAGGGAAAAGGAAAAAAAAATTAGAAAAGAAGGATAAAATGGAAACAAAGCTTTGTAAATAAGGACGGGAAGAATGGGTGAAGGCAGGGGAGAGGAATAAGGAAAAAAAGAAGAACCAAGATATGTCATGTACTGGGACAAATTCCCTATGATGAATGTGATCGATATGTATATCTAAAATGTACCAATAAACTTAATTGAAATAAAAGAGTATCACAAATAATAATATACAAATAAATTTAATAAAACTATAATAATTACACACTAAAGAGCCACAAAACATTGTTGAAAGAAATTAATAGAAGAAAGGGCGTCTTGTGTTCATATTTTTGAAGACTTAATATTGTTTGATCCCTAGTACTGCAAGAAAAAAGAAAATCCAATCCACAGATTTAACACAACCCCTATCAAAATCCCAGCTGTGGTCAGCCACCTTGTTACAGGGCTGTAATCCCAGCTACCTGGAAGGCTGAGGCAAAATGATTGAAAGTTCAAGGTCAGCCTGGACAAATTGCTGAGAGCTTGTCTCAAAATAAAAAATAAAAGAGGTTGGGGAAGTAGCTCAGAGGTAAAGTGCTCCTGAGTTTGATCCCTTGTACTGCAAGAAAAAAGAAAATCCAACTGCTTTTTAAAAAAACTACCAATAGACAAGCTGATCCTAAAGTTGACAGAAAATGCAGGGACCTAAGATAGTGAAAACAATCTCCAAAAAGAACAAAGTTGGAGAATTTACACTTCTTATTTAAAACATTTTTACAAAGCTACATTAATCAAGACAATGTGATGCTGACATGATCTAGGCTCACAGATCACTGGAACAGAACTGAGAATCCAGAAATAAATCCAGGTACATTTGTCACTGACTTTTTTTTTTTTTTTTTGTGGGTACCAGGGGGTCGACTTCAGGACCTCGCGCGCCAACAGGCACCCGTGCCGCTGAGCGATATCACCCACCCCTTTTTCGTATGTGGGATCTGGGAGTCGAACTGGGGCCCTCGCGCTTGCAAGGCAGGCACTTATGCCGCTGAGCCATCTCACCGGCCCTGTCACTGACTTTGACAAGGAGGCCAATGCCATTCAAAGAGAGGAAGAAGGACCTTTTCAATAAATACAGCTGGGACAACTGGATATCCACATGCAAAAGAATGAAATTTGACCCTTACCTCCCATCATATTATTTAAAATATTAATTAAAAATGATCAAAGATCTAAATCTATAAGCTAAAAATATTAAAAATCTTAGATGTAACATGGGGTAAATCTTGGGTTAGGCAACAAGAAAAAATGGATAAACTGCATTTCATCAAAATTAACTTTTGTCTTTCAAAAGATAGCAAGAAAGTGAGAGGACAACCTGCAGAATGAGATAAAATATTTGTAAATCATATACTGATAAGACTTGTACCCAGAATGTATAAAAAATGCTTAAAACTCAATAATCAAAAGACAACCTGGGCCAGTGAGATGGCTCAGCGGCCTAAGCGCCTGTCTGGAAAGAACGAGCGCCTGAGTTCGACTCCTGGAACCCACATATGAAAAAAGGGCCGGTGATATCGCTCAGCGGCACGGGTGCCTGCTGGCGCACGAGGTCCTGAGGTCGACCCCTGGTACCCACAAAAAAAAAGAAAAAAAAAAAGACAAACCAATTAAAAAATGAGTGAAGAATCTAATTAGACATTTTTCCAAAGAAAATAAACAAATGGCCAATAATTATATGAAAAGATGTACAACATTCATCATGGAAATGCTATCAAAAACACGAGATACTACTTCACACCTACTGGAATGGCAATCAATAAAAAAGGAAACAAAGAATAACAAGCATTGGCAAGGATGTGCAGAAATTGGAACCCTCACACACTGCTAATGGGAGAGAAAATGAGGCAGTCCCTTTGAAAAACAGCTTGGGAGTTTCTTAAAGTTAAACAGAATTCCCATATGATTCACCCCTTCTACTCCTAGATATATATCAAAGAGAAATGAAAACTTATACACGTAGACACACATAAATACCTATCACAATAATATTGATAGCTGCCTTATCTATAATAGACAAAAGGTGGAAACAATCCAAATGTCCATTAAGTGATGAAAGGGTAAACGTGTGGTCTACTAATACTATTGTATATTATTTGGCCATAAAGAGCAATGAAGTACAGTACTGACAGATGCTGCGACACTAATGAATGAGTGCTTCAACAATTTTGAAAACATATTCTAAGCGAAAAAAGCCAGTCACAAAAGCCTACATATTGATTCCATTTCCACAAAATAGGTAATTCCCTAGGTAAAGAAAGTAAACAAGTAGATTCTTAGGGCTGGGGGCAATGGGATGCTTGGGGGTGATAGATAAAAGACAGAGATTCTTTTGGAGGTGATGAAATGTTCTAAGATGATTGCTGCAAATCTCTGTGAATATATCAAAAACCAATGGGCAAAACACCTGAAAGGAGTGAATTGTATGACATACAAAGTAAATGTCAACAAAACTGTTAAAAAAAAAAGAATAAAGAAATTCTGGCAGCTTTTTTCAGGAGTTATTCAACTTCTCTGATTAGTTCCCCTATAAATAAATGGAGATAGCAGTTGTTTTCTACCTCACAAGGTTGTTGTAAATATTAAGATCGTTGTGTAAATATGACACAAACCCTTTGAAGTTATCTTTTCTTTGGAGCAATTTTAAGTACACTGTGTTCAATACATTTTAGAAGTTTGGTGCCGTATTTACTTTGGAATTTTTAGGTTGTGTTTATGTTTATTTTTTTCTCCCTGATGATATTTACGGAAATTGTTTGAAACTTTCCTGTGTTGCGAGGTGAAGGAACACAGTCTTACTAGCAGTATGGACTTACTAGAAACGTGGAGAAATTGCGGGGCGCAAGTGCAAAACCGAGCCAGCCACACAAATCGAACTAAATGGATGGTGACACTTCGGGAAAGCGTCTACAGCGTTCAAAACCTGTGCTTTGCGGGGCACTAAACACCAGCACTGAAACCGAGAATAAACTATAATAAATAATTTCAACTCTGTCAAATTGAAATATTACACTTATCTCACAAGATTACAATAAAGCAAATACATTCAGGCCACGTAAATCTGTCTATAACGTCAAAGCTCTTCGTTCCCGCTTCAAATTTGTTTTGCAAGTGAAAGTCTTTCTTCTAATTTGACCCTCGAGGCTTCCCGTTGTTTTCGTTTCAGCGCACATGCGCGGAAACCCGCTGACCTTTTGGCTCGCAGCGTGTCTTACTTTGACAATGGCGGTTCGCGGCGTGGGGCTGCTAAGCCGTTTGCCCCTGTGTGCCCAGACGAGAACTCGACTCCACTGTCCTACTTTCAGACGCCTCAGTTGTGCAGGGACTGTAGCGGCAGACCTTGGGAGAGAAGAGCAGCCTTCTGGGAGCGCGGAGACAGGTGATGGCGCCGCGTCCCCGCTTTGTTCCTAGCCCCGTCCCACAGTGAGCGAGGGAGAGGGGAAGAGTCTGGGATCGCGGGCGAACACTTGTGGTGTGGGGGCGCCTTGGTGAGAGTGTCATTCGGGACCTGGGGCTGCTGTCGCTGCTCTGGCCGGGGCGGGTGTGTGACGTTTCCTTCTTCGGGGTGACTCCTGTGGACAGCAGTGAAATTAAGCCTCTCTGAAGTTCAGGCCAGGAGCACAGTTTGCTAGCGTTTTACCATTTGGTAAAGCAGTGTTCTCAGTAATAAAAACGCCACACACCAGTCATTCGTTTCACCAGTCACTAAGGTATGCGATTTTGATCTCTCTGAGGTGTTGCTGAAGGCTGAATGCTATAGTGAAACCTAATGAATAACCGGGGTTCCAGACTCTCAGCATTGCATATGAAATTACTTGATATTTATCCTTTGGGCAAAATCTGACAGATAACTGATTAGCATCCACTTGTCCCGCAGACGTTCTAAATTCATAACCTTATTTTTGTATGAGAGGTCCACTCTTACTGAACTCTTCTTGTGGCCCAGGGGTTTGTGTATGATGTTTACAGTTTTTAAAACAGCCTTGCAAGAAATGCATCGTTGTGTCCATTCTACACATAAAGAAGGAGGCTCAGAAAACTAAATATCTTGTGCAGGGTCACACAATGTAGATCTTGAGTCAAGCAACCAAACAAAATGTGTTGATTTCTGTCATTTCTTGGAGCTACAGTTTTAAGAGGAAGTTATTTCTGGGAACTGTTCTAAAGCATACTAAACAAGTTAAATGTTTTCCCCAAAAGTAGATTACTGTCTTCATCAGATTGTATGAAAGAATCATTGACAGGGAGTGAAAATACTGCTTTGTGTGGCATCTCATTGAAATATTGATTGGATTTTATTTATTTATTTTTATGGATGCCGGGGATCGACCTCAGTACCTCGCGCACCAGCAGGCGCCCGTGCGGCTGAGCGATATCACCGGCCCTTTTTTCGTATGTGGGTTCCGGAGGTGGAACTCGGGCCCTTGCGCTTGCCATGCAGGCGCTTACGCCTCTGAGCCATCTCACTGGCCCCTGGATTTTATTTAATAGAAGCTGCTTTTGTTGAAAAATTTTAAGTAACCCTGCAAATTCGAATAAAGATTCTGCCAAAGAAGCTATTTAACTTTTAAGGAAACATTTCATTAGGTGTCATTAGCATAATATTGTAACTGGCATGGCAAAATGGAACTTTTGAAGTTAGATTTTTTTCCCTTTAGGAAAAGTAGCTTCTCCAGACTTCTTCAGGCCACCCCCAACTCTCAGCCCAGGTGAACAGAATATGCAGATGGATAAGGGAGGGAGAGATCTGGGTCCAGGAAGGAATGTAGTAACCCTGAACGTGCCTATTGTCTCATTGTATTCCCTCCCCCCACTGTTCCTTGCTATAAAAGACCCTAGCATACCTGTACACTGTAAGATGGTGATTTGAGGCAAATGGTCTGCTCCATCTCCTCTGAGTTAGCTTTGAATAAATCCATTTTCCTTTCTACCAAAATAAATGGCCTCCTTTCGTATGGTCAGTGGGAGCACATGAACCTGAGATGAACCTAAAATGGCCAGTAACAACATAACTAAATTTTCAGGGATTCTTGCAGGGGCATTATGAGCAACAGAATGCTCATTTGGATTTCTTTACCATTTCTAAAAAAAAAAAAAAGAACTATACCATATTCTCACTTAGAAGCATATAATTTTATAATTGGAAAGAACTTGAAAAATAGCCAAATTCAACTTTTTACTCTGTGTGAGAACTCATTGCCAAAACAGTCATAGTAACATTTTATGTTAATGAGGAACACATGGTCTCATAAATCCAATGTGATTGGGTTCTAGTGGTTGAAAAATATTTGTAATGAGGTAAAATCTACTAAGTTCCTATTTCCATGTTGGTCTTAGTTTTGGCATAGCTTTCATGTAAGTGGTGGAAAGGGCTGTAGTAGTAAGAGAATAAGAGTGTATCATTCAAGACTCTTGGGTGCAGATGACAAAAACTAATTCCAGTTAGCTTAAATAGGTTAGGGAGAACACACCAACCCATGTAACAAACTCAACTGAATTGCTATAGTCAGTGCAAACTATTGCTCTTTTCCTCAGCTATTGTTTGGAGCCTTATAATTTCAGTTTCTTCTATGTGGGTGTGTTGGTAGAGGGGATGATGGTAGCCAACAGCTCCATGTTCACATGCTTGCAGCATTCTCCAAGGGGAATAAAGTTATCTTTTACCTACCTTTGGAAAATTCCAGGAAAGGTTTTGATTGATTCTACACCCAACTTTTGGACCAAAAAGAATATCCAGAATCATCTGGTAATCCTAGCCTAGCTAATGGGAGGGGGTTAAGCGTGATAGTGGGAGAACTATAACAACAGTTCCACCGTAACTACAAAGAGGGTATGTTTGTGTGCGTGTGCATGTGTGTGTGCGTGTGTGTTTTAAACAAGCAGGGGTATGCCATTACCGGAAGGGTGGACAGATGCTAGGTAACCAAGCAGTAGCTAAGTTCTATATGAGGCTGTCCAGTTTCTTACGTTTGATTTTGTGCATTATTTTCTCCTGTAATGATTCCTGCCCTATTTTAAGACAGTCAGAAAGAAATGTGTACGTACTTATGTGTAACAGTGCTTGAAAAACTGTAAAATGCTGCTCAAAGAGAAGATTGCTGTATTTGAAGACAGCATTCAGCTCTCAGGTTCTCCTTAGTCCCACTACCCTGCAGTGGCATAAGTCCTCACTTTACAGTAATTCCCTACCACTTTCTGGAGTTTTTATTACTCCTTTCTGAGTGTTCTTTGGTGCAATAATATTCTTCATATCTATTATATCCATGTGTCCCGAGCAGTAATTAGCAAAGAAATGCTATTACCCTGTGAATTTGGATTTTTAATAAGGCAGAAATCTTATATATAGATTCATACACACACTCACACACATACATATATATTCTTCCTCTATCTTACTACTGTAGTCAAGACATTCCTTTGAGGCATTTTGAGTTTTTATCAGATTTCTAAAATTGTTTTGTAGAACCACTGCTAGGTTAATTTTTCCCCATTACATGCTGTATTTTTATTTTAATATGACTTAAAAATGTATGGAAAGATAAGGGCGAAACTTAATAGTTAGCAATTATTAGGGTAAGTAATCTAGAGCAGGATTTTTACTTTTACTTTATAAACTTCTACACTGTTTGACTTGTTCAGTAAGCAGTTGGATGTCAGTACAGACTCAGAAAAATCAGAGACAAGAATGTATAGGTGGTAATTCTAACTGAAAAAGTGGTGAGGTGCTATAGACAGAGCCTGCAGCATGAGAAGAGAAGGATATAGGGACTGATAGGAAGGAGGATGATAGTGGACTGAGACCCAGTTGAACAAGAGTAGAGGAGTTGCTGTCCTCAACATGGAAGAAGATGTTCTTCCACATTGTTAAATAAGTGTGTAACAGTACTATGAATTACGTTCCTTCATAGATGCTAAAGTGAGGTAATACAGAGGTGGAAGAAATTCTACCATGGAGAATCAGAAGGCTTTCACAGACCTGAGCAGAATTTGGAGGAGGAGTGGGATTTTGCCAGACAGAAAATGAGAAGGTGGGCATTCCAACAGAGGGATAAGGCAAGAAAGTTTGTAGTGTGTGACAGCTTTGTGTGTGTAGAATACCACATATGAAAAGTGCAAAAGGCAGACATTGAAGGGGGGAGGGAGGATGAGGTACCAGCTACTTTAATTCCATGCTGAGGACTTTAGACTTGATCTTCAAGACAGTGAAAAGCTACTAAAGGATTTTAAGCAGAAAAGTCAAAGAATAGGACTTTTTTAAAAAGACCATTTTATAAAGATCACTTTGGCTGCAATGTGGAAAACTGCTTAAGAATGACAAAACTAGGGTGACTAAGACCAGTTTTGGAGTCTAGCTCTTTTGGTAATACAGGCCTGAAATACCGGATTGAGGTTAAAGAACTGGCAGTGGGAGTGGAGGAGAGGGCACATTCTTAAAAGGTGTATTCTCAGCGTTAGTACAACAGGCGTAAGAAAGTATTCCTCCATGTTGCATCCCTGGTTAAAGATGATGAGCAGGTCTGGACTGAGTTCCCTCCATGCCGCTGGAGACTCCCGTCTAGGCTGATGCAAGCATGGTTTGCCGGTGTCCGTGAAGTTGTCTCGGAGCTTGCTGAAATTAAGATAGTGTGTTTGGAGGACTTCTTTGACCCATCAGTTTTACAGCCTTAAACATTATGTACTGAAAACATGTACTAATACAAGTAAAAACATGAGGCTAAAAGCTTCTGCTAATTTCCAGGATCAATTAGGGTTTTGATTCTATTTAATTTGTTTGGAATTTTGTTGAGGGTACTGGTATCAGGCTGAGGGATTCTAGACTTTTAGTTGTTGTGGGGTATTTTTTTGTTTTTGTTTTTGTTTTTTGTTTTTTGTTTTTTTTGTGGGTACCAGGGGTCGACCTCAGGACCTCACGCGCCAGCAGGCACCCGTGCCACTGAGCGATATAGCTGGCCCCTTTTTTCGTATGTGGGTTCCGGGAGTCGAACTCGGGCCCTTGCGCTTGCCAGGCAGGCACTTACACCGCTGAGCCATCTCACCGGCCCTGTTTTTGTTTTTTGAGACAGGGTCTCGCTATGTAGTTCAGGCTGGCCCTGAACTCATTATGTAGCCCAGGCTGGCCTGAAACTCACAGTGATGCTCCTGCCTCAGCCTCCCGAGTGCTGGGATTACAGACATGTGTGACCATGCCTGGCCTTAGACTTTTAAATACCCAACTGGAAGCTAAATATCTTGTAAGGGTTGGAGGATGCACTGTTAAAATTTAGTGTGTGGCTTTACTATTTTCTTCAACTTGAATGATCTTTTTCTTCCTTATACTTAGTTCATTTGTTTATCCTCCCTTAATTCTTTTTTTTTTTTTTTTTTTTTTGTGGTTACCGGGGGGTCGACCTCAGGACCTCGCGCGCCAGGAGGCGCCCGTGCCACTGAGTGATATCACCGGCCCCTTTTTCGTATGTGGGTTCCGGGAGTCGAACTCGGGCCCTTGCGCTTGCCGGGCAGGCGCTTAAGCCGCTGAGCCATCTCACCGGCCCGCTCCCTTAATTCTTGACTGTCATTCTTGTTTTCATTCCCTGTATTTTTAAGACTCCTTACTTCTAGAAAGGCTTTTAAATGAAAAAAAAAAAAAGGAGAAAAGAAATAGCCCTCTGTTTCCTCAGTAAACTTATCGTGGTCTCTTCTTGGGCCTCGGGTAGGTTTTAAATTCTCTGACTTCTCTCTCATACAGAGCACATGATATATGGTAACTTGATGGTAATTGTTTGAGGCAGATCAAGAACCTGGACAAAGAAAAACCCCTTAATAACTTACTTCAGAACACTGAACTTCCGAGGTCATTGTCTCATTACATACAGGCTAATAATAATTTCTTTTAGTCTTTGGGACAGTTTGCACAGGTTTTGTATGCATGTATTTTTGAAAACAATAAATGAGTGGTTTTCCTTTTAAGATTTTGTGGTACTTTATTTTTTAATACTGGTCATCGAGTGTAGCAAATAAAAATATATAAAGTGGACATTTTGAATAATAGTTGCAGAATAGTAAAATGAACTTTGAGATGATGTATCTTAACAGTACTTGAAAGGAAAAAATAAGAGCAGGAAGAAATTGTGTAGAGTCAACATAAAATCTTTAAATTTTGCGTGTATGTATATGTGTATGTGGTGGAAATGTGTTTGTCTCATTCATAGGCTCTAAAGACAAGGCTCCCAAAAAGACTTTCTCTGAGGTGCAAGACGAAAGACGAGAACAAGCACAGCGGACTGTTTTAATACATTGCCCAAATAAAATCAGTGCAAAAAAGTTTCTCAAGTATTTATCCCAACATGGACCTATTCATAGTCATTTCTTCTATGAGAGCTTTGTACGTATTTGAAAAACAATATAACCTAACTTTCTTTTTTAAGGGTAGACATTTTTGTTGTTGTGTTTTCTAATATGGTAAAGTTGGGTTCTCTTTTGATATCTTACATTGTTCCTTATCTAAATTTCTTTTATGGTGCTTTCTTTTTTCTTTTTTTTCTCTCTCTCTTTTTTTTTTTTTTTTTTGATAAAAATATAGAAATCTCAGCTGGGTGTGGTAATGTATGCCTGTCATCCCAGCAGTCTGAGAAGCTGAGGCAGTATGATTACTAATTCAAGTTTGGCTCACCCTAAGGGCTTAGTGAAACCCTATCTCAGAATTAAGGGTGGGCCGGGGCTGGAGATGTGACTCAGTGCAAAGGCTCTGGGTTCGATCTCCAGTATGACCACCACCAAAAAAATAATAAAGAAGGAAAGGGAAGAAACAAATCCCCATAGCAGTATTTTAAAATTAATTCTATTATTTGAATACTTTGGATCATCTAATACATGTCTAAAGGCCAGTGGGAGGGAATCATTGTTTTGCCTTTTAATTTTCTATTTCAGCATTCTTTTCATTTTCTCTTGATTGATAGAACTTTACAGTATTCCTTTTTAAAGCTACTTATAATGAATAAAATCAGTGCTCATGTTACAATCGTGTCATTTATAAATTAAAAAAATCATTATGTAGCATTACGATAAGTTTTGAAGATGTTACGTTATAACGGTGTTAAATGTATCATTGGGAAATGTGTTGTCTTTTCTTATGTTACAGGGTTTCTATGCAGTTGTAGAATTTTGCCAGAAGGACAGTGTAGATTCCCTGCTGAATGGGGCTCGGACCCCAACCAAGGGCGTGGAGGCAGCGATCCCATTCAGATCACGTTTCCTCAATTTAAAGCTGAAGAGTCCAGCAAGCCCCATTTCTGAGCAGTCGCTCATACAGTCGAGTAATCAGCTGCCTCCTGCAAGCAGGAAGCTTTCTGAATTACTGCGTTCTGCAGAAAGTGTAAGTTCATAAGGGGTACTCCAACTTTTAAAAATATCTACAGCATTATTGTATATATTATGAAAGTTCTGAAGTATTCAAGCTATATTGTTGTTTAATGAACACGGCTTCAGTCTTACAAGATGGAAAGAATTATGGAGATTGATAGACGTGTGACATTATGAAGGACAGGCACTTCCCTTGTGTTTCTAGCTTTGTAAAGATTACACTGGGTTCGACTTATCAAGTAGATGTTGGGTTTCCCATTTGCAATTTCTTGATAACTGGTCTGTGATTGTGGGTTATCGTACAGTTTTTCTCCTATGTCTTTCATATAGATTTCCTCACATCTGGCCATTTGCACATTCCCAGAATAAACACTAGTCAAGTTGTATTTTTAAAAAATACATTAGTGTATTTGTTTTGCTAGTTTCTTTTATAGCTTTAATATCTCTATTAATTATTGGGCTTGTATTTAAAAACCCAAACTACAGAATGTATCAAGTGGAAAGCAGAAGCTCCCCTTGCTCCCTGCTCATGGCCCTCGTGCTCCTTACTGGTAACCGCAGTCTTCTGGCGTTGTGGCCTCTTTGGGTGATTCAGGTTTTCTCTCTTTTCTCAACATAATGACATAAAATTGTACATGGTATTCTATAAATCTTGCAGCGTCTTATTTCTAGTTTTCTCTCTTTTCCTTGTCCTATTACTATATTTGTCTTGGTTTTTCTTACTCAGACTTGTTATACTTTTAGCTGGTTTAGGGATCCTTTAAAAGAATCAAAAATACTATTTTCTGTTTGATTTTTTAATTTTTAAATGTTTTGCTTTTAACCTTATGTAGTATTTCTTTTATTTATTTTTTAAGTGAATGCTCAGTTCAGTTATTTTCAATATTGTTCAAAAATGAGGGAAATTGCAGCTGTGTTTCTTTTTTTTCCTGTTCAATGCTTAGCTTTACTGCACAGTTGCACAGTCACCAGATGACACTAACACCCGTCCTTAGTGAACACATGTGGTTGTTTCTAGGCAGCACGGTCTTGGTCTTCACCACTCGAGGTGTTTATTTCTACCGCCCCTTGACCTTCGGCATTGCCTTCCTCCAGAGTCTACCTCCGTGGTTGGTTTGTCCTCTTAGGGGGCACTTTGCTGCTTTCATCGTCCTAAAACAACACTTGATGCTCCTTTCATACGATAAGCAGTAGTTTTAATTCTTGCCAACATTTCCTTGTGTCATTTCTGCTTTTTAAAAGACATTTTTAAAAAAATCTACTTTTAAGACTGAAAGGAAAAATACCTATTTTAAAGGTAGGTACCCAGAGCCATCAGATCTTCGGAAATAAAATGACAGTTGTTGTATATGACCGCACTTTTTTTGTATTTTGCTGTTTTTATTTTGGCCAGCTAGGTAGATGACCAGCTGAATACACTCTTGAAGGAGTTCCAGCTAACGGAGGAGAACACCAGGCTCCGTTATCTCACCTGCTCTCTTATCGAAGATGTAGCAGCTGCCTACTTTCCAGACTGTACAGTCAGGCCCTTTGGCTCCTCAGTGAACACTTTTGGGAAGTTAGGATGTGATCTGGACATGTTTTTGGATCTAGATGAAACTAGGAAACTCAGTACTCACAAGGTAATCATATTTCTTTATACAACTATAATCATTTAAAGAAACTAGAAAAAAAATCTTTGAACTTAATAAAATTGTAACTGTTGATTTCTAAACTTAGTACACATTGTGTTTAAAGAATAAGATGTTTTCTGCTTTCAGTGCTTTTTACTTTTTTTTTTTCTTTCTTTCTTTTTTACCCTACTGGGAATTGAACCCAGGCCTTCACACTGAGTTACACCCCAGCCCTTTTCTAACGTTTTATTTTGAGACAAGATCTTGCTAAGTTGCCCAGGTTGGGCTTGAATTTATGAGTGCTGGGATTACAGGTGTGCCTCCATGCCTGGCCTCTATGCATTTTTTTCTCTTTTTTTTCTATTGCCTTTTGCTTTTTATTCATTTCCTGTCTTCCTTTTATTGGATTAATTCCCTGTTTTCTTGCCTTTTTTTAACCAATCATGCCCAAAATACTATCAACATAATCAGTATAAAAATATGACTATAGAGATGTTTTGCATTCGGTTTTACTCTTCAAAATTAGTATGCATTTTACACTTCCAGCACATTTCAGTTCAGACTAGTCACATTTCAGGTGCTCAGAGCCAGGTCTCTCACCTGGCTGACAGGTTGTGTTGTTTTCACCTTTGAATCCTCTTTTGACCAGCACATAGAAGATATCATTTATGCACGCTGAAATTAATAGATAAGTGCAAGAAAAGGTTTTGACTAGGGTCATGGAAAGATGAAAGTCAAAGAAATGCAAAGAGCAGATTGGGAACAGCAAGGGCACCTGAGGACACCAACTTACCTGGCCAGTGTGTGTGTTTCAGCACTGTAATGAGGAACAGCCAAGCACTGGCTTGATCTTTTCCTTCAAGGGAAATCATCTGTGTTGAGTTGCTGCAGGTATTACCAGCAAGAGGAATAATGGCAGCTAGCTTCTATTGACTGTGGGACTCCATTTTATTTATTTATTTTTGTGTGTGTGTGTGTCTGTGTGTGTGTGTGTGGGTACCGGGGGTCAGACTCAGGACCTCACGCGCCAGCAGGCACCCGTGCCGCTGAGCGATATCACCGGCCCTTTTTTTGTATGTGGGTTCCGGGAGTTGAACTCAGGCCCTCACACTTGCTAGGCAGGCGCTTACGCCGCTGAGCCATCTCACTGGCCCGGGACTCCATTTTAAATGTGCCCATTTTACATGTGATTTTCAGGACACTGTAAAGTAGGGACTGTTGTCCATCTCCATTTTCCTAAGAGGAAACTGAGGTTTAGAGCACTTAAGTGGTGTGCCTTTAATTAACAAGCTACTTAGTGTGGGGAGAGTCAAGCCCAGGCAGCTCCAATTCAGAGCCCTTTCAAACTGCTACATTCTGTTCCTAATTTATTAAGCATAAGGTGTAGGGCAGCCCCCTTGTAGGCACGCAAGTGGCTAAGAGCTGAATAAAAGACAGTGCTTGGAGGAATGAATATTTTCTGTCAGTTACACCAATCCCAAGTCCGGTCTGACGTGGTTTCTGCTCTTAAGAAACTTGGACAGGACCACCAGCGTTTAACTGTGGATATTTATTATGAGATATAGAGTAGAAGAAAGGCCTTACACTTTCCTTCATGGTTCGCCAGTTGACAGGTCATGTCCTACAGTCATGAGAATGAAGTTCCTGCACCTCATAGTCATCAGAACAGTTTTGAAAAAAAAAGTAATCTCCGAGGAAAGAGAAGTGTGGACTTCCATAATACCTGATAGCAGGAAGTAGAGCAAGGTGCAGCTGTGCCGTAGAAGTCCTTGAAAGAAAAAGTTTGCCCCTTTTGCATACACTCACCTGACCTGGGTTCTGGCACCGAGCATCCTTCAAGAGAAGGTTTGGGGGGAAGGTCTGGGCCTTGGGCATGGAGTGCCTGGGAGCTCAGGGTGCAGAGCTGGCGCGAGCCGTGAGCACAGCCAGCCACCCCGGGTCTCTGGGACCAGTCCTGGGCCTGGCGGGCTTGGCCTTGCTTGCCAGGTCTCTCCCTTCCAAGATACCCTTCTCATCTCAGCAGTAACCCCACCCTGAGGCACTCTATGGCTTTGGAACTTTTCTTTCTCTTTCAGGGCCGCCAGCTTTGTCCCCGCAGAGCCTCTTTGCTTCCTGTTCACAGCAGGCAGGGATGGAGTGACAAGAAAAAGCCACACCCTAGGCAGCCCTCTCGACCCACTGCAGGACACTAGCTGTAGAAATACACTGGGACCCTGGGCTGCAGCAGGTGTTCCTCCAGCCTCCCAGCTACGTCTGTCTTGCTGAACTGTGTGTCCAAAGCACCAGTGCTCTCCACGCTGCGGCTCTCAAGTGCCCAGCTGGCCCACATTCGTCTCCACCTGTGCCTCCATTTTCACAGGAGCCGTGAAAAGACCCTAGAGATTTGACCATTAGCCCTTTCAGCTTCTGCCTGGCAGTGACCCAGGAAGCCTTTGTACACATTTCATTGGCCAAAGCCAAGCCTAGGACTGTGCTTAGCCGTAGAGGTGCAGGAATGGGGTAGCCCAGCCGAGGCCAGGAGGGTATGCTTTGTTAGTTATCACATCCCTCCTCACAGTTTACAGTTCTCTGGTTTCCCGCCTCTGACACCATTACTCAGATCTGTTTTTTTTAGTGCCATTTTCACTTCTGTTACCTCAGAGATTTTCTTGTTCTCATTTATAGTGCTTCTTATTTTATAAAGCTCACTGTCACCTTTGTTGTGAGTCTCACATTTCCTCTGAGTCCAAAGTTACTCCTCCACCACCTAGTTGGACTCTTCTCTGCCGATCACGCTGTTTTGCCATCCTGAGATGAGCCCAGACCTTTTTCTTAATCCTGTTTAATCTCAATAAAAGATGTTTCTTTCTTTGTTTTTCTGTTAAGGAGATTCATACTTTCATATGAATTCATAAAGAACCAAAGTTCGTTGGTTCTTTTTTGGGTCCTACTTCCTAGATAAGTTTATGTATTTTAAAATACAATGGAGTAGAGAAATAAAAAAGTTATAAAGAGATGTTAAACCCAAATGACTAAGCCAAATTTTTGAAATGTCATTGTTTTTAAGGAAAATCTATTTTTTATTTCTTTTAATATAAAAATATCTTAGTACATAGAAATCTGTATAGATGACAGAAATCAGTAAAGATATAACATTTTTATTTGTGATTCTATACATGTGATATTTATATACTTTTTTTTCTGATTATAAAAATAATACATATATTTCATTGCCCAACCATCTCTAGAGAACTACTGTGAACAGTTTAATGACTTTATTCTGGATTTTTTCCTTTGTATATATAAATATTTTTAAACAAAATTAATCTATATAGGTTATAACTTTTTCTACAGATTGTAACTTGATTTTTGCATTAGTGGCATCTTGGTGGTTTAATCTACTCTGTCCTCTTTGGTGGCCTCTGAATTTTCCCTCAAATGAATGTGTCATAATACAGCCAGTCTTCTGCTTGTTAGATAATTAGATTTTATCTTTTTTCTAACTCTCCGTGGCCACTGTATTAGTCGATATTCCTTGCTTGTACACAAAAGAAAATAAGTCAGACTAGCTTAAGCAAAACAGAGGAGGAACCCTAAACTTCAGGTAGGAATGTGGGCATGTATTGGGAAAGGACACGAAGCAGGAGGTACAAACTGTCAAGACCCCAGGAAGTGTCTGTTTCTCTGTGCGTTTGCTTCGTTTGTCTCATTTTTCCGCCTTCCCCGCTCCCTTCTCATCCGCTGTTTTCTTCTCCGTGCTTGTGGTGTAGAGAGCTGTGCCTGCCCCAAAGCCTCTGGGTCCCGTATTCCAGCTGCGTGGTGGCCTCTGAACCTTCATTCTGGCTCCCATAGAAAGATCAGCTGTCCATGCCTGGTCCACTCAGCAGGGAGGAATGGGCTAGGTCTCCATGATGTGCTGTGGTATTGGAGCCTTAACTCCTCCCACGGAGGAATGAGCTCCAGGAGTGGTTGAGGGTAGGGGAGCTTATTAAGCTAAATGGAGCTGCTGAAATCCACCTACCACATGAATAATGCTGCAGGGAAAGAACAGCGTTGTATTGGCTCATTTATGCAAATACTCATCTGAAATTATTTCCCAGCATTTGATAGTTAAAAGACACACTTAAAGTCTCAGTAGATAAGTTCTACAAGAAGTATGTTCTAATTTATACTCCACAAACAGTACATGCATTTCCCTTACCCATTACTGCTGATGGTAGTTTGTCTTGGTCAGACTTGTAAGTAAAAACTCTCACTTGAGCATGATGGCACAGTCTTGTAATTCTAGCTACTCAAGAGGCAGAGGCAGGAGGATTGCGAGTTCAAGGCTCACCTGGGCAACTTAGAACATGTCTCAAAGTGACAAAAATTTAAAAAGCTGGGGATGTAACAGTATAAAAGTTCTGGATTCAGTCTCCAGTACAAGGAAAAAAATCTCATTGCTGTTTTAACTTCTTTAGTTTCCAGAAAAGATGAGCATCTTTTACTGTGTTTGATAGCTGTTGGTATTTCTAATGTAATTTCTTTTTCAGGTTATTTTTGCCCAGTTTAAGAATTTGGCAAGGTCCCCCTTTTCATTTGTATAAAGCAGCCCTTTGTATGAATGTGTTAGTGTTTTACTTTTTTTAATGTAGTAGAAAGTGGACAATTTTTATGCAACCACAATACTTTTTTGGATCTTCTATAGTTTTGTGTCAATCTTAGTGCATCCTTCACTATTTTAATATTATAAAAACATTCACCTGTTGTCTTCTAGTATTTTATTGATGCACTCTTTACATTTAAGTCTTTGATCCTTGTTGAATTTGCTTCAATTTTAGGACTAAACTAGGGATCTAGTTTTTGGTTTTTTTTTTAATGGCCATTGGACGCATTTGTTGAACAGGAGTATTTCCCTAGTAATTTGCAATATTTTATTAAATAAATTTCTGTAAATATTTAAATATGCACTGTCTCTTTTCTTATACTGTATTGATCTGGCATTCTTGTGCCTGTATTCCTCTACTACCCTGGGCTTGTGACATCTATTAAAATGAATGGCTAAGCAGGAACAGGCAAATGTATCTCTGCTGGATTAATAGAATAAGTGGTTCTATCTTTAATAATTATGTTACCTATTATACTGTGCAATATAAATTAATTATAAAAAGTAAATGATTTTAACATAGTGCTGTGTATTCTAGAGAAACAAAAGTTAACCAAGAATCTTCTAATACGTTCCCACCGGCTTGAACCACTGGTACATTCATGACTGTCCCATTGGTGGAACAGGCTGCCTGATGGGACAGTTGTGCGTGTACCATGGTGGTTCAAGCCACCTGGCGGTGACATAGAAATTACAGCACCGTCACAAATGTGTTAAGTCTGCTTTTGACTGGGATTACATGAAAAATTTTTATTTTGTCGTTTCTGTGTTTGTTTTGCAAGAAATATAGCATATCCTTTCAGAAAAGTTTATTAAGAATTTTTTTTTAAAAAGCTTCTATTTACAAATGTCTTTATTATTCAGAGCATAGGAAATTTTTTGATGGAATTTCAAGTGAAAAATGTTCCTTCAGAAAGAATTGCAACTCAGAAGATCCTGTCTGTGATAGGAGAGTGCCTTGACCACTTTGGCCCTGGTTGCGTGGGTGTACAGAAAATTCTCAATGCCCGGTGTCCACTCGTGAGGTTCTCCCACCAGGCCTCTGGATTTCAGTGTGATTTGACTACTAACAATAGGTATGGTCACTTTAGTTTATCATCTTAAATGTGAATATTTTAAGGTGTTAGCTTAGATATAGTGGCTTTGGACTCTTAGAAGTGCTTCAATAATACTTTTTAAACATTTGAGTACTTCGATTGGAAAGTAAGAAATTCTATTTCTTTCATTATACCTACTGATAATTTGGTATTGCTAACAATGTATCGTATTAAAGTGTTAAACACACCTACTAGTGAAATATGTTACTTGGATATCCTGATAGTGTGCAGATTACCTGTTTATAGTCTAAGTCTTCTGAGTATATTTAAGAGAATAAAGTAGCAACTTGAGTTTGACTTCTGAACTTCCTTCAGGTGTAGTCAGCTTTGTGTACTCAGTGAATGTGGTGTGTGCTTAGGTCAGAAAGTGTTCTAAACACCTTAAGACCGGACAGTTTTTTCTTCAGTATATTTGCATTGTATTGCTGTAGCATCTTGGTTGCTTAAAAAAAACAGAGGAGGAATGACAATTTTTTATACTCTGAATAACTTCTGCACATTCAAAATAAATTCACTTCTCAATTGAGGAGTTTATTTCTTAATTCTGGTATCTACACCTTAAAGTTTGATTTCAATATATTGTCTGTTAGATAAATAGTCATGACTAAATACAGATTCAGAAATCAAAGTAGGGCAGTTTTGATTAAACCTTTGTTTGTTGACAAGCTAATGCTAACTTAGTTCTGGATTTCTCAGTAGCCCATGGAGAGTAATCTTTGTGATTTTGTGCCAATTTTAATATAAAAATAGCATATAATGTACTTTCTGTCATTACACTTTCTGTATAGTATGTAAAGTAGGACAATATAATGTTTGTTTTTATAATAATGTTATTTTCTTTATCTAGTTGGTTCTTTGAGAAATTACAAGACACATTTTGATCAGTAGGAACTTAATTTAAAAATATTTCTGATTAATCTTTGAATTTGCATTTTGACTAGGAAACTTACAAAATAGTTCTTTAAAAGTTTAATTAATTACTTAATAATTAATTAAAGGTGGGGTCTTGCTGTGTTGCCCAGACTGGTCTGGAACTCCTAGGCTCAAGCAATCCTCTGGCCTCAGCCTCCAGAGTAGCTGGGACTACAGGCACGTACCACCACTCCCAGCTCTAAAGTTTCATTTCCTAATGGGCACTTTGTCTTCAGACAGTTTTTATTTTTATAAATATTAGGCTTAAATAATTTTTGCTGTTTCACAAACTACAAGAATTTTAAGACCAAATACTTTTACTGATAAAATAAGTAGAATATTCTGCTCTTGTTTAGGCTGCCTGCTTTCCTAAAACACAAGGAGTGAAACTGCGGGGCAAAGACATGTACCTGTGTCTTTGGCGAGAGTTATAAGAGCTCTGTGTGTTGTACTTATTATTTAAATCATATTTAGGAACTTTTATTTAAAACTCCTACTTTTAGAATTGCATTGTGACTGTCTTAGAAGAATGTTTCAATGGTATTGTGTTTGATATTCAAGTGTTTATATTAAATTTTATATTGGAAATACATAATGCTCTTGATTATTTAATCATGGTATTTTGAGTGCATTCAGACACAGGAAGTATTCAGACATGTTCCCAAATGAATGCTTTATATGACCTTTGGATCATAACTTGGATTTTGAAAATTCTTTTTATGTTTCCAAGGATCGCCTTGAAGAGTTCTGAGCTCCTTTATATCTACGGTACCCTGGACGCACGAGTGAGAGCCTTGGTGTGCAGTGTCCGGTGCTGGGCCCGAGTGCATTCTCTGACAAGTAGCATTCCTGGTGCTTGGATCACAAATTTCTCCCTGACGATGATGGTCATCTTCTTTCTTCAGAAAAGATCACCTCCTATTCTTCCAACTCTAGATACCCTCAGGACCTTAGCAGGTAAGACTGACGGCAGTCTTCTCTGTTTTCTCTTTTGCCATGAGGAAATTGCCATGTGTTACCAAAGCCATCTATATTTACTAGTCATATAATCTGTCATCTTGATCTTTAAATCTAACAAGAAAATAAATCATTTCATCTATGAATCTTAAAATTTCAGTGCTTTTTATTTATTTTTTCTAATGTCCACCAGGGGTCATGAGAGCAGACGTTTTATGAAACTGAGCCTTCAGAATTTTTTGAAAATTCCATTAGCTTTAGTAGACGTTACCAAATAATATTCCAAAGGGTAAGCTCCCCTAAATATTCTATACAAGTCCTAAATTTATTTCTTCACCGACTCCTGATGCAGTCTTCTTTTATGTTGGCCATTCTAGGTGCTTGCATAGTGGCATCATGTCATGCTTTTGATTTTCTTTTTCTCAGTGACTGATGAAATTCAGCATCTTTCCGTGTATCTGTTAGCAATTTGAGTATTTCCTATGAAGTGTCCGTAAGTCTTTTCCCTATTTTTCTTTCAGGGTATCTTTTTTTTATTCATAAGAAATATATAAGGAATTCCTCATATATTCTAAGTATGAGTCCTTTGCCACATATATATGTATTTATTTATATATATGTCTCAAATATATGCACACTGTGGTTGACTTCACTCTTAATAATGTTAACAATCTTCACAGTGATGAAAAGAACTTTTTTTTTTAAGTTTCATTTTAGGCATCTACAGTTAAAGAGTAAAATATTCCACAGGCTTCGTAACAGTAATTTACTCTCTGACCTGTGTCTGGTATCCCTTTTGCCTCTCCCTGTGGGCAGTTAACTACTTTTTTACTTTCAGTTGATTCGTATGTTTTAAACTCTATTTTTAAAAATGCTTGAATTACTGTTTCTTAGTTTTTTTAGGTGTAGACACCTAGACTTCCCTTTGTGGGAGAGGAGAGCTAACTCTTTCCCTCCAGCAGCCTCTCATTTCTCAGTGTAGCTGTATCATAACTGTAGCACGCTCTCTACATTACTATGAGGGTGTAAGCACTATTCCCATCGGACCCATGGAGTAAGCCAAAATTACCTTTTTTGCCCAGCTTTTTAATTTTTTGGAGGTAATTTTTTTAATACTACTTTTTTTTGCCTTGTTTTTTATATATGAACATTAATTGAATCTCAGTGTGGCTACCACTTATGAAGAGACTCGTGGTAGAGGCTTTCCTCAGATGTCTGAGGAGCCTAAGTCTATATCCCCCAGCGCCCTTCAGATATTACACTGCATGTGTTAGTAGAGCAAAACCAAATGGCGAATTCTCCCATATATATAATGACTGCTGATCCGTGGTAGGCCTGCAAGGTTTAGGCCTGTTAATAATTATAATAGATGCTGAATATGGCTATTTTTATAATTTCTAGCTGTTCAAGTTTAGCTCCCAGTAAACTTCCTGTAAAAGTAGGCCATTATAAGAAAATCTGAGAGAAAGATACTAAGTCTTCCTCTGACCTTGATATCTGTTGTGTCCTTCATTGATATGTTTATTAGGAACGCATGTGGCTGCCATAATGTTGCTTTCTTCTCCTTTGACCAGAAAAACTAACCCAAGTGATTTTAGAACTCATAGATGAGATTATACTGTTTCCTCTAGGAATCTGTTAACACCAGTTGTTGCCAGAGTGACCTCTGGGACAAACTGTGAATTATTGTAGTATAATATTGTTTCCTGAAAAATGTGTTAGTTTATCAGTCCGGGTGTCTGAGAATGCTACTCAGTGATTTTTATTCATGATTTACTGTATCATGCTGAAAAATAGTGATTGCTGTGCCAATCCACAGGGATCCAAAGATTCTAAAGAAAGTAAGGAAGTTAGATTTAATAAGTACATAACCTTCATTTTTGAGTAGTTTTTAAGTTCACTTACAGTGACAGAAGGTTTCTCATAGTTAATTAAGGCACTTCATATCTGTTTTCCTCACAACTGTGAGTTCCTATTTCCTGTGTAAATTTTTGACAGTGCTTCCTATTAAGAAGGAGGAAGTCAGTGTCAACAGATTAAACAGTGGCAATGGGGCGTCTGATAGGCTGGGAGTCAGTTTCCCAAGGTAGGCTACCCAACAGGATTTTCTGTTTTATGTTTTATACCTGTGCTGCACAGGACCGTGGCCATGAGCCACCTGGACCTGGTGGCCACTTGAATATGATTAGTATGACTGAGAAACTGAAATTCTAAGTCACAGGTGACTAGTGACTGTTGTGTTGGACTGGGTAGATGTTGTCTAGGTAAAAAAGAGAAGAAGGGAAAGACTTGGAAACCAAGTCATTTCTTAGGTTTGCATGCCTTAGAGGCTTTGAGAAACAAAAATGATCCTGTCTTGAATCAGCATAATTCTTTTGACCTTGAATTTCAATACTTTATGTTAAAAATTCATTTGGTAAAAAGCAATGCTCATAGAGTCTCAGCTTTTTAATCACTATATTCCTAGAAATACCTTAGTGTGGCTCTTATTTTTCTATTAGTAATCCTTCAGTGGGAGATGCATGCCTGAAAAAAGACACAGCTGCCAGAAGACCATCAATATACATGGCTGGTGCTGTGTCACAGAAAATGCAGCTGACAGCCACTTACAATATAAAACATATGCCCAAGTCCCATGAAAGTAATCCAAATATTGCTAAGAATAGAGTGATAAGAAGACTGTCTTTACAAGTGTTTTTTTCTAAAAGGATTTTTAAGAAAGTGTTAAAATTGAAGGCCAAAAAGTTATCTTCCGATTTAAGATAGGATCTTTTTTTATTTATAATTGTTTATTGGTACAGTTTAGATATGCATAATGATCACATTGATCATAGGGAATTTGTACCTTTACATGATATATCATACTTCCTCTTTTTTCTCCATTCCTGTCCCCTCTCTTCAGCCCCTCATCCCCTTCTTATTTACATAGCTTTGTTTCCATTTTATCCTTTTTGTTTCTCATTTTTTTCCTTTCCCTTCCCCCCTCATTTTCCTTTCCCTTTGAACAATTACTTCCTATCTCACAATATCATTTATACATTTTGGTTCTTATTTACACTTTCAGTTTATCACACCAGAGAGACAATGTGATATTTACACGCATCTGATTTATTTCACTTATGAGTATGGTCTCAAGTTGCATCCATTTCCCTATAAATGTCTCAAGTTTATCCTTCTTTATAGCTGAGTACTACTCCATTGTATAAAAATATCACTTTTTTTATCCATTCCTCGGTTGATGGGCATTTGGGCTGTTTCCAAGATTTGGCTGTTACAAAGTGTGCTGCTATAAACATGGGTGCACATATATCACTGTGGTACGATGTTTTTAATTTTTCTGGGAAGATACCCAGAAGGGGAATAGCTGGGTGGAATGGGACCTCTAGTCCTAGTTTTTTGAGGCATCTCCACACTGATTTCCACAATGGTTGCACCAGTCTGCACTCCCACCAACAGTGGAGAAGGGTTCCTTTGGTTGATTTCTGGATGACAGCCATTCTTTCTGGAGTGAGATGGAATCTCAGTATTGTTTTAACTTGCCCCTCTCAGTGATGTTGAACATTTTTCATGTATTTATTTGCCATTTGTATTTCTTCATCTGAGAAGTGTGTATTCATCTCAGATGCCGATTTTTTCATTGGGTCTTTGAATTTGGTGGGTCTGATTTTTTTTAGTCCCTTATATGTTCTAGATATTAGCCCTTTGTCTGAAGAACAACTAGCTAAGATTATTTTCCCACTCTGTGGGTTGCCTTTTCACTCTGTTGGTGATTTCTTTTGCTATGCAAAAGCTTTTTAATAAGATGAGATCCCAGTTGTTGATTCTTTGTAGTATTTCCTGCTCAGTTAAAATTTTGTTCATGAAGTCTTTGCTTACACCTATGTCTTCAACAGTTCTACCTATTCTCTCTTCCAGCAGATTCAGTGTTCTGTTTTAATATTTATTTATTTTTCTTTCTTCTTTTTTCTTTTTTCTTTTTTGAGACAGCGTCTTGCTTTGTAGTTCAAGCTGGCCTCAAACTCGCAGTGATCCTCCTGCCTCAGCCTCCCAAGTGCTGGGATTACAGGCATGTGCCACCACACCCTGTTTTAATATTTAGATCTTTGAAAAGATAGGATCATTTTTGTTTCTCAAAACATAGTTCTTCAGTATACTGTAAGTTGTATAGTAGAGCACATAAAATGTGCTATTAAAATTATGTTTGAACCTAAAATAGTTTTTGAGAAATCATATCAGTAGCTGGTCTTAATAAAAAGTAACAAAAATCACAAAAAAGGAGACAAAAGTTTGTAAGAACCTTGTGATCTTCTAGGCATTCAGAATCAAATATCAGCCATCACTCAGATTAATGATTATGTGCCCACTGTGTGCCACATACCATTGTTGTGGGCCAGACACAAGGAGGAGGGCAGTAACAAGTAGAACGGAGAGAGCGTTCAGTCCCAGACTAGGGAAGGGGGGAGTGGGCAGCATGTACAGAATCAGAGTGCAGATGGGCAGCGGGCAAAATGGGCATGCGCAGGCTGTGACATGCTTTCAGCGTGGAGGTGGCCATCAGCTGGATCTTTGAAGAGTGGGAGCTTGTTCTTCACAAGAGAGTATTATGTTTTGTGTAGTAGAAGTGGGTTAGAGTGGGTGAGTGATTTCATAGTGTTACATGTCAATAATTAGGAGAATGATTACCTCTAGATATGTAAATACTGTTTAAAAGTTGATTGCATAATTCTAGTGCATTGTTACTGGTTCGGTTTGACGGAATTAACTGGGTTTCAGTTAATCTAAAGCGCTGCATTCTAGAGATTGCCTGAAGTTTTTAAATACTGTTAGAACATTCAGTTTGTGTCATATACAAGTCATTGTACAAAATTGCACAAAATGGTGGTAAAAATAGAAATAGAATCTAAATACTGATTCAGAATGTCATGAAAGATAAAAACTCCCTACTTTTCATTGGTTATTGTAAAACTGATTTGTTCCAGAATTGTTGGGTTGTTAGAGAACATAATTCTGGTATGGTAAGGAAAATGTTCATTTTACTGTAGGATTGTTAGTCTCAAATCTTTTTAAAATTGAGTTTTAGATTTTATTAATCGTAAATATACGTATAACACTAATAGTAGGACATATTCATATATAACAGATTTATTTAAATCAGATTTCTTTTTTTAAGTAGGTAATATAATATGAAATATTGTTCAATTCTATTTAAGATGCAGAAGATAAATGTGTAATAGAAGGCAACAATTGTACATTTATTCGTGATTTGAATAAAATTAAACCTTCAGAAAACACAGAAACACTAGGTAAGTGTTTTTCTTTTTCTTTATTCCCTTTCAGATTCAAACAAACTTTCCTCTTATTTTCCTTGTTTTATTTTCTTGCAGAATTACTATTGAAGGAATTTTTTGAATATTTTGGCAATTTCGCTTTCAATAAGAATTCCATAAATATTCGACAGGTAAATGTTTTAGTATTTGGTTATAAGGTATTTTGTCTTCTTCCATACTAATATTTTTCATCAGTTTGCAGAGAACTGTAACAGACGTTGTTTCATTTCAGCTGCACAGGAGTATGTAGTGAAAAGGCGGTTGATGCGCAGAGGAGCCGCCTGACTGACGAAGCTCAGTCGTCTAGCTAGAGCGAAAGGAGGCTCCGTTAACATCTGCCTTTTGTCAGGATGCTGCACACCTGTGGCCTCACTCGGTGCTTGCTAATATTGTATTCTCTAAAATGCTCTAAAATACTCTAAAATTCTCTAATATCCTGTAAAGTTTTCTGGAAGGCATAACTTTACAGGTGTTTCTAAGCTGGATTTGTGTTCCTGTGGAATACATTTGGTACAGAGTCATAAGGTTAGATTTTAGTGATCCCCTCAGTTCACGTCCTTAGAACTTAATTTATCTAGAGGCTGTGAATCTGTGATTTTGGTTCTTCTGAGTACATTAGTTCAAATGATAGACGAGTATCAGCCTGGGCAGAACCTCGGGCAAAGTGTGTCCACACCCGGGGGATGCTTGGGATAGCGCTCTCTTTGGGTTTATTCTGTGCAGCATTTGGGCCCAGATACTCTTGTGTGTTGTCTTCGCTTCTGTCCTGCGGGTGGAGGCCGTTAAGGTGTGGGATGGGAGAGGAAGGGATGCTGAGAGCTCTGGAATGTGATCTCAAAGGAAAAGGTCACCAAGCGGGAGAGTTCTTTGTCCCTTTCTTCGGGGGTGGGGATTAAACCCGGGGCCTTCACACTGAGCTCCCTCTCCAGACCTTTTTAAAGTTTCAGTTTGAGGAAGTATCTTAAGTTGACCAGGCTGGGCTCAAACTCATGACCCTCCTGCCTTAGCCTCCCAGAGTGCTGGGATCACAGGCATGCGCCATGACGCCCCGCTTCTTTACCTTTCGGTTCTTAGGGTTCAGAGGTGATAGGCAGGCAGGATGCCTGCTGAACTGTGGGTGGAAGAAGCTAGGGAGGAGCCTGAGGCCGCTCAGGATGCTTTTCAGATATTCAAGCGGCATTTCTATGTCATTTGAAAGGGGACGAGGTGTATAGGGTTACTGCTGTTGCTTTGATTCATAGCTTTTATTCCTGTGAGGTGTGGATGATTTGGGGGAAGTGCCTTTCTGTTGGAAACTTTAATGCTTTAATCCTTTATTGTTCTCTTCCTTTCTCATTTCTTCCTGGGAAATGGTAATTGCTACGTATATTTAAGATATCTAGTTCTGTGTATTTCTGTTCCCCCTGTAATAGGTATGATTTTAGCAGCTCTCAAAAATAAATGCTGGGTCGGTGAGATGGCTCAGCGGCGTAAGCGCCTGCCCGGCAAGTGCGAGGGCCCGAGTTCAACTCCCAGAACCCACATACGAGAAAAGGGCCGGTGACATCGCTCAGCGGCACGGGCGCCTGCTGGCGTGCGAGGTCCTGAGGTTGACCCCCGGTACCCACCAAAAAAAATAAAATAAAATAAATGCCTCTTCTTCTAATTTTCTGCAATTTTTCTTTTTCCCCTTTTCAGTTCTGGCTTGTTAGGTAAAAGTTACATTATTTAAAAATTATCCTTATCGTTGACCTAGTCCAGGTATCTGTCATTCGAGCTGTGACTTCATCATCCATAGATCATAAAGCTGTTACATTTTCCCCAAAGAATACTCATAAAATTACAGTGGGACAAAGACGGAAGTACACACATACCCAGCTTTCCAGGGAAGCAGTTCTTTACTCCATAAAGTTAGTGCTGGGATTTTATGTGTTTTTGACACTTAAGCTCTTCCTGTATTTATAGATTTTTCTCTTCTGTGTCATAACCTATAGGGACGAGAACAAAACAAACCTGATTCTTCTCCTCTGCACATTCAGAATCCTTTTGAAACTTCTCTCAACATAAGCAAAAATGTAAATCAAAGCCAGCTACAAAGATTTGTAGAGTTGGCCAGAGAAAGCGCCTGGGTTTTACAGCAGGAAGATGCGGATCCACCTTCCCCGTCAAGCAAGCAGCCCTGGGGGCTGGCCGCCCTGCTGCTGCCGTCTGCGGCACAGAGTAAGAAGGTACAGAAGAAGCCTCCGAGTGAGAGAATCAAAAGCCTGTTAGAGTCCGTGAAAAGCAACAGTACACAAAGTTCCACAAACACCAACGGGAAGCGAACAGTTAGCACCCAGACATAATGGCTGCTATTTTGTGTTAAGAACTGGTTTTATCCTGTGAAATGGCCTGTGCAGTACCTAGAACTGGTGTCCCAGACTTCTGCAGACCTCGGGTATCATCTCATGGCACTTTCCACAATCGTCTCATTGCCAACCCCCCCTGCCCACCCTGACCTGAAGTTCTGGAACATTTTCAGTCTGACCAGTCTGGTACATAGGTGGCATTTTATTAAACATAAGTCACAAGGATCGGATGAAAGAAGATTGGAGTGAACTTTGAATGAGCTACACAAAGTGAGTGGTAAAAGTCAGTTTTAGAATTAAACCATTGTTGATATCTATTAGTCCCAGGTTGGAAAACATTTAAAAGGACTTCTAGTTATGTACATATGAAGATAAATACAATAAAGCTTCAAAATTTGGTAGTACTCTTTAGTATGTATTTTTCTGTTTTTCAAGCAAAGTATTCTTACATATAAATTAAAACAGATTGGGGGCTGGTGAGATAGCTCCGCGGCATAAGCGCCTGCCTGGTAAGCGCGAGGTCCTGAGTTCGACTCCCGGAACCCACATATGAAAAAAGGGCCGGTGATATCGCTCAGCGGCACGGGCGCCTGCTGGCGTGCGAGGTCCTGAGGTCGAGTCCTAGTACCCACAAAAAAATAAAATAAATTAAAACAGGTTGGTATTGACACCCCAAAATATTTTTAAAATATATGAGTGCAGATACTTTAGTCACTACATTCGAGGTGTTCTAAGTTAAATATATAAAAATATGGATATATCATGTTCTAAAATACTATTTTTCCTGTTTTCAAAAAACCACAGCCAGGTGTGGTGGTGCGCGCCTGTAATCCCAGCACTCAGGAGGCTGAGGCAGCAGGATCACCATGAGTTCGAGGCCAGCCTGGGCTACATAGTGAGTTCAGGGCCAGCCTGAACTCCAAAGCAAGACCCTGTCTCAAAAAAACCATGTTTCTGCTAAAATATAATACAGTATTCCCAATATGTCTTCACTTCTTTTGAGAATTCTCTCCCTACTGTAGGAAGAGAGGGAGGAAGGCTAGAGAGAGAAACCTGTAACTTTCAGTTTAAGAAGCAAATAATGTTATTCACTCTTTCCAGGCCCTAGCTGCTATGTTTTAAAATCTTGATAATAGTGTCTGCTTCACTAGGTTTTTGTGAAGTTGAGGTACACAGGATTGAAATAGGTCACATGTGAAATATCTTTTAACCTGAAATGCTTAGAAACAGATGTGCGCCAGACTCTTTTGGATTTTTCTAACATTTGCCTGTACATAATAAAGTATTGAGGATAGGACCCAAGTCTAAACATAAAACTAATTTATGGTTCATGTATACCTTATAGATACTCTGAAGGTAATTTTTTTACAATACATATAATAACATTGTACATGAAACAAAGTTTGGGGGTAGAATTTTTCACTTCTGGGATCATGTTAACATTTGAATTAGCTAATTTGAATTAGATAACCAACCTATAGAACTGCTCTTTAGGTATGACTTTCAAGTGTTTGTTGTATGTAATTATTTTTCCTGCTATTCAAAATTCAAATTCAAAGTTTGTAGTGGTTTTAAGAAATTTTGCTCTTAAATTTTAAGTTAAATTATAATGAACCCTACTTGGGATATTTTGAGAACCTCAGTAATGGAACTGTTATGAAACAAGTAAATTCTGTGTCCACATGGCTGTGCTGTTGGATTTTGCAACTGAATCCAAATAAGTAGCACTGTCTTTTTCTTTTTAATACAGGCAGTGTCGTGAAATAAATTGCATTCTTCATTTGTTCTTTAAGTTTACTTCTTCGGGCTAGAAATCAGTACTGATTTAAAAAGTTTATAGTGAAGAGTTTCTAAGTGATGATTTTTCTTTCTATTTGTAGATGTTCGATCAGACATTCTCTAGCTTGGCATTAAATCTAGTGTTTATTTAAACAAATAAAATATGTGTGTGTATCAGCATTTTCTTTTTTATAATTTATAGGATGAACTTGACACATAGGTCTATTTTGCTTTTCAGAATGAAATTTAATTATGTGGTGAATTTTAATCTTGAAACATTTTTAATATACTGTTTTAAATTCTATTTAAGAGCATAGACTTCAGATAAATGTATTTTCTTATAACTTCAGTGTATCATGTCCCCAATTTTTAGTGCAATTTTTGTATCACAGGGATAAACCTGCAATTATTTCCCATTACTATTAATTAAAACTAATTGCAATAAAAATAATTTTTGATGTTTTTCTTCTCTAGTTATCTTTAGGCTTTTATTCAGTAGCTGTCACCTACAATATATTTTATGTAGTATATGAAAATAGTTTGATACAAGATTACCTAGATCAAATTGATTTCAGCCATGTTCATTTCAGATTTTATAGCCCACTAGTATCATTCTTGAGGTTATTACTCATCTTTAGGAAATTAGAAAATTGGCCAGAGAAATCCTAGGAAACAAGTAAGTAGCTTGAGACATTCTAGAAAAACAATGTGTATTCTATCACATTCACAAAACTCTAGTGATTATAGTGTGGAAGGGCAAGTAAGGTCAGTTGAAATAAGGCATTTTCCCTACGGTTATTCACTACTCACCTCTTCTTTCTTTCGCTCTTTACTTTTAAGAGAGGAGGATTAGATCGTTCATTTCATGTTCCTGCGATTTCCTTGACCTCAAAATTACAGCCACATTCAGCTCCTTACAGTCTGCTGGTGCCATTCGTAAGGAAAGTGCAGTAGCACATAGCAGTAAGCAAACTGACTGCAGTAAAGCTGTCAAAAGCAGCCAAGCAGACGCACCTTGTCCATACAGCAATGCTCAGCTTTCTGGATTTGGGTGGTCAATTGGTAGAAGCTGTCATTGTGTCTCGGGTCAGTCTGTCCCTTCAGTAAATGTTATAGGAGTGGAATGTTCAAAATGTTCTGGAAGGGAAGAGAACGTGGCTCGCTGGGATGGTCAGCTAGGGTGGAGCAGATGTTGAAGGGAACGTGGGAAGACGGGTTGAGGGTTATCGCCCTGGGAAGGGGGAACAAGGTAGATAGGAGTTAGGGGGAGCACATCTGGAGACCTGGGAAGTCAGACCAACTGGGATAGTTTTCACCATGGTGCTCAGAAGAGTGAGGCCGAGTGAGGTCGTGGAAGACTGCGGGTTAAGGAGGCTGAGTTTATCTCCAGGGGTAAACCGTTGACGCTTCCTGTGTGCGTGCCCACGCACATGGGAATAATAAAAATTAGTGTTCTAGGAAATTAATCTGTTGATAAGTAGCTTTAGATCACTGTTCCCTTTTTTCTTTTAGTAGCAAAGTTGAGTACCATAGGCCCCATCATTAATTTAAATAGAATTTGACTATTAATTTTCCACAAAGGTCCAGAAGCTGACTCTTTTCCCTAGAAGAGTCTTCCTTAGTATTTAGTAAGAAACTAAAGCTTAAGTTTAAAGCTATCAACAGAAAACAACAGGTCATAACATATAATTTTATGTAAAACCTTATTAATGAGAAAATTCTTTGCAACATATACTTGGAAAGTAATGAAAACATGACCAGAAATTGCTTTCACCTTGGTATGATGTTGGGAAATTTATTTTAAGTACTTGAAAGGCTTATTTTGGTTTCCATGCTGAATTCAATTACTTGTGGATACAGATTCCAAAGAATATAAATATTACAGTGTTCCTTTGGAATTCCCATGGAGTAACTCCCAGAAAATGTCTGTTGTGGATAGAATCTTTAATCTGTAGTATCTGTGATCCAAGATATATAAAATCACCACAGATTATTAAAAAATACACTTCATATTTTAAATATGATTGCTAATGTTTTATATCTTGTGTATGTGTATGTATCCACCCACTTTAAGATTAAAGACATTATTCATTTTTTACTCTTAGATAAACACATTTAAACTTTTTTACCCCACAGGCAAAGGTTTTAAGCTTTCAGAATGTGCTGAGGCCTATTTTAAAGAGAGTATCAGATAACGGCTTGACACTGGAAATAACGTACGGTTGAATATGTGATCTGCTAAATACAGGAAAAGCATCATGTGAGCATTTGGAAAGTTTTGGATTTCAGAGCATTTTGGATTGTGGACTTTCCAATTAGACATTCTGAATGGGTAAAGTTTGTGCAGATATTCCATAGTCTGAAAAACTAAAATCTAAAACACGTTTGGTCCCAAGCATTTCACATAAGGGGATATTCAGCCTGTATCTAATTTGGAATAGGTCAAGTCTAAGTTAACAAAAAATAAAGTTCTGAATTATTTTTGTCTGGCTTTATTTTGAAGTATGCAACATTGAAAACTTACTGTAATATATGTTGTCAAATGGAGCAGATTAGTAAGATCACAAATTATCTGCATGATGTTCCCTGTCACTAAAATTTTTGAACATGTTAAAATGGTTAGGGACAGTGGAAGTCCTGAAGTGGAAGTGGAAGATTCCTGAAGCTGTTCCTATTACAAAGTTACTGGTTCTTGACTTAGTTTAATGTAGCTTAATGACTGAGGTTTTAATTAATCTTGGTAAGTTTACTATACCTGGGCTTAGACAGTGGTATGAAAAGGTATAATGGCATGTTCAAGTTCTACACTGTCTTAAAAAGTGCTAGTAAAAGGTGGATTATGAAGCTGGCTGATGTATTATGAGGGAAGCAAGCTTACCAATAGTTAAATAAAATTTCATTATGGAGAACTTTGAACATGAGCAAAAGTAGACTAAAGAATGTAGTGAACTTGTATGAATCCAGTATCTATTTTTACAAATAACTCATGGTAAATTGTCTTTAATTAATAACAGCATCAACTTACTTTTATTTTAAGCAAATTCCAGTAATTCTATCATTTTGTAAGTTTATCAGTATCTTTAAAGGATAAAAACTTTGGTTCTGACATAAGTACAAAACCATTGTCATACCTAAGTGAAAGTTAATTTTTAATAACACCCAATTATTGTCCAATGTCCAGTTGTTTTGTGGATGTTACCGGGTTTTTTTTCCCCAAATGCATTTGTTTGAATCAGGATGCAGTCATAGCCCATGTAATGTGAATGACTGATCTGTTTGAGTATTTTTGACTCTAGGTTTCTTCATGTCTTTTTTCTCCCTTAGTTTATTCAAGATACAAGGTCATTTGTTTGACAGTTTCCCACAACGTGGATTGTTCTATTTATATCAGCATATAGTCATACATGGAGTTGCTTGATGTTACTTAATTACTTAAAATAACTTTTATTAGTTTTAGAAAACTGATCTGTTTCTATTCAAATACAGCTTTGACTCCATTAGCCTTTATTCCTCCATTAGCCTTTATTCCTTAGCCTTTATTCCTAGGATTCCAGCTACATTTGTTAGAACTTTTTGCTGAATACCTTGTCTCTTACATGCTTTCTTATTTTTCCTATCCTCTTGTCTGCGTTCTAGTAATTTACTTCTGACCTATATTATAGTTTACCAATTTTTCTCATTGTCTAATTTGGCTAATTGTGTCTAATTTTTAAAATCCATTTATTCTTTTTTTTTTTTTTTTTTTTTGTGGGTACCAGGGGGTCGAGCTCAGGACCTCGCGCGCCAGCAGGCGCCTGTGCCGCTGAGCGATATCACCGGCCCCTTTTTCGTATGTGGGTTCTGGGAGTCGAACTCGGGCCCTCGCGCTTGCCGGGCAGGCGCTTAAGCCGCTGAGCCATCTCACCGGTCCCCCATTTATTCTTGAGTAGTTTTTATTTTCAGTTCTAGAATTTCCATTTGGTACTTTTTCACATTTTTTTTTCAATTTTCTGTCAAAACCTTCAGGTTTTTGATTTTCTTTTATTACACACAGTTGATTGGAAACCTGTGCTTATAGCTAAATCATCTAGTTCTGTCTGGATCTGTTCATATTTTTATCATACTTATTGTCTCCTAGTATACCTGCTGGTGGTGTTGGTGGTGATTTTGTGTTTTGACATTGTAAAAAATAGGAATTACTTCGAGGGAGGTTGACATTTTTATTCAGAAGGGGTTTGTGTCGCTTTATTCTAGGAAGGGCTTGAGATTCTGAATTTGGATTCAGTTCCAGGTAGTAAGTCTTTACTCCCAGAGTGTAGCGATGTGGTGGTGAAGGTCTCCAGCCAAGCCCCTCCTTGGTAGCCAGAGCTTATTTGTGTCTGCCATCCATGCAGTTCCTTCGAGACATCTGCTCAGCTCTGAGCTGCCCTGTCAGCAGGTGTCCCTGGGGGTAAGGGCAGACCCAAAGGCTGGGTAAATGGGGAAGGGAAGAATGGTTGAAGAGAGGGGTGGGTAATGGAAAAAATAGAATAATTAAGACCTATTATGTACAGGTACAAATCCCCTAAGAGGAACGTGATCATTATGGCTAATATATACTAATAAAAGTAATTTAAAAAATTTAGAAACAGATAATACACTACACTTTCCAGTGTAATTTGAACTTTTTTCTTTTTAAAGCAAAACAGATTTTAGTTACACAGAATTTAAAATAGACTGTATTTATGTTTCTACAGTCCTATAACTTTTCAGTGCTTCCTGAGCACTGAGTTCTGATGCTTCACGAGACTGATTTTGTTTTGCCCAGTTTTTCTAGTAGTGTTCAGTGAGAGCTGCTGGATGTTACCTGGGCTGCTGTTACTAGAAACCGTTGAGTTCTTTTGGATTCCAGTTTCTGATTGCTGGACACTTCTTTAACCGTATGGAAATGTGTATCATTCAGCTAGTCCGCTTCCTTGTAAGGAGCTTTCAGATGATGCCCCTCTTGCCGCCGCCTGTGCAGCTGGGCTCGAGCACAGCGGCAACAGCTGCCTGGCGCGACCGCCTGGTTCACCGCCGAGGAGGCAGAAATTGCCAGCGTGTATTTCTGGTCTGCGATTTCCTCACAGAGGGTTTTGTACATGCCAATTCAAAACTTAGATTTATGCCATGTGTGAATACGTGGACAAGTTTCCAAGTAAGATTGGGAAAAATACCTTCTTTTCCCAACCAGATTGAGACACCTCAAACAACCAGGAAATAGAGTATTTCTTCCAGTTTTCCAAAATATTTATTTGGGCTGAGACCAAAAATGAAGCATTTTAGGCCAAAGTGCTTTTTGAAAACGTTCTGATTTATAAGAAAGTTTAGAAAATCTCTTTTGGACTTTGAACATATGTTATTATCAGGGTATTTTCTCATCAACAAAATATTTAGTGCATTTTTTACATAGGTGGAATAACAAGTATATATTAGAGTCATTTATTTCTATGATATGTGATTATTTCGTGGTTGTTTTTCAGCTGTGTTATCAGCCTACATTTATTTAGGTTTAAGAATTAACAATTAGAAAATTTTGAGTTATCAACTTGTATTTATCACTTGCTGCATATATTTTCATATTACTGTATTAGAGAATTTTAATTGAAATCTTTTAATATTTAACAGATACTTCATGTAAACCCTGACATTATTTTTCTTTATGTTGAGTGCTCTGGACAAAAAGTGCTTTAAACTTCTTGATTCTTCAGGATCAAGGAGTTTAGGTCAATTTGTGTTTATTTAGGAGCAAATTGTGTTAAGCAATATTTGAATTAAATGTGCTTTAAAATGTTTCTTAATTTTAAAACCTTTTGCAGTTCCCATTTTCTATGCAATATTAGCTATACTTGATCTTCTAGAGGAAGAAAGATTTGACTGTGATTAAATATGTGCAATACCATCCTGGTGTAAATTTTATTCATAGATTAATAAAATATGTGGAGCATGATTTAGGAGGAAATATTTTAGGACATTAAATTTAGTTACATAAGCTATGATCTATTTTAAATTCTGTGCAACTAAAATCTGTTTTGCTTTAAAAAGAAAAAAGTTCAAATTACACTGGAAAGCGTAGTGTATTATCTATTTTAAATTTTTTTTTACTTTAATTAGTATGTATTAGCCATAATGATCACATTCCTCATAGGGGATTTGTACCTGTACATAATAGGTCTTCATTCTATTTTCCCATTACCCACCCCTCTCTTCAACCATTCTTCCCTTCCCCATTTACAAAAGCTTTGTTTCCATTTTTTATTTTTGTTCCCATTATCTAATTTTTCCTTTTCCTCTCCCCCTACCCTTGTCCCCTTCCCACTGAATGTGTTCTTCCTGCTTCCCAGTGTCTGTCCTCCATTATGCTTATTCCTTTGGTTTTTTCACACAAGAGAAACAGTGCGACATTTAAACCTGTGTGTGATACATCCAGTTACCCAAAAAGTGACTCAAAGTTATCCTTCTTTTTGACAGAATAGTATTCTATTGTATATAAAAACCACATTTTCTTTATCCATTCATCTTTTGATGGGCATATGGGCTGTTTCCAAGATTTAGCTATTATAAATTGGGCTGCTATAAACATGGGTATGCATGTATCACTGTGGTACGATGCTTTTAACTCTTTCAGGTTGATACCTAGGAGGGGAACAGCTGGGTCAAATGGAACCTCTAGTTTTAATTTTTTGAGGAATCTCCATACTGATTTCTAGTGGTTGTACTGGTTTACACTCCCACCAGCAATGGAGAAGGTCTCCTTTTCCCCACAGCCTCATCAGCGTTTGTTATTGGTTGATTTCTTGATAATAGCCTTTCTTTCTGGAGATTGAATTTCAGTGTTGTTTTAATTTGCATTTCTCAAATGACAAGTTGAACACTTTTTCATATATTTATTTGCTGTTTGTACTTCTTCATCTGAGAAATGTCTGTTCATTTCAAATGCCCATTTTTAGATTGGGTCTTTAAGTTTGGGAGGGTCTGTTTCTTTTAGTTCTTTATATATTCTAGATGTTAGCCTTTTGTCTGAGGACTAGCCGGTAAAACTTTTTTCCCATTCTGTGCATTGTCTCTTCACTCTGTTGGTGGATTTTTTTTAGCTGTGCAAAAGCTTCTTAATTTGATGTGATATCAGTTGTTGATTCTTTGTAAAATTTCCTGTGTGATCAGGGTTTTGTTCATGAAGTCTTTTCTTATTACATCTGTGTCTTAAAGAGTTTTACATATTCTATCTTTCAGTAGATTAAGTGTTTCTGTTTTTGTATTTAGATCTTTGTTCCATTTCGATTTTAGTTTGGTGCACAGTTAAGATAGGGGTCTAGGTTTACTCTTCGGCGTGTGGAAAGTCAGTTTTTCCAGCACCATTTATTAAAGAGGCTGTCTTTCCTCCAGTGAACATGTTTGGCCCTTTTGTCAGAGATAAGATAGCTGAGTGTGATTGGAGCTGTTTCTCCATCTTTTATTCTGTCCCATTGATCTTCAGGTCTGTTTTTTTTTTTTTTTTGATCTTCACATGCTGTTTTTATCACAGGATTGTGATGTCCCCTGCCTTGTTTTTGTTGCTCAGGTCTCTTCTGTTTCCATATGCACTTTAGGATTATTTTCTCTAGTTTTGTGAGATATGCCATTGGTGTTTTGATTGGGACTGCATTGAATCTGTATAACGGTTTTGGAAGTATAGCCATTTTCACTATATTGGTTCTGCCTGTCCAAGAATATGGGGATGTCTTTCCATATTCTGATATTTTTGATCTCCTTTTCCACAATACTGTAGTTTTCTGTTTCATTTCCTTTGTTAGATTGATTGCTAAGTATTTCATTTTTCTTGATGCTATTGTGAAAGGTATTGTTTCCCTAATTTCTCTCTCAGTGAGTTTGTTATTTGTGTATGGGAATGCTATTGATTTTTGAGTGTTGACTTTGTATACTCCTATTCTGCCAAATTTGTTTATTAATTCTGGGACTCTTTGAGGGAGTTTTGGGGGTCTTCTATATAGAGTATTATGTCATCAGCAAATAATGATAATTTAATTTCTTCCTTCCCTATTCATATTCCTTTTATTTCTTGTCTAATTGCTCTAGCTAATGTTTCCATAACTATATTAAATAGGAGTGTTGATAGTGGACATCCTTGTGTTGTTCCTGATTTTAGAGAGCTTTCAGTTTTTGACCATTTAGTATGATATTGGCTGTTGGTTTGTCATAGATGGCTTTTATCAGATTGAGATAAAGACCATCTAGTCCAATTTTCTGTAGGATTTTTATCATGAATGGGTGTTGGACTTTGTCAAATGCTTTTTCCACATCTATTGAGATGATCATGTTGTTTTTGTCCTTATTTCTGTTCATGTGGTATATTACATTTGATTTGCATATGTTGAGCCATCCTTACACCCCTGGGATGAATCCTACTTGGTCATGGTGTATAATCTTCTCAATGATTTGCTGGGTTCTATTTGCCATTATCTTGTTGAGGATTTTTGCATCTGTGTTCATTAAGGAGATTGGCCTGTTCTCTTTGTTTGGTTGGAACCTTCTCTGGTTTTGGTATCAGGGTAATGCTTACTTCCAGAAATGACTTTGAGAGTATTGCTCCCCTTTCTTTTTTCATTAAAGAGTTTGAAGAGGAATGGCATTAGTTCTTTAAAGTTCTTGTGAAATTAGCAGTGAATCCATCAGGACCTGGGCTTTTCTTTGTTGGTAGTTTTTAAAAAAATTACTACCTAAATTTCATTGATTGATATTGGATTACTTATAATTTTTATATCCTCTTGGTTCAGCTTTGGTAATTCATATTTATCTAGAAATCTGTCCATGTCTTCTTAGTTTTCCATCTTCGAGTACAGGTTCTCAAAGCAGGTACTTATCAGTAATAACAATAGCATCAAACAGACTAGAAAATGACAAACTGTGATAAGTAATAATTAACCACTTTTAACCATTGGTACAAGATTTATAGTTATATAACAAAATCTAAGACAAATCAGAAAATTATTTAAGGAAATATGCATTCAGTAGAGTGATTTTACCCTAAGGGGAGAAAATTTAAAAGGGAGAAGAGGAAAAAATAGGGACATGAAGAGAAAGAAACTAAAGCAAGGTTGAAGAATAAAGGAAGATTACCCAAGCCTCAGGAAACTGGGTGAAGACAGGAGGGAAAGAAGGAAAAAACAAAATAAGAAACAAAAGAAAAAACTAAAAACAATGTTCACACATAAAAAACAAAAACAAACCAAATGAACAGAAATGAAAAAAAAAGAAGAAAGAAATTTTCTCTGTGATTTCAACCCTGTGGTTATCTTCTGGGGTCTACAGTTTTGGGGCAGTGTCCAATTCAGGGTGTGACTCTGCTCTCACTGGTAGACAAAGGAGGCAGTCACAGCCCAAATCCATGCCAGATAATCCAGGCAAGTTTGCAGTAGGATTAGGGCAGGGTTGCCTGTTCTGGTACTTTCAAATCCACAGAGGATCAGGCTGATCCTGGCCTCTGGTCTTGGGGTTGGGGCTTTAGTCATTTAGCTTGTAACACATTGGATGTCCCTTGCCGGCCTGACCATGGCTCCCTGATCCTGGACGTCTTCCGTGGTTGTCTCTTACCCAGTCACTGTGGGAGTTTAACATTGGGAGCCCTGAGATTAAACCAACCCATGGCTGCTGAGTCCCAGGTTCAATTGGCCCCTCCCTAAAATGGCATCTGACCAAGCACTCTCCAGGGGATACAACAGTCTCTCGTACTGGAGTCACTCACCAGCTATTATAGCATACAGCATCCGCTGCTCCATTCCACTGCTGTCTTCTCCCTGAAGGCCTCTGGAGTCTCCCACTTTTGCTGTGTCTCTGTAGGTTTGATCTTCCTTTCTCATGCCACAAGCCAGGAGCTGGGGAGAAAGTGCCAATTGCCCCTTTTTCTGTGTTGTGATCTGTCTCTTCAGTTTCTCTCTGTGCTCCAATTTTCCTTTCAGATCCTTCTTGGGTCCCAGAGATCTACTACCCTCTTCTTTTTTTCCCCAAGTTGTTATTTTCCAGTGTCTGGATTCTGAATCTTGGAGATGTTGATTTGTTGCTGCTTACCACTCTGCCAGCTTCCCAAAAGTCCCTCATGTATTTATTTTCTAAGATTTCAAAAGCATATCCAATCACACGTTTAGGAAATTTTTGAAATCCTAGTTTTAGCCTTTCAACTTAAGGACACCATCTAATTGTCTAACCCACACTTAAAACTACTTAGGAACACTAATTTGGTTACATATTTCTTATAGTACCACCTTGGTTCAAATGGAGTTCTTTTCTCTAATGTGGATTAAATGATAAAGGATCTACTATGATGCATGGCACACATTTGGTAATGAATAAATGCTACTTTCTTTCCTTTACCTTTTCACATTCTTAGCCTATGATTTTAGTGGTGAGAAAAAGGTATCAAAAACAATTTGAGGTGCCGGTGAGATAGCTCAGTGGCATAAGCGCCTGCCTGGCAAGCGCGAGGGCCTGAGTTCGACTTCCGGTACCCACATATGAAAAAAGGCTGGTGATATTGCTCAGCGGCACGGGCGCCTGCTGGCACATGAGGTCCTGAGGTCGACCCCCAGTACCCACAAAAAAAAAAAAAAAAAAGAACAATATGAGAGCTTGCATTCTAATTCTTTAAATTTTTTCTAAAAGAAAATTCAAAAATGCATAATGTCATAAGCAGAATTCTGTGGTGGCTCCAAGATTCCCAATCTGTGGAGTTTATATCCTGGATAAGCCCTTCCTTTTGAGTATGATTGCAACCTATGAATGTGAATTGTCACTCCTTTGATTCAGTTGCATTCAGTGGCAAAGATGACGGTATAATTTACCTTGTGATTACATGATATGACTCTCTAGCATGCTGAAGAAATTCCTACTTTCTTTGAAGAAGTAAGATCCATGTTATAAGAGGGTCATATGGTGTCTTGGTTATTTTTCTTGTGACTGAGACAAACTACTCAACATTCAAAGTTAAAGAAGGCTCATAGTCTATAGAGGTTTCAGTCCATGGTCAGCTGCTGTAAGGCAAGGTGGCATGGCAGAGGGGCACCACTAGAGGAGAAACAGTCCGTGGTGTGGCAGGACAGGCAGAAGACAGTAAGCAACAAGCAAGGACAAAAGCAGAAGCAGTAGCAAGCCTTCCGTTCCATCCAGACTACCTGCCCTTGGGCGGGTAGCACTCACACCCAGGGTGGGGAACCCTTGATCCCAGCATCACGCTCTTAATCCCAGCATCACATCTTCAATCCCAGAATCACACACCCTAATCTGGCCACCTTCAAAACTACCCCCCCAATGATCACATGAGGCTTTGAGGGGACATCTAGATATAAGCCATAACACATGGCTAGGATCTGAGGGTGACCTCCGGAAGATGACAGCAATCCCCAGCAACAACCAACAAGAAGCCAGGGGTAATATTTCAAGCCAAAAAGAGAATGAGAACTTTTACAGAAGGGTTGATTCCAGAACACAGTTATGAAAACAACTGCTAAAGCCAAGGTGGGAAAAGCAAATATGTCAACTTTGTCATCATTGGACATATAAACTTTGGCAAGAACACCCCTACTAGCCACCTGATGTGCTAATGTTCGGTCAAAAAACTAACAAAAAATGTGAGAAGGTGGCTGCTGCAATGGGAAAGTGCTCCTTTGTGCACTCCTGGTCATGGACACACTGACAGCTGAATGAGAGCATGGTGTCACCACTGATACCTGCCTTCAAGGAGCCCTGAAGAGAAGTGGTCATATTCCTTGTCACTGGGACAAAATACCTGACACCCAGGACCTCTAGGGAGAGAGGGTTGTTTTGAGTCTTTGTTTTAGAAGATTTAGTCCTTGCATGGTTGGCAACAGGATGGAAGGGTCTGGACAAAGGAGAGCTCTCCTCGTGGTGGACAGGAAGCATAGAAGGGCAGAGGGAGGGAGGGAAATACACCCTTCCAGATCATGCCCCAATTAGAACCTCATCTGCTAAGACCCCCACCTCCTAACAGCAAGTCAGCTATGCTGCCCCCATAATCCGGTCACCTTCCAAAGGCTTTGCCTCTGTGGGGACACCCCAGATCGAAACCATAACACCCCTCTTATCCACGGTTTGGCTTTCTGAGGCTTCAGTTATCTGAAGTCAACCAGAATCCAAAAATATTACATGGAAAAATCTCAGAAATAATTCAGAAGTTTTATATCACCTGCTGTTCTGAGCAGCATGATAAAATCTCATACTGTTCCACTCTGTCCTATCTGGGACTTGACCCTTTGTGCAGTTAATTCATGCTTTTTCTGCTACCTAGCCATCAGTCACATAATAGCCATCTTGGTTATCAGATCATCTATTGCAGTATCACAGGGCTTGGGTCCAAGTAATTTCTTTTACTTAATGGTGACCTCAAAGCACAAGAATGGCAGTGTTGGAAATTCATATATGCCCAAGGGAACATGTAAAGTGCTTACTTTAGTGAAAAGGTGAAAGTATGGTGAGATATTTTGTGAGAAAGCACACCTTCATTTACCTTTTATTGCAGTATGTTATGGTTTGTATCTTAAATGTCCCCCAAATGTTCATATGCTAAAGGCTTGGTCATCAACCCATGTCATTGCTGGGAGGTAATGGAATCTTTAGGAGGCAGAGCCTAATGTGATGTAGTGAGGTCATTGGGAGTGTGTTTTTGAAGGGGATATTGGGACCTCAGCCCCATCTCTCTTTGCTTGCTGGCCACCATGAAGTGAGCAGCTTTGCTCCGCCATCCACCCACTTCTACAACACAGTGCCTTGCCACAGACTCAAAAACAACAGAGCAAGTAACTGTGGATAGAAACCTCTGAAACTAAGCCAAAATGAGATTTCCTCCTGTAAATTGTTTTTCCCAAGGGTTTTGTCAGAGTGACAGAAAGTTGATTAACATAGGTATATTGCTATAATTATTCTATTGTATTAGTTATTGTTAACCTCTTACTGTGCATAATTTATAAATCATAATAGATATGTATGTATTGGAAAAAATGTTTAGGGTTTGGTACTATCTGCAGTTTCAGGCATCTAATAGGGGTCTTGAGACAATCCCCCAGGAGCAAGGTGGGGGCGTCTGCCATGTAATACTCTAAGGCAGAAACTTTACTGAAAACCATTAACAGTCACATCTCAGGATTATGTTGTCCCGATTCTTGCTTTTGTTAGTGGTGAATAAACACTTTTACAGAAGGTCCATTATAACGCCAATGAAGGGCATCTTCTGTTGAAATAGGGGAGCAAATCATGAAAGAGGAAGACAGAGTTATTGAGGGAAAATCATGAAAAAGGAAGACAGAGTTATTGAGGGAAAAGACCGAAAGCATAAGAGAAGATTGAAGAGCATGCTAATCTCCTAGTCCTGTTCCTCTTCTGCATGTCCTCATTTCCTCTCAAGAGGAAAGAGAATTAAGCTTAAAAGAGCAAAACTCACCTTCTGGGAAGAGGCCAGGCAGCTCAGAAGGTATCTGGAGGGTCAGTTCTGCAGTATCTGTGTTATAAAAGCTATTCCATGTGACTAAAACCAAGCCACCATTTGGTAATAAAACATTCTGAATGAAATGGATTACTTCTGTTTTCATTGCAGCAGGCTGTGCTATTACTGTGTACTAGAAATCTTAGTATGGCTGGTGTTGTCTGAGAACCTAAGACAAAATTAGAATTTGGCTCCAAAATACTGGCTTCACAAAGGTTTCTAGAAGCTCATTAAGTTGATGACTTTTTCATGTGTCTAAGTGATTTAAGAGTAATTTAGATCTGTGTCCTAGTGCACATTCTTTCTCCACTCAGGGAATGAGTCACTGGTTACTCTGTGAAGAAAACATAGATGATGCCTTATTTGGAGAGTTGGGAAGTTGCTTGTGTCTCTTTCGGGTACTGTTGAATTCACACTAAAATCATAGGTCCTATTGCCCTGTAAACATGCATTATACAGGCTAGGGGTGTGGCTCAGGGGTAGAGCGTTTATTTAGCATGCACGAGGCCCTGGTTTTGATACACAGCACTTCCAAAAAATGTATTACATAATACTGTAAAATGACAGTACCTGCTACAATTTCATTGTTCCTTGTCTGAAAATATCTTCTGATTCATCTTCCAGCTTGTTTCCATTCTTCAGTGAAGTGATTTTCTTAAAGTCCAAACTAAAAAATGGAAAGTTGGCTTGATTTATTTACCTATCTATACATCTGGAGTTTGATTCCTTAGTTTCCCTTGCCTTCCAGCTCCCATCCATCAGCATCCTGTGAGCCGTTCCCAGCACAGCCATATCTGCTTCTCACTGTCTCTACCTCTAATGTCCATGCTTGGGGTCATTGTCCCCTTGCTTCTTTCTCCACTTCTAATACTGATCCCTCCTTTCCTGTTACACACAATTGTTAGTATTAATCTGCTCCAATTGCCATCACTGAACACCAAGTCTGGGGAGCTTAAAGAGCAGAAATATATTTTTCTTACACTTTGGAAGGCTACAAATCCAAGATAAAGATTGGCTTCGGAACCATCAGGACTGGCTTCTGGTGAGGTTGCTCTTCTTGGCTTGTAGATTGCTGTCTTTTTACTCTTTCCTCTTGTTACCTTTGCTTAGTGCAGGCAGAGAGAGAGAGAAAAAGAATCTCTTGTCTGTTGTCTTCTCATAAGGATGCCAGTCCTGTTGAGTTAGGTCCCACCACTCTGACTTCATTTAACCTTAATTACCTTGCTGATACAATCACATTGGAGGTTGGAGCCTCAACATATGAACTGGGGGATGGAGAAAGTACAGTTCAGTCCATAACATTTAGATTGATCTTTAAAAGGCTAAAATCAGGTCATGTTTATTCTTTGATTAAAGCTCCTTATTACACTGAGAATGAAATCCAAACTCCTTGCCCTGACTCACAAAGTACCTTCTGCCATCTCATCAAGGGTCACCGTGTCACACACTGTCAGGAGTCATGGTTCCCCTATAATACAATAGGATCATTTAATGCAGAGACCCTCATAAGTTCCACTTTCAATAAGTATTGATATATAGCCAGAAAGCTCACTGCTGTGGTCACCTGCTGAAGCAGAAGGAACCCCCACCAAAATCTGGTCCATACTGATGATGCCACACTCAGACCAAGAGGGCATGAAATGGTCTATTACTTATACAAATGAGGACTTTGGAGAAAACAGGCCAGGCTTCCCATGCAAATCTGGCATGCTCTGAGAGAGCAAGTCAAAGCCACTGGCCTGGGTTTTTGCTGTGCCTATACAAGGTACAGAGGTAGTGTTATAGTTTGAATCCAAAATGTCCCCAAAGAACCATGTGATAAATGCTTGGTGGTGGACTTCAGAGGTGGTGGAACCTTTAGAAGGTAGGGGCTAGTGGGAGGAAATACGGTCATTGGGGTGTGGACTTGAAGCGGATATTGGGACTCTGCCTCCTCCTCTTCATCTTTGCTTCCCACCCACTATAAGGTGATTAGCCTCTCCATCACATACTCCCATCATGTTATATTACCACAGGAAATGGAGCCCAGTGACCATGGACTGAGCTTCTGAAACCATGAGTCAAAATAAACCTTTCTTCCTTGTATTCATCTGGTATTTTTTTCCATGGTGAGACGAGCCTCACCCTGGGAAGACCAGCCTCATGATCATGGTATCTCCCCTGCCAGTAAGTATTGTATGGTATTTTGTCACAGCAACAGAAAACTGACTAACACGGGAAGCAAGTTTGCGTGGATTTAATTTCCCATCAGCATTAAGAAGAGGGAGTATTGGATCTTCTCATCTGCTTGTCCAGATATGGGACACAAGAGGAAGGGAAAAAGATGAGACTTAAAAGCTCTCAGCAATGATGATAAAAAAATGAATCAGATTTCTTATTAATGTTCCCTTCTTGTTTTTCTGCAAGAGATCTTGACCATTTTTGGCCTTTTCTCTTCCATATTGCTTAAAAGGGCAACACATCAAGCTTCATAAAAAGCCCTTTTCATATTTTTATCAGAATCACATTAACTTTATATATAAATGGAGGGAAATCTGACATCTTTAGCATAATTAGTGTTTCTATCCAAGAATAGCATAATCTGTATCTATTTAAATGTTTTATCTTTCAATAAAAATAAATAATTCTCTCCATTAAGGGCTTTAAAAAGATTTATTCATAAGTATGTTACATTTTTTATCACTTTTATACAGTCCTTTAATATCAAATTACCCTTCCAAATGTATCTTAACTTTAGCACATTTTCTATTTGGTCACCATGTTAAATTCTCTTGCTTTGTTTGGAGATTTTCTTATATAAGAAATCTTACCATCTGCAAGACAAGGGTCATTTTGTTTCTTCCTAGGCATTGTTTATAAGTCTGATTGCTATTTCTGGTCCTGCAGGACTGGTAATGTCCTTTAAGATCTCATTCAGGAGACATGGTGCTGCCAAGCATCCCTTTCTTATCTGAGTTCTCAAGGTGAGTGGATTTCACCATTATAAGGGATGTTCATAGGTTTTGTGAATGCCCCTTTTGAGGTTAAAGAAGTTTCCTTCTAATTCTAGTTTGTTGAAAATCTTTATCATGAATGGGTGTGAACTTATCAGATGATTTTATGATGTTTTGTTAAACACATATATTCCTGAGATTAAACCCAACTTGGATATGGTGTGGTCTGTTTTTTTTTTTAATTATTAACGTATTTTTATTAATACATGTTTGCAATACATGATTACGTTTATCATAGGGAGTTGGTACATGTACATAACACACCTTAATTCTTTTTTTTGTCCCCTTCCTTACCCATTCCTCCCATTTTCCTCCAACTCTTAATCTCCTTCCCATCCGAAAAAGCTCTATTTGTTTTTTTTCTCTTTGTGATTTCACTTGTATGAGAAACCCAAACATAAATAGCAAAACAAAGGATAGATAATAGGAAGTAGGGAGATCTTTTTCAAATGGGAAGGGGAACAAGAGATGGGGGGAAGGGAGGAATGGAAGGAGGAAAGAAAAAGAGAATCAAAGAACATAGTGTAGTCTGATTTTAAAATACAGACTGTGGGCCGCTGAGATAGCTCAGCGGCATAAGCGCCTGCCTGGCAAGCGTGAGGGCCCGAGTTCGACTCCAGGAACCCACATACAAAAAACGGGCCGGTGATATCGCTCAGTGGCACAGGCGCCTGCTGGCGCGTGAGGTCCTGAGGTCAACCCCTGGTACCCACAAAAAAAAAAAAAAGTAAAATAAAATAAAATACAGACTGGGCATCTATAATCCAAAGAGACTGAAATCTGAAATCCAAACTCCTTTTCCTCAAATTTTTTATCAGTATATGTTGTGATACATAATAAACATATTCATCATGGGGGAATTGATATATATACATATCATATCTTGATCCTTTTTACTTTCCCTTTCTTTTTCTTCTTTTCCATCTACCCCCATCTTCAGCTCTCCTTCCTATCCTTTCAAAAAACTGTTTGATTCATTGATCCTTTGTATTTTTTAGTTTCAATTTCATTAATTTTTCACTCTGATCCATACAACTTCTTTCATTTATTAGTTTCAAATTTAGACTGCTCTTGTCCTTCTGGCACATTGGTATGAATCATTAGGTTATTTATTTGGAATTGCTTTATTCTTTTTAATGTGTGCATTTACTATTATAAACTTTCCCTCTTATAAATACTTTCACTGTTGTGCTTCTAATGTCATTTGATTCTACGAAGTGTTAAAATTTTTTTCCTAATTTCTTCTGTGATCCATTGATTATTCATTAATGTATTATTAAATCTTCATGTATCTGCATAGTTTCTGGGACTTCCTTTGCTATTGATTTCTAGCTTAGTTCTGCTATGATCAGGTAGTGCACAGGGGATGGTTTCAATTCTTTTGTATTTATTTAAACATGCTTTATGGCATAAGATATGGTCTATTCTGGGAAAAGTTCCATGTGCTGTTGAGAAAAATGTGCATTCTGTTGTTGCTGGGTGAAGCACCCTGTAGACATCTGTTAAGTCCAGTTTTTCAGTGGTAGGGTTTAACTCTGATATTTCTTTGTTGATGTTTTTGTCTGGTTGACCTGTCCAATTGTGAGAGTAGAGTATTGAAACCCTCCATTGTGACTGTATTGGTGTCTCTCTGTCTTTTTGAGTCTTGTAGTCTTTGTTTTATGAAATTGGGTATGCCTGCATGTGGTACATAGATGTTCAAAATTATTTTCTCTACCTGTTGAGTTGTTCCCTTTAACAATATATAATGGCCATCTTTGGATCTTCTGCTCAGTTTTGACTTGAAGTCTTCCATTTCTCAAAATAAGAGAGTTAATCTGGCTTGTTTTGGGGCTCTGGTTGAATGGAGAATCATTTTCCATCTTTTCACTTTTAGTCCATATTCTTGCTTTTGGGTGAGCTGTGTCTCCTATAGGCTATCTATGTCTGCGTTTTGTTTTTATGCAGTCTGCCAATCTGTGTCTTTTAATTGGAGAGTTGAGACCACTGATATCAGAAGATGTTATTGTAGGTTGTTTACTGAATCCAGTTATTGCATTATTTTTCCAGTGCTGATTCCTTAATTTTTTCTTTTGTTTAACTAGCCTCCCAGCAAGATGTATGCTTTTCCTTGGGCTCTTTGGTGCTTATGGCCTCCCTTTCTTTGTCTAGGATTCATTTTAATATTCTCTGCCATGCTGGTTTAATAGTCATGTATTTCATTAGAATATTTTTTTATTGCGGAAGGTCTTTCTCTGTCAATTTTGAAGGCTAATTTTGTAGGGTATGAATGTCTGCCTTGGAAATTATTTTCTTTTAGGTCTTTTTTTTTTTTTTTTATGTGGGTACAGGGGGGTCGACCTCAGGACCTCGCGCGCCAGCAGGCGCCCGTGCCACTGAGCGATATCACCGGCCCCTTTTTCGTATGTGGGTTCCGGGAGTCGAACTCAGGCCCTCGCGCTTGCCGGGCAGGCGCTTAAGCCGCTGAGCCATCTCACCGGCCCTCTTTTAGGTCTTAAAAAAACTTACTCCAAGCTCTTTTGGCCTTCAAACTTTGTGCTGAGAAATCCAGTTATTCTGATAGGCTTGCTTTATAGGTATAGGTTACCTGCTGTTTTTCTCTAGCACCTTTTTTTTTTTTTTTTGTGGGTACCGGGGGTCAACCTCAGGACCTCACGTGCCAGCAGGTGCTTATGCCGCTGAGCCATCTCACCGGCCCCCTCTAGCACCTTTTTGTGTTCTCTTTGTTTATTAAACTTTTGGAACGTTGATTATGATGTGTTGTGGAAAAGTTCTTTTCTGGTTATGGCTAATTGAGGTTTTATATATCCCTTTTACTTGGATATTGAATTCTTTCCCTGGATTTGAAAATTTTTCTACTATGATTACAGTGAATACCTTTTTTATACATTTTGAGTCATCTTCTAAATTTCCCTTTATTCCTGTAACTCTGATGTTGGTTTTTTGTTAAATTATATAGCAGCTGTTGGATCCAGGTTGCACTTCTGACACTCTGTCTTCTCATTGGTCAATTCTATCATCCATGATTTCCATTGAATTTTTCAAATCATCTATTTCTGCTTGCTTTGTTTTCAGAATAAAAACAAAGAGCAAAAGTTAGGAAGAAAGAAACAAAAACAAAAAAATCCCAAAACAAAGAAAATGAGATATGAGTGCAAAACATTCCTCCCATGTGTTTGGGTGGTTTCTTTCCAGAGCCTGTGGTATTGGAATCCAGTAGATATGGGTGGGGTACAGTGAGTCACAGCTAGGGCCTACTTTGTTTCCCTGCTTACTTTTTGCTGTATAAATGGTGAGTCAGTCCTTCCCCACCTTTCCTGCTGAACATGGTCAGTCAATGGTGTGATTCTGCCTTAGGGCCATTTTCACTCAAGCAGTGCTCAGTGGTTAAGCCCTTTTCCCCATCCCAAGTCTCTGCTGTCTCCAACTAGCTTTAGGGCTGGCGGGCTCATGAGGTGCCTCCCTTGCTCCAAAGATGCTCTGTCTGTGCACCCCAGGATGTGGCAAATGTGCAAGTCGAGGTGCATCCCTGATCACACTGGCAGACAGGATGTCAGCAAATAGACCATTGATTGCTGTGCTGGAAGTAGGCATTAAGGGAGGCCAACCAATATGCTAACACTTTCAGACCCAGCCCTTTCAGAAAGCTACACATGACTGGCCTGGCTTCTCTCCAGAGGGTGGGACCATCATGTCCTTCACACCCTGAGGTTGCCACTATGCATGCTTCTCAGGGAATCTGTGACTAGCTCACCCTTCTCTACAACTGTCTCTTGTGGCCATCTCCCATCCAGTCATGGTTTCAGTCCACGGTTGGTTTGCTCCAAGGTAGGAACTTCAGGGTGGAAAGGTATGTCAGCGTAAAGAGATATTTAGTTAATTTTTGCTGGGAAGTAGAGCAGATGAACAGTGTGAGAGAGAAAAGAGGCCCAGAACCATATATAGTATCCAAGGTAATGCCTCCACGTCACACTCAGACACATCCAAAAATGTACTATACTAACCTGTGAGGTGTTTCTCAATTCAGTCAAATTGACACATTACAGTTAATGGTCACAGTTGGACAAACAATAATTCAGAAAAGACATCAGTACCTTGTCGATAAAGTAGGCTATGTGCTTTGATGCATATATTACAACAAGTGTGAGGGCTGTTATTTAATAATAGAGAGACAGTTTCACCTTTCAGTACTGTAATAAAGTTATTTAAACATAGAATTTGATATATTTTACCAATTTTAAAAATATCTTGCCTTTCTGTGTAATTGACAATTAGCATATACTAATAGAGATACACATCTTGGGAGTTGAAGTATTCATTTATTAAAATTATCTCAAAAGAAAACAAAAACACAGAAGCCTCTTGTCCTGTTAGTGTCAATGTAGGTTATCTCTATCTTTTTGTTATTGGGAATAATAGTGAGCTGAACACTGGTGTACAACTATCTGAATCCTGCCAATATTTTAATAACTTAAAATGCCAAGATATTTGAGTAGTTACGTGATCCACAATTCTAAGACTTTCAGTGTGATTTTGAGAGTACTTGTAATTTATGTTCCTCATCAAGAATGGATATTTCATCATTATACAAGCAATTTTTTCACAAGGGAATGTCTTTTTCTCTTTGACTTTTAAGAAAGGCAAGAGGTGCTAGTGAAAAATTAGAAACTTATTCCCAGGTGTTTTCATCTCTTGTGCTTGCAATCACATGCCTCTGGCATTCTCTTCTGTATCTGTACCTCCTAACTAGAGGGGAAATTCTAAAGATGGAGACTTGCCTCATGGAAAGAATTCCCAACAGAAGACAACTTCAGAAAAACTTCTCCCTTAATACTTCTAATATCTTTCCTTTAGTTGTTTTGTACTTCTCATTAGCATCATTTTGTCATTAATAAATTAGTCTCAATTTGTATTAGAACCTAAATTAAAGGAGATAATTTCTACTGTGAAAAGTATTTCCTGCTGTCTCTTTTGAAAATCAATTTTTCTGTTTAGTATTCCTCAATACATTTTCCAAAGTTTAGTAGCTTAATGCTACATTTACTTTCTTCTGAAACCTGGCATGAAGGAAGAGCTTGGCGAGGACTCCTTGGCTCCGCTTCCTCCGGATTCAGTTGGGACAGCACTATGACTGGAGGGATGGAATTGATGTAGGAGGCAGAGCAAGGAAACGTAAACGACAGGAAGCTGTGAGACAGGAAACGAGAAACCAGACAGAGCAAGGACGGCCATGCTAAAATATCAGAGAAACAACAGATAAAGTTCACCCTGTCCCCCAGGACCCCAAGGCATGAGCAAAACCAAAAACACATGACCCTAGCCTGTGTCCAATCTCATTTGCATTGAAGTTTTGACCTCCCTGGTGAGCTTTGAATGCTATGACACTTCCTCTAAAAACCTGCATGGTCAAAAACTCCCCCTCCCATGGGTGAGCCCAGTCAGATACTGCACGGCCTTGACTCCTGCCAATCCCCCGCTATAGATTCTCCCATAATCCCCGGACATTAACAGCCCAGGACCTGTCCATATGGAGGTCATGAGCTCGTCTCAGTGCTCCATATGCAGTCTGTGGACTGTAGTTCCGCTTTTTAATAAATCTCACTCTTGCTGTTCTTTCTGAGTTTGCTGCTCAATTCTTTGGTTATCCCAAGAACCTGGAAACAACTCCTCCGGACCCTCTATCTGGTAACAGAATAATCTGGAGTTTTCTTTGCTACTATATTTGGGTGATGTCATTGACGCTGGCTGATGGTTGAAACCCCTTCACTGGAACACCTAGACTCTCTTTGTGGCTTTAGTATCCTCATATCATGGCAATCAGCTGTGAGGCCAATCATTCTGATACACAGAGCTTTTCTAACCTAGTGTTGGAAGCTACATGGCATCACTTTTCTCATACTCTACTCATTAGAACCAAGTCAGAGTTTGGCCTGTATTCCAGCTTTCTATGGAATAAATATTTTAAAAGAACATTTTTAAAAACTAGCACAACCCGCCCACTGGCCACAATGTTCTAATATTTATCTCTCTTAAAAATACACTGTTTTGGGCTGGTGAGATGGCTCAGCGGCATAAGCACCTGCCTGGCAAGCGCAAGGTCCTGAGTTTGACTCCCAGAACCCACATACAGAAAAAGGGCCACTGATATCGCTCAGCAGCACGGGCACCTCTTGGCGCGCGAGGTCCTGAGGTTGACCCCCGGTACCCACAAAAAACAAAACAAAACAAAACACTGTTTTATATTAAGGATTGAACCCAGGGCCTTTGCACTAAACTATAGCAGCAGCCATTTTTCTATTTTTTATTTTGAGACACGATCTCACGTAGTCACTAAATTGCCCAGGCTGGTCTCAAACTTGTGATCTTCCTGCCTCAGCTACTAGAGTAGTTGGGATTACAGATATATGCCACTATGCCTAGCCAAAATGCACTCAATTTATACAGAGCTCAGTTATTATGGTCCGAAGCTCAGATGTCAAGTATAAGATCTTACCATCTCTAGAAGGTCTGGGCAGGAATGGTTACTGCAGTATAGTATCTCGAATACCACCCCTCTGAGTACGAAGTCTCAAGAGCTAAAGAAATAACTTATTAAAAAGAAAGAAGAAAGAAAGAAAGAAAGAAAGAAAGAAAGAAAGAAAGAAAGAAAGAAAGAAAAAGAAAGAAAGAAAGAAAGAACGAAAGAAAGAAAGAAAGAAAGAAAGAAAGAAAAAGAAAGAAAGAAAGAAAGAAAGAAAGAAAGAAAGAAAGAAAGAAATAACTTATCTGCCAGCCACACATGCAACTCCGTTAAACAGCTGAAAATAGTCCCATTGAACATGGGAAACGGGAGGTACACAAGGAGGCACTGAGGTATGCTCCTCCTTCTTTGCTTAGGAATTGGTTCTAAACATGATTCGTTCTCCACGGCCTTTTTACTCTACCCCCAGCCCCTCATTCTATTGTTTTCATAAGAATTAGCCCCTCTGCAGCTGAGTCATTTTCTCAGACTGAGTTGAAAGGAAGAGAGTAGAGGGAGTAAATGCAGGAAGCAGAATCTGGTGCGTATGGTGCAGAATGTGAAAATAAAATAATTATTTAGAAAAAGGAACATCAGGGTATACACATGTGGAAAGAGTATAAAGTGAGCTTCCAGTACCAAAACTTGCCCAAGAAGTACAGAAAAATCTTCCCTCTCTTCCTATTTTCCTCACTGTTGGGAAGACATGAAGGATTGAAGCACTTGGTCATGCAGAGCTATTTTAAGTTACCACGGATACATGGAAATATATATGGATGATCAGCCATACAAGTATGCTACTTCACAGGACAGGGCCCTACAGAACAAACTAAGAGAAGCGAAAGAAGAAAAGGGTAGAGTTACTTATGCAGAGATCAGGAAAGTTACAGCCTAATAGAAAGTCCATTAGACGGTTTATAATTTCTTATGCAGTATTAATGTGGGGGTGTGATAGGAAGGATCTTGAGGCTAGATTCCAAAAAGTAAAGTAAAAGGGATTTGGAAGCCAAACACACTATAAACTAGAGCTTCTCAAACTTCAATGAATCATCTGAAGAGGACCAGGTTAAAATGCACATTCCAATTCTTCAAGTATGGGATTCTGCCACTTCTAGTAAGTTCTCATGTGATGCTGATGCTGTGGGTCCCCAGATCATACTCTGTGTAGCCTGGGTAGAGTTTGCTTTAGAAAAATCTGGACAGGACCCAGCAGACCCCAGCAGGGGGTGCACACGCTGGCCAAGGCAGGACCAGTGACCCAGCAGGCCCCAATGGGGGCTCACACACGAGGCAGGCAGGACCAGTGTCATGGAAAAGTCCAAAGCAACAGTGAGAATATGAGCCAGCCAGCAGTTGGTAAGTTAGGTGAATCAGCATTGCGCTTCAGCACACAGACACATGGAATAGAAGCGGGTGGGTGGGGCCACCATTTTGTATCAAAGGGCTTGAGGAGAACTCCAGGAATAGAAGACCAGTCCCAGCCCCCACATCCAGAGGCCAAGATCAGCCTCATATCCAGGACAAACCCCGCTGCAAACTTGGCTGGAGTACACAGCACATTTCTGGGATCTGACTTGAACCAACTGCAGAACTGCAGACACCAGAAGAATTTTACTACTTGTATCTTTCTCTGTTTATTTCATTGATTTTCCTTTTTCTGTCCAGTTGGGTTTTTTTGTTTGGTTGTTGTTTTGTTTTGTTTGCTGTTATTTTTGTTTTTTCTGTTTTTTCTTCCTTTCTCTTTCTTTCATGAGTTAGATTTCTTACCTTTGTTGTTGTTTTCTTCTACTCATCTTCTTTCTCTTTTTCCTCAACTATCTTGCTGGATTTTCTGATACTTTCATGTGAGTAAACATTGTCTCTTCTCCTAGTTCACTTCAATACTCCTTTGCTTTCTCTTCCATTCTTTCCCTCCTGTGCCCTCCAGTTTCCCAAAACTTGGGTGATTATCGTTTGCCCTCCAGCATTGCTCCTACTATATTTGACCTCATTCACCTCTCTATCTTGTCACCTGTCCCTCTTAGCAGCCCCTACCCCACGACAGGGTAAAATCACTCCAATAAGGGGGAAATCATTGCATACAACTTCCTGGAGTATGTTGGATTTTGTTATATAACTGTAGAACTTCTTCCTATGGTTAAAGGTATCAGGTTAATAGTTACTACAGTTTGTTAGTAGCCAGACTGTGTTTGAGACTATTGTGGCTAACTGTATTACTTTAGCCAGGATGTCATAACTGTCATAACCAGTTTTTCTCCCCTGTATGACAACACTGTGAATGGATGGGGTCATAACCATCACCGTATCCAGTAGCAAAGGACTGATACTGAGCCAAATAGATAGCAACTCCACATCCTTAATACATCGGGAAGTTAGACTCCTGGAACAGGAACAAAGACCAAGAACCACCTACAGATATCTAGAAGACACCCCTGAGAACAGACATTTCCTAGGGAAACCTCAATACTAAGGATAAAGCTATCTATCATAAGAAATCTACAAGCATCAACAGAGAAAATGAAATAAAGTAAAAAATAGAAAATGACAAGATGCAGAAGCAAAATGCAACCCCAGACCCCCAGCCCACCCAGGACAGGCCCAGAGCACAATGAGATAGAGGAAATTGGAAGCTAACCACTGGAACTTTCTGAAATGATAGCAACAGAAGTGAAAAAATGGAAGAGGCTATAGAAAAAATAACCTCTAAGGTGCAAAAAGAAATGATGATCAAAATAAAAGATATTAAAGCAGACACAGATTAAGAAAAAAAAAAAAGGAGGAGCTCAGAAAAACAATGGAAACCAGGAATACCCAACATAGGAAAGAAATGCAATCCATGAAACAGATTCAAACAGAAATCCAAGAGATTAAAAACTCCACTGAAAGTATACACAAGAGATTGAATGAAGGCAAGGATAGAATATCAGATCTAGAAGGCAGAACTGTGGCTAGTGACCATAAAAAGAAAGGTATCTTAAAAATAGCAAGAGACCATGAAAAATCAATCCAACAGCTACAAGATGAAGCAAAGAACAACAACATTGACTGGAGTCAGTAAGAAAGCTGGAGATAGCACAAAACGCATAAAAAAGCTCCTTACAGAAATAAGCTTCCCAAACATGTACAAAGAATTTGATATACAAATAAATGAAGCATATAGAACTCCAAATAGCCATGACCAAAATAAATCTACATCAAGGCATATAATAATCAAGATGCCACAAATTCAGCACAAGAACAAAATATTAAAAGCCGTTAGAGAAAAGAAACAAATCACCTATAAAGGAAAGCCCATCAGAATTACAGCAGACTTCTCAACACAAACCCTCAAGTCAAAGCGAGCTTGGAGTGAAGTATTTCAAGCCCTAAAGGAAAACAACCTTCAATCCAGATTGATGTACCCCACAAAACTCTCAAAATCAACAGAGAAATAAGATACTTCCATGACAAAGAACAACTGAAGAAATTCATGACCACCAGACCAGCTCCTCAGAATGCTCTGAAAGATGTGTTAGAAAGAGAAAATGAAGAACACAAGCACAGGAGCACCAATAGAAAGAAGCCACTAGGCAAGGCAAGAAGTTAAACAGAGGGGAAAAGCAGGGAACCAACAATAGGAAAATAACATGAAAAAGATAAGCCAAAACATATCATTTATAACCATCAATGTAAATGGTCTCAACTCACCAATCAAAAGAAACAGACTGACAGAATGGATCAAGAAGCAAAATCCAGCTATATGCTGCATTCAGGAAACACATTTAACTCAAAATGAAATTCATAGACTTAAGGTCAAAGTATGGAAAACAATACTCCATGCAACAGGAACCCAGAGAAAAGCAGGGGTAGCTATTCTGTTTGCCGACAATGTGATCTTCAAGCCAAGATTGATCAAAAGAGACAAAGAACATCACAACATACTTGTTAAGGAAAAATGCCAAGAAGAAGAGATAACAATCATAAAAATATATGCACCAAATACTGGTGCAACCAAGTACATGAAACAAATATTAACAGACATGAAAAATCAAATAAACACTAACACAGTTGTAATGGGGTTCCTTAACACACCACTCTCACAAATACATAGATCAACTAGACAAAAAATTAGCAAAGAAATATCAGAATTAAACCAAACCTGTGAACAAATGGAGTTAGTAGATGTCTACAGAGTGTTACATCCCACAATATCAGAATACACATTCTTCTCAGCTGCACATGGGACATTCTCCAAAATAGACCACATATTAGGCCATAAAACCTGCTTAAGAAAATGCAGAGGAACTGAAACCATCCCATGCATATTATCTGACCATAGTGCAATGAAACTGGAAATCAACAGCAAAAGAAACCACAAAAACTACATAAACACATGGAAATTAAACAACACCCTCCTAAACAACCAATGGGTCACAGAGGAAATTAAAGAAGAAATTAAACAGTATCTATGATTAAATGATAATGCCAACAAAACATACTGGAACTTATAGGGCGCAATGAAAGCAGTCCTAAGAGGGAAATTTATAGTGATGAATTCTCACATCAGGAAAACAGAACAAGCTCAAATAAACAAACTAATGTCAAACCTCAAACGTCTAGGAAAAGAAGAACAAATCAAACATAAAGCTTATATAAGGGAGGAAATTATAAAATAAGAGCAAAAGTTAATGCAGTTGAGACTAAGAAACCAATACAAAGAATCAATGAATCAAAGAGTTGGTTCCTTGAAAGATTAAATAAAATTGATAAACCCTTAGCCAACCTCATTTAAAAGAGGAAAGAAAAGAGTCAAATTCAACCAATTAGAAATGAAAAGGTGGGAAATCAGAACAGATCCTGCAGAAATCCAGAAGATCATCAATACCTACTTTGAGAACCTGTACTCTAAAAAGATGGAGAACACAGAAGAAATGTTCAGATTCCTAGACACATATGAATTGCCAAAAGTGAATCAAGAAGATATAAAAATTCAAAATAACCCAATATTAGTCAATGAAATTGAAAATGTAATTTAAAACTTAACAACAAAGAAAAGCCCAGGTCCTGCAGGATTCAGTGTTGAATTCTACAAGAAATTTAGAGAAGAACTAATGCCACTAATGCTGAAACTCTTTAATGAAATTAAAAGGGAAGCAAAACTTAAAAAATCATTCCTGGAAGCAAGTATTACCCTCATACCAAAACCAGAGAAAGACCCAACTAAAAAAGAAAACTATACACCAATCTCCCTAATGAACATAGATGCAAAAATCCTCAATAAGATATTGGCAAACAGAATGCAGCAAATCATTAAGAAGATTATAAACCAGGACCAAAAGAGGATTCACTGCAGGGATGCAGGGATGTTTCGACATACACAAATCAATAAATGTAATACATCATATTAACAGACCCAAAGACAAAAATGAAATGACCATCTCAATAAATGCAGAAAAAGCTTTTGACAAAGTCCAGTACTCATTCATGATAAAAAAAAAAAAACTACAGAAAATTGGAATAGATGGTCTTTATCTCAATCCAATAAAAGAGATCTATGACAAACCAACAGCCAACTTCATACTAAATGGTCAACACTTGAAAGCTTTCATTGTAAAATGAGGAACAAGACAAGGATGTCCACTATCACTGCCCCTATTCAATACAGTTCTGGAAACTTTAGCCAGAGCAATTAGAAAAGAGAAGAAATAAAAGGAATAAGGATAGGAAAGGAAGAAGTTAAATTATTATTTGCAGACGACATGATACTCTATATAGAAAACCCCAAGGACTCCACCAAAAGACTTCTAGATTTAATAACCAAATTCAGTAGTGTAGCTAGATACAAAGTCAACACTCAAAAAAAGAAATAGCATTCCTGTACATAAATAACAAACTCACTGAGAGAGAAATTAGGGAAACCACACCCTTCACAATAGCTTCCAAAAAACTGAAATACTTAGGAATCAATCTAACAGAGAAAGTAAAAGATGTATACATTGAAAATTACAGTTCTCTGTAAAAGGAGATCGAAGAGGATATCAGAAAATGGAAAGATATCCTTTGCTCATGGATAGGAAGAGCCAACATAGTGAAAATGGCCATACTCACAAAATTGTTATACAGATTTAGTGCAATTCCAATCAAAATACCATTAGCATACCTCACAGAACTAATGAAAGCATTCCTAAAATTCATTTGGAACCAGAAGAGACCTAGAATAGCAAAAACAGTTCTCGGCAACAAAGGGAAGGTAGGGGGCCTTACAATCACTGACTTGAAATTGTACAATAAAATCAGCATGGTACTGGCAAAAAGACAGACCTGAGGCTCAGTGGAACAGAACAGAAGATGTAGACACAACTCCAAACACACTCAGCCACCTCCTCTTTGACAAAGGGGCCAAACACATTCACTGGAAGAAAGATAGCCTCTTCAGGGCCGGTGAGATGGCTCAGCGGCGTAAGCGCCTGCCTTGCAAGCGAGAGGGCCCGAGTTCAACTCCCAGATCCCACATATGAAAAAGGGGCCGGTGATATCGTTCAGCGGCACGGGTGCCTGTTGGCGCGTGAGGTCCTGAGGTCGACCCCCCGGAACCCACAAAAAAAAAAAAGAAAGCCTCTTTAATAAATGGTGCTGGAAAAACTGGCTTTCTACATGCTGAAGACTAAAACTGGACCCATGTCTACCACCATGCACTAAACTAAAATAAAAATGGATCAAAGATCTAAATATTACAACAGAAACACTAAATCTGTTGGAAGAGAAAATAGGTAGAAATTTGGAAGACATAGGTGTAGGCAGAGAGTTCATGAGCAAAACCCAGACTGCACAGGAAATATTTCCAAGAATCAAAAACTGGGATCTCGGGCGGTGAGATGGCTCAGCGGCTTAAGCGCCTGCCCGGCAAGCGCAAGGGCCTGAGTTCGACTCCTGGAACCCACATACGAAAAAGGGGCTGGTGATATTGCTCAGTGGCATGGGCACCTGCTGGCGCACGAGGTCCTGAGGTCAACCCCTGGTACCCACAAAACAAAAACAAAAATAAAAACAAAAATCTGGGATCTCATCTTAATAAAAGCTTTTGCCTAGCAAAAGAAATCACCAACAGAGTGAAAATACAACCCACAGAGTGGGAAGATATTTTTGCCAATTGTCCCTCAGACAAAGGACTTCTATCTAGAACATATAAAGAACTGAAAAAAATCAGACACCCCAGATTCAAAGACCCACTCCAAAAATGGGCATCTGAGATGAATACACACTTCTCAGATGAAGAAATATAAATGGCAAATAAATATATGAAAAAATGTTCAACAGCACTGGTCATTCGAGAGATGCAAATTAAAATAACACTGAGATTCCATCTCACCCCAGAAAGAATGGCTATCATCAAGAAATCAACCAATAACAAATGCTGGAGGGGCTGTGGGGAAAAAGGAACCCTTCTCCACTGTTGGTGAAAGTGTACACTGGTGCAACCACTGTGGAAATCAATGTGGGTATTCCTCAAAAAACTAGGATTAGAGGTCCCATTCAACCCAACTATTCCCCTTCTGGGTATCTTCCCAGGAGAATTAAAAACATCATACCACAGTGATATATGTGCACCCATGTTTATAGGAGCACAATTTGTAATAGCTAAATCTTGGAAACAACCCAAATGCCCATGAACCACAGAATGGGTAAAAAGATGTGGTCTTTTTACACAATGGAGTACTACTCAGTCATAAAGAAGGATAAACTTGAGACTTTTATATGTAAATGGCTGGAACTAGAGACCATACTCATAAGTGAAATATATCAGACTCACATGCGTAAACATCGTATTGTCTCCCTGATGTGGGAAACTGAAAGAGTAAATAAGGACCAAAATGTACAATAGATATTGTGAAATGAGAAATTTTTTAAAAGGAAAGAGGGGCCGGTGAGATGACTCAGTGGCATAAGCGCCTGCCTGGCAAGCGTGAGGTCCTGAGTTCAACTCCCAGAACCCACATAAGGGAAAAAAAGGGCTGGGGATATCACTCAGTGGCACAAGGGCTTGCCTGGCAAGTGCGAGGTCCTGAGGTCGACTCCCGGTACCCACATTAAAAAAAAAAAAAAAAAGAGGAAAGAGGAACTATGGTGGGGGGAGGGGGAAAGGAAGGAAGGCAAAAGGAAAAAAATACAAGATAGTTATATTACTAATTTCCTTTAGTTCATTGAAAAGAAAGGTTTGTGCTAATATCATTTGTAGGATTTTTAATGCCCATATCTTGTAGTCTGAGTAACTACTTTGAAGATAACAATATGCAGTGTGTTAACTATTGTTATTCTCCTATTATTTTGTTATGAAATTTTGTTTTATTTTTCTATAAAATAAAAGAATAAATGAATAAAAAGCAAAAAAATATCTGGACACAGAGCCATTGGAAATAGCTCAAACAAAACACAATCACAGGAAAACAAATTTTGCTTTTATCATATTTCTGACCAGAAGAAAAGGAGCAAGATGAAATAGAAATACTGTATGTTCTAAAACACTACTTGTGGTGGATTGACAACTGGTGGTCAACTTGTCACACCCAGCTGAACTGAATCAGCATGGTGCCTGGTGTGGAGGGCCCACCTGAGGACTGTTGCCAACAACATAAAAAGGAGAACTGGTGAGGAAGAGTTGGTGCTGTTGGTTCTCCTCGAGGAGCTTGTCACGCTGGCTTTCCTGATAGGAACTTGGCTGTTCTCATCATCGGAGGAGCTCAGGACCTCATTGTCACTGAGGATGGCTGTGGTGACTTTCGGGGGAGCTCTTGTCCTTACTCTGAGCGTCACTTCCTGGCTCCGGGATAGATCCCTCAGCCTGCTGGCACAGAGCCTTCATCCCGCCAGTGCAGACTTTCTAGCTTCCACCGCTGACCTTTGGGCCTTCCCAGTGCAGATCTGTGAAATATACTGGCATGAGACATTGTTGTGGGCTCCGGGCCTCTAGTTGGACTCATGGGGGCATTGCCATGGGCTGTAGGTCTTCAGCTGGACTCATACAGGACACTGCTGTAGGATCCAGGCCCTCAGCTGGGTTCTTTGGGTCTTTAGTGTGTGGACAGATTTCCTGCACTCTTTTGTATATGACTCTTTGGGTGACTATTACAAAATAACTCTATAAATTATGTGTCCTGTATTGTATTGTTTCCCTTGCAAACCCTGACTACAACACTACTGCTAAATAAAGAGGAAATAGTGGTGGGAATATTGAAAAGATTATGAAATGGAAAAAATGAAGACCACAGATCAAGAGATTACTTTTGAAAAGAATAGGAATTATTTAGGAGAAAGAAGGAAGTAAAGAAATAAGGTAGGCAGTTTGGGAATTAATGAGAAGGAAACTTGAGATCTCACTTCAGAGAGCTTCAGTTTTTTGCATTTCAAACAAGCACTAAATTATTGCTTCTCCAGAGGTTATTGGAAGCAGGAAAGAGTGCTAGCATTGGGGTAAATGTGCCAATCATTTCTCCTCTCCACAATTATTAAGCATAAAAGTTATATATTCTATGTAGAGGATAATGTCATCTGTAAATAATGATAATTTGAGTTCTGCCTTTCCTATACATATCTCTTTTATTTCTTTCTCTTATGATTGCTCTGGCTAATTTTTTGAGTACTGTATTGAATGGCAGTGGTGATAGTGGACATCCTTGTTTTGTTCCTGATATTATATGATATTGGCAGAAGTTTTGTCATAAATGGCATTCATCATATTGAGATACTGTCCTTTTATATGTATTTTCTTCAGGGCCTTTGTCATGAATGGATGTTGGATTTTGTCGAAGACTTCTTTCTGTATCTATTGAGATGATCATGTGATTTTGTCCTTGCTTCTGTTTATGTGATGTATTTACATTTATTGATTTACATGTGTTGGACCATCCCTGAATCCCTGGAATAAAGGCTATTTGGTTATGATGTGTGATCTTGACTATGTGTTCCATTCTGTTTGCCAGGATCTTGTTGAGGATTTTTGCATCTAAGTTTATTAAAATGATTGGCCATAGTACAGTGGACCCTTGAATTATGAACTCAATTCATTCACGTGGGCTGGTTGTAACTCAAGTTGGTTGTAAGTCAAAATTATTTTTCCCATAAGAAATAATGAAAATACCCATAATGTGTTCCAAACCTCCCAAAGCACCCCTTAACTAACCTTTTCATAATATAAAAGGGTTGTATAATGTGCATAATTCACCAGAAACACCAATAATTTTCCTAGGGTATTCATCAAAATTTATAAAATGTGCCTAGTTTACCAGAAACAACAATTCCATACTGTACTTACCATTCAAATGGACATCTTTGGCTTGCAGGAAGGGAGGATGAAATGGAAGGGGGTCATTTTTTGGAAGGAGAGTCCCCTTCCACAAGAACATCAGGAACCTGGCTCTCTGGTGTCCTTTCTCTCCTCGGGAGAGTCTGCAGCCCACTAGGACCTGCTTCTGGCTCACTAGGTCTCAACCTTTTCAGAATTAAAAACCTTTCTGAAGTTGTCTGTTTCTGTCCTTTCTTTAACACTGTTCTGTAGTATGACATGATATTGTCATTAAGCAAGAAAATGCAATGATTGTCATTTTCTATTTCTGGGCGGGTCATTTCTACAAATGTTTGTAGCTCTGTCCATTTTTTAGGATTTCCTTTATTTCAGAAGAGGAACTTTGCTGCACTGATTGCTGATACTCTCCATCCTCTTCAGAAATCTCAGCTGCCATTCTCTGTTGCTCAGCCAGAAGTTGCTGAAGTTCCTCTGCAGACAGATCCTCTGAGTGTTCCTCCACCGGTTCCTCAACATCACCACTGTCTACCTGCAAGCCTATGGACTCTGCTATAGTGACAGTGTCATCAACCACAGGGTCAACTGAAGGCTCAGGCTCCTCTACATACCCTTCAAAGTGTCTCTCCTGTATAATTTAGGCCACACTTTCTTCCATGGAGATCTCAGTGTCCTTAGAGAGACATTGGCCCAAGATTTCTCAATTAATACCACAGAGGATGTAATGTTGTAATGTGCCTTCCAAAACTCTTTAAGGGTTAAATCTGTATCTGAGACCATCTGGAAGCACTTTAGGAACAGTTCCTTGGTGTACAGCTTCTTAAAGTTAACTATAACCTGCTGGTCCATGGGCTGCAGTAGAGTAGTTGTATTATGTGGGAGGAACTCGACTGAGAGCCATGGTAATTCTTCAGCCAATTCTTCTTCCAAATCTTATGCATGAACAGGAGCATTACCCATGATGAGGAGAACCTTGAGTGGTAAAACTTTGTCCTCTAGATATTTCTTTTTGTGTGTGTGTGTGTGTGTGTGTGTGGGTACCGGGGGTCGACCTCAGGACATTGCGTGCCAGCAGGCACCTGTGCCGCTGTCCGATATCACCGGCCCTTTTTTTCTATGTGGGTACCGGGAGTCAAACTCAGGAACTCACGCTTGCCAGGCAGGCGCTTATGCCACTGAGCTATCTCACTGGCCGATATTTCTTAACAATAGGACAGAAAGCCTCCCTGATCCACTCAAGAAATCCACTTTTATTACCCAGGACTTCACATTACACCTCCACATGACCCCCAGCATATTCTTTACTACTTTATGTTTTCTGAACACTCGAGGTGTCTCAGAGTGATAAGCCAAGAAAGGCTTTATTTTGAAGTCACCACTCACATTGGCACACACTAATAAGGTTAGCCTATCCTTCATAGGCTTGTGGCCTGGCATTTTCTTCTCTCCCTGGGTAATGCATGTTCTCTTGAACATTTTTTTCTAGAAAAGGCCAGTTTCATCAAAGTTCAAAACTTGATGAGAGGGCCGGTGAGATGGCTCAGCGGCTTAAGCGCCTGCCCGAGTTCGACTCCCGGATCCCACATATGAAAAAGGGGCCGGTGATATCGCTCAGCGGCACGGGCGCCTACTGGCACGCGAGGTCCTGAGGTCGACCCCCCAGTACCCACAAAAAAAAAAAAAAAACTTGATGAGAGCAAAAGCCATTTCTCTGTGTCATCATTTTGAAGTGGTGTATGTAATTTTCAGCAGCCCTTTTATCAGCACTAGCTGATTTATCATGCCTAGTTGCACTACAAACCCCCCTTCTCACTCTAAAATTGTAAAATCACCCCTTCCTGGCATGAAATATTTCACCATTATCACTCACTGATGGATTATCCTTTATGATATCTGCATTTATAGCCCTAGCTTTTTCAGAATTATAGACTCAAGCTATAACCTGTCATCTGTCTTTTGTTTATCCACACCAATAATGGCCTTTCTACCTTGTGTAACACTGTTGATCGTGACTTAGTAATTTGAGTAACACCTTTAGCAACACTAGCTTCCTTATACAAATCTTTTATCTGTAAGACTGTTGAGATGGTGGATTTCAACATGCTATACATATTAGCAAAATCAGTCACACAAACACTGCTGTCATATTTCTCCACAATTTCCTTCTTTTCAATTGTGATTGCTTTATCTTCCCTTACTTCCTTAGCTTCTTTTCTAGCTTTTTGGAGGCCACTTTGATAGCAGTAATCATAGCAATTATATAAAGCACTGACTAAAATCACGTCAACACGGGCCAGTGAGATGGCTCAGCAGCTTAAGCACCTGCCCAGCAAGCGCGAGGGCCCGAGTTTGACTCCTGGAACCCACATACAAAAAAGGGGCTGGTGATATCGCTCAGCAGCACGGGCATCTGCTGGCGCGTGAGGTCCTGAGGTCGACCCCCCGGTACCCACAGAAAAAAAAAATCACGTCAACAAACATGCACCTCTGGGCTCAGACTAATGCTTATATATACTTGCATATGCTTTTCCGGCATCGTGAGTCTTTGTTTACAACTGCACATGCAGCTGGCATTTGGGTCACAACTCAAGACTTACATCAAAAGTTAAACCTAAAATTCTGGTTGTAACCCAAACTGTTCATATGTGAGGCCAGTCATAACTCAAGGGTCCACTGCAGTTACTAATGATCTGGATTTCTGCAGTGTTTGCTGTGATTTTGCCTTTTTCTTTTCTAATTACATTGATTTGTATCTTTTCTTTCCTTTTTTTTGGGTAAGATTGGCTAAGGGTTTGTCTAGTTTGTTGATTCTTTTAAAGAACTAGCCCTAATTCATTGATACTTTGTATATTTTTAGTCTCAATTTTATTAATTTCTGTGCTTCACAATTTCCTTCCTTTTACTGGTTTTGAATTTGGATTGTTCTTGTTCTTCTGGTACCTTGAGGAACATCTTTAGGTTGTTTATTTGGGCTCACTCTGATTTTCTGATGTGGGAGTTTATAGCTATAAACTTCCTTCTCAGGACTGCTTTCCTTGTGTCCCATAGGTCCTAGTATGTTGCTCTGGGATTATCTTTTGATTCAAGGAATGGTCTAATTTCTTCCTTGATTTCTTTTGTGACTTACTGATTATTCATGAGTGTACTTTTAAAATGTCCATGTGTTTACATAATATCTGTGGTTTCCTTTGCCACTGATTTCTAGTTTCATTGTGCCATGATCTCATAATATGCATCGTATAATTTCAATTCTTTTGCATTTACTTAAGTATAGTTTATGGGCTAATATGTGATCTATTTTGGAGAAAGTTCCATGTGCTGCTAAGAAGAACATGTGTTCTGTTGCTATTTGGTGGAACATTCTGTAGAAATCTATTAAGTCCATTTATTCAAAGGTTTGGTTCAACTTTGACATTTCTTTGTTGGCTTTTTTGTCTAATTCACCTGTCTATTTGTGATAATGGGAGATTGAGGACTCCTACTGTGATGGTGTAGATGTTTATCTGATCTTCTCTGCCCAGTAGTGTTTGCTTTATGATGTTGGATGCAAGGGTGTTCAGTGCATTTATGTTTATAATTATTTCATTTGGTTGAATTATTAATGAATATGTAATGACCTTCTTTGCCCATTCTTCTCACCTTTGGCTTGATGTCCACTTTGTCTGAAAATAGGATAGCTACTCCTGCTTATTTTCTGTTCCCGTTGCATGGAATGTTGTTTTCCATCCTTTGATTTCTAATCTATGAACTTCTTTTTGGATTAAATGCATTTCTATACACAGAATAATGTTGGGTTTTGTTTTTTGAGCCATTCTGCCAATCTGTTGTTGATTGGGGAGTTTAGACCATTCATATTGAGAGTCATTGCTAAAAGGTATTGACTTATTCCTTCATTGCGTTATTTTCTTGTGAGTAATTCCCTATTTTTCCCCTCCTGCTTAACTGCTTACCCTGCCTTGTGTATTTATTCTATTAGACATTTTGGCTTTTTTTTAACTTCATTGTCTATTTCTAGTATATCCTTGAGAATTTTTTGGAGTGCTGAATTGGAGGTCAGGATTTTCTTAATGTGCTGATTGTTATGGAAAGACCTTATTTCTCCATAAATTTTAAAAGGTAGTTTTGCAGGGTATATCACGTTTGGAAGTTGTTTTCTTTTAGGGCTTAAAACACCTCACTTTGAGCTCTCCTGGCCTTTAAGGTTTGTTTGAGAAGTACGCTGTAATTCTAATGAGTTTACCTTTATAAGTAAATATAAGTATTGCTTTTCTTTAAAAACATTTAAGTTTCTGTCCTTGTATTGGACTTCTTGAATTTTGACTATGATGTTTTCTGCAGAGGTTCCTTTCTGATTGTGGCTATTTGGGGTTCTATTTGCCTCACTTATTCTGGTATTATTTCTGTAAATGGGTTTTTTTTAAATACCATTTGTGCTATCTTCTGATTTGTTACTAATTCCAATTAATCTTGGATTAATCTTCTTTTTGTCACCTAACAGTGGTTGGATCCATTTTTATGTTCTCTTATTGTTTTTAAGGTATGTCCATATATATGGTCACTGGCTTCAACCCCGTATTCCATTTCTGACATTCCAACCTCACATTGGTCACTTCTCCTGCCCATACTTTCAATAAAATTGTTAATCTCCTGGATTCCTGTTGGTACCTTTTCATCAACTCTAATATTTTGTTAAACTGGTCATTCATCTTTTATATTATTTTGTTTAGCCCAGCTAGCTTTTTATTAGTGTCTTCTATAAATTCAATGATTGTTTTCCTTATTAAGTATTATCTGTTTAGTTGTAAATTTTGTGAGCTCACTGAGCACCTTATTGATCTGTTTTTATCTCCTCTTTTATCATTTCAAGTAATTCAGCTGTGTAGCTTTTGATTTACTCCCCCTTGGTACCCCATGGATCAGCTTTGGGGGAGTTGGAAGTTTTAGGTTCCATTCTTTGTCTTGTCCTCTCATATTTCTGGGGTGTGTGTGTGTGTGTATGCACTGAGGTTGAGAGTCAAAGTGGAAACATTTTACTGCTTATATGGAGATCTCTTTGGTTAGTATCTGCATTTCAGTGATACACTCAGGGAATGATTAACTATAGGCCTTTGCCTCTATCCCAAGATTCAGCCACCTCCCTTAATTTGGGAGGAGAGGCTGTAGTGTAATTGACCCAACAACTACTTCTCCAAGAATGGACCATAGGGCCGGTGAGATGGCTCAGCGGTGTAAGCACCTGCCTGGCAAGTGTGAGGGCCCAAGTTCAACTCCCAGAACACACATACGAAAAAAGGGCTGGTGATATCTCTCAGCAGCATGGGCGCCTGCTGGCGTGTGAGGTCCTGAGGTCGACCCCTGGTACCCACAAAAAAAAAAAGAATGGACCATAGTATTGTTAATGACACAAAGACAATCCAGATATTGACATACAGAAAAAAAAATTAATAGCAACAATGATTCCATTATGCAATAGCAACTAAATCAACAACAATAATACAGTCAAAGACAAACTGGGTATTGACATACCATGAGAACCAATAAGGTAGCACCATTAACCATAGAATTATTTTCTGTTCCTGTTGCATGGAATGTTGTTTTCCATCCTTTGATTTTTAATCTATGAATTTCTTTTTGGATTAAATTATAATTATAGTATAAATACAAAGACAAAGCAATAGTGATAAACAGTAAATATTTATTAAATGCAAAAACTGTATCTCTGCTCACAATAGATAAGAACTGAACAGTAATAGACTAAATGTCTAAACTAATGGCTTAAGGTTAATAAGGGTTAATGGTTCTCCTACTAATGATAGAGGAGGTGAGGAGCAGGAGAGTGAAAGAAGTAAAAACTGGAAAAGAAGGCAAAGAAAGATGAGCAGGAGGACAGAAAAGTGAGATAAATGGTAAAAGAAAATTAATAGAATTAGATAAAAGTAACATAAAAGAAGCAAGAAAAAAGCAGAGCAAAATAAAAAGTTCAGAGAAAACAGAAAAAAATCCTTCAACCCTCAAATAACACCCTCCTGCCCAAAGAGTCAAAAAAAAAAAAAAAAAAAAGCCTCCGTGTTTTTCAGGGTCTGCAGCCTTGGAATCCAGCACAAATGGGAGAGTGATAGCAAGTCACTGCTAAGAACTATTTTGTTTTTACACTCATGTTTTTGTGTGTGATTGCTGAATCTTGCCCTGCCCTTCCTGCTGGGCATGGCTGATCAGTGGCATCCCCCCATGGCTGTAGTCACTCCATCAACTCCCACTTTCCATGTTCCTCTCTACCCACCAAGTCATGGTTTTCTCCATTGAGATTTATGGCCTGTGGGTTTGTGAGGTGCTCCCCTTGCTCCAGAGGTCCCTCTGCTTTTACACTCTATGCGGTGGCAACCATCCAACCTGAGCCACATCCTTGTTCACATTGATAGAAAGAGAAAACAAATAAACATATTACTGAGTTCCATGCTGGATGTATGGAGTGGAGTGGGAGGGGTCATCAAGCAGTCCACCAGACTTAATGCCAGCACTTTCAGACCCAGCCCCTCTGGAAGCAACACATGCCCAGTGTGCCTTCTCACCTCAGAACACGGACCCCTGTGTCCTTCCCAGCCTTAGCTTAAACTTCTCAGGTTGTCTGTGTCTAGCCTGTGCCCTCTCCACAAGTGCCTGTTATTGCCATCTCCCACCTAGTCACTGTGGTGGGGTGACACCAGCAACCTTGAAGTATGGTTGTTATATAGTTGTTCTGTTGTTGCAGAACCCAGCACTGGACCAAAAGGAAGACGCTCACACCGAGGACTTGGAAGGCAACTTTTATTATGCTAGCGGGCTAGTGGGAACCAAGTCCAAATCAGCAGCCGTGACGCAGAGCAAAACAGAACCTTATGTATGTTTGTAAGCAGGAAGTACAAAGGCTGACAGCAGGTTATTTTATAATTGGTTATACCGGCTGGGTCATATGTTGTTAGGCAGATTTGTTGTGGGCAGGTTTAGTCAGAGAGGGTTGTTTATCATAAGGAGGGAGAGTCCAGGGAGGGAGTTGGGGCCGATGAGGTGGGTACAGTCAAGCATGTGCTTGACTAGGCTGGTCTATCGTGGGCAGAAAGTCCTTGAAACAGACTCGCAAAACAGGGCATGTTGTGGGTTTGGGAGAGCAGGCAGCGCAGCTGGGTGCAGGCAGACAGAGCCGGGTCAGATTGTCTCTGAGTCACAGCTGGCATGGTCAGTCAAGGCCAAGTCTAACTGTGTGATGGGCTGGGTGAGCGTATTCTGTCCCAGTATGACAGTAAGCTGTTCATTTGCTAAAATTCTAAAATTTAAATTTTCTGTCACACTGTGACTCAGTCTTAAACAATTAACCCCTTCCCCAAACAGCTCCTGATCAAACACTCTTAAACATGGCGAGCACTGCACTGGATTTCTTCTCCAACTCTAGCCTGCTATGCAGAAAGAGTCACTTTCTCAGTAAAACCACATACTACTTTTGCAGTTTACAGTAACTGTGAGGTTTTCTTGGGGTTAGCGCTGCTGGCCTGGTCTGTTGTTTCTCCTTGTAGCTGTCAATGCTGTCTCGACTTACCTTGCATTAGCTCCCTGGGAGCTGGATGAGTTTTTCAGATGGCTTCATCCTTTTCCCTGTGTCACACTGTTTCTCCAGTTTCTCTGTAGTTTCTAGTTTTCCTGTCAGCTCCCTCCCAATTCCCTGAGATATACTTCTTTTATTCTCACCAAATTGTTGTTTTCCACATGTCTTGATTCTAGGTCCCAGAATCAATTTTTCTGCTAGCTCACTCTGATATTTTGGCCTGGCAGATATTTTGTTGAGTGTTTCTAATTTTATTAGAAATTAAACCTGAAAGATTTAAAATATAAGACTGCACATACATTCTAATAGCAATTAGACCTATGCCCCAATCATCATTAGAAATGTGACATTATGATATGTTTCATCTCTGAAAAACTCCACTATACACTTAAAGAAGAACGAAATTAAAAATGCTAAGGCAAACAGAAACACCGAAACAACACCCAGGATTTATTTAATGTCGGATGGGCACTGACTAGGAATCAATTTTTTCTCAAAATGTCAGGCCTCGAAGGCCCAGGGAGGGAGGTTCTTATGGGGTTGCAAAGGAGGGGAAGTGGTACAGAGGTAGAGTACTCGGTTGTCTTTGATTGGTTCCTACAATATGTTTCATAGCAACCAGCTATGCATCACAGTGACCAGCCGTTTCTAAGAGACAGGAGCAACCGGATCTGGAACAGGAACTATTACCTGGGCAACTAACAAACTGAAGCATACTGGTGGGGATGGGGGGGGACATTTTCTGCTATAAAAACAGCAAAGAACAGTATTATCTGCCTGCTTGGAGCCCTTGAATGGATCTTCAACTCCAAATATTCTCAGATTACAGCTTAGAACCACTATTTTAAACCATATATAAGGTTCAGGGATGTCAAATGATAAAGGACCCCTTACTGAGGAAAAGGATTCTTAACATTTGGCCTCCATTACTTTTTTCATTCACTTGTCTTAAAAGTTTAAACCTGGAAATTTTGTTTATAAAGAAAAAAATATTTTGTTGTGTATTCATTTCTGTCTCATGGCACTCTGTACTCTGGGTTTAGTGTGGACCTAGATTTACCTATTTTTAAATGGAACAATTAGGTCAATTAAGGCAATCACTTGTCATATAAATTGATGATGTTTATACAAGGACTATAAAAGTGAATTCTGAAGATATTAGGGCATTGAAGGAAGACTATCTTATTGTAATTAAAAGTTTTTAGTTTAATGTATTCATTAAAGTCCATGTCTTTAGAATGCACAATTGTCAACAATATTTAAATTTAACATAGACATATATTTTGTTAATGCAAAAATTCATATCCCTGAAGAATCTTAAAAACAATGCTGTCTTGGAATATATGTAATAAAGATTGCTGAGTGAATCAAATTTAGTAATATTAACAAATAAAAATGTAGAAAAACCAACAGATGATAATTATCTGAGTGAATGACAAGGATAGGACATAAAAATACTATTCTAATACTTGGCTGCAGTATAAAAAAAGAGTGTACTTTGGAGGCACAGGAGCACATGGGACTACTTCTCTGAAGAAATAATTTGCATAAGTTAGTTGCATTTGGATTGTTTACACTCTAATAAATAACTTTACTTTCAGATTTTTTTCAGATTGGAATTCTACTAGCTTGACCCTCAGTAATAAGACTTGTCAAAGATCTGGGAATTTGAAAATTGATGATAAATATCTGTTAGCAGTCAGTGCTCATTAGAGAAACAGATTTAATGCAAGATATAAGTATATAAGGCTTTACAAATTGGTATACAATGGCTGCCCACAGAGTAAGGTGCGGAAGAGTGCAAAAGAGCTGTGTGCTAGAGATCCGAAGGATCCAGTCTAAGGACTGGAGCTCACTGTAGTGTCCCATGCAAGGCCATATCAGGAGGCCAAAGTGTCTGTGACAGAAGGCTGAAGAGTCTGCATTGGAAGTCAGGAGACAATGTCCAAAGTGAAGATTGCAGACTAGAGCTCCTCTGAAGAAACAGAAATAAGCCTTCCTTCTTTGGTTCCCTTTTATACCATTCAGGTGACAATCCTACCCAGGGTGAGTCTTCTGTCTTCAGTAAATCCCCTCAGCCACACCAAGAACTATGCTGATCCAATTTAATTGAGCATTTCTTACTCAAGTTGACACAATCAGCTATCACAATATCCATGTTTTTTTCTTTAAAAAAATTTTATTAGTACATTTGCAGTACATAATGATTACATTCATCATGGGGAGTTGATACCTGTACATAAAAACATCTTAATTCTTTTTTTTACCCTCCTCCCAATGTCTTGGTCCACTTCCATTTTGCAAAAGTTCTATCTCCCTGTTTTCTATTATCTATCCTTTATTTGCTCTTTAATTTATATTTTGGGTTTCTCATATAAGGGAAACCATGCAATATTTAACCTTGTGTGTCTGATTTATTTCACTTAACATGGTTTTAAGATGCATCCATTTTCCTATGACTCAAATTTATCCTTCTGTATGGCAGAGTAGTAAAAACCACACATATAATTTCTTGACTCAGCAAAGTTTTTGTAAGTCAGAAGAAAAATAAAGAGGGCCAGGGATATAGCTCAGCAGCACAAGTGCCTGCCTGGCAAGCACAAGGTCTGATTGCCAGTACCAAAAAAAAAAAAAAAAAAAAAAAATCAACAACAAAATGGAGCCATCCAAAGAGAAACACCTCCTTCGTGCAGTGAAGCCCACCAGCCAAAATACTGATACATTAAGAAGGACTCTAGTACATGTGTACTGTACCTCAGCAGTGCTCGACTGCTTTTGCTATGAGGGCCTTGCAAACAGTGCAGCCACTTTGCTTGCAAAGCATCTGTTTTTTGGGTGGGGAGGGGTTGCCAGTAGGAACTCCTTGCTGTTCTTACAATGTTAGCATTCTCAGGGACCATTTCAGATAGTACTCTCTGATATAAAACCAAATGTATGACTTCCTCTAAAATGAAAGAGTAAAAAAGAATCATTGACTCAATCAACTAGAAATGCCTATTGAATACCTGTGAAAAATACGTGCCTCATGATGGACACAAAGGATAAGAAAGGTTCTTACCTTTCCCTGCACACTTGAGGTTGTAGCTTATGAAGCCCCTTGTATTAAGAAACTCAAAAGAATAAGCAGACATGTATTTGGGCAAGGTTTTCACAACCTGAAAGGCAGTGGCATAGGATGGGAGATAAAGGACTTCAGTTCTAGGGACCTCTGAGATCTAGAGCACTTTTCATGTGTGAAAGAAGACCAAGCATGGGGCCCACGTGTTGATGCCCTGACCAGGGCCTGACCCTCCCCCATGTCTTTGGGAGGAGTACAGTGCCTTGTTACAGGGTTTCTGAGATACTTAAAATGACCCACGTGAGGTGCTTCATACAGGGACTTGAGCCCAGGAAGGCTGTCGGTCGTTTTGGTTTTTGGTGGTACGGGAAATGTTACCCAGAGGTAATACTGAGCTACCTACCCAGTCCTTCCTTATTTTGAGACAAGGTCTCACTAACTTGCCCAAAGTGGCCATGACCTTGGGAGCCTCCTGTCTCAGCCTCCCAGGAAGCTGGCATTACAGGTGTGTACCACTGCTCCCGGCTTAGAGGTCAGCTTTTATTATTGCTGTCCTTAGGCAGCTATGTAACAGCTGACTTCTAATGCAGACACAACAAACCCAGCCCCTGGACTCTACCGATTTGCTGTGTTTCACTGTCCCACTGAGATACATGTACATCTATGTGCACACGCACACCCCTATTCTTTTTTGAGACAGGGTCTCACAAAGCAGTGCCATTTGAGCTTGATTCCCTATGCAGGTCAGGCTGGCCTCGAGTTCATAATCCCCCTGCCTCAGCCTCCTGAGGGCTGGGATTACAGGTGTGTGCACCACAGCTGGCTCTGACACATTTGTGTCAAAGTTCTGACTTAGTTCCCAACACTTATTCAGAGATAGCACACAAATATTGAGACCTGCATTCCAGAACCATGGGAGCCTAGGCTCATCTGCCAGGAGTAACAGTCAGCAGAAGCTCTGGAAAGAACATGCGCTCTCTGGCTTGCCACAGTCCCCACCACTCTCTAGCACTCTCTACTCCTCTGCTGGGGGCTCCTGCTTCTTTCTCAGTGCTATGGGTCAGTGACTTGCACTCTGTGCCTCTCTGGTTTTCCTGGTGGCCTCCTGTGACCCACAGGCAAACCCCAGCTGGCACCTTTCTTAGCTCACGTGGCTGCAGGTCACCCACTAGAACTGCTTGATATGCCTCAGCCCCTCGCAGTGTACCTCAGCCCCTAGTTTCCAGGGCCTGCCAGGTGCGAGGTTCTGCACTGTCCTGGTGGGCCCCTGCCAGGGCCAAGAGCAGGACACGTGGCCAGGCAGAAAATGTCACAGTCAGTGTCAGTCATCATTTCTTAACCCTTCCTGTACCCTTTGGGAAGGAAAACTTGTTTAAGGTGGTTTTGTGCCCTGGATCTTAAATACCTCATAAAAGCCCATGTGTCAAAGGCTTGGTTGACAAGTCTGGCACTAAGAGGAGGCCCTGAACCCTTTAGGAGGCGCAGCCTAAGGGCAGGCAGTCGGGTCATGTGGGTGCCCTTGAATGGGCTATGAAGATCCTGGCCCCTTCCCTGCTGTCTCTGTTTCCTGGCTTGTAGGAAGGGAAACAGCTTATTTTGCCACATGTGTCAGTCAGCTACGAAATACCCAGTTTGGGTGTTGAGCACAACGAAATATCATCAGGGCTGGGCCCCACAGCTAGCTCCTGTGGGAAGAGCCTCACTCAAAACTATCAAGCCAGGTCCCATGGAAAGAGCTTCACTGAGAACTATCAAGCCAGCTCCTGTGGACAAAGCCTCACAGAAAAGTACGAAGTTCTGCATACCACTGGCGAGGGCAGCTTTGCCAACATCCTGCTGGCAGAACATCTTGCCACTGGGACATCCATGGCCATTAAGGTGCTGCGAAGGAGAAACTGGAACCCACCTTCATTACTGCTGAGGTACAGCTCTTAAAGACTCTTCACCACCCAAATATAATTAAACTTTCTGAGGTGTATAAACGATATCTGAGACTCATAAACGATATCTTGTAGAAGAACACTGAACATGCAGGAGAACTGAGGCGACGTGTCCAGTAGCCACCGAAATGCTAACAGAGGAGGAGGCGTGGAGATTATTCCTCTAGACCACAGGTGCCACGCAGCACTGCCATGACTGGGGTTTTGTGAACAGAGACCTCAATCAAACCTGACAACATACTGCTGGACTCCCAAGGAAATGTCAAGATCACCAACCTTGGGCTGGGGAAGAAGTTTGTTCCCTGGCAGAATGTGACCTTGTGTGGCTGCACAGAAAGGTATGCTGCCCCCGAATGACCTCGGCATTACAGTATCCGAGTTAGTTGTGGGTCACACCCCTTTCTACAGGAAGGGCAGGCTTCTGGTGCAGCAGAACTGGGCAAGCAGGTGCTCCTGTCCTCCTTCCCTCTCTTCTCACCTACAAAACATCATTTGAAAGCTTCTTCCCCACAACCCCACGATGCAGCCAACCCTAAAGAAGGTGTTGAAGAACCCATGCCTCCGCTCGGACATACCTTCTACCCTCCTCCTGAGCGGCTCCCTGTTGTACCCAAGAAATGAATCAACGGGGACAACTGGGAAGACCAAAAAGAGCGCTTTATTTTAGCTGGTACCCAGTGGCATCCTCTATGCCAGAGCAAAGAGAGGAGCCCCGGGCGAAGACAAGAAGCTAGTTTTATAGGGTTGGGTATGGTAATGAGGGCTAAGCAAGCAGAGTTTACAGAAGCCAATCGCAGGGAGTTAAAGGGTATCTAGTACATTCATTGGTTACTTAGGGGAACCTATGAGCAGGGAAGTTCAGCAAACGGGCAACCAATCAGTTTGAAGAAAGCTAACAAAGAAGCCCGGGCGCGGGAATGCAGCCCACGTGTGGGCTTGGGCAACAGTCCAAATCACATGATTTCCAGGAATTTACCCTGATGTGGGGAAACAGAAACTTAACCACAAAGAACAGAAACTTAACGATTTTCTTTTGAAATGGCGGTCTTGGTTTTTGAAATGGCGGCAATAGCCTTGTCAGGTTACAACATTCCCCACTGATTTTAGGCGCATGAGTCAAATCCTTGACTCATATTGTTGATCTGATGTGGGGAGTTGTTCCCATCCTTGGGATCTGAGTACCATGAGTTTTATGGACTGTAGTCTGGAATTAACATATCTAATTAGACAGTTGATTATACAGGGCCCTATGGTAAGGAGGATTAGTAACATTATCAGAGGCCCAGCCAAGGGTAACAGGTAGAGGAGTATCCCATCCCATGCTCCCCAAAAAGGGTTACTGCTAAGCTCTTTTTGTCTTTTTGCTAGACTTTCTTGTAGGTTTTTGATTCTATCTCTTATAATTCCTGACTTATTGGCATAAAAACAACAGCGTTCTTGTAGAGCTATACAGATTCCTCCTTGTTCGGCTGTCAATAAGTCTAATCCTCTTCTATTTTGGAGGACTACCTCTGCTAGGGAGTCTATTTGATCCTGGATGTCTTGCAAGGATTTAGATAAGGACTGAACATCTTCAAGCAACTGATTGGAGAGCTTGGTATAAGAATTTATGGCAACTCCTAGGCCTGTGGAGCCGGTGACCATGGCTCCTGTGACGCCTAGTCCTACCAATAGAGGAATGAATTGAATTGCTCTCTTAGGTTGTCCAGCTATGTAATCAAAGCTAGGAATAGGTACAGGTTCATCTCCTGGTATAATGTCCAAGTCAGGTAGGAGGGAAGCTAAAACACATAATCCAGTCCAGTTCATAGGGAGAAAAGTAAAAGCCATATTTTCCCCGCAAATGAATATATGACCTCTGGGGGGGGGCAAAGAGGGTTAGAATAATTCTGTATATGGCTACATGAAGCAAAGGCAGTGAAACCAACATCAATATCGTAGCTATTGTTTTGAAGTAGGCCTTGCACACAAGAGACATTGTTAAAAGTTACGGGTTGTACTCTAAAGGAGGGGGTATGAAAGCAGCTTGGGTCATGGAGATTAAAAGCAATTGGGGTTACATTAGAGGGCACCGCCAGGGGTATGGGGGTGCCAAGGGTCAAGCACAACCAGCAATCTCCAGCCAGGTCTGGATTTGTTACACTGAGAGTTAGATGGGTAGCCTTTAGTATGTCTAAGGTTTGAGCATCCAAATTAGCCCCTCGTGTTTTAGGAAGTACTAATGGGTGGTAATTTATCTTGGGGACCATTCCTTCCCAAATTTTTTTGTATTTTCTCTTGTACATATTTTTGTCTAATTTGGTCTTGGGGACCTCCTCCATCTGATACATGAATAGGAGCAGTCTTTGTCCAATAAACTGATTTTCCAATGTCTCCATAGCAAGGAGCTTGGAGGTATTTAGAAGATCCTATTACTTGGGGAATGAGACCCCAGTCCCCAGTGTCATAGGCATTCTGTGTTCGCAGTAGAACGGCAGTAAAATAGGTGTGGTTGTTTACCCCTTTGCATTCATGTACCTGGGAATAACACGAGGAATGCATAGAGGAATAATAGGTGGTGCACTCAGAGGGGCAGGATGGGATTGAGCCTGTATTGAGCCTAAATGTGGGCTTTTTTAGGCACTCCCAGTAAGCTGGCTGTCCTGTATGTAGGTTATTTTGAACTAATTTTGCCAATTTGTCCCCACAATCAACAGTGCTATAGACAAGATGATTTTTCCCCTTAAAATTGCCTCCTCCACAATCACAAGGATTACCATATACAGCTCTAAGAAGTTGCTGTCTATTCATTGGGGTCCCTAGGCCACTCATTACAGGTAGGGGCAACCGTATCAATAATATCAATATCATTGGAGTGTATACAGTCAAGCAGAACATTTTTTTAGCTTAACCTTTAGAGGGTCAGTTCCTTTTTCTATTGTCCACTTATCTGGTTCTGCAGGTAGAGAGTCCGAGGTTGGCAGCACCTTGAAATGGCTGTGGTGAATCCAAGCAGTCTTTCCAGCAACTTTGATAGCAGTTGGGGTGCTGAGAACCACAGTGTAGGGTCCTTCCCATCTGGGTTCGAGTCTGGCTTGGTGAAATCGTCTGAGGAGTACCTGAGTACCTGGTTCCGCCACTTGAGTGGGTTCTGTGGTTGGCAGGTCAAGTGGTGGGTGTTTTTGACGGAATACCCGATGGATGGAGGAGAGCACAGGTTGTAGTGCCTGGAGGGACTTAATAAGGTCCTGGTTAGTAAGTTCTGCAAGCTTTTCCTCTGCCAGTCTAGGTAGCAGAGGAGGGGGCCGGCCAAACATGGCCTCAAAAGGGGAAATTCCTGATATATAAGGAGTACATCTTGCCCGGAGGAGAGCGAAGGGGAGAAGGATCACCCAGTTTTCGCCAGTTTCTAATGACAGTTTAATCAGGGTAGACTTTAAAGTTTGATTTATTCTTTCTACTTGCCCTGAACTCTGGGGTCTATAGGCACAGTGTAGTTTCCAATCAATCTGAAGTGCCTGCGTTAATTTTTGTGTGATTTGAGCTATGAAAGCTGGGCCATTGTCAGACCCCAAAGATAGGGGCAGGCCAAATCGGGGTATTATTTCATAGAGTAGCTTTTTGACCACTATGAGAGCCAACTCAGAGCGAGTAGGGTAGGCTTCTACCCATCCAGTGAAGGTATCAACCATTACCAGTAAATATTTGTGTCCTCCTTGGCCTGTTTTTTTTAATTCCGTGAAGTCTATTTCCCAATGTTCTCCAGGTGAGGTGCCTCGATACCTGGTCGTCTCAGGAGGCTTGTTATGTTTGGGGTTTACTAATTGACATTGTTCACAATGTAGGCTCGAGGAGTGGGTCAGCTTAGTAAGCTTAGGGATGAAGAACCTATCTCTAAATAAATTAGCCAATTTGGTTCCTCCCAAGTGAGTGGCTTTATGGGCTTGCCAAATTAATTCTCATCCTAGAGCCTCAGGGATTAATATTCTTTAATCTGGGAGCTGAAGCCATTTGTCTGAGTCTCTGGGTTTTGCATTTAGTTGGGCTGCCAAGTGTTGGTCTCCGGCAGAGTATATTGGATCTGAGATGGTTGGTTGCAGAAGTAATAGAGCTTTTGTTTCAGGGGGCCCCCACTGATTTTAGAGCGGCTGATCGAGCGACCTGATCTGCGAAGTTATTCCCCTTAGAAATGGGGTCAACTCCACTTGTATGCGCCTTACAATGCATAATCGACACTTTGAGAGGTAACCAGATGGCTGCCAAAAGGTCTAATATTTGGGGAGCATTTTTAATCCTTTGTCCCCCTGAAGTTAAGAGTCCTTGCTCCTGATAAATGGACCCATGCACATGTACTGTGGCAAAGGCATAACGACTGTCGGTGTAGATATTAACCTTTTTTCCTTCGCTTAATCTCAGGGCTTGAGTCAAAGCTATGAGCTCTGCTCTCTGGGCTGAAGTTCCGGAGTCAAGTCCTTGAGACCACAATTCATTGGCTATGGTGACCACTGCTGCCCCCGCAACCCTCTTACTTTCATGGATGTAGCTACTACCGTCAGTGAACAGTGTCAGCTCAGCGTCGTCCAGTGGAATGTCAGTTAGGTCTTCTTGTAAGCTGGAGATGACCTCGGTGGTGGCCACACAATCATGAAGGGGCAGTGAGGGGTCATCATCAGGGAGTAGGGTAGTGGGATTTAGACTAGAAGCCTCTTTGAATTGAATTGATGTTGGGTCGAGAAGCAAGATCTGGTAGTATAGAATACGGGTGTCCGACATCCATTTGGTGGGAGGGGCCTGTATAAGAGCCTCTAAGCTATGGGGGGGTCACTATTTTTATTAGTTGTCCAAAAGTCAATTTTCTGGATTCTTGAGCCAAGAGGGCAGCTGCAGCAAGCATGCGGAGACATGTAGGCCATCCTGCGGCCACATTATCCAACCTTTTGTACAAGTAGGCCACAGAGTGATGCCAAGGGCCTAAATCTTGAGTGAGCACTCCCTTGGCTATTCCCCGCTTTTCATCAACAAACAAGAGGAAAGGTTTTTGGAGATTAGGCAAAGCCAGGGCTGGTGCCTCCGTTAAAGCCTCTTTTAGCCTTTTAAAAGCTGATTCTTGGGGCTCGTTCCAATTCAGGGGACCTTGGGTTGGCCCCTTTAGGGCCTCATATAGAGGTTGTGCCAGCTCTGCGAAGTGAATAATCCACAACCGGCAATATCCTATTGCCCCCAGGAACTCTCTTATTTGTTTCCTGGTAATGGGGGTTGGGATTTGCAGAATGGCTTGTACTCTGGAAAGAGATAAAGTCCGTTTTCCCTCATGAATTTGGTACCCTAAATATGTCACCTGTCTTTGACACAATTGGGCCTTTTTGGCTGACACTCTATAGCCCAAATCAGAGAGAGTTTGCAATAAGGCCTGAGTGTGGCATATGCAATGTTCAAAAGTCTCAGAAGCCAAGAGTAAGTCGTCGACATATTGCAACAGGGTCACATCAGGATATGCCTCCCGAAAAGGGAGGAGGTCTCTGGATAATGCCTCATCAAACAGGGTGGGCGAATTCTTAAACCCTTGGGGCAACCGAATCCATGTCAACTGTTCAGTGATCCCTGTATCGGGATCAGTCCATTCAAAAGCAAAGAGTGGTTGGCTTACCGGAGCGACTGGCAAGGTGAAGAAGGCATCTTTTAGATCTAATACTGTGTACCAAGTCCGATCGGGTCCCAGGAGGCTTAAGAGAGTATAAGGATTAGGCACAGTAGGGTGCAAAGTAACCACACATTTGTTTACCTCGCGGAGGTCTTGCACTGGCCTGTAGTCTTTGGTTCCGGGCTTCTGGACAGGTAACAGAGGAGTATTCCATGGGGAGACACAGGAGCGTAGGATCCCTTGGTCTTTGAACCGGGAGATGTGTATCGCTATACCCCTTCTGGCATCTAGATTAAGATAGTACTGTCGAAGTCGAATGGGAGAAGCAGTAGGTAGTAGTTCTATAACCAGGGGAACTTGATTTCGTGCTAATCCTGGAGAATTGTTCTCTGCCCAGACTTGGGGTATTTGCTGAATCCATTTGTGCAATAATTTATTTTTAGTCTCTGTATCTTCTGATTGCAATTTTTCTGGAAATAAAAGGTGTCCCTCTCCTTCGGGGTATAGGGCCATCATCTTAATTTGGGAATTACCCAATGTCACTTGAGGTTCTTCTGTATCAAAGCTCAATTGGACCTTTAATTTATGGAGCAAATCTCTCCCTAATAGAGGATCTGGACAGTCAGGGGCCCAGAGAAAAGTATGTTGAACTGTTGGCTGTCCGGGGCGAGAGAGACCTGCTTTATATTGTTTTACCATCTGTGTCTGTCCGGTGGCACCCTTTACCTTAAAAATTGTTCCAGTAGGGGTCCCAATAGGTCTGGTCAATACCGAGTAAGTGGCTCCTGAATCCACAAGAAAGTCAACAGGTTGGCCCCCTACTGTTAAAGTTAGCCTGGGCTCCGGGGGGCCTTTGGAGCCCTGACCCCCTCAAGGCTGGCTGATGAGAGCCTTTGCATCTCGTTCTAATTTAGCCTTTAACTTAGGGCAGTTTTTGGCCCAGTGTCCTTTTTCTTTGCAATAAGCACATTGATCCTTGTCCAGAGGAGTCTTTTTTTCTCCTTTGCTATCTGGTTTTTGCCCAGTTGCCAGGCACTCTAGGATCTTGGTCAGTTTTTATCATTTACATCTTCCTTTGTCTCTCTTTGGTCAAACACTTTTTGAGCTATCTCTAGTAATTGACTATGGGGAGCTCCCTCAAAACCCTCGATTTCTGTAATTTTCATTTTATATCTGGGGCCGACTGGGTCACGAACGCAATATTTATGGCTCGCGCATTCTCTGGTGCCTCCGGATCTATAGGTGTATAGATGCGGTAGGCTTCACGTAATCTTTCTAAATAAACAGAGGGAGATTCATTTGCCAATTGTCTTACCTCGGAAACCTTAGATAGGTTGGTGGGCTTCCGGGCGGTGGCCTTAAGGGCTCCCAGAAGCAACTGGCGATACCGCTCGAGAGCCTCCTTACCTCGATCTGAATTTGGGTCCCAGTCCGGGCGCGAGAGGGGAAAGACCAGGTTTTGTCAGTCCAGATCATCTGTAGGGGTGCCATCCCGACCGAACACAGCTTTCCGAGCAGCAGAACGAATTCGGTCTCGTTCTTCAGCTGTAAACAGGGTCTGGAGCAACTGCTGGCAATTGTCCCAGGTGGGACGATGGGTATGGACTATGCTCTCGAGGAGGCTTATTAGCCCCTGAGGGTCCTTAGAGAACGGCGGGTTTTGATGTTTCCAATTGTATAGGTCTGAAGTAGTGAAAGGAATGTAAACCATCATAGGAACTTGATTGGGGCCTGTAGGGGCTTCACGGAGGGGGTAAAGGGGAGCCGAGTCAAAGTCTCGGGAGGTGTCAGGGGACGAGGAGCGATGACGTCTACGGGTACGTCGGGAGCTGGGGGGAGCTGGAGTCAGAGGGGGGGTGGAGGGTTGGGGGAGAGATGCTTGGGCAGTAGGGGGTGGAGGTGGGTTAGAGGGTGGGGGATGGGCTATAATCGCCGGGCGAGCAGAGGGATAAGGGGGAGGGAGTTCTTCTGGAGCTGAGGGCTCCAAAACCGGAACAGGTTTAGGGGGTGTCACCTTTAGAGCGGTGGTAGTTGGAGGACGGACTGGGTGGCGGCTCAAGGTTTGGTTGTATCTTTTTAACCAAGAGGGTGGGTCATAGATAAGGTCGATCCACACCTGGATGTAGGTGTACTGGTCCGGGTGGTTTGGTGGTCCAAAGATCTGCTGTCTGAGGCTCTGCGCAAGCGGGAGAGAGAAAGAGCCCTCGGCCGGCCATGCGCTGCTTGAGAGAATGGGCCATTCCAGTTCACAAAAAGTCCGGAGTTTACCTGGATAGACAGGGTCTCCATAACCTTTTGCCCTATCCCTGAAAACTGAGAAATGGTCAAAGATTAATTGGAGGGGGGTCGGCGGTGTGGATGGTCCTTGCCCCATGCTGAGGAGAGAAAAACGGGTCAACGCACAAAATGACAGACAAAGGAAAGTACACAGACAAAAGTACAAGGAACAGAGATATGCGGCGGTCCAAATTACCTAGAATCCAAATCAAATCAAATCCCTAGGAAAACAAAACCTAAAGGCTCAAATACAAACGACCGAAGTCAACAAAACCTAAAGGCTCAAATACAAACGACCGAAGTCCAAAATTCCTAAGGCAAATAAACGGAGGGTGTCCCACTCCGCCGGCTCGGGGAAACGTGTTCCCGTTGCCCCAACTGGTGCGCACCGACTGACAAAATGCAAAGGGACTTACCGTTGAGATGCCGCGGAGAAAAAGAGGCCAAAAAGAAGGGATCCCGGATGAGCCCCCAAATGTTGTACCCAAGAAATGAATCAACAGGGACAACTGGGAAGACCAAAAAGAGCGCTTTATTTTAGCTGGTACCCAGCGACATCCTCTATGCCAGAGCAAAGAGAGGAGCCCCAGGCGAAGACAAGAAGCTAGTTTTATAGGGTTGGGTATGGTAATGAGCGATAAGCAAGCAGAGTTTACAGAAGCCAATCGCAGGGAGTTAAAGGGTATCTAGTACATTCATTGGTTACTTAGGGGAACCTATGAGCAGGGAAGTTCAGCAAACAGGCAACCAATCAGTTTGAAGAAAGCTAACAAAGGAGCCGGGCGCGGGAATGCAGCCCGCGTGTGGGCTTGGGCAACAGTCCAAATCACATGATTTCCAGGAATTTACCCTGATGTGGGGAAACAGAAACTTAACCACAAAGAACAGAAACTTAACGATTTTCTTTTGAAATGGCGGTCTTGGTTTTTGAAATGGCGGCAATAGCCTTGTCAGGTTACAACACTCCCCAAGCAAGCACAGGAAGACCGCAGTCCTGGGCATCATGACTAGGACTGACCCACTAAAAATCACAGAAACACAGAAACCCTGAGGCCCAGGACGTATGACCACCAGATGGCCACATTTTTGGTCTAGAACACCAGGCCTGCCAGGGGCTTAAGCTTAAAATTCCAGATAAAGCCTTTGAATGAGGAGATGGTACCATCACTCCCCAGATCCTGTGCCCTCAGGTCTCCTCAAAAGAAGGGCCAGCGAGCCTGCTGCCTGCACTGGCCCCTTCGCTCCCAGCATGAAGCCACTAGGGCAGCAGGATGGCAGAGGCTCCCTGCCTGCCATTTCCATCTGCGGGACCGCTCCCCCAGCACAGCCGGCCTGCCCAGCCCCGCAGCGCCCCGCTCCACTCCTGCACCACCCCATCCCCGGCCTGCGTGGTGGTGAAGAGGAAGCCTGGAGCCCGCCTGCTGGCACTGTGCTGCCCCTGCCTGCCGGCCTGGAAGAAGCTCTGGAGTCACGAAACAAGGTGATGCCAATTAAGTAGCGGAGAGCAGAAACCCAGACAATCCTGACGAGGAGGTCCAGCGCGGCTTCCTGCGTGTTGCGTCTTGCCGATGCCATTTTCAATTGCCAAGTCTACCGTTAGGGAGCGCAGGGGAGGCCCCTGGTCAAAGGCGCAGTTTCGGATGGACAGGAGGAGCGGGCCAGGAGACCACAGCCAATCCCAGCACCCGGCGTAAGCAAGCGTCAGCGTCGCGTCTCCCGGCGCTCTCTGCACAGATCTTCGCGAAGACGACACGCAGTTGTGGACGGGCGTGGACCTCCCGGTAACGGGGATGGGGAGGCCTGATGGCACACCCACGCCGCGCCTGCCTGGCCCACTTGCCGCCGTCCGCCCCCAAGGAGATGCATCCAAAGTGCCGCAGGCTTCTCCGCCGCCTGGAGCCCGCTGGAGTGCGGAAGGGCCCGGGACACTCCCCGTGCCCGCCCGGAGGGGAGGCCGCGGGGTCGCTCGCAGCCTCGGCCCGGTGCAGCCGTGGGGGGGGCGGGCCGGCTCCTGCTCCGGGTCTGGGTCCCCGACACCGCGGGCCGGCGCCCTCGGCCCCGAGAGGCCTCCGTGCTCTCCGGACGACGCCGCTCCCGGCCGACGTCTCTCTGCGGCTGCGGCGCCGCCCCGCAGGATTTAAAAAGTCAGCGGCGCGAGGCGCCGTCGGGGCGGAGGCCGGCGGGAAGACGCGGCGGCGGGACGCGATGGCTCGGCGGCCGCCCCCTCTCGGGCTCCCGCCGCGGCTCCCCGCCCGCCGCCTTGCCCGGCCTCCCCGGCCCACGCCCGGCGGCGAGGGCGGCTTCCGGCGCTTCCGCCCGCGGCGAAGCCAGACGGCCGCTCCCGCTGCGGCTCCGCGGGCCCGGGGCGGGGACGGCAGCCGCCGCCGGACGCCGAGCCTCGGAGGCCGCGCTCGGCGCCCTCGGCGGACCCCGACGGACGCCAACGGCCGCCAACGGCCGCCCAGCGGGCGCGAGGACGGGCGCGTGCGCAGAGCGGGGCGGGGCGGGAGACGGCCGTTCCGTCGCCGCCCGTGGCCGCAGCGGTCCCCCTCACGGGAACCTGGACCGCGGCCTTCGCGGGATGAGAAGAGCTGGCTCGTTAGGAAGCGCGCGCTCCCGGAGCTGCGCGAATCGCAGCGGACAGAAAAACAGAGGGAAGAAAATAATAGAAGTCAGGCCCGGAGTACTTCTGCATGGTTTTATAAAACAATGGTGCTCCAGAGTCTTCTCAAAAATAATTTTGTGGCACAAATTTGCTTTCTGTTTTATTTCTCTTCTGAAACCAAGCAATACCTTTTTTTTTTTCCCCTTGGTTCTTGTTTTTTGAGAAGGGGTCTGGCTATGCAGTTCAGGCTGGCCTTGAACTTGCTATATAGCTCAGGCAGGCTTCCAACTCCTGGCGATCCTCTTGCCTCAGCCTCCCGTGTGTTGGGATTACAGACGTGCCCCACCATGCCTGGCTCAGAATACCTTTTATTTTTATTTATTTATTTTTTTGTGGGTATCGGGGGTCGACCTCAGGACCTCGTGCTTGCCAGGCAGGCGCTTATGCCATTGAGTTATCTCACTGGTCCCAGAATACCTTTTAGTAAGGTGTTTATATTCTTTACCCATAATCAAACCACACATACATTACAAAAAGAATTAGAAGAAAGTAATTTGGTTTAGACTAGTATTTAGCATAAATTTCAGAATGGGTACTAGAATTTTCAGAATTTTGAGACTAGGTATGAAAAACAGAGATCTAAAAATTGCTTACTTGGACACAACCTAGTTTCTTTACTTTTACAGCTCTGAAATCACAAGTACTATAAATATATGCAGTATAACTTCAAAAAGTACCTACCAAAACCAGGTATTATATTATTTCCTATCACTTCCATTTTGGTCAGTTTTCCATTGCTCTGACCAAGTAACTGAAATAAACAACTTAGAAGGAAGAGTTTATTTTGGTTCAGTTTCAGAGGCCATGAGTTCAAGTCTAGACTGAGCAAAATAGACCCAGTCATTTAAAAAAAAAAAAAAAAAAGAAAGAAAGAGGGCCGGTGAGATGGCTCAGCGGTGTAAGCGCCTGCCTGGCAAGCGCGAGGGCCCGAGTTCGACTCCCAGAACCCACATATGAAAAAGGGGCCGGTGATATCGCTCAGTGGCATGGGCGCCTGCTGGCGCGTGAGGTCCTGAGGTCGACCCCCGGTACCCACAAAAAAAAAAAAAAAAAAAAAATCAATTTAATGAGGACACACTATCTATTGATGAACTGTATCTAATTTGTGTTCTGTTTCATGTACCACTTGATTCCATGCCCTAAGCCATGTGATCAGGTCCATGGTAATAAATCAGACAATATATTTTCTTACCTGTAGAATTAACATTGCACTTTATAGTTATCAATTATCTTCTAGGGTAGTGACTACAAGCTGTAAATCCAAAAGTACTTACCCGTACAAGTAACACCTTTGTTTTTCTCCTTGTTTTTTTGGTGCTAGGGATTAAACCCTGGGCCTCCTATGTGCTAAACACATGCTCTACCACTGAGCTACTCCCCCAGCTCTGCTATTGTTTTCGGATGAACTTGTTTCATCTGAGAAGCAGGACATTTAAACGAAACAGTTAAATGAGTTCTCTCAACATAGGAGGATGTAAAACAGAAAAACTACAAAGTAAATGCAAGCAATTTAAAACAGTTCCTGTTGTTCATTTCACATCTCATTTGATCCCTGTCAATGAGCAGAGTTCATTCCTCCAGGGACCGTGGTGTGTTCATTTGTTCATTTAATAAGACTTCCTTCTATACTGGACACTGATAATTTTAATCCTAAATATTTCTGGAAACATTCGTTCCGATAAGGTCTGCGTGATCTTTACTTTGCACTGTTGCCTTCTAATTCATCTGCCTCCGTTTCTCATTGTGCCCCTCACATTCATCCTGCTGTAACATTTACATTCCTGCCAGGAGATTTAGTCTGGGTCAAAGACTGGAAAAAAGAACCCCTTCAGCCTGTGTGGACAGGGCCTCACACTGTGGTAGTTGTCACCCCAACTGTTGTTAAAGTTGCAGCTATCACCCCTTGGATGCACCATTTGAGGCTGAAAAAGGCTTACCCTGAGGACTCTCCAGCCATCTGGACTGCTCATACCGACCCACAGAGCCCCCTAAAGACCCAACTCTGACCGGGAACTACCAGGATGCAGCAGGACCTCAAAGACACCATTGAGAGCCCTGCTCTAGTCACACCAGAAGCTGTCTAGTCTACATGTGGCAGAAGCCTGAGGACTCTGTTCACAGGAGACTCTCCCTCTTTACAAGATACTGATTTCAGTGCATTGTCACCCTCAGTACCTCTGTCCTTGGACTGGGGACTCCTCTCTGCCAAAGGCCTTGCAGAGGTGGTCCCGAGGAACTGGTCTCTAAGCAAAAGGTTCATCAGAGCCTTGATGTTAATTTTATGGTTGCTTCGTTGGTATCATCTGCCTCACACCCTGGCAAAAATGTTTGTCTTTATTCTCCTTGTTGGCTTTTGCCAGGCACCCGGCCAGGGCCTCCCCTTTCTCCCCAGATACATACATAAGACCATAACCATTGCCCATTCCTTGCTCAACCATACCAATCCCAAACTGGCCAGGGACTGTTGGCTCTGCATATTTGCCTTTGCTGCCTCCACTGAGGCTACCCTGGTCCCCTTTAGAGTTTGGTCGCTAGGCAATATCTCGTACCACCATGCTGACATCAACCTTCTTCTCCAGATGCACAGTCATTTTTGCCTGAGTAACCCAGGTGTGTTTTGGCTCTGTGGCACTTCCACCTACATCTGCCTCCCTGCTAACTGGACCAGGAACTGTACCCTGGTTTACCTGAGCCCAAAGATGGATATTGTCCCAGGGGATCAGGAAGTCCCAGTCCGTATGCTAACTTCAGCCTGACATCGTTGGGCCCCTGTGCTCATCCCGTTGTTAGTGGGGCCAGGCATGACTAGTGCAACAGGGACAGGGATCGCTGGACTCCCACTGCCATCAATTCTTACAAATCCCTGTTCTAAGAACTCTCTCAAAGCTTACCTGATATTTCCAAGTCCCTTCTCACATGACAAAGTGAGTTAGACTCCCTGGCAGCTGTAGCTCTCCAGAACCAAAGAGGGCTAGACATTCTGACAGCAGAAAAGGGGGGGCCTATGTCTATTCTTAGGAGAAAAATGCTGCTTTTACACAAACCAGTCCAGAATAGTCCCGGGAGCCACAGAGAGCCTTCAAAAGCAAGCCAGTAGATTAGAAGAACAGACTAGCTCTAACTGGCCATTCTCCTGGGTGAGCTGGAAGTCGTGGCTTCTTCTCTTGGTTGGCCCTTTGGTCAGCATCCTCCTCATCATATGCTTTGGGCCCTGTGTGTTTAATCTACTGATGGGTCTCCTCCAGAACCAGGTACAGGCCCTCACTAGACAATCTGTGTGTCAGATGCTGGTGCGGACTAATATCAGCCCCTAGAAATGAGTGATGCCTTATGATAAGATATAATAGGGGCATCAAAGGGGGGAAATGTAGAACTTTTGTGTTCAAAATGCATCAAAACCCAAATATGTCAACAGTCCTCTGAAGAAACAAGCCTGTCCCTTCCGCTTCTGTAACAGGCTTGCTAATCACAGATGTACCAGAGGCGCAAGCCATACCCAGCCGGTTTCTGTCTACAGTTTTTTCATATATATATATATATATATATATATATATATATATATATATTTTTTTTTTTTTTTTTTTTTTAAAGAGAAGAAAAAACAAAATAAAACAAAAAAGAACAAAATTTCAAAACAACATAATAGCAGGGTAACAATGGTTAATACATTGCGTATTGTTATCTTTAAATTAGTTACTCAGGGTACAAGATATCAGCATTCAATTGTCCAAACATTACTGGCGTAAACCTTTCTCTTCAATGAACTAAGCAAAATTAATAGTGTATCTATCTTAACCATCTTATATATAAATACAATTTTTTTCTTTTCCCTTCTTTCTTTTCCCCATTCCCCCATCCCAGACTCTCTTTCCTTTTGACCAGTTTCTTTCTGATTCATCATACCTATTGTACATTTTGGATCTTATTTACTCTTTCAGTTTCTCACATTAGGGAGACAATATGATGTTTACAGATGTGTGTCTGGTTAATTTCACTTATGAGTATTTTCTCGAGTTGCATCCATTTACCTATAAAAGTCTCCAGTTTATCCTTCTTTATGGCTGAGTAGTACTCCATTGTATAAAAATACCACATCTTTTTTATCCATTCTCAGTTGATGGGCATTTGGTTGTTTCCAAGATCTGGCTATTACAAATTGTGCTGCTATAAACATTGGTGCACATATATCACTGTGGTATGATGTTTTTAATTATTTTGGGAAGATACCCAGAAGGGGAATAGCTGGGTCAAATGGGACCTCCAATCCCAGTTTTTTGAGGAATCTCCACACTGATTTCCACAGTGGCTGTACCAGTCGACACTCCCACCAACAGTGGAGAAGGGTTCCTTTTTCCCCACAGCCCCTCCAGCATTTGTTATTAGTTGATTTCTTGATAATAGCCATTCTTTCTGGGGTGAGATGGTATCTCAGTGTTGTTTTAATTTGCATCTCTCAAATGACTAGTGAGTTTGCACATTTTTTTGTATATTTATTTGCCATTTGTATTTCTTCATCTGAGAAGTGTGTATTCATCTCAGATGCCCATTTTTGGATTGGGTCTTTAAATTTGGGAGGTCTGATTTTTTTGAGTTCTTTGTATGTTCTCGATAGTAATCCTTTGTCTGAGGAACAGCTGGCAAACATTTTTTCCCACGTTGTGGGTTGTCTCTTCACTCTGTTGGTGGTTTCTCTTGCTGTGCAAAAGCTTTTTAATAAGATGAGATCCCAGTTGTTGATTCTTCATGATAGTTCCTGTGCGGTTGAGGTTTTAGTCATAAAGTCTTTGCCTACACCAATGTCTTCGAGGGTTTTACCTATCCTACCTTCCAGCAGATTTAATGTTTCTGTTTTAATATTTAGATCTCTGATCCATTTTGAATTTAGTTTAGTGCATGGTGAAAGATATGGGTCTAGTTTTAATCTTCAGCATGTGCAGAGCCAGTTTTTCCAGCACCATTTATTAAAGAGGCTATCTTTCTTCCAGTGAACGTGTTTGGCCCCTTTGTCAAAGAGAAGGTGGCTTAGTATATCTGGAGTTGTGTGTGCACCTTCTAATCTGTTCCACTGAGCCTCAGGTCTGTCTTTTTGCCAGTACCACGCTGATTTTGTCACAGTAGCTTTGTAGTATAATTTCAAGTCAGGGATTTTGATGCCCCCTGCCTTACCTTTGTTTCCCAGGATTGCCTTTGTTATTCTATGTCTCTTCTGGTTTCAAATGAATTTTAGGAATGTTTTCTCTAGTTCTGTGAGAACTAATGGTATTTTGATTGGAATTGCATTAAACCTGTATAACAATTTTGGAAGTATGGCCATTTTCACTATATTGGTTCTTCCTATCCAGGAGCAAGGGATATCTTTCCATTTTCTGATATCCTCTTCAATCTCCTTTTTCAGAGTACTGTAGTTTTCAGTGTAGAGGTCTTTTACATCCTTTGTGAGGTTGATTCCTAGGTATTTCATTTTTTTGGATGTTATTGTGAAAGGTGTTGTTTCCCTAATTTCTCTTTCAGTAAGTTTGTTATTTGTGTACAGAAAGGCTATTGATTTTTGAGTATTGACTTTGTATCCAGCTACACTACTGAATTTGCTTATTAAATCGAGCAATTTTTTAGTGGAGTTTTTGGGGTCTTCTATGTAGAGTATCATGTCACCCACAAATAATGGTAATTTAACTTCTTCTTTTCCTATCCTTATTCCTTTTATTTCTTTCTTGTCTAATTGCTGTGGCTAAAGTTTCCAGGACTATGTTGAATAAGAGTGGGGACAGTGGACATCCTTGTCTTGTTCCTGATTTTAGAGAGAAAGCTTTCAGTTTTTGTCCATTTAGTATGATGCTGGCTTTTGGTTTGTCATAGATGGCTTTTACCAGATTGAGATAAAGACCATCTATTCCAGTTTTCTGTAGGGTTTTTATCATGAATAGGTGCTGGACTTTGTCAAAAGCTTTTTCTGCATCTATTGAGATGATCATATGATTTTTGTCTTTGGTTCTGTTAATATGGTGTATCACATTTATTGATTTACATATATTGAACCATCCCTGCATCCCTGGGATGAATCCCACTTGGTCATGGTGTAAAATCTTCTTGATGATTTGCTGCATTCTGTTTGCCAATATCTTATTGAGGATTTTTGCATCTATGTTCATTAGGGAGATTGGCCTGTAGTTCTCTTTCTTAGTTGGGTCCTTCTCTGGTTTTGGTATCAGGGTAATGCTTGCTTCCAGGAATGAATTTGGGAGTATTGCTTCCCTTTCAATTTCATTAAAAAGTTTGAGAAGTAGTGGTGTTAAGTCTTCTCGAAATTTCTTGTAGAATTTGGCAGTGAATCCATCAGGACCTGGGCTTTTCTTTGTTGGGAGGTTTTTAATTACATCTTCAATTTCATTGGTTGATATTGGTTTATTTAGGATTTTTATACCTTCTTGATTCACTTTTGGTAATTCATACGTATCTAGGAATCTGTCCATTTCTTCTGCATTTTCCATCTTAGTAGAATATAAATTTTCAAAATAGGTGTAGATGATCTTCTGGATTTCTGCAGGGCCCGTCGTGATATCACCCTTTTCATTTTCAATTGCATGGATTTGAGTCTTTTCTTTGCTTTTTTTGATAAGGTTGGATAAGGGTTTGTCAATCTTATTTATTCTTTTAAAGAACCAACTCTTTGATTCATTGATTCTTTGTATTGTTTTCTTAGTCTCAATTGCATTACTTTCTGCTCGGATCTTTATAATTTCCTCCCTTGTATGAGTTTTGGGCTTCACTTGTTCTTCTTTTTCTAGAAGTTTGAGATTCCAAATTAGGTTGTTTATTTGAGCTCATTCTGTCTTCCTTATATGAGTATTCACCTCTATACATTTCCATCTTAGGACTGCTTTCATTGTGTCCCATAAATTCCGATATGTTGTATCGGCATTATCATTTATTTGTAGATACTGTTTAATTTCTTCTTTAATTTAATCTGTGACCCATTTGTTGTTCAGTAGGGTGTTTTTAATTTCCATGTATTTATGGAGTTTTTGTGGTTTCTTTTGCGATTGATTTCCAATTTCATTGCACTATGGTCAGATAATATGCATGGGATAATTTCAGTTCCTTTGCAATTACTTACACATGTACTATGGGCTAGTATGTGGTCTATTTTTTAGAATGTCCCATGTGCAGCTGAGAAGAATGTGTATTCTGATGTTGCGGGGTGGAACACTCTGTAGACAAGTACTAAGTCCATTAGTTCACAGGTTTGGTTGAATGCTGATATTTCTTTGCTGATTTTTTGTCTAATTGATCTATTTGTGACAATAGGGTGTTAAGGTCCCCCATTACAATTGTGTTAGTGCTTATTTTTCATGTATATAATATTTGTTTTGTATAGTTGGGTGCTCCTGTATTTGTTGCATTTATATTTATGATTGTAATCTCTTCTTGGAGTTTTCCCTTTACAAAAATGTAGTGACCTTTTTATCTCTTTTTATATGTCTTGGCTGGAAGTTCACATTGTCTGCAAATAGAATAGCTACCCCTGCTTCTTTCTGAGTTTCTGTCCCACGGAATATTGTTTTCCATCCTTTGGCTTACAGTCTATGAATTTCATTTTGAGTTAAATGTGTTTTTTTTTTTTTTTATGGGTACCGGGGGTCGACCTCAGGACCTCTCATGCCAGCAGGCACCCGTGCTGCTGAGCAATATCACCGGCCCTTTTTTTATATGTGGGTACCAGAAGTTGAACTCCGGCCCTCACACTTGCCAGGCAGGCACTTATGTCACTGAGCCATCTCACCGGCCCTAAATATGTTTCTTGTATGCAGCATACTGTTAGATCTTGTTTCTTGATCCATTTTGCCAATCTATTTCTTTTGATTAGTGACCCGAGACCATTTACATTGATGGTTATAACTGACATGTATTGATTTATCCTTGCATTATTAACTGCTGTTATTCCTTGTCTTTCCCCTCTGTTTAATTGCTTGCCCTGCCTGGTGGCTTATTCCTATTTGTGTTCTTGGATTTGTGTACATTGTTATCTCTCTTTACAATATCTTTCGGAACACATTGTAGAACTGGTTTGGTGGTCATGAATTTCTTCAGTTGTTCTTTGTCATGAAAATATCTTATTTCTCCATTAATTTTGAAAGACAGTTTTGCAGGGTACATCAATCTGGGTTGAAGGTTGTTTTCTTTCAGGACTTGGAATACTTCACTCCAAGTTCTCCTTGACTTAAGGGTTTGTGTTGAGAAGTCTGCTGTAATTCTGATGGGCTTTCCTTTATAGGTGATTTGTTTCTTTTCTCTAACAGCTTTAACTATTTTGTTTTTGTGCTGAATTTCTGGAATCTTGATTATTATATGCCTTGGTGTAGATTTATTTTTTCATGGCTAATTGAAGTTCTGTAGGTCTCACTTAGCTGTATGTCAAACTCTTTTTCCATATTTGGGAAGTTTTCTGCCATTATTTCTGTGAACAGTTTTTTAACGTCATTTGTGCTGGCCCTGCTTTTTCATTGACTCCAATCAGCCCTATATTATTCTTCTTTGCATCACCTTGCAGCTGTTGGATTGTTTTTTCATGGTCCCTATTCTTAAGAGACCTTTCTTTTCATGATCACTAGCCGCAATCCTGTCTTCTAGGTCTGAAATTCTGTCTTCATTTTCCTTGAGGCGATTTTGCCTACTTTGAATGGAATTTTTGGTTTCCTGGATATCTGTTTGAATCTGTCTCGTGGATTACATTTTTTTCTTTGTTGTACAATCATGGTTTCCATCATTTTCCTATGTTCTTTTATTTTTTTTTCCTATGTCTTGTCTAGACTTGCTGAATAAGTCTTTCATCATGGTCATCATCTCCTTTTTACCTGGGAGATTATTTCTGATCTGATTTCCTGTATAGTCTTGTGCACCTGTTTTGGAACTGCTGCTGCTATCATTTCAGAAATTTCAGTCGGGTCACCTCCATTTTCTTCTACCTTACTGTCCCTTGGACTTGGCCTGGGTGGGCTGGAGGTCTGGGGTTGGGTTTTTTGTTTCTGTGTCTTGTCATTTTCTATTATTTTATTTTACTTTTTTTGGTGTTGATGCCTGTATATTTCTTACAGTAGGTAGCTTTGTCACTAATATTGAAGCCTCCCTAGGAAACGTCTTTTCTTCAGAGGTGTCTTCTATGTGTAGGAAGTTCTTGGATTTTGTGTCTGTCCCAAGATCCCATCTTCCCAATTTATTAAGGATGAGATGTCACCATCTATTTGGCTCAGCCCCTAGTCATTTGGAACCAGATTGTGTTGATAGTTATGACCCTAAACTGTCACAGTATTGTTATAGAAGGAAGAACAACTAATTACAACTAGTATGATAGCTTGGATAAAGTATTACAATTAGCAATAACAATAGCATCACGTATGACCTACAATGTGACAAACTGTGGCAACACTTGATTTGGTATCTTTAACCATAGGGTCAAGATGTACAGTTAAATAACAAAACCCAGCATAAATCAGGAACTTGTATACAATGAGTTTCCCCCTAGTAGAGTGATTTTACTCTGTAGTAGGGAAATTTGGGAGGTCTAAGGGACAAAACAGAGAGAAAGATGAAGAGAAATATAGTCTAAGCAAGGCTAGAGGATCATGCAAGCTTTGGGAAGCTGGAGAAGAGGGCAGAAGAGAAAGAGTGAAGGAGAAAGCAAAAGATTATTGAAGTGAATCAGAAAGGTTGGGGACAATGTTCACTCACATGAAGATATCCTAAGATCAAGAGGGATAGTTGAGGAGAGAGAGAAAGAAGAAGAATAGAAAAGAAATATATGTATAAACATAAAAAAGAAAGAAGAAAGAAAGAAGAAAAAACCCCACAAAACAAAACAAAGAACCAGGCAATAAAAGGGAAATAATACACACAAACAAAGAAAAAAAAATTCCTCTGGTGTCCACTGTTTTGTGGAAGTGTCCAAATCAGTGTCCCACCAATTCTGCAATAGGATTAATGCTGGATTGGATGTGGGGCTGATCTTGGCCTCTGGATGTGGGGGCTGGGGCCAGTCTTTAGCCAGCAGCTTCCTGGATGGCCCGCCCACTACTCCTTACCCTGTCCCTCCTTACATTGCTCTCCTGATTGCTGTGGCACCTTCAAACAGACAGCCCAAGAAGCCTCCCAGTCCCGCGTACAGCGGGTCCCTCCCAGACCTTGTACAGCCTGTTTTGTTCCACACCACTAGTTCCTCTCACGTTCTATCTTCCTTGTCCTGCGCTGCACTGGTGGTCGCAAGTTGGTCCCGTGCTAGTTGTCAGAGGGAGTGCTGACTTCCCAGCCCAAGGGTGCTTGTGCTGTTTTCACAGGGCAGGGAAGTGCTTGTTTCCCACTCCTTGTCCCTGCCCTGTAGGTTGCAGGTCGGAGGGAGTTGCTAACCTCCCAGCCCAAGGGTGCTAGTGTTGCCAGTCACCGGTCGGTTGTGGTTGCAGGACAGGGAAGTGCTTGCCTCAGGTACCGTGGGATGGTCCAAGTCCCTCTCTTGCACCTGTAATGGGGCAGGAGCAGTTGTGTTGTTTCACTAGCAACCCTCAGGGCTGTAGCTGGTTCCTAACCATGTTGTCACTAGAGGTTCCAGCTAGTGGTTATGGTGTTTAACCAAGAAAGAAAAAGAAGAAAGAAAGAAAGAAAAAACAAACCTGGCAGCCCATTGGGGAGGGAGCAGTCCCTCACCCCTGTGTGTGCCAGCAAAATTTGTTGCCAGGCATCCTCTGTTTGTAGGAAATCAAAAGAGGTGAGGGGCCTTATATTGTAGGTCTATCCTGTGTGGGATTGAGTTTGCTACATGTTTGCCATCTCTCTGTTTTTTTGTTTTTTGGGGTTTTTTGGGCTTTTTTGGGCATGGGGAGCTTCCTGGGAATGGTGATTCCTGCTCTGATCCTGATCCCGCCAGTGGGAAACCCACAGGCAGCCCTGTGAGCTGGTTTATTGTTTTATAAAGTCCTATGCCTATGTTTCGTTGGATCTACAAGTCTCTTATCTCAGATTAATTTTGGTATCAGGATGTATATCCCCCCCTTTCTTCCCATTACCTGTGTGCTTTGTTGATTTCCTCTGAGAAACTTCAGTGTGAGTCCTCCTTTATTCAGCCATATTGAATCTCTCCCGTGCATTGTTTCTGAGCTATTTTATTTTATTGGTTTACAACATGTCTTTATCTCAATACTGTTTTCATTATGGTAGTTTTATACAGAGTTTTGAAATAAGTAAGTGTAAGTCATCCAACTTTATTCTTCTTTCTCAAGATTGTTTTGGCTATTCAGGGACCCTTGAGACTCCACATGGATTTTAGGACAAAGTTTTCTATTTCTGCCCAAAAAATAATTTGTTTGGATTTTGATAGAGATGACATTGGCTCTGTGAGTCACTTTGGCTGATGTTGATGTTTCATCACTATGAAGTCTTTCAAACCACAGACACATTTTCCCATTTACTTCTATCTTATTTTCTTTCTGTAGTTTCAATGTATAAGTCTCTAACTTCCTTGGTTGAACATAATCCTAAGTATTTTATTCTTTTTGAGGCTATCATAAATGGAACTATTTTCTTAATTTCCCCTTCAGGTTGCTCATTTTTACATGGACAGAAATGTAACCAAGTGTTCTGGCCTCAAGCTGTAATTTCCTCGCTTCATTTGTATGCCTCCAGACACAAGAGCAACACTTGTAGGTGAATCAGAGTGTTCTTGGTAAAAATTCTTCTCAAATTTCAGCAGCTCATCCAGATTATACTTTTTAAAACTAGTCATACCTCAAGGTTTCCAAACTTTTATTTTATTGCCTAGTTATACTAATAGGACTTCTAGGGTCATGTTTTATGGAAGTGTTAAAAGTATACATCCTTGTCTCATTTCATACTAAGGGGAAAGCATTCTCTATTTCTGTGTTAAATATGGTATTATTAGTTGTAGGTCTATTACATTTTGTCAGCCCCCCATCGTTGTCATTGTTGTTTGTTTGTTTTTATGGTGGAGGAAGTTGAACTCATGGCTCATACATGTGAAGCACCCAGTGTACCCCTGAGTACCACAGTCCCATTCAGGCTCTTAGGTGGGAAACTTTTATGCATAAGAATAAATTACATTACATTGGCCAGAATGTAGGATAAATCTAAGTGCAAGGAAGACTGAGAAGTGTAATAAATAGCTATTTTTGCCACAGACATTAAAAGATATGGAAGATAGAAATGACAGGATCTCTCCCAGCTACTTATATGTGTAAACATCATATTTTCTCCCTGGTGTGAGGAACTGAAAGAGTAAATAAGGTCCAAAATGCACAATAGATATTGTGAAATGGGAATAAATTTTTCAATAGGAAAGAGGAACTAGGGTAGGGAGAGAGGGAAAGGAAGGAAGGGAAAAGGAAAAAAACAAAATACAATATTATACTACTAGTTTCTCTTAGGTTATTGAAAAAAAAGTTTGTGCTAATATCGTTTGGAGAATTTTTATGCCCATATCTTGTACTCTGATTAACTATTTTAAAATAACCATACTCCTATTATTTTGTTATGAAACTTTGTTTTACTTTTTTTCCATAATAAAAGAATGTATGAAAATTTTAGTTGTTCCACCTCCTTGTCAACAGTTGGTAATGTCAATTTTTAGCTTTACCTGTCCAACTTCTATTTTGTTTAGGTATCACTGATAGGTGGAATTATACAATATTTGACATTTTGTGTTTGATCTATAAGAATTTACAAAATGTCTTTAAAGTTCATTTGTAGCAAGCATTAGAATTCCCTTCCTTTTAAAAGTTGAATCACGTTCTATTACATCTATATGATACACTGGTTTATTCATTCATCTGTTTGTGACACTTGGGTTGTTTCAGTCTTTTGGCCCTTATGAATATTTAATAATTGTGTTAATTAGCTTTCAATCATTGCTATGGCTTATTTCTGGATGTTCCACCAAAGCCTCTTGTGCTCATAGGTAGGGTTTGGGGAGGTAATTGGATAATAGGGGCATGATACTCATTATACTAATTTACTGGTAAGTTTATAGCTAAATGTATTAGGAGATGAAGCCTGTTTGAAGTTGGGTCACTGGGGACATGGCCTGGAAGAGTCTATCTCCCTCCTCTTCCCTTGATCTCTCTCTCTCTCTGCTTCCTGCCTGCCATGCCATGAGCTGTTTCTCCTCTGCCTTCCTCTCTGCATGCTGCCCTGCATTGTGGCCAGGCATCTATGGACTGAATCCTTTGCAAACTGTGAGCCACAGTCAGTCTTTCCTCCCTATAGTTATAGGTGTCGGATAGTGTATCTCCGTAATAAAGTAACTAAGACAATCACTGAGACAAAATACCTGGGAAAAAATTTTTAAAAGAGGAAGCATTTAATTTTTTTCTTTTTTTTGAAAGTCACTCGGATTTTGATAGAGACTACATGGGCTCTGTGAATCACTTTGGCTGGTATTGACATTGTAGCAATATTAAGTCTTCCATTGCTATGGGCCCAACATGGGAAGTTCAATTGCCCACTTAGCCAATCTTGGTAATTTCTGCCTCAGTTTTAATTGACTCACAAGACAGTATGCCTGTGGTGATTTGAGGAGTAAAATCCTCAGCTAGGCCTTTGGCACCACTGATGCCTGAAAAGAATGGAGCAGCCCTGCCTCCATTTGCCCAGTGAACAAATCCATGCATGCACAGCAGAAATTCTGTTTGCCCATTTTCCAGTCTCTCTCAGAGTCAGAGGCATCCTATTTCTTTATTGTTTATTTTGGTTCTCCAAGCCTTAAAGTGGTAGTTTCTCCCCATGATTTTTTTGTATGAACTTCATGAGCATAGAGTTTCAGTGCTCTGTCTTTTTAATAAAATCACTATTGGAAGTGTCTTGGTTACTTTCTCATAGTTGAGACAAAAATACCTGACACCTGCAATTTAAAGGAAGAGAGGTTTATTTTGGCTCCTATTTTCAGTCCATAGTTGGCCAGCTCCAGGGATAAACAGCATGGCAGAATGGCCCAGTGGTGGAAAGCTGCATCATGGTGGCCAGGAAGCAAAAAGAGGAGAGAGGAGCCATGGAGGAAGATATACCCTTCCAAGTCATGCCCCTAGCAACCCACCTCCAACCATCCCCACCCCCTAAAAGCAAGTCAGCTACGAATGTATCGGTGGATTAATCTGCTGATAAGTACAGCATCTCCAGGATCCAATCATGTTCTAAAAGCCTCACCTCTGAACACATGAGGGTTTTGGTGGATATGCTAGATTTAAGCCGTAGATTAGAGTTAAAGTTTGAGTGTAAGTTGTGTTTAATGTAAGGTTCAAACCTGTCAAAAGAAAAGTAGGGAAGGTCAATGAGAAGTCTTGTTGAATGTCTGAGAAATATCTTCCTGGGATGAGACAGAGTCCTCCTTCCAGAGGGCGATGTTCATTCATTGCGTAATAACCCTCTGTTGAGTACCTCCTGTGTGTGTACTATATACTCTCTATAGATTATTATCTTTAATACTATTCCTGAATCACCTTGACAATGTATCCATTTTAATAAAATTTAATTTTTTGGGGGAATTAAATAATTCAAAATTCAAAATATGCAAAAGGACATACAATGAAAACATAGTGAAAAGTTGTCCTCTTGCCCTGTCTAAGGCTACCCAGGTTTTCTTCCCCATTGTATCCAGTTTTACAAGTTTCTTGCATATCTTCCCAGACATCATTTATGCTTATATAAAACACTTGTGGATAATTTATTTTTCTACTTATTGCCTCTCCCTTCCATTTGCCATTATATCATGGTAATTTTTCTTATCAGATATTAAGTGTTTTCTCATCCATTTTTATAGCTGCATAAATTTCTGTTGAATGGATAAATTATAATTTATTTAACCAGTTTCTTCTTGTTAGACATTATTTCCAGTTTTTTGCAATTACAAGTAATGCTGCAAATAATGTCTTGTATAATTGTCATTTGTCTTATGTATTGAGGTATCTGTAGGATAAATTCCTAGAAATAGACTTCCTAGGTCAAAGGGTTTGTGCATTTGTAATTTTGAGAATTCTTCCAAACTGCCCTCATGACAATGTGTGTGGGTGCCTGTTTTCTTACACACTTAGCAAGGTGTGTTATCAGTTTTTTCTGTAGCTAATATAAATTAAAAAATGGTGTCAGAATTTTACTTTGCATGTACTTTATTATGAGTAAAATTTAGTATATTTTAAAGTTTTAGAGTCATTTGAATTTCCTACTCAGTGAACGATTTCTATCCTTTATAAAATTTTATTGTTTTATAAGAATTATATAACAGGGATATTAGCTTCTTGACAACTGCTATAGTTCACATCTGATATGTTTCCAAAAGGCCCAGTTGCTAAAGGCTTAGTCCTAGCCTGCAGTGCTATTGGAAGGTGGTGGAACCTTTAAGAGGTGGGACCTAGTGGGAGGAAGTGGGCTTATTGGGGGTGTGATCTTAAAGGAGACATTGGCAACTGGGCCCTTTCTTATCTTTCTCTGTTTCCTGGCTGCCAGGAAATGAGTAGCTTTGCTTCACCACACACTGCCCACCATGATACATTGCCCAATATGGCCCAAAAACCTTAGAGCCAAGAGACCATAGACTGAAACTTCTGAAGATGTAAGGCGAAATAAATCTTTCCTCCTTATAAGTTTATTGTCTCAGATATTTTGTTACAGTAATAGAAATCTGACTAATGCATGATGAAGTGCTCCCTTTGCCATTTTCCATTTTCCATTTTCCTTTTGACTATGCCTTTATGGTTTTACCATGTTGAAATTTCCAACTTTTATATGGTAAAATGTATTGCTTTTTTGATTAAAGAAAGCCTTCCTTATTTCAGGATTATTTAAAAATCATCTCGGGCCGGTGAGATGGCTCAGCGGCGTAAACACCTGCCTGGCAAGCGCGAGGTCCTGAGTTTGACTCCGCATTACCCACATAAAGGAAAAAAGGGCTGGTGATATCGTTCAGCGGCACAAGCGCCTGCTGGCAAGCGTGAGGTCCTGAGTTCGACTCCCGGTACCCCCATAAAAAAAAATCATCGCATTCTTTCTTCTAATAATGTGTTATTTTATTCCCTGCATTTAAGACTTATTTTTTTCCAGGTGGTTACCCAGTAGTCCCAACACTATTTATGAAATAATTCATCTTTCTCTTAAGGATTTAAAATCCTTCATTACATAAAAAATTTCAATTTGTATTGGGGTCTATTTCTGATTTTCTATTTTCCTCTATTAGTCTATTTCTGTGTCATAACCATTATTTTAACATTTTAACTTTATATTTTAATACCTGAAAGGGCTTATTTCCCTTTCATTACTCTGTTTTCAGAAACTTTCTAGCTAGTTTGGTTTATTTTTTAAGATGAATTTTAGAATCACCTTGCCATGTTCCAACGAAACCCAACTGGTATTGTTATTGGGATTATATTAAGTTAATAGATTAACTGAGGAAGAGTTAATATCTGTATGCTGTTGTGTCTGCTTATTGCAAAAGATAGTATACTTTCCAATTTATTTACATTTTCTTGTGTCTTCCTTGGTACTGTTTTTAAAGTTTTCTTCACATAAACCATGCCTGTTTCTTATTAAGTTTATTCCTAGGTCATTTCTCTTTTTTATTGCTACTATTAAAATGGTTTTTTTTCTTCCATTATGTCTTTGGGCCATCTGTTTTTTTTTTTGTTTTTTTTTTTTTGTGGGCACCGGGGGTCGACCTCAGGACCTCGCATGCCAGCAGGCGCCCGTGCTGCTGAGTGATATCACCGGTCCTTTTTTCGTATGTGGGTACCAGGAGTTGAACTCAGGACCTCACGCTTGCCAGGCAGGCGCTTATGCCGCTGAGCCATCTCACCAGCCCAGTATTCCAATTTTTACAAATGAGTAAGCTAACATTAAGAAAGGTGACTCACCCCAAATCTCACCATGGGTGAATGGCAAAGATGGAGTTTGACCCCAGGTCTTCTCATTATACCTGTTACACTAACTTATGAATAGAAGCTTTCCACTTCTAAAGAGATATGTTAGTAACAATACCTGTGATTGCTATAACACGTTTGTTCCTTTTAAGATAGAGCTTAAAGTAACTGCAGGACAGGTTCTAATCTAATCTCATATATCTCACGAGGGTAATGGTACAAGGCTATCAAGGAGCCAACTAGAATTTACAGATCCAGGAGGAAAAACTGGATCCTGTGTGTCCTCTGTTGTACCAATTCTTTTTTCATGAAAGCAACCTCAGAACATGAGGAAAGCCTTTCTCCACTCGAGCTGGAAATGGTGCCTTGCAGCCTGGAACTTTATGTTCTAATTGGTAATACCATTTTGCTCTCTCCCTGCTGAATCTTTCCAAGACACTGAAATTACAAATCCTGTTTCTATTTTACATGCTTGTTCAAAATACTGCATTTTGCTGTACACCATAGAATATGCAAAAGAAAGTGCTTTGGTGAGGTGGTCCAGTGCATTTACTTTTATTTAAAGATAACGGCAGCAGCTTTTGTTGACTGAGATCTTGGATTCTTTCAAAGAAGCCAAGAATGGAAAGAAAAGGTGATTAGTCAGTGCTGTCCGAGGCCTGCAGAGGGAGCTCAGTGCTTTTTGTTTCTCTAATACATCTTCTGGTCCATCCCTTAATGTGGGAGTTTAGGGCCATGTTGTCGACACTGTGGCTTGTGAACTCTGTATGTATTTTTTAGGGAGTCAAGGTCATTATTCCTTTCTCTATAGCCCCACTATGTAATGAATTACCACTCTGCAAGAGAGGGTTCAGCACATAGGTAGTTCTAGTCCAGTGCTCTCCGTAGTGCTTCTGAAAGGCTCTGAAACATCTTCCTTGTTGGGATAGGCCACAAGAAGGCTTCAGGCTTCCTGAAAATTCACCTTCCTTGGAGTCCCCAGGAAGAGCCATTTTGTCTATATTTTCCATGATAGCCTGCCGTCTCTTTTTAAATTAGTTTTTTAAAATCGTCAATGCCATTGTAGACAATTTTGAAAATGGAAAACACATTCAAATAAGAAAAGCGTTCCTGTAATCTCCAACCTAGAACTAACCACTGTTCACGTCTTGCCTTCAAATCTCTTTACAGAGACTGTAAAGTTTAAGACTATGAATTTCACTTGAAAAATCATGAGCATTTTCCCACTGACATCCGTGCCAAGACAACTTCCTGAGCTGGAGAGGGGTCCGAGGAGGTGCGGCCTGGCACGCACAGCAGGCTCTGCACCTGGGATTGAGTTTGACTGAAAATGAAAACCTTCTCCCTAGGTGCCCTGAATCTGTGGGTCACCTGAGGTGGTGAATGGCTCTCCCCCAGGTAGCCTGTGGCTCAGTTTCCCAGCCAGTCCTGCCCAGCCAATCAAAGGTTAGGTCATGCTTGCTTCAGTGTCTATATGATGGCAAAACCCACTTTTGGTCACAACTCTGAAATCCCATGTGACAGCAGAACACATGTAGCTTTTCGTGAAACACACACTTCCTGGGAACTCACATCCGGCCCATCCCATTCAATCTGCGCAGCAGCCTATCCGGCCTTGTTCCTGCTTCTTTCCTAGGAGGAGGTAAAGAAGGTGGATGGAGACTTTAATCTTTGGTCTTGTTAATGTCCATGAGGGAAAAATGTGAATTTTTTAAAAGTTGTAGCTTACACTTTCCTCAGAGAAGGGATATTTTTTTGCTTTAAGGAAACTAGAGAGATAGAAAAGAATATAGCATCATAGTGCCCTTGTAAGACTTGTACATTTCCTGCATAGTTGTGATCCGATGCTTACTGGTCTTCTAGCTTTCAGTGAAGGGGCCCTTTAAACCACTGCAAATAAGATGGCCAAATCTCATTTCCAGGGCCTATTAATTTCTTCACATGGGGAAGAAAAGTAGGAGCAGTCATACTTCCTGATTCCTGATCCAGTTAAATAGTATAGGGAAATTTTTTTTGTGGGGTATATACCCCCCTCTTTGTTACATAAGAAAAATAATATTAGTCTTCTAATTAAAAATTCTTTTAACAAATTAAAAGTACTCCATATAAATCTCTAATAACCACAGAGAAAAAACTTCTACTCAGAACTTTAGGTTAGACGAGTGAAGGTGTTTAAGGATAGGCGGCATGCCTTCTAAATGAAATAAAAATGAAATATCTAAATAATAAAACAAGCAGATATCATGTAAAATTTTTAAAAAGTAATTAAACATGGAACACAGGCCAAAGACAAAGGGAAAATCATTTACAATGTTTTATTTGCATTTCCTCAGATTCATTTTTTTTCTTGATAACATGTTCCCCTGCTTAATTAGATGAAGTCTCCTCTGCGTGTCAACAATGGAGAGTGACAGAATTTCATAATAGATAAAAAGCTAAAATCCATTTTAAGGGCACATTTTAATTCAAGGAGCACAGTGATCGCAAAGTACTCTGAGTGCTGTTGACCTATATACTGCTTTGGCAAGAGGTGCTGAGGAGATCCTAGGTAAGTCAAGGAAAGAAAGCACAGTGTGATCTCTCTGAAGAATCTCTGCAAGTTTGCAGCCAGAAGTGCTGAGTTATTTCCTGAGGGTGCCGTTGAACTCAAAGGGCTGTCAGCCTACTTGGACTAAAGGCTCAGACCCAGGCAAGTTGAAGTGAAAAATATTCTCCCAGCAGGAACGTTCTCTAAACTTCACTGTGCAGGATGTGTCTAATCCAATGGGACTCAGAGTTCCCTGATTAAAAAGAAGACTCAAAAGTCATCGCATAAGTGAACAGTTCCTCTTTGCTATGGATTTCATTTCTGTAATGGGAAAGGATGCTCTAGACGAGAGCCTTAATTAAAGCCTGAGGAACTCAATGAAGACTCTAAATGAGTTGCAAGGAAATAATTACTTGGGCATCCACAAGCTTGTCCATGGAGCAGGGAAGTCTTATTCTCAGAAGCATAATTTTTATAATCTTGCTGGAGGAGGAGATGACAGTTTATATCTATGTCACAGGCAACTTTATTGTGATCTTTGTTTAATAAACAAACGAAAGCATATATAATGGAGAAGCTGATGTTTTTAAGTTGATGTCCTTGAACTCGAGGTTGCTTGACCTAAAAGCATGGTGTCTGTCACATAGCAGGCACTCCGTAAACATTTGTTGAATGGATTTATGAGTGACCATTGTCTTTCACTATGCATTGCACACCTGGTCCCATTTCCTCAGATGACATAAAGGAAATACCTATGTGACTCTGTAAATAATTTAGCATCTTCTTGGGTTGGAGCAAGAGAACAAAGGCAAGGGAGCTGACCCAGGGCAGAGAGCTGCTGAGAGATGCAGATGGAGACCCTGGGGTGGAGGAGAAGAAAGTGGCTGCTTGGGTGCTGGGGAAACGTGGTGTAGATGACACAGGCCCAGGAAGCTTCAGAAACAAAGAGGCTTCCTGCTGGGCAGGCAGGTGATCACCGCCCCCCTTTGAAATGAGTTAACCACTCCCGGTTTTATTAAGGTGTAATTGACAATTAAAATTGTATTTTAATGATGCTTTGCAGTACGCATACGCATTGTGAACTGATTAAAGCAAGCCAATGAACAGGTCCATTAGCTCACATGCTTAGCTTTTGTGTGTGAGTTGTGGGACATTTCAGGTCTCTAAGAAAACTTCAAGTCTACACCAGATCCATGCTGGACAGTAGATTTCCTCATGCATTATGGAAACTGTGTAACCTCTGGCTAACGTCTCCTTGCCCCTTCCCCACCGTCTTCTCCCCTCTGACCCTGACCCCTGCCCTGGCTCACCCAGCAGCACTGGGTCCTTTCCTTTGAAGTCACCCGGTCTTTGATATCGCATGAGTGATACGTGTTCCTTTGTAGAAATACAAAAAGTAAAACACAAGGAAGACTTGTCCCCAACTCTAGTAGTATATGATGTTCCTCCACCCTTGTTCTTGTACCCAGATATATCTAGATGCAGATATGATTTTTATACTAACATACATATGTTTTTATATTAGAAATTTAGATATTTTCATATTTTTCATGTTATTAAACCATATTATCCCCTAGAACATACTTATTATGGCTGTATAACCTAACAAATTTTTGTGCCATGGATTCTGGATTCCAAAATCCCTTTGGTTCTTTTATTTTATTGCTATATAACTTTAGGCAAATTACTAAATTCTGTATGCCTAAGCCGTCTTCTCTGTAAAAGGAGGAGGATAATAATATAACCTCACTAAGCATGGCAGCACATATTTGTAATCCCATGTATTCCAGAAGCTGAGGCAGGAGGATCACAAGTTCAAGGCTACCCTGGGCTGTCTCAAAATAAAAGGGTTGGGAATATAGCTCAGTGATATACAAAACCTCATATAGTAATAAAGGAGATTAAAATATGTTAATCAGAGGGTGTTTAGAACAGTGCTGCCTGGCACATAGTAAACTCAATAAATAACTATTAGCATTCTTACTAGTAGTAGTAGCACTAATAATTTAATAAATGTCTTAATTGCTGGATATTTAGGGATATCAATTCTTTTATATTATAAATAATTCTTTAGAACATTTCATAGATAAGTTTTTGTGCACATATCCGATCATTTTCTCAGAGTACACATCTTTTAAAGAATTTTGCAAACAGTATTCTAGAAACTTTGTATCACTTAATTCTATTATGTCAATGTTTTAAAAGAATGTCAGTGTGCTTCCTTCAGCACTCAGTATTGCCATTTAAAAGCAATGGCAATACTTGGGGAAATTCATTTTATTTGTTTCTTTCTTTATTATCATTGCTGGGTATTGAACCCATGGCCTTGTGCATGCTAGGCAACCGCTCAGCCAGTGAGCTACACAAGGGCCCTCACTGTTTGTTAGTTAGTAGTGAGGCTGAGAATTCTTTCCATATTTATTTTCAGCTGCAGTAAATCCTTGGTGGGTTGCCTTCTTTTTCATGAACTGAATTACTGAATTAAATCTATAACAGATAAATTTTGTCCACTTAAGGATTAATTATTATATTTTTACATATGCCATCTTAGTTTGCAGTTTCCATTTATGATATATAATCTACATATTTATCTCAATTTCTATCCTTATTTTGTTCTCTCCTGGGGATTGAACCTGGGCCTTCACACTGAGCTACATTCCAGCCCTTTTTATTTTGCACTCTGAGACAAGGCCTTGCTGACACTAAGTTGGTCAAGCCAAGCAGGAACTTGCAATTTTTCTGCATCATCCTCCCAGAGTGCTGGGATCATGGGCACCACCACGCCTGACTAAAGTTTTCTTCATTGTCTTTTCTTATTGCTGCATTGGAAGTTTAAATCCTATTTCTATTCTTCTAGTGATGATTTTCTGATCTTCAACTTTGTACTTGAATTAATAAAATCTGTACTCAGTCACTGTCTTCCTCTTGCATATACTCAGACCTCAGTATACTTTGCTTTCTATCTCTTCTTACTCTTTTCACTCAAACACACAATTATTATCCAGTATTTCTTCTTTTTAAAGTTCCTATCCGTTTTTATGGAGCTGATGCTTATGCAGATTTCCATGAATGCCTGTCACCCTCACTGCTTGCCATTGGCTCTTATGTCATGTTTGTTTCCTCTGAGTTTAATTGCTTCTTCCTGAAAAAAATCCTCTAGATGTCCCATCAGTGACAGTTAATGGATTAAATGCTGGTGAATTGGGTTTTTCTGAAAGTAATTTAATTTTCCTCAATTTAAATAATAGTATCAATGAATGTAAAAATCTATATTGAAAATTGTATTTTTTCTGTACTTTGAAGACACTATTTCACTGTCATTTGCTTTGAATTGTTGCTGTTATAGTATACCAACTGTTAGTCTAAAGGAGGAGCTCTCAGTTTGGCTTTTGGTCTTCTCTTTGCCTTGTGTCTTGCATTTGTACCATGATGAGTTCAGGTATAGACTTTTAAAACTTATTTTAATAGACTGTGTTAATGCTTCCTACATCCACAGATTCATGTCTTTGATAAGTTCCAGAAGGTTTTCAGCTATTCTATGAATATTGGTTCTCCTCATTCTCTCAATTCTCTTTTCTACACTTTCTATTATATGTGTTTGGATGTTTTCATTCTGACCAAATACTCTCCACTTTTCTTTGGTATATTCCATGTTGTGATCTTTGTGTTGTGTGTTGTATAATTTCCTTGTGTTTCCTTTTCAGTTCACTGATTCTCTGATCAGCTGTCTAATTAGGTAAAACCTAGCCACTGAGTTTTTAATTTCCATTATACAATAGACTTATTTCTAAAGTTTTATTTATTTTTCATTTTTGTCTGATTTCATTTTGATAATGTGTTATTTTCTTATGCTTGTTGGATGTCTTCTTTTCTGACATTATTTTTGCCAAATATTCTTATTCATTAATTTATGAGATTATCTAATATTCTGAAGTTCTTGGATTTAACACTATTGTTTGTCATATGTGCTGGCTCTTCATCATAGTGGACTCTTTCCTCAGCATTTTCAGAGTTTCGATTTTGGACCTATCCCATGAAAATCTTATGCAGTCTCAGCTCATGTTCTGGGGCTTTTATTGGCTGGAGCAATTTTCTTATTCTTTTCTTAAATTAGATCCTCCTGAACTATGTCGATGGTGGGAATTTTGAACCCAGAATTGTACCAAAGTGCAGTTATAAATTTCCAGAAGGGATATTTTGCCCTGACTCCTAGTGCAGGGGGTAACACATATGCTTTCTTGTCCTGCTTCTGTGATGGTGCACGGTATTCGTCTAATCTCCACTGTGAGTGTTGTTCTTTAAGGACCTCTTCTTGCTGTGGGTGTCCCGATTCCCCTTACTTGTATGGCGTCAAATCTCTGCCTCTGGTCTTAGGAGGTCTTTTAAAACCCAAGCCTCAAGGTTGTTGGCCTTGGGAGTGGCTCCTGAGATGCAGTGTAGCTGAGTGGAGTATTTGCCCAGCAAGCACAGGTCCTGGGTTCGATCCATTGCTCACTTGTTCACTGGCTCTGGTTTTCAGCTTACTCTTTATTTTTGGCTTCTGGGATTTCTTTTACTTTTCTTCAAGCTGTATTTAAAATCCTATTTATCCTACTTTATCTCCTATTACCAGATGTCTAGAATGGTTTGTTTTTCAAATCTTTTCATTAAAAATGGAAGTCCCCCAATTTTTTAAATTGTAGCTGAAATAATTTTTCTACAGGATTTCACTGGAGCTTAAGAACTACCTGTGCCTTTTCTCCAGCTATGCAAGAGCCCACGTTCAGATGCCACCTTCCTGAGTTCTTAACTGGCACAGAGCACCCAGCTCTTCAGAGAGCCGCGCAGTGCGGAGGCCTTGGGTGAAGGTCAGTGTGCAGCTCAGTTCACACTGTTCACAGAGTCCACATGGTGCTGCCAAGCAACCGAGGAAGGGGAAAAGCAATGGCGGACAGACTTATTTCAGCCCCAGTGCTTAGACATGAGTCCTAGTCCTCTGCAAACAAAGGTTTCAGGAGAAAACAGTACAGATCCTAGGTGGCTCTTGGCCTGGGAAAGGGGCGCTAACCTCATCTGCCTGGTGTAGGACACTGGCTGGAGACGCAGGTCTGAGACACCCACTCCCCTCTAATCAAAAGCTGCCAGAGAAAAAGTTTATACCAGTTCTTGGCTTTGAATTTGAGTCTGAAATGTCTCAGAGGAAGATCTGTCATATAATACGGTGATATATGTTGCAAATAATGATTATTCTAACTTGCATAACTACTAACTGCATTTGTGGTAGCCTCATAAGTGCAGTAAGGAAGGCAAACAGTATCAGAAAAGATCGTATGTAAGTGACAGTTATGTTATTTGCTATTTTGAACGTGTGCCATCCGTACTTCCTGTGTTCTAGAGAAATGCTAGGTAAGCAGTTAATATTAAAAGCTTGAAATGGAAGACAGTCTCAAGAACATAAAAAGTACTTTTAGTAAGAAAGCCTAGATCTATAGACCTCTCCTTCAGGGCACCTAATCTAATCCAAAGAGTGAGAAGTATTTTTATTAATGCTATTAGAGAGGGTGTTATGGTTTGTGTCTGGATGCCCCCCTCCAAAGCCTCATGCAGTCATGGGGGGCTGGCTTTTTGGAGGTGACTGAATCGAGTTTGTGACTGATGCATGGTCCAATGCTGGGATTAAGGGTGTGAGTGCTACACCTGCCCTAGGGCGGGTAGTTTGCACACAATATAAGGGACAGAAAGAGGTTTGCCACCCTGCCCCCTCCTTTATTCCTTCTGCTGTCTTCCGCTGCCATGAGCTGTTTCTCCTCTACCATGTGCCACCCTGCCTTGGAGCCAGCCAATAATGGACTGAAACCTCTACAAACGGGGGGCTAAATAAACCTTTCCTCCCTTAACTTTGGGTGTCAGGTATTTTGTCTCAGCAACAAGAAAAGCAACTGAAACAAGTGCCTGGAATTTGAATCAGATCAAACTTCTAGAAAAAAAGTCTCTTTACATATTAAAAATATGGAAGGGAGCCTGGGACCACCCAGAAATCTGCCAGTGACCCATGGTACAACTCTCTCTTCATTTAATGTATCTGATTTTCTCACCTCAGCTGTTGTGGCAAAAAGTACTACTCTTCAAACTCTATGTTTCCATTCCTGAACATACGGCTAGACCGTCCTTCCCAGACTTCCGTCAGGAAGTTTCAGGATGGTGATACGACCGTGCTCATGCATGAATATGTGTGTGCCACTTCCGGGCCTGGCCTAGCACAACTTGACGTGTGTGCTCCAACTTGTTCCTCTTCCAGATGAGGGAGGTGGCAACCCAAAAGCAGCCTGGGAAGGCGATGTTCGAGACAGCAGAGCCACCATTTGCCTGAGTTGTTATGACTGTGTGAGATCACAGGACCACCTACGCCAGCAAACATCAGTGGCCTGTCGCACTTCTGCGGTGTTGGGCCATTGCATGCTTGGGCCTATTTTGTCACCACAGCCCAGGCTGTTACAGAGTACACTGAGGACACCAAGGATATTAGCAGCCCCATGAGACCCCTCTGTGTGTGACTCAGATATAATCACTTTTCCCATTGCAACTGTGAAAAGGCTGTGCAGTGTCCTTGGCTGTCACCCAGAGCCTGGGATCTGTGCTCTTTGTCTCCCTCTTTCATGGCAGCCTTGCAGCCGACCAGCCTTTGTCAGAATGTGCCTAGGGACTGTATACCTGATTATTCAAATCCCTGAGCATTTCCAACGGGGCCATAGATTCCCATGCCACACCTTCCTGGAATATTGAGTTGATCTGAAGTTTTTTTTGGAGAAGAAAGAACAATATTTTCATAACAAAATAAACATTAACGGGCAGAAGGCAAAACTGGATGAATTTCAAAGATCAAGCATAATGCTTCAAAGCGATTTCAAGCTTGCGTTTGCAGTCCTGGACCCAGCCCTCATTCCTCCCCTGGGAGGCTTGTTCCCTGTATTCTGGGCAGTCTACACCGTGCTTTGTTGTTATTCTTGGGGGATTTTAGGTTTGAATCCAACAGCCAAATATTTTCTTCCTATACAGTGCAGACACCTAATTCAAGGGTTGTTAAATATTGTTAGAACATTTGTTATTGCTCCCCTTCTCTTCTCATATTCCCCCCAAAAAGAAGAGAATAAAGAAATTTATTGCCTAAGAATATCAATGAGGCAAATTCTAAATGGCTTTCCCAACTCCCCGCCCAGCTTTTCATGAAGGTGGAGTCATCACCGAGGCCTTCCCTATGCATTTCTTTACCCTCACCTCAAGCCAAGTCTGTGTTTGCGAGTTGGAATCACCTATGATCAGGCACCTTGGACAAAATGACTAGCTTCTGCCCTGGGCACACCGGTGTTTAATAGCCACACTGGGCATTTCTTTTTCCTCCAAAATTCGTGTCTTCTCCTGATAGCCAGTATATCTTCAGCTAACACCCCCTCGAGAAGAGCCCTCCAGGAGCAGGCAATGGGTTAGCAAAAACCTTCTCATTTCTGGGCAAGGATGTTCCATCAGCAGTTCCCCTTGGGCTCATGAGCCACTTCCTCTCACACCACTCACTGTCTCACCTCCTGCTGTCCTCTTGAGATGCCAGATAGGTGTTTATGCTACTCAGAGACACAACCTCCTGAGCCAGGAAAGTACTGCTAGGGTCAGATTTGCTTCCATAGCTGGAAGGGTTGGGGCCCAAGGGAACATGTGGCCTGGTGATCAGAGGACTGTGAGGCTTGGGGGGCAGCCGAGGCCTGTGTTACAGAGCCAGATCCTAGGTGGTGAGTGCACTTAGGAGACCAAAGCTGGATGGCAGCACTGGGGGTGACCAAGATCAGGTGCAGGGAGAGAGAGGGAAGGCTGAGAGCAGGAGCACTCGGGATGAAGACTGGAGACTAAAAGTGCCAGAACCTTGCCCAGTGGGACGTCAGCCCACCTATAGGGCCCAGCATTTACAAATGAGAAAATCCTTGTTTGAGCAGTGCATATTTTGAACAAGTAGAATATAGAGAGGAAAAAAATCTCCAAAGTGATCAGCAGGGCCTACTTCCACCTTTCCCCAACAACATCAGTTTTTCTCTCTGAAGACAACACTTTCCCTAGTTTATCATTTATTGTTCTACAGTTTATGAATTTATAAGCGTATACATTTGTGTTGCTTTTTTTTTAACCTCTTTGCATTTCAAAAGCAGTACATTGTACACAACTTTTAGTTACTCTGCTTTTGGATGAAAGTAACAGAAAGTCCCTATTAAAATTCTAGGCTTTGTTTTATGTGACAGTAAGTTCAAGGGAGGTGGTCCCGGCAGGTTCCAGGGCGGTCCAGGGATGTGTTCCAGCACACAGTGCTTCCTGCAGTCCTCTGGAAGCTGGGTATGCTTTCCTCAGCTCTGGGCCACAGCCCTCTAGTGTGCAAAGTGTCCCTGTGACATTTCCCTTCCTGAGAGGTCAGGAGCAGGGCTGGAGCTGCCAGAGGACCATGTATCTGGCTTCCTGAGTCACGACCAAAGGAGCTGGGCCAGATGCTCTGGCACCACATCTTCTTCAGTTCTGTCTCATTGTTGGAAGCAGTGGGTTTTTCCTGGACCATCCACTTCCATGTGGATCGGATTCTGCTCCAGCCTGGCGGAAAGTCTTTGGCAAGGCCCGTGAGTTCCTGTGTGCGGCTCCCCACTACTTCCTGGCGCTTGACCTTCTTTCTATCTTTTCCCCTTCAAAGCTGCCTCCTTGGCTTCCCAAGACTTCAAGCTGAACCAAGTCCAAGGATTGGCCCACTACGGTCCCAACACCTGTCCCTGTTGTCTCAAACATATGACTGATTTATGCTGATGGTTGTGCTCCTCAGAGAGCGGCCCCCATGAGGAGAGCTCAGCTGCGCCATCTTGGCTGGCCATGTGCCCTTGGCTGCCAGCTGGAGCATCACATTCCTCTCAGGCCTGCACTGCTTTTGCGAGCACTTCCCCATGACTGCAGTTCTGGTGTCAGTTGACTCCTGGTTGTGTTTCTATTCTTTACTCTCCTTATTTGTAAGTCCCAAATGGAGAAGGGGAGTGGCCATTTCATCCAACCAGGAAAGACTGGCAGAGCCCCCTTCCCTGTCCTCATCCACGTCAGTGCCACCTCCCCAGTGACCATCGTAAGTGCCTGCCCACACTAAGGATGATGGGTACCTGGAGATGCTACGTGTCCATCTCTGGTTGTCCACTGTGCAGGGAATTATCATTTATTCATTTAAACAAGAAAAGGCCTGTGGATGGCTTCAGAGTGAGCCTTAGAGAACCTGTGCCCCCATGAAGCCTACAGTCAGGTGGTGAATGTGTGGTGGCATCATCATCAGAGCAAGCAGTGACTTGCTCTCTCTCTCGTGGTAGTGATGGACATTAGTGGCAGGTGGGTCCCCACACTTCGGTTATGTGAACTCTACATCAGTTCTGGCTTATGATGTATTAAATCTAAGAAATTACTAAACCAGAAATTGTTGAGGTATGACCTGAGAGCCACTTGGGATCTCAGGAGTTGCTTTTAGGATGATACAGGTTATAGTTTCATATCAAAACTATGTCTCTACTTTCTCTGGAGAGCAAATTAATGATTTCCATATGCAACTTATATAAATCAGTCACCTCATCAAGGCCTCAACACAAGCAACTCCAGCCATGCTGTTCATTTGTGTTTGCTCTGGATCTGCAGAAATCAAGGCATCTAGAATGGTGTGTGCCCTGAAAAGGGAGGTGTGCAGAGAGTAAAATATAGGAAGTCTCTCTCCTGTCATCCGTGTGCCCAGGTAAGACTGAGTGTGAATCAGTCTATGGACTATGCATTGGTCAGCTTCCCATGGCTGTGATCAACTTTGAGGAGGAAAGGTTTATTTTGGCTCACAGTTTCAGAATTTTAAGCCCATGGTCAGCTGGTCCATTTCTTTGAGGCCTGTGGTGAGACAGAAACATCAAGGCAGAAGGACATGGTGGAGAAAAGTTGCTCATCTCGTGGCAGCCAGGGAGCAAAATGAGAGTGAGAATCCCAGAGAGGAAGAGCAAGGACCAGAGATATTGCCCAAGATCACGCTGCCTCGGTCCCTTCAATGGGGCCCCATCTCCTGTTTCAGGGGGGACCCTTACAAGAGCCTCCACCAAGCTGCATGGGCTTTCAGCTTCCAAACCATGAGGCAGCCAAACCTTTTTCCTTTATAAAATAAAGTCCCACTATTCCACATGAGTGTGGTCCACTATATGACCATGGCCTTGGAGTCAAACAGCCCAGGTTCATTGTGGGCCTGGAGTTTTATAAGAATGTGACCTTGGTTTTCTCATGTGTAAAATCAGGTTCACGAGAACTTTTGTGTTTCGAATAGGGTAAAGTGGGAAATAAAACTTAGGTAAAATGGCTAAATAAAAGCTAGTTATTTAAATGAAATATTATAGGGAAGTGGGAGTGAGAATGTGTTACCACTTCCAAAGCAAAAACATACTGAAAAGAATGAAAGATTTGAATAGGAAACAAGCCTTCTGTAAGACAGGTGTGTGCTTTACAGGTTATAAAAATAATATATAGGAAAGCACTTTTCTAACTACGATGAACTGCATAAGTCTGAGGATATTTTATTATTGCCATTGTCACATCATCAGCCAGAGCTAGTTTTTTATTCTTTTTTTTTTTTTTTTATGTGGGTACTGGGGGTCGACCTCAGGACCTCGCGCTTGCCAGGCAGGCGCTTATGCTGCTGAGCTAACTCAGTGGCCCTAGTTTTTTATTCTTGAAAAGAGTTTCATTCATTCATTCATTCTCAGACACCTCTGGAGCATCTGTTCGGTGCCAGGCAATGACTCATGCAGACACGGTTTCTGCCCTAGGGAGCTCAGAGTCTCATGGGAGAGACTGGGAATAAACCACGATCATGCAGCAGTGAAGGCCAATGACAGACGTCCTGAGTCCCATAGCAGAAGCCTGACTCCATCTGGAGAAGTGCCGCCCTTCACAGGAGCAGTGGCTTCCGCACACTGCAACAGCCTGGAAGCCAAGGAGGGGAGCTGGGGAAGGTGCCGAGGAGGAATGTGGAGACCAGCGCCAGCCAGCTGAGGACAAAATAGGGAAAAGGACCCAACAGAAAGAGGGAGGGTGAGAAGTTTGCTGAATAGAGCAGAGCACGGGTCCCTTTGGAGGGGAAGAGAAATATTTTAGGACACGTCTCTTGAGATTGCTCTGGTGTGCAAGGCACAAGGCCTGAAGCAGGTGCAAAGAAGTGTGACCAGAGGAGGTCAAACTGTTCTCTGTGCTCTGGCCAGCGCAGTTCCTAAGGTGTCTGCAGCCTGGCTGGGAGGGAGGCAGAGGAGAGGGCAACAGTGCCCTGCTTCCATGCCTGTGCACCAAGATCCTTTATCCAGGCTGACAGCCCAGGGTGCTGGGGCATCAGCACCGAGGCCACCACGCAGCCCACCCCAGTGCAGCACTTAAATGCTGGGGCTACTAAAGTTCTATGCGGATGGAGGGACTTCTCCAGGAGTTTCCACAGATTTCTGTGAAATCCATGGATGGCAGAGGGCAAGACCTGTTCTTTGACATTTCCTCTCTGCCTGTCATGGGGACCCAAAATCCAACTGGGCAGCAATCCAGTGATTCTTTGACTCCATTCCACATGACTGTGTGCTTTTAAGATTCTTTTCCTCTGGAGAACTAAAATGCTTTACAGACTCATCTATCAGCTTCATCAGGGATCCAAGGAGAAGAGACACAGATGGACACAACATATGGGGAAATAGAGGCAGGGATAAGCGATGGCCTGGCAGGCATGCTGCAACAAGCCAGGTATTGAATCAGATGTGCCCGGTGTGTGTGGATGAGCTCTTGCTCTGCTACTTTCTTTTATCAATTGACCTTGGGCAACTTATTTTCTATGAGCCTCAATTTGTTTGTATGTACAATGAATAAAAATGTTCGAGTACAGATTATCATAAGACTGTGCGGTAAATATGTACAGGGTGATCGAAATATGCAATGAATATTTAAATTTAGAAAAAAATATTACAGCAAAAGAAATATTGCCTGGTATTAATCCCTCTCACTTTCACACTTACCCCATTGTTCTTGACATTTTCTGAAGCAGTTCCAGAAGTCTTCTTTCATGAGTGCTTTTAAGAGGTATGATAAAAAATATGGTGAATGCTCCTCCCAAGTGCCATACAATGGAAAGGCAGGCTCATAAAAATGTTATAGTGTGTCCTCATCTACCTTATTCAACAGATCTGGCACCATGTAACTTCTCGCTCTTCCCCAAGGTCAAAATGACCATGACTGGCAAACGTTTTCAATAGATCCAGGCCATGAAGACAACCACAACAGCACAATTAAAGACACTCATGCAAGAAGACTTCCAGAACTGCTTCAGAAAGTGGCAAGAGCAATGGGATAAGTGTATTTGAAGGGAGAGGGAGGATTTTGAGGGTGATTAATAGCAATGTACCTTTACTGTAATGAATCTTTAAAAAATTTGAGCATTCATTGTGTTTGTCGATCACACCTCATACACCCAGGTTGCAGCATGGATCTCACACCTCTCAGATCTTTAGGCACAGGGTGGGCACCCGAGAGGTCCACAGCGGTGACACCTTGCTGGGGAGAGCATTGCAGCGCCATCATTCTTCATGCAGGTGGTCGCATCATAGCCAGAGCTAGTTCTTTATTCTTGAAGAGAGGATCTTTCGTTCATTCATTCATTCATTCATTCATTCATTCTTTAGACATCTCTGGAGCATCTGTTCCGTGCCCGGTGATGACTCATGCAGACGTGGTTTCTGCTCAGAGTCTCATGGGCGAGACTGGGAATAAACCACAATGATAAAGCAGTGAAGGCTAATGACAGATGTCCTAGGCCCCTTCCTCTCCCTCTCCCTCTCTCTCTCTCTCTCTCTCACACACACACACACACACACACACACACACACACACACACATTTCCATCACATAGCTGAGCCTGGGAAAACAATTACAGCATTATCTGTATATTTTGTACAGGAGAATGCCAGCATATATGTTTATTTTAAACCACCTAGCTTTGACCACACCTTTTCAAAAGCCTGTGGAGGTTTTTGCTTGTAATAAGCTAAAATAGCTCAGCAGGGAACTTGATAAAAAAGTGATTCCAGGTCATTCTTGTGCTCAGTCAGGACTCTGTAACGCCTGCATGTGGTTTCTCAAATTCTCAGGAACAGCAGAGGGTCTCCAGAGAGGGGCTGGCAGTCCCCAGGAGGCCTGACGTCACCCAGTCTTTTTAGTGCTGAGGGAGAGGGCGAGAGGAGCAGTCTGGGAGATAATCGAGTATGGCCGGGGACATGGGAGAGATGGGTGAAAGAATGAGATGTACAGAGAGGCCACGGTCTTCTGCTAACAGTAGCCGAGGCTCTCCCAGAGCCTGGGAAGCAGTGTAGTGGTGTATATCCTTGCATGAAGCCTGGCTCAGAGCCCACATTTCTTCCATCAGTCGCACATTCCTGTTTCTATCCTCATCTCACTGCTTTCTCATCCTGGTTGTGCAACTGACACGCGCACTAATTCCCCTTTCAAAGCCATGGCCAACTGCTGTTCCCCTCCGTGCCCTTTGATCTGAAAAGAGCCCCCTCCTCCATCCTGCAAGCTGTGCGTCCTTGCAAAGTGCGTCCCAGCAGCGATCCCTGGGGAGGCGCAGCAGGCTTTGCGGTGTTACATTAAGAAGACACCAGAGAGATCCGTGACAGCAAAGGGGTGTGTTCCTCCCCAGCCATGGGGGGAGTTACTATTTTTATCTCAGTGCTCAGAGCAATCATTTACCTTTCTTCCGGCAATTTAACTCAATTTTTCCCAAGTAGTATAATCAATTTTCCCCAATTTGTTTTGATAATTTTCAAACATGCAAAGAAAAGAATCTTACAATTAAACCCGTATTCTGTGTCCAGATTCACCAGTTTTCCCCCAATTGCTTGTTCTCTTTCCTCTGTACTCTTATGCTTCTTCTCTCTCCCTCCTTCTCTCCCTCCCATCCTGTTTTTTTCCCTCTATCGATTTATATTCACATATCCACTTTTGGGGATGAGCTATTTGAAAGCAAATTGTAGTCAACGCAACAGTTCCCTTCTAAATACTTGAGCACAAATCTCCTTAGAATTAGATATTTTCCTGCATTGCTGTAATACTATGCATGTCCCTGATGCAATTAACAGTTCCGTGACATCATCCCACACACAATCTATTGGCCTTTGTTCAGTTCAGGATCTTACTAAGGTTCACACTTTTCGGACGACTGTGAGCACCCCTCGTTTCTTGTCAACTCTTTGCTTCATTTTGTATCTTTCACCCAAGTATTTTTCGAAGAGTTCACGTGGTTGTCTTGCACACAGCTTCTGGACTGATCTGTTCGCTCATACTTTGTTCCTGCTGTTTCCTGTAAATCAGAATAAAGTCTGCATGTGTGGTTAGAGTTAGCTTAAACAACTGTGGTGAGAATATTGGAGGCAAGATTGAGGACTTGTCCTTGTGTCTCATTAAGAGGCACGTGCCGCTGTGTATGATGCAAGTTGGATATTTTGGCTAACGTCGTGACTCCCAGATCCCTGCACTGTCTACATATAGGGGTTTTGTTGGTTTGTTTGTTGTTTTACAGTGGATGAATAACTGGGAGGAAGGATTTTGAGATTGCGTGGATTCCCTATTACTAATAATATTTTGTTCAACTGTTTTGAAGATCCCTGCATGATCATTACACTGGGAATGTAAAATGATGTTTTATTTCTATAATCTTTTCTACATCTATCAGGCAGTGATCTATAAAAGAAGATCATTGTTTCTCCCGATCCTTCCATCTCTTTCTCATTTCTATCACACACAACTTACGAATTATAAATTCATGGTTTTTACAAGTGCATTTGTTATAAACAAGGCCCATCGTCCCTTTTTCTGGATGCTCACATTGTCCTGGATGTCGCCGGCAATGGCCTCTCCAGCTGGGTCCCATGTCCTTTGGATGTGACTCCCTGTCTTTGAGCATCACCTTGTTTTCAGGCGCAGGTTGTCCTGGGCTCGTCTTGTGCTTTCTCTGCCCCAGGACTGGACTCACCCATCTCTCCAAAAAGCCTGGGTTCCTCTGGGGTGGACAGCATTGAGAAGCCCGAATCTGGGTTCTCAGTACACGCATTCTGATGAGCCCTTCTCCGTGAGCACACAGGACGGGCAGATGTTCACAATATTCATGAGTTCTCAGTAGTATTTCCTGCACACTTTTCATTGCCTATTTCCTTACCTTCTTTAGTTTCTATTTTCATCTTTTCTCTTATGGAGAAAATCTTGCTCCCTAAATAGATTAATATATTTACTTATTTACTTTATACAAAACAACTACTACTACTGGCAGGCTGGAGACGCTGCAGAGCCAGGAGCGTAGCTTACAGTCTGAAGGTCGGCGCCAGGACAGCCAGGAAGAGCTATTGCTTCTGTTCGGGGTAAAGGTGGGAAAAGAGGAAAGGACATCGCAGATGGACAGCAGTCAGGCAGAAGGCAGGAGGACTTCCTCGGAGCCAGTGGAGGGTCAGCCCTTTTGTTTTGCTCAGGACTTCAACTGATTGCACAAGGCCACCTACACTGGGGAGGCCGTCAGCTTTACTCCGTTTACTGATTCCTATGTTGATCTCCTCCAGAAACACCCTTGCAGACACACTTGGAAAAACAGTCAGGCAAATGCCTGGACAATAGGTAGCCTAGTCAGGTTGACTTGCAAAATGAACCCTCACGAATATTTCTGTTACTACTCTCTACAAAACTAGAAGGTAAAATTTCAGATTTCTTTACTGTTGTTTTGGCCTTAGAATATATTGCATTACAGATGTACAAAGAGAATTCGCTAGAATCAAAAATTCCTTAAAATCAAAAGTTACTTGAAATACTTCTTTTCTTTGTGTGGTTATTTTTATCAATTTAAAATGTTTTTGCTTTTTTTGCTTCTGTTCATATTAAAAATTTTAGAGGTAAAAAAATTTTGGTTTAATTTTACTTTTTGAATATGTAAAACATTTATATGTTTCAATAATCAAAACAATATAAAAAGCAGACAGTAGTCACCTATCACCTGCTCTTTTACTTTCCACAGTTTCAATTACTTAGAGTCAACTGTGGTCCAGAACTAGGAAGTGGAAAATTCTAGAAGTAAACAATTCATAATATTTGCATACTGTTCTGAGTAGCATGATAAAATGTCACGTCCTCTTGCTCCATTCTGCCCAGGATGCGAATCACCTCTTTGCCCAGTGTACCCATGCTGTATACGATACTCACCCATTAGTCACTTACCTGTCTCGGTTATCAGATTGACTGACATGGTAGAGTGACCTTGTGCAGTAGCCTAATGCTGTCACAATGCCCACATCATTCTCATCGTGGAGGCATGGAACCATATCACAGCACCGCAAGAGCAAGGTGAGTACAGTACAATAGATATTTTGAGAGAAAGGAACCACATTCACACAGTCTTGATTACAGTGTAATTATAAATTACTCTACTTCAGTTATAGTTTTTAAGCTCTACTGTGCCTAATTCATAAAGCTAACCTTATGGTAGGTATGTATGTGGAGGGAAAATATATCACATGTATACATATTTAAGTAATACATATATTCAGATATATATATTTTGGTACAACTTGAGGATTCAGGGACCCACTGGAGTCCTACACTATATAACCAGGAATCACAGAGGAATATTGTAGTCCAAGTAGTCTCACTTGTCCCCACTGCCCATCCCGTCTCTACCCACTCATGAATTCCAAGCTTATTGTTCCTGTGTTCCTTTTGGCAAAAATAAGAATATACACTATGTTCTATATGCCAAGAGCTTCTAATTGAACCCTCTTTCTTTTAATCATGAAAATATTCCAAGTTCACTGCAGATATTTCACAAAATATGAAAAACATTTTGTGCTAAACAGCACAAAAACATTTGGACACATGTTGATTGATAAATTCTTGTTAATAACCTGAGCTAAATATGCAAATGAGTGTGTTTGGATTTGGTTCACTGGAATTGTCTTTAGTATTTTTCATCCTACAGATATCTTATGATTTTGATTTACATGTTCTAATTATTATTTCTATTTTAGTAAAGACACTTCCTCTTGAAGTTCAGTATTTCTGACATCCGGGAGAATAGAATACAGGAAGCCATGAGGCGCTCTGCCTACTTCACAGAAAAGAGGCTTCAGTCCCATTGAGAACACCCGGAAAGACCACGCCTCAGCCCCGCCCAGTTCCCCAGTTCCCGGGGTGTGGGGAGTGCTCATCTCCACAGCCAGGATGTCCTCTCACAGCTGGCTCCTGCAGGAGAGAAGGACGCTTTGTGAACACCACAGTCCGGCGCATTGCCGTGGTCCCTTTAGCCCTCCAGGCGCTGCACACTTTAAACCAGTCACAGGGCTCAGGCTAAATGTGACACCCTGATTGAGTGGTACAAAGGATGGGTGTGTTTGAAGGAATAGAACAGAAAATGGCAATAAGGTTGGAGTGGCTTTTTTTTTTTTGTGGGTACCGGGGGGTCGACCTCAGGACCTCGCACACCAGCAGGCGCCCGTGCCGCTGAGCCATATCACCGGCCCCTTTTTCGTATGTGGGATCCGGGAGTTGAACTCGGGCCCTCGCGCTTGCCGGGCAGGCGCTTAAGCCACTGAGCCATCTCACCGGCCCTGGAGTGGCTTTTTAAAAAGATACATTCCATGTTCCGTGTGGTAGAAGTGTTTTCATGTGAATCATTTCAACTGGTGGCTATAGTGACTCTAAAAAGTAGGGCAGGAATTATCGTGCTTTTTACTAAAGATACGGGAACGCACAGGGCTGGGGACTAGGAAAACAGAAACTTCCTTCACAGGTCAAGCACAGACAAAGGTTTCAAAGAGTGGAAACCCTTTATACTCCGGAGTCTACACAAAGCCAAGTACGTCATATTACAAGTACTCGGTGTATTAGTTGTCTGTGACTGTGTAACAACTCTAAAAGCATAGTGGATTAAAACAACCAACATATATTACTTGAAGTTCCTGTGAGCCAGGAATCTGGCTGCAGGCTATAACTGGGTGCCTGATATACTCTATAAAATAGAATAAAGATTTCTTCTAAGTCTGACATCAAAGGGTTGGCTGGGACTGTAGCCATCCCAAGGATCGACTGGAGAAGAATCAACTCCAAGTTCACTTGTGTGGCTGTCAGCAGGCCCAGGCCTAAGAGGTGCTGGGCCAAAGACACCAACCCTTTGCCATGTGGGACTCTGCATAAGGATATAAACAATATGACAGCTTGTTTTACCAGAGCAAGGCCAGGAAGAGAGGGAGACAGAGAGGGAGAGAGAGAGAGACAGAGACAGAGACAAAGAGAGCAGAGCCTTTAATCTAGAAAGTGACAGTCTATCATTTTTGCCATATTTTTTTTTTTTGGCAGAAGCAAATCACTAGGTCTGGTCCTTACCCAAGGGGAAGGGATTACAAGGGCATGAATACTGAAAGGGGCAGTTCATTAGGAGCCACTTTAGGGGCTGCTCACTGCACTCAGCAACCTACTTGAAGATTTAATTTTATATGAGCTTTCATGGTGATGTTTTTCAGCATTTCAGCAATTCAATAGGATGTTTTCCCAAGAGAATGTCAAATATTATTATCATTAGAAAATGTAGATGACTTTTTAGTATCCCAAAGACAATAGACAATAACAAGGTATCTGGTGTGGTAGAACTTAATTTTACTTTCTTTGGAAGAACAAAAACAAAGACCCAATAGGTAGAAGAAATCTAGTACCTGCAGTGTAGGAATGGTTAACATCAATTAGGAATTAAGGGTCTTTAGAGAAAGATTATGTTAGATTTCAATGCCTCTTCCTAGAGAAGAATAAGAGTTGTTAAAAGTTGGGATGGATCTGACCAAGACTCCATGACAGATATGGACAACTAAGGCTCTCAGGATAAAATTACCAAGAAGGCAGGAATAGATGAAATAGCAGTCAAGCCCCTTTGACAAGTCCAGGGGTTGAAGGAGAATCGTAGTTCGGCCAACACATTCTAGAGCCTCTTCTCCTCAGCCATCCTGGAAAATGCTTTTTGTTCCAGTGGAAAAGGCATTATAAATGAATCTGTAGAGGTCCAACACTGGGATCCCAGGCCATAGCTGACATGAGCCAGCCTTCATCAAGTACAGGTCCCAAAACATGAGCTTTTGAGGAACATGCTTAATCCGTAGCACCAAGAGTCACCTAGCTTCTTAACATTCGTGGTCTTTGGTTACATCCCATTCCCTCTAATACATAAAAGATTTGGGCAGTAGGTCTGGCCAGACCCCAGGAATCTGCAAGTTAAACAAATACCTGTGTTGGAAAAACCTGGTACTGAACTGAAAGGAAAATGCTCCGCACCAAGGAGTTGGAAGGCAACTTATTAAATTAATGCTGGTGGGCTGGCAGGACTGGGTCCAAATCACCAGCGTTGGCTCAGAGTGAAACAGAATCTTATATACATTTTTGCAAGCAGGAAGTACAAAAGCTGATAGCAGGCTAGTACATGATTGGTTACATGAATTAAATCATATGTTGTCAGGCAGATTTGTTTTAAGCAGGTTTACTTAAAAGGAATTATTTGTCATAAGGCAGGAACATCCTGGAAAGAGGAGGGTTTGGGTGGAGCAGGTACAGTTAAATGTGTCCTTGACTGGGCCAGTCCATCCTGGACATAAAGTCCTTGAAGCATGTTGGAAAAACTGGATATATAATTTTAGGTTGGAAAGCACAGACATTACAGCTGGGTGTGGTCAGGCTGACCTAGCTATCTGGAAGAAGCAGCTGCATGCAGCCAGTCAAGGCTGACTGAGTTTAGCCATCTAACTATGCAACAGGCAGCATAAGTATATCTTGTGTCAATATAGCAACAGGCTACTAATTGATTTTTAATTTCTACTATAAAATTTCTATAAATTTGCTACTACACCTGGAGTATACCACAAGAGTTCTTTGGGCCACACTTGGAGGGTTGCTGCTCAGAGATTGGAATTGTCCTACAGCCCAAGGATCCACTGCCTTGCGTGGTCACACAAGGTTAGAAGCAATGTGTGGTAGCCACTGTATTTGCTTTTGTGCATGTACAGGTTTTATGTCTCTTCTTAGTTGCCTTTGTATATACTGAGGACAAGAATGTTGATGACAAGCCAGTGAGCTACTGAGGTAGCTTTTGGCCCAAATGACTTATTGCACTATTCTTCATTGATTCAAACAGATGAACAAACATGATAATATGCTCATTTATACCACAAGTGGCTCCTAACCATCTGTAGAGATGGCTTTATACAATTATAAAATTCAAATTATGTTTTCTATTTTTCCCAGTGCGATGAAGAGAAGTGACAATGTACATATGCCTGAGACTGCCTCACGTGGTTAAGATTCAAGCACTGGCGCAGGATTTCTGAGTTTGAATCTCAGCCCCACCACTCAGGAACAAGCCAGTTTCTCATGTTCTCCAAGCCAGAGTTTCCTCTTTATAAATGAGGGGGAAGATGGTTTTTGCCTTCACCCCAGGATTCTAGATATGATTACAAGATAATTACATGGAAAGTGACTGGCCCCATACCTGGTACGTAGTGAGCCCTTATTTTATCATCATCCAAAGGAATGGCTATTTACATGTAATTCCTAATGCTTAGAAAGATTATTGGCACTTTGCATACACTTGGAAAAGCCTGGATATCTCAAGAGATAGTTATGTGTCTGAAATCTGAAATCCTTTATATCATGACCCATCTGTTCCCTTTCCCTGGTCCCCCAGAACTACCGGGGTCCATTTTCAAGGAAGAACCTCAAGGTCAGATGCAAAAGACTGCAAAGGGTTCAAGCGTTTTTCTGCTGGCACTGTTAGCAATCTGGTTTTTTGTTGTTGTTGTTGTTGTTTTTGGTACCGGGAATCAAACTCAGGACCTTGCACTTGTGAGGCAGGCACTATGCTACTGAGCTATCTCCCTGGCCCACTGTTAGCAATCTGTGCAAGCTTTCCTCTGGTTTAAGTCTGGGAGGTCGATGACTGTGATGATGTGCAGAGCAGTGTGGACCTACCCAGGAGGTTCTTTCCTGACTTCAACCTTGGCATCTCGATCTGTGCTTCCATTTCTGGCCCTCACAATTGGCAGAACAATACTTGTCTACATCTTGCTGAAAGATGCTGTAGGAATGGATGGAGAGAATAGACACCATCATGGTCATCAGGGCTTGGCCAAGAGCCTCCCACATTGTTCCAGCCTTGGCCAGATATTACAGCATTATTCCCATTACAGATGGGGAAAGATGGCTCCTGCTCTCAAAACCACTCTTTGAAGTGTGAACAAGACATGTCAGCACTGACAAGCCACACCTCTTTGTCCCTCACTTCTGTGGCTGCCAAGGTGGCACTGAATTTGTATTTCCACTCCTTGTTGATTTCCAGACTTCTTTCCTAAGTCATTTATCTCCTTCCCATCTTGTTTCTTTGGCACAGTTATCTCTCTTTAATGGCTCTACTTTCTAATGCTCAGATTTGCACCCCTGTCTTAAACCAAATATTTCCTGTAGTGGCTTCCTGCTCAGCACTCTTCTCAGCCCTGGACTTCATGCTCTCTCACAGTTCTCACATGCTGCCCAAGACTTTTCTTCACATGCCCATTGTATTAGTCACTTTCCTGTCACTGGGACAAAATACCCAACACCTGCTTTGTAAAGGAGGAGAGGTTTATTTTGGCTCACGCTTTCAGGCAGAAGTGGCATGGCAGACGAAAACTGCTCATGTCATGGTGGTGAGGAAGCAGAGAGAGAAGGGAGGAGCTGGGATGAAGAGTACCCCTGTCCAAGTCGTGCCCCTTCTGACCCGGCCCCACCTCTGAACACGAAACTTCGGTGGACATTTTAGATCCTGGGACATTTAGACCATAATACCCTTGGTCTGATTTTTGGAGTCTGATTTTGTATTCATCCTTTGATTTAATAATTGCTTAAGAATGACTTCCAATTTCCAAACTCACTGGACACTCTTCCGTCCAGCCTCCTTGGTGTCATTTTGACATCCTGGATCCCTTGTTTTCCGCACCTGTGCACTATCCTGCCTTCTCTCTTTTTTGTCCAACTGTTCTCTTCTTGTTAGGACCATATAACAGTAAACGTCATCTGTCAAGCTTCTTTTTTTATCATTTTCTCTTTCATTCATCCCTTGACAATGGCATCTTCTTTTATAATTTCAGATCTGTGCCAAATCAGTTATAAGTTATCTCAAGTTATCTCAAGTTCCCAAATTCATGCAGAACTCATCTCCAGAAATTTAGACCCCTAGTTCCCACTGCCAACTTGGATATTATGCTTGGTGTCAAAATCAGTTTGTCCTGCAGGCAGTGTTCCCTGGCGATCAGTTCCTCTGCTGAACCCAGACTAACCCTGTACCTCCCTTCTCTGTCACCTACTTTTCATCATTTGCCAGAAGTAATTAATACTTCCCTCGTAATGTCTCCTGTCCTTGTTTTTTTTTAAGCACTGCTGTTATAGTTTAGATTAAGAGTGTCCCCCAAAAGCCTCATGCACTCATAGGTAGGGCTTTTTGAAGGTAATGGAAGCAGGGGATGATATAGCTGATTTGCTGTTAAGAGATGGGATCTGGTCAGAAGAGATTGGTCACTGAGGGCATGACATGGAAGGGTATATCTCCCTCCACATCTTCTCTCCTCTCCCTCTGATTCCTGACTGCCATGATATGAGCAGCTTTCCTCTGCCCACACCTTTCCACTGTGCTATTTCTGTGTTTAAGCCTGCCAAGCATGGACTGAAACTTCTGAAATTGCGAGCCAAAATAAATCTCTACTCCTTCTAGTTGTGGGTGTTGGGCATCATGTATCACTGATGAAGAAAGTGACTAAGGCAGATTTTGATACTGGGAGTGGGGTCATTGCTGTGACTACCTGACCACGTGGTTTAGAAGCCTTTGGAACTGGTTTGCGGGAGGAATTTGGAAAGGTTTGGAGATTCCAGCTAGGGAAGCCCTAGGACACTGTGAACTGAGCTTTATGGGAGACCATGGTAGGAGCTCAGAAGGCCAGAATACTGAAAGAAATGCAAGTGGTAAAAGCCAGGTTCAGGTTGCCACTGGGAAAAAGGATTCCATTGGCAGCTGGACTTGAGACCCATGCACCCATGTTATGTTCTGAAAGAAAATGTGTCTACATTTTGCTCATGTCCTGAGTTTGGGGGAGACTGAGCAGGTCCCCAGACTAATTATTCAGGCAGAAAAAAATTTCAAGGCAGCCCAGCATTCACGCTGTGTTATGGGTATTAGTGGGGGCTTTTAGCTAGCTCTACACTGAGAATCAAGAGTAAATGGTGCAGCTGAGCAAATTTAAAAGTTCTGAGTTTCTCCAGAAAAGAAGCACCTATTAAGTTGGGACCTGTAAAATTCTTGCCCAAAACAGGTTGGTTACTGTAAAGATTATCATTAAAAAGAAGCCAAGTACTTTGCATCAGAACAATAGGAAAGATGCCTTGAGAGCATCCCAGGAGCCACCTTCATAGGCTCAAAAGTCCAAAAGTGAAAGACTTTGCTTTGAGAAAAGAGCCCCAGGGCACCATGCTCATGAACTGGTTCCTTGGGATTTGTTTCACAGTGCTCAGCCATCCAGGTACTCAGAGGCCACTATAGGCATGATTCATGGGGCTTGGTTACTGCTCAAGAAGGTGCAGAGCTTGCCATATCCACATGGTGCTGGTTTCATGGCATACAGAATGTGAGAGTTATAGGGTCAGGGAAGCTTCTAGAATGATTTCAGAAGAAGGCCGGGGAAGCCAGGCAGTCTGCCCCTGAGAGGGCAGTGTGTGAAGCTGTGAGAGTGAAGGCAAAGGTGCAGTGGAGACCCCTGGAAGTTGGAGAAGCCAGGAAAGTGGATTATTCACAAGCAATGAGCCAAGCCACCCCAAAAGAGAAGCCATGAGTGTTGCAACCAGCGATGCCATAGGGCCAGGGCTGCCCAAGTCATTTGGAATTCACATCTCTGCCCCAGATGCTGGATATGGAGCTACAGGATTTAAATGTTTGTCCTGTGGGTTTCAGTCTTGTTTTGATCTCATTACTTTCTACCACACTATTCCTCCCATTTGGAATGGGAATGTTTACCTTGTGCCATTGTATGTCAGTAGTGTTTAAATTTCATTTGATTTTTTTGGGGGGGTACCAGCAATTGAACTCAGGACCTTGTGCTTGCCAGGCAGGCACTGTGCCACTGAGCTATATCCCCGGCTCCTTCATTTTGATTGTATTTATATGTATGCATTTGTATGAAACATGTTTATGTGTATATATGCACACATACTCAACTGTATACAAATTTTTAAAATCGTAGAGTAAAAGACATACTAAATAGAATCTAAAAATTAATAATATGCATAAACACAAAAAATAGCATATGTAGTGTATATGAGCAGCAAACTTTATATATTTAGAAATTCTACTAATAAAAAAGCACAAGACAATTGAATAGAAAAATGGGCCAAAGTCTAAGTGATAGAGATGCTCACACATTCTCCCAACATGTCTAGAAAGCAACTGTCCAATCAGGAACCAGATTCCCAGCCCTTGCTCCACCTCCATCTAATTAATTCATATAACTACTTCTCACCAGTGGAGTAATTACGTCATTGCCAGGGTCATGGAGGTTATAGAAAGGGCATTGTTTTTCCATCCCAACTTTCCAAAGTTCCAGGGAATGGAGCCACAAGGCAGAAGGAGCCCACATCCCTGAATTGTCCCCTAGAAAGCTGCCCGTCAGGAGTAGGAAATTAACTAATATCTGAAACACTCCCTGGTCCTCCATCCTGGAGGGAACCTGCAGGCTAGGTGATTACATTGGGTCCCTTCTCTTAGAGAAGAAGAAAAAATTTGCACTTACTAAGTAGACCCTTATTCTACATGGGGATTTGTCTTTCACCTGCAGTACTTCTGCAGCATCTCAATCCATGGATGTCTGGACCACTTTATTTTTTGTCATGAGTTCTGACCAAAGAACAGATTTCTTAGCAAAAAAAAAAAAAAAGAAAAAGAAAAAAAAAAAACAAAAAACAGCAGTGGGCTTATGCCTAGGCAATTCACTAGTCTTATCGGGTGGTCCATCATCCAGGACCAATCTGACTTATGAGAATGTTGGAATGGCCTTCTGATGCACAGGTATGGGTGGTGCAAGTTGGAAGAAAATTCCTGAGATGTTAGGACACTGTTCTACAATCTGAGTTACTACTGAGTTACTGCTACTTCCTCCATGACCAGAATACAAGAGTCTAGAAATCAAGGGTCGAGGATGGGCCTGGCTCCTATTACTAGTAAGTCCGCTTACGGAATTTCTTCTTCCCATCCTAGTAACTTTGAGGGCACAGTTCTTAGTTAACAAAAGACGGATGCTTTCACTAGGGGACACAACAGTTCCATCGCATTGAGTTGGGACTTCAGAATGCACATTTTCGGCTTTTATGACACCAAACTAATAGGCAAAGAAGGGTTTATTCCACTGAGTGGGAAGATTGATCCTGATTTGCAGGCAAAAAATAAATCGTGGTTACACTATTGGAGCAGGGAGGACTGTGTTTGGAACCTGAAAGATTCTCTGAAAACTCTTAGTACTATCAAGTCCAATAATACAGAGTCGATTAAAAAATAGAGTAATCTCAGAAAAGTAGAACTATAGAAGGTTCAGTCTCTTTAAGAATGAAAGTAAAAGAAACAAAGTAAAAATCTCAGACCAACTGAAGACTGACTGGCTCTCAGGAAGTGGGACATAGACTGAGTAAAGAAGTAACAAAAATCGACACTAGCCTTGTGTTTCTTTCTAGAAATGATTGTAGCAGCCATGTCTTGTCTTCCTTGCTTGTTACTGCACTGTTTTATAGAGGGTTTCTTACTGATGGTTAACTTTATTTTTTTATTTATTTATTTTTGTGGTGCTGGGGATCAAACCCAGGACCTTATGCATGCAATAGCTAACTTTATAATTTAGTCTCTGGGGTACAGAAACTCCAATGATATTTGGATGGAACTTAGAGGAATTCACAATCTGAAATGGCACAGGGGACTCCACACCTTACTTTTTGGAGGAGAGAGCACGGGTCCCATCATTTGTAAGGTTGGTGGCTGCATCTTGTAGCACAGAAGCAAGTTGCTATTGTGTGAAATTTCAAATCAGAGTAGAAAGTTGTGTATGGATGTGGCCAAAGAGATGGTTACTTAACCTGTTGTCTGTTAGTTCTAGAACCTTTCTTCTGTATTCTCCTCTTTGGAGCTGACACTCTGGGCTCTACATTTCTCAATCTCCTTTGCTAGTTTCCTTTTGGTCCAGTTAACTAAAAGCGTGGGACCAGGGAGCTGGCAGGTGGAACTGAGTGCAGAAGGTATCTCCTTCCTGTCTCCAGTTTTGGTCAGCATTGCTTATTCATGCCCCGGCCTCCACATGTCTGACTGTCAGCAGCACGCCCCCCGTAGGGGTCCAAGCAAAAGCCACAGGAAGCCCCTCCCAGCTGAGAGTTCGGCAACATCACCTCTTCCATTTTATTCTACCATCTGCTTCTGCAGTTAGTTTCTAGGTTCCTGTTGAACCTATATTCTGTTCTTTTAGCTTCCAACATCTGTGTAACTGATTCTCTGTATTATTAAATCCTCTCTAGATTATGTAGATGATTTCTGTTTTCCTAACTGGACTTTGCTTGTTACAATTCTCTGCCCCACTGTAACAGTCATGCCTATCTAGCATCTAGCATCTATCTATCTATCTATCTATCTATCTATCTATCTATCTATCTATCTATCTATCTTTCTTTCTATCTATCTATCTATATCTATCTATCTATCCATCTATCATCTATCTATCATCTATCATCTATCTATTTATCTAATCTATCTATCTACCATCTATCTATCATCTATCTTATTCTAATCTAATTAGCAAGGATAGAAATCAATATTACTTTTGTGCAGAATTTCCAGAGCAAGATCAGAGGCGTCTTTCTACAGAATTCCAGAAAGACAAAGTTTTCCTTTTTCTCTTCTCTTCTTGTTTCTTTGTCCATTCATATGGATATCCCTTGTCTCACCATCCCCTATCTTCCAAATCTGTACTCTTTTCCTACTAATTACTTCTAATTACCTCTGGGAGGTTGAGTTAACCTTTGAGTTAACCTTTGAGTCCAGAACTGGGGTCTTTGCGAAGAGGGGCTGGCTGATGGGAGCCAACTGAAGGCATTCTTTAGGTCCAGGCAAGTGTACCAGCGGGCTGTGGGTGGCAGAAGACTGAGACAACAATACGGAGGGCAATTGTGGCAGCATTGGCAGCTCAGAGATCTTGAACTGACTTTACAGGCAGGAGAGGTGTATTTCAGCAGTTTGACAGTCTATAGACATTTTGTGGTTTTGAAACCTCTGGATGTGTGGTTGAATTTCTCGCCAAGTCTCTCGTGGCTTGGGGTACTGTTTGATGCAGGTGGGGGTTGCCCCAGGAAGGAGTTTCACAATCAGAGGCAGGTGGTCAGTGGCCCAATCTCAGGGTCCAGGGGACAGTGACAGAACTGTGGAGCTGGAAGAGACAGAGAAAAAGGCTGTCTCAGAATGGCCAAATCTGTTGTTGGAGCCCCCCTGAAAATAGTGGGAGAGTTCCAAAACCCTTGTAAATTGAGTAACAGCCCAAAAAGGGTGCACGGGTTGGGAACCGCAAAATGTAGGGTGATGGCTGCATTGTAGACAGCACAGAGATCTTGCCCAAGGTGATTAACAGTCTATCAGGATCTCAAGCTGCTGTGTGGCTGGATGTCTGTTTGCACTTCCCGTGACCCTGTTTGTGCTTTCCTCTGACAACAACGGGGGGTTGTGGTGAGGCAGCATGGTTGATGGCCAGGTCTGAAGGCAAGTCTTTAGTTTATACTTCTGGGAGGAGAGTTTTCAGAACTTCAGGATTGTGGTTATCTGTCTCAGGCTGATGCAGGCATCATCTTTTTCTCTGGGAACAGTCAAAGTTGAATGTGCAAGGTTAAATGAGAGCAAGGCTGACTGGCTTGGTGCGAAGGAGATGTCCTCCCAGCCTGCAAGTTTGTGCCTGGCAGAAGGGGTGGGAGGCAAGAGTCCCAGTTGCCCTGGTGATGGTAACTTTTTGACAGAGGAAACTTTTGATGCAGAGAGTTCTGTACCATTGTCTACCAGGAAAGTCACAGGTTTGCCCCTGACTTTTGCAATGACTGCAGGCTCTCGGTGGCCCAATTTGATAGAGCTCGGTCTTTCCTATCTATCCAGGCCCGACAGGGTACAACTCATTTGTCAGGGCTGTCAGCCCAATTTTTCCTCAGTCCAAATGTGGAACTCAGAAGGGATTGTTGACAGTCATCTTGGGTGGGCATTAGATGACGCCATCTGACTAGGATAGGCGTGTCTCTGGGGGGGTGGGGGGCTGTGTGGCCAAAAGCAGGGAATGGCTCGCTGGAACCAGTTCAATTGGCTGGAAGTAGATGAGTTGGGAGCAGGCAGTGAAGCTATAAGTGTTGGCAGCAACTGCACCAGCCAACAAGAGTGCCAAGGTGGAATTCGCAGGAAGAATGGGCCTCTTTTTAATGCCATACAAGCCATTTTTCCTGCAGTCAGGTAAAGATTTTACGAAAAAAAAACCCTGACCACACAGGAACTATCACAAAGAATCCACTGGGACTCACTAAAAAGTTTTTGCACAGCAAGAGAAACTACCAACAGAGTGAAAATACAACCCACAGTGTGTGAAAAATTTTTGCCAGCTGTTCCTCAAAGGACTACTATCTAGAATATATAAAGAACTCAAAAAAATCAGACCTCCCAAATTTAAAGACCCAATCCAAAAATGGGCATCTGAGACACACTTCTCAGATGAAGTACAAACAGCAAATAAATATATGAAAAAATGTTCGACATCATTGGTCATTTGAGAAACGCAAATTAAAACAACACTGAGATTTCATTTCACCCCAGAAAGATTGGCTGTCATCAAGAAATCAACCAATAACAAATGCTGGCAGGGCTGTGGGGAAAAAGGAACCCTTCTCCACTGTTGGTGGGAGTGTAGACTGATGCAACCAGTGTGGAAATCAGAGTGGAGATCCCTCAAAAAACTAGGACTAGACATTCCATTTGACCCAGCTCTTCCTTCTTAGTATTTTCCCAAAAGAATTAAAAACATCATACGACAGTGATATATGCACACCCATGTTTATAGCAGCACAGTTTGTGATAGCCAAATCTGGGAAACAGGAAAAATGCCCATCAGCTGGTGAGTGGATAAAGAAGATGTGGTTTTTTTATGCCATAAAGAAGGATAAACTCGAGACATTCCTAGGTAAATAGATGCACCTTGAGACCATACTCTAAAGTGAAATAAATTGGACACACGTGTAAATACTGCATTGTTTCTCTGGTGTGAGAAACTGAAAGTGTAAATAAGGACCAAAATGTATAATAGGTATTGTGAAATAGGAAGAAACTGTTCAAATGGGGAAGAAAACAAGAGGGGGAGGGGGAAAGGAAAAAAGAGAAGAGTAAAAAAAATGATAGAAGAAGGAAAAAATGGAAACAAAGCTTTTGCAAATGGGGTGGGGAGGGGGGCTGGAGGGAGAGTAGGGGGATGGGGAGAAAAAAGAAACAAGTTCTATCATGTTCAGGTACAAATTCTCTATGATGAATGGGATCATTTTGCATATCTAAAATGTACCAATGAAACTTGATCGGAAAAGAACAAACAAACAAACAAAACTACTCTTGAAGATACGAAACCCTTTTGTGCTTCAAGAAGCCCAGCAAAACGAGACTGTACGATGACCCATGGTCACAGTAGGAAGGTTACAGTGGTCTCCCCTGAGCAAGACTGCCTGTGTCCCATCACACCGTCTGAAATCCTCAGAAGACAGCAGCTAGAACATTGTTTGGCTGCTTTTCAAAAGCAGGTATTATAAGAATTAGAGAAAATAGGTGGCTCTGCAGGAAGATAGATCAGATGCAAAACACTCCATCGTCCTTGAATGTGAGCTTTCTCTTCCTAGTTACACCAAGAAGAGAGACGGTGGCCTGAACGTGGGTGGAAATCGAGGCTTTCTCTTTCTGCTGCATACGCTAAGGTGTATCAGGGTGGTTTTGCTGTAAGTAACAGACACTCCAACTCGTAAGTACCTAAATAACCCAGCAGTTCTACTCCGAGGTGTACATCCAGGAGACAGGAACAAATACGACCACACAAAAACTTGTGCATGAATGCACATGGCAGCATTATTCACGACAGTCAGAACGTGGAAACCACCTAATGTCTACCAGCTAATGAATAAGCAAAATGTACACTGGAATATTATTCAGCTGTAAAATAGAATGAAGTACAGATACACGCTACAGTATGGATGAAACTGGAAAACATTAGGCCAAGTGAAGGAATCCAGTCACAAATGCTAATTTATTATATGATTCCATTTTGAAATATTCACAATAAGCAATTCCACAGGGACAGGAATTTGTGGTTTTGGGAGCTGGAGTGAATGAGAAAGTTGGGGAAGAGTAGATAAAGGGTATGTGATGTTTCATTTGCAGGTGGTAAAAGTATCCTCAAATGACTTGTGATGCTCACACAAATCTGTGAATATTGTAAAAATCCCTGTATGGTAGACTTTAAATGGATAAATTATATAGTATGTGAACTTTTTAAATACAGTGGTCACCAAAAATCCTTACTTGAATGACAGGGGAACTGATTTCTTCAGCAACAGGAAGTCTAGACGAGGTCAGTTTAACAGTTGTTGAATTCAGCGGTCTGTCATTGAGGACCCCAGCTCTCTCCATCTGCTGGATCTTCTTCCTCAGCTAGCTGCTCTCATGATTCTGTGGCAGTGGCAGTAGCTTCAGATATCCTGGAGACAGAAAAGGGAGAGTTCCCTTTTCATATCCTTTTATTTCAGGAAGAAAAGCTTTTCCTAGGAGGCCTCACACTAACCATCATATCTTACTGACGAAGAGTGGTGTCCTCTGAACACTAAACCAGCCCCCAGCAAAGGCTGCAGCCACCATGTCTCATTTAGAGCAATCAAGTTGAACCAAGAGTCCTCGTGTGGAGAGGCTGGAGACTAAAATTTAACCATGGCGCTATCAGTGTGAAAGAAGGTGACCATGGGTACCATGTCGGCGGCTGCCCCACCTGCAGAGATAATTGAGAATTTTCTTGCAGGAAGAATGGAATCAGAACACACTTTGAATTTGTATCTACCTCTATCATCTATTTAACTACTAACTACCTGCTTATGTACATGTTTCTATCATCTATCTCCTTACCTACCCACCTATCTATCTAGGTACATGCACAAAAGCATCTCTACACACACACACACGCACACAGGTCTAAATTGCTTTTAAATAAGTGGTGTGGGATTTTACGTTTTATTTTAATTACAGAGATGATTGGCATTTTCGTCGAGTATCCGCAGGGACACCTGGGAGGATTTGGGTGAGTGTTACTGATGTAAAGCTGGGCCAGCTGGCACTCTCCAGGCCTTGGAGAAGACAGTTTGGAACTGTGCAGTTTTCTCCACTCTTAGTCCTGGTGGAAGTGCTGGCTGCCCAGGAGAAAGCCAGCAGGAGGGAGCAGCTGGCTGGGGTCGTGTCGGAGCGAGGGCACACCCTCGATCTTGGCATTGCCCGCCTCTCTAAAGTTTCCAATCCTGATCTTGCCTTTGCCAACATTGGCAAATGGTACGTGCAAGCCGCCCCAGTCACATGTGGTTGTGTTTAACTCTATAGAACTTTGAACCAACCTCAAGCTGTGCCAGCGAGGAGATCAAAGTCAGTAAAGTGAATCTATTTTATAAATGGTGAACTTTCGTGAAGAAACAAAATTCATTTAAGCTGCGGCCAAGGGGAGCGTTATGTTTTGACTGATGAATAGAACAAACAAAGAAGATTGTTTCTCCTGTGCATTATTTGGAGTTTTTTTTTTTTTAAAGACTGTTTATTAAAGCCCATACTTTAAAATAAACATAGAAAACTCTTGTGTTCCTTCTGTAAACACCTTTGAGTGTTTTGAAGCCAAGGATAATGAGGATGATAACAGATGATTGTTTATTCTCTCCTGGGTTCCATGTTTAGTTAGCTGGGTCTTGAAGTCTTTAAACTTCTTTCACCCTGGAGATTTTCAAAATTGACTGTTAGATCAAGGGAGAGGGGAAAGACCTCAGGAATTAGCATCTGCGTATATTCAAATGTCTCCACAACCACGGTCCTTTCCCTGGAGGGCCACATAGCCTGGGCCCTGGGCTCTTTTTTGTGGGTCCCCACACCCCAAGTCCTCCCACCTGTGGGATGCGCTGGGCTCCTTCCTGGCCTCTCTGCCTGGCGATGTGCTAGTAAATGTTGAAACTTTGGCGCTGAGGGTCACGAGTCCTAATTGATTAGCACTTGCTGATATCTGGGGTCAATGTCAAGCTACCCAACACCCACCGGGGCGCACACAGCTGGGTGAGGAGCTGGCCCAGGTTGGGCTGAAGTCACCCTCACACCGTGGCCTTCCATCCCTGCCTTCCTTGGCCGACTTTTCCTTCCTGGGCCTGACAGTTAACAGACAACTTCACTTCAGTAAATATTTACAAATGGCAGTTTCCCCTGGTCTGGGGAAACTCTCTTTCTTTCTTTTTTTTTTTAACGTCCCCTAGCCTGGTTCTGTAAAGATATCAGCTCCCATTTTCTTTACTACCGCACTGGGTGGTGGGCTGCTGGGCTATTTCGGTCACTTCCTTTGGACAGTTCCTTGAATTGTTTGGATGGCATTGTATGATTCACAGAGCCCAACTTCCTTTCTCCTCTCAGGCAGCTGGGAAAGTCAGGCTCCCTCTATATTTTCCTTTGTTAACTGATGTATCCTGAAGTCATGCCTGGCTGGGCAGGGCTGGTGAGCTGAGCCTACAGCGTCCCGCTCCTGGGTGTCAGAGATGCTCTTTTGTGGGATGGAAGGCATCCTGGCAGGAGCCCGAGCTGCTGTGGTGAGGAGGAGCTCAGCTCCAAGGTGGCTTCCAGGGTTGAAGTTCTAGGAGGGAGAGTAGGGCACCCAACTTCACCATAATGCTCGAGGAAGACCCTGTTTAAGATGATGGGAGTGTTGTCCAAACACACAAACATGATGTTTTAAAGATGAAGGTTTAAAGAGTGCCTTGCCAAGAGGCCGGAAACTCTGCCACTCCCAGGACGTTCATGGGGCCAAGCAGCCAGGCGGGGCCGGAAGGGCAGGATCCAGCCCAGCAGCCTGACCTCCAGGGGCCTCTTCTTCTTCCCAGGATGGACTCGAAGGGGCCCAAACCCTTCCGAGAAAATGGCCTTGGAAATCATATGCAGCTTAGCTTTACTATTGTTATTTGGATCCAGACGTCATGGCAGCTCTTCCTGCTGAGGCAGAAAGTGAAGTGAGAGGTGAGGGGGGAGAAGACCCAGGGCTTCCTCCCTACCTGCCACCCTGTCACTCCTTAAGCACCTAGTTCCTGCTCATACCCACTCAGCTGGAAGGACGGGGAGAGAGCCCCACAAACAATTCGGATGATGGTTTCATCTTGGTCTTATCCCCCCTTGCTGCCTTCATCAATAACATCTCTTATTCCTGATACTGGTAATAATAATGCTACAGAGAATCATTATTGATATTTCACAATAGATCAGCTATTGTGCAAATCATCCTGTACCTCTCACCTTGTTTACCTCCTACATTAACCCAGTGAATTATGTATTTCATTATTCTGTACCCAGGGACACTGAGTTTTAGAGAGAGTGTATTAATCTGCCCAAGTTTACCTCACTGATAAGTAACTGAGCTGACATATGAGCCCAGGTTTATCTGTCTTCAAGGGCTTCCAAACTACCTCACCGAACCCCAGTATGCAATGGGGTGAGCTGAGATGCATGGTCCTGATCATGTCCTCCCAGAAGGCACTAGGAACTAGACCATGTCCTAACTTTAGTACCAGGTGCAGCCCAACCAGGGCTACGAGAGGAGGGACAGAACTTCACCCATCCCCAACCCAGTGGCACCCCAGGCCTGTAAGTTTTCCATGACTGCAGCTTGCCGTGCTTAGCAGCCTCTGGGGATTCAAACAGCATCTGTCCCACTCCTCCACTGCTCACCTGCCCTTGGGTTCATGGATCCTCACTATCGACTCGCCTTTGTCCCTCTGACCCAGTTATCCTTTGGGCATGTGGCCCAGCCTGGCTCTCCATTTCACTGTGAACTCTGAGCTCTGTGCCTCAGTGTCATACACCAGAGTCCACAGCTAAGGCTGGCTTTTCCCTGTGACCTGGCTCATCACCAGGTCACTGCTGGGGAGGAAGGGATGGGACTCTTAGAGGCCTACTCGCTTCGCTGCTTCCTCTAGTCATTTGCTCGTGTGTTTGCTGTTTTGTTTTTGAAAAAGGGTCTTGCTAATTTGCCTAGGCTAAGCCTCCAACTAGCTCCAACCCATGAGCCTGCTGTCTCAGCCTGCAGAGTTGCTGGGATTGCACGTGCAGGCCACCGAGCCCAGCTGGCGGCCTCCTTGAGTAGAGACAGAGACCTCCACTCTCCATCCTTCCCTTTCCTTGATCCTGGAGTTTCTCATTCATCACCTGGACTGTGATTCCTCCTCCTCATGGTGGCAGCAAAAATCCAGCCATGGCAAAGCAACTGCATCAATTGACCAAAGTTCATTCATCATCAGGGTTGGCAACTTCCAGTGTAGAAGAGATAGGGATTGAGTCAGTCTGTATGTGGTCCCGCTAACTAATTGTGACTTGGGGAAATTAGCTCCCCTTTCCATGCTTCAGTTTCTTATGTGTATAGTAGAGATAATAATAGAACTTACCTCATCTGATTGTGCTGCAGATTAAATGAGCTAACGTATGCGAGGGGCTTAGAACAATGCTTGGCACAGGTGCTAGCCTATATGTGTTAGCTGTTCACATCATTATCCATGGAAGCTTTCTTCTGTGTCGCACTTCGTGATTGCTAGGCAATGGATGGTCAGATCACTGACCCAAAATAAACTACCCTTGTCCTTTTCCTCACGTTAGTAACCAATCAGATTCTTAGAATGGCACTTAGGTCAATTAGCTCCAACTGACGCTTAATTCCAGCTGAACCAGCTTTTCCACGCAGCGTCCGAGGATCTGAGCTCCAAAAGGGAGAAGAAACTTTTGGCGAAAAGATAGATTAAATTCTACCTATAATTCCCTATATACCTTTGGATAAATTGCCATCCTCTACCCATCCACAATCATATTCAGGTAGCCTAGAATTTTTAATGACCTATATGTATAGGTTATTAAATAGATATTAAAAATTAGAAAGAATAGTCCCTGCTTACAACAGTCTAGAATATAGACTAACAAAAACCTGGTAGATTCTAAAGCAAGTACTCAGTGAGTTTTGATAAGCAGCCACTTAGCTCTTGATACAGTAACTCAAGTGGGCCTTTGAGGCCCCAGGTGATGATGGGTTGAGGCAGCTGTGGTTGGCACTGTCTTGTCTTTGCTGGGTGGGCTGCAGACCTGCATGTGGCAAGGGGATGCCCAGAACCCTGGCCGCTGTCATGGGAGGTGCCCAGTGGCTCTGACTCAGGAAAGACCTGGGCGGAACAGGCTGCCCGCATTTTCCAGCACGTGCAACCCCCTTGTCGTGGTTTATTGAAGCCACTCAGGAGTTGTCGGGGAGCTATCCAGGGAGCTGATTAAATAAGTAGCTCGCCCACTGGGAGGACAAGAATCCCTGTCCTATGCAAAAGAGGGAATGAGTGACACTCCTGTACAGTCACCAGCCCCTCCTCTCAGCCTGGGAAAAATTAAGATTTTACCGTTGCCTTGTACTTGCCAAGGACCATCCGCTCCTAGGCCATTGTTCCTTTCTGCACGTGGGGCTCTGGGGTGGGGTGACTTTGCCAGCAGGTTGTGTGCGCTGTGCAGTCAGGGAAGGATCTTGGGGTTCTGAGGGCAGGGGTGGGAGTGGAGGTACCACTTTCCCATCATCCCTCTCAGACTGCCATCTGTGCCTCCTCACCTGCTTTCTTTTACAAACAGGTAAAAACTACCGCACACCCACGTGTCTGTGAAGGTCAGTGAGCAGTTATAAGGAAATACGTTGAAAATAGTTGGGGGAAAAAGCACTAAACACATTGAAAGGTTGACAAATGGAAATGTGGGTATTTGGAAATAGAATGTGGCTGCAATTTGATATTTCCCAGAAGTTCATATATTCGTGGTATTTGGAGGTGGAGCTTTGGGGAAGCAACGAGGATTAGGTGAGGTCCAGTGGGTTGGCCGATTGCGACGTTAGTGGCTTTACTAGAAGGGACAGGGAGACCCAGGCTGCTCGCTTGCTCTGTCTCGCCATGTGATACAACACAGCACAAGGCCCTCGTGGGACGCCAGTTGGATGCTGACACCCTGCTCTTGGGCTTTCCAGAACTGTGATCCAAATACACTTCTGTTTGTTATAAATCACTTGGTCTCAGCTATTTTGTTATAGGAATAGAAAACACAGGTGTCAAAATCGATCAGTCCAGTCTAGGAGGAACCGAGACTTGGAAGTTACCGCGTCGACGCCAATGTGGATTTGTGGACTCTGGAGAGAGGCAGGCTGCTGGGTCCTATGCTCATCCCCTCTCCCTAACTGCACCCAGGTTTTGAGCCCAAGATGAGTTGCTCCCAACAAAGCTGTGACACCTGACGCCAAGCTCATCTTCTTCTTTCATGACTACCTTTCTCCTTCGCAGTGCTCCAGTCCCAAATCGGCACCCAGGGTTCTCCTTTTCTTCCCATTACGGCCTCCTCTTGAGGAGAGTTTGAGGACCTAATTCCCCCCATGATGCCAGCTACTGATGAAGTTTGAGGCCTTCGTCTTCCTGACATAATGGTATCTTAAGAGAGAAAGAGGAAATCGGTATTAAGTATAGGATTTCAGGCATCAGCAGGTCAGGAGGGAAGGCGGGGCTTTTACCACACACACACACACACACACACACACACACACACACACACACCATGCCTCAACTCTACAATGGCATAGAGCATACAAATCTACACTGCTCTCTGGAAAAGCCTGTGCTGGCTCTTTTCTGGGGAGGAGAAAAGACAATAACATTGTGGAAACCCCTCTGCCATTCCCTCGTCCCCCGGCCTCCCTCAAGCCCAGTGCACAGGGGCATGGTCTTCCATGCTTTGTTTTCCTGCTTGCTAAATTAAAGCTGTAATGAGCTTTTGTCTTACACTCAGCAGCCCCCCAGCAGGTGGGTTGAAGCGGGCAGAAGTGAAGGGCGGCAGCTTCCTACATGATGAGGGCACAGCCCTCACTGGGGCTCCCTGTCCTGAGTGCTGGCCCCAGGGTAGATGGCATTTCCAGCCTGGCTAAGCTGGCTAGGCTGAGCTCTGGGCGCCCTCGGGTAACTAAGCCCACCTCCCCAGCCTGCAGGCTTGCAAACCCACATTCCTGAATCAGAGAGAAACCAGGCTGGTGTCAGATTCCCCCACCATGGCTCAGGACCCTCCGTTTGCTCTGGGAAGGGACTGTCTTCCTAAGTAACCCGTGAGTCAAAACATTCCACTCCTTCTTCCCTCTCCGCAGTCCAGCCCTACCAGAATTCCTGTCTGAATTCTTCTTCATTAATAGTGATGGGCTCCACACCCGGAAGTTCCTGAGAGTTCATTTCAATGGAAAATGATTGTTTTTGCAGGAGGGACCCCAATGGTTTTTCCGTTTCTGTTTCCATAATATGTACTGAAATCCACACTTCATTGAAAGCAGATGGCGAGAGCATCCCTCGATGTGCAAGAGAAGATTTGGGCAGGGGAGCCTCAAGTCTGGCTGTTTCCTGGGCAGCCCTGGCCTGGGTGCAGGAGTTCTAGGGCTGAAGATGAAGCGGGACACCTGGGTGATGGAAGCAGAAATGATGGACCCGAAGTGTGTGCGTGGGAGGTTGAAAGAGAAGGAAAAAAGCAAAAAGCTAATGGAAGAGATGGAATCAGGGCTCTCCAAGTCTCATTGCCATGTCTGGAGTCTCACAGTGTCAAATTCTTGGGAGAGTAGTGTATGAGAAGCAGCCGCCCCTGCAGAGGAAATTGGTGCTAAAGTCTCAGCTTCAGAGCCCCAGGCCTGACCCTTCTGATCATCTGCCTCTGAGACTGTAATGAAAAGCATATTCTCCACTGTATCTTTCCCAAGAACATAAAATCCACTCCTCTGTCTCCAAAAAAGGCAAAGAGGGCTTGCTGCTCTCCAGGCTGCCCAACAAACAACTGTTGCCCCCTAAGCCTGGGGCGACAAGCAGGAAGCCCTGGCCAGGGCCCAGGCCAGCACCATCCTACATGGTCCAGAGGTTCTGTGGTGTGCCCAGTGAGTTCCTTGGCTCCAAACCTCCAGAACGGACTCATGGATGACTATTGCCCATCAAAAGCCACTACCCTGGTGGTCATGCTGGATGAAAGTGGCAAACACCAAGCTTCCTGTGATGGTTTGGATCTGGAATGTCTCCCAAGAGCCTTATGTGTTCAGAGGTGGGGGCTTTTGGAGGTGATTGTATCATGGGGGTGCTATGCTTACCAGTGGATTAATCCACTAAAGAATTTAGAGCTGAATGTGCTGTTAGGAGGTAGAGTCTAGAAAGTTGGGGGCCGGTGAGATGGCTCAGCGGCGTAAGTGCCTGCCTTGCAAGCGCGAGGGCCCGAGTTCGACTCCCGGAACCCACATACGAAAAAGGGGCCGGTGATATCGCTCAGAGGCACGGGTGCCTGTTGGCGCGCGAGGTCCTGAGGTCGACCCCCCGGTACCCACAAAAAAAAAAAAAAAAATAGAAAGTTGTATCTCCCTCCTGGCTCCTCCCTTGTCTCTCTGCTTCCTGTCCGCCATGATATGAGCAGCTTTCCTCCTCCAGACCCTTCCTGTCTGGGAGCCAGCTGACTGACGATGGCCGGAATCCTCTAAAAACCATGAGCCAAAATAATTCTCTGTTCCCTTAAGTTGTTTTGGGTATTTTGTCCCAGCTACAGGAAAGTAACTAAGACACTCCCCAAGGCAGTGAATGAACATGCAGGGCCTCAGTCCTTTCCCCAAACCTCAGCACGATTGTTCCCTGGGTGGGGACCCTTCTCCCACCCTCGGGAAGTGGGGCCAAGTGGACATTGTACACCATGAAGCCATTGGTACTGTCTTGGGGGTTTCACGGATCCCCACTGGAGGCTGGACTCTACTCTCCAGGGATAATCTGATCCAGTGTGTATTCCTCAAACATTTTTCTGTTTTTAATGAGGGGCTCCGTCACAAAATAAAAACTCATCTAAAGAGCCAGAGTCCACATGCCAACTTTGATTCATTGCCAAAGGCCAGGGGAGGGCAGAGGGCACTCGAGTGATGAGGGTGTGAGCTCAGCCTGCTGTTGATCTATCAGTCGGTTTGCTAGAGTCCAGCTTCCAATGGGCTATGGTCAAGTCCCCCTGGGAGAGGAGCTGCATGTGCCTGGACCAGGCTGCGTCCAGTAATCTGTGCCCAGGCTGGTGGAATCTAACAGAGAGGAGAGACAGTTCTGCCACCCCAGCAGCAGGACAGAGCAGATGTGGCCTGGCAGTGGTCTCCAGGGCATTGGCAGGGCCTGGGAGGGAACTTGGGCAGGGCGGAAGCACAGCTCAGCAGGGGAAGTGGGGTGGAGGGGACAGAAGCGGGGAGGAGGAACAAACCCCCAGTCTGCGCAATGCAGCAACTCTGTAGATAAGAGGAACAACCCTGTTCTCACACTGCTCCGAGGCAGAGGGGGAAGTTCAGCTGCTGGAGAGCTTAGGAAAAATAGATGGGTGAGATTGCTAAAAAATTCTGGAAGTCTTCAAATGGTTAAATGAATGGAGGTCCCAAAAGCACCCCCAGGCCACAGTAGTAGATCAGCACACACAGCATCCTCAGCGTTCCCACCTTTCAGCTGCCTTGGCTGGTTCCCACAGCAAAGCACGCCCTGTCCTCTAAGGACTGAGTTACTAATCCAGTTTGATCCCCCTCCCTCAGGAAATCCAAGCAGACGCAGCAACTCCACCCTTTCGGGGGCCTGGGGGTGAATGGAAATCCAGACACCGAAGAGCACTGAGCTTCAGTGAGCCGACCTGGTCTCGAGATTGCTGAGGCCTCCTTGACTTCTTGCCCATCATTCTGATTTGATTTTCTTAAACATGAGTTATTTTATGTCATTTGCTCTCCACGAACAGCCCCGACCCCCCACAGGGCCTGACGTGGGGTGCTGATGCCCCTGGCATGGGGCTGAGTGGGAAGGGATCCTGGCCTGGCTCCCTGACTGGTGTTACTGACAGAGGACTGCAGTGTACACCTATTCAGCGTGTCCCAAGCCACTTCAAGTGGCTCATCTAGGGGAAAAGGGGAGCAGTCTCATTTGGTGGCATCCGCCTTCCCCTTGGTCTCCACAAAGCCTGGGCTGAGAGAACCCCTTGTTTACACAAGCCAGGGGAGGCTGGGCTGACCTTAAGCTTGCAGTATGGGCGTGAGGCTGGAGTCCAGTGTAACTGTGTTCCTGTTCTCTTTTTCAGGGTGTGAAAATGAGTGATTTCTCTCTTCTAAAAGGATAATCAGGGGCCGGTGAGATAGCTCAGCGGCATAAGCGCCTGCCTGGCAAGTGCGAGGTCCTGAGTTTGACTCCCGGAACCCACATAAAGGAAAAAAAAGGGCCGGTGATATCGCTCAGCGGCACAAGTGCTTGCTGGCAAGCGCGAGGTCCTGAGGTTGACTCCCGGTACCCACTTAAAAAAATAAATAAATAAAAGGAAATAAAATGATAATCTTCATAACTACTACTGGGAGCCCTTACTCTATGCAGATGCTATATACATGCATACACAAAATTTAAAACATGTAATTCCATAGCAACTTATGAGATGGATACTGTTATCATCACCATTTTTCTGATGACAAGAGGAGGTAAAAACTTATCCATGTGATGGAGTAAGTGGGCAAGGCAGGTCGGAGCCAGGACAGTCTGACCCCAAGCCAGCACTCCGATCGCTCTACCTCTCATTGCTGCTGAAGACTCTGAGCTCAGTCAGGCCCTGGACACACCCCACCACACTTTCATAGCTCTTCCCAACTCTTGGAGACTTGCACTGGTTGCAGTCTCCCACTGGGAGAGTAGCGGCACTCCAATCTGATCCCTATATTCTGCTATTTCATTTGCCCCATCCGGGAAATCCTGTTCTCAGGGTTGGCTGGGCAAAAGGCTCCCTCACTTGGTCCATAAACTCAAGCCTACCTTTTGGTCAAGGAACTGAATGCCTTCTTGGGAAATCCCTGCTCGTTCCCTGATAAAAGAGTGTGCTGTGCTGTACAAAGCACCAGGCCAGGGGCCAGCAGACTGTGGGCCCATTGCAGGCTTGTAGCAGACTGGACCTAGCACTAACTTTGTCTGATGACCTCTGATGTCCTCTCTGATGACCTCTGATGTCACCATTTCACCTATAAAGATGTGGAGCATGGACTATGCAACTGGTACAATTCCTCCTAACTTCGAACAGTTGATGGTTTAATTGCAGAATTCTAGGACATTTTTATTTCTATATTATTCTATTCAAGGGAATCCAGCAAGACCCAATTTTTAACAAAAATATCTTCTCAGACCTGGAATGTAGTAAAAAAAAAAAAAAAAGCAAGGCTAGAATTGTTGGAATTAATCTTTTCTTATTATAATCTTAGTTATACTGAGTGATTACTGTATTCCTGGTGATTTTGCTGGCGATTTCAGGTAGTTCAATGAAGTATAACTGAGAATCAAGTAGTGTAAATAATAAAATGAAACGTGGGCCACACCCAACTTCAGAAATAAATCACGACACATACAGCAGAAGGTGCTATCTGTCTTTCCTAGAGTTTATTCCCCACTCTTCTCAAGAGTCACTCTTTCTTGAGGTTTTTTGTTTGTTTGTTTTTCTTTTTTTGCGTGCTTGGGATGGAATCCAGGGCCTCATGCATGCAAGGCAAGAGTTCTGCCACTGAGCCATGCCCCTCAGTCCAGCTCGAAGTTCATCTTTGCCACTCTCATATCTGTATACTCTACTATGTGCATAGATACACAAAGATTCTTGAACATGACATAATTAGTTCCTACTGTGCGTGTTTTTTGTCCTTGCTTCCTTCTCACATTTTATTTGTGATTTTTATGCATGTTGATTCATTCCCACTGTGTAGGAGCAACTAGAATTTCAAGAACTTTCCTCTCTTAGGATCTTCTAAATTGTTGTCCTCTTTCCTTTCTTACTTCCTTTTCAGATCCCATACACAAGGACTTTCTGAATGTTCCTGTGCACTCTCCCGATAGCTGTGTGCAAGCAGATATCCCGGAGCGTATTCCTAGGAGTGTGGCTGCTGCCCGGACTTGAGGGACGCTTTCCTACTGGCTTTCCAAGCAGGTTTCCCTGCCTGCATCCCCCTTCTCATCCTCCTGCCCTCAGGATTCTTTAAAAAATAAAACAAGCTTGATGTGTGTTGAATAAATACCACTTGCAAGTGCTTCCACGTTCACAATGATATGACATAGAATGTGAGAATTCCTTGTCCCAGGTGCCAGTGTCAGGCCAGTGTCCCCGTCCCTAATGGACCCTTCCCTGGGTGGATTTATGTCCACACCAGCAGACATGTGCATGGGTGGGAGGTGTGCTATTTTTTTTACTTCTCTACTCAATCATTATCTCATAAACATCCTATTCCGACCCCTTTCCTTTTACCTGACAAAACACCTGGGGCTTTTTGTTGGTTTGTGGTTTTATGGTGCTGGGGATTGAACCCAGCACTCGGTGCAATGCTCTACCACATTCCCCCTGCCCTAATACTGTGCTGCTCATTCCCCATCACCGCCCAGGGCATCCTCAGAGTTTTTTTTTTTTTTTTAATGCGGGTACCGGGAGTTGACCTCAGGACCTTGTGCTTGCCACGCAGGCGCTTATGCCGCTGAGCCATCTCACCAGCACTCCTCAGCCTTTTTTGTTTTTCCAAATCACTCAATCACTCACTGCTACTTGACTATTTTTCAGATGAAAAGATTACATTTTTATGAGGCATACTATCCATAACAGAATATGAAACATTTATGGACAATTAGAAGAAGAAAAATAGGCTGTTGAGAGCAGGGCAGGGAGGCATGGGTAGAAGAGATGATTTTCAGTGTTTGCTCCATGAAGAATTGATAAATGTTTGAGGAGATAGATTTGTGTTTCTCCTGATTTGAACGTGACACAACATATGAATGTATCGGGACATCACATGGTACCCCGAAAAAATGTTGTTTTTTACATGTCAATTAAGAATGTATATAATTTAGAAGACAAAGACAAGGAAGCAGAACAGGAGGAAGATGGGGAAGAGGAAGGGGAAGAAGGAGGAGAAAAGGGGGGAGGTGGCAGAGTAGGAGGAGGAGGAGGAGAAAAAGAATCCTGGTGCATTCTTCTCTCACTCTTGGAAGGAGGATCTCGTAAGTATCTCAGAAGCCTCCTTTGCTCCCAAGGTTTCTTCTTTCCTTTATCCCCAAGAAATCCCTTTCCAAGATGTTGTGTTGGTGATGCTTCAGCTTTTCTCCATAGTTTTACAACCCATGCTTGTATCCACACAGGATACAGTCTTTGGTCTTGCCTGAGTACCAAACACAAATACAATTCTAATGCAGAAGTAAATTGCAAGCAGGTTCCGGGAAGCACAAAGGTTTAGTGGAATCTCTGGGTCTGGAGTCCTTGGATATGTAGAAATCAGCCCTTCTAGAAAGGTCAGGGTAAAAGCTAGGGTTGAAATTGGAAAAGTGGGTGCATTCTCTTAAGCATCAGATCGTGGAGCAGGGTCTGGGTTCCGCAGTAACGTGGTCAGGTCAGCTGCTCAGCTCTTCCTAGGTCTGACCTCCGGCTTTCCGGAGAATGTCAGAGAAGACATTTTCTGTGGGTGAAGTCAGGACCCTCAGCTGACCCAAGCATGAGTCACGGAGGATGTTTTAGTTAATTTTCTCTCATTGCTGAGACAAAACACCCAACACCCAAAGTTAAAGGAGGAAAGATTTATTTAGCTCACAGTTTGCAGAGGTTTCAGTCCATAATCGGCTGGCTCCAAATCAGGCTGGCACATGGCAGAGGGGCAACAGTTCGTGATGGAAGACAGCAAAAGCAACAAGGAAGAGAGAGAGAGATAAGCCTCTTTCTGTCCCTTATATTGTATCCAGTCTACTAGGATTAGGGCAGTGCCAATCCAATCAGTGGACTGATCCAGCAATCACCCACCCTTAACCCCAGCTCCCTTAATCCCAGCATTGCACCACCAATCAATCACATACCCTAAATTCAGCCACCTCTGGAAAAAAACGTGTGAGGCTTTGGGGGGACATCCAGACACAAACCGGAACAGAGGAGAAAGAAGAAGGTTGATCAGAACACTGACACGAGAAGCCTATGCGCTCCACTGGGCACTCTGACCTAGATTTTGAAAGATGACAGTGGGACTCCTGCTCGTGACCCCTCGGCCATCTGGACTCTGTCCTCTGTCTGGTCTCCTGGAGCCCGCTAGGCCTCTCAAGGATGCCCTGTGCCTCTCTTCGTGGGATTTCCTGTGTTTTCCACACCTCTTTTTCCTTAGTTTATGCTCTCATTTTGATGGAGTGCTTCCTGTAGTAGCTTCCTGAGAAAGGATGTATAGGATACAAGAGGTTTTTTTTTTTTTTTTTTTGGTTGCTTTTTGCATACTTTAAATGTTCTTATTTTACCCTCATACTTTATTGATATTCTTGGATATGGAATAATAGGTCAGAATTTTTTTTTTTTTTAGAATGTCTCTTGCTTTCAGTGTCTCTCTTGAGAAGTTCAAAGCCCTAGATTTTGATCCTATGGTTGACTTATCTTTTCACTCTCTGGGAACCAGCGGGATCCCCTCATGACTGCAGGACTTGAGCTTTTGACCTTTCACGTGATCTGCTTTGGTACAGAACTCAGTGGCTCCCTCAGTCTGGTCCCTCACGTTCTTCGGGTCTGATAATTTCCATGAATCATTCCCTGTTGATTTCCATGCTTCATTTTCTCTAATGACTTTCTAAAACTCTGAATAAATATCAATGTTGGACCACCTAAACCAGCCCTCATTCTTCTATTATTCATCTTTCTATGTTTCTGACTACTCTGGAAGATTTCTTCCAACTGAACCTGCTTCTTGTTTCTCTAACCGTAATGCACTGAGAACGGAACCCCAGGGTCTTCACACTGAGCTATACACCTAGACCTTTAAAAATTTTTTTAAATTTTGAGACAGGGTGTCCCTAAGTTGCTGAACTGCCTGGGCTGGGCTCACACTTGCTATCCCCCTGCCTCAGCCTTTGAGAGTCCTGGAATTATATGTGTACACCACCATGTCAGGCTTCTGCAATCATACTTTAGATTTCCAGTGTCTTCTTTTTGATCTCTCAATGTTTGAATGATTAAAAAAAAAAACATGTTTATATTATGGATGATGGCCAGGCATAGTTGTGCATGCCTGTAATCCCAGCACTCGTGAGGCTGAGGCAAGCGGATCCCTGCGAGTTCAAGGCCAGCCTGGGCTACATAGTGAGTTCAAGGCCAACTTGAACAAATCAAGACCCTGTCTCAAAAACAAATTATGAATGAAAAAGTTTCTTTTATGTCTGTGAGGATTTTAATTGTATACATAACATATAAAGTTTTAGTTATACAGATACCAAATATAGATGTATATATAGACCATAAGCTTTTATATGTTTGAAAGGTTTTTAATTTACGTGTGTACAATGGTCTTTACTTTTTCCAAGTTAATTTTCCAGTCTTCTCAACTGCCTGGCAGTCCTGGGCCTGGACAATGACAGCTGTAGGAAACTAGGCTGAAGGGAAGCTCTGTATTCACACCTGAGGTGTTGAATTTTAACACTATCTGTGACCTGGGCAAACCTTTTACTGGGGACCCCTAAGGTTGGTACCCTAAGATCTTTCCTCTTAGATTCTCCAGTGAGCGTTCGGTCTCCTGGCTGAAGAGGCAGGGTCTGATGACCGTGTTCTGGCAGTTGGGTGGCAAGGAGAGGCCCCGTGGCTCTGTGGTGAGCACACCAGCACACGCGCTGTGCCCGTACACATAGGCTTGTGTTTTGACCTCGCTAGAGCAGCAAAGAGTACCGGCCCTGGGGAGTAGCGTGAATGAGGGATTTGGAGATGAATTGTTTCTCCGACAACTTCCACCCAGTTCTCCTTATTTCATCATCCTCTTTACGCCCAATTCTGACTTTTCCATCTTTGGAATTTCTGCATTTCCCATACTTCCCTTTCAATTCTGCTTTTGAAATGGAAATCCTTTTCAGAGCTTATATTTTCGTAGTCCTTGGTCACATGGGAGCAACAGAAGCAAACTCATGGTCCCGATGTTTTGTTCTCCTGCATCTTTTTTTTTTATTGCGGGTACCAGGAGTCGAACTCAGGACCTCGCGCTTGCCAGGCGGGCACTTATGCCGCTGAGCTATATCACCAGCCCTCTCCTGCATCTTGATGAAAGCCACAAGTTCATAGGGTCTATTTTTCTTGTAGGTAACACGCTACAGATGCACTCTGGGATTTTTGTTAGATCAGCACCACATCTCTGGTCCCATTATCTGCACGTATCGGCTTAGGCAAAACTGCATTGCAATAATAAAAGGCCTCCAAAATCCTAGTGCTTTCCAACATCACATTCTTATTTCTTGCTCGTACACATTGGTGGTGAGGAGGCTCCCCTCTGCGTTATTTGCTTGCTCTGTGATACATGCTGAAGGCTCAGGCTCTGTCTTGGTCTTGTTCAAGAAGGAATAAAGCAATGGCAGAACCGTGAAATGACACAGTGTGAACTTCATCAGACCGCTAAAGTCACTTGATGAGCCACGACCTGGGTGGCATGGCTGTCCTCCCATGAAGTGTGGCTGCAGGGAGGGGCCCTCTGGGAGTAAGCCTAGTGACAGAATCAGCAAATATTTGGAATAGAGAATACAACCCTGTCTCAAAAAAAATAAAATAAAATAAAATAAAAAAGGGATGGCTCAGCGTGAAGGCCCCGAGTTCAATCTCCAGTACTGGGGAAAAAAAAAAACAACAACAAAAAAAACCCCAAAACTACCATGACTGCTTCTTTTAAATTTATTTGCAGCACCAGCGTTTGACCCTAAGATCTTCACACTGTAGTACCTCCATGGCCCTTTTTATTCTCTATTTTGTGACAAGGTCTTGCTGAGTCACTAAGCTACGCAGGCTGGGCTCAAACTTGCAATCCTCCTGCCATAGCCCCCCAGAGTGCTAGGATTGCAGGCTCGCACTTATTGGATCTGGCTAATTTAAATTTTCCTTAAACTGTCTAACCCAAAATAGGGATTTGTCTTTTTTATACTCTAATTTGCTAAGGCCAGAGTTATTATTTCTTATTGCTGCCCATTCAGCAATTTCTTCAGTGAGCACATGGACTGGATCCCTAAAAGACAACCAATACTCCTCTTATCTCCCTTACACCACACACCAAGAATTGTTAGCATTCCATCTCAGGAGATGAGAGGGAGCCCCATATCCCCCGCCCAAGACGCCATCACCAACCCAGTCTTCCTCTGGGTTCTTTTATGTAGGACTCCTCTCCTGTGGTGGAGAGGGCGTGTGGCATCACTGGCACACAGTTCCATTTCCACCCAAGGCTGGGTGCAAGTTGGTTTCTTGGCTTTGGTTCCCAGGAGACCCCTGTTTCTCCTATTCCTCAGAAGAAACCCCCATTACTTGAAGCAACTCAAGGAGATTATGTCCTAGTAAGCAGAAAAACTGGACACACCTCTTATCTCCAGATAGTCTCAGTTTGAACACAAGGGCAGGTTCTGGATTCCCCGTGTTCTCTACCTGCAGACTGGGCATCAATGGATTGGGTCTACATTTTTAGAAACAATAATTAGGTCATGATTCAAGCTGAAAACAATATTCCCGTGTTTTATGCTCTATAAGGGTTTATTTTAATTTCTTTATTGTTTAATTTGAAAGTTCCAAGATCCATTGGCTTTGCAAACTGCAAAAACAACAACAAAAAATCCACTGCCTAAACAAACAGCACCTTTCACTGGGTCTGTAGCATACAGACTATTTATTTCTCTGTAAAAGTGACCAACACTAAGTTATGCATTTGTTCCAGATGTTACACCCAAAAATAACTCAAGTAGCCAGTGGTTAAGAGTGTCATCCTGGCTCCCTAAGTGAGAAGGCTGAAGTCTCTTCCTGCTGAGAAAACTGTTTTGATGCCGAAGCCTGGGACATCAGAGGCCACAGGACTCCGTGTTTGAGTAAGCGTGGGCGCTCTCTGAACGGCTGCCCCATTCAGATTCTCAAACACTACACAGTCCCCTCTGAGAGATCTGCTAGTGTGTAGGGCTGTACTGCAGCGCTTTCCTTGCAAATGTGTCAGAGAAAGTCACAGAAATGGGGCTAAAAGAAAGCAGTTCTTTACTTTGGTGTGAGCCAGGAAGGCAGAGCTTGTAGCACCCACACATGCCCCTTCTCCTTCTGGGCACATCTGGAATTACAAAGCCCCAGATGTAGCTCGGGCCTAGGACTTGCTGTGGCCAATGAAATGTCAGCAAGAACCTTCCAGTGCTATTTGCCACGAGTCCTTTTGTAACACAGCCCCAGTAGAGTCCCCCATCAAAGTGGTCCTTGGAGGCTGAGGGGCTCAGCTGGTCAGTACTGGTCCCAAGTGTGAGCAACCCATCAGCTTTACGATATTAAACCACTGAGATTCTGTGCTTATTGTTGTGGATTAATTAAGGCAGCCTTGGCCAATGAACAACCTGGTAACTAAAATTCTAAACTTTGTCTAACTCTAACACTAAACCCAGATGCAACATGAAAGAAGATTAATAAGCCTGACTATATTTTTAAAAAATTAAAAATTTCCAAATGATAAGAATCACCTGGGCCGGTGAGATAGCTCAGCAGCGTAAGCACCTGCCTGGCAAGTGCGAGGTCCTGAGATCGACTCCTGGTACCCGCATAAAAAAAAAAAAAAAAAAAAAAAGAATCACCTGCTGGGTGTGCTGGCGCACACCTGTCATCCCAGCACTCGGATGTTACCTCCCAAGGCAGGAGGATCACTGTGAGTTTGAGAACTGGGCATAAGTGAGTTTAAGGCCAGCCTGCACTATAGTGAGACTCCGACTCAAAAAAAGGAATCACCATCACCATACACAAAGCAAAAAGGGAAATGAGAGACAAAGGACTTATTATCTAGTTAGTGTACAGCTTTCTAGTGCCTTCTAGTCTAGTTTAGAAGCCAAAGACCAAAGGCTCACAGAAAAATGGGGAATGATAAGTAGGCAGAAAGGGAAATCAAAATATATTTTAAAAATATGAAACATAATGCCTAATATCACTCATCAGATAAATGAAAATGAAAACCACACTAAGAACATTTTTTAACTATCAGATGGGAATATGTCAGAAAGCCTTACCACACTCTTGGTGAACATATGGGGGAACCAGGCCCTTTCCCCCGTTTTGGGTGGTGGGAGTGGAAATGGGTACAACTTAATTGGACTGTGTATTAGTCACCTTTCCATAGCTGGGACAAAATACTTGACATACACAATTTAAACCAGAAAACATTTGTTTTGGCTCACAGTTTCAGATGTTTCAGTCCATGTCACCTGGCTCCAAGGCAGAAACATCATGGCAGAAGGGCATGGAGGAGGAAAGTTGCTCACCTCATGGAAACCAGGAAGTAGATAGAGAAAAGATTTACTCTTCAAAGGCCCACCCCAGTGACCTACTTCCTCCACCTGAGCTCCACCTCCTAACAGTCCATTCAGCTATCAATTAATCAAGGGATTGATCCACTAATAGGTTGGTACCCTTATGAGCCAATTCTTGCCAAAAGTCTTACCTCTGAACATGTGTCCCTCCTAGGAGATATTTTTGATCGAAATCATAACAGACTAAAAGACTTCATATCTATCAAAATTAGAAATCTGTGACTCACTGAATTACAACTTACTGCCAGAAATTAGCCCTACAGAATGCATTCTTCCATGCAAAATGTTGCATTTTTTGTAATGCCAAAGCTTGGGAACAGGTACTAACATCTAAATTCCATGAAGATGGGTTTTTTTCCTTCTTTTTGTTTTGTTTGCTAGTAATTCCCAGTGTGTGGAACAGTGGTAGGCCTTCAGTAAATACTTGTTGAATGGATTGGTGAGTTTTGTTATGAAAAAGAGCAAAGTGTAAGGTAGTATGGATTTTATCATATTGTTTATGTACAAGGGATTTTATTTTTCATAAAATCTGAACTGTTGGAAATTCTATAGGACAAAGTCATTTCTTCAGCAAATAGGTTGCAAGGGGTAAAAAAAGAAGAAAAGTATAGGGAGAACCTATAGGTTAAAAGAGACCTAAAGACCTATCAACAATTATAATTGTAGATCTTTCCTAAATTTTGATTCAAATAAACAAACTATAAAAATGAGATGAGTAAGAGTTTGCTTACTATTATGGCTTGGATCTGAAAAGTCTCAAAGGCTCATAAGTTGAAGGCTTGGCATCCTCTCCAGCAATGTTCAGAGGTGGGTGGGACTCTGGGGATTGGATCATGAGGGCTCTGATCTCATCAGTAGGTTGTGCTGGTTTCATAATTTGGTGGGCTATTGAGAGGTGATGGAAATTTAGGAGACAGGCCCTATATAAAGGAAATAGGTCCTTGGGGCTACATTATGGCCCCAGCTTCTCTCTCTCTCTCTCTCTCTCTTCAACCACCATGAAATGAGCAGCTGTGGCCTGCCACATTCTTCTGCCATGATGTCCTGCCCCCAAAACAGAACCAGCAGACCATGGACTAAGACCTCTGAAACTGTGAGTCAAAGTAAATCTTTCCTCCTTTGAGCTTTTTTCCCTCAGATATTTAATCAGAGCAAAGAAAAGCCGAGTAACCAAAACAGAACCAGCAGACCATGGACTAAGACCTCGGAAACTGTGAGTCAAAGTAAATCTTTCCTCCTTTGAGCTTTTTTCCCTCAGATATTTAATCAGAACAAAGAAAAGCTGAGTAACCCAAATACTAAGTGGATATTTGTTGATATGAAAGACTTTATTAATTTTCAGGGGTGATTATTAATTTTGGTCATGTCTCAAGAATCTTCATTTTTATATGCATTCGGCAATATTTATAAATGAAATATGAAGTCTGGGATGGAATGAGATATAATTGTTCTTGAATCGATACTGAGTATGTGATGGGAATATGGGGGTTTCATCATAGGACTCTGTCCACTTTCGTATATGTTCAACATTTTCCATAGTGAAAAGCTTACCAAATACACACAGACCCATGGACACCCATGTATGCGCACACCTCTGTGGACTCGTATGCTCAGGAAATATCCCTGGAAAAATCTTCAGGAAGCTTGTTATATTGCTTGCCTTTGGGAAGGGAAACTGGGTGGCTGTGTGTAGGAGGGATTTTTTATAGGATGTCTATATATAGTTTTTGAATGTATTATCTAGTTAAAGTTAAGTTAAAAACAATTTTTTTTTAAATCCAGGTTTTGGTGTCAGATGCCCTGAGATGATACCAACACTTCACTGTTATTAGCGGGGTGACCACAGGTAAATAACCTAGTGTCACTGTGCCTAAATTCCCCTCCTATAAAATGGGGATAATACACGAGGAATGTAAAACTCTAAGCAAAATCCCCGAGACATGGCCAGCTCTTCATCAAATTTAGCTCTTTTCATTTTCGCCAGCCTTGGGTCAAGGAATGAGAGAGGGGACGTCCCTGGCTGGGGTCGAAGGCTCGGGAGGCGAGAGAGGACTATTTGTTTTGGTCTTGCTTTCATTAATATTGGCTGTGTGCAAGCAGACGGACTCTTATTTGTCTTAGAAATGATGACTTTAGTTAGTCCTGTTTGATTTTCATAAGGCTTTATTTCAAAACTGTGGGTTGAGGCCTGCCTTGGGAATTGGCAGCAGCTGATCTCTGAGTGGTTTTGCCCTGAGTACTTACCTTCCAGGCCTCCCCACGCTGCCTTCATCTGCCTGAAGAGGGCGGACGTGGGATCAGGTGAATGTCCCGAAAGCTCTATGTCTAACGCACTGTGATCTGGTGCTCCACGCCTTGTTCTACCCAGAGATATTCAGATGTCTGTTTCTACTAATCTCTGGAGGAAACTTTGAATTTATTCACTCCGTCAATCATTCATTCAACAAACATGGGTCAGCACCATAATGGGCACAGAAGACTCAGAAGGCAACAGAACATGATTGTGGTCTGCACTCATGGGGCTTCAGTTCTGGTAGCAGAAGCTAAAGACAAACAAGCGAACCAACCGCCAGTCCACAAGTGCCTGCGTCATTTCAGATAATTGTGAGTACTACCAGAAGAATAAAACAGGGAAAGGGTGTAACAAACCAGGAAGCTCTGCAGGGTTTTCCAGTGGAGCACATTGAGCGGAGACCTCAAAGAGAAGGCCCGAGCCCTGCAGGGATCTGGGAGAAGTTTTCAAGAAAATGCAATTCAGGTGCAAAATCAGTGTCTCTTCAGCTCTGTCTCCATTGTGTGTCCACTGTCCAGGCTCCAGTTGGCTCCCATGGCCCAAAAAGGGGCTACAAGGGAAGATGCTTTTACTTTTTTTTTTTTTTTTAATTGACAGAGGGTCTCGCTGTGTAGTTCAGGCTGGCCTTGAACTCACTATGTAGCCCAGGCAGGCCTCAAACTCACGGCAATCCTCCTGACTCAGCCTGTCAAATTCTGGGATTACAGGCGTGCGCCACCACGCCTGGCCTTACTTTAAAATATAATTCATTCTCAGTTTCCTTTGTGAACTTCTCTATTGATTTCATCTACAAAAATGCAAAAGATCTGTTTTCATGTTAGATCACCATGGTAAAGAAATGCCTTACTTTATTCTAAAGACAGTGCTGAGAATTGCAAAAGGCTCTAGGGACCGTATTTAAGTCTCGAAGGAAAGGAAAGTTTGGAATTTGCTTCTTCACTGACCTTCTCTTGCCTTATCTTTTCTTCTCTTCTTTTAATTCCCAGGCCCCCAGCATCTCCACAGGGGAAAGAATGGCGTCCCTGCTCCTTATCTATTCGACGTCACTGTGTTCTGCTCGGCATGCTGCTTCCACAGGGCAGGGCCAGGCACAGAACTGGGCATACGAAGCTGCTTTTGTAAACTTTACAATGTGAACGTGCATATATTTTCAGTTGGTAATGAGGATAAGCCCTTGTGATTGGAGACCAGTTGAATTCCGCACTGGCAGTAAGCAGTGACAAGATGCCCCCCCCAACCACACACAGCATTGCCCTCCACTCCACGGACTTGGTGGTGACATCAGCTTGCTGTGCCAGTCAGCTGACACGGGGAGTTTATTTTTTAATGGAGAAGGACCCACGAAGGCAAAATGAGCCCAGGGCTCAGGGTATTATTTAGAATTGGTGATTAATAATACATTATAAAGTTAGACATTTATAATCTATGTCCAGGAGATAGGATGTTAAAGGCGAAACTTTTAATTGGGTTCAAATAAAAATTGATAAATAAATAAAAGTCACATGGGAAGAAATAATTTGGTGCCTAGCATCAGACATTTCTAGCTTCTTCACTTTTTCTGACTTCCCCCATCAGCTCTGTTTTCTCCCTTTTTCGGTGCTATTGGTGTCTCTTTGGTCATCCTCCTTGTCGCATAGTCACGAGAACAGGTGGAGATTTGAAGCTGAAGCAACCTGCCCGTGACCTAAACGTAGTAAGTACTTAAGCAATAGTCTTCTCTCCCTGTCCTGCTAATCCCGTTTCACTTCTCTTCCTTTTACTTTTTGCCTCATTGCTTCCTTTATTCCTCTCCACTTTCCCCTTGTCCCTTAACTTTCCTGCCTTGGCTACTACTTTGTCATGCCTCTCCTTGCTGCAATATGCAAAGAAGCTGGAAGTGACACCAAAAGAGGAAACTCAGACATGGGAATCATCAGGCACACAGAAAAAGTTGTTTTTGCAATGCAGTGGCCTTCCCAAAGGATTCGTCTCTAGTCCTCTTACACACGAGGCTGTGTGAGTGTGTGTGGGTGTGTCGGAATCCACCTGCTTTAGTTTCTCAGGAAGTCTTGCTATAAATTTTGCCTGATAAGTCTCCCACACTGCTTCCTTTAGAAATATCCAAAAAATATAGTTCTGTGGCTTGACAGCAAGTTGAGAAACATGACAGCTGAAGTCACTGAATTAATGTAAGTCATAAAAGTTTTACCATCATGAGATTTGCTCTTGAGACCATAAAACTGTAGTCAATGAAAAACAGCAATTGAGTACAAGTATAGGGTAAATAAATTATGCACTGCATTTCACTCCAATCTTGGCTCAGAGTGGGGTTAATAAGGCTTTTGTTGCAAAACTTGGAGTTTGAAAATAAACATGAGTTAGTCTTTTTAAAAAAAAAAAAAAAAGAAATGAGGTAAGAGTTTGTTGCATGGCAAAAGGTCCTTGCTAAATTTTTAAGTCACTGGATTTATGTACATGCTGAAGGGCCACTGGGCACGTTTACACCAAGTGCTTTGGCACAACATTGTCGCTTTTTGCACCTGGTACGGTACTGATTGTTTACTCGGCATGGCCAGGCCCTGACCTCTTCTAGAGAAGTGGGATTTCTGGAATTTAGCTGTCTTCCAACTGAAAGAGCATAATGACCTCGAAGAAGTTTTAGCTTGTAAGTTATAGTACCTAATGTCAGCCATAAGGTATGGTACAAAATAAACATTTTATAACAATGCAGTTCTAAAAGTTTTTTTTTATTGTAAGTATATTTAAACCATGCAATTCAGGATTATATTGGTTCTTAATTACCTATATGTCATTATTTGGTATTTGTCTAAAATACCTGCTTACTTGAAGATGGGCAAAACTGTAAAAATGCAGAGGGAGAATGGAAGAGGTGAAGCCTCGGGCATTTTGAGGATGGCGACACTGCTCTGTAATGGTGAATACAGTACCCTATGCATAATGTATTACCCCACCCATCGAACTTTCCAACATGAAGACTGGATTTTAATATTAAAACTCCCTTAAGCACTGTATGTTAGTCAGTAAATTTTCCTCCCACGGGGAGCTAGGTTTACAATTCCACAACTACTAGACAGATAGGCTGCACTTGAACAATGAAGAAAATGAATGGTAGGTGGCAGGAGTTGGGCTTCTTCTCATTGTTAGATTGTGAGAGTACAGAGAAGCAAGAAGAGAAGGCTAGAATAATCCATGTCGTACTAGATCAGAGCTGGAGGCATCACTGTGAACTCTGTTTTAGTCGCAGAGCGTTGTGTACATGGGTTTCTTTGTTTTTGTGTGGTGAAGGAATCTGAGAGGAACCCACTGACGACAAGCACATGCAACACTGACACCATTGTCACCAGGATCATTAGCTAACGGAAGGGACCAGAGTGGCTTGGCAAGATGGCTATTTCTAGGGCTGGCACAGGGAGGATATAAGATGAGCTTAGATGAAGAACAGGCTCAAAAAACAAAGAGAAAATGCCTTCAAAGACAAATCACAACTCACACACATAAGAGCGGGGCCAATCAAAGGGACACTGGAGGCAACCGAGGGGTCCCTGGTGGCCAAGATGGAATCATTTGAGCAACAAAATAAATAGTATAGTAATGTTTATTCATGCTTATAATAAGCTATAGTGCAACTGTCATGAGTCATATGTAAATTAATGGTCAAGTAAATAAATAAGTGTGGGGATAGACAAACCTCCTGTGTGGAAGAATTCTGAATAGTTACATAGGTATTTCAAAGGAGGTGGAGCAAAGCTCTCCAGCCCTTAAGTGTGCACAGTGCACAGTGACTTCTCCCCAAAAAGTACGGTATAGAAAGGCAAGGTGGAGAGAGTAACTTGACAGTGGAAAAACCTGATGAGCACTACTTGTACCAGTCAGCAAGGTCAATGTCAAAATAAATCACTTTGATAGGATGTGCTCTTTTCTTCTCCTGGTACTGAGGATTGAACATAGGGCCCTCACACTGAGTTACATCCCCAGATCTATTTATTTATTTATTTTTAATTTATTTATTATTTCTGAGACAAGTTATTGCTGAGTTCCCAGGCTGGAACTTGTGATCGTCTTGCCTCAGCCTCCCAGAATGTTGGAATGGATTATAGGCATGTGCTCTTGAGATGATGTGGTGAGAATGGCACTTTACCACTGTGGTCTTCCCCCCAAACCCTTAATCCCTATCTACCTATGAGAAAGACATTAGACAAACCCAAACCGAGGATATTTTCCAAAATATTGATAGATACTCCTCAGAATTCTCAAGATCATCAAAAGCAAAGTCTAATATAGTAAATGGGAGCAAAAGGAGACAACTCTGTGTAATGCAGTCCCCTGGATGAGATCCCAGAACAAAAACTAAAGACAAATGAGCAAAATACAGACTTCAGTTAATAATGACACACCAGTGTGGGTCCATTAGTGCTAACAATGGGATAAACTGGGTGTGGGCATACGGAACCCTGGGCTATCTTTGCACTCACTTTTCAGGAAGTCTTCTAGAATGAGAACTTAATTAAAAAAAAAAAAAAAAAGAAAGCAAGAATATAGCTCACTCCAAAAACAGAAAGCTGGTTGTGTGTGCCTTTCCTCTAAGGCTGTGTGAAGGCGCCTGCCCCAACTCCATTGCCACCGGCTCTCTCCAGTCCCGTACGAAATCTCCTCCTGCGGCCCATGGATCTACAGCAGCCCTTCCTCAACTGTGAATGACCTTTGTTCCACGAACTTCTGAGATTTTCACCACAGAGCGTCTTGTGACTGAGTCATCTGCGGTGCATCCACGGTCTCCTTTACTCCCGCCCTGCTCTTTTCTCAGGTCAAGGCTACCACGACATCACAGACCAGCAGCCTGCAGCCCAGCAGGCCAAGCACGTCACCACCACACCCCGCCCTGGCAGGCTGCCTCTCACTTGGTACAGTGCCCTGATTTTATAAATGAGTTACCGGAAGATACCTGTCTGAGGCCATTTGACATCAGATGGTTTCGGTATTTGGTCACTACTGTGGCTCCAAATGACTTCCTCTCATCGCTAAGGCATAGGGCGATAATGTCCACCTTGCTGGGTTACTGAGAGACAGCAGCTGTGAATGACGAGGTTGGCACAACCCTAGCACAGAGCGGACACTCACTGAATTCGACCCTCACTTTCTCGAGGCCAGAGGAGTTGTACGGCTTGGTGGAGGGCTCAGCGTGAGGTTTTCCAGATTGCGTCCTGTTTCACAAATAGTCATGGGTGTGCTGTAATCGTCTCTGTTTGGGAAATCTTGCGAGTTCTACTTTCTCTAGGAGAGTTAAAATATGGGTTTGCCCATTAGAGTGTTGGACAAGCCCTGTAGTTAAGAAAAGTTTAATTGTGCTTGATGAAAATTTCCCTCAGCCACTGGGCTTATTTACTAGATGTGAAGTGTCCATCACTGAGCCAGTTGGGACTTCATCAAGTCCTAAGGGCCATAGGCCAGGCAGAAGGTGGAGGAGGTGGGAAGTTTGGAGACTGTCTAAAAAGCAGAGGAATGCGTGGGCTTCCAGATGCTATGAAAACATCTGGAGGACTGGCATGGGACAGCAGCCTCTGTGTGGCTCTTGGCAATGCTAGCAGCAGCTGGTTGGGGAACATTTCCCTTGCAGGGGAGTGGGATGGGAATGAGAAACCATGGCAGCAAACATCAGAATCTGGTCCTCAGGTAGGTGTGGCCATGGAACCTCCCTCCGCTTCCTGCGCTTCTGCTGTGAGGGCCAGTGGCAGCTGTTCCTGAAGAGTGTTCCCTGTTTCATGTCACTGCAGAAACAATGGCACCGGGATGGATGTGGTGACCCCATACCTCTCTGGAAGGCTTCAGCTCTGTCTGTTTACTCAGGGAGGCCCGGAATGGTTTCCCTTTCCCTCTCGCACTTCCCAATTCTTCTGGGAAGTGGTTGGCTGTCCTGCTAAGATCCCTGTGTTTACTGAGATAAGATAATCCTTGACTTATCTGCTTCACAGGAGATAACTGCAGAGTAAGTGTCCGTCCAGATCCTAAAAGCCTTCCAGAGGAAAAGCAGGCCCTTTCAAAGCAGAGGGACTGAAATGCAAAGGCTCCTGGTCCTTGGCCTGGAGGAAGCTCAAGCCCCAGGGTATTTCTCAGGCAGAGTCATAAAGAGTTATCATTGTTCTCCTTGGTCATTAAACCTCAGGAACTGATGAAACTCAGAGGAAAACACCGCCTTCTTGCACGTTCAAACAGGTCACAGAACATTCTCCTCCTCCAAGACAATCCATATCCACCTTCCCAGTCTTCTAGATCTCAAATGCTTCTCTTGTATAAATATGAACATTAAAAAACCCACAGACATTACATTGCAATTATTTCTGTAGCCTGATCTGCAGGAATACAGCATATTCCCATGGCTTCACCAAATGACTCGATATGACAAATATTTTCTCTGGTTTTTGTCCCCATGGTAGTGATTTGTTGTTACAAAAAAAAAAAAAAAAAAAAAAAAAATTCTTACCATGGATGGTTAAGTTTTTGTAGGCAGCAAATGAAGAGTGGTTCTCTAAGCCACATGGCTCTTTTAAAATCCCAGTTTCTCATCTATAAAATACTTATGTTAGGATTCCTGGCCTCCAGGACTGTGAGAGAATAATTTTCTGCTGCTTTTAAAGCCTCCGGGTTTGAGGAGATTGATTCCAACTGCCCCAGGAAGTGCACGCAGCCCCTACTCGGTGAAGGTCTGAGTTTGCTGCAAGATCTGCAGGAAGACCCAGAGAATGGGGGAGGGGGAGGGTGGCCAGACGTGAGGGTGGGGGCAGGTCCAGGCTACATGAAGCCTTAGGACTCTGCAGAGAAGTCTGGATTGTTGTAAGTCCCATGGGAAGCCACGAAGCTGTTTAAAGCAGGGACCATTGTGCTTTTTCTTAGAAGGAGACTCCTACTGTGGGGAGTGAGACTGAAGCAGGGAGGTGGATGTGGAGGAGTGGGGGAGGGGTGATAGCGGCCGGAGGAGGAGGTGGTTGTGGAGATGAAGAGTGGCAGATCCGTCAAGACACACGGGGCAGATAAAGTTGGCAGGACCTGAAGCGTTGAATACAGGGTGGAGGAAGGGAAGCCAAGGATGACGCCTGGGTGTCCGGTCTGCAGCAAAAGGACAGATGGGGGTGAAGCACAGAGGTTTGAAATAGGGCGTGTGGATCAAGGGTTCAGGGCAGAGCACACTGAGTAGATTGTCCAAAGAGAAGTGAGAGGTGGGGATGGGAACACAGAAAACCGAAGCTCCCGAAAGACACCACGCTGGAGATGTACTTCAGGAATCACTGGCAAGAGCACAGGAAGTTTGGATCCCCAAGACAAACAGAGTGGACGGCCCAGAACCAAACCTGGAGAAATACCAAAATGTGCAGAAGAGGACAAGGAAGATGATCCGAGGAGGGAGGCCAAGAAAGCTGATGAGATGGAGAGAAAAGTAGGAAACTGCTGTCCCACAAGCCGAGAGAATAACATGGTTTTCTTGGGTTTTTTTTGGTTTTTTTGTTTTTTTTAAAGTTGTCCCAACTCTGACAAATGGTGCTCAGAAGTCAGATGGAACGAGGCCGCAGAACGGTCTCCCGAATTCAGCAACACCGAAATCGTGAGGAACCTGGCCCGGGGCAGTATCGACTGAAAAGAGAGAGTGGACCCCAGATTGGGGTGAGTGGAGTAGATGACCCACAGATGAATTCCAGATGAAATAAAAGTAAAAACACAGGAACAAAGCTACAAAAATATTTTGAGAAAATACAGGAGGCTATTTTTTTAGACTCGAGATAATGAAGGCGTTGTAAAGCCCTCAAATCAAAATACATAAAAATTAACAAATTTGACTACACATTGACAAGTAAAAGTCTCTGCCTGATGAGAAAAATATAAACAAGTTTTAGAGAACAGCATGTGCTGCAGATTTTAGCATGCAAATATTTTTAATTTGTATTATTATTATATATAATAGAAAAACGCTTCATATTTAGGATTTATAAAATAATGTACATGAGCCAATTTTTAGAAGGCTAAATAACCCAAGAGAAAAACGGGAAAAAGATATAAAAAGGCATTTCACTCAAGAGGAAAGAGAAGTGGTCTATGAGTACAAGAAAAGATGATCAAGTTCCTTAGTGAATGGAGAGACAGGATCGCATCAAGCGTTTGTAAGAGATGGACGGCGGGACAGCCTCCAGCACAGTTCATCGTGGTGGGCGTGTTGGTCAGCTTTCCATTCATGATCGACTGGCTCCATGGCAGAAATGTAATGGCAGAAGGGCCTGGCAGAGGAAAGGTACTTAATTCATGGTAACCAGGAAGGAGAGGGAGAGAGAGAAAGAGAGAGATCACAGAGGAAGGGACTAGGCACCAGATATAGTCCACAAGTCACACCCATGACCCACCCAGGCACACACAGAAGTGTGCACTTTACTAATATCCTAGGCATCTCTCAAACCAATCAAGTTGACAGTCAAGATTAACCATCACAATGGGAGTGACAATATGGCAATATTTATGAACAAAACCAACTCTGTATAATATGCTCCATCAGAAATACATTCCATCAAGGCATCAGCCAAGGGTGCATTTTTCTTGGAGCTCTTCCAAGCTCACATTGAATTTAATTGTTTGTTTGTTTGTTTTGAGATTATGGGAGTGGGGTTCCCATTTTTTCACTGGCTGTGAGCTGGGCCATTTTGAGCTCCTGGAGTTGCCCACATCCTCAGTCTTGTGGCCCCTGATAACCAGGCAGCTCACTTCTTCAAGGCCAGTGGGAGGATCCCTCACTCCAATCTGCTAAGATGGTCTCATGTTACATAACATTCAAGGAGGTGACCATTCCATCCAGCAAAGGGAATAAAATCAAGGAAATCATTAACAAAATCATGCAGGTTATTCAGAGCTGGGATAAAATAAATAAGCTTTTGATGATTTCTGCTTATAAATTCAGTTTATTTCATTGGAGTTTAGAAAAGACTCACTTATATCAAAAGATAAAATTACAACCCATTTATTCTAGATAGAATTAGCTTTTATTTGCAACATGACATTGAGGCAGCCTCCATTCTGCAAAATGGAATAAGCACTCCCACTCACAATAGCAGAACAGTGGGTTTGTAAGATGGGAGCAAGAAAAGGGGACAATAAGGAAAACCTTAATTGACTAATGCTGTGATTTGGATAAGTGTCCCCCAAAAGCCCACATGTTAAGGATCATGGTGCTATGGGCAGGAGGTGGAGCCTTTAAGAGGTGGAGCCTAGGGGGAGGTCTTTACGTCATTGGGCATGGCCTTGAAGGAGGCTGTGGGACCTGGTGTCTTCCTTTCTCTCTTTGCTTCCTGGCCATGACAACGTTCAGCTGGATCCACCACATGCTCTTTGCCATGATGTTCTACTTCACCAACAGGGTCAAAGAAACCGGGCTGTATTAGTCAGCTTTCTTGCTGCTGGACACAATACGCCCCATGTCCAACGTAAAGGAGGAGAGGTTTAATTTGGCTCACAGTTTCTGGGTATTCAGTCCATAGTTGTCTGACTCTAAGGAAGAAACATCACGGCAGAAGGATAGGGTAGAGCAAAAGTGCTTAGTTGGGAAACAGAGCAGGGGAACAGTGCCAGAGGGGAAGGGGCAAGGGCCCATACATAGTATCCATGACCCACCCAGACATACCCAGAAGTGTGCTGCACCACTCCCCCAGGGGGATCCCAGAGCCAATCAAGTTGACAACCATCCTAGCCACCCCGGGGCCAGCTGATTATGGACTGAAACCTCTGAACCCATGCACCAAAATAAACCTTTCCTCTTTATACGTTTATTATCTCAGTCATTTTCCCACAGTAATGGAAAGTTGACTAAGTTACTTCAGTTATTTGGGAGGGGGGATAAGGTTAAAGTAGAGAAGATTTCCTTATTTCCCTGACTCAGGTAAACTGGAATCTCTTGTCAGCTTTGGGATCTGCCTGCTACCTTAAAGTTTTAGTTTGGTGATGTTATGCTTTGCTTGAGTGGCTCCATTTTGCTTTGGCCTGGTTTTGGAGGGCCTAAGGCCAGAATTCAGTCTACAACAATGATCTCCCATAATTTTTCTTTAACGGTTGTATTGGCACACTGCATCCTTTGTCTTCAAATTCTGAAAAAGATTGACTTCCAGATTAAAAAGAAAATCTTTACTTTTTTATTAGACTAGAAGTGTAACCAAAATGAACTAAACTAAGCTATGAAAATAAAATGATCCCTCAAACACAAGCCAGCTTCCTGTGAGTTCCCTTCTCTCCTGCTGCTCGCACTAAACATTTCCGAAGTATCCTCTCTCCTGAGGAGCACTGGGACATGATGTCAAAAGTTTGGGCAGGGGATTTGCAACCTGGGTTTTATTTTTCTTCTTTTCCATGGTGGATAAGCTCACCGATGATGTAGGTCTTGATTAGGACTGAAAGGCACCAGCAGGATGAACATATATGTGTTCATATAGGACCCAGGATTTCCTGAAGAGCTTGTCATAGTTGGAACATTCACAATGGAAACTAGAAGGATTCTTAGCCCAGTTGTTTCCTGTGGCTGCAGTAACACAAAGCTATGTTCTTTGGACAGGTTTTGCTGCCCCAGCAGTCCATAAGAGATTTCCTCGTTGTCATTAAGCCACCATCATAAGCAAATTGTTTTGGCAGTTGGCCAGGACCTCCAGATCCTCAAGGCGCATGTCAGCAGGAAGCTCCAACTGTGTGAGTGGAGGTAGGGTGGCTGTGCTTTAAAGAAAGGTTCATTTTTGTTTCAAGTTGTCATAATCTTTGATTAGGTTCAACAGCGTTAAATGAAAATGCATCCACAGAAGCATCTATATGTGGAATCAAGCTGTCCCCCTGGGACAAGTTAGGATGATTCTGGGGTGACAGTCGAATATGGTCAGGAAATCCTTCTGAGTGTCAGAGAAAGAACTCTGTGTGTTACCAAGATGATCAAAGAACAGCAGGTCCTGTGTCAACCTCACATGAGGCCCAGCATAATCAAACTCTACCACGGGCCCTTTCTTGTCATCTGTCTCAGGTGGTTTATCTACTGGTCATTTCTTCCAGTCTGGCCAGCCCACGCCCTGCTCTGGCAGGAGGTACAGATGAAGTCATTAACCAAGGCTCACCGACGCGCCGTGCTCAGGTAATTAGTGCTGCCTGTGGCTTCATTTTTCTAACTTTCTGGGCTCCCAGGTGTTCTTGGCCAATGCTAACTGTCTAGATTTGGTCTTGGTTCAATAACCTACACTCCATCCTTTAAAAAGTCTTCAGATGGCACACTTATCCTAACCCTACGCTTTACCTTTTAGAGCCCAGAACGTCGTCCTCTTCCAGTCCTAGCACCTACCAACACCCAGAGGCCACTTGTCCACTGGTGTCAGCTCTTCAAACCAAAGCACCCTCACTCCAGCCTCAGCTCCACTCCTCTCTCCCTCAAGGTGAAGCTTGAGCTCGGGGAAGACGCCGGGTGAAGGATAAGGTTAGACTCCAGGACGAAGAAGAGCATCGGCTAGAGATGGAGATGGCGAATGTGTCACCCATACCTCCCGTTAACTGGTGCTTCTTGGTGTGGATTCAAAATAAACTCACTGCAATGGCACCACCTAACACCATGGATTCCTACTGCCTGTGTTCAGTGTTGCAGGACCTGTGATAAAGCAACGTTGATAATTCTCTACTCGTTTTGCAGTGTTTCTAAGTTCAAAAAGCACCTTTTGCAGCTCACGTTTAATGGACTTTAAATTTTATTTTTTTATTTTTACATTTATTGTTTCTGAAATTTGCACTTGTCTTACATTCACTCATCACAGTCACAATCAGCCAGGTCTCAGGGGTAACTCAGCTGCTGTTGCCTCCGCTTTAAAAATGTCAGCATCCTGCCAGGTATGGTGACACACTCCTATAATCCCAGCACTTGGGAGGCTGAGGCAGGAGGATTGCTGCTAGTTTGAGGACAACCTGGGCTACACAGTGAGTTTAAGGACAGCCCGAACTACACAGTGAGACCGTGTCTCAAAATAATAAAACAAAATAAAACAAAAATATCAGCATCCAAATCTATAGGATGTGTGGTGGCAGCCTAGAGAAGTCCCTGAGAGAAGTCCCGGGGACAATCATGGAGCACACATGAATCCTAGAGGATAAGATGTCTTATGGGGAGGAGGGGAGAGAAAGGTGGTGGATCAGATGGGTTTAACAATTCTTGATGTAGAAACGAAAGAGGGCAAATTCTAAATAATGTCAGAGCCAGTTCAGAAGCTTAGAATCAATGGCTTTCAGCTCTCCGATGGGTTTTTCTAAGAAATGCAGGGTCATTAAAACTCTTCCTGGCACAGAGGACTGTACGTATAGCAAAACACTGTACCTATAGCTGTCACATAGCTGTCATACAGCTGTCAGTGACCCTGAGTCCAGCAGCAGCTCAGAAGAGCCAGAGTATGCACGCGAGGAAGCTTGTGATCGCAAAAGTGATAAATTATAAAACCTATGCCTCAAAAAGGCTAAAACAGCTCTCTCAATATACATAAGATAAAAATTCTACATGATAAGAAAACATTGTCTCATAGTTTGGCAGCTTTCGTTCTTTCCTAGAAATGGTTCATCTTACAGGAAATGGGTCTCATGTCTCAAAATGCGTGCATCACTTGCTCATGAGATGTGGAAGGCGCTGTGTCCTCCAGTGTGGACCACGGGGTCCTCCTCTGTGGAGTCTAGGTGGGGAGGGATTCAGCAGGGATGTGTCCATTCCTTCCTGCTGTGGTGGATTGATTCAGCTGTTGGCTACACATCACTCCTTACTTCTCTATGTCAGACCTTGTAGTCACCACCTACACCATAGTCTAGGTTGATAAATGCTGAGGAAATCACTTTGCCCTGTAAAAAATCCAAGCTCAGAGATGGGATGGTGAAAAATCTGCCCAGGTACAACACATCTACCAGTGTTCATGACACAGAGAGGATTTTGTGTATAGGAGGGAGGTCTAGCAGTTCACCACCTTGAGAAATGTGGGACAAGGAAACGTGGCAATCAGAGTTCAAGGAAATCAAGTTAATGGGACCACAGCTATTCTCTGTGAGTAATACCTAGGTCCTCGCAAAGGCTCTCACTCTTCTGCCACAGTGTACGTGCCATGATTTGACTGTAATCACAATATTCAATACCTCCATCCCTTTGGGAGAGAAACTTTTATTTTACCCTTCTGGGCCATAGCAGATCTATTTTTCTTCTTAACAGTCATCTGGTTCCCTGTTGGAAACTGAATCCTCCTGCTCAGCATCATTCTTGTCTCCCTCTGCTTTTCCTCCACTATAGAGGCCAAGGGAGGGAGCCAAATACATTCTCCATCCGCCTCTAGCCTCAGGTAGGGTGAGTGGGACAGTAACCTAAGCTTGATCAATTAGTGCTTGCTCTTGGGACTTTGAAATCTGTGTGTGGGACACAGAGGAGAGGAGTGTCAGGAACTAGATTTGTCACAGTGGTGCCGGTCCTTGCCGCAGTGCTGTCTGATCATGCTGCGGTGTTGCCTTATTTGATGATACTTCCCTCCAGGTCTTTTAGGTTCTTGTTGTTTTAAACCTGTTCTTTCAGTTTTCCACCAATTTTGAGAACTCTAAGTAATACCCCTCATGGCCTTTATTGCTTCAAAGAGCCAGATCTGGGTTTTGCTCCTTGTTACCAAGAGCCCCGGATGATCCAGCAGCACCTTGTGGGATAAGCAGTTTGGTCTTGCAGGGCTTCTGTATCAAAATCCCACAGACTGGGTGACTTGAAAAACATAAATGTATTTTTCATAGTTCTAGAGACTGGAAAGTCTGAGATCAGGTTTTGGCAGGGTCCATTTTCTGGTGAGGGCTTGCTCTCTCTCTGGCTTGTGGATGGCTGCTATCTTGCTGTGTGCTCACGTGACTTCTCTACGCACGCGCTTGTGTGTGTGTGTGTGTGTGTGTGTGCACGTGGGCAGGCAGGGCGGAGGGGGCAGTGAGAGCACGCTGATGTCGCTTCATACAAGTCCTTTTTGGATTTGGGTCTCACCTTGAAGACCTCACTCAAACTGAATTACATCTTTAGAAGTCTTTATCCAAGTAAGAGGAGTAGAGGTCGGCTTTCAGTACATGAACGGGGGCACAAGAAATCAGTCCCTAAGAGTTGTGATACAAAGAGTGGTAAGCCTGCTGAATGTTCCCCAAAATCTCTCGAGGGAAGAGACAAAGAATGGAATTTTCTCTAGAGACCTTTAAGAACACGATGTTTCATCTGACATAAGCTGATCCTGCCAAAAGGTCGGGATAGATCAGATGAGACCTTTGATGAACTCTTCTTCCCCAGGGTATGGTGACTGGTGATTTGGTGTGTGACCCATTTTCAGCCCACATCTGCTATACAAGTTCAACAGCTGAGTGGAGACTAAAAACACACAAGTCCCTATGTCCAAGTGACCGACACTTTGCTCCCTGAGGTGTCAGATTGGAGAAAGCCATATTACTTTAATATTTTATTTGTTTTTTTTGTGTGTGTGGGTACCGGGGATCGACCTCAGGACCTTGCATGCCAGCAGGTGCCCGTGCCGCTGAGCGATATCACCGGCCCTTTTTTCATATGTGGGTTCCAGGAGTTGAACTCGGGCCCTCGCGCTTGCCAGGCAGGCGCTTACGCCGCTGAACCATCTCACCGGCCCGACTTTAATATTTTAAAATTGAATTTCTTTCTACAATTCTGCACATATCTTAATCTTTCCAGATCAAGAACACCTCGTCACAATTAAATCTATCAATATATTCTTTCTTGCAGGTATTTTGGTGACAAGCAGACATGAAACCTGAAATAAGGTAGTGACTGTGAGTATGTTTTTGCCATTCAAAAATGGTGCTTCTGCTGCTAAGATTATCCTGGACATTATATTACATATTTAATGGAAACAGGTGAAACCAAAGTGGCAATTATTGGCACATATTACAAGAAAGACTTGTACCTGCCATCTCTAAACTTGAGTCTCGCTTGGTGTTTTGCTGGTGCATATCAACAAAGTTGGTATGGGGGGATTCACAACAGCCCACATCTGCAAGTCCTCTGATGTCCTCAACAGCAACAGCCCTGTGTCCCTTGCAATATTATGGGGTGGGGTTGGGGACAGATACTACTGTTTCCACTTAGCTTTTGGAGTAGATGCCATGCTTCCAGTAGGAGTGAGATTTCTGAGTCCTCAACAGAAGAATCCCAAATATGAATCATTTCTTCCAGGAAAGGAAATAAATTGGGCTGGCTGGACATATTTTTATGCAGCTGGCCAGGCTTAGCAGTTCTAGTTAGGAAGATGAATTAGTCCCAGAAGCACTCGGCAAGTGCTGACAGTGTGGTGCCAGCCATGGCAGCCCAGCACATGACTCCTTTTCCTCGGAGCTCCAAGAAATGAGTGTGAAAGGATCTGTCTCATAACTCTTGCCCTAAAATTGGGCAGGGGAAAGTAGGGCAAAGATGAAAATCCTTCACTTGCCCAGTTGTGAATGTTTCCTGTAGTTACACATAAGCAAAAAGGGAGATTAAAGGTAAATGTTTCCAAAGAGAAATGGAAGCATGAAAGAAGTGGAATTTAATGGGAAACATCAGAGATAAAACAGGAGGCCAAGGAAGTCAGGCTCTGGGCAATACTTCTGAGTTCCGCATTTAGGGATTTTCTTTTTTTTAATGAAACTTGATAGCTCAAGTCTTATTTGTTCATATTTCATTTTGGGAAGGGATTGATGCCAGATGGAAATGAGGTTCTGTGCCAATATGAAGTGGGAGAGATGGCCGGGGGTTGAAGAACCCCATCGGGAGAGGGACAACATATTCCCAAATGGTGGATAGGAAGGTCTGAGCTAAACACCTTTGATCTGCAGTAGTGAGCTTCACATTTGAGCCACATCAGTGATACCTGGGCTTATTGAAGCATGATTGATGCCTCCCTCCTCTCCAGAAGAGCTTCTGAATCAATAGGGCTGGGCTGGGGCCCTAGGATTTGCATTTCTACAAATTCCTAGGTGAGGTTGAGGCTGTAGTCCGGGGACCACAATTTAAGAACTGTTGATTCTGAACACTCCTCTACTTTGCCCCTGCAATGTCACCCTGAACCCCACACGTTAAAGGACAGGTCTCCACCAGGTGGCACTACTGGGAGGTGAGGCCTAACAGAAGGAAGGAAGGTCACCAAGGGTATACTCTTCAAGGGGTTATTGAGACCCTGGATGCTTCTTGGCTCTCTCTCTTTCTGGCTCTTGGCTGCCATAAGGTGAGCAACGTCCCCCATCATACACTTCTGCTATGATGTACTGTGCTGCTCCAGGCACGAAAGCAATGTGGCCATGTGATCATTAACTGAACTGAAACCATGAGCCAACCAAACCTTTCCTCCTTATAATTTGATTATATCAGATATTTGTCACTGTAACAGAAAGCTGACTAATATACAGCTAATGTAGCATCTGAAGCAAAAATATGGCCTCATGATACCTCCCGGTTACTGACACCCTTGGTTCCCTTGGTGCCTGACTTGAGAAATCATGTAAGCCCTTTCTGGGCCCAACTTTTATGGGCACTAGTTAAAGTCTGTTGGAGGTATAAATCTAGGAAGAAAGGAAGACAAATATCTATTTTGACTCCCTAGGACACGCTCCCCACCTCGCAAAATATTTCCACACATAGCAGAGGTTAGTAAAAGCTTTCTGCCGAAAACTGAACAAATCAGGAGATGGTCCAGAACCAGCTGTTCTTGGCATTAAGTAAAAATTAGGAAATGTGGCTCTAAGAATACTGTAGGACAGTCCCAACAATTCAGAGCAACCGTGATAATGTCAAGGTGCTGGCAACATTCTCATTTGGTCTCAAATTCCTGTTCCAGACTTGGCTGGCAGGCTTCTGGTGGCCACTGTAGGGATGTGGATATCGTTCTGGCTTTCAGTACTTCAAAGGGATTCTTCTTGTTATGAGTAGTTCTAAGATTTCTGCCTCTCGTCAGTCAGATGAGACATTTCAGCCTGAAAAGTCCATGATTCCTCTACACTCCTAAAATTGTTGAGAACTCCCAAGAGAGATTTTTTTTCCGGTAGTGGTGGTTGAACCCAAGGACTTTGCACTGAGCTACATCCCAAGCCATTTCGAAGAGTTTTATTTTGAGACAGGGTCTCTCTAAGTTGCCAAATTATCAAGGCTGGGTTCAAACTTGCAATCCTCCTGCCTCAGCCTCCCAGAGTACAAGAGCTTTGGTGTATGTAGTTTATATTAATGGATATTCACCATATTAGAAATTAAAAGTGAGAAGTTTTAAAAATATGTATGAATCTATTTAAAAATATCTATAATAATAATATGTGTTACCTTTTAAACATTTTAGTATTTTTTTTCATTTTAGCATTTTAGCATTTTTCTTATTTCTTTAAATAAGAAAATTACATTTTGAAAATAATTAGAAGAGTGACATTGTTCTACATGTTTGCAAACCTCTTTTGTGGCTGGCTTAATAGAAAACAGTTACATTTTCACATCTGGTACAGTGGATGGAAAAGGAAATAACATTTTAGTAGCTTTTCCAAATAACTGTTGATTGTGTTGACTTGAGTAAGAAACATCTACCTGATGGGCTTCGCATGGCTCTGGGTGTGAATGAACAGACTTACTGAAGAGGAAAACCTCACCCTAGGTGTGGTTGGCACCAACCAATAGGCTTGTAGCCTGCATGGAATAAAAAGGGAAAGAAGAAGGAAGGTTTGCTTCTGTTTCTTCAGAGGAGCTCCAGGCTTCCCCTTCCCCTTCCCCTTGGGCACCATCTCCTGGCTTCCAGCACAGACCTTTGACTCCCTGATATGGACTCACATGGGACTCCACAGTGAGCTCCAGGTCTTTGGCTTTTGACTGGGTTCTTTGGGTCTCCAGCACACTTACAGTCCTTTTGCATTTGTCCACACCTGACTCTGCAGATGGCCATTGTAAGCCCATTTTGTAAATTCATATACAGTAACACCGCGGTTTGTGAGCACAACTCGTTCCAGAAACATGCTTGTAATCCAAAGCACTCGTATATCGAAGCAAATTTCCCCATAACAAATAATGGGAACTCAAATAATTCATTTCACAACTCAAAAATATTCATATTAAAAATGCTTACAACACTGTAATATAATACAAAGTAGTAAAGAAAATACAAAACATAAAAAATAAATAAACTAACCTGCACCTACCTTTGAAAACCTTCATGGCTGGTGTGAGGGAGACAAGAGAGAGGAGGGTCATTGTGAAGGACGACTTTCACTAGCACTAGTGGAATCACTGCTGTCTATTGGCTCAGTGGAATCTTTTTCTTTTCATGCAGCTTTAATAAGGAACCTATCCCATGACACTTGCTTTTGCCTCCTTTTGAGGATTTTGTGGAAGTGTGACATTGCATTGTCATTAAACAAATTCATCACTCGTGCCACTACAGCCTTATTCAGATGTTGCTTTTCTACAAAATTTTTCAGTTTCCCACATTTTACACACAAACACACACACACACATTAAATATGTTTCTCCAGTGACCGACTGACACAATTATATATATCTTCTTTATTCCAATTTCAGCAAATGGTAGTTTCTTAAGGGTTAGTTCAATGTGGAGTCCAGAACCATTTAAATGAACTATTCACAACGTTACTTTACAGTCTATTGGTCTTTCCTATGCTTTGAATGGATCTTCTCATGCTCAAGATGTAATAAAATTTGTGATATTATCTGCTTTGTGTAGGGCATCTTCAAGTGAGGCTTACCCTCTCTAAATTTGTAGTGGTAAAAGACACGAGGACTCCTAGTCGAGTCCTTTACCACTGCAGCGGTTTATGCTGAGACGCCACAGTCTTACCCACCACTGCTGCTGTGCACGTGTTCACGTAGTCGGAAAGGACATGAACCTGTCCTAGTGTCATCAGGAAAATAGTTTAGGATCCACAGGCTCCCTGAAATAGTCTCAGCAACTCCCAGAAGTTTGTAGACCACAGCTTGAGAGCCACTAATTTAGGGGGTAAGATAGCAATTGCATTCCACATTTTTATCTTGTTGGCTTTTTACAATATTGTACATTGAACTCGGGGCCTCTCACACGGTAGGCGACCTCCCCAGCCTCTGTTCTTTGTTTGTTGAGATGGTGTCTCGCTATGTTGCTGGCCCTAACCCCTGGACTCAAGTGATTCTCCTGCCTCAGCCTTCCAAGTAGCTGGGATGATAGGCACACCACTGTGCCTGACTTTTTGGTCTTTTATTCTTTGGTGTAATTGTTAAAGAAAATCACAAGATCCTATTAAAACTTTTAAAATGTATTCACAACATCTAATTACCAGGCAAAACAAATCACCACAGCATTTGCAAAGTCTTTTAAATGTAATAAAAATAGTAATTAGTAACCCAGTCAGGAGTTACCCTCCTGGTAGTCAGAGAATGAAATACAGTACACTCTAGAATGCACAGAAAAATATGGGCTTGGATCTGCTATAAACTTACAGGAACTATCCGGAGAAACTTCTAAAAAAGGGAATGCAACAGTGTCCAACACTGTGTAGTGTCAGTTTGGTGGGTGCAGTGGGCATTTCTGGGACCTGTGGCATCAATGTGATGGTGAACTGAGGTTGGGAGGGGACCAAGTACAGACATAGGCCTTTGAGGGGCTTCTCTAGGGAGGAGCTGGTGTGAAGATGGCTCTGATGGAAGAAGCTGACCTCTCCTCACTGGCTAAGCACCCTCTTCATTGCGTGTCCCTCTGCAGCATCCTCATGCCCCTGTTAGGTTGAGTCTGGCCTTTCTCGAAATATCTGAGAGCCCCAGAGCCTTGATTTCTGGCCTCCCACTTGAATTGGCAACCAGCACTTCCTTGGTCTTGGCCTTGATCAGACTTTCTCGACTTGCTGGGTAGTAGCGGTGTCCCAGTAACATCCCAAGGTACTGCATATCCAATAAGAGCTTTCAGGGCCAAAGCGATTCCTGTGGAGCCTCAAGATACCCAGAGAGTATAGTCACAGTGCAGATAGGGCCATGATGCCTAATTCATTACAATGAAGGATCACAAGATGTACTTTGAAAGAACTCTCAAACAGTGTGTTGGCCCCACTGTGCTATTGACACTTGGAACTAAGGAAATTCAAGCCATCTGGAGGCACCCATCAACCCCACCTCACCTAAACAGAAGTGGCCCCTGTCCTTTCTGAAGATCAAACTCAGTATTTGAGCCTTGAGGCAAAGACTGAAGTGAGTAGAAGAGAAACTTTCGTAGAAACATCTGAATTACTGGGGCTGGGGATGTAGCTCAGTGGTGGAGCCTTTGCCTAGCACATATGAGGTCCTGGGTTCCATCCCCAACACTGAAAAAGTTATATAAATATAGGTAGATATAGATGTGGATATAGATGACATAGATATAGATATAGATATAGATATAGATGTCAGAAGCGTGATCCCTCATTGACTTATAAAGGAACCCCAAAGATCACCACAGTGCAGCTCCACCGCATGGAGATGATGTGCTTCTATTCCTCCAGCTTCAGCCTCTTCCAAATGTCTAGCCCACTGCTCAATAGCTACCCAAGTAAAGAAATGAATTAACGATCATCTGAAGCAGAACGAGCGGATCTTGGAGCTGAGGGAGAGGGAATCGCATCTCTTTCCCTCGCCCTCCCTTGGGCTTGGGTTTCGAGGTGTCTAAACACAGCTGACCGTCTTTCCAGGCACTGAAGATGGCCTTGGCCTCTGGGGGAGGCAGAGGACAGGATGAAGAAGCAGGCATCTCAGGAAGGATGAGAATATTGGTGCTCGACTGTTGTTGGCTCTGTTCCTTTCTCTTTGGTTTAAGGATCCAGTGCTATCTTAACCATGTTGTGGGGAGTAAATGGAAGGGGTTTATCTCCACATTTGAACCAGAGCGTCAAATAATCACTGGTCCATTTTAGACTGTTTCCATTTACTATAACTGAATACCACACAGCGAACAATTTATAAAGAATAAAGGTTTGTGAGACTCATGGTTCTCAAGATGAGGAAGTTCAAGACTGAGGACCTTCTTGCTGGATTGTGACATAGGAGAGGACCCCTTATGGTGGCACAGACAAGCTAGGCAGAGAGAGCTCACTTGTGGAACAGAGCCAATCCCTCAAGAATCCACTAGTCCATGAATGGATTAATCCATTCATGAGGCAGAGTCCTGGGATCCAATCACCTCTCAACAATCCCACCTGGTTCACCTCTTCACACCTCACGGTGGCAGTTAAATGTCAGTGGGAGTTTTGGTGGGGACATTCAAACCATAGGAGGGTCTTTACAGGCTGCCCTAGAATAGTTGTAACAGGAAGATGTCTTCCAGGGAGGTGGGTGTCAGGATGCCAAGGGTCCAGCTGTCCCAGCTTTGGGGTTTGTACTTTGCCAGTCCAATTTGTTTTAAAGAAAGAGTTTTGCCTTGCCCTACTGTCCTCAACCAACACGGCCTTACTATTTCCTATGGTTACCATGAACTGAACACCCATGGGACATGATGTCTACTGAACATGCTCATGGCGTGGGCCTCTAATATCTGATTGCAGCACATGAGGCCATCACCCCCACCCAATCCTCAGCCTCGACAGGAGTGTGGAGGAGACGGAGCCACCCAAGGGACAGGAAGCAATGCTACTGCAAGTGCATTGGAAACTTGTCATGCCAGTGTGGGTGGCTGATGTCCCCATAGTTGGGCAACCACCTGAAAAACAGAGTATCAGGTAAGTGCAAAGCAATTTCACGGGTAGCTTTTTTCACCCCCAAAGTTGTTTTCGTTTTTGCGGTATTGGGAATTGAACCCAGCACCTTCACAATGAACTACATGCCCAGCCCTTTTATATTTTTATTTTGAGACAGGGTCTTGCTAAGTTGCTAAGTTTCCCAGGCTGGATTGAAACATGAGATCCTTCTGCTTCAGCTTCCCAGAATACTGGTGCCCAGTATTCTTCACTGTTTTTAAGTTAATTAAAAACCACTGAGCCAATCCTGCAGCCAATGGACATTTCTCAGGTCAGGGGCCTCTACAAGGGGACAGCAAGATGTCCACAGGTAGTGCTTGGAGCAGGAGCTAATTCTGGAGATCGTTCTATTCCAGATTTGGAATGCTGGACTTAGATATCTACAAAGGCAACTTGCATTTTTATAAAGTTTCTGAGATCAGTGGTTGTGGCATTTACTTATTTATTTAAGTTCTTTGAGACAGGGTCTTGCTGTATAGTCCAGGCTGGCTTTGAACTCAAGGCAATCCTCCTGCCTCAGCCTCCCAAGTGCTGGGATTCCAAGCATATGCCACCATGCCCAGCTGTGGCAGGCATTTAAAAACATTTTTGTTCTGCAACTCAGTAATAATATAATTTAAAATTTTGTGTCCAGTGTCATCAGCAACATGTTTTACACCACACTGATTTGCTTGATCTCACCCCCTAGACTTCCATGGGTACATTTCTTCATTTTGTCATAGTTCGTTTCCTCAAGGGCAACTGAAATCTCCCAGCACGATGGAAGTAGGGTCCAGAGCTGGAGAGTGCAGGCTGGAGAGCTGGACAGGTGGGTTCCAGCCCTGCTTTGACTTTATGTACTGTGTTTGGGCAAGGGGCTTTATCTCACCTGGACTCTGTCTTCCCGTCTCCCAAATGCGTGTGGAAATGCCACACCCAGTGCAGCATGAGGACTGGGGCCAACTGCAATGCACCCAGAGGAGCGCCCAGCCTGCAGGAGGGGTTTAATGCATAAGGAAGATGACCTTGGGAAATGAAGATTAACCATTCGTGTCATCCTCACGAACGCTCAAGTCCTGGGAACCCTATTCGAGATGTCTGCTGCCTGCAGGACCAGGTGACAGCCACGTGTTCTGACTGAGAGTCTGGGAGTGGGGTCCCTGTCTGTTCCCCAGCCCTGCACGGCTTTCCTTCCTCGCCTCTTGCCAGGACATCGCATGACTGCGGCTGGCAGCAGCTCAGGGACTGGAGCCGCTCCTGTGACAAGGCCCTCTCCGAGGAGGCCATGTGGCTGCCACTGGGAAGGCCTGTAGGGGACAAGTGAGGCACCTGACACCTCAGTGCCTTGCATTCCCAAAGACAGCCTCAGACTGTGGGGAGTGCACGTGTGGGCTGCTGTGTGTGGAGGGCGGTGTGTCTGTGGTGTGGTATGCTGTGTGTGTCTGGAGCTCAAGGGTGTGTGTCGGTGTGCATAGAATATTGTGATATGTATGTGTATGATGCGTGTGGTGTGTGTCTGGCGTGTGTGTGTGATGTGTGTGTGTGTGTGGTGTATGTGGTATTGTATGCATCTGGCATATGGGGTGTGAGTCCGTGGTGCGATGTGCATGGATTGTGTGTGTGTTATGTGTACATATGATGTGTGTGGGGTGTGTGTGAGATGTGTCTGCATGTGTGATATCTGTGCATGCCTGTGTGTGTTGTGGTGTGTGTACTGTAGTATATGTGGTATGTGTGTGTGTGTGTGGTGTTTGGGCTATGTGGTAGGATATATGCAGAGTGTGCCAGTGATAGATGGCTATACGCATGTGTGGTGTGTGACTGAGATGTGTACATATGCACATATGGCATATACGTGTGTGCATGTATGTATGTATATGTGTGGTGTGCATGTGTGTAGATGTAGTCGTTATGTGTGCTGTGTGTGGTATGCATGCAACGTATGTACATATGCTCGCACGTGTGCATAAGCATGTGTGCACAGGTGACACCCTGGCCATGTAAAACACCTGTAGTTGCCGAGCACCTTGGCCCTGCCTGTGTACAGCAGCACACCCCACGTAGGCACTGCTGGCCTCACTCAGGTGCCCCAGCCCCCACTCCCCATGCCCTCTGAGCTGAGCCAGCATGTGGAAGGAGGGAGTCTTTGCCCTGAAGCAGAGAGGTGCCAGTTGCATTCCTGGCTTCAAAGCAAAGCCCGTTCCCTGAGCAGCACAGGCCCACCTCTTCCTGGCTGGCATCTTGTCTCCTCTCTCCTGCATCCGGGAATGCATCGAGATTTCTCTACTGAGCCTCTCCAGCAGCCCCCAGTGTGCATGGTATCGGGGCTGAGGCCTCCCTTGCTGTCACTGCCCTGTGGCCCCATGGGTTCAGTGCACACCAGGGCAGGTTCTGCACATAAACTTGGCCCCCTCTCTCCTGCCCCACCAAAGAAACTTCCCCGGGCCTGGCTTGGATCAACAAGCCTTTCCTGAATGACTTATCCAGGGTGCAATTTGCAGTGCACGTACCTGCAGACCAATAGCTAGGATACTCAGTGTCACATTTCCTCTGGATGTGCACCCAGAGGGACACAGCTGCACTGGCCAGTTACCCTCAGCACTGGGACAGAGGTCTGTGCAGATGAACTCCCTGCTAGCTGCCTCTTCACTCCTGCCCTTGCTGGATTGAACACAGGTATTTTCAAGGGCAGAAAACTGATCTCATATAGCAGATTTAAGATGAAGACCTCAGGCCTAAACATATACTCCTGATGAAGGATCGCCCTGCCCTACCGTTCACTTGCAGCCATGTGCTCTTTGCTCTGTCCACAATGGACCTGCCTATATAGATAGGCTGCTGGCTGGAGGCTCCTTCTGAAGCCCGAAGTTTGGCACCAAACAGAGCTTGGCTTCATCCCATTGCTCATGTCAGCAAGGACAGATGATAGTAATCAACTTAGTTCCATTCTGAAGCTGTTTTATAAGGTGCTTATACAAGGTGTGATCAAAACATACAGTGAATGTTTAAATAAGAATTAAAAAATAATTACAATGAACGACTCATTGTCATTAATCCCCTCAGAATACACCCGCTCACTTCGAAAACACTTATCCCATTGCTCTTGCCACTTTCTGAAGCAGTTCTGGAAGTCCTCTTTCGTAGTGTCTCCTCATGGCTCCCTGGATGTCCTGGATCAATTCAGAACATTTATAGCAATTTCTGTCAAATATGAGTACTACAGTGTGTCTGTATCCACCTTATTCACTAAGTCTGGTACTGTGTGACTTCTGGTTCTCCTCCAAAGTCAAAATGACCATGAAAGGTAAACGTTTTGAATCAATTCAGGATATGGAGACAGCCAAGACTGAGCAACTAAAGACAGTCACAAAAGAGGACTTCCAGAACTGCTTCAGAAAGTGGCAAGAATGATGGGATAAGTGTGTTTGAAGTGAGGGTGAGGATTTTGAGAAGGATTAATGGTCATGTTCTCTTACTATAATAAAATTTTTTTAATGTAAACATTCACTGTTATGTTTTGATTATGCTTCATAGCCCCAAGCATCTCACTGCTGAATCTGGAGTTAGAAAACCACAGATCCAACATCATAACTACCCCTCAACTAGAAAACCCGCATTCTATGCCAAGGCTATGAGTGGAAGGGAGTTTCTCCTTCCTCCCCCTATGAGGCCTTCTTTATCTTTCTGATGCTGAGGATGGAACCCGGGGTCTCCTGCACGCTGAGCACAGGCTGCCTCCACAGGGCACACTCCAGCCCTGCAAGTTCTTTTGAATTTTTCTTGGCACTTCTTCACTTCCTCTTCCCTCTTTGCCCTCCAAATACCCTGATCTGTGACCATCTTTGATAAAAGGGAAAATAGGAGAAATGAGATTCATTTTGATACATGCTTGTCAAGGAAATATTTAAAAAAGGAGTTGTGCCTCTAAAAAAAGCCTTAAGAGCTTCTACTGGAGTTTTTTGCTCCCTGAGGTTTGGGGATGGTCCCTTGAGAACCGTGGTAGTGTAGGATTCGTGACACCCTGAGGGGATGTGGTTACCAGCTTGCTGAGAAGAATCTTATTATAGCACATTTTCCTTTTTAATTTATTCTCCTGGCAAATTGCAAGTAAGCTACAATGAGGTTTTCAAGATTTTTTACCATATTAGTGTATATGTCTTGTCACGTAACTGACATTTTTCAGTCTTATAAAATTGTCCCTGGATCTGAGGTTTCCTCACACACATCCTTTTCATCAGAGTGCATGCTTATTGCTCACAGAACGATGCACTGAGATAGATGGAGTGACCAGTCCTGGGAGTGAGCGCCATGATCCCATCATCTCTGGCATCTGCTGATGATGTCTACTAATCCCAAGCCCTGCCTGTGTGACATCACTGCGTGGATGGCATGACCTGAGGCTGGACCCACTCCTAGCTGCCATTCCCTGAGCACTACATCCAACAGTATGTGTGTGTGTTTTCATTTAAACAGTCCCGCAACATAGCGATTGGTACTCATCCCATTCTTCAGAGACTCGGAGAGGAGAAGCGCTTGGCAAAAGTTTCACAGCTGATCTGTGGTGAGCTGCAGCTCAAACCGGTCCTGTCTCCAGAACAGCAGTCTTCTGTTTTCTTCTAGGACAGCAAGACTTTAAGGTGTATGTTTGCAGGTGGAGAAGGACAGGGCCAGGCTAGCCCTCCACCCTCACTGGGACAGTGTCCAGCCATACTGGCAGGGATTCTCTGCTGGGGCTCTTGTCTGTGTCCATAGCTGGGCTTCAGGGTGTCCACAAAATTCCCTGGAAAAACTGTGTACAGGAGTATGTGTGTGTGTGTGTGTGTGTGTGTGTGAGTGTGTATTCTGCAGTAATTGTGCCACTTCAACAATTCTTAAGGGGTTGATCACAACTTGAGAAACTTCTGGCATTGTGAAGTAAGGGGAGATCAGTTTACTTCCTTGTTTATTTCTCTCCTGGGGTTTTCTGAAACTTTCCTGACTACTGTTGTCCGCCATTTTGTTAATCCACTGGGACTCCAGTCCCGGCCTGCTGAGTGACAATGTGAGGTGAATGGACCACAAGGTATCCCCCTGGCTGTCCCTGTGAAGATGTGTCTGGCAGCCACTTTCCTTCTGACATGCCACCGATGTTCGGTGGGCTCTGAGCCATCTCTGTGTGGAGACTTCGGGCATTGAGCCTGAAGTGGCTTCTTGCAGCCCTCAAAAGCTGTTTTGATCGTGGGGCAGGAGAGTCCAGCTTTTCCGGTGCTGGTGGGTCCACTTGTTAGTGGACCAGGGGTCCCTCCCTCTCTCTGCTGGGCTCTCAGTGGGAACTTTGTGTTGAATCAGTGGGTGGTCATCATGCCCTTCAGACAGGTCTTGGACTTGAGGATCCCTACAGTGACGAGGCTAATGCTACCCTGTTAAGCAGATGCAAGATGCGGGGAGGAAGAGGAAGCAACCGGCCTTGGTGTTACTGATCCATTTTCCTGGAGTAAGAGCTAAGGATGAATTGTCACATGGAGCCACTTCAGGCAGACTGAAGGGTACAGAGAGGAAAACTGCAAACACCAAATGTTCCTGAGGTCTAAGTAGCTTCCCTCTGAATGGAGCTCAAGTCAGCAATGAAACTCTCAGAATTACAGACAATCACAAGCACTTGGGAACAAGTTACTGTGGTCCCAGTTAAGAAGAGCCTTCGCTAAAACCTGGACTTTCACTCCCCAGATCCCGTTTCCAGAACTGCCCAGAAACCCATAAAACCACCATCAATTTTTCCATTTGTCTTTGGTTGAGGAAAATTCTCTCTAATGGCTAGGGACCAAAGTCCTTTTTCCGCGTTTCTTTTTGCTTTTCTGCCCCCACTCCAAACTGAAAAGAGCTTTCTTTTAATGGATTGAGGCCACTTCTTGACAAATACCAGAAGAAGGGTATTTTGTTCTCTTGCTCCACTTGTCCGTACTTGGAATGGGGTGAGAGCCAAGCTCTGAGCAGCATTTGGCTACTAATGGGTAGATCTGCCCCATAGTCCTTTGGTGGGCTGGAGTAGGGGGGCATTGGTTTGCCTGAAGCTGAGAATTGATTTTTGCCTTGAGCTGCCTTAAATCCTTGTTGAACAGGCAGTTGGAGGTAAATTAACAGGAAGTGAATTCTGAGCTAGGGCTAGGAAGTGACCTAAGTTCTTATTCCCCGCAAGCCCTGTGTCCTGGGGCCTCTTCACTGTCTGGAGCGAAGCAGGAAAAGATCCTGTGAAACAACCCAGGCTTAAAAGAATCCCTTCCTTCAATTACAAGTTTGAAAATTTATAAAAAATGCAACATAGTCATTTCTGACATGAGTGACCCTGGAAGGTATTATACCATGTGGTGTAAACCAGTCACAGGAAAACAAAATCTGCATTTTCTTCTTTATATGTGGAATCTGAAATAATGAAACTCACGGAAGCAGAGGACAGAGCAGTGGTCCCCCGGCACTGAGTGGACGTTGGGAAGATGTTGGTCAGAGGACACAAACTTTCGGTGAAACAGCAGGAAGAAGTTCAAGAGCTCTAGAAAATAATGACATATTCTATACTTGAAAATTACCGAGGAAGCAGATCTGAAGTGTTTTCATCACCAAAATAATTAAATATGTGAGGCAATGGACAGTTTCCTTAGATTGATTTAAATCAGTACACAGTATACACGTATCAAAACATACATTGTAGACCATAAATATATATAATTTATATTTATCAATTACATCTTAATAAAGCTAAAAAATATATAGTTGAGATAAAGTACTTCAACTCCCCATTCTTGCCTCCTTGAAGCACGGCAAATTGGAGATAAAGAAAGGGCTGCTTACTGAAAACTGGGATGGAATTGCAGGTTCTCGTGGCGAGGTAGCATGAAACCTTCACGACCTCACCATGGCGCCCTAAATCAGTGCTTCCCTCACCCATGAGTGACCTTGAACAAGTCACTTACCCTCGGTGCCTCTGTTTCCCTACCTGTAGCTAGCACATTGCCTGGCTAGAGCCAAATGGGCCCAGGGCAACACTAAATAAGGGCTGGCGGTGATTGCTGCCGCGCTGCTGTTGTGAATTCCCCCTCCTCATGCTGTGGAGGAGCAGAGCCTGGGTTAGGAGGCCTTTCAGGGAGCCACACACCCCACCTCCTCTTTTCCCTGCCAAAATTCCCTCATTCCCAATAAAAGCTTGTTTCTCCTCATTTTAAAGGTCTCAAAGAAAGGAGAATCAATCAAGTTCTCTGTGTCCTGATGTGTAACAATCCTGCCAGTCAGGAGTTTTCCTTGGAAGTAAATTCACCTCTCTTCTGGAAATAAAAGCTGTTTCTCTGAAGCCATGCTAAGACAGAGAAGTGCTTCTCTTCTTAAAATAACTCACCTATTCTTAAATGCTCCATTAAACCCCTTTTCTGGCTTTTCTTTTCTGAGAAGGAATTGGTGTCATTGAACTTTCACGTGGGGCTCATTTCTATTACCAACTTAAATGGTTCTGGTTTTCTGGGCATCACTCTTAAAAACCAAAACCACAGTGTAGATGAGTAAATTAACACGATTTTTGATTATGCTGCGGGCAAGTGATAGATGAAGGCATAACCATTGTCCATTCCATTTCTGTTCAATCTTGGCACCATACTGTTTCCAAGGTCATAACCAAAGACACTAATAAGTGTTTCCCATACCTCAATGAAGGGATGCGGCTTGGCCTCCTTCCACATCATGACTTTCTCCTACTCAATGCTATTTCCCAGATCTTATCATCTTTTTGAGCCTGTCCAGGGCTCTAGACTCATATCTACATTTGTCCTTAAATGTCATGAGCAAAGTAACCTTCTTGAGAGAGGACATTTGACTCTATTCACATCAAGGACACTGTTGGACACATTTCTTGAGTCCCATCTAACAATATGCAGGACTGGGGATAGTTAGGACAAGGTTGTGCCTGTGGCAACCAACCTGCTTCGGGAGGTTCCTCTCTGCCATAATCCCAGAGGGTCATGGCTGCTAAGTGTATCTGGATGTTCCTTCTCTCCGGTGCCCACATGCAAATGTGGTCCTCAGAACTCTTTACCCGAGTGTTATTTTATCTGAGAGCTGGAAACACTGGAGATGTACTTGAGAGCCTCGCAAAGGAAAAACTTGATGTACTTTGAGCCTGGATGCCATTTGGATGAGCTCTTTGGAGAGATATGGAGAGGAAAATAGGACATTGTGAAATCAAACCAATAATTATAGTGTCTTATAACTTCAACGTGGTTGTGAATTATTGATTCAAGTCCCACTTTCCGCTGGGCCTCTGTCTGTGAGTAGTATTCTTAAGAGAGAATTATGTAGCTGCTTGCCAAATATCTGTAAGTCAGATTTATTTCCAGCAATCCCATATGTGTCCCCCCACCTGCTCAGCTGTCCTTCCTCCTAGCTTAGTGTCACTTCTGAGTCTCTGCGGATGTTGCCGGGGTGCTCTGAGACTTCCCCAGGCTCAGGACATCCTGTGCAGCATCGAAACCCACGCTGATCCTCCTTCCCCACTATTGCTATTCTTTTCTTGTTCATATGTGCAGTTTTGTCCTCCTAGTTATTCATCACCGAAGGTGACCCAGGTGCTACCCTTCTTTTCCAGCCCTTGGTACATTGTAGAAGAAGGGGCTTTAGACCAGTGAGCCCCCCAGCCCTGCCAATTTCCAGAATCACCTGGAAAGTTTCACGAAAGATGTACCAAATCAAAATCTGTGGTGGTAAAACCCAAGAATCTGTCTTTAACAAACGATTACAGGAGATAAGTGTAATGATAGGTGTAGGTTGAAATCTAATGCCGAAATCTGAGAGGACTTTGTGTTGAGTCATATTCGTGGTACTTACATGGCAGCGCTGCGAGACTCAGGCTTGATCCCAAGATGAAAAAGCCTTCCTTCCTAAGAGGTTCTCTGCAAGTTTGTGCTATTAGGGTCCTTGCAAACATCTGGCTACTATAGCACTGTATACATTGAGATATTGGCTTTTTATTCTCCAGAGATAGTTATGTATTTACTTATTTTTATATCTTGCGTGCCATCCACTTCCTAACTAAATATCATTGCTCTTACTGGTTAATTAATTTTGTGTTGAGATATACAAGGCTTTGCTTTGCAACTATCATTTTCCATCCCTCTTGCTTTGAACAAAGGTTCTTCCTTTGTCAATACACAGGACAAATTCTACTTGGCTTAGTGAATAATAATGGTTTTATTCATGACATGCTTGGCCATTCTCGGTAAGTGCAACCCCAATCACGACCATTGCCATATACGTCGTACTTTCGTAGTCAGGGCATATTTAGGTCAGTTTTGTGTCTGTTCATTTATTCATTCATGCTCTGGGCTGCAGGATCTGACCTTAAGACTCCTGTGGTCCATTTTAATCAAATGTTGTCTGCAGCCATGCTAATCTGTGGCTTGGACTGTCCCATCAGCCACCGATCTTGTGTCTTGGATATTCTTGAACTTGTCCACATGACAAGTTCACGTGACAAATATTTCTTCCTCTGAAAGCATTGAATGTCACTTCCTATGTAAATCTACCTGTTTTATTTTTAATTACCAGGATGATGTGATATCGGTATCAATAAAACCCTTTATTAAGAAGGTAATACATCTAAGGCAATGTACAGGATAGGTTCTAGAGATACAAAGATTAATAAAACCAAATCCTTGTCCTACCATACTCTGATGGAAGAGACAGAGAAACATTCATCAAAAAGCAATTTACAAGGCTGGAAAGCAGATGCCAAGAATGAAATGAACAGCCCAGCTTCTAAACTCTGCCAGCCGTAGGAGGAAGGCTAAACCATCAGGTGCAGCAAGGAAACCTCAGCGGGAACTCACAGTAACGTAGGGTTTGGTATACAGCAGGGGCCTCATACATGCCTCCCAGTGATTAAACAAATAAGTGGATGATGATAAGATATGAACTGTGCCTGGAAATATGGGTAGAGCTAACTCAGAGAACACACACACACACACGGACTTTACCAAAGAAGCATAAGTCTGCTTTACAGAGAAGAGCGTAAGTAAGAAGTTAGGAATGTACACCCTCTTGTTAAGCTTAATCTTTGTATTATTGGTGGTGTCATTTATAAGTGATAACTAAATTAATAGCACTTACTAGATATTGTTTGTATTCAGTATATAGATTAGCGTGAATTCATGGATGCAAAATATAACAGGAAGACAAGGGAAATGTCTATTCAATAAGCCAAGCTATGTAAGTAACTACCGGATTTATTTTGCAGTCTAATAATTTTGCAGTCCACATCCTTTCAATACAGATTTGATGTCAAACAAAACCCAACATAGGAAGCAAGATATAAAGGGGAGTGGTGAGGAATGGAGCAGAAGTTTAAAAAATACCTGGAAGAAACTAGAATAATCAAGTACTCTTGTAGATTGAACTAGAAAGAAATTCCAGGGGTTAATTAAAACTAGGAAATAAGTATGTTGGGGGGAGAAGAAAGACAAATCTTTCTCTTGGTCCCAATTTCTGAAGGAAATTTTGTCATGGTTCTGGTTTTTAACACCATCCTATTCATTAATTACTGTTATCCCTACTTTTACTATCAGTGGGACTCTTACTACCAGGGAGGTACCTGACTTTTTATGTGGTAGACACTGTGTGAAATCCTATATACACATTTAAAAAAACTTTAATCCTTCTCAGGGCACATGGCTGTAATCCCAACATTGAGGGAGGCTGAGGCAGGAGGATCACAAGTTCAAGTTCCACCTGGGCAACTTAGTGAGACCTTGTCTCAAAATTTAAAAAGGGCTGGGGAAACTCAGTGGTAGAGGATCTCTGGGTTCGGACTCCAGTTTGTCTAATAATAATTAATAATAATACTAAAGCTGCCCTAAAAGTTGATCCATTTTGTCACCCCTCACCCCTCAGCTTTGCACACAGCCTCCTTTTTGATGCCATCGTTCCTAAGGCAGCTGGGTGCTCCCCACGAGCAGGCCTAGGAGTGAAGTGCAGAATGTGGCAAGCACAGCGCAACTGGCAGGAGCCTCCCGTGGCAGACAAGGAGCACTCGCTTCAGAGTCAGCCTTTGTCTGAGGGAGGATCAGGCAGGCACGCAGGGCAGTGCTCCACCCCAGCCATGCGGGGAGCTGGTGGAGGACGTGGCAAGGCTGAACAAACCACTTGGCACACTGGTTTCCACCACCCACCATCTCTATCATTCAGAAGCAGCTGTGACGGGGAAGCCAAAGCACTGGACATGGGATCCCAGATTCAGACCCTGCTCTGCCATGGCTGGCTGTGCACATCGAACATCTCATTCAACTTTCCTTAGCTTCAGTTTCTTCATCTGTTAGTGTGGCAAGAAAAGAATTTCACCGTCTACTGAAGGTGTCCACAAAGTATTGAAACAGAAGGTGCAATATGTTATTTGGCCCCAATTTAAAATCTTCTGCTTTCTTATTCTACAAAGGTCCTAAGAAGCACTAAGATCCCACATTGTCAAGTTTCTAGGCTTTCTTATTTTTCTCTTAATGCACATCACGACCTCCACGTGCCCTTCAATGTGTCCCAAATCTTGGTGGTTGGCTGCCACGAGCCCTGCCTCTTCTTTCATGTCATCATTGAGAACCACCCAACCCTAGATAAGAAAGGGAAAGGATGGAAGTAATATTTATTATTGCACAAACATTCTTGCAAAAACAAGGGCAATCTTCTCAGAAGAGCCCTCTAGGAGCAGATCACCTCCCTGAACCCCCAGTCTTTTTCCTTTGCCCCTCTTAGCTCATCCACAGGCATCCATGGTTTTCAGATAGCTGCGATCAGTACAGATACATTATCTGTTTCTGCTAGTTTTATTTATTTAACACAGCTATAAATATTTCCTAACTTGCTTCATCCCTTCATAATTATCTCTGCTACTTGTTGTAAACCATTCCATGGGGTAAAGCATCATATTGAAAATCCTAATTTTCTGACTGCTGGCTTCTTAGGTTTCTTTAATAAACAATGCCATAATAAAGACCTTCCTTTTATAGCCTCTCTTCACCCATTACGACTTAAGAGGAAAAAGTGTTTATATTTTTTTTTCCTAAAAGCCGGGCAACGCTTTCCAAATTCCCTACAAGCTGAATATTTATCAGCCACCCAGACCCATCTTTGCTTTATCTTGCTTTATTCTCATGGGATCCTCTGGTCAGTGAGGAAAGGATTTAGCTGCTGTTTCTAATCATGAATTTTCCCATCAACAAATGTCTTTGAACACTGTTTCTTGTTCTCTGCAAAGGCCAGAAGAGTTACGTAGATTCCTTGCTAACACTTGCCCCATTGTAGCCCTCACTGCAGAACCAATCTTGTCCAAAGCAAGAATGGGATTCTGTCAAACAGAGCCCAGGCTCTGTGTGCAGCCCCATCCGTCATCAGCCAAAGAGTGTGCAGGGGTTCTTCGACCCAGAGCCTCCTAAACCAGGGCCCAGCCAGGAACTGAGAACCACTGTACGTATCTAAAGCAGAGCACATTTCATAGAGTGGTTACACAGGTGGTGGGAGAGCTGAGAGTCTGAGTGGGGTGGAGGGGCAATTGAGGGGTTGGCAATGGTGGGAAGTCAGCAGCATGCCAAGATTGAAGGACAGACCCAGACTCACCTGGCAGAAGCTGTGTCCAGAGGCCTGTCCCTGAGGGAGCGAAGGAGGTGATGCAGCCCTACCGGAGACACCACCTGAGGCAGCGAGAAGGACAGAAATAGGTTTTGTTTGAAATGCCCGTATAGAGCTCCTGCCTAAGTCCTCCTCAGGATCAGTCAAGGGATAAATATCCGTACCAGCCACACACATCTGCATTCGTAGTGGCAAACGGTCCTGTGTGCGAGTCGGCTTTCCATCGCCATGACAAAACACCAAAGGAGAAAATGTTTATTTTGACTCACAGCTTCAGAGGTCACTGTCCACTGACTACTCCATTGCTTTTAGGCCTGTGGTGAGGCAGAAACATCATGGTGGAAGGGCATTCTGGAGGAAAGCTGCTCACCTCATGGCAGCCAGGAAGCAGACGGAGGGGGAAAGAGCCAGAGAGGAAGGGGCCGGGAAGAAGATAAAGTCCCCAAGTTTCCATCCCCATGATCTGCTTCCTTCCAACTGGGCCCCACCTCCTGCTTCTTTCACCCCCTAATAATGCCATCAGCTATGATCTCACCAGTGGAGCGCTCCACCGACGAAGTTAGATCAAGTTGGATATCCCATGATTCAAGCATCTTCTGGGAGCCCCACCTCTGAACACATGGGCCTTTTGGTGGCCTTGTAGATCTAAAACCTAACATTCTGCTCATAATTGGAGCAAAAATGACTTATTAAAGGGTGTTAGTAGGCCACGGAGTCTTGGGGAGACCTGAGTCAGACTCGGGAGCTGCATTCCCAGGAGGAGCATGCGTATGACGCGGTGGGTCGGGCGGGTAGGCAGTTCCTGCAAAGGCAGGACCAGGCCCGGGATTCACCCTGCAGACCTGGCACAGGACACCATGACAGGTCTTTCACACAGCTGCCTCAAGAAGCTGAGGTCTTATGCCACATGTCACCCATCTTCCGTACAGTGAATTGACCCCTTTCCTGCCCACTCCTGATTTTCACTGGCTCAAAGATTTTGAGGTGCATCTGGCTCTGTGGCCTGCGACATCTGCCTGTTTGCAGCTGCAGAAGAGGTTGAAAAAGAGAGTTCTGGCTTCTTCTTTGGGAAATGGAAGACTCAGTGTGCCAAGTTCAGGTTTCTTAGTGGACAAGTGTTTACCGCACACCGATGGCCACGTGTGTAGCGAATGCTCAGCATTTGTGCACTATTCGGTGTGTCCAGGTGTTGCCACACCTGTGACCTTCACACAAATCCGTCAAGTGATGGTTCCGCTGACAGATGGTCCTGTGTCAGGTGAGGGCTGATGGGGAAATCTGCATCTCCTGGCCATGCGGTAGCTTTATCTTTTGAAGGCATCGCGACAGATGGCGTGGGTTATCACCCAGCTTTAGAGTTAGAGCGGAACTCGAAGATAAGCCAGGCTCCTTCCCACCCAGCCCTACACCCTTCCAAGTCCCCAAGCAGCTCCATTTGTTAGGAAGTTTCTCTTTTTCTAACTGTGTTTGATATATATTTCTGCAAGGAGATTATTTTTCCAAAAATTCAAAATTAGATAAATAACTATCACCAGAGTGTGTTTGCTGCCTTCCTGTAATCTCAGCACTCTGGGAGACTGAGATAAGTTCAAGCCAAGCCTGGTAACATTTAGGGAGATCCTGTCTCGGAATAAAAAAAATTTTTAAAGGCCTGGAGATATAACTCAGTGCAAAAGCCCCGAGTTCAGTCCCCAGTGTGGGGAAAACAAACAAACAAACAAACAAACAAAAAAAAAAAAACCCAACCCCAAACCAAAACCCAGCAATGACAAACCAGTGGGTAAAATCAGCCTTATCTGGGGCAAGTGTTAGAAGGATAAAGCCAGGCTCATCCTTGGGGAAGAACATTAAAAAATCCTAGTCCTATAGCTAAGCTCTTAAAACAGCTTAGACATCTGTCAACAGAAGAATGGATGAAGAAAATTATATATTCAATGGAATATTGTTTAGCCAAAAAGAAGAACAAAGTCGTGTCATTTGCAAGAAAATGGATGGAACTTCAGACCACCATACAAAGCAAAATAAGCCAATAAGGAAGTTAAACATCACATGATTTCTCTCTTATGAGACACTTAAAATAAAATTAGATAAATGAATAAAATAAAGAAGAGATGGTAGAAAATAAGAAATCGGTATCTTGGAAATGAGGAAGGAGACCAGGGGACAAATGTTCAAGATATATTATGTTATATGCCTGTGCCATTTCTCCAAAACAAACATATTTATGCTGTATTGCAAACATACGTTAATAAAATAAAATAAAAAGAATCTACTCTTCAGAGAACAGCAGACAGACTTCCATGTATCTCCTCTAGGATTATGTTCTGGTAGAATAAGGCCAAGTTATTAGTGCAATCACCACTAACAGAACATCTCTCTTCGGGCCTTTCCCTGGATGGGGCTCTAGGGATAAAAAGATGAATAAGACGTGATTCTTGCTCTGAGGCAACCCAGAGTCTGGTAAGAAAGGAAAACCTATAAATAGATAATGGGGCTGTATTTAAGAACAGCAGGAGCAGAATGAAGAAAATGTGGTAAGAGCCTGGGGTGGGACCACAAAGGACCAGAGAAGGCTTTGGAGGCTGGCTGCCCTCGTTGACAAGCAGGAGGGGTCTGAGGAGCATCTACGGCTTCCCTGTGAGAGGCCACTTGGGTGCATTCTTGGGGATAAAGCCGGACAAACTGCACCAGTGTGATCAGGTAGTGACAAGAACACCAGGTAAAAGAATTTCTCTGATGGAAGATGAGTTAGCTTGGAAACTCAGGACCTGTATGTGGGGTTAGGGTTCTGAGCAGGTGATTCTTCTTTAGGGGTCATGGAGGGAGGCTCTTGTCCCTTCCTTCCTCCCGTTAAAAATAATCAATACAAAAAAAATCCCTCCACAAACCAGGTTTGCTGACTCCAATTGATAATCTCAGCACTCTAGGAGACTGAGGCAGGAAGATCGCAAGTTTGAAGCAAAGCCTGAACAACTTAGTGACTTGGCGAGACCGTGTCTCAAAATGAATTTAAAAAGGGCTGTGGGTGCAGCTCAGTGAGAAGGCCCTGGGTTCAGTCCCCAGTACCACAAACAAAACAAACCCTTCATGCAGGGCTTGCACACTGTCCTGTAAAGGACTGGATGGTAAGCAGTGCTTGGGCCTCAGCAGCTGTTGCTGTGATTCCTGCTCCCTTCACACCACTCTGCTGCTGCAGCACATGAAGCCTGAGACCAAACTTGCAGGTGGCCCTGGGCGTCCGCAGGTTCTGCATCCCTGGGTCCCACCGACTGTGGGTGGAAAACATGTTTTTCAAATTTCCTCTGTACTGAACACGCGCAGACTTCTTTCATGGTGTTACTCCCTAAAAAATCAGCATAACAACTAATCACACACTTACACTGTGTTAGGTATCATGTCAACTAGAGAGGATTTAAAGCGCACGGGAGAAGGTTCATGGGCTACACACAAATACTCCACCATTTTTTACAAGGTTCTTGGTCATCTGTGGACTTGGCTATCTGCAGGGATCCTAGGCCAGTTCTCTGGGGACAACTCTCAATGAGTGTGGCTGGGTACCAATAAAACTTTATCAACAAAAACAGGCAGTGGGTGTGAACTGGCTCAAGCAACACCAAACTTGCTCTATAGGACCAGATTGAAACCCTATCATTTACCTCTTAGTTTGTCAGCTGCTTCCTAGTGCACAGTTTGAGTTTGTATGTGAGGGGGTAGGGCCGGGGAGACGAGGCCACCAGGGAAGGGCAGAGGGCACTCAGGAAGTGAAGTGGGGTGTGGAATGGAGAGGTCCCTTTGGCTGCACTGCGGAAAGCCATCGCTGGGAGGAGAACAGGCCATTCTCCCTCCCAGAGTCCTCCTGGCTGCTCGTCCTTCTGTCTCACTGCGTCTCTGCCCTGACTGCTCCTTGACCAGCGGCTGCTGGGCAGGAGCTGTATTTTGTCCCCGAGCTGATTGTGCACATGATAATTTATATTTTGGTGCAAAAGCACCTCCAGCTCCTTCGAGATGAAAGACTCTGTACAAACCTGAGTTATGACCCTGCTTATTGTGAGCACCGCTGAGCGTTTCCAAAAGTGGAGTTAAACCCCTTTGGCATCTGTGAACGGCTGGCTGTAAAGGATCCTTGGCCATTTCAGCAGCCCTAGTTTTTGGTGTTGACTCTGTGGATGATAAATCATTGTCCTCCAAGTCCAAAGGCAGCGTTTACATTTGCCAAATTGAGGAAGATCTCTGACCGGAGCTCTGGGAGATGAGGAACACACACACACTCACACACACTCATACGTACATATTCCGCAGTCACATGCTCCAAGATAGCTATTCCCTTGTCTGGCAATTTCCTATACGTTCTCATGATGCTGTTTTTCTTTGTTTTTACATCAAAGTTCTGACTTGGTCATGCTCCTTCTTTTTTTTTTTTTTTTTTTTTTGCTAAATGGCTCTTCTTCATGGATCAAAGGTGTCAACAGTTGTAACTTTCCCCCGCCCCAAACCCGGGACTCTGAGGCCAGGCAGCCCTGTTCAGCTCTGAGCTTCTCCTCAGACCCTGCGTGACAGAGCACACCAACCTGGCTTTTTTTTCTTTAGAAAAGACTGTAAGTGTCTTATCTTACTCCCGTGGAATTTTCCATAGATTTTAACCTCAAGTTTAGGAAAAGTCAGTTCGGAGGGCTCTGCAGATCTCCCTGAACTCTTCCATCAGATCCGAGAGCTCGATCACTGGAGGTGGATGGGCACTTCTGCTGCCAGGCTACCTCATTACCATCTCTCCTCCCTCCCGACGGGAAACCTTGCGGTTAAAATAACACACAGCCTCTGTTCACAGCTCAAACTTAGAGCTGCTTTCGGAGGCAGATTTTGGATGTAGAAAACTCTCAGCAGAAGCATCCAAGTTGCTTTTGGAAAATTGAGTGTTTTAGCCTCTCGGGAAAAAATCGAGGATCTCCTCAGGTAAATATTTTCTTCCTTTTCTTCATTGTTCTGTCAAAAAAACTGTCTAAGAAAATAGGGTCAGTGAGCTCTGGAAGGAGCCAGCTGCTTTCTGGCCTTTTCCTGGTGAACAGGGCTTGTGTCTCTTTCTCTGAAAGGAGGATAAAGAAAGGGCAGAAGAGCTGCAGGGAGAGGAAGCTGAGGTGGTATTCTCTGTGGCAAAGGGCTGGTGTTTGCAAAATCTGTAAGCCTGGGTAGCAACCATGTGGCATCTGGTTGTGTCTAGGTTATGTGGAACTAGGGACCCAGGGTCCAGTGGGCTTTATCTCTGTCTGGTGCAGTGGTGCTATGTTGGACACATGACCGGCTCACCCGGAAGTGGTTCCCAGCGCTGTGTGGCAACACTTATTCTTACTGAATAAAACTAAACCAGTTCTCTCCCCCTTGCTACTTCTCTTTAAGCAACTGGGTGCTACTCTGTCTGTCTGTCTATCTCAAGTCCACAATTTTCATACTGTCTATTTTCATAGTTTTTAAACTCACACCTTCTCCAGGGACAGATGATTTAAAAATTTGTCTGAGGTCTATTTTAAAATGGATTGGGCCGGTGAGATAGCTCAGTGGCATAAGCGCCTGCCTGGCAAGCATGAGGTCCTGAGTTTGACTCCTGGAACCCACATATGAAAAAAGGGCCAGTGATATCGCTCAGCGGCACAGGTGCCTACTGGTGTGCAAGGTCCTGAGTTCGAACCCCGGTACCCACCAAAAAAAAAAGTGTTAACATTTTCTTTGAATATCAGTGAAAATAACTATGATCTTCTGAAAGGAAAGAAGAGTGCATTTGCGGGGGGGGGGCATTTGTTTTGAAAAACCTGCCGCTCCTCCTTGGGTCCTCCTTGAGCTGAATAAGTTTTTCTGTTTGTAAACATCTGTGGCTTTGAAATCTGTCTTTGCGTCTCATTATGGCTAAGTCAGGCATCCCTGGTTAGTCTATAACTTTTTTTCTGAGTGATTGTTATTATTTCTAAAGTTTGCATTTGAACAAAATTCCATTCCTATTTAATGATAGAGCCAGATCAATCAGTCCAATATTTATTCAAGATATGCTCTGCAGCAGGACAGTCACCAGAGCTGGGGAGGACCGTGGCAGAGAATACCAATACCAACCTTGGTATTTGTCATGTTTCTTGATTCCCACCTACACGCATGAAAGAATTACTCAACATTGCCAGATAGGACAACATGCGGCACTAACTCTCAGGTTTTAGATGGTAGGTAGGGCTGAAGGAGTGACTGCAGGCTACCATCACTGAAAGCTCCTTATGTACTAGGGACCACAATGAGTATTTTGCAGTCTTCTCATGTTACTCTCAACAGCCCTCACTTTACACATGAGAAAACAAGCCAAGAGGGAGGTAACTGCCCAGTGGCACCCATAGCCGTAGCCTCCCTTGATGCTCCAACCTTTAGTCTGAGTGAGGCCAAGGCTTATAGGACAGCAGCATCAGAAAATGTACGTAAGCAGAAGTGGTCCTTGGGCTGGGCCAGAAAGGTCATGGGCCATGGAAATGGCCAGAAGGAGCTGTTCTGCAGTGAGGGACAAGTGGAAGGGTCCTCTAGATGTCTAGGGGACAACACAGTAGCACGTGCCCTGTTGGGAGTCAGAACTGGAAGCACTGGGAAAAGAGAGCTACAGGGCTGGGGACAGAAGGCGCCATTGTGAGAAAAGTGGAGTGGGGCAGGGGTCCTGTCTGAGGAGAGCCGCCCATGGACTTCACATCCGCTCCTCTCGCCTGCAGGCTGGGCCTCACCCATGCAAGCTGCCTGCCCCCTGGCTCAGGGCTCTGTCCACATCTCACCTCAGCCGCCAGCTGTCCCTTATCCTCCTGTTCGAGGAACACCCTGTGATCGCCCTCATCGGCTTCTTTTAAACACTGTGGCGAAACACACGTAACATACAATTTACCGTCCTGACCATATTTAAAGTGGATAATTTAGTGGCATTTAAGTACATTCAAATGCTGCGCAACCATAACTACTATCTAGTTGCAGGACATTTTCATCTCTCCAAGTGGAAACCATCCCATTAAGCAGCCACTCCTCATTGCTCTATCCCCCAGCTCCTGGAAACCACTAATCTGCTTTCTCTCTCTGTGGACGTCCCCGCATGGCATGGAATCATAAATCATGTGGCCTTTTGTGTCTGGCTGATTTTCTTTAGCGAGTGTCTAATGTGCATCTGCGGTGTGGCACCTGTCAGCACTCCATATGTTCCATGGTAAATGGTGTTTCCTAGTATGTATGTATCCCATTTCATTCATCCATTCATCCGATGATCGTTTTGATTGTTTCCCCCTTTTACCTATTGTGAACAATGTTACAATAAACACTGGTGTGCAAGTTTTTACCTGAGCATATCTTTTCAATGCTTTAGGGCCTATATGTAGGAGTGGAACAGCTCGATCATATGGTGATTCTATGTTTAACTTTTTGAGGGACTGCCAAACCATTTTCCACAGCAGCTGCACTGTTTTATATTTCCACCAGCCATGTAGGAGTGTTCAGTTTCTTTACATCTTTGTGCCAATACTTATTTTCTTTTTTTTTTTTAATACAGCTAGCCTAGTGAGTGTGAAGTGGTATCTCACTGTGATTTTGCATCGCATGCCCCCAGTGACTAATGATATGGAACATATCATGTATTGCTGGCCATTTGTCCCATTTACTTTTTATTCCCTTTGTTTGACTTTTTCTCCTTATATATGTTTTATGACATCACACCATGTCACATTACATCTTTATTTAAATAAATTCCTTTTCATTTACATTCTTTTAGGACTACATAACCTTAATAAGGACGAGCGCTCTATTTTGTACATTATCGTATCTTAATACCTAGGACAGTGTTTAGAAATGTAAGATCTCTCTGTCTCTCTCTACTTCTCTCTCTCTCTTCGCTCCTCCCCCTCTTCCTCTTCTTCTTCTCTGTTTTAGTTACTTTTCTCATTGCTGGGACAAAATATCCAACACCCAAAATTTAAAGGAAAAGAGGTTTATTTGGCTCACAGTTGGTAGAGGTTTCAGTCCATAGTCGGCTGGCTCCAAGGCAAGGTGGCACATGGCAGAGAGGCATGGCCGAGAAGAAAAAGTGCAAGGACACCTTTCCAGGCCATGCCCACAGTGACCCACCTCCACCCACCAGGCTTTACCTTACAACATCACACCCAGCTGTAAACCCATCAGTGGGCTAATCCGGTGCCACACGTCCACAATCCAGCATCACACACCCATGATCCAGTCACCTCCCGAAACTCCCAGCTATGAGCGCGTGAGGCTTTGGAGGGACATCTAGATATTAGACAGAACACTTTCTTGCTCGCTAGCTGGCTAGATATGCACATGAACACATATATACATAAACAGGTGCAGACACATATACACATGCGCAGCAAATTATCGTTATCTCCAAATCCTGGGCCTAGAATTTCCCCATCCTGCTCTTGGATCAACAGTGGGACAGCATTGTGAGCAGAGTGCCATAGCTCACCACGTGTCACCTGGTGCATACATCAGCAAGTACATACCACATTCCCCACCCTCCCTGTCCCCAGCTGATAAAACCACAGCTGGATCATATTGCCCTTCCACCATCCACCTGCCCCGTGGGGAGAGAGGCGTACTACTTGCGCCATAGCCCCGAGTGAAAGACAGTTAATGGAAGGGTGCAGACTTGTGCCCTGGGCAGTTTATAATGATGGTGTCCTGGACGTGGACACCTTTTGAAGTTACACTGGCTTCTTGGTCCCATTGAGTGAGTTCTGTTCCTCCAGGTCAGTGGTCTCTCCCACCGGGGAGCCTCGGTAAACAATGACCTCAGTGAACACAGACGTGACATCCATCAGAACAGCTGAGTGTAGGAGCCTGGGGTAGGCCCTGTGCATGAGGGAAGGTGCTGGGCCCCAGGTGACATTGGAAAGCCACAGGGCATTTGGGGCCAAGAATTCCAAGCTGTGCCTCACTGAGATTCAGGACAGAAAAGTCTATTCCCAGAACATTCCTTGTGCGACACACTTGTGGGAACTTGCCTAAGCAAGAAAAAGTCACTTTTTAAAATACTGAGTGTATGGAAGAGACCCTTTTATTTCACTGGGAGTTTTCTCTTCCCTGGATGTGTAGAGCGAAATACAATTTTACAAGGAAGGCATTTATTATTTAAGCCGGAGAATTTTGACTGCTGGATGAGAATTGAGTGGCTGAATTTAGGGAAAACTAGTAAAAGGATGACTGTTTCCGTCGTTTCCTTCTGGCTGTGGACACTACTGGCAGGCTCATGTATGAGAAACAGAATTTTAGTGATGATGGGATACTGACTATAAGCTTCTACTTCTGCTCTGTAATACTGTCCCGTGCCTCGAGTCTCCCTGATAAAATCATCTCCCCATTGCCAACAAAGTTCCCTGTCATAGGAACACATCCCTGCCCTCACTGCTCCAATTCTAGCTTGATTAAAGAGGAGTCTTCTGAGGGCTATGTACACATTACTGTCACTCCATGACAGCCACCTGTGATAGGGTACCACCCTTGTCACAAAACAGAGCTCAGTGTCCTAGGTAGAAAAGGGCATTTTCCAGGATGGGGTGCATGTTTTATTAAATGGTATGGCAAAACACAAATAAATAAAAAGTTTTCAAGAGATTGTCCTTTGGGCAATTTGAAAGCAAATAAGAGTTTTGTCTTCATTTGGAAATGTTCAGGCTTCCTGGAATGATGTGTTTCTCTCTCTTCCCCTCTCATTGTTGTTGCGGGATATGACAATTTTATGCATAAGACCTAAGACCTTCCAAAAAATACCATGCAAGAATTCAAAGTAGGGGCCGGTGAGATGGCTCAGCGGTGTAAGCGCCTGCCTTGCAAGCGTGAGGGCCCGAGTTCGACTCCCGGAACCCACATACGAAAAAGGGGCTGGTGATATCGCTCAGAGGCACGGGTGCCTGTTGGCGCGCGAGGTCCTGAGGTCGACCCCCCGGTACCCACAAAAAAAAAAAAAAAAAAAAAAAAAGAATTCAAAGTAGGGGCTGGTGAGATGGCTCAGCGGCATAAGCGCCTGCCTGGCAAGTGCGAGGGCCTGAGTTCGACTCCTGGAACCCACATACAAAAAAAGGGCCGGTGATATCACTCAGCAGCACGGGCGCTTGCTGGCACGTGAGGTCCTGAGGTCGACCCCTGGTACCCACCAAAAAAAAAAAAAAAAAAGAATTCAAAGTATAAACCCAAGAGACTTAAAAATCAAACAATATTTTAGAAATGATACAATCTAATGCTATCTTTTCATTGAATGCATACAATAAAATGCATTCTCTTTACTCTTTTTTCCAATACTGGGAATCGAACTCAGGGTCTTTGGCACTGAACTACATCCCTACCCCTTTTATAGAAACTTTTAGTTTCAGACAGAGTCTTACTAAGTTGCTAAGTTGCCTGGCCTGTGCTGAAACTTGTGATCCTCCTGCCTCAGCATCTCAAGAGTGCTGGGGTTATAGGCATGTGTCACTACACCTCACTCTACTCATATTTAAAATTTGTACTAAGATTAACCTCTTTTTTTTTTAATGTGGGTACCGGGAGTCAACTTCAGGACCTCGCACTTGCCAGCAAGCGCTAGTGCCGCTGAGCTATCTCACCTGCCCCTTTTTTACCTTTATATGTGTTCCAGTAGTCGAACTCAGGACCTCACACTTGCCAGGCAGGTGCTTATGCCACTGAGCCATATCACCAGCCCTAAAATTAACTTTTAACTTAGATATATAAACAAAATTGTACATATTAATGGGGTGGGGTGCCATGTTTTCTGATTTCATGCACTCACTGATTGGTACACTTATTCATCTAAGAAGTATTGTGTAAGCCCACTAAGCATCCACCGACAGTCCCACTGGGAAGGGTACAAGAGACTGTCCTGTTATCTTAGCCCTAAGACTCAGGACTGCCATGGGCAGCATATGTGAGTGCAGATGGAAGGGCAGTAGAGCAGGGGCTGTGAGGGCTCCTTACGTCTAGTGTGGCCTCCCTGTATTTGAGCCGATGCCCACCCCTACCATGCCCAGCCGGGAGACAGGAACTGAGAAAACTTGTAGGCACATGCTTTGCAAGGCAGTGAAGCTCCAAGAACCACTGAGTTCATCAAGTCAACCTTCAGGTCTACTGCAGGCTTCGCAGTGACAAAGCTCCGGAGGTCGTGTTTTGCATTTTCCTGTTACACCCTTCCCTGTAGGGAAGCAGCCCTTTGCAGTGACAGCTGATGTCCTGAGCACTTTATGCAATCATGGTTCTACTGTTTTGCAGTTGTGGTGGAACAGAATCACTGGTTGGGGCTCTTAGTACCAGAGGACATCTTGTCCCAAATGGAGTGACTTGCTTCTTCCAAGAAGTTGTCCCTAGGAAATACATGCTTTAAATAGTGAACACAGTGAGGTTACCGCTGGGCATGGGCCAATTCAGGATAGAAGACAGTGAAGCACCAGTTGGGATCTTGACACACACAGTGGAAAATCAGCCTTCAGTGTTCTCCATGGACCAAGTACAATGTCAATGAGTGTCAACGCTCAAGCAACATAGCAGATAATAAAAATAAATCAACTATACCACTGCCATCAGCCTTTGAAAAGTACCATGCGATTCCTTTTTAGTAACTGTACTTTCCTAAATTTGAATTTTCTTAAATTGATATTCAAATTATATGGCATTGTTTCAGCACATGTAAACTGAAGATGAAAACTGGACCACAAAAACAGGCGGAGAGGAGCCCCTTGGGGCTGTCACGGTCACAGGGCTGGCAGCATACAGTCAAGCCCTGCCTTTGTCTTCTTGTCATCTTTTCCAATCCAGCCATCATAGGGATGTCAAAAATTTATCTCCATCTCTCTCCACCTGTATTCCCATCAAAAAAAAAAAAAAAAAATCAGTGGTACTGAGCAATACAGCACCTCACTTTTGAGAGTACATTTTGGACTAACAATGACCTGGGTGGTCCTCCAATGTGCTTCTTGCTAATATAGGACTTACTTAACCTCTCAGCTTCAGTTTCATGATCTGCAAAATAAAACTAATAAAAGCTCCTCGCCTACAGGGTGGTTGTGACAGTCTTGCAAGCTAATGTATGCTGCACTCTTAGCACGTTCAATCAGTGCTAACTATTGTTATCTCAGGTAACCTGTGAGTAACAGTACTGAGCTGCCATTTTCAGCCATCCGCCGATCTGCCTCTCTTCTCTCTCCTAAGTTGAGGCATAAAGCAGGGGTCTAATGAAGTCACTCCTTTGCTCAGAAACCTGTGGCCGCATAGATGTAAACCATTTCACAAGGCAGGTAAAGCTGTGATGAAGTCGCTTTCCTGCTGTTGTCCTTGCAGGCCCTGTGAGTCCTTTATTCCAGGACCCAGGTGGCATTTCCATTTTCCTGAGCACCCCATGTGCCCCCAGGCCTCTGTGCACCAGCCTCTCAGTTCCTCCCATCCTATGCCTTTCCCTCCCACCCTGCCGGAGCCCAGTTCCATCAGAACCGAGGAAGTTTCCTTGGGTGTGTTCCCAGGATGCTCTCTGCATCTTTACGGCAGCGCTCATCGCTCTTTCTTGGGACTGTGACTCCAAGGTTACATTGAAAGCTCCTTGAGAATTGAAAGTACATCTTGTTCATTGTTGGGCCTCCCCCCAGAGCACTTTGCAAGCTGTTTTTCATATAGCCGAATGGTAGAAAAGATTGGTTAAGCTGAATTGAAAAGTTGGTTCTCTAAATGGTTATAGTCAGTAGGTTATGATTGTAACAGCAGAGAAAGGGCTTGTTTGGGAGAAAAACAACTGGAGGTATAGCTGTGTGTGTACGTGTGTGTGTGTGAGTGCGTGTAAATCCTCATCTATAAAATACGCATGTAACATTTGAAGTTCCTTCCAAATCTAAGTGATGAATCTAAGTTATTGGCCTTAATCTTCTTATAATATACTTTAAAATATTATAGCAAAAGAATAACCAGCTTGCTGTGTCATATGATAGTTATATTTGTAATTTTTTGAGGAACTGCTTTAATGTTTTCCAGCAACCTACTTTTGAGTACACATTCAAAAAATTGAAATAAAGATCTCAAAGTGTTCTCTGCACAGTAGGCAAGATATGAAAATGATCTCAATCTCCATGAGGAGATGAAGGAGTACAGAAAATGCAGGGTATGCCTATGATGGAGTATGATTCAGCCTAAAAAAGCAGTCAACACCAATCCAGTCACAGAAAGACAAATCATGCATGTTTCTGCTGATACAATTCCAAAGCTAGTCTTCTAGCTAAACTCGGAGAAAGAGAATGGAATCATGGTTGCCAGGGATTGTGGGGAAGGGAAAATAGGGCGTTGTCCAATCAGTATAAAGTTTCAGTTATGCAAGAGGAATGAGTTCTACAGATCTGCTGTACAACATTAAGACTGTAGTTAACAACACTGTAGGTACGCTTCAAATTTGATAAGAAGTAGCGCTCATGTACAGTGTTCTCACTCTAGTAAAATAATAATAACTAGGACTCCACCACCGAGGGCCATAGGAAATTGATGGGGTGTGAGTTGAGTCACCAAGGGCGGTCTGGGGGGCAGCGCACCTGCTCCCCCTCTGGGCCATGGTGAAGTCAGTGTCTGAAGTCAGAACGGCAGAGGTTTCCTGTCATTTACTGTGACACTGCACCTGTGTGTCTGCAGCTCTTCCTCAGCAAACACCATGCGAATGCCTCTGGAGTGAAGGAGGGCATTCTCTTCCCTTTCCTTAAATCAGAATGGAATAAAATAAGAATTGTAAATATGTTATGGCAGGACCCCATGCTTAAAGAACAAAGTTATAATTTATACCAAGAATCATGAGCTCTGTGTTAGTATAAATTCAGATTTTTTCATTGTACATAGCATCATCATATAGCATTACTTGTGCAGCCTATCAGTACCTAAAATTAAATTATATATAATATACCTCTTTCCATGAAATGCGATCTCCATGAGGGTAAGGATTTCTTTTTCATTTTACTCATTGTTCTTTCCCTAGCACAGTAAATGCTTAAGAAACACTTGCTAAAGAGAATTGTGATTATAGTGACTTCATTACTAAATAGGATCTATTCAAATGAGAAAATCATTTAAGCAGAGAAGAAACTCATTCCCAAGGAAGCAAAGCCTGAGGCATCACAATTTGGTTGGATTTGGGGAAGGAAATTAGGACTTAGGGGAGTTTTTTACTCCTGATTTTATCAGTAAAAAAATGGGAGGAGACAGAAAATGTGAATCCTCTGAAGGTTTTGGCAATCAAGATCTTTCTTTTGTAATGATGCTTATGCTTTAAATTGCGGGTGGTGAGAAGAGTTGAGAATAAGTTTTTGTTTCATTTTCCTCACCTTGAAAGACTTTTCTTTAGCAGAGGAAAAATAAGAAGTAGAAAGACTGAAAATTTAGACGTCTATGGTAGAAATCACAGAAAAAGACTCCATAGAGAACGCACTACAAATCTCAAAAGATAACTCCGCTGTTGTGGCAGAAAGCAAGTTAGCAAGAAGCTCCGGGCCTCTCAGGAAGTTCAAGTGAAGGAAACAGTAGAATCATGAAGAAAATTACATTGCCAAGGAAAGGATCACAAACGCAGTTCAGCTTGCCAACATGAGCCCTGAGGGTTTAAGAGAAACAGGAAGATTTTTGAGCCAATGTGGTAAGTGGAGCAAATAAGAGAGAAGTGGGTGGAATTTTAAAGTTGAAGTTTTCATGACAATGAGTTATTGGACGGTAAGAACTCTGCAATGACACTTAACAAGAATATGAATCATTTAGTCTCCCAGAGACTAAGGAGATTAAAAAAAAAAAGATGTGGAAGTGTTGGGCTTTGGAGCACACTAGTTCTACTGAAAATCTTACATATAAAATAGAATCCTTTTTTTTTCACTTAGAATTTTTTTAGCACAATCTAAGCATGGGGGTTACAAAGGTGAATGAATAAAGACAAGCACAATCTCTGCTTGCTTGGAGTATATTGATAAATAGTCATAGGATCCCATTGATGAAGATATATATTCAAGTAGCTGCCAAAAGGGAAGGAATTCCTATGGATGAGTGACCAGTGAAGGATGCAAGAGGAACAGAAGGCAGAGTCAGTAGGCTCCAAGGAGAGCCGCCTGAGAGTCCCTGGAGCCAGGTAGGGGAGCGGGATGGAGGTAGGCGGAAGAATCCTTCTAGACGTAAGTTCTGTGGAGGTAGAAGCACAGCACCATCAGGAAACAGAAGGAAGATAAGCATAGCTAGAAAAGATCCAGATAAGTAATGTAAACTGAAGCAGGAGTGGTAGAAGAAGCCATCTCAGGCAGATCCTATGGCAACAGTTATGTGAGGTTTAATCCCAAGAACAACAGGATAACATAGGGTGCTACAATTTGTCCTTCTGGGGATGAGACAGGACAGGACCTACTAGACTCTCCAAGTAACCCAAACCCACCCACTTGTGTGCCAAAACTGTTCATATTTTTATCACTTTCATTGGACCAAGGCTTGGATGTGGCTTGTTCATTTTCTTTCCATGTCCTCCTAAAGCACATGTCCCTGAACTCTTAACATTTTCTTGATGGTCCAAGACATCAAGTTATCTTAGTCACTTTCTTGCTTGCTGCTGGGACAAAATACCTGACACTCACGATTTAAAGGAGGAGGGGTTTATTTTGGTTCAAGGCTTTTAGAGGATTCAGTCCAGAGTCTGCTGGCTCTGAGGCAGGAAGGGCCTGGGGGAAGGATCTGGCCAAGGAAACCTGCTCACATCATGGTGGCCAGGAAGCAGACAGGGAAGTGAGGATCAGGGAAGGAGATATACCCTTCCAGGCCATCACTCCAGTGACCCACTTCTTCAACCAGGTCCCAACTCCCAAAGCACATTTGCTATGGATTATTTAGTGGGTAAATCTACCGAGGAGCACAGCACCCCCAGGGTCCAATCACTTTCCAAAAGTCCAACCTCTAAACATGTCAGTCTTTGGGGGAACATTCTAGATCTAAACACAATACAAGTCCTATGCTTTTGAGGGATAAAGGCTCCTTGACCATAAGCTCAAGAATCCTATACCATTTTTCCTTTTCGAATCCTGGTCTGCTTTCAAATTGTTTCATTTTGTCTTGCTGCTATCATACCTGTCTCTCTAACTGATGCTTTCAGTAGTCAGAGGATAAGAAATGAGAGAACTCAACTTCCACCAAACACTAGTATATGGGCTCAGGGGCTCCCTCAGTGCCACTCAAGCTCCCTCCTGGTCCCCATGCATGCTCCAGGTTGCTTAAAGGAGCCCCAGTTAGTACCCCAGCATTGCGCTGTCCAATATAGTAGCCATTAGCTACATATAGCTATTTAAATTTCAAATCATTAAAATAAAGAGAAGTTAAGAATTCAGTCCTTAATGCATCCAGCCACATTTCCAGTGCTCAATACCCACATGTGCCTGATGACCACATAGACAGCACAGGTACTTAACATTCCTACTATCGCAGAAAGTCCTGTTGTACAACACTGTCACAGCGTATTGTAGACAGCGTGAACCAAATGATTGACATCGCTGCTGTTAATACTGCTAACCCTCTATTTGACAGCAACTCCAGGTATGTACCATATACAGAACTGGATGTGGCTATTCTTGTTCTGCTAAGCTTACAAAAATACATCCTGTAAATTATTCCTTGCAGAATTGTTATAATTACTGTAATACTATTGAAGAAATGCTCAGAGATCTGCTATTTCCAGCAGAGAAATGGACTCGAAGCTAATTAAAATTCTACCGTTGCTCACTGGAAAATCTGAGCTCTTGCTTAATTCACCTTCCCACAGTGTCTCCAAATAGATGCAAGTCATATACGTGTCATGCAATCTTAACTGATTTGAGAAATTCCATGACCTCACCAGAGCCTTGGTCAATTCATTGCTCAACCTTGAGAGACCAGGTGCAAGCAGTGACCTTCACACAAACAAAATGCTCATTTTTAAATAGAAAAATCAGCTCATTGCATTGACGAGCTAGTTACCCTGTGCTCTACGCTCAGAATAGCAAATGAAGAACAGATCGAAATTATTCCAGCTGAATGTCATATAAAAGTCATGTCAAGGTGTGATGAATAATGCATTAGTGATTTCTTGATTTTCATTAGGTAGCAGTTTGAGGATGTGATCATGCCTTGAGATTTACATAAAAACAACAGTAACAGCATTTATCCATTAGCGCTAAGCCCCATAATAACTCGAGGTAGTAAGTAGCCTTTTCCACATCATACAGGTGAAGAAACCAAGTTGCAGGATGGTAAGGATGTGTGCAGCGGGAGCACAGCTCAAGGCTCATCTGGCAGGGCAGCGCTTACACTCCAGCTGCCCTGGTAGCCTTGTGGTTCCAGTGGACCAAACCTTAACTTTGGCAATGAGAAAAAAAGTGAACACCGCATTTTTAAATTTTTCCTGACTTGTGGTCGACTGACTTAATATGATAAGTTTCAAAGAGAAGTTCCATTGTATTTGAAAAACAAACAAATGTGCAAGTAGAAATCAAAAAAACTGCCCAAAGTGTCCAGGATGAATGAGAACAGCCAATATCTTACTACCTAATTTGGTCATTTTTCCTCGCCACTGAACTGGGCATAAAGTTCCACCTCGGCAAGGCTGGGGTTTTAGGACACTGTAAGGCTCCTCTCCTGGAGAATCAGCTGCTAACCTGAGTGATGCATAAATATTTTTCTGGGGATATCTCATGTGCCCACTCACATACAAGAGGTGAATAAGGCTTGTCCTTGTGTAGAGCTGTTTGTAGTCTGCCCCGTTGGTAATCAAATAATTAAGAAACAAAATCAAGTCTCTAAAGCAGGGACATAAGAAATGCAAATGAGTACATAATGAAATGCACACTTTCAACCCCAAATTCAAAGTTATGGTGGGTCTGATGAGGATGCAGGCTTATGAATGAGGCAAACTGGGCAGAAGGTTCCAGGCTGCTAGAGAAAGCTGAGCCAGACGGACAAGCCACTGGGCTAGTGATGTCCACTGTCGAGGGCATAGGGCCCTCGGTAAGGCCAGGCCTGGAATTAATTTAGAACTGTGGGTTCAAAAGCCGTGATTCATTCACCCAGGAGTGGAATTAGCTTTAATAATTGACTGATAAGTATCTATCAGCATAACTGAACTAGAAAGGAAGACATAGGTTAGGGATCAGAGAAAAACTTCCAAAGATGAGAGCCATGTGCTCATTCATTAGGGACAAAATTGGGAATTGCAAGTTCAGTGCAAGAGAGGGAAATAGGGCCAATGGGCCAAGGTAGGGTCCAGAGATCTAGGGCACAAAGAAGGGACATAGAGTTGTCCCAGGGCCAGAAGGAAGTGCAAGGGGAAAGGATGAGATGATCCAGACCTCCCAGAATCACACCATAGCTGGCAGGGCCTCAGTCCAAATCCACCCTGGACTGAAATACATAGCTCTTGGGACTAACAACCTACACAGACAATCTGAATGGAACTCATTTCCGGTACAAACAAGATGTTCTCCTCCACACTCCCAAATGGGGGATTTGGTGCACTTATTTCAGAGCATGTAGGAGGAGGCAAAAATGGGAAACTAGTCCACACCTCAGTGAGATCAGGGGAAGAGAAATCTGGGTAATGAAAATGACAGAGGATGGGCAGGCTAAATACGGAAAGAGTGTGGGAAAGAAGAGAAGAGGGAGGAGTGGGCAGCCGGTCCTACAGAGGCAGCAAGTCTCCAGCAGCAAGAGAAGTGGTTTCCTTCCCCAGACTGCCATCCAGTGCCCCTCGGACAGCATAAGGGGCCTTGCAGGCAGTGCTAAAGCCTCTCTGCTCTCCACATCTTCTCTACAAAGCATTTGTAACTCCATACCACCTGGAAGCGTGACTGGTTCCTTTCTACCTCCTGTATTGCAGAGTAACCTTCCATAAGCAGTGAACGAATTTTCATTTTGACTTCAGCATGAGGGATGACGAAGCAGGAAGGCAAGTTCCTAAAGATTTCCTAAATCAGCCCAGAAAGAAGGATCAGGTTCTCTCCTTTCACTTGATAGCAATCATCTCATGCTCAGTCCTCATGGTCTTAGCAAAGTGCTGTGCAAGGAAGACAGCGCCCACGAAGTCCCTAGCCTTTTTATGAGGAGTTGTCCAATCTGTCAGGTGAGGATGTAATTATTGCAAGCAGCAGTCACGATGCCAACATTCTTCACAACCAAACAGTGTAGAGTTTACTTTGAAGACTCTTGCAAAAGGACTTGGACCTCCAGATCCTGGCAGAATCTGTAAACTATACTCTACCCTGGCGGTTTCCTTGGCTTTGGTGCTGCCAACCAGAGTTAAGCCCTAAATCTCAGAGTGCTGCTCTGATAATAAAGAGAGCTACAAGCAGGGGCTAGGGCTCAGGGTGTATTTTCAGGAGCTCAGAATGGAAGGCACTGGGCAAAGCTCTAAGCAGATATGCATCACTAATTCTGGAAGGCACACAGTCTGTCTTTGTGCTCTGTAGTCCTGACGTGGGCCAGCTCTGGGTCTATGTCCATCTGTACATCTGTTTCATTTCTCTCCATGGGCAGCTGTACGGTCTGATTCCACTAAAAGGTCAATTCCAAGTTGTCCAAATCGACATGTGCCAGAAGTAGAAAATATCTTGTAAGCAACACTATGAAAGCTACCATAGTGTGCTTATGGGCAACATTAACACAGGGTCACCAACAGTTGTCGAAGAATGAATATCAATATCCTTACTTATGCCTGAAGGCAGATTCCTTTGTTGTGTGATCTTAGTACCCACACTGGGGACCTGGCTCTTGCCCATCTCAGAGTTGAAAAAGACAGTAGATTCAATACCCAAAACTTTGATGTATTTGCGCATTTTGAATTCCTCCTATGATATATCCTTTTCATTTTTTTCCTCCAAATTTTTATTGTGGTTAATGCATTATTTTAAAATTTGTCTAGAATTTCTCTTTTCTGGCTAACTCCTCTGGCTTAGAGCAGACCACATTCTTTTCATTTTCAAAATTCACAGGAGTAGTTGGCTTTCTTTAGCAACTGTCTTAATCCATTTTGCATCTCTGTAACAAGGCACTAGGTATTTTATACAGCAAAAGGATTTGTTTAACTCACAGTTTTGGAAGCTGACAGTCCAAGACCGGGTGACAGGGTAGCTCCGTCTGTTTGACTACTGATTGCACCATTGCATGGCAAAGGGCATTGTGTGTGTGTGTGTGCATTTGTGTGTGTGCACGTGTGCATGTGCGCACAGACGTAAGAGATCAGTGGTAAGGCAGGAAGCAACAGGGAGTGGGAAGGGCCTGGCTCACTCTCTTATAACAACCTACTCTCCAGGGAACTAATTTATCCCTGTGAGACCTGACCCAGTCTGTAAGACCTGCATTAATCCCTCCACAAAGGTAACTGTGACCCCAGCCCTCCCGCCAGGCCCCACCTCTTAAAGCTTCCATTTTAGTGCCACCATACACCAGGAACCAAACTTCCAGCACAAGAACTGTCGAGGCACAAACTATCATAATAGCAGGGACCTCTTGCCACAATAGGACATTTCACTTTTCAATAGTGCCTCACAAGGGTGACTGGCTGAGCAGGAAAGTAATGAATCCTGAGGTGCAATGGAGATGCCACGCAGGAAGCTAGGTCCATTCACCAGCGAGCTACCTGCTCTCCCTCCCCAGCATGGCTCTCACAGCCATTCTAGCCTGTGCCTCAGTGGAAGTGCAAATCACTCTATGCCACAGGCTCTGGGCAGCTGCTCACAGATAGTCAAAGCCAGAAAGATTAAATGTTCAGCAGCCAAGTAGCCAACGTGTTGGCCCCGGTGCTGTTAGGAAGCCTGCCCACAGGTGGGAGAGTGCTTCCTTCTGGAAGGTTCTAAACCATTCACTGTGTGGCTCCTGACACACAGAACTGGACTTTGAGCTCCAAGATGAGGCTTGTGCCCACTGATTCCTCTGGGTTTAGAAAGCTAACAGCAACACTTTGGCCTGCTAGCTCCTGTTGGCAGGGTTTGGGGATTACAGGAGAGTATGGGGGGTAGTTATAGTCTTGACCCTGGTGGAAGCTCCTGGCTGCTCTGTTTTGCCTGCTGCTATGTGCCAGTAGATGCGACTCCACACCAGTGTGCAAGTGCTGCTGGGGCCTCACATGGGTCCTGATATACAGATACAACTGGATAGCCCTTGCCCATCCTCTGTCTTCTTCCCCTCCCCTTCCTTCCTTCTCCCCTCCTCCTCCCCTTCCCTTTCTGCTCCCCTCCCCTCCCCGACCTTCTCCCTGCCCCTCCCCCTGCCTCTTCCCTCTCCTTTTCTTCCCCTTTCTCCTTCCCTTCCTCTCCCTTCTCTTCCCCCTCTCCTCCTCATTCTTGTCCTCAGTGTTGGGAATAGAATCCAGTTCTAGGCCCTTCTCTACCACTGAGCTAACCCCCACAGCCCCTCCACTCTTCTTTCTCCTTCCAGAGGATCCCTATGTGTTACAGAAAATGTACTCTTTGATTTTAGACCTTAAGTAGATTGACTTTAAAGAACTTGAATAGAGTTAAAAACACCATTATTGCTATGGTGAAGAATTAAAGTTGTTGCTAATCTTTCCACATCTTTCTACCCTCTTACCTCCCACACCCCTCAGGCAAACTCTGACGTCAGCCCCCGTATGTGTCCCACCTACCCTACCTACTGCTCAGTCCTGCTTTTGACTGGAGCTCCCTTTAAAGATAAATTAAACATAAATTCCATTCTGCCATTAGAATCTCATCCAGAATCACATCTATTTTTGAAGAGTTTTTTTCTCAGCTCTGTTTAGTGATGTTTTAATTATGCCAAACAACTGTCAGAAATCATATGGTGAAGCTTCTCACAAATGCCCCAGTCGGTGGCCTGTAAGTCACCATCATGTTCCTCCTCTAGAGCTTTGATGGTTTTATCCAGCCGGGAGGACGGTGCCACGCCTGTGTACCTGTGGTCTGAGTAAGTCAGTGGGCCTGAAGGAGACAGATGGGCTTGGCCCACCTGGCTCTGCGCAGCCCAGACCTGTGCTGGAGGACAGGCCTGCATCTGGCTGGTGTTCCTAATCCCGCTGTGGAGCCTGGATCCTGTTCCTTCCCCTGCCCCCATTTTATTCACCAATAGCCTGGGAACCAGAGCACCTTGTGAGGGCAGCTGTGTCTCGAGATCTAGACACAACACAATCGCTACAGTGACTTGATTTTCAATTTCCTTCCTCTCCTTCTTTCTTTCATTCTTTCTTTCTTTCTGTTTGGGATGGGATTTTGCTGTGTTGCCCCAGCTAGCCTCAAATGTGCAACGGTCCTGGCTCAGCCTCCAGGTAGCTGAGCTTTATCAGAGTACACCACCATGCTTGGCAATTTCAGCTTCTAAGATCCTCACCTGCTAGGACCTTTGACTGAACACAGAAAGGGGTTTAGGAAGAGAGAAAATCAGAGGTTTAATGTTCAGCTCGTTTTCTTCTTTTAACCGCTTCTTTCACCCATTCCTTCCCCAGTAGCTATCAGTTCTGCAAATATTTACTCCAAAAAACTTCCTCAAGCAATCAGCAAGTAAGTGGAGAGCATCCCTGATGGGCTCTGGACCTTTGCATGCTGTCAGGGCATTTTTGGAGACATTAGCCTTGGAAGCAAAGGCATACACAGAACAACATTTATCACATCACTGAGTTTTGCAGCTTTTTGAAAATAATAAACTAAATATGGCAGCACTTAGTTAAATGAGCACCCATCAAGTTCAGAAGGAAAATGGCAACATATTCTGCAACTGTTGTGAAAGTTAAGCAGGTTATGTACGGACACATGCATTCTTTTTGACGCTTTTCATAAACATAAATGGAAACACAACAAACCAGTCCTTTTGAATTTATTTTGAAACAGTCGTGTTTTCATGAATCGTGAATAACTTATACAGCGGAGTTGACGTATGTGTGCGCACGTGTGTGTGTGTGTGTGTGTGTGTGCGCTTTTAAAACCTCAAAAGACAGAAAAGCGTTGCTGTTCACTAGACATCTGGCATCTGCTGCTCTATTCCAAGTGATTAACTCATCCACAGTGACTTCTCCTTTTGGATAAATCAGACATCGTCACTGGCTTCAAGAACTGTGGCATCTACCCAGTATTCTATGACACAACCACCTAGTGAACTCTAGATATTTTTGTGTATTTCAGAAGAGATTTCCTAAAAGGTCTTCCAACATTTCTGTCCCTAGACATCCATTAGTAGCAACTAAAGAAAATATGAAAGAAGCAGCTCCGTTTCACACCCTTTATCCCTGGTGTTCTGCTGAGACGAGGCAGATGGAGTCGCAGCAGTAGTTTTGCAAGTGGCTGCCAAATGGGGCAGCCAGACCAAGCAGGGAGAGAAGAGGTGCTGGGAGGACGGCTGCTTTCGCTTGAGCTTCTGCTTCCTTGCAGGTGACCATACTTTGACACTCTGTGGTTCAGCTCCCCTGGCCAGAGAGAAGCCGTGGGAGCCAGGACCACCACGCCATCACCGGTGGAAGAAAGCAGCTCAGCCCTTCACCTCTCAGAGATGGAGATGTTGATGCACCCAGGGGAAATCACTTTACCAAAAACATGGATGGCAGAAGCTGGCCTGAAATTCCAGATTCAAGCCCAGCTCAGGGCAAGAACCATCACACCCCCAACATATTATGCTAGCACCAAGAAAAGAGGTTAAGGGCTGTAAGTCCTTTTGCCATCAAAGGCTTCTCAGGTTTCCCCTGAAGAGGGAAAATGAAGCTCTGCTTTGGTTAATGAGCATTCTTTTTGCATAGTGCCTCGTTGGTGAGATAGAAATGCGTTATCTGTTCTTGTCCTCTTCTCTTCCCATACCCCGTCATGGAAAACCAAATGAACTTCATCCAGTTCCTGACTTTGGGTCACTGGATTTCTGAACCTTACTGTTTTTAAAAGAGACAGAAACTGAAATCGAATCAGAGCCTTTATCTTGCTATCTCGCAAACTATTTGATTTAGAACCTGAACACTAAGCTAGCTGATCTAGCCGCTTGCTTTAAGTAAACAAATAAATCAAGAGGTCGCAGTGAGGATTCCTCCAGCTTTGGCTGAGCCTGACAGACTCGGAGAACAGTGGTGTATTCTGGAACTCCTGAGGTGACAGTTTCTCCTGAACTGCTCTCCATTCTAACACTGATGTCTGCCTTGGGAGCTTGTAGCTGGATCGACCCTCCAATGGCCTTCCTAGTTATGATTCTTACACCCAGGCTTCTTTGCTTTGTTCACTAGACCCACGCCCTACCTTCACTACTTTTAAGTAAAAAAAAAAAAAATTACCAAATTCCTGTGAGGTTTCAGGTATTATGCTAGGCCTTTTCCAACAGGGATGAATAAATAACAACCCCTCCATCCACTCCGTCCCCTCCCCATATTCACAATCAGTCCAGATAGGCAATTGTATGACTCATAAAATTACGTTGGAGAATGACGCTTCAGTCTGCTGGCCCGATGGCTTACTATACCACGGCTCTATGTTAGATATATGTTCCCAGCCATCAACAGCGTTACTCCCGTACAATTCTTACAACTGGGCAAGAGTGGGTGAGGATTGGTAGATTTGAGGGGAGGGAGGAGGAAGAGACAGGGCTGAGATGCTCAGCTCCTCTCACACTTGACCATCGGATGCCACCTGGCCTCTTTGCCTGGAGGAGCGTGGGAAGGAGTGGAGTCTGGACCGTGACTCTACCTCACCCACAGGGAGTGAGGGTTACCCCTTAATTGGAAGAGCCATCATTCCTGCCCAAGAGTCCTGTTAATCAGCTTTTCATTGCTACAGTGAAATACTTGAGGCAAGGTTTTTTTTACACAAAAGAGAGGTTTATTTAGCTCACATGGTTCAAGGGCTTGCCTCTGGTGAGGATGCTTTTGCTGGCAGAGTCCTGAGGCAGCACAGGGCATGGCATGGCAAGAGACAGGAAACATTCATGTGTATTTGTGTCTGTGTGGTCTCTCTTTTCTTAGAAAACCAATGGAATTCAATCATGGGACCTCTTAGGACTTGAGTCCTAACAGCTTCCAAAGACTCTATCTCTAAACACCCAGAGTTAGATTAAGTTTCCACACTCCTCTTACCTCACAACAAGGATTAAACTTCAACACGTGAAGCCTTTGGGGGTCATTAAAACAATATTTAAACCATACTAGTGCAACAGCAAGCAGAAACACCAAAACGACACCCAAGATTTGGAGGCAGATTTATTTACATCAAGGGTCACTGATCGGGATCACTCCCAGAATATCAGACCCCAATCTCTGGTGGTCTAGGGCTTATATGAGATAAGCAAGCAGGAAGTACAGAGGCAGAATGGCTTGTCAATTGGTGATTGTTTTATACAATGTGCATCATAGTGACCAGCTATGCATCACAGTGACCAGCCGTTTCTAAGAGACAGGAGCAACCGGAACTGGAACAGGAACTATTACCTGGGCAACTAAGAAACTGAAGTATACTGGTGGGGATTGGGGGGGGGGACATTTTCTGCTACACTAGCTCAAGACCCCAAGATTGGGGTTTATCCCACTATATTTACCTCACTGTTCTGACAGAAAATAACAGCACCAGTTCTGTAGCAAGAAATTGAAATCTACTAAAACTAAGAAATTTGCCCTGTGCTTTAACAGTAGAGATAAATATATGTAACCGTTTTAGAAAACTATCTGATTCTCAGGCTGATCTAATTTCTTTGTTCAAAAGACATAGGCAAACATTTTTAAGTCACAGGCATCAGATTGGAAAGTGTCCATTCTGCTCGTTTGAAAACGTTTAGGGGATTTTCAACCATTGTACCCAGAGTATGAGCTATAGAAAGTACCATGGTTAGAAAAAGGGAGGTTGGTCAGAGCACTGGGTGACTTTTTTCAATAGTGGGATTGGATTTCCACCCAGGCTAGGTAGTAAGTAATGATCAGAATTTGTGACATGGCTCTCAGCATGCAGAATTGACTGGAAAATCCAAAACTAAGGACACAGGCACATTCCAAATATAGATCTTCCCACCTTGGGCCTGCTCACATCATCCTGGAGACAGGTGCAAGCCAAAAGAAATGAGCTCTCAGTTGGGTTCTGTGATGCAGACTCTTTTCCCCTACCTGTAAGGGTAATGCGCTCCCCGTGGGTGGATGCCCTGGTGAGTGACAGGCCATGTACAACAATGTGTCCACCAAGATCACAGAGAGGGGTAAGGTCCATATATAAAAAGAGGCAGACAAAATGTAAACTTTATTCTGCTGCTTTTCTGGACAGTTACTGTTTAGTACTTTTTGTATATGTTCATTTTACCTTGAGAAAAATTTTTAAAAATTAATACACTTTTATTTTTGCATGATGATTTTTGTTTAAAATTTTCTAAATCACCCATCTCTCTAAATAATTGGTAAAGATATGCAGAGCTTAATAAATTCTGTCCACAGTCATCCAATTTGCCACATAATTGCAATTTTCAACATTTCAAAGGAGTTGATTTAAATAACTTTCTAGAAGGAGGACTAGATTAGCGTTGGAAATTGGCTTCAACAAAACTCTCTGTGATGTCACAGATCCCTCCCACACGGATGTTGAAGGGATGATGTGAGAGCCCCATGGATCAGGAAATATCACCTGAAGTCCATGAACACTCTTAAGTAGAATAGGCAAACCGAGTCACATGTGACATTAGAATTAGGACTCTGGGCCCAGTTGCAGAGTGACTCGGGAGGGGACCACGTCAGCCTTAACTACTGCACATCCCTAATGCACCCCTCACTGTGACTCGTAACTTGGTTCTTGAGACTAACTCCCATTTCTTTAGCTCATAACTGATACTGCTCCTCACTGGGATGCCCTTTTCTCTTCCCATTGTGTGAGGGCATTTTTCCCCCTGCAAGTAGTCTTCCGTGATTGTATGAGGTGTCATTGAGCCTCTGCGTACATGGAGATTTTGCAAAACACTTGTTTGTATTAGAATCCGGCACCTCTTCTCTCTGACTTGATGAGAGCAAAACCACGCTGCTTATTCATTACATATTTTTGAGCTAGAAGGATTCCTATGATCAGGACTCTATGGGAAATATAAAAATACCACGGAAACGCAAAGACAAAAACAAGTTTGCATAAAAATAGTGCAGATAAAGCAGAATATGACCATGCACTGAATTTCAGGATGTGCTCATTTCTACTGGATTCTTGTATTTCAGACTTGCTCTTGCCCTGATGTCACAATTCAAAGCACTCTGACTGAGTCGGTGAGATAACTTAGCGGTATAAGCACCGGCCTGGCAAGCGCGAGGTCCTGAGTTCAACTCCCGGAACCCACATAAAGGAAAAAAGGGGCCGGTGAGATAGCTCAGCGGCACAAGTGCTTGTTGACAAGCGTGAGGTCCTGAGGTCGACTCCCGGTACTCACATGAAAAAAAACAAAGCACCCTGACTTTAACACCAAATGTATGGATCAAAGGCAATCAAATTATTCCTCTGAAATAGGTAAAATATAAAAATTGAACTTGAGTTCATAAAAAACCAAAAGATTAAAACAAGAAAGGTTGGGCCGGTGAGATAGCTCAGTGGCATAAGTGCCTGCCTGGCAAGCATGAGGTCCTGAGTTCAACTCCTGGAACCCACATAAAGGAAAAAAAGGGCCGGTGATATCGTTCAGTGGCACAAGCATTTGCTGGCAAGTGCGAGGTCCTGAGGTCGACTCCTGGTACCCACATAAAAAAAAAAAAAAAAAAAACAAGAAAGGTTATATATCTGGAAAAATAAAGCTAATGAATGGCAGGTGGCCTACTGCTCTAGAACTGGGATTGTTGCTTTATTTTCATCAGGGGAGCACAGGAAGGCAAACCAATTTGAAAACTGAAAGTACGAGCAGAATAGACCTTGACTGGGTGACTGTCATTATTTGCAGAGTGCAGATGATCTCTATGTGTAAGCAACAGAGTTCTCCAGGGACACGAACCTGATAGTATACGTGTAGACAGACAAATAGATACATAGACACTTACGATCTGTTATAAGGAATTGGCTTATGCCAGTGTGGAGGCTAAAAGGACCCAAGACTCCCAGTGTAAGTTGGCAAGCTGCAGAGCCAACAGAGCCGATGGCGTAAGCTCCAGCCTGCTGGCCAACAGGCCGAAGACCCAGAAGAACCAGTGTTTCCGCTTCTGTTCAGAGGCAAGGAAAAGCCAGTGTCCTGCTTAAAGGGAACCAGGAAGAAGGAACTCTCTTCCTGAAGAGAGGTTCAGTCTTTTCATTCTATTTGGGTCTTCAACGGACTGGACGAGGCCCACCTGCATTACGGAGGACAATTTGCTTTACTTAGTCTACTAATATGAATCTTTTTCCTTTTTTTTTTAATTAGCGCATATTAGTTATGAAGCCTAGTGGGTTTGACTTTGGCATATTTGTACATGCATGTAACATACGTTGATCATGCCCCCTACTATGCTGTCTCTTTCCTCCTCATCCTCTTTTTCTTCTCTAATAGTCCCCCTTATATTTTCACAACAGTCTCTCTTTTTAAAGAGTTTTCCTCAAATTCCTCATTTCAGAGAAAATGATATTTGACTGTCTGGGTCTGACTTATTTTAATTAACATGGTGGTAATCTTAATCTCACCCCAATAACCCTCCTAGAAACACCCAGAAGAATACTAGACCAAATATCTGGGCACTCCTGGCTCAGGCAAGTCAAAACATAAAATTAATCATCACACTGTGTTTTACGTTAAGTCAAAGTCATTTCTTTCTTCTACCTCATGAATAACAAATGTTTTCCAATTCTTTAAAATTGCTTTGCCCCTTTGCCTGTTTTCTGGTTGAAATCTCTGCGTTTCTGATTCATGTCTCACTTGTGCTAATACTGGTGGACACAGGTTTTATTTCATTTCCGTATAAAATTATGGATTGAGATATTGATGACTTGGTAAATAAGCACTTAACATTAACTATTAAAGTGCCCCAGCTACCTGTAGATCACTTCTGCACACAAAGAACTCTGTTGTTTCCACTGAGCGGGAAGGACACTTAGAAATGTGTTTGTTTACCTTGAAAACACTTTGTGCTCATGCAGAAATGTTAAAAAGTCACTTCTCAAAATACTCAACCTAGAAGATCCATGGGAACATCCACATACAGAAACTCTGATATGAGTGGCTATTTAAAGAAACACTCATTTGGAAAATGACTGTTTGCCATTGGTGTACGTGTCCAAAGGGCATGGGAGGTGAGATTTGATGTCTGGTTCTTGCTGTGGCTCAAAACAGTTGGCAGGCCTTGAATAAATGACATCTCCACTGATAGAAACCTCTACTTTTGTACAATCCTAGATCATTTCTTTCTCCTTATCATGGTCAACAAAAGAGGCAAAAAGACTCCACCAATGGAGACAGGAAAACTACACATATCTGGAAAAGCCCAGAATTTGCAACATTTCATCTCAAATCACTTGGATCATCTTTAAAAATATAGTTTGAATTAAATTTCACAACATTTGATCAGAAAAATCTTTTTTTTTTTGCAGTTTGTGACATTCATTAATTGTGAGTTGTCATCATCTCCCTATGCCAAAATTGTTACAAAAACACCATATCCTAAAGTATTAGAATAAGTTAGAGCTTTTCTTAGCACCACCTGAGAACAAATTCTATTTCTTATCCTACGGGAAGCTGGATTTGACAGCTAATGTATCTGTTTTGTTCTAAAACTGCCACATGTTCCAAGGTGCTTTTTAAGGTTTCTGTCAGTCTCCACTATCGGTGAGCTATATAAATATGTACTCCTAATTATTCATTTCCAAGAAAAAACGTAAAAGCACAGTTAGACTTAGACATAAAAGACATAATACTTAAACAATGTAGCTAAGTTTAAGGTTTGCCAAGTTAAGAAATTCGTACACCCACTGACCCTTCGGCTCTAGGCACATTTGCTATCTCTAAAAACAAAGGATCGTCCTCCTTCAACAGAACTATAGGCAGTGTTGGATTTGATAGCGCTACACACAGCTTCTAAATATTCTACTAATAGTCTACTAATCAGGAGCTGCTATGCATCTGGGGTGTGTGATCCCTTTGGGGGCAGGTCTGCGGGACACTGTTCTCTTTTCTAGTCAGGCACTTTCCCTGCCACAGCAGGTACCCATTCACATCTGAATCTTAGGCTCTGATTCAGCTCCATGCCTTAATTTAGCCAACCTGTTCAACCCTTTCTCCAAATCTGTGATCCAATTAAATCTTTCAAGGTAAATTGACTAAGATAGTTCAAACTTGGTGTGGGTCATTTATAACCAAAAAAATTCTTTTAGTAATATATAAAATATCAAAATATAGCTGCCTTTCTTTTCTGCCTTTATTCCCTTTTCCTAACTAATCTGGTAGGTTAGTCATAGTATGAGTTTATGAGATGCCAATAATGTCTTCTTGCTCCCAAATAACACAGATGCCTGTACACTGGACCTCAGGAACTTGCCTTCATCTGGGGAACAGAAGGTGGTCTGCAAGGATAACTGGCCAGAATGAGGGTTACTATTCTGACTCATTATTCTTCAGTGAATTTGGCACACCTGGCTAATCCCAACGCAGCTCTAAACTAGGGCCGCTGCGGTGGAAAGGAAAATTTGCCTTCCTCTTTCCCTAAGCTGAGAATAAGTCTTGGGAGACTCCTGCTGTCATGCGGCAGAGGAGCTGAGGGAGCAACAGAGCATCAGGCACTAAGAACAGGAGGCTGGAGGAGGGATGGGAGGACAGTGAAATGGAAACACACAGCGTGTGCAGGTCTGGGCTCACCCCGGGTAATTGTCACTAGAATGGGATTGAATGGGGCCCAGGAGAGTGGTGGCCGAGATGAGCGTTGTGAGGGGGCAACACCCTGTAGACAGCCTGGCACCTGGACTGCAGAGTGTGAGAGAGGGGCTGCCTGTCACATGGGGTGGGCCGATTATCTGCCCAGCGTGTGACGGGGAACCTGACTGTAGGAAGCGTGTGATGTGGGAATTTAACTTGACATTTACCATTGGTCTGTGGAAGAGTGGTGTGATCAGATGAGTTAAAGGGTGGATTTGTTACCCAGGCTCCGTAGGAAAGCTGAGCAAGTAGAGGAGGGTGAATAACAGAGCCCCAGATGCACAGTATTACCAAAACGGCAGGAATAGATTGGAAGGGATGAAGAGGAAGGATACAAATGTTACAGGATTCAGCCTTGACTTGCTTCTGGGGGAGGAGACAGAAGCAGGCACCGGAACCCAGAGAAAACTCTCTTAATGCAGCTATTTGAAGGTGGGAAAGAGGGAAGCAGGGAAACCAACATCAAGCCTTTTAGAAGAAAGGCACAAGTGCTGCATAAAAACTCGGTAGTTCTTCTGAGAGTTCCAAAGCGATACAAGAATTTCTTTGTCCCCCCATTCCTTAACTATTAGACCAAACCCCTGGGCCGTAAGGAATTAATTCCACCTGGCCTTAATCTAGGTAACATCTTAGCTACCCAAGTCAGGCAATGTATTAAGGAAAGCATTATGTGTACATATATTTTTGTATATATTTTTCTGCCCAAACAGTAATACTGATGTTCTTTCTCATTCTTGTTCTCTTTGTGGAAGGGCCAAGGGTTGTTTGAAAAATTAAATAGTTTATTAATAATGATTGAGAATAATTGTTCATGCAAGTAAGATCTGACCTAAATTCTTTTTGTAACTTATAATCTACAGAAAATGTTCTAAGATTTGAGCAGGGTAGACAAATGTAAAGACCAACTGTCTGGTTTTCATAAGGGCAGAATTAAGTATACACATGTCAGACCCATCAATCATTGATGTGATACCTAGATCCAAAATCCAAGAAATTCTCTTACCCACTGCCCTCTCTTCTTTCACAGAAGCACAGGAGCAGCCATCTTGTTTGTGTGTCATGTGACCCAAAGGCAGCCAATCCGTGCCCAGTAAGGAAGAGGATTACAGAGAAATTCATAGATAGAGATAAGGATGTTTAGGAAGACAAGTCAGATTATTCTCTTAGAAATTTTGTTTATTAAAAACTTAAAGTCCATTGAAATGAACAATTACAAAGTTCAGTTCTACCTTTCTGGTCTCTATTGTCTGTTAGCCAGAAGCTCCTATAATACTCCTCCTCCTGACCTACTAGCAAAGTAAGTCAGACCCATACACCAGCAGGTCCCACAAAGGTGAGCTTCGCTCTGGTTAACTGCACTAGCTTCACCGAAGTCTGAGCATGAGGGTCTAGAGGCAGATGGGGGAACCCTTTACTGCCCCTTACTCTTATTCCCTCCATTTCTGCAACATCCAATAAAATGCCCAGCTTCATTGCACTCAAAAGAAATGACTGTGAGTGTCCTTTACTACCATGCACTTAAGAACACTGGCCATGACTCTGCTGTCCTGCATGTCCCCAGTATCAGCCCTAGAATCAGACCCACCATCCTCCTGAGTATCGTCAAGGTGACATGCCAGCTGCACTTCAGACACAACTAGTTTTGAAGACAAACGTGCTATTGTCTGTGGCCTTTTAATGTAGTAGCATAAAGGGGGCCTGTTGCCATTGGCCGATCATTACAGGGGCAACTCCTCTGATTGATGGCTTTGGAACCAGCGCCTCCCAATTATCCCGAGGATAATTTACTGATCATGCGGTCAGGTCAGAGCAGTCAGATTCTTCCTCAAAAGCGGCAGCCTTTGTCCAGTATTCAGCCTTCAGAGCAGCCAATTCAATTGCCTTCACGGGCCTGGCAGGTTAACTGTCTTCTTTGCACTAAATGGTAGTTCTGTGACGCTTGCATTGAAAGAAAGAAAGAGAGAAGCCTTTCATCCTGCTCCATAAGGAGTGCAAAGTGCCCTCTTGATTCAGGTGCTCGCCTTTCTACCATTCCAATCTGCCTCTGCATGTTGTGTGGGATGACAATCACAGGTGAGGTCCCTGCAGAGTGGCTCTGAGATTTATCAGGTAATAGGCTTCACACACACGTGGTTTGCGTGTGTGGGGGAGCTACTGGGATTTCAGAGGGAAAGACAGACTTGTCTTTGGTGACTAAATTAGGAAAAGCATGAAATGCAAATCAAAACCATAATGAGACACCACTTCAAGCCCACTAGGGTGGCTGTTTAAAAAACAGTACACAACAAAATAACAAGCGTTGGCAAGAACGTGGAGCAACTGGAACTCTTGTTCGCTGCTGGTGGGAATGTAAAATGGTGCCGCTCCAGTGGAAAAGGGTTTGGGCAGGTCATCAAAAAGTTAAACATGAAATTGCCACATGATCCAGCAATTCCATTTCTGGGTATATAACTAAAAGAACTGAAAGTAGTAACTTAAAAGAGATATCTGATATCAGTGTTCATAGAAGCATTGTTCATAAGAGCCAGAAATAGAAATCCACTTATGTCCATCAATAGATGAATGGATGAGCAAGATGGTGATTTATGTAAAAAGGACATAGAGTATTTAGCCCTTAAAAGGAAGGAAATTCTGACACATGCTACTAAATGGATGACCCTTGGAGGCATTATGCTAATGGAAATAAGTCAGGTACAAAGTGAGAAATATGTTGGTTCACTTGTATGAGGTACCTAGAATAAATATCTTTATAAACAGAAAATTAAATGGAGTTTTTTACGAGGGGCTGAGTGGAATTGAGACTGGAGAGTTACTAGCGAATGAATACAGAACTTCTGTTTGAGATGAAGAAAGTGTTCTAGAAATGGACACAGGTGAAGCCTGTAAACATAGTAAATGTATTCAGTGTCATTAAAATATACTTGAAATGGTTAAAATGGTAAGGAAGGAGGGGGGCGGGGAAGAAAAGGATGGAAAGATACATTTCCTTTACTGAATTTTTTGCGAAGGGCTTGGGAGGCTCAGGTCAACATGGCTACCCTCTTGCCTCGGGGGTTTGTAAATGTGTTGTTGTGTTACAGCAGAGAAAACTTGTCACTCTGGTCCTCTGACTGTGGACCACAGTCTCAGGCCACCTTGCGGTAGCATTGTTAACATACGCCGGAATCCCAAGTGTCTTCATATATTTTCCCAACCCCAGTCAGATATGTGTCCATTTTCCTGCCCGCCCCCCTGGGTAAGGAAGTTCTGCTGGGGAACAGGTCTTCTCCTCTCCCTGGGAAGCTTTTCAAAGGAATAAAACGTAGGCCTAGCCATCCAGCCTTCCCTGCTAGGTCCCTGAATCCATGGCAGTCTTTCATTTCCTTCTGCCCTTGACAAGCCTGGTGGCTTTGCACATGTGCTGACTTCGATTCCTGTGAAGTTGAGAAAATGGGCTGCCTATCAGTCCCCTCTCACCAGACACATATGATTAGCAGTGCCATGCTACATGTATCCCTACGATGCCCTGACCGCACGTAGTGTCTCAGCAGAATTAGGAAATGGATAACTAGACATGCTAGCACACCATTTGCCCCATGCTGGAAAGAGAAGCCCTTTCCCCATGGCCGGCTGAGGTGACACACCGCCTTGGAGGACTAAGATTTGAAGCTTGGCTTCAGCTGTGGTTTCTATACCAGCGAATGCCTGTACAGAAACATGTTGATGGAATAAAAACACTACTGTTCTCACTCTAGAAAGAAGTACCGTACCTGTGTGGTTTCTGAGTAAGTACTATAGTCAGCCCTCCATCGCTATAGTGAAACACCTGAGATAGTGAACTTGTAAAGAGAAGAAGTTTAACTTGGGCCATGGTTTTAGAGGTTGTAGTCCATAATCAATTAGCCCCGTTGCTCTGGGCCTGTGTTGAGACAGGAGGATGTGGTGGTAATGTGTGGCAAAGCAAAACTACTCATATCGTGATCCAAGGAGGAAAAGGGAGGAAGATGAAGGGGCTGGGATCCCACTATTCAGGTTGAGGCCACTCCCCCAATGACCTAAGGACCTCCCACTAGGCCCCGCCCCAGTGCAACCACCAACTCCAGGCCTTTAACTTATGGGCCCTTGGGGACATGTGATCCAAACCACCACAGGTACCAGATGCTTAAAAAGGCCCAGTTCGAACCACATTTATAAATTAGAAGTGAAAACACACATGCCCCGGGAAGCATCAGGCTAAGTCCCTTTGTCATTTCCAGCTATTTGATTTGGAACAAGTGACAGTGCTTGGAAATAAGTGTTATAAAATAATGAAGATATGGTGGTGGCAACTGCGGGAAACACAGTAGATGCAGAGCATGCAGCTCCTTTGCTTTGGGCCTAAATACTTCTGAAGGACTTCTTCCCCCTTTCACAGACATTGGTAAGAGAAACAAACGGCCCTCATCTCCAACGCAGCTTCCCTTTTCCTAGTCACTTCCCTTCCTCCAGTGTGCTGCTCTGGAATCTGACAGCACGATTCTGACAGGTTGGCATCTGCTCGTGTTGGTGATTGGCATTTCTGATGTGACACTGGCTTTGTTTTGTGTGGGTATTTTTATCCAGAATGAATGTCAGTTCCTGGGTTGGGTTAAGGGTGCAGCTTTGGATCCATATCTAACAGTTGGCACAAATCATGGGCTATCAGTCTCCTTAGCCAACCTTTGCCACCTCTTACATGACAAGTATCCAGAGTCACTGGTACTGACACAAGTTTTAAATCAATTAGGCCATTCTATAAAGCTGTGTCAAGTGTGGTCAGATTACAGGTTAGTGACAAGAGCAGGTTGTTCCTAAAACCATACTGAAAGCCTGTTATGAGCTTATCTACAACAGGCTTCTTCCTTGTATCCGAGGACAACCATGATTGCTTCATATCCTCCATTATCAAAGCACGCTTACTCCGTCCAGAGAGTAGGATGAGAGCTGGCTGTGGTGGCACACATCTGTAATCCCTGTGCTTAGGACACTGAGGATCACGAGTGTTTGAGGCCAGCCTGGGCAAGAACATGCAAAAGTATGATGGTTCCTAGAAGTCTGCATAGATTTCTGGTTTGTGCAGTCAAAATTTAGTAAAACAAGCCCTTTAAAACGTAGTCTAGCTGGCTGTGGTGGCGCCTGCCTGTAACCCCAGCACTCAGGAGGCTGAGCCAGGAGCCTGGGCCACCTAGTGAGTTCAAGGCCAGCCTGAACTGCATAGTGAGACCCTGACTCAAAAAAACAAATGAGCAAACAAAAAAACAAAAAGCCTAGTCTTATGTGGGGAATGGAAAGTAAGTATTGCTTCTTCTATGAGAAAGTAATCATGTGTGGGCTTTCATGTAAAGGGAATGGGGGGCATGGATAGGTAACGAACTCTACATGATCTCCTCCACCAGCAGCCTCCTCATCATTACCTTATTATAATAACACCTACATCCTTTCTTGGTTCTTTTTCCATGTGGGCATCACTGGCCGCTGGAGGCCAGTACGGCTGCCAATTCTGTTGCCTTTCCCTGGAAATTGTGCAATGTACTCTGGGACGGATGCAGAATTTTGTTGACCAGCACTCCCTCTGCACCACCACTGATGATAAGTGCAGAGCTGAGAGCAAATGGAAACCAGGCCCCAACAGACAGCTTGGCTCTTCTGGATGTTCAGGTTAGAGATTCTGGCTCAAGGTCTGGTTCAAGGTACTTGAACTTGCAATCACTGTAACTTTCAGTGAGTTTATAACACAGTCACATTGCTTTCAGCCTGGCCAGTTGCCTGTTTGGAATCCTCCCATTAAATTTGGAAGAAAAAGATGAATGGCAGTAAAGTACTGTCCCCGCTACAGGTACAATGTGGATTAGTACCCAAAGAAAGAGCAGTGCAATTTTAACACCCTCCTGTATGCCTCACAGTGTGCTCATGGAGTATCAGATGGCTAATTGGACCACAGTATTTTTGCGAATATTTCCAATGCACTTATTTATCCCATTGTTGGGTACAAACTACTCTTCTAAACTCCAAAAACTGGTTTTCATTTCTCTCTTCACATGCAAGCATCACACACACATGTACACACACACACACACTGTCATATGCTCAGATTAAATGCTGAGACTTTGTGTTTCACATTAACTAAGAATCCTCTTGTTAAAGTCTTCTCTTAAATCTTGTGCTTTCCAGGTTCCCTGGCAGAATTAAGGTAGCTCTAAATAACTGACTGTTAGGGTACCTTGACTAAATACTTTATGGTATTGTGCTGGCTGTGCAGGGCTCTACTTCTTTACCTTACCCCCAAAATGCACATGTTCTTTGCAAAACTATTCTCCTGTGAGAAAGGAAAGATGAAAGGAAGAAGGAAAGGGGAGGGAGGAAGAGAACTACAGTTTTGCTTTCCAATGAAAAGGCTAAGCAGAAAGGTTCTTCCAAAAATTTGTTAATTGTGTTAATCTCTCTATAAGTTTTCCTACAACAAGCAAATGAGTACAGTTCATATAGTTCAAATAAAATTTTCCTCCCATGCTTCTCAACAAATGAAGGAACCCCGGAGATGTAAGCTACCTCTCATTTGCAGAAGGCTGGGATGGGCCAGGTGCTCTCCACACTCCCATCCGTTCGCACACGATCTTCAAAAAGGCTACAGCATAAGCAGAGCTAATATTTATGGAACATTGACTCAGTACTGAATGCTTTCATATAATATCTCATTTATTCATTTTATTTTATTTTATTTTTTGTGGGTACCGGGGGTTGACCTCAGGACCTCGCATGCCAGCAGGTACCTGTGCCGCTGAGCAATATCACCGGCCCTTTTTTCGTATGTGGGTTCCGGGAGTCGAACTCAGGACCTCGCGCTTGCCAGGCAGGTGCTTATGCCACTGAGCCATCTCACCGGCCCTATAATATCTCATTTAATTCTCATAACCAGACTGTGGTTTGTCTTCATATAAGAAAACAGGCTCGGAGAACTGAATTGATTTGCCTAAAGCTACACAATAAGTGGCAACATTGAGAACCAACCCAAATCTGTCTGACTCCAAAGTCTGTAGGTTCTCCCGCAGGTATTGTCACCTTCTGACAAGCAGGGAAGTTGGGAAGCACTTTACTCTGAATTAGCTTCCCAAATGGGGCACCCAACACTTTCTGGTTAATAAGATTTACAGAGTGACCACGTGTTACTCAGAGCCTCTGCCAGAGTCCGGTTATTATTGGGATTGGTCATGAGCCTCGGCTCTCAAACTTTGGTGCACATTGGAATCAGAGAACTTGTTTAAAACTGCAGATGTCTGGGCTTCACCCTAGGTTTCTAGCCAATAGCATCTAAGCACTGCTTTTCTCCAAAAATAGTTTATAAAATTAGTGATTCATGATTTAATAGATTCAGACTATGTCAGTTCCAATCTTTGTGGTTTATCTTGTGAATGGCAGGTGTCACCAGGCATCTTGCCATTAGGAAACTTACAATCTGGTGAGACAAGAGAGATCTTTATGCATCTAGATGTGCTGTAAGATAGCATGCACTTGAATTGAGGTACCAATAGGAATCTTGTCTAATATAGCAGGGAGCACAAAATAAATCGTGTAAGCTGGAAAATGGGAATGTTAAATAAACACACACGACTGAGTAGCAGTGAGTATTGATTGTGAACTAAAGATGTTTCATAGCCTTTAATTTAAATGCCAGGTAAATGCTTCAGGTCACCCACCTTCTATGAGAAAGGGGAGAACATTCTGTTTTCACAAAGCAATGATGTGTTGGTGTCTGTGGGAGTCCTTTTATTATGTTTATATTAGTGCTTAAAATCTACATGAAATCTTGTCTGTCTTTTTGATGCTTAAATATACTCCCTTAAGCATAATGATTAAGACCTTAAAATTGAGGGGCTGGGATGTAGCTCAGTGCTGGAATGCTTGTGCATCACGTGCAAAGGCCCTGAGCGCATGCAGTTCCCAGTGCTGACAAAATAAATAAATTAAAAACCTTGAACTTAGAGCTCATCAAATGGCTGCAAGTCACGTTTACCATCCTACAGTTACTTCAGCACTGGAAGACTGTGTCCCCACAGCCCTCAGTGTGACCCATTTCTGGGCATCCTTCATCTGCCAGCGCCCTGGCCTTACCACAGCTCATTAGGAAAGATGGAAACTGTAAAAACAACAATAATAATATTGGAACAAAGCATTGTGAGGTAGTGGCAAAGGATTAGTAACTGGGAAGTGTTCTATATTTTTATCAACCTAGGAAAATAGAAAATCCATCACAACTCCATATTTAGATGTGCCTACTGACAAATAGGTGGCCCCTGAGCACAATGAAACAGTGTTCCCCAAAAAAGATGTACATTCGGTTTATGAATGACATCTGTTCTAAAAACATATAATGTTATGACTCCAGTGTCTGTTGTGGAGAGAGGGAAAAAGAAGTAGAGTAGATTTAATATGACATCTGTGACTAGTTAGTTATGGTAATCTCCAGGTATTTGGTGGTTTCAGCAAAAGTTCTAATTCACATTCCACGCATCAAGACCTATAGGGAAGACTGTAAGACTATGTAGACAAAGTGTGATCTATCCATTAGTTCGAGAAAACTAAAACACACATGCAATTCCCTGCTGGCCTGAAACTTGTGTTCAATGCTTCCTTGCCGGAGGAAGTGGCCACAGCTATCCACACACAGGTGGAGGCTGCAGTGGGTGTGGAAACGGAGCATCCTGCAGGACCTTATCATTGCTGACTGGGAAAAATGCACTAAATTGTCAGGGGAGGATGTGTAGATGATACAGCTAAGGAAACATTGCTGCTGTTACCCGGAGCTTGGAGACACTAATTCATTGTTTCAGCTAGATAAGACAGTGGGTTTGGACGGTCACTGTTATTTTTCAACTACTGCTGATGAAAGCTGCCTTTCACTTGATTTATTATCTTTGTTTGGTCATATTTCATATCTATTAGTTGCCTTTCCACAAACAAGTACTCATTCTGTTTGGTCTCTCTTGTTTGCATGTTATTTGCTTTTAGGAGAATTGATTTTTGTTGGATTAAACAGAACATGCAAATAGCATGCTTGATCTGCATATCACCCAGGTACAGAAAAGGCTCACGGGCAGAGGTTCAGGACAGTAAGCTGTGCTCGAGGTAGAACCTGGACAAAGCAAAAACAAATCTCAGACACACAGAGACAAGGAATTCAAAATCTAGACATTTTCTAAAAATGCTAGCCATTTTATCTATGTATCTATGTATCTGTATCTATCTATCTATCTATCTATCTACCTACCTATCTATCTATCTATCTATCTATCTCTATCTATCTATCTATCTATCTATCTATCTATCTATCTATCTATCTACCTACCTACCTACCTATCTATCTATCTAAATTCTTCAGCCCTCAGCTAGCTCCTTGGATCCCATTCCTGTGGTAGGGACTTATACCTCAGCCACAGAGTGAATTTAGGTGACCAGTTTTACTTCAGACATTCAGCTACCCAGTTCAATGAGTAGTTGTTTCATCTGCCTATCCAAATGCATGGTCCTAGGTTGTGGTAAACAGTGGGACCGACTGGTGCCTAGATCTTAATACAGGAGGTTTCGACATTTGTTTCTTGTTGTTGCTGGGGATTGAATTCAGGGCCTTGAATATGCTAAGTATGTGCTCTAGTGCTGAGTTGACTTGACGTAGGGAAAATATTGGCCTCTTGTGTGAGAATTAGAAAAAAAGGTAGCTCAGTTTGGGCTCTGAGTATAAACAACTTTGGCTATCAGTTTGGCCCTGTGACTAATGAATGCCAAATAGACAAATACAGAACCTAAGAAAACACATTTAGGATATGGATGAGCAGTTCTTTCCACCAGCGCTCAGAATCTAGTAGCTGAACCAAGAATGTATACTGATAAAGCAAATCCAAGGTATATACGGTAAATGCTATATTAGCAGCTTGTTATGGTTTGGATTTTAAGTGCCCTCAAAGGCTCTCTTGTTAAAGATTTGATCCCCAGCTGATGTAAGGTGGTGGTGGGACCTTCAGGAGGTGGGGCCTAGTAGGAGGAAGTTAGGTCACTGAGGGCATGGAGACCCTGGTCTCTCCTCTCTCTTCTTTGGCTTCCTGGCTGCCATAAAGTGAGCAGCTTTAGTCTACCACGTACTCCCTACCATGATGTTCTGCCTTGCAGAAGCAACATTGCTAACCTGCCATGGATAGAACCTTTGAAAATACAAGCCAAAGCAAATATTTCCTGCTTATGAGTCGACCACATCAGGTGTTTTGTCACAGTGACGGAGAGCTGACTAACAGCTTAAACAAAAGGCAATGGAAATTTTAGAGAGGCGAAGTAATGGGATGGAAAGTTTTCTTTAATGGGAGATTTACATTTTCCTCAATACCTAATGAGAATAACTACTTTGAATCATACAGCCCTGTTAATAAATTCTACCCATATGCTCATGGAAGGACACAAATGAAGGCCAAGCTGACCATCTGGCCCATGAGAGAAGATAAATGAAGGGCAGTTCTCACCACTCTTTCCTTCCTTCATGTCAACTTTGTGTTGCCAGCCATTGCTGATTAATATATGCCTGTTCAATCATTCTTTTCCCAAATGGAAGCATTCTTTTTGCAATTAATGTTGGTAACCAACTTGGTTCACAGTGCTTACTTTTTTTTGTGGTGTGTTTGTTTTCTTTTCGTAGGTTTTGTTCTTTCAGTGCTGGGGATGGAACCAGGGTCTCACATGTGCTAGGCAAGTGCTCTACTACTGAGCCATATTCCCAGCCCTGTTGTTCATGTATTTTCTCTTAAAAAAAAAAAAGTACATAGGGTTAAGAGATTACCTGAGTTTCTTTTGGCTGATTCTTTATTAGCTGGTGTGTAATGGGGGAGAGGTGGCCCGGGGATATTCACGTCTGGACCCTTCCGGTGCTGGCTGCATCTCTGTCCGCAGGTACAGGATTGCAGCCAGGCACTGGCATTCCCTGGAAACATTGCCACTCAAGGGTTTTCCTTATGAATCTAGCAGAGGTACACACTGCAGGATGGAAGATGCTTGGACTGCCGTTTCCACCACTAGTAAACAGCTGCCCTTGGCAAGGATCAGTGGCGACAGGGGCTGGGAGGGAGACAAACAAGCTGTTTCCCATTAATGCATAGCCTTATGTGAGGAAATGCTGACACCAAAGTCATAAAGCCCGATCATTAAAAATGATTTTTCTCATGCAATAACCATGCAGATTCCAGCTCCTTAATCTGAAGGTATATTATTGAAAAATGTTTTATCTTTTTTATCAGACCCCAGGATTGTAAATTTTGTTTCAGTTCATGTCCAGTCTTTCCAATCAGTAGTTACTGAGCATCTAGTTCACTTGACTCATAGAGGACCTCGCTGTGTTAGTCTTTATTATCCCGCAATGGTGTGAATAACTATTGTCTTTTGAGTGCGTATTGTGTACCACTCATTCTGTTATACTGTTGTACACATTATCTCCATTTGTTATACTGAATCCTTGCTTCTCAAATTTTACTGAGTGTAGGAATCATCTAGACAGTTACCTAAAATATAATTTCCAGAATCTCACCCACAGAAACTGGAAATTCTGATCAAATCTACTGATGAAGAGGCTCAAGAATCTAATAGTCAAATCCCCTCATTGATCCTGAAATAGTTGGTTCACGCAGTACATTTTGGGAAAGGTTTTTAGTTCATGGTTAAAAAGAATTACACAGTATGGCCACTAAATTAATGTAAAGCACTGAAGGGCCGGTGAGATGGCTCAGTGGCGTACACGCCTGCCTGACAAGCGTGAGGGACTGAGTTCGACTCCTGGAACCCACACACGAAGAAAAAGGGGCCGGTGATATCGCTCAGCAGCATGGGCACCTGCTGGCGCGTGAGGTCCTGAGGTCGACCTCCGGTACCCACAAAAAAAAAAATAAATAAAATAAATAAAAAATTAAAGCATTGATATATCCAAAAACAAGTTTTCTTAGCACTTCTTAATCTTTTCTAGTTTTTATTGTTTGCTTTCTAGACAAAGTCAACAAGAGGGATTTTAAGGTGTTATCAAGAACATTAATCTTTTTTGAAAAATATGAGAACTGGTATTGTTTTTATAAACTAAGCAAAAAATATCAAAGAATATTTAAATCAGCTAAAGGAAACTTTATAGGCATCAGAGAAGAGCCCTAAAAGAAAGGGAACAGAGGGTTGTTCTAGGCCTTTGAAAAAGCAGTACGTTGAAGAAACAAAGCTTTTGGTCTTGTCTCTTTTTAATTTTTTCCTTAAGCAGGCTCTTGATCATTTTTCCTCTGGTCATTCAACATCTGCCCTGATGACTCGATAATCCACGTTCTTTCCTGAATCTGTGAAATCCCTTCCCAGGACTCAGAGGAAGTCAGGGACACTGGGCATCTCCTGTGCTAGATTTCCAACACCATGGTGCTAAAAGTTGTTTTCAATCATATTTTATACTTCATATTATATAATGTTAGGCATTTTTTCCCGGGTTCAAATCTCCCAACACCAAATAGGTGGGATGAAAGGGCTGGAGTTGTAGAACTGTGGATGGTGACTTGGAGAGGAGGAGGTGAGGAGAAGGAATGTGAAGCCTCTTGTGGTCAGAAGAAAAGACAGGTGTTTTCTGAGCTACGAAGACCTGACTTATGAAGAAATGTCCTATTTTCTAAAAACATAACCATAAACACATGTATATACAACCATGTACAGATGTATATAAAACACATAGATTGCATGAGTGTATAGATAGGTATTTACATATGCCTCTTTCCCCCATCTGCTGCCACCACCCCACGTCTGCACACTGGTGCCAGTGTGGAAATTGCTGATGGCTATTCTCACTGTCTTTCAACTTCATTTGTCTTCATACATTTATAACTTAGAAAATCACCCACTCATCCTCAGGCATCTTTTCAACCTTACCCTCCTTCCTCTTCATAATTCTGTTCCCAGATCTTCAGAGAAATCCTCCACCTCTCTCTTTGTCTGCTATGACTGTCACCATCTTCTGTCCCCTTGTTCTTCATTTGAAATGGCCTTAAGGCTCTCATGGCCAGAAAGCATTAGAGTAGGACTGGTGTACACCATGCTGTGCAAAGAAGGAGGCCAAATGTTTTGAAACAAGGTCATTGTGATAAAGAGCCAGGTCAAGAAACCCTTAAAATTATGTAGTCATGTTCTTTTGACTCCAATGTTTCAATCTCACCACTTTCCCCTAATTAAATCTGTCTTGTCAACCTTTCTACTAGAACAGAATTTGTTATTAAACTTAATTTTGTTTGGTTTAGCTTCTTTTCTAGCATTACATCAATGTTTTCTACTGCAACTCTACAGCATTTTAGCTACATTATAAAACTTGTGTGGGGTTGACCCAGAAACCAACAACATGACATTGTTCTATGGGGAAACAAGGCCTAATTTTAATTCACAAGCTGATGAATGTTCTTGCAGGAACATCTGGCTCCATTTGTGTCTGAAATGTAAATAAGTAGATAGATATATATGTGCAGCCTATGTATTATATATATATGCGTAGACATGTATATAAGTACGTTTATGTTTTTAGAAAAGGGGCACATATAGGTGGCCCACAACCACAAAGTTATTTCATGGCGTTGACAAATTGAGGAGAGAAAGGAACTGCATGCCATTGAAGTGACCCATCCTTGAAAGAAGTTTTTATGACAAGAAGCCATTAATAACTAACTTCCCACAAAAGTCTGCGTTTCCTTTTTCTTTCAAAAACACTTTTCCCCAGCCTGGAGATAATGTCTGAGTCCCCGGCTGGCCACACCACTGTTCCTTCAGCGAGGTCCCAGGTTTCCCGGTAGCGCCGGCGTAGACAGCGCTGGCAGTGCCAGTTCACCCGAGCAGCGCCCATCGCGGGCCTTCTTACCGCGAGTCTGAGCGACGCCGACGCCGAGGGCTAAGGAGGCACCATTTCCGTCGATTCTCGTGACTCTTCCAGGGGCTGAGCGCTGTTCTCATCCCCATTCTCTAAGAGAGAAAACTGAGGCCAACAGGAGCAACACATCGAGAAAGTGGTGAAGGCAGCCAGCACCGGGACCCAAGCTGTGCGCTGCCCGAGCCCGGATCTGCTTGCTGCTCGTCTCCCTCGCCGGGGCCTTCGAGGTCCCGCTGATAGTGCATGATAGCGTGATGCAGCAACTGGTTACATCATTCTCTCCTTCCCAGCATTAATACATGTATCTTGTTTTGCTCTACTGGATTCTATAGTGTTTGGGTTTTGCTCCATAGAGTCTAAAAACATTCGTTGGTCTTATACTAGTAAGCACTTCTAACTAGTAAGGTCTTATGCTAGTAAGCCAGATGGTTTTCTGAAAACCTGGTTTGCAGGGACGCGGGTCTGGGGGGACGGGCGCGGACAGCAGCCTGGGCTCCCGGGCGGCTGCACGGGTTCTCGCCTCTCCACCCTCCGCAGTGAGGCCTTGGCTCCGGAGCCTCAGCTTCAGGAGGAACGCGGGCCGGCCGGGGTCGGAGCCCTCACCCAGCGCTCAGCCGTGTTCTGCTCTTCCTCCGGTCGCCGAGTGTATCTGCGTGTGCGCAGGGTGCCGTGTCTGTGTGCGTGTGTGTGACAGTGGTTGTGTGTGCGTGTGCGTGGCCCTGTACCAGTGTTTGTGTATCTGTGTTCCTGAGCGTCCGTGCATCTCTGGACGTTCACACAAGGTGCAGATGGCTCAAACACAAGTGACAGGAAGAGGACAGGGTGGCCGGCCCACCTGTGCCTTCCTAGCCCATCACTCAGCAGGCCTGGAAGGCTGGAGAGTTCGGCTCTCCTCTCAGGGGCCCTCTCCTCCGCGAGCCTGGAGGAGGCGAGGAGGCGAGGCGGTGGGCGGGGCGGCCGGCGGTGGGCGGGGCGGCCGGCGGTGGGCGGGGCGGCCGGCGGCGCTCCGGGCATGCTCGGCCGCGGCGGCTGAGGCGGGGCGGGTCGCGCTGGTCCTCGGCCGGCCGGGCGGCGGCGGCGGTGCGGCGCGGTGCGGCGCGGGGCAGCATGAGGGAGCCGCTCGGTAAGTCTCGGCGTGTCTCGCGCCCCCGACGCCACCGTCCCTCCGCTCGCTCCCACTCGCTCCCGCGGCCTCGCCCGCAGCCCCCGCGCTCGCCCCCGCTTGCCCCGCGGGACGCGGCTCCTGTGGGGTCGCCCTCGGGGTCCGCAGCCGGGTGGGCGCCTGCGAGGCCGCGGGGGTCCCGCTCAGGCCCGGGGCGGCGCCGAGGCCCGCGGGGGCGCGGGCGGCCGGGCGGGGGTCCTTCGCGGCCCCTCGGAACCGGCAGCCCTCTCCGAGCCGGGTCCGGGAGCCGCGGGCGGGACGGGGTGCCGGCGCCCGCGGAACTGGGGCGCTCGCGGAGGGACCCCCGCTCCCAGGGCGGCACAGCCCCGTCCTCGGCGCGGCGGCGAGTCCCCGAACCCCAGTGTGCCCAGGCGCCCTGGCTCGAGTGGGGTGCAGCACGCCGGCTGACAGCGCTGCTCTCCTCCGCCCCTGGCCGGACGAGCCCAGCCTGCCTCGGCTTCTTCTCGGGCTTTGAAAAAGGAGCTGCGGTTTCACCAGCGAAGAAAAAAATAAAACGGAGACTTCGCACCAGTGCCACCTGGCCGTGCCCCAGACCTGCTCTCCGGGCCCCCAGGAGGCGGGGACTCGGGAAACGCCCCTCTCGCTCGTCCCTGGGACCCGCACCCTCGCCCCGTCCGCGCCTGGCAGTGACTTCCCGAGGCGTGGGGCTGGGCGGACCCCGCACTCCCAGGCTTTTCTTGCGCGTGACAGTTTGATGGGATGTTTCCCACAGCTTTTGCTTTTTCCTTGTCTGGCTTTTGGACTTTTCAGACTTCACAAAGCATACACATCCCAGGAATTTGGGGTGAGGGTTGGAAGACTGGAGAGTTTTTGGGAGGGGAGGAAGAGGTGGGATTTTGGCCGCCAGAAATGTTCTGCCAAAATAAAATAAAAATAGGCTCAGTAGTATAAGCCGAGCAGGCAAGAACTGAACAGGTAAAACTTTAGGAAAATGATTCCTTATGTCAGGTAGTTTTAAAATTTAAAATGACAAGATTGATACCATCCAGCAAAGCAAAAATGCGTGAAGGTCTTTGGAAATTATATGAAGATTCTGTTTCATGGGAGCTGTGTTGGTTTTCCCGTGTAAGTGGGAGTTTGGTAAATTCCTTTGGTTTTCCATAAGGTTGTGTGGGTTTGGATTTAATCATTCACTTTGGTATTAGGTGTCTAATTCCTAATCACCAGCTGAATGTGCTTCCTGAACGTCTCCCCATTGGCCTGGGCCGCAGCAGGCTGCAGACTTTCCCTTGGGCTGCTGTGGGCTAGCAAATATTTGTGGAAGAAAGGCTTTTAATCTGTTGGGCCTTCCTCCTGAAAAATTTCACCCTCTGCTGCGAAGAGTGGAAGGTCAGGCCCTTGGCAGGTCCTGGAACTTTGAGGGGACAGGGTGGATGACGGAGGCCTGCTGGGAGGTGTGCGTCTTTCCACGCCCTTGGAACAAGAATGCCTGAGTGCCCATATGCTGTGGAGGGCTTGCCATGCTCATCAGAGTTGTCTGGTAATTAACTCATGTGAGAGATCACAGATTCCAAAGGCCTGTAGCGTGTTGTTCAGTAGTTGCAAAACATAGCTGGTGTTGAGAGGTAGACAAGGAAAATAGTGTCCACTTTTTCACTTAAAGGCAAATATGAAATGATTATTGAAGACTAGTTTTTAAAATGCAATTTAGTGATAACTCCTTTCTTTGTCTTCAGTAAAGAAAGCCCAGGAGCTGGTGGCTTCCCCAAGTTCTCCTTGTCCTTGCTGGGAAAGCCCTCTAGTTTGGAAGAACAGTAAACACCAATCATGGTAGGAGGCCAGAGTTTCCCTCTTAATGAGCTTGGCTAGAGACTCACAGTAATTAATCAAGGGAGTTTAGAACACAGAGCGCTGGATTGAAACAATTGTCCTGTCCTGGGTTTTATTTTGATAAGCAATGACTCTATCTCTGAACTCCTCTAGGCCCGGCCCCGGGCTGCATTTTCTCCTGGTTCTCAGCAGATGTTTTTCACCTTTTGGGCAGGAAGGGTTATCTGCCTCTTGGAAACCTTGTTATTGGGCTTTGGTTTGGGGTCTGCTGGCTGTGGAATGCAGAGGGACCGTCAGTCGCTCAAGCCAGAAGCCCAGGGAAGGGCAGGTCAGTCTGTCAGTACTTTGCTGTGTCCCTTTAAACACTGAATGGTGTGGTAGAAATACGGTCTCTCTCCAGACTAGAACCTCAGCCATCTTGGTTTGAATTTGGGATGTCTTGTTTAAAATTTATTTATGACTTTGCATAACTAATTGTACTTTTCAACAACTTTCTGTAGATCATATGATTAGGAACAGACTGGCAAAACCGGCAAAGACTTATTATCAGACCACTAACTACCCTTAGAGTTTTCTGCCTATTAGTTATCTCTCTATAGCTTCCCTAGTAAAGCTGCTTTCTTCTGCATGTAAATGAAAGAATTTAGATGCCCTTATAAACAGGCACCAAGGTAGATTTCAAAGAGGAAAAGGAAGAGTGAAAGTAACTATATATAAAAGAATAGTTGGAGGCATAGAAACCAACTGTCCCTGCTAGTTATCTGTTGGCCCAGTGGGGTTATTAGGAGCTGTTTCTGTTTTTCTTAAGTACTGAATTTTGCAGTGTTTACTTTTGAAATAATTTTATATGACTGTTATAATTACAAAATAAATAAGAGTGGAAAAATTACATTAATGTGAACTGCAACATCTTCATAAAATCTTGGCTCTTATTCTAAAGCTATTTTAAAATAAAGAACAAAATTAGTATGTTAGAAGTTTAATAGTATTTCAGAAATCTTTACTCAGGGAACTTTATATACATGATGATAACGGAATAAGTTTCTAACCTGTTAGGAGTCTTAGTTATTTTTGTAAGTGGCCTCAAATTCCAGAGGATTTAAAAAAATCTTATCCAATTTCAGTCCTTTCTTAATGACTTATAACCTTTCGGAAATGTTAATGAGGTACTTAGGGTCTTATAAAAGTGGGGAGAAATAACCAAAGCACTAATTGCATGATGCAGAATTTAGAGGTGAAAGAAAAAGCAGAGAGATTGTATGTGTGTGTGTGTGTGTGCGCGTGCGCGTGCGCATGTGTGTTCTCATGCTAGTGTGGAAAGACAAGAACAGTGAGAAGAGATAATAATTAAAAATGAAATGCATGATATTTAGTATTTGGCACTTATTCCCCCTTTTCTCTCTTTGAACCACTGCATCAGCACTAACCTAACCCGGCAAGGTTAATGGTCCAATATCCTTCTGATTTTAGACCCAAATTTTCCATCTCAGTGTTTTCTTTTCGTCACCTTGTGTGATGCCTGCCCTTGCAAAATGATTGCTTCATACATTAAAGATGCTGCTTCTGCCACACGAGGTCTCAGCGAGCCAGGGCGCTGGCAGAGCTGGTCACCGCACTGCGTGTGCGGTGAGGTAGCAACGCTCGGCGAAGACTTCCCAGAACTTCGCGCGGATCCACGAGGTTGTTTATTGAATAATTAAGGCTGGAAGGGAAATGGCAAGTCTATTGCTCATAATAAAATATACAGTTCTACCATTAAAAACAAGCTGTAGAAAGTGTTAAAAACCCCCGTATCAGTTAGCAACATGGCCATTCTGGTTTGTTTTATGTCTTGGCTATTTACCTCTTGTTTAAATAAAGTACTTTGTTATATATTAATCATAACATTAGACCTAAAATTGTCAGTCGAAGAAATATTTACACTGAACTGCCAACAATTTGAGGGACCAATTACATATTAAGTATGGAATGTCAGTGAGTGCAACTGAAAACTCGGAGGTTTTTAAGAGAGGTAACAATGTCCAACGAGAACCTTTAGAATCCAGATGGCAGTCTTGTAGTAGGGTCCCTCAGAGGATGTGGGACTTGAGGCTCACCGGGAAGAAGACGGTCTCCATGGCGCGGGTGCTGCGTAGCAGAACCTCATCTCGTTTATTCTCTTCTCCAGTATTTCTTTGATGGTCATTGACTGTTCCAAACATGTAATACATTTTCAAAGACACATTTTCCTAACCCTACCAAAGCAACTCTTCATTTTCAAAGGTTTTTTTTTGCCTAGAACATAAATTAAAAATTAATAAAAGAGACAAAGACCCATTCACTTGTCAGATTATTGAAGCTTTAAAAATATGTATTTGTTATTGGTGAGGGCATAGCTAAGTATATTATTAACTGTATTGTTATTTGTTAACATTAGTGATGTTGTTATTAAATTACATTAATAAAACTTAAAGTTACAACTTAATGTCCTGTTACGAGTGATGATGACCAATGACATAATCGATGACTCATAAAATACTATAGTTATATTAATAGATCTTAAATTGCTATTAATTGTAATGTATACACATTAAGTTATATATACTTAGTCTAATATTAAGTATATGAAATTAAGGCTAAGTATGCTCAGTGTATGAAAATGCCAATATTTAACCATTTTTGACCTACACGATTACAATTTCATATGGCTTAACCTAATACATTTTGTGACATCTTAAAATACTGTACAGTTAAAAGTATAAATAAGGACTTTAAAAAAAATGTAGAGTTCAGTAACACTGTTGATATTTTGGTTTGTTCCTTTTGGTGTTTTTCCTCTCCTGTGTATATATGTATATAACATTACTGTAATTATAATATTACAATTATAGTTGCACACTAATGTAGGGTTTTGTATTCTGTCTTTATTGCTTAACATGATAGCATGAACATTTCCTTGTGCCACTAGATACTTAGGAGCACAATATTAGACATGTATGTACATATTATAGTCTACCGTGTGGATGTACTGTAGCAGAATCTTTTTAGCCACCCATTAAATAGACATTTAGTTCAATGTTCTATCAAAAATAAAACTTGGATGAATATCCCTACATGCATGTGTATCTCTGATTATTTTGTTAAGATGAATTCTGAGAAATGAGATTATTACTGTGTAGGATTTCACATATTTAAAGATGTTATTATATAATACCTAACCACTTTTAAGAAAGGAAAGACCCATTTGTACACACATTCGTACACCCACAGACACAAGAACCTTGGTAGATTACCATAACCTCACCAACAAGGAACACTGCTTTTTAAAAGCTTCAGTAATCTGGTATGTGAATAATGGCATTTTGGCTTAATTTGCATTTGTCTGATTGCAAGAGAGAGTGAACATTTTTTTTCATGTTTTTAATTGAGTACATGTCTTTTAATTTTCAGTTCATGCTTTAAACAAATTTTAAAAATGAAAAAAGTTCTGGTTGATACCATAAGTTTGTTAATATTTTGTTTCCTTTCACCATCTTGGGGAACCTTATAACTGTAAATACAAGAATAAAAATGTTATTTTTTATAAATGGGAAGGGAGGAGACAGTGGTACCTTTTTAAATGACATTCACTTACAACTGTCCACCTAGTGACGAGAATATGCATAATTGAAATAATACCACCTTGGGGCCTGGGGATATTGGTCAGTGGTGCAGCGCCTGCCTGGCAGCATGAAGTCCTGAGTTCGATTCCTGGTAGCCAAAAAAAAAAAAAAAAAAGAAATAATACCACCTAGACAGTAACATTCAGCAGGTCTGATTTGTGTCTCTCTTCTGCAGCTCAGAGCCAGTGTCTAGTGTGTCCAGCACAAAACAAGTGTCTTGGTGAGTTTAGGTCGGAGTAAGTGTGCAGCACCAGCTCACTGGCAGAGAGCTGCGGGGTATCTCATGCTCTGGCCTCCTCTTCTCAGCATGTAGCCATTCACCTTTGCACATTTGCGCTTTGTGTGGCCTCTGCAGGGGTGCGAATGAGGCCAAGGTCAGAGGTTCTATCTGCGTGTGACCTATTTAGCTTTGTTCTGTGTCGTGACCACAAGCTGTACTTTTTTTTTTTTTTTCCTGTGGCCAGCTGATGTACACACGCATGCTGTTAATTACAAAGAGGGCAGGCTGGCAGGAGGGGACAGATTTCCAGAGGTGGAAGGACCCTAAAGAACCGCTAGTTCAGCAGCCCCGCTGTACTCATTTAGGAGAAGACTGCAACCCAAAGATTTCTCCCCTTTTTTCCTGTGTAGTGTCCTGGGTGCGATCCAACCCAACACACACACAAACACACACACACACACGCACACACATGCACAGCAACATGCAGAAACAGACATCTCTGCACCACCCTTAAATACCAGTGGATAGTTAATTTATAATCCCAGCCATTCGAACATAAAGGACAGAGCTAATACTTAAAGGACTCAGAAATCTTCCACAAAGAACATTGCTTTAAGTGTGGTCTCATTCAGGTTCTTTAAAAGGGACAAATAATTTTTGATGAAACTGTATTTGCAGTGATTTGGGGGAGAGAAAAATTTGTGGGAATAGGTGGGTTAAGTAAAAATCAAATTACCTGTTATCTTCTCAAACCAGTAATCATTTCCATTTTATGGAATGACCATTACCCTAGTCATACAGGGGCTAAAATCTATGGTACTACTTCTTTCCTCGAAAATTACTTTGGTCCCTTCTTTTTCTTATCTCCTCCATCACTTCCAGTTATTCGCCCCTCTGTCCATCTCTCCTTGCCTTCGTCCTCATTTTTTCCCACCAGGTTCACCACAAAACCTTTTCCTTGTCTTGACCCATTTGTAGTGGCCCATTACCCACTCAAAAAGTCCCAATTCTTTTAATGTTGAAGTGAAGAGTTGCTATTTCTATATTGGTTTTTGCTTTTAGTGCATGCCAGAGGATCTATGATAGCTCCACGTCACTTAGGAAGGACCAACTATCTAAGATGACCCTAGAGTCTTGTGAAGGTCACAAGCAGCCCCATGGTGTATTTGTGAATGAACCACATGCTGAGTACTTAGATATGAACACTAGCATTGCCATCAAGACATTATAGTCAAGCCAGGATGCACCTTCGTGTGTGTGTATGCGTGTACATACGCACGTGTGCCTACAAGAGACATCCTCATTGCAAGGAATAAAAGAAAAATTTTTCACATGAAATGTAGTTTTTAAGTTTAATGTCACCATATCTTCTGTATTTTATTATTTATATGTCTGCATTATTAGGGTAAATTAAGAAAGTTGTTGATTGTAAGGAAGGAACTACAAGCGGATGAGCTGAAAATACCAGTAGTAGCATGGATTTCAAAGCTAGACAGATCTGGTTTCCATCCTCTGAGCTGTCCACTTAATATCTGTAACCTCACACTTTGAGCCTCAGTATTCTCCTCTGTAAAGTGGTGGCATTCTATATCTCCATGAGAAAATGTGCTGGGAATGCTAAACGAAGTAAAGTATGCCAAGTAACTAATAATAGTATCTGCGCCATGTCAGGTACTCATGGGGGGTTAATGGCATCTTCTTTTATGTGTCCTGTGATTGTAGCTTTATAAAGCAGGTTTTTCCTCATAGTTCATAGAGTGTTTACTGGGGTCACGGGGCAAAGGAGTGTGTAGAAAATTTACATGAATGGAGAGATACTCTTAGTGAACTTGTGCGCCTACCAGAGAGGATTTCGAGCACTTTACAGCAGGTCACAAGCATTCCCAAAGGAGGAAAATGATAATAGTTTACAAACCTGATCATTTGCCATTTTAACAGATCTACCTTTCCAAGATATGAAATGTGTGGTTACAATGATGGTGACAGTTTAGGTTTGTGTCAAATTTTGTCATGCATCTGCCTTCACAGCAATCGTTTGAGAGGATTCATGGGTGATTGAACTAAGTGCTATTGATTTAAAATGCTGGTATTTGAAGAAAATTTTTAAAGGACCATCTTTCTAGTGCAGCAACTCACTAGGCGCCCAGTCCCCTGCCAGCGCCTCAGCAGACCCTCCCTCATGATGGGAGCCTGCTCGCGCTTGGGGCAGCCCATCCCATTTCAACAGATAAGGATGCTAAAGAAAGCAAGAAGAATATGGCAAAGACTAGCATAATCATGACTGTGGCGAAATCTGTAAGGAGAGAGGTTAATGGTGAGTGTGGGTGTGGAAGTGAGGCAGAAGCGCAGGCGCTGAGTTGGAATCCAGAAGGTGGGGAGTGAGGGGTGGGTGTCTTCCGTGAGTTTGCTTGGCGGCAGTGCCAGATCAGTCACGGAGGTTACTGCTAGAGTCATGGGTCAGCCCCTGGCCCTTTGCCTTTCTGCTCAGCTGTAGTCCTGAGCACTGAAGCCTGTGCATTTTGTCCGCTGACTCCTTATGAGCTGCTAGCCTCTGAGAGAGGAAGAAGAGGAGTTTCTATCCATCACAGCACTTCTGCCCTCAGACTGCTGAGGGCAGTTTAGGGCCTCTGCACAGTTGAATCTTTTCGGATGGTGTTTGTGGCATGTGGGTTGTCACGCCATTTAAGATTTGGCTAGGGCCGGTGAGATGGCTCAGCGGCTTAAGCGCCTGCCCGGCAAGCGTGAGGGCCCGAGTTCGACTCCCGGAACCCACATACGAAAAAGGGGCCGGTGATATCGCTCAGCGGCACGGGCGCCTGCTGGCGCGCGAGGTCCTGAGGTCGACCCCTCAGTACCCACAAAAAAAAAAAAAAAAGATTTTGCTAAATATAATTGCAAACACTTAGCCTAATTGGATTGGCTTACCTAACTCCAGTAGATCAGCAACCCACATACATGTTTTGTGAGAGCTTTTTCTTTTTTCTTTTCTTTCTTTTTTTTTTTTTTTTTTTTTGTGTGTACCAGGGGTTGACCTCAGGACCTTGCGCACCAACAGGCGCCCGTGCCGCTGAGCGATATCACCGGCCCTTTTTTTGTATGTGGGTTCCGGGAGTCGAACTCAGGCCCTCGCGCTTGCCAGGCAGGCGCTTACGCTGCTGAGCCATCTCACTGGCCCAGCTTTTTCTTTTTTACCACTCTGACGAATGGGTTGTAGTACAACCACCTCTGGGTACACAGCCAGCGGGTCTGGGGACTCTGGTCTCAGCCACCATGATTCAATTGCTAAGTTGTTTCTGTTTTCCTGGAATGATTATACCCACAGTCTGTTTCAAGTGCTGTGTCCCCCTCTCATACATATAAAATGCAGCTTATCTAGTAAACTCCTATTTGTCAAACCTAGCTCAGATGCCACTTTTCTCCTTTGTGCATTCATTTAACAAGTATTTTTCCAAGTATTTATATTGAGAGCACACTGTGTGCTGGACACCAGGGGTGTAGCCATGAGTCCTTAGCCTGTGTTGTATTGAAAACTCGTTGCTCACCAACTCTAGCTTCTCTGTCCTCCCTTCCCTAAGTGAACGGCCCACGTCCTGCAGCTCCCCGAGAGTTAGGCAGTGGGAGCATGTGGAGTGGTGGAGTTGCTGTGGTTAATTTTCCAGGAGTACAGTAACTCCCACAGCTTGTCAACCTCCCACAAAACGGAGGGCACAATGGAAAATTAGGTACCTAGGGCGGCCCTCCCCTAGTTGACAGAGGGACTTCCCTGCTCCTGCAATTGGGTATGCCAAGCAGAGAGCACGCGCAGTCAGCAGAACGGTACCTCAGGCCCCAGGGAGAGCTTGCGCCGACAGGAAGCATATGCGTCTTCCTTGCACCTGCGCGGTCCAGCAGGCATTTCCTGGCCATTGTTCGTGGTGGCCAGTGTCTATTTTCAGCCTCTGGAGCGGTCAAGCCAAGCTGGCCGAGCTCCCTGACCTGGCCAGCTTTTGTGTGCTGCTCACCCGGGGCCACAGCCAGCCTCCATGGGTGCAGAGGCGGAGGCAGCTGGACGTCACCGAGATCTGTCTCCTACCCTGATAGAAGCCAGCAGGGCAGCCCCATCTGCTTTGCTCCTATGTGGATTTCTGTCCATTTTTGTTCTCCGCCTTTGGTCCTCTTGCCTTCAGGAAGATTATACTGGGGCAGGCTGCTGTTGATTTAGCTGCTGAAATGGCATTTGGGTGTGGACACCCTCAGCTGAGAAGTACAGACTTGTCCCCAAGGTCATCAGGAAGAAATTTAGTTCTGAAAAGTTACATGTGGATCTGGGTGTGGTGGCCCACACCTGTAATCCCAGCACGACTGGGAGGCTGAGGCAGGAGGATCATGAGTTTGAGCTCATCCTGGGTGGTTTAGCGACTTAGCAAGACCCTGTCTCAAAAAGGGCTGGGGATGTATCTCAGTGCGATGGGCCTGGGTTCAATCCCCAGTACTGGAAAAAATAAAGATTCATGTGGAAAGGAGAATTTTCAAAGTGTTGTGGGCTAGATGTGTATGCTTGGTTGGCGAGGAGCCTAAAGACGAAAAATCCATTTCCAGCTGCCAGTTACCAGTCGGGGAGTTGCCCGAAGCTCCTTCTCTGACTGCTTCGGGAAGCCCCTCATAGCTGTGCGTTGGGTAACATGCTTGCTCTTCCCTTGTAGGGCAAGAGGTGTGTGTACGAGGCGGCAGCAGGGGTGTGCAATAAGGCAGAGCTGCACATTGGTAGTTTCTCTTTTTAGAAACATAAAACAGTAGTCACAGCTTCCATGCCTGTATTTATGCCATCCTCGCCCCTTCAGCCTGATGATTTTAGGTGAGGGAGGCAAGAGGCTGGTGGGCAGAGTTGAACTTTTTTTTTTTTTTTTTTGCTTAAATACTATTCTAACCAGGTGTAGTGGTGCACACCTGTAATCTCAGCACTCTGGAAAGCTGAGGCAGGAGAACTGCAAGTTTGAGGCCAGCTTGGACAATTTAGTGAGACCCTATCTCTTAATAAACAATAAAAAAGGGCTGGAATGTAACTAAGTTAGTAGAAAACTGTTGGATTCAAGCCCTTGCACTGAAAAACAAAAGCCAAGAGCTGCTACTCAACATTCTTTCTTGACAGGCAGCGGCTCTTGGTGCAATCCTTAGTCATGCCACTGTGTCCCGCTGCCCCCTGAGTACGGGGCAGGGTGTCCGGGCTCTGGGAGATCACCACCTTCACTCTTTGGGCATCTGCTTTGAGGAGGGTAGAGGGAATTGCAGCACTTCAGGGAGGACTGGTCACCCAGAGCTCTCTCTTGTCCCCCTAGTGATGGGTCGCACCACCACAGCGGTACCAGCGGGTGAGCGATGGTGAAGGCAGCACACCATGTACAGCGTGGAAGACCTGCTGATCTCTCATGGGTACAAACCACCCCAAGACCTCCCAGGGCCACGTGGGGCCAAGGCTGATGGGCACGCACAGGCGAGGACAAGGTCCAGAGGCAGCCAGGGCCTGCAGAACGGATGTGAGGATGGCGCTGCTGCCGTGGCTTCAAGCAGGCCAGCCCCGGGGACAGGCACCGTGAGTGCTCCTGAGGGCCACCGAAGTGCACCCCGTCGCCACACGGAGCACCACAGGACTTCCGCTTCCAGAGCTTCAGAGACGGGGTAAGCATCCCTGCTGACCCAGCAGGTGCTTTTGCCTTGAGATTTTGGTGTTGGGTTATGCGTAAGTAAACTCTTCCAATTCTTTTCGTTTGGCTGGAGCCGGGGAGGGAGAGAAGGGTCCAGGAGGAGCTGCTGCTTCCTGTGTGGTGTGGGGGTGTCCCAGCCACACTGATCACAGTGCCACCACAGGGGGCCATCAGGAACCCACACTGAGGACAGAATGCCCTGCTTCTCTTGACAGCCTGCTCGGTTGCCTCAGGTGAGAGTCATTTTCTTTTTTTTTTTTTTTTTTTGTGGGTACCGGGGGGTCGACCTCAGGACCTCGCGCGCCAACAGGCAGCCGTGCCGCTGAGCGATATCACCGGCCCCTTTTTCGTATGTGGGTTCTGGGAGTCGAACTCGGGCCCTCGCGCTTGCAAGGCAGGCGCTTACACCGCTGAGCCATCTCACCGGCCCGAGAGTCATTTTCAAACCTGTTAAAAGCTGGTTCATGTCCGTGCAGTCATGGTACGTTGCCTTTCTTGTTAATCCCTTTCGATGTTTTGCATGCTACAGCGCATTGAGAGGCATCTGTCTCCCCTCCATTTGTGAAAAGGAGAACCGTCCTGATTTGATAGTCACCTGACCCCGCCATCCCCTTGCACACACACTGGCCCGCTATAGGATCCCATCCCCAGACAGCTGCCTCTGTGGGTGTTTCCTGATGGCAAAATACCGGGGGGACAGAGGGGATCCCAGCAGTTCGTCTCAGAGGCAGCCTGAGAGAGCAGCCCCGAAACTCTCTTCTAAACAGTTTCAACTTCAAGGAGACCTTGTTATCTCCTCAAGAAGCTGTGCCTGTTTTTTTTTTGTTTTTTTTTTTTTTTTTTGGTGGGTACCGGGGGGTCGACCTCAGGACCTCGCGCACCAGGAGGCGCCCGTGCCGCTGAGCGATATCACCGGCCCCTTTTTCGTATGTGGGTTCCGGGAGTCGAACTCGGGCCCTCGCGCTTGCCGGGCAGGCGCTTAAGCCGCTGAGCCATCTCACCGGCCCTGTGCCTGTTTTTAAAACCACATTAGGATCAGGACGGCTTGGAGAAGCAGCGGCCTTGAGGACACAGAGCACATTACAGGGGCAGGAACTGTAAACACCCAGGAGCAGGGGTCTCAGAGAAACAAACAGAAAGGGCGGAGAGATGAGTCTGATGGGAAAGAATGGGTCTTCCTTGGTTACAGAGAAAGCTGCTTCTTTTTGGTTGACTGTTTCCAGGCATAACTAGGAGGGTTTTGTTTTGTCAGAGCATTCAACACCTTGGCTGCTTCTGGGCAGGAGCAAAGGCAAGACCGCCTCTTCCTGGCCATGTAGTGAGTGGGCTTAGGCTACCAGGTCTGAGCAGTCACTGAGGGGACAGGTGTGGAAGGAAATGCAGAGTGGAAAGCACAGGAGCTGCTGCTCTTGCTTTGCCCTTCAGACTCCCGACACCCCCTGTGTTCTCAGTCTTCACTCTCACGGGCCCTGTGCCCGCCATGGATTTTGGAAGAGGGCTCTCATGGATAAGTTGGTTGGGTTAAGACAGCCTTAATTACTCCCAGACAAACTTGTGTTTGATTTTCTCCTGTCTCCTGTTCTTTCTGGTTTTGTGCTGAGGGTATCTATGTCTTTAAGCTTGGATTGCAAGGTACTGAGTTTGTACCTTGTCTCCTGTTTCTTTTGTATTTCCTGGAGAACTTGTTAGCTCAGGGCATGCAGTGGTTACTTGATATATGCTAATGATTCAAATTGTCCTTCTCACCATCGTGACAGCCACTGACAAGCAGAAGACTCTGTTCTTAATGAGGTAAAGGTGGTGCCGCGGAGCCCCTGCACATGTGCTAGGTGGGGTGTGTGGGGTCCTCCTCACACTTGAGCCTGATTGGAGTGGGGTTTCAGAATAAGGGCCGGTAAGACCCCTTTAGAATCTTGAGTGGGCACTGTGCTCCTCACCTCCTCCACAGCCTGCTCAGGGTCTCTCTCCCTTTGTGTGGTAACAGGGTCCTAGGAGCCATGAGGGCCTCCAGCCTAGCCCTACAGGTGGGAAGACATGGCCGGATCTGCAGGCGGTCTCTGTTTCTGTCATGAGTGCGATGCTCAGATAGGTGGCTGTGTGGCACTGGCGTGTTTTCATACAGATGCCTGAGTGCTGAATAGATTTGGCTTCTTCTCCATGTTTCTGAGATTTGCTGATTAACTTGGGAGATGGATGGTAGTGTTTGGATTGAAGTTTGCTGTATTATTCAGCTCTCCACTTCTGGGACAAAATACCTGACATGCACAACTTAAAGGAAGATAGGCTTATTTTGGCTCATGGCTTCAGAGTTTTCAGTCCATGGTCAGCTGGTTCCAAGGCAGAAATATCCCGGTAGAAGGGCATGGCAGAGGAGAGCTGCTCACCTCATGGCACCCAGGAAACAGAGAGCAGGGAAAGAACCAGAGCTACATTCTTCTGAGACACACCCCCAGTGACCTACTTCCTCCAGCAGGCCCTACCTCCTAACAGCCCACTCAGCTGTGAACGCATCAGTGATCTGTTGATGAGGTCAGCGCCCTCATGATCCAGTCACTTCTCTAGCCCCCCCGCCAAGTGTTGCTGCAGTGGGGATCAAGCCTTCAGTACATGAGTCTTTGGGAGGATACTTCATGTTTAAATATTAACAGTTGCCTTGTAGGGTAGAAAGGTAAAAGCATAAGTGGTGTGATTGAAATATATAATGAATGTTTAAATTTTAAACATTTATTATTATAAAAGACACATTGCCATTAATCCCCCTTCACAATACTCCTTTTTGCTCTGAACACAATTATCCCATCATTCTTGCCACTTTCTGAAGCATTTCTGGAAGTCCTCTTTCATGAGTGTCTTTCCAAGATGTAATAAGTGTGGTGAATGCTGCTGCCATATACCATCTAACAGAAAGGCAGGCTTGTAAAAATATTATGGTGTGTCCTCATACACCTTATTCAGCATCTTGTGAATCCAGCATCTTGTGGCTTCCAGCATCCCCCCAGAGTTAAAATGACCATGAAAAGTAAACATTTTTGAATCAATTCAAGACATCAAGGCAGCCACAACAGCACAACTAAAGACATTCACAAATGAGGATTTCCAGAATTGCTTCAGAAAGTGGCAGGAATGATATGTGTATGTGTGTGTGGGGGGTATTTCTAGTGGTATTAATGGCAATTTGTCTTTTATTGTAATACAGATTTTAAAAAATTTAAACATTCATGTAGTTTTCAGTCATGCCTCGTACATATTTGCAAAACTCCATGCCAGTGCCCAAAGCCTCAGCACAGGCCTTCCTAAGTTGACCTGAAAAGACACTTTTTTTCTTTAGTAGCCAGTAGGTACCTGATAATAGGAGACCAACAGAAAGCTAGGCATGGAAGAAAATTATTTTTCTCCATCAGAAAAAAAAGTGCTTTGGGAGGAAACCAAAAGGTACCAATAGTTACAGCTTTAAAAATGTGAAAAGACAAACCCGCCAGACCATGGCTTATGTGAATTCTGAATCTGAATGACTAAGCGGTATGCTACCAGCTCCCAGCCTTTGGTCCCTTGACAAGAGCAGCTGTAGTCCTGCTGCCTGACCTGTCCAGCCTAGTGGCCTCTGCTGGACTGCTTTATAGGACTGGAGGGCACATGGGGCCCAGGATGGCCCTGTCCAGCTCCACGCCATCGGGATCACTGGGGAGAGTCATGAGGCTCCTCTACTGCCATTGCGCAGGCAGGCTGAGGTGCACACCTCAGGCTCATCCTCAGCACCCCACTAGTGTTCTGGGAAGGGTGGAAGTCAAGTTGGTTTGTTTTATTCTGGCAGGTGATGGAGACATCAGCATGTAAGTGATGATGTCGCAGTGCTGGGGGTTGAACCCAGGGCCTTGTGTATGCTGGGTGCACGCTCTGCAAGATCCAAGATGAGAAGAGAGTGACAGTTCTTCTGTGAAGGGAGGCGAAGGGCCGTGCAAACTGGTTAAAAAGCTCTTACACTGATGGTGCCGACAGGGAGTCGATTCCCGTTTGTACATAGATGATCCAAATTAATGATTACGGAGAACTTACTTTCTGTAGCTATGCAGTGTGTGGGACTGTCCTTATGGCTGCACAGCACAGAAAATGGGCTCTGAGCTCCAACAGTGTGACCCCCACACACATCCAGGGTGGCACTGGCTGCGCCATCCGTGTCGTCAGCCGGTCTGTAGCAGGCTCCTTCAAGCTCACCTGCACCGTTGTTGTTCCTGTGACCTGTCCTGTTGCCCGTGTGTGGTCACGTGGGTCCTCTTGTGCTCACTGCTCCCTTCCCACCCCATCTCCTCTTGGAGACCCCACCTTATCAATTCATCTCCTGCAATTCTGTCCTTGGAAACTACTCTGTCCCATGAATTCTTCCAGCACTTTCTGTCGGCCTCAGGGAGCATCCACTTCCTGAAGGCCGATACCATATCTAATTCATCTCTGATATGGCTAATTCCTATTTTAAAATTTTGCATTTAGTAAACATTCATTCCTTAAATAAATTCACTAGGCTCACAGCCTGGGCATCGTGTAAGTGCTGAGTGTTCAGAGCAGCAGGCTCGGGCAGGAGGTGGGGAAGGCATGTGGTGACTCAGAGGCTGGCCGGGAAGGTCAAATCTGGAAGAGGAGAAGCGTTGGTCTCTTTGCTGGGCAGACGAGGCGGCAGTGTTGCTGGCTTCTCCTGTGTGTGCCGGCGCATGGGGTGTGCAGTGAGCGCAGGAGAGGGAATGGCCACAGACTGAGGACTTCCAGTGGCTGAGCAGTTCCTAAAAGGGAAGTTTCCCTCCTTTGTAGCTTCTCTGGGACCCACCAGGTGAAAAGGCAGGGGTTGTCACAGGGGCAGTGGGAGTCCCATCCACCACGCACAGGCAGGAGAGGGCTGGTGGGCATCGCAGTGCCAAGGCTGGTCTGCAAGCTGATGTTTCTCCATCTCCCATGGTGCTGGGGGCAGCCAACTCAGTCTGTGTCCCACATTGTCACATGTCTCAGATCTCTGTCCTTTGCCAGACAGTATCTTCTTTCCAGTAGCTTGGGCTCAGGGTAACTTTAACCGTGACTTAAATACCTTGTTGTGTGTATTGATTTAGCATCAGCGCCCACTGCTGATGACTGCCGGTGTCTTAGTTTCAATGCTGAGATAGTCAGTGGTGTTGGACAGCCAATGGGGACTTCTGCTTGGTGAGGGTGTCCCCTCCTCCAGCTGGTAGGGAAGGACTAGGGCTGATGATGACCAGGCATGGATGCCAGAGTTCTGGCCGCATCAGGGGTTGTGGCTGAGGACAGTTTCCAGGGCAGGGGCGTTAAGTCACTTAACTTCACGGAACGCGGGTCTCGATACAGACCCGCTTCTGAGCGGATCAGTTCACAGAGTGTGCATGCAGGTCACTTGGTGATGCAGAAGCAACCCGCAGCCCAAGTCTGCAGCTTGCCAGCAAAGACACATGCGCACTTACACAGACGTCAGAGGGAAGCTGACCAGGGGAAAGCTGGGTGTTATCTGGACACGGGAAACGGCACGCTTCGGATGCAGGAACCATCACTGAGTGACAGTGACCCACCATTGAAATACGTAGAAGACTGTTGTCGGCATCCACGGTTTCCTTAACGTGTTTCCTGGGAAATACCAGAATCGGAGGAAGCTGTATAATAACCTAGCATAGCAGAGGGCTGCGTCTGAAAGTCACACCGCAGCAGGCTCTTTGCTGTGCCCCAGGAATTCTGGTAAAAGGGTTTGTTAGTTAACTACAAGGATAACTGGTGATTATCTCCTGTCATCAACGGCAGTTGTGACTAATTAGAGGCTGAGCCAAGTGGGAGAGTGTCTGCCTTGGTGGCTCGGGGCCTCATCTTGGGAGGTTTATATCTGATCAGTAAACATCTATCCCAGACAGTGCTACTGGATATGGTAAACAGTGGATTTTCAGGGCCTTTTTAAACTTCTCTCAAATCATATCCTGCTTAAAATGGTTTTCCCAAAAAGGAAAGTTCCGAGTTTAACTTCTGTTTCTATGTATCTCTTTCTCTATGCAGCACGATAGCCCCCACACATTATTTGTCTTCTGATGCTTGTTTCACATCCTGACTGGCAGCCCAGTGTCTTGGGTGCTTGAGCAGGGAAAGTTCGGATTCCTGAGCTGCGTGCTCATGAGCCCCCGGGAAGACTCCAACCTCCCGTCTGCCCTGTCTCTTTGGAAAGCTTTCCTCGGGGAACTTTGTTCTTGCTCAGAAACAATGTGACCTCCAGAAGTGCCTGGATCCCACTCTGCTCTGGTGCATATGCTCACATGGCTTTTCCCTCACCAGCTTTTCCCATCAATAAGCAGGTTGCATCCTTTGAACACAGACTTTCGGAAACACCTGGAAAAGCAGGTGCTTCTAGAGTGGACGGGAAGGCTTCAGTAGCGGCACAGCCACTGAGAACTTCGTGCATTGGCAGCCAGGCCATCACCAGAAGGAGCACTGTCCATGGGGAGTGCCTTCTTTAGCCAGAGTGTTGGATGGGTTCAAGAGCTAGGGAGTGCCCACTGGAGAGACGCTGGAACATAGGCACAGGACACTTGCACTATACAGGTCCCATTGTTTTGCTTTTAAGGTGACGGCTCCTCTGACTTCTTGACGAAGGACAAGGAGCCTAGGCCAGAAGTCCATCTGACATGCTACCATACCCCAGCCATGGACCATAGGGCCATTAGGTAGCTTCTCTAGGGTGTAGTGGAAGGAGGTGGACAGGAGGCTCTGCATGCATCCTTGGTGGCTGCCTTCCCCACTCCTTCCTACTCTGGTTTGGCTTCCATAGAGCAGGTCGTACTTGAAAACACTGAAATATTCTGCCTTATACATTAGATTTACGTGGAAACAAACGGATTAGAGACTTGTGCTTCCTGTTTTGTTTTAATAAACTAAATATTGATTTGTTCTGCATCACCACTGTGGAAATGGGTGTAGCTTCTTCTTTAGAGACCAGCCTTCCCTGGGATGGGCAGCATCTTGTTATGACAGCCCGCTATATCATTTTTTCCTGTTATTGTCAAGGCCTACGGATTATGATTTGGAAACTAAGATGATACTGATCTAAAATAATCACCACCTAAAACAAACTCTGAGCTCTTCTCTCTTGCCTTCGTGTTCACCTGCGCCTCCTTCCATGGGTGACTCAAGGAAAAAGAACTTCAGTATTACCTATCCACTAATGATTTATCTTAATTGTGTTAATAGTAGCAATAATAGCTGAAAACAAGAGTTTTTAAAATATGTTAGTCCCTATGCTAAGCATTTGAAATGTATTATCTCACTCCCTTGTAGCGAACTCCAAAAAGCAGAATACTTACCATTGTATACAGGTGAGGGACAGAAGCAGAGAGAAGTTAAGGATGTTATAGAAGGCAAACAGAAAGTGCTTGTCCTAGTTACTTGTTCATTCCTGGGACAGAATACTCAACACCTGGGAGTTAAAGGAGGCGAGGTTTTTTTTGGCTCACAGTTTGTAGAGGTTTCAGTCAGTAGTCGGCTGGTTCCAAGGCAGGGTGGCATGACATAGGGGCATGGCAGAGGAGAAACAGTTCATTACATGTCAGTGAGTAGCACAGCAGGGATCAAGGGAGGAGGAGGGTTACAGAACTCTTCCAGGCCACACCCACAGTGACCCATCTCTTCCCACCAGGCTTCATCTCCCAACATCACACCTAGCTGTAAACCCATTAGTGGACTAATCCAGTATCACACACTCAAGATCCAGTCACCTCCCAAAAGCCCCACCTATAGGTACATGAGGCTTTGGGAGGACATCTCGATATAAACTGCAACAGCACTGGTATTGGCATTTAAGCCCGTGCTGTCCCTTCAGTGTCTGGGCAACACTTACACTCCTGGTGTTCCCTGTAGGTATGATGAGAAGCCAGAAGCTGCTGGGTGATCCTGTAGCCCTTGCAAGTGCCCCCAGCCTGGTTGCTCTGTGGGCCGGGAACAGCCCTCTTTGGGGTTGGCTTCAGGTTCACTGGGCTCCTGGGCCTGCTACAGATATCTTCTCGTTCCACTTCCCTCCATCAGATGATCAGTAATCTGCACTGAATGGAGGCATAGCCACCAAGCATGTGGGTGCAAAGGGCCACATCTGTGAAAGGAAATGGTATCTGCCCCTACTTTTATTACCGGGGTTCATCTGGTAGCTCAGGTGGGGAACATTCCCTAGTGCAGAGCAGACACTGGTGGGTGGTTTTTGCATTGTCTCAGCGATACCCCTCTGTCATGAGGAACTTTGTGACCAATCATTGGCATCTTGGTGTGGATAGAAATGTTGACATCCATGCTTGTGTGGAGGCTGCTTCTGGAATACAGAGGACCCCAAGGTGTCATCCTACCTTCAAATTCACAGTCATCATCAGTGTATCTGTGTCATTTCAATTAGTCGAACAAATAGCTTCACTTTTCTGACTGACTCAGCCCGAGGTGGGGATCTGTGAAGCAGGCCTTCCTCTCTGAGAAAGGCACCTGTGGGAAGGGTGTTGCATGGAGATGCTGGGATGTGTAGGTAGAGGCCCAATCCTTTCCATTAGAGCAACTTGGTGCACAATTGGGGGCCACCCCGGGTGGCCATCCAGGTCCCACCTGCCTGGTCTCCATAGGATTGCTTTTCTTCTCCTTCCACACATATCTGAGGCCCTTCTTCCACTTGTGTTCATACCCCTCCCTCCTGCTTCTCTCTTCTTCTCTTTGTGTAGATTTGTCTGGTCCATGTGAATGAGAATTAACTCCACAAGTACCCCCTTCAGCTCGGTAGTGGAGTGCTTGGCTTGCTTAGCATGCCAGAGGGTCTCTGAGTTTGATCCCCAACACTGAGAAAAAACCAACACAAAACAAAAGAGAAAGACATAAAAGAGAAAAGGAAAGGAATAAGAAGGGAGAGAGTAAGGAAGGAAGGAGAAAAGGAGGGAGGAAGGGAAGGAAGAATGGAGGAGGGAAGGAAAGAAAGGAGGGAAGGAGGAAAAGTCCTTCAGTGAGTGTTGCTTCCCGTCCCTGATTTTGTTATATACACTGAAAAGAGGTAAAAATGTTTAAAGGTTTAGTATCCTGTATCCAAAATACTTGGGACTAACAGATGTTTCTGATTTCAGGGTTGGTTTTTTTTTTTTTTTTTGGAGGGGGTGTTCACTACGTATTGGTAGTTGAATACCCTTAATCCAAAAACTCCAAACTTAGCACTTTAAGACATTTTGGATTTTCAGATTAGGGATACGCAACCTATTCTACTAGAAATACTACTACAATTTCTAAAGTGGCCCAGTCTTTCCTATTGGCTCCCACGAATTGCTGATACAGAGGGACACGGTAAACACGAGCAGAGCCCGAGCACCGCTCCTTGAGGCAGGGCTTGTGAGTAGAGCCTGTGGCTGCCTCGCACGTCTAAAGGGTCCTTACTGCACCGTTAAAAGTCAAAAGTCCCAGCACAAAGATATTTCAGAAAACTGTTGATATCCACAGGAGCGGTTCCTGTCCACTTCTCACCACCAGTTTTTAAAATATTATGGTCCTGTGGCAGAGCAGGTTGGCATTGCAGGCCGGATAGCTTCCAAATGCCTCCCCCCCACCGTGAGCTAATTTCAGTGACACTCAGAACAAGCTCAGGAGTTGGGAGCGCGTGCGGCCGAGTGATTGTGACCGCAGGGGCCTCCGCCCCGGCGCATCAGCAGGCGCTTTTCTCACAACACTGTGCCTTCGAATTGACTTCCTGCACCCTCCTTCCGATGTCTACGCTTAGTCTCTTCTGTGTCCAAAAATGCAGTTTGCTTTCTCTTCCAGACCCATTATTGACTTCGTGTATTTTTTAACTAAAAATTAACCTCCTGACTGGTGCTTTATCTCAACTAATCCATACTGTTGTCATCTACAGTCATTTATTGTGAGAAGCAGTCATAACGGTATGTTAGCAGTCTAACCCAGCATCTGTGGATTTTCTAGTTAAAATTCTGCCCATGCAACCTATAATTCATCCTCCAATCAAACAGTGTTGTCCCTCCATTACGTTTTCTGAGCAGCTTTACCTTTTCTGACCGATCTTTAATTTATGCTAACCTCTCTACTTCAGTATTAATCTTCTCCTGACCTTCTCTTTCCCCTTTCCAGAATTAGCCTACTTGCTGCCCTGTGTCAGAAGGTTATCTGCATGATGTGGCCTGCTGAATATCTCACAGCAGGCCGAGGGGTGCAGTCGCAGGCTTGCTGGCCAGAGGAGCTGCCCAGATACTTTCTGTAGGGAAAGATGGCTGACCCATCACTGGAGCTTGTAAGCACCTAACCCTGCAGCCAGTAAATACGAGTCACTCTAAAGAGATGCCTACAGCTCCTTCTGCCATGCCATTCTAGAGAAGAAAGCTTCTTCAAGGAGGATGACATGTTGCCTACTAAATGCTGTGCAACTGGGATTAAAACAACTGATCTGTGGAAGCACGTGGCCTTTAAAAGAACAGGCTGGGTCTCAGTGCTGAGAGCCCAGGCCGGAATGTGGCATCAGAGTTTGAAGGTGATCTACAATAGCAGCGGTTATCTGCTGGATGCAGACATGGGGGCCAGGGTGAAAATATTACATCAGGATGTGCGGGACTTTAACAGGAGCTCCCCGCCTCCCACACTGACTGCACCTTGGGCACTGCCCATCAGAGGCCAGGCCTAGGATTGTGTCCCTGGGGGAAGGAGGGGTAACCACATTCCCACGGAACCCCCAGGGCAGGCAGGCAGCACTTCAGTCCCATACCCCTTGTTCCACCCAACTACCTGGCACGGCTCTAGGCTGCTGTGCCAGATGGTCACAAGATGGCATGGCTCATAGAACACTGGAATCTACTGAGAGAATAATCGTAGAATTAGAGCCTGGGAAACAGTGATTAAGTCAGCTCCCACTGCTATTCATTCTGAGTACCAGAATTTTACTTTTTATAAGAAGAAGGCAAGGCTGGGGATGTGGCTCACTGGTAGAGCACTTGCCTCGTGTGCACGAGGACCTGGGCTTGAACCCTGATGCTGCAAAAACTAAAATAAATCAAAGAAGGACTATTTTCTGTTGTGGTTGAAAAGGAGTCATGTGATCTAACAAATCTCTCCTAATTTGCCTTTTACTTAGCTCTTCCATGCTCAGCAAATGGATCTGCTAGTTTTCCTCTAGACAAACTGGTTTTCATGTGTGCATGTTTCACAAACGGTCCTTTACAGGCTTCCTTTTATCAGTTGTTTTTTACCTCATTGCTCCTCTCTGTGGCAAGTCGTGGCGCTGTTAGCAAGTCTAACCTGGTCCTTGTCCCTGTCCTTTTCTCCTGGGAATTCTGCATAAAGACCCTGCCTGTCCCTCAAACTTGTCAACAGCTTATTTGGGCTCTCACATTCTACTTGGCTGCTTTATCTTTTCCCCATCCTGGATCAGTGTGTTCAGCATGTTTATGAAAAAAGCCCAATTGTTCACTTTTATCTAGATGTAAATCATTAGTTTCATTTTTTAAAAACAAAAATTTGATCTCTTCTTTTTTTCTCAGCGGTATTAGAAAGCATGTTCTTGTCTTTGAAACCATAGGAGTCAGTTAGCACATATTTTATATGGCAAGGGGCGCCGCACAGCAAAGCTAACAGAGTATGCACGTGAGATATCCTGCCCAAGGGAGGGATTTACCAGAACTTTCTCCCCGTGGGGTCCACACATGCCTGTCAGAGCCTGGCTCAGGCTAGGTTCAAAATAGGTATTTGTTAAATAAATGCTTTATAGTTTTCTGTGGCATATGGGCTGTACTTTAAAATAGAGTATTTAAAATTTTCCCAGTAACCCGTGTTTCCTTAAATTGGGATTTTGGTGTATTGTGCAACTAGGAAAAAGTTTCACCTGCAATGCTCAGCCATTTTGATTAGTTCTGCAAAGTTAAGGTGAGAGCATTTTGTATGGAGAAGAAAACTGACCCCATTACATCTGCAGGAAAGTCATCGTTTATATTCTTTTTTTTTTTTTTTTTTTTTTTATTTTAAAGAGAAGAAAAAACAAAACAAATCAAAAGAAGAACAAATTTTCAAACAAACATAATAGGAGGTTAACAATGGTTAATACATTACGTATTACTATCTTTAAGTTAGTTATTCAGGACACCAGACATTAGCATTCAATTGTCCAAACATTATTGGCACAAACCTTACTCTTCAATGAACTAAGTAAAAATGGTAGTGTATCTATCTTAACCATCTTATATATATATATATATATACAATTTTTTTTCCCTTTCCCTTCTTTCTTTTCCCTATTCCAGTCTCTCTTTCCTTTTGACCAGTTTCTTTTTGATTCACCATGTCTATTGTACATTTTGGATCTTATTTACTCTTTCAGTTTCTCATACTAGAGAGATAATACGATGCTTACACATGTGCTTCTGGTTTATTTCACTTATGAGTATTTTCTCGAGTTGCATCCATTTACCTATAAAAGTCTCCAGTTTATCCTTCTTTATGGCTGAATAGTACTCCATTGTATAAAAATACCACATCTTTCTTATCCATTCCTCAGTTGATGGGCATTTGGGTTGTTTCCAAGATCTGGCTATTACAAATTGTGCTGCTATAAACATGGGTGCACATATATCGCTGTGGTACGATGTTTTTAATTCTTCTGGGAAGATGCCCAGAAGGGGAATAGCTGGGTCAAATGGGACCTCCAACCCTAGTTTTCTGAGGAATCTCCACACTGACTTCCACAGTGGCTGTACCAGTCGACACTCCCACCAACAGTGAAGAAGGGTTCCTTTTTCCCCACAGCCCCTCCAGCATTTGTTATTAGTTGATTTCTTAATAGTAGCCATTCTTTCTGGGGTGAGATGGTATCTCAGTGTTGTTTTAATTTGCATCTCTCGAATGACTAGTGATGTTGCACATTTTTTTGTATATTTATTTGCCATTAGTATTTCTTCATCTGAGAAATGTGTATTCATCTCAGATGCCCATTTTTGGAGTGGGTCTTTAAATTTGGGAGGTCTGATTTTTTTGAGTTCTTTATATGTTCTCGATAGTAATCCTTTGTCTGAGGAACAGCTGGCAAACATTTTTTCCCACATTGTGGGTTGTCTCTTCACTCTGTTGGTGGTTTCTCTTGCTGTGCAAAAGCTTTTTAATAAGATGAGATCCCAGTTATTGATTCTTTGGGATAGTTCCCGTGCGGTTGAGTTTTTATTCATAAAGTCTTTGCCTACACCAATGTCTCCAAGGGTTTTACCTATCCTACCTTCCAGCAGATTTAATGTTTCTGTTTTAATATTTAGATCTCTGATCCATTTTGAATTTAGTTTAGTGCATGGTGAAAGATATGGATCTAGTTTTAATCTTCGGCATGTGTAGAGCCAGTTTTTCCAGCACCATTTATTAAAGAGGCTATCTTTCTTCCAGCGAATGTGTTTGGCACCTTTGTCAAAGATAAGGTGGCTTAGTATGTCTGGGGTTGTTTCAGCATCTTCTAATCTGTTCCATTGATCTTCAGGTCTGTTTTTTTGCCAGTACCACACTGTTTTTTATCACAGTAGCTTTATAGTATAATTTCAAGTCGGGGATAGTGATGCCCCCTGCCTTGCCTTTGTTGCCCAGAATTGCCTTTGCTATTCTAGGTCTCTTCTGATTCCAAATGAATTTTAGGATTGTTTTCTCTAATTCTGTGAGATATGCTGTTGGAATTTTGATTGGAATTGCATTAAATCTGTATAACAATTTTGGAAGTATGGCCATTTTCACTATATTGGTTCTTCCTATCCAGGAGCAAGGGATATCTTTCCATTTTCTGATATCCTCTTCAATCTCCTTTTTCAGAGTACTGTAGTTTTCAGTATAGAGGTCTTTTACATCCTTCGTGAGGTTGATTCCTAGGTATTTCATTTTTTTGGATGTTATTGTGAAAGGTATTGTTTCCCTAATTTCTCTTTCAGTAAGTTTGTTATTTGTGTACAGGAAGGCTATTGACTTTTGAGTATTGACTTTGTATCCAGCTACACTACTGAATTTGCTTATTAAATCTAGCAGTTTTTTAGTGGAGTTTTTGGGGTCTTCTGTGTAGAGTATCATGTCATCTGCAAATAATGATAATTTAACTTCTTCCTTTCCAATCATTATTCCTTTTATTTCTTTCTCTTGTCTAATCGCTCTGGCTAAAGTTTCCAGAACTATGTTGAATAAGAGTGGGGACAGTGGACATCCTTGTCTTGTTCCTGATTTTAGAGGGAAGGCTTTCAGTTTTTGGCCATTTAGTATAATATTGGCTGTTGGTTTGTCATAGATAGCTTTTACCAGATTGAGATAAAGACCCTCTATTCCAATTTTCTGTAGGGTTTTTATCATGAAAAGGTGCTGGACTTTGTCAAAAGCTTTTTCTGCATCTATTGAGATGATCATGTGATTTTTGTCTTTGGTTCTGTTAATATGCTGTATTACATTTATTGATTTACGTATGTTGAACCATCCCTGCATCCCTGGGATGAATCCAACTTGGTCATGGTGTATAATCTTCTTGATGATTTGTTGGATTCTGTTTGCCAGTATCTTATTAAGGATTTTTGCATCTATGTTCATTAGGGAGATTGGCCTGTAGTTCTCTTTCTTAGTTGGGTCCTTCTCTGGTTTTGGTATCAGGGTAATGCTTGCTTCCAGGAATGAATTTGGGAGTATTGCTTCCCTTTCAATTTCATTGAAAAGTTTGAGAAGTAGGGGCGTTAGGTCTTCTCTAAATTTCTTGTAGAATTCGGCAGTGAATCCATCAGGGCCTGGGCTTTTCTTTGTTGGGAGGTTTTTAATTACATCTTCAATTTCGTTGGCTGATATTGGTTTATTTAGGATTTTTAAATCTTCTTGATTCAGCTTTGGTAATTCATACGAATCTAGGAATCTGTCCATTTCTTCTGCATTTTCCATCTTAGTAGAATATAAATTTTCAAAATAGGTATAGATGATCTTCTGGATTTCTGCAGGGTCTGTCGTGATATCACCCTTTTCATTTTCAATTGCATGGATTTGAGTCTTTTCTTTTCTTTTTTTAATAAGGTTGGATAAGGGTTTGTCAATCTTATTTATTCTTTCAAAGAACCAACTTTTTGCTTCATTGATTCTTTGTATTGTTTTTTTATTCTCCAATACGTTAATTTCTGCTCTGATCTTTATAATTTCCTCCCTTGTATGGGCTTTTGGCTTAACCTGCTCTTCTTTTTCTAGAAGCTCGAGGTTCACCCTTAAGTTGTTTATTTGCGCTTGCTCTATTTTCCTGATATAAGTGTTTAATGCTATAAATTTCCCTCTTAGGACTGCTTTCATTGTATCCCATAAGTTCCGGTATGTTGTACTGTCATTATCATTCAGTTGTAGAAAGTGACTAATTTCTTCTTTAATTTCATCTGTGACCCATTGGTTGTTCAGGAGGATGCTGTTTAATTTCCATGTGTTTAGGGAGTTTTTGTGGGATCTTTTGCCATTGATTTCCAATTTCATTGCACTATGGTCTGATAATATGCATGGGATAATTTCAATTCCTTTGCATTTACTTAAGCAGGTTTTATGAGCTAGTATGTGGTCTATTTTGGAGAACGTCCCATGTGCAGCTGAGAAAAATGTGTATTCTGATGTTGTGGGATGGAACACTCTGTAGACATCTACTAAGTCCATTTGTTCAAAAGTTTGGTTCAGTTCTACTATTTCATTATTGATTTTCTGTCCAGTTGATCTATCTTTTTGTGACAGTGGAGTATTGAGATCTCCCAATATAATTGTATTAGTGCTTATTTGATTTTTCATGTCCTTTAGTACTTGTTTTATATAGCTGGGTGCATTGGTATTTGATGCATATATATTTATGATCGTTATCTCTTCCTCTTGGATTGTTCCCTTTACAAGGATGTAATGACCGTCTTTATCTCTCTGAATCCTTCTTGGCTTGAAGTTCACTTTGTCTGCAAAAAGAATAGCTACCCCTGCTTTTTTCTGGGTTCCTGTGGCATGGAGTATTGTTTTCCATCCTTTGACTTTCAGTCTATGAATTTCTTTCTGAATTAAATGTGTTTCTTGTATACAGCATATTGTTGGATCTTGCTTCTTGATCCATTTCGCCAGTCTGTGCCTTTTGATTGGTGAATTGAGACCGTTAACATTGATGGTTAAAACTGATATGTATTGACTTGTCATGATATTTTCCTGTTGTTGGTTCCCACTCTTTGTTTTTCCGCTTTCTGGCTATTTAATTATTTGCCCTGCCTGGTGGATTCCTTCTGTTGGGGTTCCTATCTCTTTCTAGAATGTCCTTCAGAACGTTTTGGAGTGCTGGTTTGGTGGTCATAAATTTTCTCAGATGTTCTTTGTCATGAAAGTATTTTATTTCTCCATCAATTTTGAAAGATAGTTTTGCAGGGTACATCAATCTGGGCTGAAAATTATTTTCCTTTAGAGCTTGCAATACATCATTCCAAGCTCTTCTTGAATTGAGGGTTTGTGCTGAAAAGTCAGCTGTGATTCTGATGGGTTTTCCTTCATAGGTGATTTGTCTCTTCTCCCTAACAGCTTTTAAGATTCTGCCCTTCTGTTGAATTTCTGGGATCTTGACTATAATATGTCTGGCTGAAGTTTTTTTTTGATCATGTCTAGTTGGTGTTCTAAAAGCTTCACTTATAGGGGTGTCAAATTCCTTTTCTCTTCCAGGAAAGTTCTCCCTGATTATGTCTTTGAACAAGGTTTTAATGTCGTTGATGCTATCTCCTGCTTTTTCATTTATTCCAATTATTCTTAAGTTGTTTATCTTTGAGTCATCTAGCAGCTGCTGAATTGATTTTTCATGGTCCCTTGCTATTTTTAAGAATTTTTCCATTTCATGATCACTAATTGCAAGCCTGTCTTCTATATCTGAGATCCTGTCCTCGCATTGGCTTATTCTGCTACAAATACTTTCAATGGAATTTTTTATCTCTTGGATATCTGCTTGAATCTGCCTTATAGATTCCATTTCTTTCCTATGCTGAGCATTCATGGTTTCTATAGTTTTCTTAAGTTCATCTATTTTTTTGTCTGTATCAGCTATAGTGTCCTTAAGCATGGTCTTCATTGTAGACATTATCTCTGCAGTTATCTGTGAGATTATTTCTGTTTTAATTTTTTCCAGAACCTCATTCAGTTGCTTTGTTGTTACCACTTCAGATAGGCCAGGTGGGTGGCTTTCGGATTGTCCCACCTCGTTGCTCCCTAGGTTTGCCTTTGGTGAATTGGATGTGTGTGGTTGCATCTTGTTTAAGTGTCGTCTCATTTTTTCTTTCTTTAATTCCTGGGGTGATGTTTGCAAATTACCTATAGTAGGTTACTTTATTGCTAGTGTTTAAGATCTTTAGAAGATGACTACTTCTCTGCAGTATCTTCCAAGTGGAGCTTGCTTTTAGGTTTTGAGCTTTCTGCCAGATCCTACCTCTTCAATTCGTTGGGTATGCGAAGTTGCTACCTGTTTGGCCCAGTCCTTGATTCTTTGGTACTGTGCCACTGTATTTTCTGTGTCCCTTAGTCAATCTCAATCATGAAATATCAGGAAGGAAAGATGTTTAGAACAATTATTTCACATTTGGCTATAATGTTAACTAAAGCATCAAACACAGCCTAGAAAATGACAGACTGAGCTAACCAGTTATTTACCACTTTTAGCTGTATAGAGTTGCGGTTATATAACAAAATCTAAAACACACCAGAAAAATTATATGCAGTATACAAGTCCTATGTATGTCAATTTTTCCTTGAGGAGTTTAAATTTAAGATGAGTTAAGGAGGAAATAGAGTATTGGGAGAAGAGGAAGGAATTAGATGTAAGGTTAGAGGACCAAGAGGGATCCCACTAAAATTGGGACACTAGTGCAGAGGACAGGTGGTAAAAAGAGAAGGAAGGGATAAAAGGAAGAACAGATCACAACCACAATCACAAAGAAGTTAGAGGCGCTGTTTACACTCATATAAAAAACCAGAGAGAATAATGAAGGAAAGAGCAAATACACATACAGAAACAAAAACAAAGATAAAAACAATAAAACAGACAGATCAAAAATAAAACCCCACCAAAAAACAAAACAAAACAAAACAAAAACAAAAAAAACCCTTCGCCAGAACAAAAAAAACAAATCAGTGAGAAAAAAAATAAAAATAAAAATAAAAAATAAAAATAAAAATAAAAAATATAAAATGAATCAGTTCCAGGTGTTGACTCTGTTGTAGGCAGGTACCTTGTGACAAAGTCCTGTTCTGTGCAGGTCCGTCCCAGTAAGCCAGGAGCGCCCTCTGGCGGGTGGTGAGCAGAGGCGCGTACTTTCAGGCAGAGACCAGTCTAGCTCGCCTCCGCTCTCGCCGCCCTTTCACGATCCCTGGGCCTGAGAGGCTCAGCGTGCTGTCCGGAGCGCGGGTTCCCTGCACTGGTTCCCGCCGCTCTGGTTTTTCGCCACGCCCCCCACAATGGCGCCGGGCCAGTCGCTCTCTGGCGCGGGGCAGGTGTGGCTGAGAGTCCAGTCTCGTTCGCCCGCTGACCTCAGCACACTTTCGTGGGCTCAATTGAGAGGCCCTGTGCTGCCCTGTCCGGAGCACAAGTTCCCAGAGCAGTTTCCGAGCCGCTCTGAGTTTCGCCACACCCCCCACAATGGCGCCCGGCCGGTCGCTCTCTGGCGCGGGGCAGCTGTGGCTGAGAGACACTCACCGCCGGTCAGCGCCGTTCTCCGCCGCTCCCCTGCCCCGCCGCTGTCTCAGGATCCTCCGTGGGGGCTCCCTGGGCGCCAGCTGCCACCGTGGGTCCGTAGAATTGAGCCTCCGCCGGCGCTCCAACTCCCGGGGTATTAGAAGGTGCGCGGGCGCGGTCTGCTCCTTCTTTCCGTCTTCTTTGTTGGAAGTCACCCGTCACTGGTGCCGGGGGTCCCAGATTGCGCTTCAGAACTTTTCTGGGTTTCGGGGAGGCATCTCCCCCCCTCCTGCGCTTTCTGGGTCGCTATATTCCCGTGTTCCAATGGTAACTTTTAGAGAGAGTTTTGCTGCCTGCTTCTTACTCATCCGCCATCTTGAGGTCTCTCCATCGTTTATATTCTTGTCCTCCTTATGTCATTTTTTATCTGTCTGCTCATCATGCTCAGGGCATGCATGCCACAAACAGCACCTCAGGATTCCAGCCACCCCTCTAAGGACAGCACACAGTCACTGTGATACCCATGATCGTTGAAAGCACGAGCCATGCCCCAGTGCCTCTTCTCCAGGAAGTCCACGCCAGAAAACAGTTGCGACTCAGAAATAAGAATGGCGCTAAATGAGGTCTGCAGCACAGGGGGCTGCTCACCATGGGCTTAAGAACAGAGATAAGAAAGTAGGTTGTTTCTGGCGCAAAGCGTTGGCCACATCCTCCCTCATGATTTACTATATTTTCCTCTTTACCAATTCAATCTATGACAGTTGCAGTGTCTTAAGTTAGAGTTTTTCAATCTTGTCCTAGAGTCTAACGCTCTGTAGCCAAGTAGGTACTGAAGGGTTTTAAATGCTTCGTCGTCTTCAGGTTTTCATGCTGCGGACAGCGTGCAGGAGTCCCTCACCGAAGGGATGGCAGCTTCCAGGCTGAAGGCCGGCTCACCCGGGTGGGTGGGTGTGCGTGGGGGCTAGGAGTGGTGGCTTCCAAAGTGATGACTCCTTACACAACCTGACCCAAGAAGTTCTCTGTTTAGCCTTAGAAACCCAAAGTACCCAAAAATGTGATTTTGATACCAACAAAAGCAACAAGGAAATCGTGGCCGCCTCCCATGCCCAGGGTTGACAGCTTGCACTAAATGCGAGTACTACATGCAGAAGCATCCAGGCCGTCCTGTGGCCTTGCTTTGCCTCAAAATGATTTAAGATATTTTCCACCTATAACTACGCCATGCTGTAAGTGCCGGCTTTGTATGTTATTTAGAAGTTACCCTCACTTTCTAAGGCAAAGAATTCCAAAATGAGACTAGTAACATTAAAGGGGTTGGGGAGGTGGCTCAGTGGTAGAACACGTGCCTAGCATGTGCAAGGGTCTGGGTTCCATCCCCAGCAATACAAAAAAGAAAAAAAAAATAGTAATATTAATAATAATGTAACTTTTCACGGGGGGCTTCTTGCAGATGTTTTGGAATGGTTCCCCTCAGCCCAGCTCTTGCCCAGGCCATCATGCCACATTGCATAGGACCAGTGGCTTTGGAGCGTCTCGCCGCCTTGGAGTCTGTACTCTGCCCTCCCACCAGCTGAAAAGCGGGCTGCATTGTAGAAGTTATTTGAAACTCCACACTGTGGCAGAGTGACTCTTAAGCACATGAAAAAAAGGACCTTGAAAAAGGACCTTACCAATCATCAAAGAAATTCAAATTAAAATAATGAAAAGTTATTTTTATTCATCTAATAAAGAAAAAACAATAAGTAGGGATGAAAACATTCAGACCAGCTGTCCTCTGAGTGACAGATGGGACTATAAATTGGAACGATTTTTCTGAGGTCCACTTGCTGATGTGCACCATGATCTCTGTGGTAAGGATTACATAAATAGGAGAACCCTAACTTACCCTAAATAGATTCTGCATTAAGTGTTTCTCAAAGTCTGTTGCAGTGGATTTATGTAAATGTCCCACATTGGCACAAAGGTTACATAAATCACATATGTGTGTATATGTACACACAAATATGTATTTTTATATATATACACATATGTATGTATCATGGAATACTGTTTATCCTTAAAAGTCAAGCACTTGAGGGATTGGAAGAAGCATTGAAAAAAGGAAAATGCACTGATTATGTTCACTCTTCTCGGATTAGAATTCTGTCCCAGCTTCTTACAAACTAATTTTGGAAAGTTGATTTGTCTATCTGTGCCTCTGTTTCCTTTCTTTCCTTATCAGAGGGGTAAGTTTAAATGAAATAACTCATTTGACGTGCTTAGCACACTACCTGACATGGCCTAAGTGACCAATGTTAGTGTTAAGCAAGTTACTTCTATGCCTCAGTTTCCTCCTCTGTAAAATGGAACAACGGTCATTCTTCCCCAAGAGGGATATTGGTGAATCAAAGTGAGGTGGTGGACAGAGGCCCCGAGTGTGGACCTGGCACTTAGCACCCAATGTCTGAGTGTCACATGTGTTGGGACATAGATGCCTGGGAGAATGCTAAGGCAATTTGAAGATCACACACACACCAGCAGGTACACATTAAAGTGATTAGCTCTGAGTAGGGAGCTTACAGGTAATTTTTGGTTTTGGTACTTTCCTATATTCTTTCAACATTTGTTGTCAACAGTGAATATATTTTACTTTAATAATTTGCAAAAACAATGATTTCAGAGTTGAAACATGCTTCTACTGAGCCTGTGCTTAGATGGCTAAGTCTCGCGGGCTTGCCCCAGTCAGTGGTTTTCTGTGTCGTAGCCCTGGAGTCTGGCCGTGTGCGGGTGGTGTCTTCATTCATTCACAGTGTGACAGTGCTCTTCAGATACTTCCTTCACTTGCACTAGAACAGTGACCTAACCCCTGGGGTGCATGCTAGAGTCCCTGGGGAGGTTGTAGAATATGCCCGCATTGGGCTCTCCAGACCAGTCAAACCAAATTCCCCGGGAGTGGAGCCTGGTGTCTGTGTTTTTTGAGGGCTGACAGGGACATCCTGTGTAGAACAGGTAGTGCCCAGCAGCTGCTCCATAGGGCCTTTCCTGCCTCCCGTGAGCAGATGCCCCTCCTCTGGTCAGTCTCAGGGCCAGTCCTAGCAGTGTTTCCTAGCCATCTGGAAGAATCCCTGGAGAGCTTGGGGCCAGACAGAACTCGTGGGGAGAGACTGGATGCTACGTATGCAGTCGTGCGTCACTTAGTGGCAGGGCCACATTTGGGGAGGTTCATCAGGAGGCGATTTTGACACAGGTGGCACACGTGGTCAGTGGATGTGAAGCTGAATACAGAAAGTATGAGGCGCTGCGAGTACAGCGCAGTGTGCTGTCTTACAGTCAGTCTGTTTGAAGAAAATACAGGACATGTGAGAAAGGCGGTATGGTACATACATAGATGCATGGCACAGTCACTGGTTAGCACATCCAGTGTGATGTCCGCATAGTCACATGTGGTACAGGACCAGCTGGGCAGTGGGTATGTTTTCATCAGCCTCGCCACAAGTAACGAGTTACACCATGATGTTACAATGGCTGTGAGGTCAGTAAGTGTCAGGGATTTTCCAGCTCCATTATAATCTGAAGGGACCATTGTCATACACGTAGTCTGCTGCTGGCTGAAGTGTAGTTGTGGGATGTGTCCTGCTGCACACTGGGAACACCTAGGGGAACCTGGAGGGATTTTCATGTCCAGGATTCTAACATAACACGCCCAGGGTACAGCTGGGACCACTGGGATTTTTAAGGTACTGCAGATTTGGATGTGGTTGACAACCATCAGCAGAGTAAAGTCCCAGGGCCTGCAGCATCCCCACTGGAAACCTGTTAGAGATGCAAAATATGGAGCCCTGTCCAGTCACAGTGAGTCCGAGACTCAGCGTAGCACTCGGCAGTCTTCGTCTTAGGAACCTCTCAGTGATGCCAACGCTCACAGAAGTTTAGGGGTCACTGCTGTCAAAAGTGGCTTCCACTAGGTCAGACTGAGCCAGGCCTGTACTGCACGTGATCCAGGACCACTCTGTGAATATCCTTAGACCCTTGGGTGCTTTAAAGTTGTAAGGACCTTGGTATCTCTAGAATACAACCAGCATCCCTGGTGATCCTGTGGGCAGCCTGGTGCTGCCATTCCTAAGCCTTTGATGGCAAAACATATGGCTGTTTTCCAGCCATAATGAGTGGGACTTGTTTTCCTTAAGGTTGGCAAATAGTGTGGGAACCAATTTTTCAAAGGTGCTGACCTAAGTTTGACCTGAAAGACCAGTCACAGCAGCAAGAAGGGCACATTTCTTCTGTGAATCACATCCATGCCTCTTTTTGTTTTGTAGGTTTTATAATCAACCTGCCTTAGCATGGTCTTCTCAGTCCCAGATCGGTAACGACCAGGCCTGTTGGAGAAGAGGTCAGAATGCCAGCAGTGTGCTGGGCCCACAGGATCGGGATGACCTGGAGGTCAGAGGAATGGCCCAAGCCCGCAGTCTGCCCATGCACATGAGGGAGGGTCTGTGGGATGTTGGAGGAAGGACAGAGCATGTGATGAAGAAAGTAGTTTGGGAAGAAGAGCCAAGGATGTCGGGTCCTGCCAAGTGGCAGAATGTAAGCCTCGAAAGCTGGAACCAGCCAAGGAAGTTGGGGAGGCAGATGTCTGATGGTGATGGGGAGAAACTGTTTCAAGATCAGTACCCATTCACTCAAGGAGAGCATGCACTGACTTCTCAGAACAAAAGGAAATCCCAGTCGTTACCTCGAGTTCTTTCCCCTGAGAGCCTGAGTTACATGGAAATTCCCATTCCGCTAAATGATGGACATTTACCAGGCATTCCCAAAGTGCCCCCGTATCCTCCCAGTTGTGCACCCCATTCAGCATCCACCAAAAACCCCGAGAAGGCTGGCTCCTCGGCCCCCTTCCCCCGACCTAAGTTTGGGAGACCCCTCAAGCCTCTGTACAGCTCACACCCACAGCCCAGGGGCGGGCAACAGGGCAACCTTCAGGACAGCCAGCAGATGGACCTGCATGGTTCCTGCTTGACCAGAACCAGCAACCCCAGGCATGAGCCCAGTGCACCCGACTATGGCTTGGAGCCCCCAGTTTATGTGCCTCCGCCTTCATACAGGTCGCCCCCCCAGCACATCCCAAACCCCTACCTGGAAGATCCGGTGCCCACACACGTGAGTGGTGGCCATGGCCCACAGCACCAGCCCACCGAAAAGCCTGGGGCCAGTGATCCACTTCCTCCTGGCCTCCTCAGAACCGGGAGTGAATATGGTGCGAGCCCAGGCTCTCCCCGAAGTCTCCCTCCACACCCTCATCCTGTCGCCACCTTTGAAGGCTCTGTTCAGTACATTCCCTTTGATGATCCACGGATCCGCCATATCAAGCTAGCTCAGCCTCTGGGTTTCTGTGAAGAAGTGAAGCCTGATGATAGATACTATGACGCTTGTCCTGCTCCTGCCCCGGAGCCAGCTCAGGAGAAAAGGCACTGTGACGGTGCCATTCTGAATGCACAGAGCCTGACACCCCTACTGGGGACTGAGAGGGGACCGGCCTTTGTCGACCCTGGCCCACAGTGGCTCTGGGGCCAGCTCCTGGGGGATGGAGAAAATGCAGGCTTCCCTGACCAAAGAGAACACTGTGTTGTGAGAGGACAGCAGGCCTCAGGGGAAGGCAGCCAGCGTGGCCATGCAGGGGGCCACGTTTCCTCCCCAGACCCACAAGGCAGTGAGAGGACCTGCGAAACCCGGACCAAGCTCAGAATGTTTGAAACTGGGATGCAGACCAAGAAAAGTTCAAAGAAAAAAACGAATGAGACTATATTTTGTTTGGTTTCCATCCCAGTTAAATCAGAATCCCATCTGCCAGAGATAGATACGAACAACAATGACTTAAAACAGAGTGCCGATAAAAAGCCCGGGTTTGATAAGAGCCTAGCCTTGCAAGAACAAAGTCTGCTAAGCATGTCTTCCACTGACCTGGAGCTGCAAGCACTCACAGGAAGCATGGCTGGGAAAACAGAGTTCCCAAAGCAAGATCTGGGGGAACCAGAAGGAGACAAACAAACAGATGACCTCAGATTCATCCACCTTGCAAAACACAGAGAGCTCAAGTACTCTGGCTCATGGCCAGGGCACCAGTACCGGGACCAGCAAACACAAACCAGCTTCCCCGAAGAATCTAAAAGCTCACAGCTTCTCCCTGCTTCGACGCTGGGCGAGTTGAGTAACACAGCCCCAACCCCAAAATGTTTAGACCCCACTGACATGCATGTGCCATTCGGGCCCAGTGACCAAAAACAGAAGGCTTATGCTCCTAACCTAAAGGGCCAGATGTCCCTCAGCCCATCCAGTAACAGTGCTTTTTCAAGGACTTCCCCATCTACCAATCAGGCACCTGTGCTGAAAGCTGGCCAGAGTCAGCCCTGCCTGGATGTCCGTGGACAGGGAGCCAGCCCTGTCCCCAAACCGGAGGTAGTGAAGGGGGAGCCCACAGCAGGCCCCTGCAACAGTAAGCAGCTGTTTGGTCAGTTTCTTCTGAAACCAGTTAGCCGGCGCCCCTGGGATCTGATCAGTCAGCTGGAAAGCTTTAACAAGGAGCTTCAAGAAGAGGAAGACAGCCCTGATGGTAGCAGTGGCAGCAGCAGTGAGGAAAATGAGATAGAACGACAGGAAGACTATGTTGGTTCTAGGCCATGGAATTGGGGCTTCTGCGAGGACAGCCAGGAAAAGAGAGTCAAGCCGCAGCTGAGGGAGTTGGTGCTGGAAGACCCAGGATGTTGGTCAGGAAACTGGAAAAGTAAGTCTGAGAGCTGGGGCGAGGAGCTAAAGGCTGGCCACCTGCCTGCTCGTCCTCAGTCCCCTGGCTTCTCACAGGTGGAAGACAGCAGAGGTAACCCTTTTGGGTCAGCAGATGGAAATTTGGTGACAGAGAAGCAGAAGCAGGAGATTGTAAATGGAATAGATGAGCTCGCAGTCAGCCCAGATCCTATGAAAAGAGTGATATCTTTGAGACCGAGTGACACAAAACCGGTTTCCCCTTCCTGGCTGGCTGAACCAAGGGAGCCAGCAGAAAGTGAGAAGCTCGCTGATGCTTTAGGTTCTGTGCAGCTGAGCAGAGCGGTTCCTCTGGAGGTTGACAGTGCTGAGGAGAGGAGCACAGGGGTCCCGCTGACCCTTACCAACAAAAGCCGAGGCCTCTCTGCACCAGACTTGCGGTCCGTTGGGCTCATAATGAGACCCGAGACGAGTGACAGTGAGTTAGACAGGCCTCTGGGTGAGGGGAGTGCAGTAGAAATCCCCCCAAGCGAGTCGCTGCAGGCGAGGGCGGCAAGGATCCTGGGCATCGAGGTGGCCATGGAGTCCCTGCTGCCGGGCACCAGGACAGCAGGACCGAGCCAGTCACCTGAGCCTGAAGCAAGTGCCTCCAGCCTGGAGCCACCCAGGGAAGAGTCCTTGCCCAGCTCAGCAACATCATTTGGCCCCACAGTGACCACAGATGCCTTCTATGGCAGGAGGAAGTGTGGCTGGACCCAGAGCCCCCTCTTTGTGGGGGAAAGGGCCCCCCAGGCTTCCGAGCACTCAGCTGTGGACGGGGCCCTTGCCAGCCAAGACACCAGACCCGAGCCTCAGCTTGGCCACCCAGAGTCCAAGTCTTTGGCGCAAAAGCTTGTGGGGCCAAAACCACCTTTCAGGTCCACATTGTTTCATGTTATAGAAAGGACCCCAAGTGCATCAGGCTTGGAAAAGAGGCTCAGAAGCCCTTCCAAAGTGATTGAAAGTTTGCAAGAGAAACTGGCGTCCCCCCCAAGGAGGGCGGACCCCGACCGCCTGATCAGAATGAAAGAGGTGAGCTCGGTGTCGCGCATGCGGAGTCTGAGCTTCAGGAACACAGAGTCCACTGAGGAGGCCGAGGAACCGAAGGCCGAGAGGGGCCAGGCCTGGCAGCCTGGGGGCCCCAGGTCCCTGAGTGGGGCAGACCGGGCCTGGAGAGTCGGGCATCCGCCCTCCATCTCCCAGGGCATCATCACTTGGGAAGACAGTGGGCACGTGGCAGCCCGGAGGGAGAAGAGCAAGAGTCAAGACTTCTGGTGCCCAGGTGAGGAGTCAGGCGGAGGGCAGGTGGTCGGTGTTAATGTGGAACTCACAGACCTAACCCAGTTGAGGGCAGGCGGCTCGTGTCCCTCTGCATTTTTGCAAAATAGAAAGTTGACTCTGTAAACTGTTTCATCAAAAGATTCTTCATTTTTAAAGAATTACCCAGAAGCTTTCCTTAAAAATTAAGATTTGTCACATATTTTAAAGGATTATATCTTTGTAGACACTATATAAACAACTATAAAAAATTACCTACCGAAAACAATAATAAAGGTGAAACAGTATTCTAGGATTGCTGCAGGCACTTTGATAAATCTTGTTGGAGACCATAGCATTTACACTTGTTTTCTCCTCCTAAGGTTTTAGGTATTCACCCAAAATAAGTTCATTGCTGTCTATTAATTTATTAAGAAAAGGTGTACCAGGTTGATTCAATAAACTGTCAGTCCTATTATCCTGTCTTACGTTTGCACCTTCTGAAATTCTTCTCTGCCTTGTTTTTTTTTTTTTTTTTTTTGTGGGTACCGGGGGTCGACCTCAGGACCTCGCGCGCCAACAGGCACCCGTGCCACTGAGCGATATCACCGGCCCCTTTTTCGTATGTGGGATCCGGGAGTCGAACTCAGGCCCTCGCGCTTGCAAGGCAGGTGCTTACGCTGCTGAGCCATCTCACCGGCCCCTCTGCCTTGTTTTTTCTGTTTTTACTATCACACCATTTATGAAACTTTAAAAGATTTAGCAGACTGAATTAATAGTCTACCCTTTCTCAACAGCTCACTCCAAAACTCACACACTGTCTTAGTCCATTTCTGTTTCTATAACAGAATACCTGAGACTGGATGATTTTTAGAAAAAGATTTATTTTGGCTTCCAGTTCTGAAGGCTGAGAAGTTCAAAATTGGGCAGCCACATCTAGTGAGGACTTTGTGCTGCTTCATAACATGGTAGAAAAAGCAGGTCAAGCAGGGGCATGAAGAGAAGTACGTATGTGAGAGACGGAGGGAGGTGCCAGGCTGGCTTACAACAGCACGCTCTCAGATCCTCCCACAATCTCAGAACCACATTAGTCTATCCTCAAGAGCTCATCACCTCTTAAAGGCCTCATCACTTTTCCATACTTTTTACTGGAGACCACGCCAAGATGAGTTTTTTTTTTTTTTTTTTTTTTTGGTGGGTACCGGGGGGTCGACCTCAGGACCTCGCGCACCAGGAGGCGCCCGTGCCGCTGAGCGATATCACCAGCCCCTTTTTCGTATGTGGGTTCCGGGAGTCGAACTCGGGCCTTCGTGCTTGCAAGGCAGGCGCTTAAGCCGCTGAGCCGTCTCACCAGCCCCAAGATGAGTTTTGATGATGACAAACCATAGTCAAGCGATGATGCCCTCCAACTGTGTTTCTTCATGTCCCCTAAGTTTTTTGTCTTTTTGAGACAGAGTCTTGCTCTGTAGCCCAGGCTGGCCTCGAACTCGCGGCGATCCTCCTGCCTTAACCACCCAAGTGCTGGGATTATAGTTGTGTGCTACCATGCCCAGCATGTCCCTAAGTTTTGATTGCTAAACCTCAGGGAAGGCTCTTGTAGGTCTCTGGGCTCTTTGTTCTCTTATCATAACACATTTCTGGAGCCTTCTCTGATTCGTGAAACCACAAGGCAGGTTCCCAGTGACAGTAGCAGTGATTCTGTCCAAACTCAATTCTACCTTTTCGGCTCTGACAAAAACGGGGTCAGAGAATTCTTGGAATCTCTGGGCATTATCTTTAGAGACTGGGAATTAATCAGTTATACATCTTAGAAATGACCAGGAGTTGAGAGAAATATCCAAAGGTCTGCATCACAAACCTCAGACCGGAAGTGAGTTATATCCTGTAGCTGGGGCCTTTGTAGAGTAAGGAGGAGCTGCACCTCCTGGCCAGGCTCTGCATCGTCCTGAGATGCCCTGCCAGCCAGTCTCACTGGCTTCCACGCCTCCTTCTGTCTTCTGATTTGAAATCCAAGAATTAGAGGTAGATGGAAAGAGCAGTTGTTTCATCTGGAAGAAGCTCAACATTGTTATTAAGCAAAAATAGATGTACTTAGGAAACTTCGATTTTCCCACAAATGTAGTTTGTTTTTTAGGGTGTTCGCCACTGTTGTTCTGGTCGTTGAGCAAAAGCTGTCAGTGAGATGACCATGTGTCATGGTCCTGCTGGGTCCTCAGACTCGACAGTTGGGTTTTTGCTGAGGAAGAGAATATTAGGGATGTGGAGTCTTTGCTATTTTGGTGGAAAAGATATTACACTGCCTATTTCTTAAGCTATTTGGATTGATTGATTTTAAATTGACATAAAATTTTACTTGTACAAGATGATGTTTTGATATATAGTGGAATTGTTAAATCTAGCTAATTAACAAATGCAGAGCCTCAAGTAGTTACCATTTTTGTGATGAGAACACTTAACATACACTTTTTTTTTTTTTTTTTTTTTAAAGAGAAGAAAAAACAAAACAAATCAAAAGAAGAACAAATTTTCAAACCAACATAATAGGAGGGTAACAATGGTTAATACATTACGTATTACTATCTTTAAGTTAGTTATTCAGGACACCAGACATTAGCATTCAATTGTCCAAACATTATTGGCACAAACCTTACTCTTCAATGTACACTTTTTTTTACATTTCTCAAGAAGAGTAATCATGAACGATAACATGCTAAATGAGAGATTTGGTGAACTTATTCCTCCTACTGAAACTGTAATTTTGTACCCTTTAACCAACATTTGTCCACGTCCTCTCCAAACACCCCAGCTTCTGGTAACCACTCTTTAGTTCTGTAGAATCAACATTGTTTTATTTAAATTTTTATTTTAATTAGTACATGTTTTCAGTACATAATGATTCCATTCATCATGGGGAGCTGTCAGTGTGCATACCACATCTTACTTCTTTTTACATCCCCTTCTCCTTCCCTCCCTCCTCCTTCCTGCCTTCTCTTGGTCTCCAGATCTTTTGCAAATGAGATCAATATTTTTTATTGCACCTATGAGTGAAATTGTACTTGTACTTGTCTTTGTGTGCCTGGCTTATTTCATTTAACGTAATGTCCTCTGGTTTCATCCATGTCCTCACAAATGATGGCATTTCATTCTTTCTGGCTGAATAGTATTTTGTTGTGTCTATGTACCACATTTTTTTTTTTTTTTGTGGGTACCGGGGGTCGACCTCAGGACCTCGCGCACCAGGAGCCGCCCGTGCCGCTGAGCGATATCACCGGCCCCTTTTTCGTATGTGGGTTCTGGGAGTCAAACTCGGGCCCTCGCACTTGCCAGGCAGGCGCTTACACCGCTAAGCCATCTCCCCGGCCCCTATGTACCACATTTTATCCTTCACTTGTCTGTTGATGGAGTTAGGTTTGTTCCATATCTTGATTGTTTGGATAATGCTGCAATGAACCCGGGTGTACAGGTGTCTGTGATATACTGAATTCATGTCCTTTAGATACACACCCAGTAGAGGGGCTGCTGGATCATATGGTAGTTCTACACTTATATGTTAAGGAACTTTCATACTCTTTTCCATAATGGCTGTCCCAATACATTCCCACCAGGGGTGTGTAAGGGTTCCCTTTTCTCCCCATCTCCACCAACACTTGGTGTCTTTTGTCTTCTTGATAACAGCAGTGAAATGATGTTGTGATTTTGATTTGTATTTTCTTTTTTTTTTTTTTTTTTTTTTTAATATGGGTACCGGGAGCCGAACTCAGGACCTCCCGCGCCAGCAGACGCTTGTGCTGCTGAGCGATATCACTGGCCCTTTTTTTCCTTTATGTGGGTACCGGGAGTCGAACTCAGGGCCTCACACTTGCCAGGCAGGTGCTTATGCCGCTGAGTTATCTCACTGGCCCGATTTGTATTTTCTTGATGGTTAGTGATACTGAAAATATTTTCATGTACCTGTAAGGCATTTGGATGTCTTCTTTTGATACATGTCTATTCCGAGTCTTTGTGCATTTTTTTGTGGGGGGTGGGGGGACCAGAAATTGAATTCAGGACCTCACACTTGCCAGGCAGGTGCTGTGCCACTGAACTGAATCCCCGGCCTTCTTTGTCCATTTTTAATCAGGTTGCTTGTTTTCTTGCTGTTGAGTTGTTCCTCATGTATTTTGGGGTCGTAACCCCTTATCATATGACTTGTAAATATTTCCTCCTATTCTGCAAATTTTCTCTTTATTCCTTTGGTTTCTTCATTTTGTTTTGCTTACTGTGTAAAAGCTTTTCAGTTTTATAGAATCTTATCTGTTTTATTTTGCTTTTGTTGCCTGTGCTCTTGAAGTTATAGCCAAAAAGATACATTGCTCAAACCAATATCGCTTTCTCTATATTTTCTTCTAGTAATTTCATAGTTTTGGGTATTATATTTAAGTCTTCCATCAGTTTTGAACTATTTTTTTTTTGTATATGGTAAGAGAGAGAATGATCTAAATTCATTTTTCTTAGGAATATTGTTTTCCTAATACTATTTATTGAAGAGACTTATTTTTTTCCTGTGTGTTCTTGGTATCTTTGTTAAAATATCAGTTGACTGTAAATTTGTGGATTTATTTCGGGGCTCTCTATTCTATTTCTATTTTGTAAGTGTCCATATGTTTGTAGGACTCAGAAGTGGGATTTTCTTTGATGGGGGACTTTTTGTGACTGACTCAGTTTCCTTACTCATTATTGGTCTGTTCACAGTTTCTATTTCTTCATAATCCAATCCTGATAGATTGTATATGTCCAGGAATTTACCTGTTTCTTCTAGGTCATTCAGTTTGTTGTGTATAATTGTTCATAATAGTCTTTTAGGACCCATTGTATTTTTGTGGTATCAGTTGTAATGTCTTATTTTTTATCTCTGATTTTTATTTCATTTTCTGTATTTTTTCTTAGTTTAGCTAAAGATTGTGAATTTTGTTTTATCTTTTCAAAAAACCAACCCTTTGTCTTATTGACCAGGATTCTGGGGTTGATTTATGTTTCAGTGGGATTCTTCTCCAGTGTCCTTTTCCCCTAAAAAAGTATCTCCACTTGGTTTTTAAGTGCTAGTTAAAACTTGACATAGGCTTCCAGAGTGAGTTTCCACATCTATCAGTCCTTCCTCATCCTGAGAAAAATCTTAAGGATTTTAAAGTCAGACAAATCCTGCTATTAAAAAAAAAAAAAAAAAAAAAACAGTTTGTAAATATTTTTATGTCTCTGCTCATGGGCACATATTGCAAGGAGTAATTTACAACATAAGAATTCAAGCTCAATAAATTAGCCCACCCTCAAATTTCAGCTTGGCCCTTTGGCATGTGAGTGGAGTCTAGCAGGTATCTGAAAGCACACAGATAATGAAGATTTCATCTTGAGCCAGCTGTTAAAAATACCTCTCCTGACTTTTTAGTTTTTTTGTTTGTTTGTTTTTTGTTTTTTTTTGTGGGTACCGGGGGGTCGACCTCAGGACCTCGCGCGCCAGCAGGCGCCCGTGCCGCTGAGCGATATCACCGGCCCCTTTTTTCATATGTGGGATCCGGGAGTCGAACTTGGGCCCTCGCGCTTGCCAGGCAGACGCGTAGACCGCTGAGCCATCTCACTGGCCCCGACTTTTTAGTTTTAATTTTATTATTTTAAAATGTTTTTGGAGTACCAGAGATCAAACCTAGGGCCTTGTGCATAGTAAGCATGAGCTCTGTCGCTGAGCTACATCCCCAGCCTTTTTAAAATATCAGTTACTAATGAGTAGAAATTTTAATGCTCTTTTTCTCCTCTCCTTGGGACACCCAAAACTCTGCAGGCAGAGCGCACCTCATCTTGGCAGCCACCTCAGGAAGAGCAGGGTGCAAGTAGGGGTGGCCACGTATGCTTCTTGCTGCTCAGGTGGCCTCCACGGTGCTTTCCTGTGATGGTCACCAGGCCTCAGCATTCAGCACCCGTCCTTCTGAGAGGAATACTGGTCCCGTGGAGACCTGCTCACCTTTGCACTCACTGTTGCTGTGGTGTTCGTGATAGCTCTTGGTCCTTGTTTTATTTTGATGAATTTTACCATTTCAAATGCAGAGTCTCATCTCCATCCGCCCCACTCCTGCTCCCACCACCCCAGTGTACTAGAACTGCTTCCAGTGACTCTGAATTAGTCCCAAATTCACACCCATGTCCATGTCTAGATTCTGTTCTAGAACCCTGAAACAAGATTGTATAGTATATCTCAGTAGCCACTCCTTACACACACACACACACACACACACACACGGCCCTCTAAAACCTTATCTTTTGTTGTGGTACCTGTCATGTCATAAAATTATTTCAGATTACAGGTGGTCATTTCAACTAGCATCTTTTTAGTGGTCTTTTTGGCTCTGGCTAAAAAAATCAGCAGCTCAAAACTAATTGAGGTCACAGATTCCCATCTCTGCTGGGCGGCTTATTCTAATTCAGAAGTGTGATCACAGGTACAGAGAGTGGAGAGCCTGGTTCCCTCAGCCTTCATGTCATCCTCTGTAACATAAGTAGAGGAGGCAGATGGGAGAGACTTGGTGCTTCAGGCCAGAAGTAGGGGAAGTCAGGACAGTTTTAACGAAGCCAAATAACACTAGTAAGAGGCTAGACATGAGCACATCTTCAAGCACAGCAGCGTTTAAGGGGTTAGGACAAGTCATAGTGAATTGCTTTCAGTTGAAGTAGAGCCCATTACAAGCCAGATTCTAAATATTCCAAGTCCGTTAGCTTTCTGTCACTGTAACAAAAGACCTGAAATGAATCAACTTAAAAAAAAAAAAAGATGGACTTTGCTCACAGCTTCAAGGGCTTTAGTCCGTGGTCTGTTGGCTCCATTGTTTTTGAGCCTAGGGTGAGGCAGAGCGTAATGGCCGGGAGAGCTGCTCACCTCGTGGCTGCTGGGTGGCAAGAAAAGACAGGAAGCGAAGGGCTGGGGTCAGTATCCCCTTCAAGGGCACAATCCCAATGACCCAACTTGCTTGTAGGCCCCACCCCCTACAAGGATCTACCAACCTTCCAGTAGTGTCACAGGCTGGCAACCGAGCCTTTGACACATGGGCCTTGGGGGAGCCTCTTCCAAACCGTAGCACTGGGTGGCCACTGTGTCCTGGAGACCTGTGCCGGCCAGTGCGGTAGTGGCCCTTTTCCTGTATGGCTGCTGAGCACATGGAATACAGCTCATCCAGACTGAGTTGTGCTATGTCAAATACCAAGTTCCAAAGGCTTAGTATGGAAAAGAAAAAAATCTAAAAGATCTTAATACTTTTATAGTCAGTTCTTACATGTTGAAATGGTATTTTGGGTATATTTGGAGAAATAAAGTATATTCTTAAAGTTAATTTCACCTGTTTCCTTTTGTTTTAATGTAGCTACTAGAAAATTTGAAACAATGTTACATGGCTGACATTATGTTTCTGTTGGACCCCGACCATCCCTGAGCTGGAGACAGAGCCATTGTTCTGCAGACCTCTTTCCATGGCTCCGTGTGCCTGAACTGTTAGCGTCAGCTTTGGGGCCGTGGGTGCAGGTCTGTCCTGCGGAGGTGTCTCCGGGGTTCCGGCCCTGAGGGGATCCACACTATGTGCTCTTTATGTGCTTTGAGGCTTCACAGGGGCCCAGCCTCTCTAGGTTGTCACTAGGCAGAAGTAAGTACGTCCTCTCCACAGCTCGTCCACGAGGGCCACTTGCCACATTCCCAATGGAGAAAAAGCCATCTTTGCTCACAGCAGGCCCTCCTCAGAATCAAGGCACCATCAGTCTCACTGAGCACAGTTTAGCACTCAGCTGTGACTCCCGACTGCTCACCGTGGGTGTCGCTAAGTGTAAAGTGGTAGGAGGCACACACTTCCTGGTGGCTGCACTGCCTTTTAGCCAGGTCAGCCCTGGAGCAGCCGATCCCACAGGAGCAAGAGCAGCTCCTCTTTCTCAAGCCCCATCCTGTATGTTGTTTGCTCAGAGTGCTCCAAGCAGTCTTGGTGGTCCCCGCAGAGCACTTCGCATGTCATAAATATGTGGCGGCCAAATTAAAAAGCTGCGAGAAGGACAAGGTGAAATGTTTCAGAGAAGTTGGAGATTATGTGGCCTTCATAGCTCATAGTTTTCCAGATGGATTTTTTTGTAATTGTTTTCTGTCAAACTGTACCATCCTTCCAGATTTCTTTTAATGAATCACCTTGTTCATTGTTCTGAGCCTTGCTTTGTTCCTTTTTCCATTTTTTTCCTGGCTTTATTAGGGTATAATTGACAAATAAAAATTATGTATTCAAGATATACAGCATTATTATACTTTGTGAAATGAGTGTCAAAACCAAGCTAGTTAACACACTCATCACCTCACATAGTTGGCATTTTTTAGGGTATGGTGAAAACACTTGAGATCAGTACTCCTAGAAAGTTTCAAGTGTACAATACAGCATTATTGATTATAGTCATCATGCTGTACTATAGATCTCCAACATGTATTCATCTTATAGCTTAAGATTTATACTCTGTAATCAGTATCTCCTCCTTTCACCCACCCCCAACTCCTGTCGACCACCATTTCATTCTCTGTGACTCTGAATTTAACCTTTTAAAAAATTCTACATATAAATGACATCATGCAGTTTTTGCCTTTCTTTGTAAGGCTTATTTTCTTTACCATAATGTCCTTAAAGTTCATCCATGTTATTGTAACATGACAGGATTCCCTTCTTTTGTTTTTTTCAAGACTGCATAATACTCCATTGAGTATGCATACATAGGCTTTTTGTTTTTGTTTTTGTTTTTAATCTGTGCGCTGGACACTTAGGCTCTTTCCGTATTTTGGCTGTTTTGAGTAATGCCGCAGTGAGCAGGGGGTGTGGCCAGCTCTTTGCTCTGCTGATTTCCTTTCCTTTGGATGCATACCCTGTAGGATTGCTGCATTGTATGGTAGTTCTGTTTTTAATTTTTTTGAGAACTCTCCACAATGCTTTAATGGCTGTATCCCTTCAAGATTTCTTAAACGTGTTCTCTTCAAAAGTTAGGAAACCTTTGAGCCAGTGTGACAGGAAATTGTAACCGAAGGAGGCATGTGTGTGAGCCTCATGTCTTGCCTGGATCCCGAAGCTTGGTGAATCAGGCCCTCTGATTTACCAGTACTCTTCGCAGCTCATGATTATTGCTCTTGCTCTTTTGCGTGGGTCCCATTTTGGAAATCCAGGTCATCTGGGCTCAGTTTGGAATTTTCCACTACAGGCTGTAGAAGGGATCGACATGGCGGCCCAGACTTAGACCCAGCCCATGTCTGAAATTCTGAAGATGTGCCAGCAGGAGCGTGTCCAGCCCCGGGTTGGTAGCATTTGGAGACAGGAAGCCTGACATTGCTGGCCATACAGTCAGGGTGTCAGGGTCCCTAGTCCTTGACGGGGTAGCAGTTGGGCACAGAGATGTATACTCTAAGCTTTCATTGGAGCTGTGATTTATAAAAGAAAAGAAAACAGCTTAGCATCAGCCAAGAGCATTACTGCTAGATAAGAAGCACTGTATTTACAGTTAATTGAACAACAGCCAGGGGCCATTGCGGTGTTAAGCAACTTAGATTTTTCCATTTGTGTTTGAGTAACGACCATATATGATTCCTGAAAACAACCCCTTAACAATAGCCTTTTGTTCTTTAGTTAAAAAAATGTTGAAATCGCTAAAAATGAATTTTATAAACTTGTGAAATTTGCTCTTTTAACAAATTTATTTCAGGTCTGAGAATGAAACAGATAACAGCAGTGGAATGTATCACTGATTTTATTCATTTACTTTTACTTGTTACAGATTCATATGACCCCAGCAGAGTGGAGAGAGTGTGATGAAATACCAGGGAGGCCCGGGACCACCTTGGTTTGCTAACTGAGTATTCTCCGGTCCAGTCCGTCCTCCCATCTGGCCCAGGCAGAAGCTGGAAACTGCTGGGTTTTAGTGTCCCAATTCCCCCTCCACCGGCATCAGTGGGAATCTCGTCATCCATATAGACTTGTGGAGATGAAGCAACAGTCCGCTGAAACCATCTGTTTTTATAGCATGAAGATCTAGTGCTTATATTTAGAAAAGAGTTTTCACATAAACCTACTTCCTGATGGGTTTGCCATGCTGGTAAATAGTTAGGTGTTAATCTGTGTCTGTGTGGGAATTTAAACGTGGAAGATGTCATGAATGATCCTGAAAGGACCGCGAACGCCCTCAGTTCCCCATGCATCTGTAAGGCCGTGGTCCGCGCTCTTGCCCAGGGTCTGGGGCACAGGCCTTTGCCTGGTGTTTCGGCACTTTCAGCTGAGGGAGAATGTGAGTGAATATGTATGACCCATTTCTAATCAATTTGGCCTTCTGCTGCTGGAAGTGACTTGACTTATAAGTAACTTGCCATCAGAGAATAAAAGCAATACCTTTTAATTCCTAAAAGATGACACTCATACTGTAATATACTAAAGAGTATTATTTATCTGGCAATGAAATGCTTTGATCATTTGCAAATATGCCATTGTCTGCTTTGCACTCAGTATTATCTATTTTTATTTTCTGTATGGATGTTTAGAAATTCTTTATATGAAAAATAATTGCTGGTTTAAAAGAGACCATTTTAACAAAGTGACTATATTTCTTTTTACAAAATTGCTATTTTTCTATGATGTAAACAGTTGTTAGGTGGCAGATTTTTAAGGAAGTGTTATTTTATTTAAGAGTATATCCTTTTGTGTGAGAGGAGCTCAGAGAAGGTTCACTTTCACCTTAAAGCCCATGTCCCCGACCCGTTCTCACCCTGCCACTTTTATTTCACTTTAGGAGATGTCAGTATAGACTTATCGCAAGGTTAAGAAACTTTTTGCAAAGATCTTTTTCTTCTTTACAAATGTAGCTATAAGGTTATATTTGAAAATAACCTTCTCAAAAACCAGTCAACATCCTTTGACAGTTTTGCTGCCATCTCAACTAGAATTACCAAAAAGACCCCACATAGTGTCATCTTTGTATGTCTGTCAGGATCTGCTCTGTGACCGGCCTTCCCTCCCTGTCCCTTTAAAGAAATCTGTATTTTGTATCTTTAACCTGGAATGATCCTGAATTAGCCTCACATATGTTTAAAAGTGCTTGGCGCATATATAGGTATATGCTCTTAAAGAAGCATTATGAGGCCCATGTATTCTACTGTGTTTAATACCGAATTAACCTGCACAATTTGTACATTTTTATGCATCTGTCTCTCCTTTCTAAGTAAGGTATTCTTGCTAGCTCACATTCTCTAAATAATTCCTTGTCTCCTTTCCTTTCTTCCTCCCTTGCTTTCCTCCCCATTTTGTTTGTTTGTTTGTTTGTTTTGTTTTGTTTTGAGATACCACTTTATTTCTGGACATTTCAAATTCCTAAAATGTGAACTGTTGGCCGCTCTGTCCTTTGGCCCTGAGCTGACTGCCTGGGCTTTCACGGGCCATTCTTAGCTGCACCGGATGATTTTACTTCCTAAGGACCGCGTGTATTTGGACTGTGGCAAACAGAACAGAATCTTCCCACACACTTCACCTGCTGTCTTGGGTCCCACCTGCTCTGCACAGGGATCTCTTTTGAGAATCGGCTCCTATGAAAAGTCAGAGTAGGCCTCTGCTGTCAGAGCGCAGTAAGACGGCCGAGCCTGTTCCCAGAAGGACTCTGATGGGGAGAGGTGGCCCATTGTCTCGCGGTTGGGGATCACTGCAGGCATTGACAGAACAAAGTAAGGGCCGAGCTCCCGCAGGTCTCTGTGGCCTGTACTTCCCTCTCTAGGCGCTAATGAAAGAATGTATACGCATGTGTGTACGTTCTAATTTCCTCTTAAATTTTGTTGATATCATCTAAAGACCTCTTTTAAACAAAATACTAAATTTTAGCTTATTCCTCAGGAGAAAGAAGAGGATCCTCAAAAAAAGTTTTACCTTATGCATATCTCAAAACAGCCCAAAATACAATGCTCTTATGTTTTGTTTTATTCTAAATTGCTGTATCATATCTTTCTGAATCCATTCTGAATTTTGTTAAAATTACTAATACTTAAACCTTAATTTTTTCTGGATTCAAGCCTGTATGTCAAGTTTTAGGGAGAAAAGGTGACTTAAAAAGTTAGTAACTTGAAAATTTCACTTGTGAACTTTAATATTCTGAGGTAAATAATAGTCTTTAATAAGAAATAGATTTCCCATAGGTTTTGAATTTGATACTCTTTTTTCATTATTTCTGTTTCTCTTAAGTGTACAACTATGGCTGGAAAAAATCTTCATATTTTGTGTTTGTCATTGCTTTTCTCATACACATAATTTCCTGTTGGTATTCAATAATTTGGAGATTGTAAAATTAAAGGTTCTCATTTTGGCCATTTCAGCTAAAACTTGTCTGAGGAAATACAAATGTAACGTATTTGCAAAAAGAGAGAATGATGGTAGTTTGTCTCTGGTTGCCCTTGTTTGAAGAAAACTTCTGAGTAGTTGAAAATGAAATACTTGTGTCGCCATTTTTCAGCCACCTGTTTCTGCAAACCCTAGAAAACTCCTCCCTAAAGATGCAGCTTGCCCAGTTGGAGCTTCAGCATTATTTCCGGGTTGTTCTAACTACTTGGATTTCTTTTTCAAAAGACCCTAACATGTGGATAAACTCACCGATACCCTGATTTCCTTACGAGAACCGTAGGTCTAGGTTTTGGTCCACAGGGACATTCTCAGTAGAACTTTCTCTGTTCCACCTGACTGCTGGTGGGAGGTCCAAGTGTGCAGCCTCACCTGGCTCAGAAACCACACCCTGGCTGTGCTCTGACAGCAGCGTGACAGCCCCTACGACGTCCTGGATGGGAGCTTCTGAGGAAGCTGGTCTGCTGTTGACAGCGATTTCCCAGCTCGGACAGAAGGAACCGATGGACAGTAACACCAGCCTGCCATCGCACCCTGTGGCTCCCCAAAGATTGTTTTCGCTTTTTGTTGTGTTTTGTTTGTTTAAAGTGATTAAATAATGTGCCATCAAATGTCAGGTTAACATCTTTTGCAAAGTGACCAGTGCAGTAAAATTCTATAAATATTTGAACTTAGAGAAACACTTCCGACTTCCTGTGTTCCTATAAACAGTGACGTGAGTGTCGGGGAGCATTGTTCTGCCAGGTCCAGCTGTGCAAGGGAGATGAGGCTGCAGAAGTGGGGGCCGGGGAGGTGGCTCTTAAGCCATTGCAGGCCTGGGGGAGTTTTGCACTTTTCTCTGTTTTGTTTTTACTTTATATTCTGTACATCTGTTTGTGGGAAGAGAGCTGCCCCTCAGGATGCGATTTCAGAGTCATGCCAGATGACCTTGAAGAGTGCGTGGTGGGAGGTCTTTCCCGGGAGTGTGGGTTGGTCCATGCTGGGACCCACCAAGCCAAGAAGGGGGAGTTGATCAAATACATTAACAGAGGAATGGTCAGCTGCATATGTTGTTGAAAAGAAAAAGAAGAGTGGTTCCAACGGTAAGTTCAGATGGAGGCCTCTCACCAAGGCCGAGTGGTCTAACGCCTGGCCTGTTAGGACAGCCCCTGGGGTCCGCTGCTGTGTGGGGAGGTCCAGAGCTCCTGCACATGCCTACCCTTGACTTTTGGGAGCTCCTGTCCCAACTAAGTTTATTGACACAGCAGAGGCCAACAGAGTCCAACTGAACCCTGCCCCCAGGCAAGCCAGGGTGGCCCAGCCACTTCTCCCAGGCCCCCTCGGGGAAGGAGTCAGCTTTTGCCTTGCCGGGCCCTGCAGCTGGTTCTTAGCCTTGCCAGGACAAGCAGCACTTGTTCCTCCCCGCACCCCACCACTCACTGGACTGGAGTGAGAGGGAGACAGAGGCATGTTCAAGTTGAGAAGCAGAAATCAGAAATGAAAACCTTGTGTCGGGGCCAGGAGAAAAGCAGTGGGGTCCTCTCCACCAGGGCCAGCTGACACCCGAGCCCTCACCCGCAGGCCCAGCAAGCCAGCTGAGCAGAGCGGCTCAAAAATAAAAAAAAAAATGGTGAAGACAAGGCCCCGCGACCCCAGGGAAACTTTGCATCTGCTCACCCTTTTTTTGGGTGCTACCCAAGGCAGTGGGAAGGGTCCCCGGAGGGCCAGTGCCAGCTGCAGTGGTCACCTCCAGACGAGTGCAGGGGTCCCTGGGTGACAAGACGAGACGGTGGTGAGGGACAGCGCAGGCGCAAGGCCCACTGGCCCAGGTGGGCATCTTCAGGAGCGCTGTGTCCCAGCACTGTAAATACCCTTCCTGTTTCCAGATGGCTCCGAATAAAGGTCATGCATGAATGCACCTTTGTCCACTGGTGTTGGCTGTGGGGACCAGAGCTCTCCTGGCATCCTAAAGGCTGCTTCCCCGAGGGCAGGGGCCACCGAACTCCAGCACCTTCCGTCTCCACTCAGGGTTTCCTGGGAGCGGAGGTGCCGTTTGTGTGTCTCCCAAAGCACTGCTGACGAGCTGGAAAGAGGCCTACTCAGTTCAGCGGCTCGGTGCCGATTTGGGCTTCAACATGAACCACGTGGCCTTCCACATGTCACTTCGTGGCTTCTCTTTTCATCGGCCTCTCTTGCCTGTTGAATGTGAGAATCGCACACACACTGGGTGTGCCGGTGCTCTCCTGCACTCCAGCACCCTGGGAGGAGGAGGCAGGAGGATCACAGCTTCAAGCCCAGCCTGGACAGCTTAGTGAGGGCCCGTCTAAAAACTTTAAAATGCTGGGGGTATAGCTCAGTGGGAAGGCCTTGTAATAAATAGATCTCCACCACACACACACATGAATCAAATATATAGAAAACTTTCTGGCAGGCACCTTGTAAGTGCTCATGCAGAATGACGCTAGACTTTTACCCTCTGAGGGAAATACCTGCTTGGAGCTTGTAGATTTTAAGATACAGGCCTTGGTCTTCACGGCTTACTTCCTCATTTCCAGTGTGGTGGTTCTGGAAGCAGATGGAGGAGACCCAGCACCCCGGTCACTCTGTGTGTGGCTGGAAGCCAGGCTGATGTATTTCTAAGCTGCTGCCTGAGTTTTTAAAAACCAGAGTCCTTCCCGAGGTGGGCTTCTTCCCTCTCCCGTTAGGTTTGTAAGCCATTTTCCTCATTTCTGCCTTGATCTCCTATGTATGAGATTCAAAACTGGACGGACCGAGGGCCCTCTGAGGTCGTCTGCATTTCAGAGCTCAGAAAGTTTGGGTTATATAAAGTAGGAATTGTCCCCCAGGTGGTTGATAATTGAATTCACATACTAAGATACAGCGGACGAAAGGAGTCCCTCGACTGAATCAGTGCTGTAGGATGAAGCACGAGCAACGGCCAGGACCTGGTCCAGGCTCTGGCTCTGCCATTAACTAGCTGTGACCTTGGCTACCCACTCGGGAACGCTCGGTTTCATGAGTGGAGAGGGGGTTGAACTCAAGTCTCATCTCTCCAACTCTTAAGATGATGTAACTTTTTTGGCAAACCTAGAATTCCATAGGGTCTTTGGCCCCGTCAGAAGGGCCCGAGGATAAGACAGTTGGAAAACTCCCACCACGTGTGACAGAGGCCTGGGTCCTGGCCAGGGTGGGAGTCCTGCCATCATTCCATCACTGGGTGGTCCACTTCCCCATTCCTGTCACTTATCAGGCATCTCCCCTCACTAGCTAGGAACTGGCCAAGGGGCTGACAGTGCTGAAACCTCCCTGCATGCTTTCCTTATGTTAGGGCAGGGCACAGGGTAGATGAACCTGGCAGGGGGCCCAAGGTGCTCCACGAGAGCCCAGACAGCAATTCCCACAGCCCAGCGGCCCAGATGCCCTGCACCGAGGTTCCAAGATGTTTGTGTCACATCCGCTGGATCAGGATTTCTGCGTCTACCTCAAGCACAGAGCCTTCCCAGCTGTCAGCCTGTAGGGCTCAGGCTGGAAATGCTGCCAGTCACCCCACTGCTCAGGGTTTGGGGAACAACAACTCCACGGAACCCTGTGTGAGCCCTGGGTTTGGTTTCAGCTGGACAGCTCCACTGTTCTTTGAGCTAGAGGAGGTCTGCTGGCCTCCCCTCTGTCCTGCGCTCCTTGCTGCGCCAACTCTGGGTATTTCAGCCTAACTGAAGCCACCGAATATTCCTAAGGTTAGGATAATAGGGTCGGCTTGTGTACTGATTTACCTAGGACTACTTTCGTGTATTTAAAATGCACACTGATTTACCTAGGACTACTTTCGTGTATTTAAAATAAAATGCTCAACATAAGGGTGAGGGAAGACAAGCAAATGAACACTCTTGCGTTCTTGTGCTATGCGTTACCTCATTCAATGCATGTCATTGTACAGGAGAAAAAATGGGTTCAGAGTTATTGCTTGGGGCGGAGCTAGCGACACAGTAGGAATTCAGCCCTATTTCTCTAACACCAAAGTCCATGCTGCCATTCATGTAACACTTGCTGCATCTTTAAAAGTGTGAGAAAATAATCCTCTAATTAAACAGGAATTTCAAAGGTAACTTTTATTTTGGGGGTTCTGGGGATTGAACACAGGCCTTTGCACTGAGCTACATCCCCAGCCCCCTTTTCCCTACCTTTTTTTTTTTTTTTTTTTTTTGAGGCAGCTTCTCACTAAGTTGCCCAGGCTGGGCTCAAACTTGTGATCTTCCTGCCCCAGCCTCCCAGAGTGCTGGGATTACAGGCATGTGCCACCATGCCCAGCTACATTCTTCTACTGCTAAATGCATTTGTTAGGGTCAGATTCAGTTGCCTGCACCCGGAAATTGAAACACAGGATGGAGGCTGATCTCTCTCCCTGTCCAAGAGTCTAGAAGCAGGCGGCCCGGAACTGGTGCTCCAGGGCGGACAAGGTCTTTGGTCTCACTCAGGGTCCACCGGTCCGGGCAGCTGATGCTGTGCTCGTCGATGTCGCATGGGTGCTCCTGCCTCTGCAGCTGTCCCTCTGATGCCTTCAAATGCTTTTTGATGGCACCCCACTGCATGTTCGCTTTTGCATTCACGTCTAAGAATGTTCTGGGAAATATCTTCTGTATACACTGAGATTATTCTGTAAATCAATAACCAGGGGAGAGGGTGCAGACCCCACCCCTGGGAGACCAACTGGAGTAATGAAATAAGAAGGCAGATATCCGTGCCACCCTGTAGTAGAACCTGAGGGTTTCCAAGGATATGTCTTCCTAGGGACTGGGGCAGCAACACCACCCTGAATTCCTGGGACCCCCCCGCAGTGAGGACACGAAGGTTGTGTGGCTTTCCCCACCTCTGTCCTCTGGCCTTGCCCTTGCACTGCCCAGGGGCGCCCCAGCCGTCCCTCCTCATTTGCCCTGGGACTTTCTCCTGAGACCTGGTGGGCCTCTAAGTGTCGACCACCCATGACGGAGCTCTGCCTCTCCACAGGGACGAGGACAAGGAGGGACAAGGTCTGTGGTCCCACACAGGCAGTGGACACCTGTGACCCAGCCTCACACGTCCCCACGGGGCGCAGCGAGGGATGCTGGCGGGCAGACATTTCCTTCTCGCAATCAAGTCTTCTGGGGGACAAACCTTCAGCGTGGCACAAGAGGCACTCACGAAGCCTGGGGGACACAGTGGTGGCGTCCGTCGCCACCAGCTTAATGCCTGTAGGTGGGCAGTGTGGCTGGGTGTTGGGTGCCGGTCCACACCGGTGCCACTCTATCGGTAGCAGAATATTGGTTTATTCAGAGCCACAATGGTGCCCAGTTAAACTGACTAGTTTCTAGACTTCCTGCAGCTTGTTGGACATGTGGTTCTCATAAAAGAAATATAGACAGAAAAGAGCAGGCAGCTCTGGAAGTCTGTCTAAAGGAAGCCAACTCATCTGGGAGAATTTCTCCTCCCCAGGCTACCCAGAGAGTGCCTCAGGAGCTGGTATAGCTGGACAGAGCCATCTTGGACCTTTGGGACAAGGCCACTCTGAGGACGCTGGAACAGAGTAATGTTAGGGGCCTGGCTCCCCGACTGCCAGGAATCTTCTCGGGCCAGGCGGGCGCTGACATGGGAGGCTTGGGAAAGGGGAAGGTAACTATCCCAGTTCAACACACCTAGAAGATGGGCAATTATTTATTGGCTTCTTCCTAAATAATAAAGAAAATGCTGCCTGTGAAGCTATTCTTTGCCTTTGATTATGAATGCATCCCAGTTTCAGAGTTAAAACATGAAAAGGAAACGTTCCCCTCCAGTGGAGGGCACAGGGTCACTAACTCGCCTTCCTCCTCAGCGCCAGACAACCTCTCCCGCGGGCGCCCCCTGCTGGGATGGCTCTCGGATGACACCGTAGGGTCCGCCTCAAGCAGCTCCCACCCTACACGTGGACAGGGGGCTCCTGAGCACTGTGGCTCTCACACAGGGGTGTATCCCCAATGTCTGGAACGTATTGAAAGAGGAGGAGTCTGTGTATGTCAGGATGCCTGATGTGGGGACCAGGATAGGTCCTTTTTAACAAGTGCATACATGATTTTGATGTAGGCAGTCCCATAGATGCCCTAGAGTCTTCAGAAGTGGCTTTTTCAAAGGACCCTGTGTGCTGCTGGTCATCGGTGCTTGTACGCCTTGGCCCTCTCTCCTGCTAGCTATGTCCGTCTGTCCTCCGGGTCTTGCTCTGAGCCTCAGGTTCCTCACTAGCTCTCCAGACTCAGGGAGCTCCATGCAGACTTCGAGGCCCTGTGAAGACTGCCCCGGAGCGGTGACTGTCACGGTCCCATCGAGGGGACTGTGTCCGTCTTGTGAATCCACAGGGCTACCCAAGTGCCAGGGGGGTGTTGACCATGTTTGGAAGAAACACAAATGCATTAAACAGAAGAGGGAGGCAGAGCTCCCCAGGTCCTCTTTTATTTTGGTAGAGCAGAAAGTCAACACTGCAGTACAACAAAAACTGAAAACAAGGCTGGAAGTGTTTTCAGAAACACAATGTTAACAACAGTTGTCTTAGTCCTTTTGTGCTGCTGTAACAGAATATCAGAGACTCGATAATTGCTAAAGAACAGAGATTTATTTTTTATTGTTCTGGAGTCTGAGAATTCAAGGTCAAGGTCACCCCCTGGCAGGAGGCACACACGGACACAAGGACATGAGACAGCTTGCCTGGGGCAGCCGTGCTGCCCTTCAGAGGAGCCCTCCTCTGCGCTAACCTCCCATCCCATCAGATGAGCAATGCCAGTCCTCACCCGTTGCCCCAAGAGTGCAGCCCTGAAGACCTGACACCTAGTACAGGCCCCTCCATCCAGTGCTGTCACACTGGGGACTGTTCCCCACACATGAACTCTGGGGGACACATTCAAACCAGAGCAGTAATTATCCTGGAGTCGGGGTTATGGATATGTAGCTATGTATTATATTTATCTGTATTTTCTAAAAGAAACAGCTATCGCATGAAAAGAGAGAAAGGAAGGGCTAAAAAAAGAAAGAGAAAGGAGATAGGAAATGACCTGGGTCCTGAAGGTGCTGGCTGGGAAGGGGCAGCGGGGGTGAAGATGGGATTCTAAAGCCGGGACACTCTGGGAGGTGTTCAGAGGTGGCAGCATGGACCTCTCTGACCTGCCAGGCCTGCTGCCGTGACACAGCCCGGGCTGGCCCTCTTGGGTTGGTAAAGGACCCCAACTGGGGACAGCCAGCAGGACACACAGCCTCGTCCAACCCGCTCACCTCTGAAGTGCAGTCCAGTTTTACCCTCGAATCTGAACGCCTTTCTAAGTGAGCAAAAGGTAGCTGCAGGGCCCTCCTTCCTGCTAGTGATGGAGTACAAGCCCTTCAGCAGTGTGTTTTGTTCCAGTGAGAGACCAAATCCAACTCCGGTTGATGTAACTCTTGACTGAAACATTCTGAAATCTAACCACTGCATGAACCTGTGTAAATAATTAATGTTAGATTATTTTCATTTTTAATAAAAGATGGGGTTTTAGGGGTTTTTTTTCCGTAAGAGGCCCCTGAACAGGACCTGGAGGTGTGGCCACCACTCCTGATGGAGCCAGCCACCCTTCCCATAAGACATCCGTTCTGAGAGCCATCTCCTGCCGCCTTTGGCAGACAGAACTTCACCACCAGGGAGCTTGGGAGGAAGAACTATCCATCCTGCGGAGAGGCTGAGGCCTCCAACGGACAGCAGGGCCCTCGGAAGGGAGCCTCCAGCCCTGGGGAGTCTTCAGAAAACTGCGCTGACATCTTTAATTCAGCCCCACAGGAGGGCTCCCAGCCACCAAGACCCCCGCTGGGTAACAGCAAATGTTGGGTTTTTGTTAATGACTTCTTTACATTTGTAGTACTGGAGAGCGAACCCAGGGACTTGGCACTGAGCTACATCCCCAGTCTTTTTGTTTGTGTTTAATTTTGAGAGGGGGTCTCCCTAAATCTTGAAATGCCTCCTCCCCAAGTTGGGCTCAAACTAACCATTCTCCTGCCTCAGCTTCCCAGAGTGCTGGGATTACAGACCTGTTTCACTAAAACCAGCTCAATGATTCTTTTAAACTAAGAGTGGGGGTGATTTGTTTCACAGAAGTAGAAAACATAGCCAGGTGTGGTGGGGTACCCTGGTAAGCTCAGCACTCCGGAAGGCTGGGATTGTGGGCATGGGCCCCCATACCAAAATTTTTAAGTGGCTCTTTTTAATACAAAGATCTGCGACTCAGGGAATTTTTGCTGGAATTATAATTATGCCCATATTATATCTGGTTCAGATTCATCCTACCCCTAGAAGGTTGTACCACAAAATCAGATAAAATGCAGAATTTTAAAAATTTCATTTATAGTGGATCCTCTTTATTATGTTGGGTACTTCCAATAGATGGTGCTTATTAAGGGTTTCGTTTTTCTCTCAATCTAAAGAAATTTTAAGTCACAGAAGCATGGCTTGGGTCTGGTACCCCATTTAATGGAGAAGAAACATCCTCTTAGGAAACTAAAGGCAGCTATGCAGGACGGGCTTGTTGGATGCACCTTCCCGAGGGCCCATATGAGAATCTGGGGGGGGGTCCCTACTTCAAAGTGTAGGCACTGGGGTCTGATGCGTTTCTTTTAAAATATATTTGATTTCTAATGGGATGGTGACACAGAAGAGAATAGGAAATATAGCTCAGCTTTGTGGAACCCATCGGGAAATCCAGTCCCCTCTCGAGACTCAGCCTCCAGGATGAGTGGCTTCAGAGGTGACAGACGGTGAAGCTTGGCCAACAAAGGCCATCCCCAGAGAGCGCGTCCCCTCCCTGGAGTGGAGCCCGCTGAGTGTGGCCGGCAGTGCCACGCAGCACACTGGCCCGCACGGTCGGGCAGAGTCCTTGCCCTGTCGCCCTGAGCCCTCGGGTCGGACGGGCCTGCGGGCGTTTGAACACCAGAGGGCAGCGTGTGCCCGTGCACGGACGGACGTGTTCCCGAGCGTGGCCGGCAGACTGCTTGCTGCTCCCACAGGCAGAACCCACCGCTTTCTTACCTGTGGGTCTGCTCTGAGCTACGTCGTTGCCATGGCTGGCACAAAAGAAGGGCTTTGAAAGGGTCCCGTCCTGGACCCTGATTTTTGTTGTGTAAATGTGCAGATAACTCCCGAGTTTTTGTTGAAGCACACCTGGGCCTTAGAGCCAGACAGACTGGGTGACGCGGCGTGTCGCCCCTGGAGGGCTGTTGGGAGGATCACGTGAGCAGGCGCCAGATGCCGGGCAGGTGAAATCCGTGCCTCTCGTGGTCAGCCTGGAGGGCTGGGAAGGAGCCCTGCTGCGGTGAGGTGGGTGACCCCAGGTCCCTGTGTTGAAGGTTTTGTTCCCGGGTGGTGCAGAGGGGAGGGGGTTATGTCATGTCTTTGAGTCACTGGGGGTGTGCCCTTGAAGGGGGTTGGGGGACCCCGGCCTCCTGACCTGTCTCTGCTTCCTGGCTCATGATATGAGTGGTTCATTCTGTCACACACTCAGTAACATCATGACATGTCACCCTCCTGAGCAGTCTAGAGCAAAGCAGCCAGCCAGCTTTGGTGTGGCACCTCCAGAAGCATGAGCCTAACTTATTCTCTTCATAAATTGATTGTTTTGGGTATTTCATTAGTGGGAAGCTAATGCAAGGCCTACACCGGCCTTGAGCCCCGCAGGTGGACAGTGCAAGACTGGTGCCTCATGCAAACCCTTCCAGGCAAGAGTTCCCCATGCACACTTGTTGACCCACAAAAAGACCTCAGTCCCAGGCCACGTATCATGGGGCCCCACTACCTTCCTTGCACAGAAAGACTCCATCGGGCGTGGATCCTGCAGAGCACACCGCTGGAGGGAGGACCAGGGTTTCCCCATTTTGCTGCCTCTCTGTCCTGCTCTCCCCTGCCTGGGGTAGCTCCCAGGACTCCAGGTGTCCATGAACTCCTGAGCAACCCCCAGTGCCCCAATGGTGTGGCAGAGCAGATGGTGGACAGAGTCGGACAAAGGAACAAAGCCCACTCCTCCCAGGTGGGCTCAGTCTTGGAAGCCACAGAGCTTCTAAAGGGCAGCGATTGCCGGGGGTTACGGGTGCTGTAGACACCGTAGGAGGTGGGGCCTGTTTGGAGGAGGCAGGTGATGGGGCGGCATCTGAAGGGTATGCTTTGCCCAGCTCCTCTTTCCAGTCTCCATGAGGTGAATGTCCCTCACTGCCCTGCTCTTCTCCCCTGAGGGTCTGCCTCACCACAAGCCCAGAAACCACAGAGTCAGCTGGTCATGGAGTGAAACTGTGAGCCAGAACAATCCTTTCCTCTCTAAGTGGGTTTTTCGGAACTTTTCACAGGGAGAAGCTGACTACACAGTTGCTTGTCTTTGTCTCTGATGTGCCACAGGGGAGCTGGTGGCCACCATTTCAGACTTTCCAAGGGTGTTTGCAGAGTGACCAACCTGGAAAGACAGAGACAGAGTCTGCCCCAGGAGAAAGGGCAGGCTGGTTCACTGCCCATGGGCAGCATCTCCTTCCAGGGCACAGGTCAGGCAGCCTCACCACCTGTCCTGGAAAATGTGACTTCCTCCTGGCAGCTCCTGCCTGTGCGCGGGTCTCACTGGGCCTCTTCACAGTGCCTGGTGGAAACCAGGGTCTCGGGAGCCAGGGCAGGAAAGTGTCAAGACCCTGCCCACCCCTGTTTCCGTGAGTGGCAGAGTCTGCATCTTCTTCCAACGTCTGTCATGAGGCTGTGGGTTACTTGTCCACTTGCAAGTGGAGCAAAAATCTCAGAGCCATTGCAGCCCTGACAACTTCCAGTGAAGATTTCTTATCCAATTTTTACAACCACCCTGCATCCCAGACACAGCAGGTACATTTATCCCCATTTTTCAAACAAAGCAGCTGAGATTTGGGAAGATTGGGGACATTTCTAAGGCCAGGAGAGATACTAATATCTAGAAAATAAGTGCTACATAACTGAAGGCAATATTTTCTCCAGACTTCCTTTTTCTTCCCTAACCTGGATGGGGTAATTAGGAGTTTGTCATGTTTGTTTTAAAATGCATTTTCAGTTCTGTATAGAGACACAGTGATACTAATATGATTTTGCCCTATTATCTACATGTCTGAGGGACCCAAAGTACAGGAGATATTTTTCCTCAGCCACTTATCTCACAGTGATTTCCCTCACCTGATGGTCAGTAGCCTCTGCATGTCTCCTCAGGAAAGCGGCCAGCCCATGCCAATCAGCTGGGTTCTCCCACTAACCAGGGCCACAGCAGACAAGAACCTCATGACCCCCAGCTTCTGGCCAGCCCACCACAGCCTGAGCCCTGAGTCCTTGGGGGTGAAAGGACTGTGGACGCAGAGGCTGAGCTCCTTGTGCTGCTTGGAGACAAAAGGGCTGCGGCTGCCCAGACTGCAGTGTACTTGTCCACAAAGGACAGGTCTGCAGGGACAGCAACAAGAGGTAGGTCTTTCCTGGGCTTAACAGCTGCTGGGGATCGGAGGATAAGTGACAGAGCTTCTCCCTGTGGGACATTTGCCAAGAGTCGTAGGATCTGCAGCATCCGGCAGCGAAGAAAGGTAGAGGAATGTGACTGTCCTGCCTCTCTCTGTCCCTTGCTTTGTGATTTGTAATAAAAGGGATCTCTGAGTTCAGACTCCAAATTGCGTATGCAGGTTGGGGTGGGCTGCATCCTGGCAAAGGGAAGCAAAGTAGGCGAGGTTGGCATTTGGTATTTTGGTGATAAACTTAGACTTTCAGAGTGGAATTAGTATTGTGTGGGCTGGGCACTGTATTTGTGGGTTTTTTTCAGAGGTAGGTAATTTTTTTGTCACTCCCCAGTGATGCTTACCGACTGCGAGATCTGAGAATTAGAGCTGTAGTCCTGTGCTGCGGTCCACATGGTAGCCACAGGCCGCAGGTGACCACGGAGCACTTAAAGTCTGGCTGCTGCTAACAGTGTTTCTTTGTGTAAGTGCAAACGCACACATCCCAGGCTTGATGATTTTGCACTTTGAAATGCTAGCACATGTAGCTTTCATCTGCGGCTCACATTATATTTCTATTGACAACACTGGTAGTCATTTCCAGTTAGGAAAAGGGACAGAGCCCAGGTCACCCCACCAGCACCCCAACCCTCCCTAGTGGCAGAGCTGGAATGAAGGCAGCAGCTCTCCTGTGCGAGCCCAGCCCTGGAGCCTGCAGCAGGCACAGGTGCACTCTGGATGATGTGCCCTCCCTCCACCCTGGACAGATATGTCTGTTCTCTTCCGCTTGGAAGCTCCTAGCCCAGCGCGGGCACATAGCAGGCACTGGATGCAGGTTGTAAAATTGGTTGAATCATCATGCTTGTTGCATCTGGACCTGAACACACACATCCTAACACCTTGGCTATGCTGCCCCCTGGCGGCTAGTTATTGGAAGTGCTCCTCCAGGTGCTCAGAGGCCATGCGGATGTGTAGATTGTGTGCGGATTGTGCGTGTGTGTGGCATGCATTTAAGTTTTGCTTTGTGTATTGCATTGAGTGCGCATGTGCAGTGTGCTGAGCACACACAAGCTATGTGTTGCTGCATGTGTGAACTGTGTTCAGCATGTTGCATATGTGTATTGTGTTGTGCATGAGTGTGTGCTGCGTGCATACATTTATTTGCACTCACATTTGCTGTAACAGGTGAGCATGCGCCTGAGTTTGGCTGTTTCCTTCCATCCCTGTGGCAGTGGGCGCCCAGTCCGTGCATCCTCACCCAGTTGCAGGAAGAGACCCAAGTTTGCAGATCAGAGTTCCCCAAACACATGAGGGTCTTGTTGCAGTACTAGGTCTTCTTTCTTCAAGACAAGATGATTCCCCTCATAATACACAAAAGGGCCCCTGCAGGCCTTAAGAAGTCTCAAGGAGGAAGTTCAAGTTCCAGCCTGTTCCTGTGGCTCAGATGTCCCCCACATGGTGCTAAAGTTTTCTTTCAGGCCCCGGGGTGAGGTTTTCTCGAGAAAGGTAGTGGTGAGTGATTGAAAGCAGCTGGAGAGAGCTGGCTTCTCCAAGGGGAAGGGAACTCTTGTCTTGTGCCAGACTAGGAGAAAAAGAGAGACATAAATGCCTATTGGCTAAGCTTCCTGGGAAGCCCAAAAACATGTAGTACAAATGTTCCCATGTGGGAAACACACATGTAAACCTCTGGCACCATGGTCCTTACTCCCCTGCCCAAAGACACAGGGGCGGGAAAACATGTAGAACCCAGGTGGGACCCCCGGCACTTTCTTTCCTTAACTTTTCTAAGAGTGAAATGAAATTGCATTGTCTCTAGAAGCCAGACAGACAACCTACAAATCCACTCTAGGAAAACCATCTTTTTCCACCAGGGGGCAATTAAGATGCAGCTCATAGATAAGAATCCAGTGCCGAGTCTGCAGAGGACCTGGAACGAATCATCTCACTTTCTGAGGCTGTTTCTCCATCCACCAGATGCCCGTTCTCCTCAGTGACTTGAGACCCTCTAGGTCAATGGTCCTCAGCCCCAGCTGCCAGGTTGACTGGTCTGCATCCCTGTCCAGACCAATGAAGACAGAATCTGTGGGTTTGAAGATACCCAGCCTCTCCAGAGTGATTCCATTCTTCAGCTACAGCTGCTACATCTACCAGCTCCCCTGTGTTTGTCAGTTTTCTGACACCATAACAAACTCCTGTGATAATCAACTTACAAAGACAAAGTGTTTATTCTGGCTCTCAGTTTTGGATGTTCTAGTACATGATCCGTCAGCTCCTTAGCTTTGGGGCCTTGGGGTGGAATAAAACTGCTGAGCTTATGGCTGGGAAGTGAGAAAGAGAAAGAGGAAGGGGCAGAGTTAGGATCACACCCCCAGTGACCTAAAACCCTCCCACTAGGCCCCACCTCTTAAAGGTTCCACAAGCTCCCAGGAGTGCTTCCCTGGGGACCAGGCTGCTAAAACATGGGACTTGGAAAGACATTTAAGATCCACACTATCACCCTCCTAGAACTGTGCTAAAGTCTGTAGCATGAGAAATTCTGCACGTAGTAACAGTAATAGAAAATCTGCATGTAGAGCTCTCCACGGAGAGAGGACTCAGGGATGCTCTGGCTGTGCCAGGCTTTCGGGGGTTAATCCACTCTTTTTCCAGATAAGTGGCATGTGACTGACACCTGTCCCATTCATTCAAGAGTACTTCCAACATCAGGCAATGGGCTGCAGGGCTGGCTTTGTGAAAATGACAAATAGGCAGACTGATATCTTACTTCAACTGGGCACAGGAAGTCCTTCTCTACTTTGACTAGGATCGACTTTACCTGTAGGAAATACCAGATTGGGGCCACAATGTACTCTCTCTGTTACTCTTTGAATGTTTAAGTTCTGTTATCCGCCCCCCTTCCTTTGGCCTGTCCTCTGTCCTCTCACAGTCCCTTTCCTTTGGTGAAGCTTTCCTGAGGTTGCCTCGAAGGTCGGGAGGGGAGAAGCTCACTCTGTTCCTTCCTCCAATCCTGTGCAGGCCCAGTCTTAGGACCTTGCCCAGGCACTTGGACCAAGAGCCACGGGCAAGGGGAGACCCTACTGCCCTTCATTACTCTTTGCCATGAGCCATTAGTTATGCATGAACTGCAACCCCAAGGAAGAGCTGGGGAGGGAGCTCCTCAGGGAAGCAGAAGGGCGTCCATCAACCCATTTTTGGCATCACTGCCATGTAAGCCATGTGCCACCTTCAGGCATAGCCCAGCTTTGCAAGAGAGGCCCCTATAACCTACCAAAAGCAAGACAAGCTCTCCTTCTGCTTTCAAATGACCTCTATCCTGGGTGACCCAAGTGTCTCTTTCCCCAGAAATGCAATTCAGAAGTTGTGAGTGCCTGGTTTAAGCAGCCTTTGGTCCAAAATCAAGGAACATGTGGGATATTTTAGAAAATCAAATTCAATTTACAGAGATTATTCAAAAATACATTAGCCCTCTGCAGGTGATTTATTTCTTCAGAATTCGCAGTTGAATTCCTGTTTTGCTAGACATTGGTTGCCTCCCTGACCTGTTCCCACTTCTTCTTGGGTACTTGATGACCCAGCTGAAGTCTCCTTTCCCACCTTCCTTGCAGCTAGGTGTGGCCACAAAGCTAAGTCCTCACCCAGGGAATGTGAGCAGGAGAGGGAGGCGCCACTTCTGCACGAGTTTACTGCCCTGGACTGACCTCTTCTCTCCTCTCCTCTCCTCTCCACTCCTCCCCGCTCCTCTCCTCCCCTCCCTCTCCCTTCCCCTTCCCTCCCCCTCCCCTCCTTTCCCCTCCCCTCCCCTCCCCTTCTCTTCTCTTCTCTTCTCTTCTCTTCTCTTCTCTTCTCTTCTCTTCTCTTCTCTCTCTTCTCTCTCTCCAGTGACATCTTATGAGCTTCCTTCAGGCCTGCAGCAAAGGGTATCTCCCTAGGAGGTGGTGGTGTCACAGTACAGACAGCTGGGTCCTTGTATAAGTGTCAAAGTTCTGGTGTATTTAGCAGAGCCAGACTCTCAACACAAGGATTGTGATCCAAGACAGAAATAAACACCTGCTTTCCTTAAGGCACATTTTCTGGTCTCTCTATTTCAGCAGCTTAGCCTTTGCCTCATTACCCTCACCAGCCATGTGGGTGTCATGGATCATGTCCTCTACATCAGCGATGGCAAAACTTTTAGAGACTGAGTGCCCAAACTACAACCCCAAACCCATTTATTTAGCACAAAGTGCCAACCATGAAATTAAATCTGAATACTGGGGTTTAAGTCTAGAAAAAACAAAACAAACCAAAAAAAAACCCTCCACATTAAATCTTTTGTCTTGAAAGAAAAGCACAATAACACGCATGCCATAGGTTCGCCACCACTGCTCTACACCATGATTTCACACCATGTGTGAATATTAACTCTGCCCTTCTTAGGAATGTCAACTTGCCTGCCTGTGTGTTCAAAAATACCTTGAATTCCATCCATCTTTCTTGTAACCCCAGGAGCAGCAAGGGTTGTAACAATGGAGAACATCCTACTTAGAGGTTAAGCTGGAAAGTTAGAGTGTCAGGCAGAAATCAATAGAATCAAAGTGATCTTGAAGAGTGCTTTAGGTTTAGGGTTCTGGTTCTCCAGACAAGAGCCCCTCTATCAGCCCAACTCAGGCCACCCTTCCTCCATGCCAGGCCATGTTTGGGTTTCATCCACAAGCCATGGAGTAGAGAAAAAGGCTTTTTGGTGGTGGTGGTCTTGGGTATTGAACCCAGGGCCTTTGCACTGAACTACATCCCCAGCCCCTTTATTTTATTCTAATTTTTAAATTTTGAGACAGGGTCTCACTAAGCTGCTAAGTTGCCCATGCTGGGTTTGAACTCATGATCCTCCTGCCTCAGCCTCCCAGAGTGCAGGAATTAGAGGTGTGTGCCACCTCACCCAGCTGAGGAACAGGCTTGGAGTGATGCCCCCAGCACGGTGGAGCCTGGGTGCGGAGACAGAACGGGGAGCCGGTTCTCAAGCTAAGCTCATGTTAGGGCAGTGGCTCTCAGCCATGGCCACTGTGCCCCCCAGCGAGGCATTTGACAATGTCGATGGAGAGTTTTGATGCCATGAGTGCCATGGGTGGCGTCTGATAGGAGGAGAGGCTCCCGGATGTCCCTCAAAGCACAGGGCAGTCCCCGCAGCCAAGAATCATCCCGCTTCAAATGCCAGTTTCTGGAGTGGAGGAGCCCTGCTCTGCAGCACAGGATTACTGGGCGCACCAGCAGGGTGTGGTGTTGTGTGACGCATGTTTATTTCAGTTAGAAATGTGCTGCTGCTGCTGCTCCGTTAAGCCAGACAGGGTAAGGATGCAAAATCGTGGATCACTGGCAACTCCTCCATGTCCTGGTGTCCTAGAGACCAAGACGTCCCATTTGGGTCCCTCCCAGACTGGCGCGGGAAGTTCCATCCCTAACAGTGAAGAGTGCCTGCCTGCCTTATAGGGCTGTACAAGTCGTTCACTGTGTAAGTGGTGTGTAGCCCTCTCTCCTGTTGAAAGACTGCTCTGCTGACTTTCTTCTCGGGGACACTTTCCTCCGAGGTCCCTCCAGGGGCCCTGTGTCATCAGGTGTGATCTGGGGAGCTTTCCAGCTGGTTCCTGGGGTTGCATGGGACAATGTCCAGAGTAGGGATAACAAGGGAGGCTTTGGAAAGCGTTAGTGTCTGAGGGGCTCAAATGGGCTCTGTTATGGATGCTCTTGGGAGTGGGCCACTCCAGACAAGTCAGCGGGCTCCACGACGTAGTCAAAACAATACTGACGAAAGCTACCAGAATCCCGAGGTGCTCTGCTGCTTTGGGGCTCATCCCCGATGCTGTCCATACATTATATCATTTAACCTCGCATCACAGGCTTCACTCCAGGTACTAGGGAAACAGCAAAGAATAAAGCTAACAAAAATCCCTGCACTCTAGTAGAGATATACACAAGCAAAAAAAAAAAAAAAAAAAAAAAGCAGTATTTTAATTCACCACCTATCTATGATAGATATCATATTAGGAATGAAAAAGAACTTTCTAAATATGCTAAAGGAATATTAAGAGAGATCCAGGCAACATCCTTTAGAAATGGCTCACCAATTAAAAGTATTCCAGGTCCTTCTTGCCTTGAACAAAGAACTGGACAAAACGAGCCCCAAAAGTGCCAAAAACTTATTTCAAAAGTGAGGGGTGAGGGAGTAAGAGAAAAACTGGCTCTGCAGAGCAAACTTGGGCTGAACAAGAGAGAAAAAAAGCAAAACTAAAAGTACGCCCTGGTCTAGAAGACAGAGTGGGCTGCCATGGAGAGTCACAAGGCAGGCTCCTTGTGGCATCTGTGTCTTTATATGCCGTCTACCTCTCATGGGGACCCAGGAGAAGTTCTACATACGGGGTCCTGGGGATTATTTGGCACTGTCCTGGGATCTTGTAATTGACAGGTCCCGCTTATTTCCCCAGCTTTCCCACACCCTATCTCCTGTATCAATCCCACTAAATGATTAGTTATCCAAGGATTTTCTTCTGAGCTGAGGAAAGAAACAAAGTGTTTTTATCATTCTTGTTCACTGGAGACACTGACTAATGCAATAAGGTAAGTAAAAGAAATTGGTGAGCAAATAACAAAATATATAAGAAATAATACTGTCATTATTGCCAGTTGCTATGATTTATTTATTTATTTATTTATTTATTTATTTATTTTTCATTGAGACGGGGGTCTCACTGTGTAGTCCAGGCTGGCCTTGAACTCATGGCAGTCCTCCAGCCTCAGTCTCCCAGGTGCTGGGATTACAGGCATGCACCATCATACCCGATTTTATGATTTTAAATATAGAGTTTAAAATACCAAAAGTGGTGACTTTCTCAAGGTCACTGGATTCCAGAAGAATTTTTTAATTCCCATATCTTTATAGCAACAAATAATTTGAATTTAAAATGTCATCTATTAAAACATTAAACAGTCAGATAGCTTGGAACTAAAGATATCTGAGATTTCTACACTAATTAGTTATAAAAGAAATTTATAAATAAATAGAGGGATATCCCATGATCATGTATTAGAAAATTGAATGTCATAAATATTTGAAATCTCAATTTAATCCAATTCCATAAAACCCATCAGCCATTTTTGCAGGAATTAGCTAGTTCTAAATTTTATATGGGCCTAAAATAAATATATGAAAAAATGTTCAACATCACTAGTCATCCGAGAGATGCAAATGAAAACAACACTGAGATTCCATCTCACCCCAGAAAGAATGGCTGTTATCAAGAAGTCAACTAATAACAAATGCTGGAGGGGCTGTGGGGAAAAAGGAACCCTTCTCCACTTTTGGTGGGAGTGTCGACTGGTGCAACCACTGTGGAAATCTGTGTGGAGACTCCTCGAAAAACTGGGATTGGAGGTCCCATTTGACCCAGCTATTCCCCTTCTGGGTATCTTCCCAGAAGAATTAAAAACATCATACCACAGTGATATATGTGCACCCATGTTTATAGCAACACAATTTGTAATAGCTAGATCGTGGAAACAACCCAAATGCCCATTAACTGAGGAATGGATAAAAAAGATGTGGTATTTCTATACAATGGAGTACTACTCAGCCATAAAGAAAGATAAACTGGAAACTTTTATAGGTAAATGGTGCAACTCGAGAAAATACTCACAAGCGAAATAAACTGGATGCACATTTATAAACATCGTATTGTCTCCCTAGTATGAAAATGCAACTTCACTGTGACTATTCCATTCCTTAGTCTTCTATTTTTACCTAGCTTTTACATGGCTTAATCTTATACTGAGTAATATTTTTCTCCAAAAGGTATTTGTACATTTTCTAATGCTTGAGTTTGTTAATACATGAGAATGTTTACTTGTTGTCTTTAAAAGAAATAAATAAAGTTTGAAAAAAAAATTTTATATGGGCCTAGCATAGCAAACACAATTGAAGAACAACAAAGTTGGAGAATATACACTATCAGATAGCAAGTTTATTTCAATGCTACTGTAATTAAGAAAATGTGCTATTGACCTGAGAAGAAAAATAATAGACCAAAGGGAAAGAATGAGGAATATAGAATGAGATCACCGTATATCTAGTCATTTGGTTTATGACGATGCAGTGGGAAAGGATTTTCTTCTCGATTCATAGTACCTGGAGGTATTAAACATTGGTGTGAAGAAGAAAATGAATCTTTATCCCTTCAGTGTAGTATTAATAAAACAGTTCTCTTGCATTTTAGATTTCAATGTGATAGACAAATCACAAAATTTTAAAAGTTAATATGGAGAACATCTTTATACCTTCGGGTATGCAGTGTGTTCTTACACACATGAACTAACTTAAAATAAACAACCTGTGCTACCCTAAAGTGAAGAACTTCTGTTAATCAAAATATATCAGTCAGAAAGTGAAAAGGTAAGCCACAGAGCTGGAGAGGTACTTGTAATAATATTCCAACAAAGGACTCATATCTACAATATACCAAGAATTCTTACAAATCAATAAGAAAAAGGTAGATGTTTCAAAAAATATTAGAAAAGTCTTGAAGAGAACAAAAGACAATATCCAAATGGCTATTAATATTTGAATAAGTGTTTAACCTCATGAGTCACCAAGGAAATGCAAGTAACCACTATAAGGTATCTGTACACACAAACCAGAACGGTTCAAATTTTGAGATGCAATTGACAACAGAAAGTATTGGAGCCATGGTTAGTTGCATGTGTCAACTACTTTGGGTCATAAGATGCCCAATTAAACATTATTTCTGTGTGTGTGTGTGTGTGTGTGTGTGTTTCTGGGTGAGAGTACCATTTGAATCAGCTGGCTCATTAAAGTAGGTACACTTCCCATCATGAGTGGGCGTGATCGCTTCACCGAAGGACTAAGTAGAATGAAAAGTCAGAGGATGGGGGATTCACCCCTTTTGCTTCCTGCTTCAGTGGCGACATCAGTCTCTTCCTGCCCTTAGACCAGGGTTTATACCATCAGCTCTCCTTGTTCTCAGGCCTCTGGATTAGGACTCAGACTGGAATTACACTACTGGTTTTCTTGGGCTTCCAATTTTCAAATGGCAGATCATAAAATCTCTCAGTCTCCACAATCACATGAGCCATGATAAATCCCTTCATACATAAATCTCCTTAGATATACACACATATATGTGTGTATGTTCATATATGTGTGCATACAAATGCTAGAGAACCTGGTCTTTTGTAACCATCCACACTGTATTATTGATCAGCTTCTTGTTGCTGAGATTAAATATCTGGCATACAATTTAAAGGTGGAAGGGTTTATTTTGGCTCATGATTTTGGAGGTTTCAATTCCATGGTTAGCTGGTTCCCTTGCTCATAGGCCTATAGTATAAGGAGGCAGAAACATCGCAGTGGCAGTGCACGGCACAGGAAAGCTGCTCACTTCATGGAAGCCAGGAAGCAGAGAAAAAGATAAACACCTGAGAAAACCTTTAAATGCCCTTTAAATGACCCCCACTCTGCCTCACCTCCTAGCAGGTTTGAACCCATCAATGGCTTCATCCATTTGGGGTCCCACCTCTGAACACTGCTGAATTGGAGATCAAACCCTCAGTACATGAGTCTTTGGGGGACACTTATATTTAAACCATGATACACATGCACACCTTTGTTACATCTTTGAAGGCAGGGGGAAAAGAGGCTAAAAATTGTTCTGCTCGCCAAAAATCCTACAATTGCTCATATTCAGAGTTATTTCTGGGGAAATGGATAGTCTCATACACAACTGGTGAGAATATGAATCGGAGGACAAATTGGTAGTTATCAGCCACAGGTTTTCATATGCATAACTTTTGATCCAGCAATCACAGTTCTAGGAATCTGTACTTGTGCACAAAGATCCTTATAGAAGAATCAAAGATGTCCATTGCAGTATTGCCAGGGAAAAAGAAAGCAACCACCTTATTTGTCAATAGAAAATCATTAAATAAAATGTAGAACATACACAGAATGAAATTTTATAGATTATGCTGACATTAAAAGGATGAGATGGAGTAACATAGAAATATAACTAGAAAATACATATTTTAGTGAAAAATAAAAAAAATAAGATATACAACCAATATCAGAAACAGTCTTGCTTAGCAATCATGAGCAAGAGTTCTGCCACCAGACTGCTGGGGACCAGAGCCTGGCTCTGCTACTTCTCAGCCCTGTGATTCTGAACAAGTCACTTAACTTCATATGCCTCAGTTTCTTATCTGTTCAATAGAACTTAATAAGGTTATTGTGAGACTAAAACAAGTTACTGCATGTGAAGGATTTATAGCAGTATGCGTTGTTGCGTAAGCAGCTTCCAAATATTATCTATTAGTTATACATATAGTAGATCCCCTTTATGAAAATCAAGATATACATTATGGCTTATATCTAGCTGTCCCCCCAAAGCCTCATGTGCTCATCGGTGGGACTTTTGGGAGGTGGCTAGATCATAGGTGTGTGATGCTGTATTAGGATATGTGATACTGGGATTAAGGGTGTGTGATAACTAAATTGGTTTAGCATAGTTCTAAATGGGAGCCCCACCCTGGGTGTGGGCTGCACCGATCCATAGGCTTGTAGCCTGGATGAAATATAAAGGAACAGAAAGAAGGCAGGCTGCGTTTCACTGCTTCTGGACTGCCATGGACTATTTCTCCTCTGCGATGCCCCGCTGCCATGGAGCCAGCCAACTGAAATCTCTGCAAACTGTGAGCTAAAATGAACCTGTTCTCCTTTAACTTGTGTGTGTCAGGTACTTTGTCTTAGTGATGAGAAAATTAACTAAGACTGTATGCATATTATAAAATCTCCCCCATAAAAAATGAGTGCACACACTCATTTAAAGGGAAGCTATATATCTTATTTATATGTGTGTTACTGAGGTAATATTGTTCAACAGTATATCTTAAAAGGCCACTGTCTCTGCTCTGTAAAGCAGAGGACTAATTCCAAAAGCTGTCCACCTGGCTCTGGGGACTTCCTGATCACAGGATCTTGACGTATCTTAGACACAGCGTCTTTCCTTCTCCCCGACTCTACCTTCAGTAGCTCCAATCTCATCTGAGCTGGGATTAGAAATCTGAGAAAGTAGGAGTTTTGCCTTCTCTCTTCCCAGCCTTTTCTTCTACAGCTATCCCCTTCCTTGTCTCACTGTCCTCAACTCTTATTTCCCCTAATCAAGTTCCAGTGCACTCACACAGAATGAGTTTGGCGTGAAGTGTTATATTCATCCTCCAGCGGTGTTTAATTTTGTTCATAGACAAACAAGAAGACTTACACCCAAAAGGGAGACTATTTTCTGTTGCTATAACAAAATGACACACTGGGTAATTTGCAAAGAAAGGAAATTTAGTCAGCTCACAGTTTTGGAGGCTGGGAAGTCTAAGAATATGGTGCTGACATCTTCTCAGCTCATGGTCAGAGCCTTCGTACTATCTCATAACATGGCAGAAGGCAAGAGAAAGCCAAGGAAGCCAAACTTCCTTTATTAACAACCCACTCTCTAGAGAAAAACACACTCTTGTGAAAAGTGACCGACTCTTGGGAGAATGGCATTCATGACCTCTCAAGACCTCAACACCTCTCATTTGGCCATGCCTCCTAACACCACAACATTAAGAATTAAGAATCCTATACATAACTTTTGAATGATTCAGTCAAACCATAGCACCCCCTACCACTAGAGCTATGTCCCCTATCACAACCAGTGCATGCTCCAACTTTTCATGTTACTGTATCTAACTCCTGCCTATAAACCCCAAAGAAATAGGGCTTGGGGGTAAGTCCTGGGCTCTATCTTGATTCTCCATGGGGGCATCAGAAATTTGGTTTTTACTTCTAGGCCTTAGGAAATGGAAATTATAATACTTCTTGAATAAATTGATATAAGAATTTATGTTATTTTTATTTAGAAAGGACTGTGAACTTTTTAAGGAAATATGTCAGTATATTAATGTTCCTCAGTAATCAGGGTACCACAAATATGGCAGAAGATAGTTTTTCATCTAGTTGTACATGGACAAGACAATGATCAAAGAAATGTAGGAGAAAATGATACTTCAGCTTCATCTTGCAGGACTGATAACACTGGATAGATAAACTGTTGAACAGTGTGAAGAAAGGTAGAAAGTAGTAAGGCAAATGTGGGTGGAACTGGAGACAGATGTGAAGTGAAATAAGTCAGGCACAGAAAGCTAAGTAGCATGAGATCTCACTCATATAGAAGCTGAAAATCTTATAGCGTAAAAGTAGAGAGTGTAAGTGTGGTTACTAGAGGCTGGGAAAGGTGTGGAGATGGGATGGGGAAGAGAGGATATTTCAGGGGTACTTGGGTACAGTTGGATAGGAAGAACCACTTTTAATGTTCTATAGCACATTATAGTAACTATTGTTGACAAAAATTAATTGTATATTTCAAAATAGCTGGTGGGATATTTAATGTTCTTAACATAAAGACACAATAAATGTTTAAGATGATTACTCTGATCATTTCATATTATGTATGAAATGTGACTGAAAAATACAGTGAAAATTTAAATTTTAAAAATTTATTGCAGCAAAAGACACATTGCCAATAATCTTCCTCGAAATCCTCCCTTTCACTTCAAACATACTTATCGCATCATTCTTGTCACATTCTGAAGCAGTTCTGGAAGTCCTCTTTCATGAGTGTCTTAGTTGCACTGTTGTGGCTGCACTGATATCCTGAATCAACTCAAAACATTTCCCTTTCATGATCATTTTGACTTTGTGGGAGGGCCAGAAGTTGCATGGTGCCAGATCTAGTAAATAAGGTGGGAGGGGACACACCGTAATGTTTTTATCAGCTTGCTTTTCCATGGGATGGCAGCCAGTAGCAGCATTTACCATGTTTTGGATCACATCTCCTAAAGACACTAATGAAAGAGGACTTCAGAACTGGTCCCTAAAGGGGCAAAATGATGGATAATTACTGTAATACATTTAAAACACTTTTTTATTTAAACTTTCACTGCATTATTTGATCATACCTAATACATGTTGCTGAGACAAAATACTGGACACCCAAAGTTAAAGGAGGAAAGATTTATTTTAGCTCTAAATTTGTAGAGGTTTCAGTTCATAGTCAGCTGGCTCCAAGGCAGGGTGGCTTGGAAGAGGGGCATCACAGAGGAGAAATAGTCCTGCAAAGCAGGCAGGAGACGGCAAAGCAGCAAGCAGCAAGCAGCAGCACCAGCAAGCCTACCTTTTCCTTTTATCTAATCCAGGTTACCAACCTTTTGGGTGGTGTCACCCAGAATTATGCTAATTCCAATCAGTGGACTGATTTAGTACCACACACCCTTAATCTGCATCATATGCCCTAGATCCAGCCAGCTCCGAAAAGCCCCACCCGTGAGTGCATGAGGCTTTGGGGGGAAATCTAGATATAAGCCATAACATATGTGTTGAAATAGCACACCACACCCTATACATACGTACAATTTATATGTCAATTAAAATTTTTAAAAAAGAAAGTAGACACAGATCTTTCAGGGGAGCCTTTCTCCATAGGTTGTGTTTCCGCCTCACACCTCTACTGGGATATCTCGTTGGATTAGCAGTAGAATTTTGGTACCTAGGTCATGAAAAGAGGGAGCTGTCAAAAATACGTTGTTCACTAGGTATTGGCTGAGCTGAGACCTCGTCTCAATAAACTAGTCGTGTGTGTGTGTGTGCCTGTGTGTATATTACTAGGGATTGAATCCAGGGCCTTTGGACTGAGTGACATCCTTAGCCCTTTTAATTTTTATTTTGAGATAGGGTCTCACTAAGTGGCTTAGTTGCCCAAGTAGAGCTTAAACTTGAAATCTTCCTGCTTCAGCTTCTCAGAGTGCTGGGATTACAGGCATGTGCCACCATGCCTGACTTATACCAAGTTATACACTGAAATAGAAAATAGATGGAAAGTTTTCAAACAAGTGAATATTTTAGATCAAAGTAATGTTTTTTTTTAATGTCAAGCAACAGTAACCTGTATTAGTTCTTGATGGTAATATAAAGTGGTACAGTTACTTTAGAGAACAGTTCAATAGTTTCTTTTATAACTAAACATTTCCTGCAATTACACTTCTTGATATTTACTCAAATGAATAAATAATCTATGTCCTCACAAAAATTGCACAAACTTGGAAGCAACCAAGATGTACTTGAATAGCTGAATGGATTTTAGAAAGTGCATTACACCCACACATGGAGTATTATTCAGCAATAAAAAAAGTGTATCAATTCATGAAAAATTACAAGGGTCCCTTAGAAGTATATTGCTCAGTGAGAGACAATAGTATGAAAATGCTACATACTATATGATTCCAATTGTATGAGATTCCGAAAAAGACAAAATGATGGAGACAGTAAAAGAATTAGTGGTTGCCAGGGAATGAAAGAGAGAAGAACAAATAAGTAGAGCACAGATTTTTTTAGGCAACTGAATCTATCTACTCTGTATGATAATGGATAAGTGCCATTACACTGAATGTAAAAATACAATTTTTCTCACCCTTTGTAAGTTCATCATTGGGCTAGGCCCCAGAAACACAGACAGGTTAACAAGAGAAAAAGAAACAAGTTCATTAACGTGCAGGGCACATTTTATAGGAGAAGCCCTGCTCAAAAGTAACTTGAAGCAACAACTTAGATATCAGGTGTTCAAGAAAGAGCACAGTTTTAGAAAAGGACATGACAAAGAGACCAGCATATGTTAGTAAGCTTTCTTTTAAAGTGACAAATACCTGAGATAAGTTAGCTGAATATGAGAACAGGTTCACTCGGGCTCATAATTGTTAGGGCTTCACTCCCTGGGCCGTTGCCCACTACTTTTGGGCCAACGGTGAGCAAGACATCATGGTGGGAGTGCATGGTGGTGACACCCGCTCACCTTCTGGCAGCCAGGAAGCAAGAGAAGGAAGACAACAGTTCCCCTCCAAGAACCTTTCCCGGGGATCTTCCAAAGACAGGGAAACAGGAAGGGGGTAAAAAACAGCTAAAAAAACAGGTGATGTAGAAGAAAATTTACAGTGTGTGTTTAGGTGGGATGAGGCCGAGGAGGGTAGAAAACCTTTTGCATTTGTGAATCTTGGCCCTGTTCTTATGCAGACAGGAAGAAGACAGAGAGCCCCCCACATTTTGATTATCTCCAACTCATATTGGGGAGAAATGTTTTCATTTTCCTTCAATACATTTGTCCAAACTCAGAATATGCAACACAAGGAGTGAGATCTAATGTAAACTATGGACTTTAATGATAATAATACCTCAATATTGGCTCATCAGAAATTAATTTAAAAATATGAGCCAGATTGTGTGGAGCAAAGTGGCGGAGCTTGGAGACAGGAAGTGTGGTGGGAGCCGACTTGCTGGTGTTGGGGTAACACTTGCAAGTCTTGAAATATGGTGTGGAAATGGGGCTCACTAGGAAGAGATGAATGTAAGAATAATATGGTGAGCTTTATAAAATATAGATTCTCTTGGGATTAGGTTTGGGGATCTGTGTTTTTAATTAAATAATCCCAGACAATTCATATGACCAGCCCCAAGTGAGAATGCCTAGTCTTGGGGTTCTTATGGTATTCTTGACTTGTAATTCTCTAATTTTACTGTTCAGCCCTAAAAGTAGTAAAGTTACCTCAAAGGCAAGGAGTCCACATTTGCACTTCTAAATGTACTTGCACTTTTCATCCCATTTAAAGCAGATGACTCCAACGTTTAGATGAAGAAATCGAGGAGTCGGAAGACGCTTGAAACCACTCTGAGTCCATGGCTGCTGGTGAAATAGGGGAGAGCGGTGCGATGCCCCCCAACATACAGCGACCCCAAACACCTTGCCGTTTGGAGTGCCCCACAGCAGGGCCAAGGGTATTTTTTTTTTTTGGTTGTAGCGGGCTTCAGTCTTGGACCTATCTCAGGTGACTCTGCCCCTTTGCCGCCCTCTTCAGTCACTTCCAAGGGGCCCGGCCCCTTTCCCATGACTACACTGTACTCTGTAAGCAACCTCCCTGGGGTGAGGCTGGGTCAGCCTGTGAACTGTCCCCCATTACGCTTCAGAGCTGAAGCATAAGCTCTAAGGAAGACTGTCCCGGATGGTGCATTCCTGCCTATTCGCGATTTCTGCCTTGAGTAGTGTGTGCTGAGCTGGTAACGCCAAGGGCTACTGGCACCAAGAGTGGCTGTCAGCTGGAGTTTGTAACACTGAAGATGCCCAGCCAGAGAGCAACAGTAAATAGCCAATAGCTGCCTGCTCTAAGCTGCAGTGAGGGTGCTTTTAATGCTAAGATGGTTACCCTTCGCCAATTCATGAGCAAAAGAACCCTCAGCCAGCAGGGATCCCCTTAGCGGCTGATACGGGGATCTCCCTTCCGAGGCTGTGAAGAAGAAAGCAGGCAACAGCGATGGTCAGCAGAACCAGACCGTGTCTGATTTCCACCAGCCATGGGGCTAAAGACCCGCACAAGCCAGTGACAGTGGAATCTGCCCTCTTTTTCTCACTCAAGCTTCTGCCTCACGCTGGATTTTCCTACTGTTCACGCAGACTTTTCCTTCCCAAGATTTGTCTCTGGATGAGCCACGTGCACGAAGCTGTCAGTGACTTCGGCATCTATAATCCTCATGCTGCAGGTATCCTGTGCTTGAGGGCAAGGGCCTCCACTTGTGCCATTAGACTCTTGCTACTCAAAGTGTGGTCATCTTTCCTTCCTATTTTTCTCCTTCCTTTCCTTCTGTTTTCTTTGTCTACTCAGTGCTCCCTGGCCAGCAGCAGCAGTGTCCCTTGGGAGTTTATGATAAATACAATATATTGCTAGGGAGGGAGGACCCTGCAGTCTGTGTGTTAACAAGTGAATTCTTCTCCCTCACTATTCAGGTGTGGCTTTGCATGGATGCCGCTTACTCAGTAAGACAGGCCATTTTAGTTGAGGACATCAGCTTTCTTAAAGTGTCTCAATCAGTTATCAATTCCCATCTTCCCCCTGTGTATTTTGACTCGGAAAACAAAAGATACTCGAATGACTATTGAACTAGCAGATCATACTACTCAGGTAGGCTGTTTGTTCTTTGGGATTAAAATACAAGGGAGAGCATTTCCGATACCTGACCACTGATCTGAGAGGCGGAGGAACAATTTCAATCCATTGTGTAAACCCAGCTTTCTTTGCCTAAGCGACAGAAGACCTGTTCTCTTTTAAATAGGATGCGATTGTCCAAGTAATGACAGACTCTTTGCCATGTAGTCCTCACCTGATGCAAGGGGAAAATGATCAGTAGCCTGAACATTTTGAAGAAAAGGAATATTAGATTCAGAAGCAATTTTTCTGTGTGAAAGATTTTTTTTATTTCAAAAATGCACTTCCAATAACCACGGATAGATAAGTGGTAAGTGAGAAGTTTAAAATGAGCACGTCACTTTAATTACACCGAACACAGATTTGATGTAATTGTATTTCAAACTTACTTTTCACCTTGATAGTGCAGTCCGAGTTCATTGCCATAAGGAAGGGAGGAGGAGTTGCTGGGCCCATGCAGTGAGACCTCAGGGGTACGCGAGGCCTCCTCCTGCAGACAGAAACCCGTGCCTGTGTTGGAAGCCTTGAGGGAGACAAACAGCAACAGCAGGAACAGAGGAAAGGGTCAGGGCAGGGAGTCTCTACGACTCCCTTGCCTTGCGCCACGTGGGCATTTTTTCACCTTGTCCTCTCCCCGCTCCCACTCTCCGCGCCCTTACGCCTTCCTCCCTCCCCGGGTGAATACCAACACATCCTCCTGGCGTTCTGCCACCTCCCAGCCAGGTTCCATCCAATCACTTAGCTTTTTCATAATGCTCCGTCTCCTCCTCCTGGTTCACAGCAGGTTACTGTGTCTATAATTTACTGCAAAGTCCATCTGCAGAGATGGTGTGGAATTATTAATGCTGCTTAGGCTGAGGTGGTCACCTAGCCATGTAGAGTCAGCCAATCCAGCAGAAAGGCTTGGCCTAAGTGTACCACTACCAGAGCTTCTCTTGCCCATTCTTTTCTTTTTTTTTTTTTTAATGTGGGTACCGGGGGTCGAACTCAGGACCTCGCGCTTGCCAGGCAGGTGCTTATGCCGCTGAGCTATCTCACCAGCCCTCTTGCCCATTCTTGATCAACTTTCTATGCTTTTGATTAGCACATAAAGAAATATGAGCTGAATAGAAATAGGGTTTTCAAGTTGAGAACAATGGATTGCTCACTGGTGTGCTGACGATTTACAACAATCGCTCCTTAGAGAAATTAAAGTACATCATGATGTGTGGACAGGAAAAAATATTTTAGAAACACCCCTTGCTCTTCTACGAGGGAGGCTGGTAGCCCTTCCTCTTAGAAATGTTCCCAAGACTTGACCCCTTTGATCTTGTATATGACCTTTGCTTATGGAGGATTTTTATTGTCTGCTGCCAATAGAATTCTGTCCATGGAATCTATTCTTAGCTGGAGTGAACTTTTCATGCAAGAGTGTACTTGGACACTTTAACAGCAAACTGGATCTTCATTAAATTTTCAAATTATCTATCTAAACTATTTTGGGCCTGTGAGTTAACAAACATTTTTTCAATAAGTGTCTCAGTGTGAGACCAATTTTGGTCTCAGTCTTGCTTTTATTATGACTTGGTAGAGAGAGAGAGAGGGAGTAGTCGGCTCTCAATCACTTTGAATTTCTTCAGGACTGCCATTAGCTCATCAGAAAGTCAAAGGCTGTGCATGACCTAATTGTTATTATTTGCTGGAAGTCTGGTTGTTTCCTGTCAATTTTCAGCTCCAAGAGGGCAAGGACTAATGGAATTGCAGGACTAAAGTTCTTTCTGGAAAGGATGGATGGCCACAGAGATTAGGCTTCCCCAAAGAGCTACAGGAGGATAGCCCAGGAGCAAGCCAAAGAAAATATAAACAGACATATGAGGAATAAGTATGAGAATACATTTGCCAAATGTACTAGTCAGCTTTGCATCACTGGGACTTTCTACCAGACATATACAACTTAAAGAAGAAGAGGTTTAATTTGGCTCATGGTTTCAGATGTTTCAGTCCATGGTCAGGTGTCTGCAAGGTGGAAACATCATGGCGGAGGATGTGGTAGAGCAAAGCTGTTCACTTCATGGCAGCTGGAAAGCAGAGCAAGGGAGCATCACCAGAGAGAAAGGGATGAGGGACCACATATAGTCCCTGTGGTCACACCCCTATGACCTACGCAGGCACATCCAAAGTGTGTTTTACTAACCCCTAGGCAGCCTCCAAACCAATCAAGTTTACAATTAAGCTTACCTATCACACCTAGAAAGTATGTGTTTTATGCAATTTTATAGAAAAGAATGGATGGTAAGGAGTAGCAGAGCAAGGATATTCATACACCATCTTTTTATCCTGACATTTCTGTTTTAGTTCAGGTCTTCATTTTCTGTTGCTCTCTGTTTTCATGATAATTGGAGATTGTGTACTATGATGCAGTGGTATGCAGTAGTTTTCAATATTTTTATTTTATTCTGAATTTGTTCTGAATTTGCAAATTACTGAATTTGTTATAAAATCACGCATCTTGGTTTCTGTGGTTTTCTTGTGCTTGCAGGGAGGGGGTACAAAATAATGCATGTATGAAAGGAAAATAATTTAAGTAGGAAAATATACTTCAAATACAGATGTGTGATAATTATCCATTCAGTGGGACTGAGAGAAGCCCAGGATCCTTTCCTTCCAGGGCTATAGTCGTCTATCAGCAGGAAAGACTATGCAATAGTCAAAAGCCCTTCGCATTTGACTACTGATTATTCCAGCCTGGATGCTTTGGCTGATTTTCTTTTGACCAACTGGGAGCTGAAGACTGATCAGTGTTGCTATAGATTCTGCTCCACAACTCCGCTGTGCAATGGGAAACCAGAGGTCACTTGTGGTCACAGAGCCCTTGAAATGTGGCCTGTGTGAGCTGAGATGTTCTCTGAGCACAAATGTATACCGGATTTCAAAGATGCGGTAGAATAAGGGAAAGTAAAATGTCTCCATTATAATGTTCATATTTATCATAAGTTAAAATAATATTATTTGGGAAATAATGAGTCATAATGTGTTTAAAACTAAATTCACCATTTCTTTTTACTTTTTAAGTGTAGATATTAAGAAATTTTAAATCATGCACGAATGAGGTTTGCCTTGTGGCTTCTATCCTATTTCTCCCATCTCGTAGTGCTTTAAAGGGTTCTAACGGAGCGGTGCCTGGTTAGATGCGCCTGGGGCTTACCTGTGCTTTGGGACTACTGACTGGCACCTGCTTTGGATGAGCCTTCTGGATCTTCAAACTCAGGCCAAGCCCAAGTTCTTTCCCTTCTGCTCCATTTCTTTTTTTTATTGGTACATTTTAGATGTACGTAATGATCACATTCATCATAGGGAATTTGTACCTGTACATGGTATATCTTGCTTCTTTTTTCCCTATTCCCATCCTCTCCCTTCAACCATTTTCTCCTCCTTATTTACAAATCTTTGTTTCCATTTTTTTCCTTCTATTCTCCTTTCTGTTGCCCCTTATTTCCTTTTCCTCTCCCTCTCCCTTGTTCTCCTTCTCATTTGAACATTTTCTTCCCATTTCCCAATATCTATTATATACATTTTGGTCCTTATTTTTGTACCTTTGGTTTCTCACACAAGAGAAACAATGTGGTATTAAAACATGTGTGCATGATTTATTTCACTGCAGAGTATGGTCTCAAGGTGCATCCATTTAGCTTGAAATGTCTCAAGCTTATCCTTTTTATGGCAGAGTAGTACTCCACTATATGAAAAAAAAAATCTTTATCCATTCATTGGTTGATGGGCATTTGGATGGTTTCCAAGATTTAGTTATTGCAAACTCTGCTGCTATAAACATGGGTCTGCATATATTGCTGTGGTATGATGCTTTTAATTCTTTCAGGAAGATACCAAGAAGGGAATAGCTGTGTCAAATGGAACCTCTAGTTCTGTTTTCCACAGTGGTTACTGATTACCTTCTGTATGCCAAATATCTGTTAATCCCCAGGCCAGAAATACTCTCTTCTGGATGGGAGAGAGCGAGAGAGAGAGGGAGAGAGAGATACAGAGACAGAGAGAGACAGAGAGACAGAGACGGACAGGGACAGAGAGGGACAGAGACAGAAAGTTCATTGCAGTGTACAGGATTCTCAAGTAGTAAAGTGCATATAAATAAATGGGTTTGAAACTGCAATCAGGCAAGATAATATGACTTGAACCTTTTGTTTCTCTATTTCCCTTTCTCAGTGGTTCTGGGGATTGAAGCAGGGCCTCACACGGGCTAGGCATGCACTCTACACTGAGCTGCGTCCCCAGCCTGGATGAGCCTTTCGCATAATCACTGAGTAGCTCTGGGGGAGAAGTTAGGAAACGACTCCAGCTCACAGAATAGCGCTCACAGAGCACAGAACGTCTGCACTTGTTCATGGGGAGCATTTCAGGTGCTGCAAAGCAAGGCAGGGCATTTGGTATTCATCAGCGAGGGGCTCATCTACAGGGCCTCTTCCCACGCTTGCTTCAGGAGATTAAAGAGAAAGAGGCAGCACCACTGACAACGGATGGAAGTGTTATTTCTGGCCCAGCAGCAGAATAGGAGTGAATCATGGCTGAACAAAAGCTTTGAGGACTCCCTGACTTCCATGGCAATTAAGTTAAGAAACTCCAGGAGAAAATGATGACTAAGTTCAGATGAAGTACTTAAAGCACCTGAATTAGAAAAGGCTTTTATTTTTTATTTTTGGCTGAGAGGGAGAGAAGGGGGAGGGGAGCAAGCATCTATGTGCAGTAGTCTCTTGTCCCACATTGAGTTACTGAGTTGGCTGCGACCTGCTGGTGTGACCCTAAGGTTGTATCGGAGACACCATGGACTTCTGCCTCAAGACCAGGAGTTGCCAGCCCAGCCACAGGGAGGGCCCTGGGAGTGGTGCTCACGCTTCAGCGCATGAGCCCTGCATCACTCTGAGGGTGGCCCAGCAGGTGCTGAACTGGGACCTGCAGCCCCTCCTTTCCTCAGCTGCCTCTTTTTGGGACTGAGGCTCCTCAGGGACCTACAAACTGGGCCTGATCTGGCCAAGGTGCCAGCCTTAGAAACATAATTTAAAATGTCTTAGAAAAGACTATACTTTTTACCATGCAACTTTTTAATTTGGTAAAGTGTCCATCTTGAAGAAAATTTTAAAGAATGGTACACACTGACTAGCACTAGCACCATATTCTTTTACTGCTCTCTCTCTCCCTCTCTGTCTGTCCATCTCTCTCTCTTCCTCCCATCTCACCCATTTGAAAATCAGACACCACAATATTTTATTCCCAGATATTCTACTTTATAACTCACAGAAAGGATATTTTCCTATGGAATCAAAATAATGTGACCACAATCAAGATATCTAATATAAACTTTACCTAAAATGCAACCCACATTCAGAGTCCCCAGACATCTGATAACCTTTATGACTATTTAATCAAAGTTCCCACATTACATTTGGTTGACTTACTTGTTTTAGCTTTTTTTAAAATATGAAGTAATCTGTCTTAGTTACTTTTCTCATTGCTGAGACAAGGTACCCGACACCCAAAGTTAAGGGAGGAAAGTTTATTTAGCTCACAGTTTGTAGGCCTCAGCCCATAGTTGGCTGGCTCCAAGGCAGGATGGACAAGCATTGCAGAGGAGAAACAGTTCATGGCAGGCAGAAGGCAGCAAAGCAAGCAGTGAAGGGACCACCACGGCTCTTTCCATCCCTTATATCTTATCCAGGCTACTTAGGGTGGGCAGCACTCATGCCCTTGATCCTAGTGCCCTTGATCCTAGCATTGCACCATGAATCAATCCCACACTCTAGATCCAGCCACCTCTGAAAAGCCTTACCTGTGACCACATGAGGCTTTGGGGGGACATCTAGACACAAATCATAACATTCAGCCTCTGGCCCCCCAAAGCCTCATGAACATCCCTTTATGCAAAAGGCATTTAGTCCATCTCTAAGAATTGCCAAAGTCCTAGCAGTTTCAGCATTGCTGAAAAGTCTGAGTCCAAAGTCTCCTCTGAGATGTAAGGCAAACTCAGCTACAAGCCCCTGTACAAATGAAAAGAAAGTTAAACACTTCCAACATTCAATGGCAGGAGATAGACATTTCCATTCCAAAAGGTACAAATAGGGGGATAGAAAGGAATGAGACCCAAGCAAGTCCAAAGTCCAACAGGTCAGACATTAAATCCTGTAGTTCCCTGTCCAGTGTCAGAGGCAGTATGTGGCAAATCTTGAGCTCCAAAGGGCTTGGCAGCTCCACTCCTATGGCACTTCTGGTGATTGTAGGTCTTGTGACTTCTCTCTTTGGCTGGTGTCGCTCACTCTTTGCGGCTCTCCTTGGACAATCCACGTTCCTGGCTTCTCCAGTCTTCTGGGGTCTCCACTACACCTTCAGCTTTACACTCACACATTCACACAATCCTTTGTCTCCTTCCATCCTTCCTTCCTTCCTTCCTTCTTTCCTTCCTTCTTTACTTCTTTCTTTCCCTCCCTCCTTCCTTCCTTTCCTTTCTTCCTCTTGTTTCTTTCGTTACGTCTTTCTTTTCTTTCTCTTTTTCTGTACTTTTTCTTTCCTTTTGGCCCGTCAGTGGTTGATGTGTTTACTCTTTTGTTTGTGTGTTTGTTTTGAAGGTCCTCAGAACATGGTACCAAAATATGCTCCTTTTGCATATTGATTACTGTATTTCCAGCTGAAAGCAATGGAGAAACCAGCCGGTACAGGAAAGCACTTCTGCCTATCCTCTTCTAGCTAAAGCAGTACATAAAATTCCCATCAGAAATATGCAGCCCTCTCCTACTAGAACGAGAACATTCTGTGATCAAGTACGAGAGGCTGATGCTGATGAGTCTGTATAAATAAACCCTACTAAAGTACCCCTGACCTTCTGTTAATTTCCCCTGAACACTTCCCAGTCACTTTCCCACAGCTGATCACCCCACCCCAACCCCTTTTTCTTTTGTCTTGTCACATCTTCAGAATGTCTCCCTCTTTGTTAAAATAGTATTTCAGCCCTCAGTTTTAACTGCTTCTTTTTCATGTCTTTTATGAAGATCCCATGCCATATAAAAATATAAATACCAAATAACTTTTGTTTCTTTTTATTATCTTGTTAATCTATTTCTTTCCAATTCAGTTCACAGACCCCAGCCACGACACCAAGAGGCAAAGTCTTTCTCCCAATAGTCCATTTGGTCCCTATGACACTGAATGTCATGACATGACTCTTCCATGAGTCCAGGCCAATGTTCTTGTGGAATGCACATTCTGGGTCCATCTGAAGTTGCCTGATGGTGAGGCCTTGCTAAAAGTTTTTGACAAGACAACTTTATGGTGGTGTGCGTCCTTCCCACCACATCTCTCAGAAAATGCATGAAGTCTGTGAGGAGAACAGACATTTATGGGTTATGAGCTTAAATTTTCCCAGATGGGAGATAAACCTACATTATTTCACCTGCATAGCCCAGATGTTGTGGATACCTGTGGGGTCTGCATTTGTCCAGCTGTTCATTAATAAAACAACTGCACACAGAACAATGTATGGGGGGGGACCCTGTTGGTGACAGGAAGGGGTTTACCATGTGTCTCCTCAGGCAGCCAATTTGATGTTAATACTATGTTAATCACTCTCTTACTGCCTCACTAGCTCATATTTATGAAATATTACACCTCGCACACAGCCCTTGCTGCATGCCTCTGGCCAGGACTTTCTCTTTCCCCTAGGGAGATGTTTGCTTCCCTTGCACATGTGGAGTTGAACTTTTCTTCTCTCCTTTCAGTCTGCTTAGTAAGCAGACCTGAGCAACTCCACACCTGCATCTTATTCTTTCTGCAAGCAAAGCCAAAGGGTAAAGAAGCTGGTCTTGAAGGGCACGGGTGGGCAGGGAGCAGTGTGGGACCCCAGAGGACACCTCAGAGCTTTTCCTATGAAATATTCTCCTCCTCGGAGCTTCTCTTTTCCTACAACTAGAAGGTTCTGCAGAGATCCATATCTTCAGAACTATTGATAATGATCCTTACTGTTTATTGATTGATACAGACATTGGTTATGGTCACTAAGGGTCAGCTCCTGCTTCCTCGTTACTTATCTTTTAGTTGAACAAAAATCCAGTTTCTTCTTGGGCCCCCAACAGGGGTGGACTTTGGAACAAAGGAGACCTATTCTCTTCCCAAATTTAATACTTTTAACATTTACATGTAAAAATATTTTTATATCACTTAGAAAGACAGTGGCTATTGCCTGAACAAACAAACCTCTACTGTGATGGTTAATCTTGGTTGTCAATTTGAATGAACCTAGGAAAGGAACAAAACACACTTCTACACGTGTCTACTAGGGTGTTTCCAGAGAAGACCAGCATGTAGGAGAGCAAACTGAGGGGAAGACCCCCCCTGAATGTGGGTGGTATAGTCCAATAGGCTGGGGGCCCAGATGGAGCAAAAGCAGGAGGAAGAGCATTAGCACAGGCTCTCCTCCTCCCGTACCTCTCTCTTTCCTGCCACCATTGGGTGTGACAACCATGCTCTGTCAATGTGAATGTGAATGGAGATCAGAAAAGCACAGTTCTGGGTGTGTCTGTGGATAACTCACTTGTAGGCCAGCAAAATGAGAGGGGAAGACCCATCCCAAATGTGGATGGCACTAAACAATAAGCTTGTAGCCTGAACAAAAGGGATAAGAAGAAGAAAGTGTCACTGTTTTGAAAGAGCTTATCCCCATCTCCTTTGGACATGGTCTCGTTCCTTCAGCCTTCCAATGCAGGCTCACTCTGGTAACTCAACATCGAGCATCCAGGCCTTCTACCTTGGACTGATGCTGCCTTCTTGATCCCTCTTGTTCCATGTCTTCCATCTTCTTGGGTTGAACAGCTACTGGACCACTCAGCTCTCCAATATGCAGACAGCCACTGTGGACTCTCCCACCTCTATCTGTAAGCCTACCTCGTAAATACCCTTGCATAATTTTACATAGAGTCTCCATTGAGTCTGCTTTTCTAGAGAACCCTAACTAACACATGGGGTAAGCAGCTTTGCTAGGCCATCTCCTTCTGCCATAAATATCATCTGTGGCGGGCCGGTGAGATGGCTCAGCGGCATAAGCGCCTGCCTTGCAAGTGCGAGGGCCCGAGTTCGACTCCCGGATCCCACATACGAAAAAGGGGCCGGTGATATCGCTCAGCGGCACGGGTGCCTGTTGGCGCGCGAGGTCCTGAGGTCGTCCCCCCGGTACCCACAAAAAAAAAAAAAAAAAAAAAAAAAAAAAAATATCATCTGTGGCCTAGAGCAACAGAGCCAACCTGCCATGGACTGAAACCTCAGGAACCGTGAGCCAAAATAACTCTTTCCTCCTTTAAGCTGTTTTTTTCAGGTATTTTATCAGAGCAACAGAAAGCTAAAAACCACAGGTAGTTTGAGAGAAGTCATCAACATAGACACCCAATATCTGTGTGTTCACTATTAGTGGACAGAGGCGGGGTGCACATGCATATAAACACTTCCCATACACCTGTGCATTATCACTGCTGCCCCACAACACTGTCACCAGGGGGCTTCTTGGCTTACGAGGTAACATTATCAAGCACACTGCCCTGATCGTGTTTGTTTTTCTACGAAGTAATATATATATATTTTTGTGTGTGTGTATGTGTGTGTGTGGGTACCGGGGGTTGAACTCAGGACCTCGCACAGGAGCCCGTGCCACTGAGCGATATCACCGGCCCTTTTCTCGTATGTGGGTACAGTAGATAGTAAATAGACTGAAAGTAAAAATACCATTCATAGCTGAAAGAAAAACAAAACACGACATATACATACAATAACATATTTTTCAGCCTTAAAAAGGAAGGAAATTGTGACATTTGTTACAATATGCTAAATGAAATATTATGATAAGTGAAATCAGCTAGTCACAAAAGGAACAATACTGAATGATTCCTCTTATGGGAGGTTCCTAGAGTAGTCAAAATTTGTACAAATAGAAAGCAGAATGGTGTTTTCCGGTGGCTGGGGGAGGGGAAATGGAGAGTTAGTGTGTAATAGGCACAGATTTTAGTTTGGGAAGATGACTAAGATCTGGAAATGGATGGTGATGTTTAATGGCACAGCACTGTATTTTTAAAAATTATCAGAGTGGTGTAGTTTATATTATGTAAAATAGCCACAGTAAAAAAGTAAACGCACTGTCACATGAGAAGTTAGTGCTTCGAAGAGGCATTCTTGCTTGAAAAGTTTGGAGCTTCTTATCCTAAAACTTCTTTTTCGGCAACCCACTGTCTGAAGTCTTAGCACTCTGGTTTTGTAACAGTATGGTTGGTTTTCTATGAACTATCTATGCAATCCTTATCCCAATGTCCTGAACAAACACAGGAAGTTCTCCTTTTCTATTCACAGTTGTATATTTAATTTGCCTCTGGATAGATAGGGTAACTTTCCTATGTACTCTTGAATATTTATCTCCTTGGATTCCTTTCACTTCCTCCTTGGAAACTCTGAAGAAAAAGTTGCAACCTGCCTGGCCTACCTGGGCCTGGCACCCATACCCACTGGAACTGTGCATCTGAAGAGGCAAATTCCTCTCCAGGAAAGACGCTAGGTACTGACCCACTGCATCCACCATGAGTGATGGTACTGCAGTTTAATGTGGTTTGTCCCCAAAATGTGCAGGCACTGGAAGCTTAATCTCTAGTGTGTGATGTGAGAGGCAGTGGAACCTTTAAGGTGTGCAGCCTCCTGGGCTGTGATTCAGCCACTGGGGGTCCTGCCCACAGAAGAGTGAAATCTTTCCCACAGGACCTCAGTTAGTTTCCACCAAAGTGAGCTTTTACAGGAGAGCAAGCCCGACTATTCACTGCTCTCTGATTTTCTGTCTTGCCATGTGACCCCTTTCCTACATACTGCCACCAACAGTCAGAACAATTGAAAGCATTTGGTCATAACAATTTGTCGTAACAATGAAAAATGTTCTAATACAGACCAGCTCTACTACGATGTGGGCATTATATGTGGTCTTGTGCGGATGGCACTGCCTGGCCATTTTCCGTGATAGCAACCGTTCCATTTTCCATGATGGCAACACCCTAGCAAATCATTGCCAGAGGTGGTTGGCTTCCTTCAGAAATGTCTTTTCCTTTGTACCGATGATAGCTAATTGTTACTACTTGGTAATTTGTTACTTTTGTTATCCTTCAAATGCTTCCATTAGCTCAGTTGTCCCCACAGCTTGGTGAGACAGGCTGTGACATATGACTTTTATTCTTTTAGGGGAAAGTAAGGGAAATAAGACCAAACATACAAACAGCTAAGACTAAAGTTCTCAAGTCTGAGCAAGTTTCAGATGTCCCTGCAAGGCCTGTGAAAGCCCACAGGGATGGGAGGGCCTGGGAATCTGCATTTCTCGTGAGCTCCTAGGCGCTGCTGCTGGCCAAGGCCACTTTGAGAGGCGCTGGCCTCAGGTCACAGAGCTGCCAGGCAGTAGAACCAAGTCCAGTGTTCCTTCCTGTCTGAGTGCTGTCCACCACTGGTGAGCTTGTGTGAAGATGTGATGTCGATTCATAAAACGGACCCCTGAGGAACGATCCATTACTCAACACAGTGTCCTGGGCTTGTAATTAGGCAGTGGTCTACACTCCACTAAAAGGCAGGAATTATGCGTTTCTCCTTCTCCTCCAAGCTTCTAGACTGGTAACCCCAGATGGCTTTGTCTCTAAGGAGGCTGGAATCTACCAAGGTAAATCCTCTGCCCAGTCGGCATATTGATTCTAAGCTGTACTTCTCAGTCCTAGGGAATGCTGATGAGCCTAGCGCTCCTTCCATGCCACAGAACCTTCTGGAAAGTCTGCATTGTGGAGCAGCTATCGTGGGACTCGATGAGTCGAACACCCCAGATGCCTTTGTCAGGGACTACTGTGTGCCTGGGAGGGCTTCCTGTATCACACACACATAAACACACACACTTACACACACACAGAAACACATACACACAGAAACACACTGACATGCAAATACACACAAGTATGCACACAAATAGTGACACACACTAACACATTGACACACACTAACATATATGGAAGCACACATACACACTAACACACTGACCCACTGAAACACAGGCGTGCTCACTGTTGCACTGACACACTCATACATATACACAGATACGCTCACGGATATGCTGACACACCCATGCACTCTTCCCACCACACTCAGACATACGCCTACACACACATTGATACATACTGACACACAGACACACATATACACTACACAAAGACACACAAGCACACATATACACTGGCTTACAGTGACACACACACGTGTACACAGACTCACTGGTGTATGTGTACACTGGCACATACATAGTAATTTATTTCTTCAAACTTATATGCGACACAAATCATTTTAATTTTTGTTAAGTGCCTGAAAGTGTGCATTTCAGTCTCCTGGTAGAAAGAAATACTTACTTAGTGCAAACGTGCGTGTGTGTGTGTGTGTGTGTGTGTGTGTGTGAGTCTTGGTGGTGAGAGAGCCCAGTGAGGCCCCAGCCCTGACACGCACAGGCCCCAGCCCCGACAGGCAGAGGCCCCCTGGAGCTCTGACCCTCTGCCGCCTGGCTCCACCTGTGAGGTCCACGCCTCCACCCTGCCCAGCCCCAGACCTCCAAGCTTGGGATCCAGACCTCGATGTGGCGCCCTGATAATTATTTACTTGTTTCCACTTTCTCCAGCCTGGCCAACAACAATAGGGAGCCCTCTGGTTTAAGTTCTGTGAGTGTTTAAAAAGTCAGTCATAAGGAGCCTGTTTTATGTAAACTTTTGATATCTTGTTCACTATGGACTCTTTCACATATTTTTATGATGTTGTACTAAAATATCATTTATTTCAGTGAGTGCTTTTTAGGGACCCTTGAAGTTGTTCATGTGGGACCTGTGCCTCTCTCTCCTCGCCCTCATCAGGCTGTAAGTTTGTGTTCTGTTCCCAGATGGCCACACGCCTGACCCCTGGGCTACTAAAGAAGCCCTAAGGGGACTATCATGGGGGGGTGAACTACTCTAGAATACCCCATCCGCAATCACAGACCACTCTGTGTCACTTCTCGTGCCTTCTCCACAACAGGGGACACTGTCTGACTTGTTCGACTGCATCCTCCGAAACATGGACATGCTGGTACTGAGTGGGTGCTCCACAAGTTCTTATCGGGCAAATGAAGAACGTGTCTTGTCATTGTCATTTTACAAACTAAGAAGCGGAGAGTTTGGAGGACTCTCATCATGGCCCCACTGACACATCCAGTGCTTGGTGAAGCCAGTCCCCTCTGGGTCCTGTGCTCCGGACGAGTGACCTCTCTACTTCTTCTATTGCCACATAATGTTGGGGGTACTGTACCTCATAGTGTCCACTGTCCATGGGGGTTCATAGTTGTTACCTCTGGGAAGATCAAATAAAATAACCGTGATTGGATGAGTTTCTATTTTTTCTTACAGGACCTGAGTATTTTTATATTGCAAGTCGCTGCTAATCCTTCCATTTTCTTTTTGAGAAATCTTTTCCAGTTTGAGCAATTTGGCCTACTTGTGACTAGGAACAAAGATGCAGGGACTCCCAAGCAATCACGGACGTGGGGTTGCTTCTCTGCTGGATGTTCAGATTATGGAGCCCAGCTTAACTACCCCCAGCAACTCCGATTTGCTGGGGTCTGCTCAAGACTGTCTGAGCATAGTGACCCAGAATGTCAGCCTAAAATAGAATACTAACACCAGGGGGTTTCTGCTACGTCCTGATTCATCTGTAAGACAAGAATGACAGAATTATAGTTAGGGTTCACATGTAGCCCCAGCCTCCTTTCAGCTAGGATGAGGGACAACTGCCTTTGCCTCACAGTCAGAGTGGGGAAGGAGCAGTGGTCTCAGGACTGGAAAAGCCAGTGAGAAAGGGTAAAGGAGCTCAGCTGTCATCAACAGGAAACGTATTGCTCTAGGACAATGACCAGCAGATTTTTCTGTAAAGAGCCAAAAATAAGACTGTAGGCATTGCAGGTTCTGTAGTTTCTCTTACAACCACTCAGCTCATCACCAAAAGCAGACATAGACTAAATGGAAATATGAGCATGGCTGTGTTCCAATAAAACTTTATTTACAAAAGCAGGCACTGGGCCAGCTTTGGTTCACAAGCTGTGACTTGCCAAGTCTGATGTAGAATGCTGCTTCCCTTTGCTGAATGGCGTTATGCTGGTTTGTCTCTGCATTCCCAATCCAAATACGGGGGCCATTAACAATGGCAGTAGCCAACATTTAGCACTTATTATTACAGTATTTACTTCATGTATGCAGAGACTCTCTCCTGGGGCTACAGAAACTATCATCTGTGCAGCCCTCTCCATCTCCCATCCCTCCCCTATTCCAGGGCCATTGTCCCTGTCTGACTTGAACAGTTATGACAGAGGAATCCTAATTGTCCTCTTTTCCTCCCTGCCTGCCCTGTTTGGTTGTCTACCCCAAAGCTTGAGAGATCTTTTAAACCTGTGCGTTAAATCACATCACCCCTCTGCCTAAAGCCCTACGACAACTTCCCACCGCTCTTAGGGCTAAAATTCATATGTACCTTCTGACCCGGAGACCCCCAGAAGGCTTGGCCTAGTCCACTTTCTCCCCCTGCCACTGCCCCTCGCTTTCTGGGCTCAAGCCATGGTGGCTTCTTTCAAGTCTCCTAAATCACCTCAGCCTCGCCACAACAGTCCCTTCACCCTGGAATTTCCAGTCCCTCTTTGCTCTTGGTTAATTCTTCTGCCTTCATCTCAGTGGTCACTTCCCCAACACAGCCTTTTCTGACACCCAGATAAGGTCAGGACCCCCTATTTTTTTCTTTCCATTCTTTGAATTTTCATTTCAATGGATGAATTGTTCCTTATTTCTCTGTATAGTGCTGGCTCCTGTTTAGCCCATAAGTTCCATGAGGGCAATGACCAAGCATGTCGCATTCAAGCTATGTCCTAAGCACCTAGCAAAGCACCTTACAGACGGTACTCTGTAAATACTTAACAAGTCACAGGGTGGACCTGTCTGATGGAACCAGGCCCTCACTCAAGGTATCTGCATGAGGCTTAGGTCGGTTAATTGAAAGAAAGGGGGCACAAGAAAGAGGGGGTGACCAAGGCTTTGAGTGTCATTCAGTCTGGAGAGAGGTGTGGGAAGGGTGACAGCCGTGTGCCAAAGGAAGGGGATAATTACGTGCAGGGCAGGGGAGAATGTGGTCTGCTTGGGATGGGGAAGCCGACATCTGGGTCACAACTGGCAGTGCCTAGAAGAACACATTTTGTCACAGTCCAGGGAAAAGCTTTCCTCTTCTTACCATTTCCTGGCCTCTCATGTTGACATTAAGAATCTGCTCATCAGCCCCTGTGATCTCACATACACAGTTTGCCAGAAAGTCCTTAGACTCGTTTGCCCTTTTGGTCAACATCTTCAAATACCCACCAGGTGGTGTAGCAATTGGATACAAGCCTGCAGCCAGAAGCTTATTGTACAGGGACTAATGAAACTTACAAACTTCAGTTTCCCTTCTCTAATGGATGGCACCAACATGGCGAAGGGTGGAGGGTGTGATGTCCACACACTGACGACCTGAATATGGATCCCAGCCCCACCACCCCATGCTACCGACTCTGGGAAAATGACTTAACCACACTACATCCTATAGTCTCTACCTGCAAAATGTGGGAAATCAGAGTGTAACTCAACAATTTTGTTGGTTAAATGGCACCATCCATGGAGAGTGGCACAGTGCTTAGCACGATAAGCACTTGGTAAGTAGTGTCACTGTGATTGCATCAGAGCCAGATTGTGGGGCCATCTTGGTCCATGGAGACTGGAGCAATAAAAAAGCCACACTGGGATCTGAAATTTCTTTGCTTATCTGAGTGTGAGGTGGCCCTTGGGACCCTAGTACAGTAAATAACTCCTGAGCCACTCTGCTACAACCGTAACCAGAAAGGTCAGGGGAACCAAATTCAGATTCAGAGTGTGCCCTTTTCCCTCTGCCTCTGGAATGTCAGCTTCCGCTGTCCAGAAGGCACAGCCCGGGGCAGAATTACAGCTTCCTTTCCAGCTCTAAAGCTACCCACTAGCAAAGCAAGGGGGCTGAGCATGCTTCTTTGATCTCTGTCCCATCCATTCTTCCCAAAATCACAGGCCCAGGACCTCCCGCCAATTTCTGATCTTTTGTCCCAAATCAATTCATGAACAGCCATAAATTGCTTTGAAGATAAAAGCAACCTCACTGCACCAGGATACCACTATTATTTTAATAAGTAGAGCCTACACATGTCTTCTTGACATATGAGCTGTTCAAAATATTTGTCTTGTTTTGCAGTTCAGCTGCATGGGAAAAGTACTTGCGCTCTCTCTCGTGTATACTCCTCCATATACCACTGTGTGCAATGAGCTCTGTTTTCATAAAAATGTTTGCCTTTTCTCCAACAAAAGAAATTGATGCTTCCCTTGGGGAATATGTCTCTGTTAGCCAAAACTCAAGTAATTATTTTTAGAGATACGTAGTTTTTAAATGTCTAATTTATTGCAATACTTATACATGCCAATAAAATGTACTATACTACTCAAAAAGACAACAAAGGTCCATGCACACTGAAAAAAAAGAAATGAATATGTGAACATAATAATGGATTCATATATAAACATAAAAATAGATTTTGCTTACAGAGGAGAAAGAGAGCATTTTAATTCTCTAAATCTACCACTAATGGCTATTTTATACCCAGAATAAGAAGAGCTTTTCAAGGAAATGTCTCTGGGGAACATATTTTGCCCTGCCATGGCACACTGCTTGGACCACCCCACTGACCCTTCTGCAAGTATTACCAACATCTAATGTATTTTCACCTGCTCAGGTTCATTGGCATCTCCTGACGCAACACCAGGGCTGCCTTGTATGCTGATGGCTGGGACCAGGCAGACAATAAGGAGGACGTTGTCGTGGCTGATAGTGGCTTACCATCAGGGGGTTGGAAGCAGTCCTCATAAACTCTGGACCTTGCACTAGCACCAAGGAGCATCCCTCACATCTGCTACAGGCTGCAGGCTTTGTCTTTTTGTCTCCACTCCACGCCTGACTGATGTTCATCTTAGCCTGATTTTGCCTCTCTTTCTCAATGGAGACCAAAGTGTGGTCTTCCAACCCATACCTCAGGGATGACATGAGTCCATGAAGCCCAGTAGGCCACTCCTTGGAAGGGAGTCAGTACCTTCCCAGGCCTCCAGGCCTTCTCCTCTGCCTTGGGTTGAGGTCACTGAAGTTCAGGCTGGGACCATTTTCCCAGTAACTGCTTTCTTTAATGGTTTTATGGAAAGCTGATTTGGCTTTCCACAGACCTGGCTTTCTGGGGTTAGCCAGGAGCCTCAGCCTGGCTCCCTGAACTGCACTTGAACCCTGGAAGCCCTATTGACCCTGACCTCACCAAAGCCCTTCTCTCCTCCAAACTCCCAAAGGACCCATTGCCCGCATCCTGCTGGAGCCTGTTAGTCTGTTGCATATTGCCTGTGGCATCTGGGGCATTGCTCGGTCCACAATGTAATTTGATTTTTCACATATGCCTTGTTTCCTCAACTAATTTGTGCTTGGCAGGGAAGGAAGGCACAACTTGTTAAATCCATACCTAGGATTTTCAATCCCAGGGTGCCTACTGAGGACTGGCAAGTCTGTCGAAACCTCCAGCATATGTTGAACCAGACACATCCTAGAATATTTTAGTACCCTCACAAGGCAAACATGTGTTCCAGAATATTCCCTGAAATACCTATTCGGGAAATTACGTCCATGTCTAAAAAGATAAGTGAATGCATTCAAAGGTCTTTGGTCTCTCACAAGAGCAAACTGACCTGGCTGTCCCTGCACCCAGCATCCCTATCCCCAGCCCTACCAATGTGCAAAGTGGGTTGATGTAGAAAACCAAATCCCTTAGGTCAAGCATGGGCACATGTGGACTCCATTTGAACCATGGATTCCAGGGAGTGACAGCAGTGTTCTTCTCCAGAACCAAAGGAATATTCTGGTTTACTGATAATTTCCAGAAAGGGCCAACCTCACTTTGGGGCCAACATAGTTCCATGTGATCAGTACTGTTGGAGCCAGAAGAGGATTCTACTCCTCCCCTCCAGCCCAGCGCCTAGGTGTGGCCTGCTGTTGACTGTTTCCTTGCTGTGCCTTTTTCCCTCTGAGTAAACCAAAGCTCCATACACCTGGCTTCACTGGCAGTTTTGAACACAGGTTGGGGACTCTCTAACACTGACAGGCCCAGCCAAGCCATAAGCATGTGTCCTGGGGCCTGTGTGCAGCAGCCTGAGAACTCTGGGCCTCCTCCTGCAGATCTTGCTCAGCTGCCAAGGCTCCAGCACACAGCCACTGGTCCATGGATAATTGATGATATAATAAAAGCTGCTCTGGCTGCAGGAGGAAATATGATATGGCATAAATCACCCTGCCACAGCAAAAATGAGGTTGGAATCCAAAATTTTAAAATAATGACTGCTCATTAAAGGCATCATCAGATAAGACATTCTTCTCATATCACAAAACCTCTGCATGAGGAGGGGGAAGCTGCCTTTACTATGCAGGGCATTTGGCGACTGGGGAAGAGAGAAGGAAATCACTGTTCTTGGGGTACCTGGATGTGCCAGACGTGTTGCTTCTTGGTCCTTCTGGCTTAACCCTCCCAGCAAGCTGACTGGTGCAGATTTTGTTTGACAAATTGGGGAATCAAGTGGTTTAGTCTGCTCAAGCTGCTATAACCAAATACCATAGACTGCTTGGCTTAAAAACAACAGGAATTCACTTCTGACAGTTCTGGAAGCTGGAAGTCTGAGTTCAGGGTGTCAGCATGGTTGGGGTCTGGTAAGGATCCTCTTCCTGGTTCATAGATGACACTTTCTTGCTGTCTTCTCACATGGAAGGAGGGACAAGTGAGTCCTCCGGTAGCCTTTTAATAGGGGCACCAATCCCATTCATGAGGGCTCCACTATCATGAAATAATCATCTACGAAAAGCCTCCAAATACCATTGCATCGGGGGATAGATTTCAATGTGTGGATTTTGGGAGGTGTTACTGTTTGTATCTAGATGTCACCCAGACCCTCGTGTGCTCATGGGTGGGGCTTTTGGGAGATGATTGGATCATGGGTGTGTGATACTGGTTGGTGGATTAGTCCACCGATGTGTTTATAGCTGAATGTGATGTTAAAGCAAAGCCTGGTTGGAGGAGGTGGTCACTGGGGACATGGACTGAAAAGGTCTGTCTCCCTCCTCCTTCCTTGCTCTCTCTCTCTGCTTCCCGCCACCACACCATGAGCTATTTTTCCTCTGCCATGCCTTCCTGCCTTGGAACCAGCTAACTATGGATTGAAACCTCTACAAACTGCAAGCTAAAATAAACCTTTCTTCCTTAGAGTTGTGAGTGTCAGTATTGTGTCTCAGCAACAAGAAAGTAAGGAAGACGTGGACACACTCATTGTACATCACCAAGACTCAGAATTAAGAAATTTGCCTATGGGCATAGTGGGAACATGCATGGCATACACAAATCTTACCGGAGTCCTGAAAATCCAGGACCCCTTCTGACATCACAAGGCCAAAGTAAGACAAATTAAGACATTTGGGGCCCCAAATGTCTGAGAAAAGTAGACTTTGGGTAGCCCTAGTGAGAGAGGGAGAAGCTCAGAGGGAACAGAGGCAGTGTGGGCCGCCCTGAGCCTTGGGATGTGCTGGCGGCACCTTGGCATTAAATGGGGAATGCAGAATCCGGGAACCTTAGAACCCTTGTGGTAAATGAGGGAAACATGTACTACACCCCCAAATCTAAATGGATTCTCGATATGGCAGCATGAGTGTTACGACTGGCAGCTAAGGTCTTGTTTATCTCTTTTTCCTTCCATGGTGCCTAGTGAAGGCGTTGCACATAGTCGGTGCTTTATAAATGTTGACAAATGCTTTTTATGCGTCCAGGGTGATCGTCACCTATCCCTTTGCTTTCAGTGGTGCATCTCCCACACTTCAGTGTGCTTACAAGGATGAAGCCGAGCCCAAGGTGCCAGTTCATTTCACCAATAGCTCGGGCAGACAATGCCTTTGGCAGCAAGTCTGCACTGAGCACGGGGCCCTGGCTTCCCTGCTAGTGATGGGAGTCAGGGCCAGGCAAAGACAGTGGGGGAGCAAGAGTCTCAATGCTAAGGTACAAAGAGGCCATGCTGCAGAGAAAATAAGCACAACCAGATCTACAAGAACAAAACCCACAGTATTATTCCACAAGCCCAGGGCCTTCGGAAGGGAAGCTCCTGAAGTGAATGAAATGGTCTTCCTTTTACTAAACATGCCCTGGTATTCACATTCTGGTTCAAATCTAAGTTTCTGCTCATTTCCAGTCATGGCACAGCTGGACAGGAAGCAGGAAAGGGAGGAGGGCAGCAGGCTCACCAGGCTCTGGGCCCGGGAGATTCTCCATGGCCTCTTCCCCAGGCACTGTGAGACAGAAAGGCAGGGAGCTCGAGCTTGAATGGAGGCAAGAATGGAGCCTTGATGGAGGAAGGCTGGTGAGGAGTAGTGTTGCTCTGTTGCTCTACTTTCTGTGTGGGGTTGTCTTCGTCCTTTTTTCCCTCCTTCCCTTTCCTTCTTTCCTCTCTCTCTGTCTCTGTACTGAGGATGGAACCCTCGGCCTTTTTGATTTTGAGTCAAGGTCTTCCTAAATCACTAAGTTGCCCAGTTGTGCTTGAACTTGCAATCCTCCTACCTCAGCCTCCCAGAGTACTGGCATTATAGGCATGCACCACCATGCCTGGCTTCTTTGCCTGTTTTGTGCAGCTATAAACAAATACCTGAGGCCAGGTAATTTATAAAGAACAAAGACTTATTTCTTAACAGTTCTGGAGGCTGAGAAGTCCAAGATGGAGGGGCCCACATCTAGGGAGACCCTTCCTGCTGTATTGCCCATGGAGAGGGGAGGGTAGGCAAGCTGGACAGAACAGGAGAGGCCAGACTCACTTCTAGAACAACCAAGTCCCATGATGATGACATCATCCTTTCATGAGCACAGAGCCCTCATGACCTTATCACTTATAAGGTCATCATTTTTATGGCAAAGTAGTAGGATGGGCAATCAATACAAAGGTTCAATCATGAAAACATTTTCTTGGATTAAAATCCAGTGTGGAAAAGGAATGGAAATACGATATAAAGATATCAAATTTCCAAAGCTAGGAAAAGAATGTTTATATATTTTTAAATGGATGACAGTTTGCATCAAATACTTTTGTATTTACGTTCCAATAGATATATTTTTGAAAGAGTAATGGAGCCATCTTACTTTAAAATGTCTATACTGACAGTACATAGAAAGTTCTATCTTTTGTAGTCATTTAAATTTCTGAAGAAAATGATTTAAATGTCATCTAAAAAATGTGCAAGAGAGAAGAGATTTAAAAAATTCTTTTAAGGTACAAATTAGTAAAAAGATTGGAAGACAGCTGCGGGGTTATCAGATTGGAAGCACTGAAGAACAAACCCAAGCGCGGCCACGTTATTTTATTTTTTTAAATTCCCAAGATTTTATATCAAATGAATTGTTTTTGCATATTCCTCAAATTACAGTTGCATGTACCATCCCAAAACAAGATGAATCCCTTGGTTCTGTTCATTTACCTCAGCTTTGTGATCTCATGTTTGGGATTCAGGTGCGAGGACATTAATCGGACTTTACTTAAGTCAGCCACGTTGAATGTATGTGACTAAGTGCAGACGCCACCGAGCATAGGAGTCACGCCTGCCTGTTCACGGACAGAATCGGTGAGTTTTTGGCATCTCTTTCAAAATATGTGTTACAATCTTGATTAACCTGAACACAATTGTCAATTTTTCTATTGTCATCTGATTGATAAGCGGGTAACACAAGTGTATGGAGTATAATGTTAGATCAGGGCTGGAAACCCTGCCCATCTGGCTTGTGTTTTAAACAATACAGACAGTAGTTAGCAAAGAAAGAATCTGGCAACTCTGGTTTTTAATCTGGCCCAGCACCTCTTCCCTCCGGGCTTCTGTGCCAGGGAGGAGAAGAGCTCTGAGCAAGGACACCCACTCCCCGGAGGCTGCAGCGGCCTTCCTGATGGGCCTCAATGGTGACCCTGGGTTAGTTTCGAGAGACCTGTGACACTGCTGTGTTCCTGGACTTGTCGGCACCCTCTGTGGGTATGTGACAACAGGTATGTGACCATGTGACACCGTGCAGATCTAGACTGCACTCTGATCTGCCCCGGAGCACCTGCATGGTAGTGCAGAGTCCTAGCTCATTATGTCCCTAAATAGATGACTGTGGGGGTTTCAAAAGCATCAAAACTTCAGGGATTGAAAAATCCCACAAATACTAATCTTTTAGCCTTTGGGATTCTCATCATTTTGTTTATTTTTTACCACTTCATTTATTTGTTCATTTGTTTAGTCATTCATTCACTCTACCATTCAACAGACTTTACTTTTGGTACAGTTTTAGGTTCCCTGCAAAGCAATTCTCATCCTTCTTGAGTTCACTGACTGGGTGGTGACCGAGCTCTCGTACTCATCGCCTTTTGATGTCTTCATCTGCTGATGGCCTGAGTGAGGGAGGACCCCAAGCCCAAGTGTCTAAAAGAAAGAAGGAGAAGAGGAAACCATGCTTTATGCTAGGCAGGACAAAGGCTGCGGCCCAGAACAGGACACAAAGCCTGAAAGATGGAGTCCCCGCTGCAGAGCACAACGCAGTCCACAGAGCCAGGTGCCCAGACACTGGGAATAGGTCTCCTGCAGGCCTCAGGGATGGACCCTGTCCCAGCTGCACAGCTGGGCAATGAATCAGAAAGCACTCTGGGAGAGCTAAGATGTTAGAGGACGTGGTGGTGCAGCACCATTAATATGGACCTCACATAGAGCTTTCAATGTCCCAAGCTGCTGTGATGCTGTCTAAGCCTTAAACATAGACTACAGCTCCTTTCACATTCATGCATTATCCTTCTTCTTCCCTCTATTCCACACCTCCCCATTATTGCTCCCTATCTGCAAGAAAAAGGCTAAGTGCCTTGCCATAGATAATAAGTTTAAATTTCCCTCTCCTTCCGCTCTGTCTCCTAAGAAAGCGTAGGGGTGGCTTGACTCCCTAGCCCAATAAATCCAACTGTTTATTCTTTCTAGAAGGTTCCTGTACCTACAAATCCTCGAGCCGAGGAAGATCACTCCTGGCCTCCACCTCTTGCCTGAAGTTTTGCCTGTCACATGGGCCTCTCTCCCCTGGCCTTTCCTCGTGCAGTTGAGACTGCCTTTTGGGCACTTATGACTTCCCCGGGGAAGATTCCCAGAGCTGCGTGGGCCTCACTTGGGAAAGGATGCAGCCTATTTTGATAGAGTCACTTTCACCCAGCCAGGCCACGGCACAGGTTATCAGAGTTGTACCTATTATAGACAAGACCCACCAGGCGGCCCAACATCAAAGGATTTTGGTTTGGCTCAAATGATCTTCACAATGGCTTGGGGAGCCTTCAAGCTGTTGTGTTGTCATGAGATTTCTCAAAAAATGGAAATCACAAATCATATTGAAGGCGCTGGGTGGGGGATACCCAGTGGTGGAGCACTTGCCCATCAATGGCGAGGCCCTGGATTCAATCTCCAGTCCTGCAAAAAGTAAAATAAAATAAACTCACATTGAATGTATCGCATCTGGCATATTTATCCTAAACTGGTCACGAGCTTGAAGACTTAACTTAGTTTTCCTGCAAAAACTGCGATGTTTTGCGGGAAGGACAGTCCACTTCCCAAGTGGGGCAAAAGCTCAGAACTGCAGTTTCTGGTGAAGGTCAAAGCCTGGAATAGATTTTGTTGAAACTGGCTGAGGTTCTTTGCTCTGCTTAAACCAGGAGCAAGCAGAGCTCGCAGATTTCAAAATGAAGTCTTTGCTTAGCAGCAAGACTTACGACATATCATTTAGAAACTTGTCTTCAGACCCACAGGCCTCTTCAGCATGGCCATTGCTTGAAAATATTCTAAAAACCACAGGGAGCATCTTGCTGATGAATCATAATCTGTCTGGGTACTCGGAAAAATAAGTCAAATAAGCATCGGTTTTCCCGTGGACCATTTGGACGATTCAGATAACAGCGCTCAGTGGCTGCAGGCTACATTTTTTTCAGACCTGGAGTTGAATTTGCCATTTGAATTTGTTCTGAGGCAGGAAGTGAGTGTCTGGAAAGATAAATGAAAAGGGGAATTATTTTAGCAAACAGACTTCGAATATATTTTCTAAGTGATTTTTTTTTCCCCAAGATTCACTAGTCCCAGGATTTGAACCCCTGGCCAAATCCTACTAAATTCCTTTACCCATTAGTGCCTGGAGTCTTTCTCTGAGTGGTGGAAGAAGTTAATTAGCCTATAAGTACCTCTCAGACTGCAAACCAAAATAGCCAAAGGCAAAGAACTGTACACAGATCCTGCGAATTGCAGGCTCCCACCCTTGGAACTGCAGTGCAGCCTGGCCTCACCCCTCATCCAAGCAGCCCAACAGTGCTGCCATCCCAGCCTGGAACGGTTTGGTTTGGCCCAGCCCAAGGCACCTAAGTGCTGATGCTATGCTTAGAATTTCCCACGCATGGAAAGCAGAAATGAGTGTACATAAACCTCAACAGTGACGGCTTGAAGGGGCAACTGGACTGATGTTCACATTTACCCTGTGACAGAGCAAGTTTTTAAGCAGATTCAGAAGGGGAACATAATTTAAACATAGGGATACACATTTTAAAGCACTTCTGAAAATACCTCTGTACACAATAACCAATGCTTAACATGAAGGATTCTTCCCTTGTGCCAAATCAGGTCTGCTTTATCACAACTGTGCCTCCTGGCTGGGGTCAGAGCCATCAAAGAAGGGTCCGTAATAGCTCAGAAAAGAGTCTGAGAAGGGGCCCAGCGAGTGGAAGTCTTTCCAAGAGAATTTAAAATGGTTACCAAGAGGTGTAGATAAACCTAGAAAAGATGTCAAAATAACTAAGGACAGAAGGACTGACCAGCAGATAGGTGAACACATTTTCATATGGTGGTGAACATATGGCACATGTGTTACTGTGCATTGCTTTTAAGACAAAAGATGTTAATGTACGAGTTGTTTTATCTAAGCTAAAACCTCAGTATTCAGGTTTAATTGTAGCGTTGGCACTTTGCAGTAAATAAGCGGGCTTGGGGTTGCAGTTTGGGCACTCCTCTCTAAAAGGTTCGCCATCACCCCGTTAAATGTATCTAACACTGCATTAAATGTATCTAACAATGTTTCTAAAGAAAGGTACAAATTAGGCTCTTGAGTCTCAGGCAGCCAATATATACAGGAAAATGCCATCAGTTGCATTAACCTACTATGTTCAAAAGGTAAAGAATCGATTCAGGACAAGCACAGCCATTCAGGCAGGCTTGGGGGAGGAGCAGAAAATTGTCCCTTCTTGCCAGGACTGAGGGCTTCCTTGGGTACGTCTGTCAGTAATAAAACCAGGAAAGCCCCGGGCAAACCAGGATGAGTTGGTCCCCTAAAGGGCCCTCCTGGCACAAAGCCCCCTGCCTCCTAGAAAGTAGACCACTGTTTGAGGACACATGTTTATCCCAAGCCTCACAGCTGCAGGAGGCCCCAGGTTCCACAGGCGCTGACCTTGGGGTTAGGACAAGCTGTTGGCTCACTGTTTACAAACCATGTCAAAGCCACAGGGTGTAGGGGACTAAAAGGACAGTGGGGGAGAGAGCGCGCTTTCCCGTTGACACCCCAGCAGAAGCGTGGCTTTGATTTTGCTTGTGCTACAGCTGCATGGAGAGACTAAGAGAGGGAAAAGTGACCATAAAGGGTCTTGTGAAATGCAGCCTCAAGCCACCTGCCCCCAGCAGGTCCTGCTGGGCATGTACAGGGTTGCAACAGCTGGTGTCACAGGCGGGGGAACCTGCGCAGCAGACCAGCTTTCCCCTGTCCCTGTCTGGCTTGCGTTGCCTCAGCCTACCTTGGACTGTCCTGATTAGCTCGTGAGAAAAATCCTTAGACTGATTCTTGGCAATAAAAGGCAGAGATGTGAAACCTCAGACTAAATAAGTCAGCTTCCATGGTGGCCTTGTATCTCGTGTTGTAGCTAAGAGCTAAGCTGCCCCCACACAAGACACTCCCTTCCTTTTATAACCAGTGTTCTAACACCAACATCCTGTGCTGGAACATTCTGTCCTGTGCCAGCAGGGCCTTTCATCTCAGCAGAGTGCATAATAAACAGTGGGACTCTTGCTGCCCTATTCTAGGAATGTGACATAATTCTGCCAGAACTTACCAGCATCATCTTCCTTGGAAGCCTGATAGTTACTGTGGCTCCCCGAGCAAGAGAATGGTGTCCCCTGGTGGTCATTTCTTTCTCAGGTTCTCTCTTGGTGTCTTTCTTCTGCCATATTGGATAATGAGGCAGAAGGGTCATTACCTCTACAAATTTCTTACAAAGATCCCACGAGGACAATTTTCTGGATCTCTTCATGGAAAGCAGTAGATATTACACACTACATCGCTTCAGCTGGCATGTGTCTGAGATTGAGAGACAGGCTGGGGCAAACTTGTTTTTAAGAATATTGATTTTTATACATCTTGTTTTTAACATTTATTTTTTACTCATGTATATATATATACTCATATATATATATATATATATATATATATATATATATGAGTATATATGCCTTACAGAAACAAAAGTTTCAATTTATCTTCCTTGAAATAAACTTGCCAAATTCTTCACTCTATACTTTTTGACATAAACTTGCCACATTAAAAAAATGTGGGAGGGGGTGTCGGCATTCTCAAATGGTTGATATCCCAATTAACATTTCCATGGATTTTTAAATAAATGCCCTCATCTGAATATTTTTCACCATGTGCTCTGGATATAGAAGTTCGAGGCACAGTCTACACCCTTGAGGAAGTCATAATTTATTAAGAGACAAAGATAAATGAATGATCATAATAATTGTGATCAATGTTACAACATATACTTGCATGGTGACTGTAGAGAACCAGAGAAGGGCACATTCTTGGGCTGAAGGGAGGAAAACTTCTTAGAAAACGAAGGAGGAACAAATTTTGAAGTTCAAGCGATATTAGTCATGAAGAAAAGAGGAAAAGACATTAGTGACAGGTGGCCTATCCTTCAAATGGCAGGACACCACACTGAGAAAGTAAAACGAGGCCAGATCCCAGGAGGCTTTGTGCTCTAGGCTGAGGAATTCAGGCTTTATTGTATGAGTGCTGGGGGTTTATTGTTCAGGCCTTTAGACAGGAAAGTAACATGGTCAGGACTGCTTCCAAAGCCATGGTTTAAATACAAATTGTCCCCTAAAGATTCATGTATAGAGGGCTTGGTCCCCAGTGCAGCAGTGTTCACAGGTGGGACCTAGAAATGTGACTGGATCATGATGGTGTCAGCCTCATCAATAAATGAACATTGGTAACCATTGATGAGTTCTTAGCTGAATGGGCTGTTAGAAGGTGGGGCCCAGACAAAGGAAGTAGGGGCCCAGACAGGCGTACCTTTGAAGGGCGTATCTTGTCCCTGGCCCCTTCTTCTCTGGCTCTTCCTTGGTCTTGTGCTTTCTGGATGCCATGATGTGAGCAGCTCTCCACTGCTGTGCCCTTCTGCCATGATGTTTCTGTGTCAGAGCCAGATGACCATGGACTGAAACCTCTGAAACTGTGAGCCAAAAGAAATCATTTCCCTCTCAAGTTATTTTTCTGGAGTATATTTGGTCACAACGACAAAAGCTAACTAATACATTCAGTGTTTCTGTAAAGAAAAAGTATGAGTGAGAAGAGTTTCAAGGCAAAAGAATTAGCTAAGGGTCTTTAGCAGTTGTCCAGAAGAGGAAGGCTAGAATTAAGTGGTGGTAGTGGGGTGGAGAGAAGGTGGCAAAATCATGGGAGGAGGTAAAACTAAAAGGATTGTGTGAATAATGGCTATGAGAGGTGAGGAAGAGGGGACACCAGAAAACACGGCTCTCTGCAAAGCAGCACACCCTGGAACATGAGCCAACCCCATCAGGTGGAAAATCCTGAGGAGGCCTTTGCTTATATGTGTGGGAGGTCAGAGACTGGGGCCCAGGTGCAGCTGGAGTGTGCTAGTATTCCACTGTGCCTCAAGGCTGGGAAGGCACAGAGAAAAAGAGCAGCTTATGGCGTAGAGTGGCCCAATGTTCAAGCTTAAATCCCCCACCCATTCTCCTTTGCATATGGGATGAAGATGTGGTCCAGTGGCACTTGTGAAGGCACCGATATTCAAACCAAAATCCAAGAAGCTCGGGACCACCCCTGTGCCTAGCATCAACCAGGAAAGGTTCTAGTCAAGCATGCTCCGGCAGAGTCACTCCAGAAGCTGCCGCACAGTCTCATAGGCTCCCTTCCAAAGAAGGCCTACTCAGGAGAAGAATCCAGGAGGTCAGGTCTAGCAGGTCCAGGGACAGGAGGCCCACAGGGAAATGCACTTGCACCTGCTGTGGACCATTAGGGCTAGATTAACCAGAATTCGGGCAGGATGGCTTCTGTGCTCGTCTACATTCCTACCATACCAGAAACTGAAAGCTTGCTTTACGGAAATAATTCTGTAACTAAACTCAGTTATAGCTTGGTTTGGAAAAAAAAAAAGATATCTCTCTCTCTCCCTTTTCACACCGACCAAGGTTCAACAGTCCTACTTTCTGCCCTCTCTTGGCACTGCTTTGCCCTTGCTTGACTCGCCATTAGAGTAAATTTTGACCACGTTCTGCTTGATACTCACAGAGTAAAGCATGTTCTCCCTTTGACAGAAAAACATGCTCTGAGGCCACGCGGGTGGTTAGCAGCCCTCTGGAAGACCTATCCCCTTCTGCTGTTAGCAGCTGAGCTGGGCGGCACTAAGTGTCACATGTTTGCTACCGGATCTGTTGCTGCCACTGCACTTGTGATGACAATTATGCAATTTAGTTAATAATACATAAACTGATGAAATATGAGTATAGAGAAAAGCAGTTTCAGTAAAAAATGTGGTTGAATATCTGGAAATATCCAAAATGCCATGAAAGTCTTGCTTTTTCCTGAGTTATATATTGGCAAGAAAGCTGTTAAAAATAGAAATGATGGGACACTCTGGAAGGATGCCGCACTCAGACAACTTCCTTAAGTCTTTAAACCCATGTTGCAGGGGAGGATTTTGGGTGTGGTTTGGATCCGAAAGCCAAAGAGGAAGCGCACAGGGCAGACCCAGACGAGGCAGGAAGATCTTGACCCCGCACCCATGTTCTGCAGGGGAAGGGACGTTTGTGCTGAGTTTAAGTAAAATGGTTAATGGATATACATGTATCCACTGCTTCATTTTATTTTTCATGATTTGGATAATTATTTTCTTAGTGATTTTTCACCTTCCCCTGATTAGAAGACAGACCTGAGGTCTCACTCGCTTGCCCTCATCCCAACATTCATCCCTGTCTTTCTTCATCTGACCTTGGACTCTGAACTGCCCTCCCTACTTGACTGACCCTTCCCCACCTTCCCAAATGACTTCATTCTCCATGCAGTCCCCCTCCTCAGGTACATGAGCTAGAGGTCCAGGGCCCATCCGGATCCAGGGTCTTACACTGATACAACTCGGGGACCCTTTTCAAGACATACATTAAATGAGAAAAGCAGTATGAAAGCAAAGATTTATTAGAATGATATAAGAAACAACTTCGAATGTCATCAAATGTGTAAATATCAAATATTCCAGAAAACGTAACGTTTTTTAGTGATTAAATGCCCAATTTAACTCCATAATACTGTTTCTCAATTTTTTCAACATATTCTTTGTCATTTTATGATACAACACTTTTGAATTATCATTTTATAGATAAACATCCCAGCACTCTGGGAGGCTGAGGGGGGAAGATCAAAGGTTTGAGGCCAGCCTGTGTAAGTTGGCAATTTAGTGAGACCTTATCTTAAAATTTAAGACAGTGAAAAGGACTGGGGATGTGTGTAGCTCAGTGTGAAAGCTCTGCGTTCTCTGGTACCACACACACACACGTACAAACCCAAACACTACTTTAGTTTTTCTTTTGACATGGTTATCTTTTTTTTTTTTTTTTTGGATAGTTTATAGAAGTTTGTTTCAAGTTTACATTTTTTTATTGGCAAAGCCAAATATTGTTACAAATATTATCAATTTTTGCAAGTCTGTGTCAAGTTTCTTTTCTATAAGAGCCATATGATTTCATGGCATTTTGTTTCTTTTGTGGTATGTAATTGTACAAACTAAAAAATTGATATAATTGGGCTGGTGAGATAGCTCAGCAGCATAAGCGCCTGCCTGACAAGCTTGAGGTCCTGAGTTCAACTCCTGGAACCCACATAAAGGAAAAAAAGGGCCAGTGATATCACTCAGCGGCACAAGCACCTGCTGGCAAGCGCAAGGTCCTGAGGTTGACTTCCCGGTACCCACTTAAAAAAAAAAAGTTGATATCACTTGTTGACCAGCTTGTCTTTGACACTGTTTTGCAGAGGCATAATTATGAATTTTATGTTATCTTTACCACTGTCTGTATTTTAGGTCAAATTGGGAAAGAAGTCACAAGGACCTGTACAGATGTCACTGAGCAAAGTCGTCTCAATTGAAGGAAGAGCACCAAGAAAAGTATCACCTAGTGTCTTAGTTACTCTCTCATTGCTGAGACACAATACCCAACACCCAGTCTAGTCCCTTTATCCAAAAAATTTTCTACTCTATACAGTGTGCTCTTAAATATGTACTGTTAGTACATATGTGTAAGAAAGGTAATGAAATTCAAACTTTCAAAGATCTCAGTTATGTGTGTTTTGGGTATACGCATGTATGTGTGTAGTTATGCACGTGTGTTGGGTATTTTTGTTTAATTTGTTAATTTTGTTAATTAATTTGTGAATTAATTTTGTTTAATTTTCTTGTTCATTTCATTTTTGTTATTTGAACTTGGACGTCTCTTCAACACATGTAAACAACAGTCAGACGCTGTAAACTGTAGAGTGGGTAAGCACGCTGAATTATATCCACATGAAGGAATCTGTCCAGCAATGAAAGACAGCCTGGTGGGTCCCCAGGCATCATGCCGAGAGGAAGAAGTTGCAGATGGAAGAGTACAAGCAGTATTACTGCATCGTTGGGACCTTCTAGAAGAGGAAAAAGCTAATCTGTCATGGAAAATGTAGGAATAGGGAGGCTTCTGGAACTGGAGCCGGGACAGGAATTGACTGGGAAGGGACTGTCTTGGAGAAGATAAGGTTCTTGGTGCTGCTGGGGATTAGGTTACCAGCTGCTACACATTCTCAGATTCAGCCAACGTCCATGGAAGACATGTGCATTTCATCACATGTAAATTTTACAGCAGAGGAAAAAATCTACCAACAAACACTGAACTCCCACTCATTAGACACATGCTGAAGTGTTTAAGGGCACTGTGATTTACTTCGAAGTTCATTATAAAAAGATAACAAAAAGATGTTAGGCAGGGATATAGGTAGGCGGGCAGACAGATCACACAGCACCCATAGTAAAGTGCTAACTCTAGAATGCAGGAGGTAGATGTCCATTACAAGATTCTTTCAACTTTGCTGGGTGTGTGAGCATTTTTGTAATAAAACACTGTGGAGAGAGCCATGTTCGCTGTTTGGCAAAAGTGGAAGAGAAAAGACAGCCTGGTTCTTTTTTCAGAAACTCCGGGGGGGGGGGGCACCAGAAAAAGTGGGGACACAGGGATGGGTACCGTGCTTCTTATGGATCCTGCTGTGATACCCAAGAATAGTTCTATGTCGAAGACAGGAAACAAAGGACCATTCCCTGTTTCAGCTTTGGAGGAAAGAAGGGAAACGTGTATCTGGAAAGAAAAAAAAAGACAGCAAAGCAAGTAAAAATGTACCCCACAGCCTACCCAAGAACAGCTCATGTTATCAGTACAGATAGGCAGCCTGAGGGGAAGATGGCCCCAAGCCAGGGCTACAGGCTAATCTCTCTAGGAATTAGAACTTCATTAACTTGTTTTCAGCATTTCTCAGAAAGGATCTCAGATTTGGAACTTTGACTGTTTGAATATTATTTCTTCTTATCTCTAAGGAAAAGAAAAAAGGAAAGAAAGAAAGAAAGAAAGAAAGAAAGAAAGAAAGAAAGAAAGAAAGAAAGAAAGAAAGAAAGAAAGAAAGAAAGAAAGAAACCAGGCACAGTTGCCCATGCAGCGGACTTTGGTCTGTAATGAAGGTGTCACACTCACTGGTATTTGGATCTTGTCACCTACTGTCACCTCCCTTCCTCTCTTATCCACTCAGGGCACTCTCTCCCACTTTTCTTTCTACTCTGCTTCCATGCCCTTTCTTCTTTTTTATTTGCTTTTTAACGGGATCACTAGTAAAAGATGGGGTTCCTAGAAAGTATCCTCTTTCTCCTCCCCTCTCCTCCTGTCTGGGCTCATTGGTGCCCAGGTAAGGGCCATCATGTCTCCCGATGGACATGGAGAAGTGGCCTCTCCCTCCCCCAGGGTCCACTGTCCCTCCAACCAAGGACAGCAACTCTTCTGGGCCTGGCATTGTGTGAGGGACCCCAGGAAGGAAAGCAGAGGCAAGGGACTGTCCTGAGCCCAGCTCCAGCCCTCCAAAGCAAAAGAAAGTGTCCTGGTCCCTGTGTGGTGTCCTGGAGAGGAATGAGGTCAGATACAGGCAAGAGAGCAGACGTCACACCTTTCATACTGGTCTCTTTCCTCTCCAAGCCCTCAGTCAGGCCCCTGAGGCCACAGCTTCTAAGACAGGGTCAAGGTCAAGCTAGTTTGCAACTTAGGGGATTCTCCTCTTTCTAAAATCCCACCTCAAGATTTGGAAAAATGACTGCAATTCCATAGTACACAGTGACAAGAGCAGGGAATTCAGAGTCAGGAAACATCGAATTCCAGCGTCCACGGTGTTTTCTGTCTGATTCAAAGGCCTGGAGGAGGGGGAAGGTGTGTTTCCGGGAAGGTAATAATGGGCAAGTCATCCCTGGCAGGCTAGTTACGAGGGACAAGAAGACCCTCCCTGAGAGCTCCTGGCAATGGTGGTGCTCAGGTCTGTTTGGGGTTTGCAGAGGAGATGACAGCACAGAGGGAAGAATATGGCATTTCCCAGGGCAAAAACAGATCTCCCTGGAGGAAAATGCTGCTCAGTTTTGCCAGTCCCTCAGCTGGGGGTGACTTTTTTTTGATTGGAGCTTTCTTCCTCCCAATAGGCTGAGAGTGGAAGCGAAGAGGGAAATGAGTGTCTTAGTCTGTGTTGTTGCTATAGCAAAATATCCGAGACGGGGCGATTAATAAAGAATTGAAGTTTATTGCCTTTCGGTTCTGGATGCCACGAAGTCCCAGAGCACAGTGCCAGCATCTGCTTGGTATCTGGTGAGGACTTCATGCTGCATCATAACATGGTGAAGGGAGGGCTTACCTGGTGAAATAACAGATGTGCTCACTCAGGTCTCTCCTTCTTTTCTTCTAAAGCCACTAATGCCATCATGGAGGCCCCTTCCTCATGACTTCATCCAACGCTTTACATCCAAATACCTAACACAAGAATTTCAGGATTAAGTTTCTAATACGTGAACTTTAGGGAACACATTGAAACCACAGCAGAAGGTTTATATTCATTTTCCATTGCTAGGCAACAAACTACCACACACGGTGGCTTAGAACCGCACATACTGGTAATGTCAATTTCTGTACTCAGCGTCTCCAGGCTAGAATCAAGGTGTTCGCTGCGGCTGTGAGTTCATCCAGGCCTCGAGGTCACCTTCCATGCTCTCCAGTGCCAGCAGAACTTAGTTCTTTGCAGAGTGGGACAGAGGTCTCCATGTTCTTGCTGGCTGTCAGCAGAAGTCGCTGTCAACCTCTCGAGTCTGCATTTGCATTCTCGTCCTGTGGTTCCCATGCTTCACAGACACTTATTTCTCCAAAGCCAACAGGAGGATGGCCTCTCTCCCTTCCAATCTCCCTGCAGTCTGTTTGAAAGAGACACATATGATGTAATAGAAATATCCTGTCAGTTTGCCATGTCATGTAACCTAAGCAAAGGAGTGGCCATCTCATTTTTATAAGTACCACCTACACTCAGGAGAGGGACTCTTCAGGGCCTATATACCCTGGCTGGGACTCATGGGCACTATTTTGGAAAGAATTCCATCTGCCGCTGGTGGAAATAGGCACAGAGCATGGAGACTTCCAGAGGTGAGGGAAACGGGCTGTGCTGCTCAAGCTTAGCATGAAACCTTGATGCCGTCTAGATTTTAGGAGATAACATTAGAGCGAGAAGGACTTTGAAGAAGAAAGTAGCAAAGGTGGAGTAAGTTCTTGAGTGGGTCCCTTCCTTGAGAATTAAATAAGTTTTAGTCATTTTTAGAGAAAGAGCATACATTGAAGAAGAGACAGGTAGAGGAGTTGTTTTTGCTGATGTTTCTCAGAATAACATGGGTCTGGGTCTGTTTCTGAGATGTGTAGCAGGAAGGAGTCCAGAAATCATGCACAGCACTGACGTGTTTTCTTTAGGATATCCTTAGAAAGAGTCTCCCTGCACTCCTTCAGGATTCTTTCCCACTAGTTACTGCCTCTCACTGGCAAGACAGACTCTCGTGTCTTTCCCGGCCACTCTTCATTAGCATTGCTGGCAGCAAAACCATCCCGTGTGAGCTGTTTGTGGGAACTCAGTGAAGAGGCCAGACATAAATCTGTAGAAGATTAAATGACAGGACCAAATGCAAAGAAGACAAGAGAAAAGATCCCAGGGGGCACTGAGTGATTAATTGCCAGATGGTGAAGATAAAAATCTTCAAGGAGTTCAGAAGAGGCAGGGATCACCTCATGCTGGGCTGCTAAGGAGAAGGTTGAGCTGATTAAAAAATTTCAGGGTGGGTCAAGTCCAAGCTTCTTTTTCCTTCCACCATTCTCCATTTCCCTCCGCCTAAATCTTTTGGATGTTTGGAAATTAAGGTGTTTTCCAAACTTTCCTAAGAAAAGTTGCCAGTTGGGACTTAATCTGGCTTTCAAAGAACAGCGAGAAGGCTCAGAGAAGTAACACATTGCAATTTTCTAGCCGGACGTGATGGTATATGGTGCACACTTATAGCCCCAGAACTCGGGGAGCCTGAGGCAAGAGGATCACAAATTTGAGCCCAGTGTGGGCAATTTAGTGACTTTGCAAACACCCTGTCTCAAAAAAGTAACAACTCTTAAAAATAAGAATTTCTTTTTATGTGATGTAGTATTTTAGTTATGACAGGAGATACAGAAAGCCATAGTTTTGATGTCTTCTCCTTTTCGTGATGATTTCTGTGCCAACAGAATCAAAATGTTTAATCACCTCATTTAATACAAGTTGACCACTAATCAGCAATACTACCTCTGTCTTACCCTGAGGACACTTGAGATGTCATTCAGAAGTATTTATTGAGCCCCTACTGAGAAAAAGGCAGACAATGAACTTGTCCTTCTAGAACTTACAGTTTACTGGAAGACAGATGAGTGATAGCTCATTACAATATATGGTGTTTTGCCTGTCTACTAGTGTACAAAACCATCCTAAAACTCACTGGCTTGAAATGCAGTAATTTTTATTTCTCACGATTCTGTGGTGGATGGGGCGCAGCTGGGGAGCTCTTCTGCTTTGCTGCATTGAGTTGGAACTTGGCAGGAAGGTCCAACCTGGCCTCTCGTGCCCAAGGGCTCCCTACCAGGTAGTAGTCAAGCCAGCACTCAAGTCAAGCAGTCATCATACAGTCCTGAGTAGGTTCTTCAGCATTCAGTGGCCGGTTTTGGTTAAATTGATAAGTTTGATCTAAGTCTAGTTGCATACTTGGGTGATAAAATTTGGCCCAAATCTGCCTCCATATGTAGCTAACTGCAACCTAATTTAGTATGCCAACAAACTACAAACTAACTTAAGAGTATAGTCCTCTAACAGAGAGCTGAGCCTTAGCCAAGCTTCAGCCAATCACAGGCTGCTAAATGATAGACCATATCTATTATAGGCAAATGTGATGGCAGCCAATCAGGTTGTTTCTTACTGCACAGGTATAGAGCAGGTCTTTTTTTTTTTTTTTAAAGCCCTTGGTTGTAGATATTTTTTTTGCTTAAATAAACTTTATTAAATTTAACTTATCTCAGATTTTCTTAAAAGAAGTATCCCCAGTACGCTTGTATCACTCTGAACTCCCAATGGCCAAAGCAAGTCATAGGACCAAACCCATAGTCCACGTAGGAGAGGACCACTCAAGGTCATAAAAACCAGATGTGGCTCATTTGGGGGCCACCAAGGTAACAGTTCTCCCATACAGGGTGATAAATCCTGGGAGAGTGGCATTAACAGAGCACATGAGCATAGCTCCTCAACCAGATGTAAAGATCTAGGGTGACCTGCTGGAAGAGAAGACACTAAGTCTCCGATGTAAAAGCTAGGTTGGCTGTCAGATACATCTGTAGTTTTAGCCTAGACAGTAACTCCACAACTTATTTCTTGGCATACACTGGTAACATTTGTATTAAGTATGCTCCATGATCAAAGTGATATTTTGTTTTTTCGTTTGTTTGCAAGAATGAATCAGCTGTTAGAAGACAGTGCCATTAGCACACACTTTTCACGTGGCCACACCCACCAGAGGGCTGACAGATTAGATAGCCATCACTGCTGTTCCCCTTGCTTCTGCCCAGAAATGTTGACTCTGAGCTCCCGTTTTCCACTTGTAGCAATGGGTACAGTCCCTATGTTTATTATTAAGCTTTAATTCTTGTAAGATGATTTCCTGATTTCTCAACTGATTTTTCTTGGGACTCTAAAAAGCATGTAGATTTCCTAAGAGTGGCTGAGAGATAACTCTTCCATGGGGAAGCCCCACTGTTGTTGCAGGAACAAATAGAACAAAGGACAGAGAGAGTCAAAATGAGACTAGTGAGGTAAAAGGCACCAAATAAGAAAGGGCCACATGGGTCATTTTTAGTGAGACCTTTGTCCTAAGAGAAGTTTGAAGTGGCTGAAATGTTTGAAGGAGAGAATGGCATGATTAGAACTGTACTTTCGAAAGACTTCCGAGGCTGAGGTGTGCACACTGGCTTGGAGGCAGAGAGACCTCCTGGAGGCTTGTGGCGCAATCCAGGAGGAGATAATGGTGGTCTGAACTCTGGTAAGGCCATGTTGATGGGGAAAAGTGGACAGATTTGAAGAGTACTGAGGAGGAAAAATCTACAAGTCTTCATGGTGGGTTCGATGTAGGACACGGGGGTTTGGACAATGTTCTGCAATTAGACTTTGGTCTCATGTCTGATGATCTGGTCAGGAAAATACTCCAACTCCTGATTGCTTACAAAGGGCAAAGATAAGCATGGTTTTTTTTGTTGTCACTCAGTCCCTCTCCCCAGTTCTTCCTTCTTGTGACTTCCTTTCCTCCATTAATAGCATCTGTCTTAACTGGAAATTTTTAAACTAAAGGTGTCTTTAAAATTAAGATTGCCTGCCATAATACACAAAAGTCTTCCAAGGACGGCTCTGTCCCCATCAAGCCTATTTTAGGTTTATACAGTCCGTTATCTCATTCTTCTGGCATGCCAAGCCAAGCCAAATTCCTGAGTGGAATGCCACAATGAAAAAAGTAGTAAGAGATGATTTTTCATGGCTACTGCTAAGTTACATGGTAACTTCTGGCCTTTAAGCCAAACATGCCTGCTGTGAGTGGGCTAATTAGAAAAAGGCACCAACTCTGCTGGTCTGTGCAGCCCAGGCCAGGGTTGAGGGCCTGGAGACCAGGCCTTGGGTGAGATTGCAATTTCCTCTCATCTCCCAGACTGTATGCAGTGCACAAACCATGCAACTGCAATCCACAGCATTACCTTTGCAGATAATGGGTAGACATCAGTGTGGGGAGACTCCTGTTCTGGTTCTTCTTCTCTCATTGACTTAGCAGTGAGCTTGAATAACTCAGAATTTGAAAGCGGGAAGATGCTGGAGAGAACATTGAGTTCTAGGCACACCCTTCCCTACACGGAAGCCCAGGTTGCAGAGGGTATGTCCTGGGACACAGAGCCAACTAGTTTGGGGCAGAAGGAGAACTCAAACCTAAGTCATCTGGATTCTAGGTAAATATTCCTTCTTTCCAATGCCTTTATTTTCTTATCTAAGAAATAGAGAAACTCATATTTAATTTTCCCCAAGTTTGGAGTATGTGCTACATTTTTTCTGTGTTTTTAAAAAGTTATTTTATGCAAGGTTTTATTCTCCTATTCTAAACTTTGCAGTTATAATGTACTGGGAAATAAACATTTTTAAAACTATATTCTTTATAAGCTTTTCACTCAAGGCAAGGTCCAGAAATATGAGTTATTCTATGAACAATACTAGGTTGGTTAATAACAACTATTCATTATCCTAAAGAAAAAAGTGAAGTTTTTATTCGAATGAGACCTAAAACTTTGAGAGAGACTTTGCTAATAAGGCATCAGAACCCAGGTGGGCCTAGAAGGGGCCATGAAGAACAGAGCCTCTCAAACTTGGGTACGGCTTCTAGGGAGGCAACTGAGAAACATGTATCAAGAGCCCAATATCCTTAAACCAAGCAGTTTTACTTTTGGGAGTTTATCCTGCATATACACATTCACTTACATTACTTGTTGTACCATTCTACAGTAGCCAAGACTGGAAACCTCCCAGTTCTTCATCAACAAAGAAATGGCTAAAAAAATCAAGGTACACTTACACAGTGCGATGCTCCACTCATTTTAAAAGTCAATGAAACACAATACTGTATGTGCTCTAAGATATATCAAATCAGAAAAAGCAAAATGGAAAGGAGGTGCATAATAAGCTATGTTTTGTGTAGAAAAGGGGGAAATAAAATATATTTGTATATATCTTGGTAGGTACATAGAAACTTGAGAAAAAAACTAAGAAACTGGTAGTGATTCTCTTGTACTAGTGTGGAGTTTGGGGTGGTAGAGGGCAGGAGGAGGCAGGAGTAAAAGAGACAGGTTTCACTATATACAGTATGTGTGTGTATGTATCTATCTGTTCATGTATAAATTTGTTTTGAATTCTATGAACAAAACACAAATTCGAAAAAATTCTCTTTTATTGTCTAGAAAGTGGTTTAGTTTCTGCAGCTCACGCCTGAGAACGCTGACTGATTTGATGGCACCAGCTCTGTGCTGAAGGATGACGATGCGCAGTGAGTGGCACATTCATGGCCCCTCCCTCTGTAGGAGACAGCTCTCCACTGGCTTCTCCTATCTCTGTCCCTCTTGCCAGAAGAGGGACTATCTTTTCAAGAATGTGCATACATCAAATAGCTTAGAAAATAAAGATGGGATCTTCCTCCAGAGGAAAGAGCAGATTTGTTTACTGTCCAGTCTAATAGAGACGTCTCCCTCTAAGGCCAAGGCCTGTTTGGTTTGCTTGGATTCCACTATAAAAGATTGGGGTTCTCTTAGCACAGTGTTCATCAACTATGATGCCACCCCAACTATGATGTTAGTGATGTGGTGTCACCTGAGCATCTCTGTTGTCCTTAGGGGACTTGCAGGACTAGGGGCCAGTGATGCACAAGCATGAAGCTCAAGCTGCTTTCTGTGTTGTGAGTAATGAAATCTCTTAGTCTCTGACCCGGGAGTCTCGTGTCCTTCGTCAACTTCATTAAACTGCGACAGGCCAGCTTGTAGCTTTGAAGTAAGGTGAAATCTCAGATCCTTTGTAATTCCAAAACTGCAAGAAATTTCATGCTAATGGGGGAAGAAAAAAGCCAGAAAAACAAAATAATTGTATATGTCAAAGTTGCTGGAGGGGAGCATATTAGGGGCTAAAATAGAGGGTGTGAGAAATGAAGGAGGCAAAGACAAGATGATGAAGGAAGACTTTGCAGAAATGGAACCATTCAAACAGTCTAAAAGAGGAGGTAGGCAGAACCACTCATGTGAAGGCTGAGGCCCGAGGACTCCAGGAAGAGAGAATAACACTTACATGCCGAGGCAGATGTGGACAGACAAAAGGCCACTGTGGCTCTAGAACGACAAAGGACAGAGAGCCATCCCTGAGATGAGGAGGGAGAGATGGGCACCACAAGAAGTGCACAAATTCTGGCGCCTTGTGGAAGGGAGTTTGGTGTGTTCAAGGCTTTCAAGCAGTTCAGTAAATTGACCTCTTAACCATGCCACTGCCTGTGTGGCACTCAGAGTGACACAGGAGAGGAGCAGAGACAATGACCGAAGAAATCTTTGGAGAGAGAATACAAAGAACACATGTTAACTTGGGAATGGTAAATACCAATGCCGAAGATCAGGCCATCAGAGAGGATAACAAACACTGATGATACGCCAGGAATGCTGTAGCTTTTGGAACCGAGCCTGACTGTTTAGAAGTTCAGGGTTGTAGGAATACATAGAGTTTATGAAACTGACATGCCTCCTGTGACCTATTTCACTGATGTCTTTGTCCTCACTGATTTTATATTGGCAATGGTTGCGAACACTTTCCTCTGACCACCTGCCCTTCCTATGTCAATTGACCATGACCCATAAAAAAAAAGTAAGTATAGTAGAAAATTTGCTATTTGAAGGAACTTACAAAATGAAGAAATTTGTCTACTTTGTTTCCTTTAATGGCAGCATTCTTAGGGTGAAAATGTGTGTGTTAGTTAGGTTAAGACTGGTTATGAATGTTAAGTCCAAAACATGAATCCTGTGAGTTGACAGGGCCCTGGGCTTCACAAGCCCCTCAGGGCTGGGTGAACAGGGCTCCGTGGTCTCCAGCAAGGGAAAAGAGGGCTGTGAGGGGCACCCTGGTTTTAACAGCCTCATCTCAGAAATGGCACATATCACTTCCTCTCCCTGCCCACCAGTGAAAATTAGGCGTGCAAACTCAGCCTAATGGCAAGAGAAGCAGAGAGATGTAGAAAGCACACGGAGTACTGGGTAAGCAGTTCCGGCACAGTATATTTTCAAGTTGTGTAGGAACCAAAAGGGAGAAGGGGTTAGATAAAATTTACTAAGTACCTTCTCAATGGCAAGTACATCCAAAGTTCTGTAGGTCAGGCGTCACGACTGGCTTGGCCAGGTTCTCTGCTCAGGGTTTCACAAAGCTGAAACCAAAGTGCAAGCAGGCTGGGGCTCTTATTTGGGGGTTCTGAGGAAGGCCATGCTTGTGAACCCTGTCGGGGTGTTGGCAGACTCCAGTTTCTTGCAGCTATAGGTCTGAGGTCCTTGTTTCCTCACTGGCTGTTGGCCAGGGTTCTCTCTCAGCATCTAGAAGTTGTTCTCTGCTCCTTGCATGTAGCCCCTTCATCTCCAACAGCATGGAATCCTCCTCATGCTTCCAAGCTCCACGACTTCTCCTTGTGCTACCAGGCAGTGAAAATTCTGTTTTTCTAGAGTGACAGAGGGGACATTAGATTATTAGACCCTGGTAGGTGTCAGCTGGGCAGGATGCTGCCTGCTGCTTCCCTGGCAGAGCCCTTACCTGTGTAGTAGGTCCAGCGCTGAGGGTTGTGACATCCTCTTAGACATACTGCAGCTCCAGCATGGCACTGAAGTAGCATCATACATTCATGGCCTGAGTGCTGCAGAAATAACAGGGCCACCAGAGCTCAAGGGGATTTGTAGAAGGCAACAGGGATCTCACTCTAGCTTCCTTCATGGATCAAGGACAAAGCCCAGATGTGAAGCTGGGCATCCTAGGTGGTACCTATGTGAGCAGATGACAGGGATAAGTGATGCCCACTATCTCCTTGATGTGACACAGGCTCCTTGGCACTTAAGCATGACCTTGGGAAAAGAGTGAGGTTCCATCGTCCTAAGTGATCTTGAAGCAGAAACTAGGTATTCCTTGCATATTGATCTTTGCAAGGAGACCTTATATGTGATAAATCGCCGGAAACTTTTAGGCTGCGGTCAGCCTTGGAGACAGAAGCATGGATGGTGTGAGCTGCCAAGGTCACCCCACGCCCACAGTGTGCTGCTTCCAATCATGCTGGCCGTCCCTACTGGGGCTCTCACTGAAAGGGACACATTTATTCAACTCAGCCCTGTTGTAGGGGTTGGAGCTATGGTAAGGAACCACAATGATGTGGAGTCTATATTCTAACTGGGAGAGAATACACAAGATAAGTAAATACATAGATGTTAGATTGTGGGATGTACTTACTAAAGGGAAAGATAAAGCAGGGCAGGGAGATGGGGTAGACAAATGGACATAGAAACTTTAGACAGCAGGCTGGAGGCCCACTGAGATGGACACACTTGAGCAGGACCAGAGCAGATGTGGGAGGGATCTGCATGGCTGTCTGAGAGAATGGTTACCCACAAAGAGGAAACAATGGGAGCAAGTACCCCAGATGGGTGCAGAGCTCTTATCTGAGAACAGAGAGAAGATGAGGGTCTAGAATATGGTGACGACCGAGACAATCGCAGAGAGATATAAGGATCCAGATAAGGATCCAGGTCACACAGGATTTAGCAGGCCACTCTGAGGACATTGGCATTTACTCTGAGTGATAGAGATTTCTCTGTTAAAATTTGATCTTTGGAAATTAAAGAGGGAGGAACTGGGGTGGAACAAAAAAGATTAAGGAACATAACCATGAGCATTTTAAGAGGTATTTTACCACTTCTCCCTTCCGGAGATCATGTGATAACCAGAAAAATCCTGTATATCAGTAATTTGCATAACCCCAAAAGCTCTCTGCTGACCTTCAACAGTCATAGCAGGCCAGGTATTTTTCTCAAAACCAACCATAGCTTTATGGGTCACCTCCCTCAGAGCAAGGTGGGAGGAGGTCCAAGTTCTTCAGAGAATCAGAACCAATGCACATATTCATATTTCCTTGGTCTCCAACCTACTGATGTTAGATCATGGGACTTCTCAGCCTTCATAATCCAAATCTCTAAAAAGATATGTATTATACAATTCTACATGGGATGAGAAAACCCATGACCTACTGTCTGCAAGCTGGAAAACCAGGAGAGCCAAGGAGTGATTTGGAGGCCTGACAGCCAGACAACTAAAAGTGTAGGTTCCTATCCAAGTTGGAAGACCCAGGACCAGACGCCACCAAGGGCAGGAAAAGGTCAATGTCCCAGCTCAGCAGTGCGGCAGAGAGAAATTTCAACCTTCCTCTGCCCTGTCTGTTTTACTCAGGCCCTCAGAGGGTTGATGACTACCCATGCTGGGAGACTATCTGCTTTATTCAGTGCACTAATGCAACTCGCCTCTTTCAGAAACACTTTCACAGACCCACACTGTCTATCCAGCAGGATTTAACCAGCTATCTGTGCATCCCATGGCCCAGTCATTTTGATTCTAAAATTACTCATCACAATGGGACTCTATTTCTTTTCATTTGATTTCTTCTTGAAGACCAACAATCCTGCAGAGTGAATGCCTTTGAGAACCAACTCAGTTTAGTACCTTACAGTGCCATCACTGGCTTCTCTGTGGATTCCCACAAGGGGCCCTGATGTCCATTCAGCCCTACTGCTGGGGAGGGAACCAAGAGAGCCCAGTGCCTTCCCCTCAAGAGTCCCCCTCATAGGCTCTTTTCCTCCCAGCCCACTGTCATTCAGTGTTCTGGAGAAGAGGGCCCAGGTGGAACTGCTGGACCTCCCATTACATGTCCCCACCGCTCATCATCTTGGCCATGTGTGACTATAGGGGCTATGACCCCAGTTCTGAGTAGCTCTGTCTGACGTGCTGTGTGTGAGCCCACTTACTGAGGTGCCATGTTGTGTGGAGTTAGTGTATGAGTTCAGGAATCCTGTGCACATGTGCAAGAGCATCTTCTAGAGATTGCAGCAGTATATGATGGGGCATTGACAAATGGCAGGAGATACAGAAGGAGATTCTCTACTAGGACATTCTAACCTTTTATTATGACAGAATCTGATGTAGGGTAGAATTGGTATTAGAAACGAGAAATGAGACAGGGACAAATGTTGTTCAACTTTGTCATAACCTCAAAGAATCTCTAAGAATCTCTGGCAAGTGTGACTTGCCAGACCTATTCTGTGTTAGTTTTGCATCCCTCCTTATGACAGAATACCTGGGATATGCAACTTAAAGTGGATTTTGGCTCATGGTGTCAGAGGTTTCAGTCCATGGTTGGGTTTCATTGCTTTTGAGCCTGTAGAACATAACAGCAGGAAGCATGTGGTACAATGCTGTTCTACATTTAGAGAGAGAGAGAGAGAGAGACAGAGCAGCGTGGGTGAGACTCCTAATGTCCTCTTCAGGAGTACACCCCCAGTTGCCTAACTTCCTTCCACAAGGCCCCACTCCTACAGGTTTCACCTTCTCTCAGTGGTGCCTTGGGCTGGCAACCAAGCCTTCAGCATATGGCCTTTGGGGAACATTTAAGATCCAAACCATAACGTGCTCCTTTTCCCTAATTATCATCAGGAGACTACAGCCTGGCCAGATTTTCTTTCATAGCCTTGCGCATGTCAAGAGAAAGCATCTTCAGCTGCAAGCCCCTTGAGCTCCCCGCAGGCCTCAGGCAAGTGTTTATGGTTGAACGCCTGCTTTTCCTTTTCTTGGGGAGGCTGCCAGCGCTGGCATCTCACTCAGGCAGGCAAGCAGGCATGGAGCAGGGACTAGGCACACAGAGCTCTCTGCATTGTTCAACTCTAGCACAGCTCCATGATCTTTTAAAAATAGCGGTGCTGTGTTTGAAATTTTAAAGAGAAGGCATTTGGGGCACGTGTTTTCAGCCACACCCTTGTCTATCTTCCTTGTAAGAAGATAACGAAAGAGAACATTTCAGAAGGGAAAGGGGAAGGAAACATCATTAACACGCATGCCCACACCCACGCAGGCCCCTCGGCCTCATTTCACAGGGAAGTTCTCTCTGCCCACTCCCAGGAGCCAGGGCTTTCATAAGAAAATCTTGTCTTCTCCAAACCACTAGGATTGATCCATATAGGAAACTATGTGAAAATAAATGGGCAGACTCCAGACTCGGGCTCACGAGTTAAGTTGGAAAAAAAACCCTGCGTTGAGTCAGTTAGAAGGAAAGTGGGGTGATTTTACCAAGGGGCCAGGCATGCTTTTCAAAGGCAAAACTGCACATCTCCACACTCCTTCAAAGCCGCAAAGCCGCTTTTCTGGAGAGCAGGAGGGAGATGTGGTCGTGCAGCCGGCACACGACTCTCCCTGACCCCCTTCTGCAAGCCTGGCGGGCACAGGGCCTGTGTCGCTCACAGCAGAGCGAAGTGTATTCAGTGTGAATGGAGACCCTGGGCGATCTAACCCTTGTTAGTGAAAATAGTGGCTTGGCTGTGACAGCTGGGATAGTTGCAATTGCTAAGAGAAATTCCAAGAAGGCCAGGCGCTTCTAGGGGGCCTGCGAATTGAGATGGGAAAGAATGTTCCATCCAGGGAAAGAAAAATGTTTGAAGAACCCCGTCAATGCCGACTGTCAACTCCCAGTGCCAAACAGGGTGAAGCGCTCTTTGCCTTGGAAACGCAAAGTCGATGCTCACTGCACGCACCCTGAATTCATGGGATGCCTGGCCCCGACTCCAGAAAAGGGCTGCGAATCTTTTCACAAATTGAAGCCTTTCATTCCTCCTGCACCCAGCGTCACAGCGGCTGCTCTGGAAGTGGTTCTCCTTACACACCAGCTGCTCCAAAGGCCGGCTGTCCTCTGTCGAGATCCTTTGTGCAAACAGACACATGGCAGGGACAGAGGGGCGATTCCTTCACTCTGTAGATAGTTTTGCCAGTTTTATTCTTGTTACTTGCTACTATTCACGGCTTTCTACTGCTTTCTCCTTTCAACTTTCTAAGGAAAGAGTCAACTACTGAGCACTTACTGTACCTGTACACTAGATCCTGGGGTAGGAGCTACGCACACTTGCTGTCATTTGGTCATCAAGGATCACCCTCGAGCAGGAACCATGTTATCCTTGGTTACAAAGGAACAAATGTGGGCACAGAGAGAATGCAACCTTGACAGAGACTGCACAAGTCAGTGTCAGGGCCAGGGCTGCAGCCCGTGTCATCTGGCCTGCTGAGGCCTCATGCTTGTCAAAGCCCACACTACCATCCTCCACCTCTCTCGGCCTGCCTGAAGGGTCAGAGCCCATGCAAGGATGGCTTTGGTCATGTCCTGTAGTGGCCTCATGTGACCAGGCTGCCAGATTTCCAACTGTCACCTTCCAAATTTCCAAGCCAGCTCCTGCTACTGTTCCTCCACAGCTTGGGGCTACATCATAGAAGGAGCCTTGTTTTCCCGGGATACTTTACATCTGCAAGACTGCAGGCTGCAGGACTTCGGTTAGATGAAAAAGTTAGGGGCCCAAACCCAGCTGCAAAGGGGCAGGAGAGGTGGGGAGGAGAGAAGAGAAGGAAGCAGTGGAGGAAGAGAGAAGGTACGGAGGGAAAAATGAAGGGCAGAAGAAGAGGAGAGGAAGGAGGAGAAGAGAAGGAAGGCGAAGAGGAGGGAAGGAGAGAGAAAGAAGGGGAAGGGGAGTGAGAGACTAATCCGGGCTCTGGAAAACACAGGTTTTCAGATTCCAGTCAGAGGAGTTTAGCAGCCGGCAGGAGGCAGTTAGGGATTTACAAGGCCGGGCAGCCAGTCTGCAGGAGCAGCACCTGGAGGCTATTTGTTCAGGTGGCCTGCTGGCTCATGGAGCCCTGCCCAGGTCACTCATGATTATCAGCTGGCAGAAATAGTCGTTCTGTGAAAAGCCGCAGCTGGCCCTGACTGGACGCTTGAGTTCCTCATGCAGGAAAACTAGATGTCACATTTAATGGGTCTTTGTGGCTCACCAGGTGTGACAGAAAATGTAATGCTTTTGTGCTGGGAACAACCGTGTGCTAGTGGGTGAGGAGGAAGCTGAGCAAAACAAAGAAAGCCATTTCTTTAGCAAAGACCTGCGGTGGGTTCAGTCCTCTGCCTGCAGGAAGCAGAAGCTGCGCCCTAAGCTCCCACATTGTTAACGTGTTTCAATTGTACATGTGTGAGGTTTCCATGCAAGCACACAGCATGCACCGACCACATCCGGCACCCTTTCCCATTCCCACCTGCCCCATATCCTTCCCAATCCCTGGCAATCACTATTCCACTTTCAGGCTGCTTTGATCACATACAAGATGTGATTTTATTTTATTTTATTTATTTATTTATTTATTTATTTTGTGTGGGTACCAGGGGTCGACCTCAGGACCTTGCGTGCCAGCAGGCGCCCGTGCCGCTGAGCGATATCACCGGCCCCTTTTTCGTATGTGGGTTCCGGGAGTCGAACTCCGGCCCTCGCGCTTGCCAGGCAGGCACGTACGCTGCTGAGCCATCTCACCGGCCCAAGATGTGATTTTAAAATACATTAAATGTTTAAATTTTTAAAAAGTTTATTACACTAAGACACATTGCCATTAATCCCCCTCAAAATATCCCCCTTCCCTTCCAACACACTCATCCTGTCATTCTCGCCACTTTCTGAGCCCCGTTCTGAACCAGAAGACCTCTTTCCTGAGTGTCTTCAGTTGCTCTGTTGTCCTGCATCAATTCAAAATGCTTTGACGTCCTGCATTGACTCAAAATGTTGAACTTTTTGACTTTAGGTCAAAAAGTTGACTTTAGTCATTTGACTTTAGGTCAAATGTTGGTCATTTTGACTTTAGGAAAGAGCCAGAAGCCACATGGGTGCCAAATCCAGTGAATTAGGTGGATGAGGACACACTGTCATGTTTTTATTGGATGGAAATTGCCATAAATGGTAGATTAATGAAGGAGGTGACCAAAATATATAGTGAATGTTTAAAAATTTCATTTCAGTAAAAGACATTGCCATTAATCCCCATCAAACTACTCAAAATACCCCTCACTTTGAACATACTCATCCCATTGTTCTTGACAATGTGTCTTTTACCGTAATTTTTTAAATTTAAACATTCATCTATTTATCATCACCCCCATACGAAAGAGAACATGACCACAGGGAATGTGACCTGGGTCCCTGAGGCTGTGGTGGATTCAGGCATTTTGCAGTGATGTGGTATGACTGATGAACCGAAATGTGATGTAAGCCGAGCTGGGACTTGCTGCTCTGGGGGCCCTGACAGTGTGTTTCTGACATTCCACACGCTGTATTGGAATATGTGCTTAAAAATTTAAAATGTCTTGGGTAATAATGAAAAGGTCTTGGTCAACAAATATTACTGTGAAGCTGTGATGTAAAGCTTGATATCATAGTCATATTAAGAAAAATAAGATTGCCTTATCTAAAACACCACTGTTTCCTTTCCAAGCCATTACTAATACCAGAAATGAAATACATTCCTGTTGCTTTTGCTGTCACAAAATGTAAACGTGGACAATCTGTCAAGTAAATAACATGTAGTTACTTTGTGCCTTTGGCTGGGTGTTACTGGGCAAATACCACAGAAATACGACACTTGATCCCAGGAAATAAGACTTTCCCTGCTCAAACCCAGGCAATCATGGGTGAAAAAGAATGGTTGGTCCCCCTGGGTTTAGCAGCCTCTGGCCCAACAAAGGCTTCCCTCTCCTCTGCACCTAGTTGATTCCTGTGGCTGTCAAGTTAGTTAGGTTTTCCCTCCCAGCTCCTGTATCTCAGGGATTTCCCCATCCTGAGGACCCCCAGAGAACCACACCCTATGTGGACACCCTTCTAGCCAACACCAAGGACATGCTGTGCTTGTGTGCTTTGCTATTCCAGCTGCGTCCAGGAACCACCAGGTCAGCATCACCCGGAACTTGTTAAAGTGCAGAGTCCCAGCCCCAGCCCCAAGTCTACAGTCTTAACAAGATCCCCGGGAGCTTGGTGTCAAAGTTGGGCAAACACTCCTCCTATTTCTTCAGTTGGATAGCGAGTTAGACCTGTTTCTCTCAACCAGGACATAAATGTCCTCCCCAGATGAGAGCTCGTGTCCTGCTGTGCCAGGCACATGGTGGACACTCAAATACTTCAGCGCTTGTAGGACATCGGAGGACATGGCCATGTGCTGGTGAGAATCACATGGTGATCTCTTTTCTTCTGCAAAGAGATAGGGATTCAACCAACTACTCTCACCAGTAGTGGGTGCAGCTGAGCAGGAGTCCAGAGACAAAGAAAGAGCAATGCCAGCTGGGTGGGCACAGCAAGATGTAGACTCCAGATCAGCAAAAGCGATGGCGGTTCCCTTCCTGAGCTAGTCCGTGATGTGATTTTCAGGGCAATGAAGCCTTTGGATCTGACTCTTAGATTTCCCAATCCTGTGAGCTACTCAGTACATTTTCAGCAAATTCCATTTCTGCCTAGATGGTTTCTTTTAAAACTACTGAGCTAGAAAAGATATAAAGGCAAGGGCCTTCCTTTCCAAAGAGGGCTCCAGGTATCAACGAAGCAGTAGGACTCCTGAGATTCAGGACGAGTAGTTAGTGCCTCAGAATCTAATCAGAGAGATGTTTTCTGACTTTCTACTGGATTTTCTAAGTGTGGGTCAATCCATGATTTTATTACACTAGAAGATATTCAGGCAGGTCCCTGGGACTCATAGAATAATGTACACATTGTACTTTTTAACACAAGAAAGAGAAAACCACAATTATTGCTATATTTTTCATTTTGGAAACTGCTTGATCTGGGGTAATAGTACTCACTTAGTCCATCATAAAACGATGCATTGAACACCTAGCACGTGTAGACTTGGCTAAAAATTTGCCCAGTCTGCTTGGTGGAGAAAATCCAAGCCAGACTCATGTCATCCTACAACGGAAATCAGAGTGACTTGTAGCTTGCTTTAGACAATTTTGAAAAACTAAATGTCTTAGAAAACCATCCATTCACCTTGCAGTTCTTTTTCCTTCTTGGTGGGTATCTTAGTTACTTTTCTCATTGCTGAGACGAAATACTCAATACTCAAAATTAAAGGAGGAAAGGTTTATTTCAGTTCATAGTTCTTAGAGGTTTCAGTCCATATTCTGCTGGCTCCGAGGTAGGGCAGCATGGCAGAGAGGCATGGCAGAGGAGAAACAGTCCATGGCAAGCAGGCAGGAGACAGTGAAACAGCAAGCAGCAGAAACAGAAGCAGCAGCAAGCAGCCTGGCTTCTTTCTGTTCCTTATTTTCCATCCAGGCTACCTGCCTTTTGGGTGGTGCCATCCACACCCAAAAGGTGAGGCACGCTTAATCCCAGCATCACATCTTAACCCCAACATCACATATTCTAGATCCAGCCACTTTTAAAAAGCCCCACCTATGACCACATGAGGCTTTGGGAGAACATCTAGACACAAGCTATAACAGCAAGAGATATGAAAAAGAGAAGGGAGGAAATAGTGTCTTCTCAAGGGTTTATTCAATGTGAGTAGAGCTTCATTGTCAAAAACAAAACAAAAACCAGAGGTGGGGGGATTATCCTCCTGTCCAGGAATTTGCTACAGTTAGCTTTTTCAGTGGAAACCTGGAAGCATCACATTTGTAAACCCCACCACAGGAGAAATTCCCTAGGGGGCAGTGAATAAAGTTGTTCCTGTGCTTGGCTGTTTTATCCTTGAGCCCATTTGGAAAACATCATAGGGACAGAAACCACTATTCTGTGGAACAGATTCTATCGTGGAAACAGAGAGATTGGTGGACAGCATCACCACAGTGGGAACCAGAGGACTTCTGGAGATCTGACAACAAAATGTATCTGCTTTGTTCCTCTCTGGACATAGAAGTATCCATTCATTCTAATAGTCAGTTTCTGAATATGATCTTTACACCCAGTTAACCTATAGAAGTGGCTGATGTATTGGTCAGCTTTTCGTTGCTGGACCAAAATACCTGATGTATGCAATTTAAAAGAGAAGGGGTTTATTTTGGCTTATGGTTTCAGAGGTATCAGTCCATGGTAAGTTGACTCCCAAGCAGGAATGACATGGCTGAAGGGCAGCCAGGAGGCAGAGGGTAGCGAAAGAACCAGGGACCAGATATTGTCCCCATGACCCACCCATACCCACCCAAAAGTGTGCTTTATTCATCTCATAGGCATCTCTCAAGCCAGTCAAGTTGATAATTGTGTGGTGTGTTCTTTTTCACATTGGGGATCAGTTGTTCAAGAGTTTATATCTTGGTGGTGCTGAAATATTAGTTACTGTTAGAATGATAAAATTTGGTCTATTGAGATTCTTTGCTTTTGAAACCTATGGTAAGATATAGGTAATAAGTAATGAAGTTTTGCTAAATCTTGGATTTGTTTATTGTTGAATAAGAGCTGAACTTTTTAAGCAACCAATCAATTTAGTGATTCTACTTCCTGTGTGAAAATTCTGAAGTAGTGATTGGAGCTCTAGCATCCATCTTATAAGCTTATGGATGGAAGCCATGTGCTGAGGTTAGTGGAGCAAAAAGGCAGAAGACTGTGTCCCTGATGTCTTCACACAGCTGTTCACATCTGGAAGTAAAACCTGTGTGAGTAACAAGGTTATTTTCTGAGCACAATTGCTAAGTGATAAGTTGTTTATAACAACAGAGTTTGAAGGAGAAGAAAGAGAACTACTTAAATATGTAGCAATAAGGAATTGATAAAATAAATTATAAGAATATGTAGTTGATGCCAGATGGCTTTTTACTCAACACTCCTTCATTTTTAAGCTCCTACTCTGCCAGGCACAGTGCTGACTTTCAGGATACGGTGATAAACAAGCAGATATCGTCCCTACCCTCCAGGAGTTGTAGAATGGCCCAGCTGATGCTCCTGCCCAGCCTGTGATCGTGTTAGATTGTATTTCCAAGGGCTGTCCTTCGAGAAGGGCAACCTGAGTGGCCCCTCAGTTATGGAGATGTTATATGCCATCCCTTGTTCTTCTTTTCCAAATCTCTAAAATTCAGTTTTGAAATTTGCCTCTCCTGATATCCATAGCACCTTGTGAAGGATGCTGCTACAGTGATGTCTCTGTCAGGCCCCATGCTCCAGGACCACGCTGGAGAAGAAAGAAAGGGGAAAGCTAAAAGGAAATAAATAAAATATTAATAGTAATTCTGGATTGTAGAGTACAGAGGATCTTTATTTTTCCCATTTATTTACATTTTCTAAAATTTTATAAAAATTTATTTCCTCTTTGAAATTTTCATTGCTGCACAACATACAGACATTTACCATAGACATTCAGAATAAGTTTTCACAAACTGATGCACCCACGTCAAGAAATCAACATTAACAACCCTCAGAGAGTGTCCTACTCCCAGTCACTCTCCACCCCAAGCCAATACCTATCCTGACTTCTAACAAACTGATTTTCGTACTTTATATAAATAGAATCGTACTATTTCATGTCTGGTCTCTTTTGTTCAACATTTGTTTGTGAGATTCATCATGCTGTTGGCCACAGTTTCAGATCATTCATTTTCATCACTACGTGGTATTCCACTGGGCGATTAGGCTTCAACTGATTTATCCATTCTATGCCTCGTGAGCATTCGGAAAACTCCTCCACATTAGGTTATTACAAGTAGGCTTGTTATGACATCCATGTCCTTTAGTCAGCATAGTCCTGCATTCCTTTTGGGTATGTGCCTAGGACTGAAATTGCCAAGCCATAAGACAAACATGTTTGGCCTCAGCAGGACTGAAATTTTTCCAAAGCAGCTGTAAAAGAAAATAAGAAAAAAGTAATCAAATGCCTACATTTGATTAAGTCCACTCATGATAGAACTCTACTGACAAGTCTTTCCTCCCAATCGTTATATGCAAATCACTTTACTGGACACTATAGAGGGTAAAAATGGACTCCAAATAGGGACACAGATACCAGGGAGCTAATAATCCAGTAGGAAAAAGTGGGAGTGCAAGTAGTGATTATGCAGTGCCCAGCTGGCCCTGTGGAAAGCCAACATATAATGGCAGAAGCATGTGGAAGAGTAAAATCACTCACCCTATGGCTGGAAAGTGAAAGAAAAGGACAGAGCTGGGGACTGCTATCCTCTTCAGGTACACACCCTCAGTGACCTACACACCTCCCAGTAGCCCTCTTAAAGTTTCCTCCACCTCTCCAGAGTGCCAAATGGGAGACCAGGCCTCTAACACTTGGGCTTTGAGGGATATCTGCGATCCAAACTTTAGCAACAAGTGACTCACATGAGGAGTGGGTAGAGAGTGAGAAATGGTTAATGCAGGGCAGGAAAAAAATCAAGAAAATCTTCCTCCAAATGAAGGTGTTTGGGCTCAGTACTGGGGTATGGGTAACTTCTCACCTGAGAAGCAGAGATTTGGGAAAAAGATTAGAAGGAGGAAGCATTTGGGGAGAGGAGGGTCTTGGGAAATGTGACTTGGGAATGGAGAGAAGGGTTTTGGGAAAAGTTAGATCAAGTTCAGATATATCCTGGGTGAGCAGGCAAGAAAGACAGGTTAGAGTCAAAGTTCTTTTAATGCCGTGTTAAGGGTTTGAGCCTCAGGATAACAGGCATGTTCGAAGCTGTGGGCTAAGTGTGTATCAGCCAGGATTGGCCAAGGTGTGCTGCTATAATAAGCAACTACAGAATCCCAAATGGCACAATGACTAATCACATATTTCACACTCTCAGGTCAGCTGAGAGATGAGCATTGTAATGTCCTCACTCCGGGACTCAGTTGGATGGGGGTGCCATCAACAAGGACACACTGGTCACTGTGGAAAGAAAAGAAGGCGCTCTGGAAGGTCTTGTCCCTGAAACTAAATGCTCTGATTTAGAAGTGACAGACACGCGCCACTCCTGACATTTCAGCAGGCAGAAGGTGCACTCTTACCGTGCCATTGGAGGACTGGGGCAGCTTTGAGAACAGCGCTCACAATCACCACAGACTGAGAAAGAGCTGCAGCTGGAGCCTAGGATGGTCCCTGTACCACCGTACGCAGGATGGGATGCAGGGAAACAGGAACCCAGCTGCCATCTCGAGGGCCACTGAAGCCATCTAGGTGGAACAGACTTTCCTGTTACAATAGAAATGGGAATGAGGGGGTTGAGGGGATGGACACAAGGTCACAGGAAAGAAATCAATGTCATATGTAGGTGGCCAGATCGGGGAGATTGGAACATGGCTCTAGACTTCCAGCCTGAACTCAGGGGATGGTTGGGGTTGGAACAGGAGATAAAAGGGGGGGAGCATTTCTGTGGGGTGATGATAAGCTATGGTGGAGAGAGGATGAGAGTCTACATATTCTATAGTACACATGCAAAGCACAACACAGCCGATCCAGCTAGCAAGTGCTGTGGGGGCAGCTGTTCTGAGCTCAGCGGGACGGACTCCACAACCTCATTATCAAACACTGCAGAGAGAGAAGCATTCTCCACACCCTCTCCACGACCATGGCTTTGCATTTCTCTCAAGTTGAAACTTGAGTTCTTTGAGCTATTTTGGATGGAAAATGTCCACACTGCATTACAGACTACCTAACGTGGTACAGCTTTGTTTGAAACAAGTGTTTTATTCACCTGCCTCATCCCCACCTCTTTTGTGTTGCTTTCCATGCAGAAGGTGCTCAGGATGAATGACAGAATTCAGCCTTTGCTCACCAACTCAGGGCCACTCTCCTGCACATCGACTGTGAGCTTGTGCTGTAAAATGTAGCCTCACATGCACAGTTTGTTTACACAAGTTGGAGCTTCGTTGTCCCTGTCACCTCTTTGTGGGTCTCTCCACAGTCATTTATGATTCCCACAGACATCCTGTTATGATCCCCAAGCACCTGCCTTATATGCCAAAACCAAACAAAGAAATCGATTAAAAATCTCATATCAGTAAAGAGCCAGTAGACTTGGTGGGAAAATAAGATTCTGTCTTTTGACAAAAACCAGGAGTATAGAGCCAGAGAGCAGCACTTAGGTGCCTTCACTTCACCCAGAAGGACTGATTCCAGGGCCTCTCAGGGCCAGCCCCACTACTCTGCTCATTTCTCACAAGAGGAAATGGGGGCTTATTGAGGTCCCATGGTTAAAGAGTGACAGAATCAGAAATCAAATCCAGGTTATGTCCTAAAACCTTGCTTTGTAACTGTCCCCAATTCACACAGACACTTTGCTGTCCTTTTTTTCCCCTTTCCTTCTTCCCCCTTCCCCACTCCTTCCCCTTCTCATTTATTTTGATATTTAAGTTTTTATTCCAGACAGCAAGTTTGCCAGAAGCTCAATCTTCAGATAAATTATTTTTGTATGTTTTTATATTTATCCTCAAGCAATTAATATTTTTTGTTGAGGTCTCAGGGCAGGAAATATAATGTGAGAAGTCTAGAAGATAATTTGTAACTCAGTGATCGGTTGGACATAATAACATACTTGTAAGCCCTTATTTCCCACACACCAAACTGCTTCCGTCCCCATTGCCCACCACTTTACCCCTGGCTCCCTCAGTTTCGAAACCTGCACAGCTTCTGTCCTGGAGGGCCCTCCCTCACCTTCCTGTTGGTCCTAAATTATGTTTAGTCTCCTTCCAGACACAATTTTGGTGGAAAACAGTAGGAAAGGTCCTCAAAATTTAAAAATAGGACTACTGTATGATGCAGCAATCCTACTATTAAGTATACATCCAAAGGAAAAGAAGTCAATGTCTCAAAGAGATCCTTACAGTATTATATACAATAGCCCAGACACAGAATCAACCTAAATGTCTTTCAAAGGTTAAATGGATAAAGAAAATGTGACATATACAAGTGTACACACACACACACACACACACACACACACTGGAATATTTTTTTAGCCAAGACTAAAACATGGCTAAAACATTAGCAACAACATGGATGAATCCAGAGGACATTAAGTGGAATAAGCCAGACAGAGACATAATACTGTATGATCTCACTGTTGTGTGCATTGAAAAAATCAAACTTATAGAAACAGAGTAGAATAATGGCTGACAGGGGAAATAGGGAGATACTGGTGAAAGGTACAAACTTTAGTTATATGATAAATAAGTTCTGGAGACTTAATGTACAGCATGGTGATTCTAGTTAATAATCCTGTATTGTATACTTGAAATTTACTAAAAGAGTGTTCTCACCAAAATATATATATATAGAAACTATGTGAGCTAATGAATGTATTGATTAACTTGATTGCAGTGAACATCACACAAGGTGTACATTCATCAAATCATCATACCGTGTACCTCAAGAATACCACTTTATTTGTCAATCATATCTCAGGAAACTGGAACAAAAAGACACAACTCCAGCCACCCTTTCTCCCAGGTATCCTCCTAAGCTCCAGCTACACTCAGTAGCACCCTTTTCTTAGCTCTGTCTCTGCTTGATCAGATCTCTCCACACAGCTCTTTTCCTCGTTTCTCTTCTTCGGAGTTTAAGGTGTGTGTTTCTCTCCCACTAGATTATATGTGAGAGCAGAAGCAATGTCCCAAATGTAGGAAGAGACCATGTCTTTTAGCATAATCACATATAATACCCAATGCAAACAGTGCCGTTTTAGGGAATTCTGCCAACTCTTTCCCTCCAATGTAACCACCAGTAGAAAATAGCTTCTAACACCATAACCTTGGGATGTGCTGATTTAATTTGAATTTCTTTGTCCTGCTCATGCTAAAACATAGCATGACACTTGATTCCTCTCAATAGGTTATAATTATCTTACAATTTAAATGAATAGGCCCTCAAAAATCATTTTACTGGAACTTATGATGCTTGCCTTCATCTAATGAAATAGCCAATGGAAGTGACTTTTACTTCATGTTCTCACAAACAGGATGTATGTCAAAAATTACAAGAAAGGTCAACAAAATATATTGGTGGCTGTCCTTAAATGTATGTGGGATACTGACAAAGAGACCTCAGTGGTCATGGTGACAATATTTTTATGGCCACTCGATAAGTATGGAAAAGGTCTATATGTAGATCATTCATAATTGGCACTGAGAGTAGTTGTCATTCATTTTTTTTCTTGAATAACTATGCCCTATTCAATAATATGAACTGAAAACATGTATCAATCAAAACTGTCAAAGGTTTGGTTGGTGCTGGTTATATAATTATTTCAAAAACATTTATTGAAAAAGAAAAAATATTTACTGAGTGCTCACTATGTGCTAGACAGATTTCTAGATGCTCGAAATACAGTAGTATATAAAATAGGTACAAATCTCTGCTCTCGTGAGGCTTGTTAGGGTTCAGTTTAGACTGTCCCCTCAAAGGCTCATGCGTTCAGAGGTGGGACTTTGGAAGGCAACTGGATCACGAGGGCACTGTACTCATCAGTCAATTAATCCACCAAAGAGTTCAAAGCTGAATGTGCTGTTAGGAGGTGGGGCCTGGATGAAAGAGCCACTGGGGAGTGGCCTGGAAGGGTGCATCTCCCTCCCTGGCTCCTCCCACTCTCTCTGCTTCCTGGCCGCCATGAAGTGAGCAGCTTGCCTCCATCAGACCCATACACCAGGCCCTTCTTGCCTTGGAGCCATTTGACTATGGACTGAATCTTCTAAAGTGCATAAGCCAAAATAAACCTTTACTGTGGAGAATTCTGCTCCCGTGATGGGAAAATAGTTAAGACAGAGCTCTTTCGTCACCTGAATACTGTGTTAATCATATTCACATTCTTATCAAGTGGATTTTATTGTGCTCATTTCAATGGTGAGAAACTGAAGTTCAGATAGAATAGGTCACTCATCAATGTCCAAAAGTCAATGCGAATGAATTCACATCAGTTCTCTGGTTGCAGGTCCTACTCTGCAATACTGTGTGTCTCCCACATTGGGGTTAGATGAATGCTTTTCCAGGAGGTAGATTCTCCATCAAAATTAACATTCCAGCATCCACTATGGTTGTGAAACACATTGTCACAAGTTGGGTTCTTCTAGAAACAGACGCTGAGATGAAGTTTCACAGGATTCATAGGACACAGGGTTAAGATTAAGGCATGGAGAAGGGAAGGGAAGGAAGCAGGATTAGACAGAGGAGATCTCAAGCAGCTGTCAGTCAGAGTCTCACCTGGCACTGCAAAAGCCCGGATATGGGGTGGCCCTTCCAAGTGTTCCGAGTTGGAGTGAGGTGGCCAGGGATTTGAATCCCCATGCCAATTACCTATTGGATGTGGTCCATCCCAGAAAGGGAGCATGACCTTGGGCAAGGCAGCTCTATTCAGCTGAGCTTATCCCCAAAGAGGACTGAGAGCTGAGGGCTGGCTTCTAGGGACATTAGCAGGAGCCATGTCTGGGAGGGCCCTGGTAGCATCCAGCAGAAAATGATATTCGTAAGCACCAAACTAAATAAAAAAATTTTTAAAAAGGTGTTTGTGCTGTTATCTACTTAGAGATTTTAATGGGAAAATGTATCTTGTGAATCTTCAAAAGCAGAATTTACTGCACAGACTTTCACAAATTTATCTAAATTCAGAACACATTTGGGTTCTACATTTATTAGGATCTTCTGAAAAAATATACTTAGGATACATATATACTAGAAATAAATCATAGTGCAGCTGTGATTGAAACCAAGGTGTAAAAACAAGGAGATGTAAATGTAGTTGGTTACAAAAAGGGCCTCCAAACTATAAAACTGTAAAATATCTAGAAGAAGGAATAAATGTAAATGTAACACCAAAAGCACAAGTGACAAAATAAAAATAGATAAGATCGACATCATCAAAATGAAAAATAATTTTATGCTTCCAGGAACACCATAAAGAAAGTAAAAAAAACAAAACAAAACTTACAGAACAGGAAAACATATTTGCAACTCAAATACCATATCTGACAAGAGACTGTATCCAGAGTATATGACATAATGCAACAGAAGAAAGACAGACAACCCTACTAATAGGCAAAAAAATTAAAGGTGACATTTCTCCATAAAAGACTTATAAATGACCCATAAGCACATTAAAAGAGGCTTGATGTTATCAGCCACCAGGAAAAGGAAACTCAGAACCACAAAGAGATACTACTTCACACTACTAAGATGCCATAATTCATAAGACAGATAATAACATGTGTTGGCAAGGATATAGAGAATTAGGATCTTCATACATTACTGAGAATATAAAATGGTATAGCTACTTTGGAAAGGAGTTTAGTCATTCTTCAAAAGCTTAAACAGTTACTATATGATACATCAATTCTACTCCTAAGTATATTCCTGACAGAATTGAAAACATGTCCACACAAAAATTTACACACAGATTGGCATTGTAAAATAGCCAAAAATGGAAACAAGCAAATTGTCCATGAATAGGTAGACAAAATGTGGAATTATATTTGGCCATGAAAAGGAATGACCAAATGAAACATGCTATGATATGGATGAATGTTGAAAACCCAAATGCCACTTACTATATCATTCCATTTATTTGAAGTTGTAGAATAGGCAAGTCTACAGAAATGTACATGTTTGCAGTTGCCAGGGAGATAGTGGAGTGTGACTGCTAACAGGTATGGGGCTGCATTTGTGAAAATGCTTTAAAAGTAACAGTGCTGTTGCATCAATCTAGGGACATACTATAAACTAGTAAATTGTACTGAGGAGGCTTATCAGAGCCCTCTTGCTTACACTTGAGAACAATCAAATTTTGTTAAGAAAATATTAAAAGGAGTGGAGAGAAGACTCTATTGGCTAACAATCATGGGGAACTTGAGAGGGACAGCTTGCTTCAGGTCTCACCAGAAGAGACAAGATGGTAACCCGCAGCCACAGACATGGTCCCTCCAGTCCAGCAAGCCCAGCAGAGAGACAGCTGCTGTCTTCCAGCATCCTTCCAGCAACCAAAGGGAAGAACACTATTGGCACTGATTGCGACTCACAGTGATTCCTGAGTCGTTCACCGGGTTTGGCAGGGCTGGGGTATTCTAACAGGCTGTCCTAGTGACATGTCTATCCCTGTGGAATGCATATTTTGGGAGTCCTTAGCAATTATATTTCCCAAGGCAACTAGAATAGAAGCTGAATCTGAAGAGGGAGTTTTCAGGTGAAAGGAAAATAGATAAAATGTAAAGGAAGAATTTCAGGTAGGGCTAGTCTGGCACCCTTCTTCACTTTTGTCATTTCTTCCTACCATTGGGATTCCTTCTTAGAGGATTAAAAATTTTTAAAAATGGTAATGCTCCAATAGTGCCATAGTAATTTTGTGTTCTACAGTGAAGATTTAGCAATTACATTCTAATAGGCAGTTAATGGTAAGAACGAATTATAATAAACTCCAATTTCAGACTTAAATCTTACTCAGAATTTCCTCCCATCTGGATATTTTGGTTCAGCTAGCCTGGTCCAATCCACAGATCTTTTTTAAACCTTGATTTTCATAGCCCCCTTCTCACAATCCAAGAAAGAGGCCCATTTTCCCCACAAATCTGCTCTTTTGTGTTTCCATGGGTGGTATTAAAATTCCCCCAGTTGCCCAAGCTAAAACCTTGAGATCACCTTTAACTTCCCTCTGCCTCTCCAGCCTTTGATCTATCATCAGTTCCTAGAAATATTGCCTTTTTACTGTCTCGAACACCACTCTCTTGTGTCTATTCCCAGTGCCAATGGAGTAATTTACTCTGCATGATTTCTTGCCTGGGTCACTGTAATAGCCTCTTAAGGTCTCCAATGTTCATCCCTTCAATCCATCCTTCAGCTGTGGCCACAGTGAACTTTTAAAAATACAAATCTGGCAGTGGCTTCACTCAAGCTTAAAATTCTGCGCTCAAAAGCAGGCAATGTCAATCCCCTTGATGTACATTCCCAATCCGCCTGGGCTAATGAAGCTGCCCTGACCTTTGCTACAGTGTATTAATGGGAATGTCTCAAGCCCCCATAACACAGTGATGGAAACCCAGTATTCATGGCTTGCTGACCCCAAACCCACATTCTTCTCCTCAGGCTTTCTCAGAAGGCTGCTGTCCTTCCACGGGACCAATTGTCCTGATTTCCTGCTCCACTTTATGCCCCAGTCCCATCTGCATCTCTATGGCTTTCTCTCTCACCTGCCACTCCCCTACACTAAGCCAAGCATAGAGAACACCCTCCTTCTTTGATTTCCCCATGTATCTGTATGTAGCAGATGGTATTTGCAAGTAGGGGAGTTTTGCAGAAAGTTCAGATAATGGAGGAAGATTGTGTTACCCAAGGCAAATGACTTCAGACTAGATTTAAAACATGCTTGTATCTCCTCCAACTTTCCACCATTCCCACCAAATTGTGTCTCTTGGCCTCCAGCCTCCTACCATTTTATTGGAACTCTTGCCCTTTCAGCTAGCAGATGGCTTCCAATAAAAAATTATTGTGTAGCTTTTATACAGAGAGGATTTTTCTGTCTACTCCTTCCTTGAGCCTAACTTTGGGTAACCCGAGATACACTAAGGAGATTTCTAAGCAGTCCCTTTTGCTGAGACTCACCTTTAGGTGGCACATGGCACTGAGAGAAAGCTGAAAATGATGGGCTTTCCCATATCTGGGTCAAATTCTTAGGTTTTGTTTTCTCCCTTCACACAAATTTTTCATCCTCTGTCTCGGAGGAGATGTGTGACCACAAGCAGAAGCAGAAGTGCTCACTGGAACTTTCCTTACAGTCTTTTTCTTTTCCACTAAAATATAAAGTATAAATTTCTTCCTGTGCTCTGGCCAATCAGCCACTTGCCTATTCCCAAATGTGCACGGTTCTTTCCTGATACCATTGTTACTTGCTGTTTATTTTGTTTGTTTGTTTGCAAATCTCATTTCTTCTCTCAAGAATCTCCCTTTAGGGCCGGTGAGATGGCTCAGCGGCTTAAGCGCCTGCCCAGCAAGCACGAGGGCCCGAGTTCGACTTCCGGAACCCACATACGAAAAAGGGGCCAGTGATATCGCTCAGTGGCATGGGCGCCTGCTGGCGCGCGAGGTCCTGAGGTCGACCCCCTGGTACCCACCAAAAAAAAAAAAAAAAGAATCTCCCTTTACTTGGCTAAGGATTTCTTATCCCTCATAACTCGGCTTTCTTCAAAGAATCCCCTCTTAGGCATTCACTCCCTCGCTCCTCCTTCCTGCGGTGATGGGTGGCATCCTCATGCCATGGAGCCTGCACACACCTCTGTCTTGCGTGCTCTTGTAATCTGTGACATTCCTGGCTGGCTCCTCCCCTCGTCTGGGAGCAGCTTGAGGACAGGCAGAAGGGCTTCTTCATCTGTGTACTCAGTTGGGTGAAATACAGGTAGGTGTGCGGGATATGGAGCTGCTTCTCAGAAAGTCAGCTCTTGTTGTCTTCAACGCCTTCCATCTAGACCTCTGAATTTTCCAGAAATCTCCACCAATTTCTGATTTTAAACTCCAGATATCTTGGTCCTTATTTCTCTCCTGCATCTCCTCTTTCTCTTCATTTCTCTTCTTCATCTAAGAAATATAGATAAGATTTGGATCCAACCTTATATTAATTTAATTATGTTTTATTTGGTCCAGATGCACCAATCTAATTATACAGTATGTTAAATTGGAACTTATAATGGAGGCCACAAGATACAATAAATATCACCTTCCACGTTAACCAGACTGAACGAAGGACTCCCAAGCCCCGCTCCTAACATCGGGGCCATACAATAAGTCAAAAGTGGATTTGAAGAGGAAGGATTTGTGAGAATGATTTCTACAGAGAGAGCTGCACTAGGAGACACTGTCCCCAAAGCAGGAAAGGTGGGAAGTATGCCCCCAGCACCTCCAGTCCAGAGAAGGGGGCTCCAAACCACTACCCAGGGACTTTGGTGGCTGGGGGACACAGTAGATTAGACTGGTGTTTGACTCTACTGGGAAATCCCAGCGGGACAGTCTGGCTACCTGCTGGTGGACAGATCAAAGAGGAGGTAGAGCCTGCGATCTGTCTGCACCAGGAGGTTTTACTGGGACAGGTGAAGTGAGAGGCTTTCCGTGGGTCTGACGTGGACACAAGTCACAGTGAGCCCTGAGGTCTGCTGGCCGTGGGTTAATACAACAGCTAGAGAGGAGTGCAGGCCTAGTTCCAGGGGCTACAGAAAGAGTAAATCACCAGCTAACCCAGAGAAGCATTGCCCAGGTGAAATCTCCGGAACTGGGGAAAGGAAGGCAACAGGGCCTCCAAATAATCCACAAAAGTGTCCAACACCAAAAGAGCTTTAAACAGCTGTCAAGATTCAGAAAACACGAAGTTGTGGGGACACTGTTTGTTTGTTTTTTTGTTTGTTTTTAGGTTTGCTTGGTTTTTGCTGTTTTGCTTTGTTTTGTTTTGAGACAGGGTCTCACTATGAGATTCAGGCTGGCCTTGAACTCACTGTGTAGCCCAGGCTGGCCTCACACTGGTGGATTCTCCTCCCTCAGCCTTCTGAGTGCTATGATTACAGGCGTGGGCCTGGTGAGGCCAGTGTTAGTTAAACAAAGACTTTCTGCTTCCTGTGACCTGACCCCCACACTCCTGCCTCTGACCTTACATACCAGCCCCAGAATGACAAAAACAGGAATCAGCAAACTGGGGGCAGAAGACAGAAGAAATCGTTTCCTAAGAGGCTGCCAACCAGCAGGCCTAACTTTGGGGGGAGAAAGGAATTATAACTTTGGACAAAGTCAGAAACTTTTACTATTCCCTGGGATTGGGCAGCTAGACCGTAGACCATTTTTTATAAGTTAACATGATTTTAGGAATTTTATTTAAGCATAATTTTTTTAAAAGTTATGGGATAGCTCAACTTTCAACAACAGGATAATAACTTCCCCTCTGAATAAATCTTACAATTATATGGTGGTAAGACTGGGGATGTAACTTAGTGGTAGAGTGCTTGTCCAGTATGTGTGATGTACTGAGTTCAATCCTCGATATTACCAAAAAAAGGATGGTGGTTATATAACATAAATTTACTTGTTTAATATACTAGTTATACAATATACCAGTTACATAATTCTCATAGAATTCCTGCCCCAACAGGGATTAGCGATCATTTTTCTGTAAAAGGTCAAATAAGAAATATTCAGGGTATTTGGAGCTGTACAATTTCTGTCTATTCAATTCTGCTGTTTTAGCACCAAAGCAGGCATAGACAATACTTCAGTGAATGAGTGTAGCTGTGTTCCAATAAAACTTTATTTACAAAAGCCAGCGGAGGGCCAGATCACAGTTTGTAAAGCAGAAGCTTTGTTTGCCTTATCTGAGATGCTCTGCACGCCATTGTCATTAACGATGGGCTGAAGTAGAGCAGCCCCTCCACAACCCGTACTGTAGATTCGGTTTATCTCAACAGATCCTTTTGCTGTCTTTTCATAAAGTCCCGAGATTAAAGAGCTGGATCTTGGAGAGAACTTGAACTACGTGACAGCGTGTAGTCAAATTCAGCTTATGTGAGAGAACTGTGTGGTGCCTCAGAGAACATAAACTTAGAGCGTGAGGCAGGCGTATTCTCGGGCATTTAAATCCTATGCATAGGCTCCGTAACTATGTAATTCAAATATAAGCTTCAACTCAACATACCCTCTCTTCTTTATCCTTTTAAGATTGACATAGCAGGATATCCTGTGCAGAGGGACAAAAGATAAAAATGTGCTGAATAAAGGAAGGGCATTTCTATTCAGCAAACAGCCAATGGGATACTCAAAAGTATGGATGTGATCGAGGACATATTGTTACAGAAAAGATTCTGTTCATTTGGTTAGAGGGTGAGGAATCCAAAAGTTGGGATCAAGCATCTGATGCCAAATAAAAGATGGTTTTATCATCTCAAAGTTTCTCATGCCTTGACTTCAGCCAGGTGGGATACAGTGACATTTTGTAAATGATGCAGACATTTTATTGAGATTTTATTGATTGACCAAGTTAATAGCACATATAAGACTGGTAATGAGCTTCTAAGACTTCAGGGTTTGTGCTAGGTTTGTGCTTGAATTATGCAGATCCACTGGAACTAATTGAATACCTACTGTGTGCCAGAATTGTGGTAGATAGAATTGTGGGCAGAAAATACGGCAGAGTGACTTGGAACAAGAGTCCTGAAGCCCCACCACCTAGGTTGGACCAATGGTTCCATTGCTTTTCTGACTGTGAGACCTCAAGCAAGTGACAAGCAAATCTCTCTATGCTTCAGTCTCCCTTTCTGTAGGATGGTGAAGCAAAAGAGTTTCTGAATCAGAGTTTGTTGTGGGAATTAAATAATAGAATATGTCCTAAGTTTTCAACACAGTGCCTGGCACATGCTGAGTTCTCAAACAACAGTAGCTTATTTATTTATTTAGGCAGTACTGGGGATTGAACCCAGGGCCTTCATATTCAGCTACATCCCTGGCCCTTTTTTATTTTTTATTTTTAGACAGGGTCTCACTAAGTCACTAAGTTGCCTGGGCTGGCCTTGAACTTGCCATCTTCTTGCCTCAGCCTCCCAGAGTGCTGGGATCACAGGCATATGTCACAATATACAGCTTATACTAGCTATTATTGTCATCCTGGTTATCCTCACGGGATTATGGTGAGTTAGGTGTGGTGACTTCATCTTATCAGTGAGGAAGCTGAGGCTCACAGGAAGATTTCATGTGGGGCCACCCAGGGCCAGAACTTAAGTGAGCTCTGCTCCTGGTCCTCAGCCCAAGGCTCCGCTCATCACACCACACAGCCCCCTGGGGAGGGCAGGGATGGGTGCCTTTGCTCATGTGCACCCACTTTGGTTCCAAATTTGCTTTGGGAAATGATTTAATCCCTGCGTTTTACTATTCCCATCTTTAAAAGTCAAAATGATGCTCGTGAGAACCTCCAAGTAGAGGCTCCACAAGAGTGTTACACTATTCTCCATCGCAAAAAGTTCATTTTCAAAATTAGCTTTGCTTCATTAGGAAGTATAATAATAGTTTTTGTGTCATGTCCCTGGCTGCTATTCAAATACAAGCCCACTATCCTCCCATTGTTTTATTTTGTTTTGTTTTGTTTTGATTTGATTTGATTTTAAGTCACGAAAGACCTAAAATTTGACTCTGAAAATTCCCCTAATTTGTAAGAAGTAATAATCCCCTGGAAATCCAGTCGTCGGGACCAAAGAGGAAAAACAAAGCTCTGACAAGAAATGACCAACACTGAAACCACGGGATTTTCAGAATTAAATTGTTGAATTCCTGCCCCATCCTCCCTTGGACATTCTCTCAATATATCTGCCAAAGGTAACAGAATTTGTTGCTGCAAGCATAACCCTTCATAGGTAGTGACATTGATGATGCCTTCCCAGCAGAGCCTCGGGAAGCATCTGGCCGGAGCTGAAAGGCTCGGACTACTGAGTCATTCCTCCCGGGAGGGATTTCTTTAAAGCAGGTTCAGATAAAGGAAAAGGCACCTCTGACCTCTGAACAGTTTTCCCTAGCAATTTCCAGAACATTCACTTCCAGAAACATTTCTCCTTTTGTTTCATTCCCATCAAGAAGTGCTTAGAGGACACCAACTCACCTCTGGGGAAGCAGCAAAGATGAGGGGGATAAAACATCTGATGTCTAGAGCCTTGGAAATTTAGGATCTAAGCTGCAGACATGTAAAAATGATACACAGACAGGAAGAGGCATCATGTGCAGACAGAAAATTATATTATACTATCCCTGCTGGAACCGCTTATCTTCCTCCAGCCTCAATTTCCTCTTCATCTCTGAAGTGGGGACTTACGGAGCTCCAATGCTCTCTGAGCCGAAGGTGAGTGAATCTGGAATTTGGTGCAAGCACAGAGACCCAGGCACTTTCCGTGCAAGTAAACAAAGGAAATCCACAAGCACCACAGATTACAGAAGACGCAAGGCTGCTTCAACTGTCAGGATGATGGGGGAAGAGACAGCTCCTGCACCTGAGAGAAGAATTGAGAAAATAAAATTTTTAGAATAATAGAATAAGCAACAATATTTATTTAACTCATTAATGAGGAAACCAATAAGGTAGAAAAGCTGGTTCAAAGATATTTGAAAAATTGAGTTTAGGCTTAAAGGGTGAAATAGATTTACATCAAGAATACATAACTCATATGTAATTAACCTTGGAAGATTGAGCTCTCTTTTGATTTAACAATCTGCCCATATAGGTCTTATAGCTATTTAAGATATAGAGATCTTCCTCGGAATGCACAAACCCCAGGGTTCCATCTCCAGTACAGAGAGGAAGGAAGGAAGGAGAGCAAGAGGAAAGGAGGGAGGGAGGGAGAAAGATAGCAAATGAAAGAAGAGAGAGAGAAGAAAGGAGGTAAGGAAAGCATGTCTATCAGCCCTCTTTTTAGAAGAGGAAAGAATAAATCTTTGTGATTTCCCATCTGGGAAATATGTACAGTTTCAATGCAAAATATATTTTGAAAAGAAAAAAAATATTTACTTGAGGGACAGCAAAATTAATAGTTACTAGAGGAGGCTTTAAAAAGATCATTGGTACCCAAGGAAAATATGCTTTTAGATTGACCAGTTATCAGTCAGAATGACAATACAGTGTTTTAAAATATGCATAGAGAAGACAGTAAAATTGCTAGGAAATTTAATGCTTTCAGATATGAAAAGCTTTTAAAATTTGTAAATAATCAATGGTTTAAAAATCAGCACATGGGAGAAAAGCTTATTCTTCAGATATGTTATCTCTGTTGCCTAGGAAAATTATGACGAAAGTAAAAGATAATCTTTGATTACTGCTTATTATGATACACTAACTATTCTAAAACCAAAATAGTCTTTTGACAGAAAGGAAATCAAATTCCAGTTTTATGTTAATGTATTACCAGAAAAAATAACAAGTTTTTATTAAAAGTACCTTGGTAAACCTGTAAGAACTGAGTAAATGTTGGCAAATTTTAACATATTTTCTTTTTTTGATTTAGTATTTCCAGGTATTATAACCCAAGACAAATAAACATCCCTCACGTCATCCCCCAACATGTAACTGCCATCCAAGTTGTGTTCTTCATGAAACTGTCATGTCGCTTGACTTTTTGGTATAGAATTGTTCCCTTTTTCTCATGAAAAGCAAACTGAAATTTTCATAACCTTGTATATAGTAATATTTATTTGTCATTATTCCTGATATAATCTCCCATTAACTTGCTGAATATATATTATATATATATATTGAATATACAACTGAAAACTCTGTCGCATGCAAATATTTTAGATCAACAAATTTGCAAGCATGAATAATAGGACCCCCACATTCACATACATCCCTTTTTACACTTTTATTAGTAGTAAATAATGAACATTTTAGATAGCCAAACTCAAATGAATAATTTCTCTATAATATATAAGAGTAAGCAAAGGTATGCAAACACGTGTCATTATGAGATGTGATAAAAAACACAGTGAACTCTGCTGCTGAGTGCCATCCAATAGAAAAGAATTACACAAACCTTATAAACACACCAGTGTGTCCTCATCCACCTTATTCACTGGATCTGGCAATGTGAGACGTCTGACTCTTCCCCAAAGTCAAAATGACCATGAAACGGAACCATTCTGAATAGATGCATGACATCGAGGCAGCAACAACAGCATGACTAAGGACGCTCATGGAAGAGCACTTCCAGAGCTGCTTCAGAAAGTGGCAAGAGCAGTGGGATAAGTGTGTTCAAATCAAGGGGGAGGATTTTGAAGGAGATTAATGTCAGTGTGTCTTTTACCATAATAAATTTTTAAAATATTCACTGTAGTTTTCAGTCACACCTCATATTCATACACACACATGTAGGATCAGCAGCATAATTTACAGGGCTCGGTGCAAAATGAACTATTAGCTCCTTGTTCAAACATGATATATCTGGTTAAATAAAATGTATTTTTAAATTGGACATTTCATGTATAACCTTATGTATATAAATATTTTGGCTAATTATATTCTGGTAAAAAAGAGGTCACATATTTGGACCAATATTTTAAAAATTTTAAATCCTACTAAAATTTTTTCAAGTATCAAAAAATTATCCATTAATAGCCTTGATTTTATATAATCCAAGTTTTAAGCTAACTAAGGATTTTGGAAATCATTTTTAAGCTGATGTACTAAAGAATATTATTATTGTTAATGTAAAAATTAATTATCAGATCCATAATTCAAATTAGTAAATACATAATTTTAAACACTGTATAAAAGTAATTTCATTTTATCTCCTCAGTAAACCACGTTTTACAAAAACCTTAAAAAGCTACATTATAATTATAATTGTAATTAACTTCTTCAAGAGATATCTAAATCTTCAAATAAAGTACAATATATGCTTGAATTTTACTCCAAACCTATAAAATCAGGGAAAAGACTTGTTGCTATTTCTACACCAAAGTTACTAAAATGGTTTGATCTATTAAACAGTTCTCCTTGTATATGTGAACTTGTTGCTGGTCTTGAACTCACTGTGTATCCCAGGCTGACCTCAAATTTGGGGTGATCCTCCTGCCTTCGCCTCTCAAGTGCTGGGATTACAGGCATGCACCACATGCTCAGCTTTTTCTTACTTAGAAAACCAGCACATTTAAAGTATTTCAAGTTCAGTTCCTTTATTTCCTGGACTTTCAGGGAATACTAGGTATAGGTAAATGTTTATCAATCTCTATAAATTCATCAGAAGAGAATTTCTTTAAGGGAATTTCACATCTAATTCATTAATATCCTGCAGAAGTTGGAATATATGTTGCATGGACACCATGAGTGATAGCAGCTCTTCTCCATTACAGACTCACAAACCCAGTTTGAGTTTAAAGTTGCAATTCTGCAGTCTGAACTAGAGTTAAAACCAGGCACGGAAATACTACAGCTCGCCACCCAGCTTTCAAAAACCAATTTGATTCCAAATAGACAAGAGACAAGCAAACCGGCTTCACCCACATCCACTCAACCCCATGGTCATCGCCAAGCAGTCACACCACAAAGCCAGGTGCGCTCAGCTGCTGGGCAGACCGGACTCACGCAGGTGCAGAGAGCGTCCCGCTGTGCGGTGGAGAGCAGTGGTAGTACGTACCCAAGAGTCCTGATGCGGCGTGGCCCAATCCTGAGGTTCCGGTGCATGGGCTGGATCTCAACTCTCAGTCAAGGCTGACCTGTAGTCTAAGCTAAGAAGCAGACCCTCCAGGCTCCGGGACAAACTGCAAGAAGAACTGCAAGTTAACCAGACTAATGAACTTGGCCAAGAACTGAAAACAAAAACAGAATCCAAATTTGAAACCAACCAACAAACAAACCAGAGAAAAAGTCAGGAAAGATCATGTTCTGCAGGTGCTGGAGATACTCTGGGAAGAAAGGCACTGGGGGGCCCTGCGGCACGGGGCTGTTCTCCAGCAACATGGTTTAAATAGCTCCCACAGTGGAGCCCGTTTGGAACTCCATGGGACTCTCTCTAAAACCATCAAATGTCAAAAACATGAACGTATAAGAAAGGAGAATAAACTTCTATCAAAGACCCATTTAAATCAGTACTGAGGAAACAGCAGAAAAAGCTGGCTCAGGAACACTGGAGGTGTGAATATTTCCACTGAAGGAAGAATGTGGAATAATATAGCCACTGGGTTACGGGTTAAAAACTGGCTTATGTCCTGCTATAACCATCCCTCCAGTGTTTTCTCCCAGACAGAAATAATTTGCTGTCCATCTGTCACAAATCTCCCAGTAATTTCAGTGAGTCCAGGTCCTAAGCAATAGTAAATGGTGAGCCTCAGGGACTTGAACAATTCTTGGATGGGTCTTTTAGGTCAGTCTCTAGCATGACATTGACAGGACCTGTATTTCGCCCTTTGCCTTATTTTCATGTTTTTGGATAACTTCTCTTAGCAAGACAGGCAGATAGTGCCCTTGGGAAAAGAAGGGGGATTTGAGCAAGTGAGCCTGTTACAAGAAGCAAGATGGTGGAGAAGGTACAGAAGTAACACTTGTGTCCTCGTAAGAGTTCACACCAAGAACTTCAAGGGCAAGGGGAATGTGAATTCCTTGAAGCTGAGCCGGGCTGTCAGGGGCCTTGAAGAGATCTGTGTGATGGGCGCAGAATTCCTCGGGCGGGATCTGCTGAAGCGCTCGCAGCATTTTCTTAACCCAACCTCTGGAGTCTCTGGCCTGAGCAGTGGGTACGGGTCTGTGTCAGATGGATTGTGTCTGTGGACACTTCGCTCCACGGAGCATGTGAAGCGATGCCAAACCCTCGTCCACTCAGTGGTGATGCCATGGGCCTCCCTGCCTGAGACATCCTGTCCCAGCACCTCTGTCATTGCGTGCCGAGCTCCCGTTCCAATTGTGTTCCACACCTCTACTGTCGCCACAATATCTGGACAGGGGTACTGTACTCCGCAGTTCAAATCCACCAGCACTGTGCGCCAGAGGAGACACCTCTCCATCCGCTCCCCGCCCGAGCCCACCCCATGCCATCTGGCTACTTGTCTAGCACTAGTCGCACACCACAGCTCCTTCCCCTGGTTGGCCCCTGTCTGACAAAACGCTCGGTCTGTTTCCTCCTCTCTAGATAAAAATCAGTAGTACATCCCCCCACACCCACACCCGCACCAGACATCTCTTGGCTCTGGGGACTTCCTCCTCCAACCAACTCCCCACTCAGCGTAACCCCACCCACCTTTTCTCAGGGATACACCCAGTGTGGCTTCGTCCCTCTGGAAGCTTCTCTGGGTTCTTAATCTTCCTGGGCTCAGCCTCAAGGCCTGTGCTGTTGCTCTGCTCTCTTGCCACATCTGCCTTCTCCCAGCATGCAGCCAAAGACCAGGTGGCCTGTGGATTAACCCACCACCCCCGGAAGTTATCCCAGACTTCGGGCCATAGCCAGATCATCTTTACAGCTATAGCTTCCTCGGGCTGGGTTTGGATCCTCCGATGACACAAGGCTGGGGTGGGCTTAAAGTAGAACATCCCCATCCATCTGCCCCACGGTCCACCAGCCCCCCAGGGTCCGGGGCAAGATGCCTGGAATCAGCTCCACCCCAGAGCTTCTCAGAATCCCAGAGCAACTAAGTGAACCTCAAAAGTCTTAAGATGGATCCAAGTCTCTTCAATTTGCTTTTCCAATTTTTAGAAAAGCCTACTATATAATTAAGGGAAGTATTTGTGCCTGTCCTTCAAAGCCTTTAGAAAAATCCACATAAGATTTTTCTCTTAGCTGCTTCTGCTGGTCTAGCAGAGAACAAAGAGGTAAATGTGAGTGGAAGGAGATCCCCTCTGGTTCCCTTTCACTGACCTGGTCATCCCCAACTTTTCAGCCTCCCAGGGGAACCCTCTCAGGACATGAGCTCAGGTTTTGGGCAACAGCATAAGCCCTCCTGCCTCGTCAAGCATCTGTGACTTCCTCTCATCCTTCCGTGAAGAATCTAGAGGCCCTGGTCCTTGCAGTCTGTTCCAAGGAAGGACAGAGAGCCACAGACCTTCTAGCTATTTCTAAGGGAGGGACCAGAGTCTCAGAGCCACCCCCACCCCAGGGCTTGAGTGCTGGCTGCCCCACCTGCCAGCGGTGTGGCTGAGAGCAAGTCCCAGTATCTCATCCATAATGGGAATCATATTAAGGTGGCGAAACATTTCCTGGAACTTTTTCAAGGATAGGAAGAAATCTAAGGAACTCTGCAATGAAACCTCAGATGAATATGAGAATTCATTCACAGTAATCACAGCAAATAGCAATGGTAAAATTTTAGGCATATCAGTAATATGCCTAACCCTAATAAGATCTGTGATAATATTCCTATCATGAGCACATGGTTCTCGGTCTCCCCAGGACTAGCTTTTCTCAGCACATAGAATAGGGCATTCTTTTCCCTGTATCTCTAGTCCAGGAAAGACAGGCTTTACTCTTGAGGACTTTTAACCTTCTCTTTCCCACCTCTACCCCAAGTTTCCTCCACAGACTCCCACGCTGAACCTCAGGGCAGAGTCATACGCAGTGCAGCACACTTCGGCAGCTAGGAATCCTCTAGCTCAGGCCACTGTTCCCTCAGCCCTCTGAATGCTGGCTCTGCTCCACACCCCAGGTGGCAATCTTGTGACATGCAGGTGGCCAAGAACCTTTGGGGAAAGTCGGACAAGGTTGAAGTCATTTTGATTTGCTTTTGCAAGTGTGAGACTTTTCAGACTTTGATATGAGAATGTAGTTACGAATTTCTACGTAGGGGCTATAGTATGCTGATTCCCAGATGCGCTAGGCCGTGAAAACCCTTTTTCCTGCACCCTGTCTCTGTGCATTAGTGGAACACAGTGTCCTTACCCAGCATTTGGAATCAGCACATAAAGACCCCTCTCAAGTCATCCCAGCCCCGGGGTGAGCGATGAACCCTTCCTGAAGCTTCCACTGTGGACAGCTCCCTCACTCCCCTACCGATGTTCCTCCTGATCTATTGGAATCTTTTCCACCAAACACCATTTCATTCCTGAGGGAAGTTTCCTTCCACACAGACTTCCCAGACCTGTGGGGCTCTGTGGTTCTATTAGCTCACAGACAAGGGCTCAGGCCTTCCCCTTTTCCTCTCTCATGGAAAGTAACTGGTCCCTGTGCAGTAGTTAGGAACCAGCAGAGAGTGACCTTCTTGGCCAAATCCAGCAAAAAAAAAAAGCCAAGGATGGTGTGGCTAGGGGTGATGAATGCACACAGGATTAAATCTCCAAGTTTCCCTAGACTTCTCTAGGGAGGAGGAATCCAGTCTGCTAAGGCTCCAGGACTGATGGCCCTTTGGTGTCCCTGAAGACCACGCCAGAGAAGCCCCTCTTCTTTGATAAGGAGAGATTTATTACCACACTCCAGGCAGAACAGGAATACAATAGTCTCCTGGGTACAGGAAGGGAATCCCTTCTTGCTTTTGAGCTCACTTTGAGGGTGTCAGATTCTTTGGGGTATCATGTTGAGTATTTTTGTTTGTTTCAATCTAATTCTGCACCTCAGCATTCATTTGTCCATGAGCTGGCTGTGTGCCAGGCACTCTGCTAGACCCTGAGGGAAGCAATGGTGCAAGAAAAGTGTCCTCAGGGTTTGGGGTCCAAACCCTGTGTGTTGTTGGAGGACATAGGACACATGCCTCCTTTGTTTTGTCCTCTGTGGCTGAGACTGTGGGAGAAGTCTTTGTCCATGGGGGCTTCAAGCCTTTCTCAGCCCACCAGAGGCATTGTCTCTGTCCCAGTATGCTATGCGCCTCCATTTTCCAAAGGTCCAGCTTGCTGGGCATGGGCTGGCTGTCCTCTGCTGAGAACCTGTGATGAGGTAGAGATGATTTAGTCCTGTGAAGCCAACAGGGTAAGTTTTAGAGCCTCTGCCAGGCACAGGTGGCTCCTAAGGTCTTGTCCTCAACTTTGCATTTGTAATTTAGTATTCTTTTTCTAATCTCTGAAAAGAACTGGCTTTGGCCCCACAAATCCTGGATCCACCCTTAATGGGTAAGAGGTTCATGCCTTTCCAATGAGATCACGTCTATGGAAATGTACTGGCATAGAAGTTGGTCCTGAACTTAACTCAGCATGATGGAAGCACCTATAGTCAGCTCCCAGGCTCGGTGGATTTATAAAGAAAATTGCTGGAATTGAATCCCTGGGATGGCCCTGGGCAGCTGCTGCCCACAGCTCAACACTGCCAAGAGCCCACATGGTCAGTGGGCCAAGCCAGGGAAGGAGCCACTCTTCCTCTCTAAGCTCATTCCAGGAGAATGAGGGGACATTATGAGCCTTCCAGCCTTCTCAACTTGCACTGCATGTGTACATTACCCCTCCCCATACTATACTAATTCTTTTCTTTGAAAGCAGTGCAGTTAGCACTAGGAGAGTAAGTTAGGTCCAATATGCCTCGTGACAGGACTTCTCAGTCAACCACAGTGTGTCTGACCAGCGTGGGGACTCATGCCCTCTGGTTCAAACCTTCCCACCAGCATCTGCTCCATGGGAATTAGACCCCTTCTGTTTCTTGAAACTTCAAAGCAAAATGCTTCCTTTTCACTGGTGTGACAGAACTTGCCGGGAATCCCTTTAAAGTTCTCTAAAATCCTGTTCCCAGGCTTATTGCTTGTAAGATAAAACAGAGCACAACATCCTTTTGATGCAAAGCACATTGGACCAACAGTCCTACCGAAGGTGTCACGGCTGCAATTTATCTGTATTTTCCCCAGGAATAAAACATCAGCTCCCGCTACTGTCCCACAGCAAGCACTGCCGAGCTGCAAGTGGGTGATGAGCTCCCAGGAACTGTGCCTGGGGCTTAAGCCTCTCACAGATAAGCTCAGCTGCCACCCTATAAAAGAGGAGGGAGGGCCAGTGAGATGGCTCAGCGGCATAAGCACCTGCCTGGCAAGTGCAAGGTCCTGAGTTCAACTTCCGGAACCCACATACACAAAAAGGGGCCGGTGATATCACTCAGCAGCATGGGCACCTGCTGGCGTGCGAGGTCCTGAGTTCGACTCCCAGAACCCACATAAAGGGAAAAAAGGGCCGGTGACATAGCTCAGGGGCACAAGCGCCTGCTGACAAGTGCGAGGTCCTGAGTTCAACTCCCGGTACCCACATAAAAAAAAATAAATAAATAAAGAGGAGGGAGCCCCAGTGAAAAGCAAGCTTTGAAGAGGAACTCCTGAGGCTAGGCCCAGGCTGCAGCAAAAGGATGTATCTCTAACCAAGGGAAGAGCCTCGGGGCTCTGTCTCTCTCTCTGCAGTCCTGAGCTCCAGGTTGATGGCTTCCATGGGGAGCCCCGGGAAGACGAGATGGAATGAATGCTTTGAACTTGTTGCATGTAGAATGGTTCATGGCAGGTTTCAGTCATTGCTGAGCCAAATGGAAATTCCCTGCACTGTGACACTAAGAAACATTCTCTCAATTAAAAACTCAAAAAAAAAAGCCCTCAAATTCAGAATTTTGAAGGAAATTTAGAATAAAGTATTTTTTAAATGTGCTCTCCTCTGCTTTTGGGTGGGGGAGAATTGATAACTTTCTCTTTTACCATGAAAGTCTCCCCACAGAAAATATAAAGTTCTCACGCATGACTTCTTCCTACCTCAATCTGTCTCCTGTCTGCTCGCTAACAGACCTGGGTCCCACCTGTCCCTCATCACTCTCGGGCTGCTAAGAGATGCTGGCTTCCTCCTAGGTCCTTACCCCAGAGGTCCCTGGGCAGGCCAGCAAATGATTGTCACTCCTTGCAGCTGTGTCCACATCGCAAGAGCGTGCTGCTGGTTCGTGTTGTCTTTATGACAGATTGTATTTTGATAAGGATGTTGACATTGTCCTGATTTTCTCCTCCTATTGCACTGCTGAGATAGAATGAGTCTATCCTGTCCCCAGGCCACCAGATACCAATCTCTGGGGTGGCTCCTTTGAAGCCTGACCCCTCTGTATTTCCGGTTCAGCCCACCTTCTCCTTCTTTACCCTTTAACTTGAACTCTCATGTTCTTTAGACTATTATTGTGAGTTCTTGTGCTGAGCCAGGCCCTGTGTTGAGGACTTCACATGCATTCAGATGCTCATCGACCTCCACCAGAGAAAGAGGCCCTGAGAGTTCAGAGAGGGGTGGAAGAGGCCCGGCCTGGCTTCTACTCCTGGTCTGTGCAATGTCCAAAGCAGACCTGAAGCACTCCTGTCACGTACTCAGGGACTGAACTTTTCCCAAGCATGCATAAAGTAATAGAGTTTTCTTGGGCGCATCATAAAACATCAGTTCTGGAAGAGACAACTGAGACCGAGGCTGGTGCTATCAGCTTTGCACTGGATGGAGCACTGAGTTGTCCTGTGCAAGAGGAGCCAAGCAAAAACTGAAGGCAGAAAGAGAACATGGAAATCAAGCAAAGTCACAGTTTCTTAGTGGCTCCAAGAGAAGACTTGAGGAGGAAGGTGTTAAAAGGCAGTGCAAACAGTGAGATGAACCCTTCCCATGCTGCTTCTGTGGCATCCTTATGGGGCCCTGAGGTCCACTCTTCTGTAAACCTCACTTCCCACAGCAGCCTGGCCATGGTGAAAGGAAACTCCCCCACACACTTCTGGAAGAAACACATGCTTCCAAGCAGCAAGTGAGTCACTGTCCTAATCCTTCACCTGCCATCTTGTTTGGAATCCAGCAGACCATTCCTAAAGGTCAAAGTCAACTCCTCCACCCCACTGCTGGCCCCTGTACTGATAAGGCAGCCTGCAGGGATCTGCCCTTCCCAACTGCTCTCACACTGCCTCCCTGGATTGCTCTGGCATTTAGCCTGAGCTCTCTGGAAACATTACTTATCCTTCATTTTATTGTTAGCATCTCTCATCACTTCATTTGTGTTTGGAGCTCCCTGAGGACCAGGGCCTGGTGTACCCAACACGGGGCATGTCTTATACCTGGCACAGCTGCAAAAGGTTGCAGAGGACAATTTGCTGATGATACTTAAAGTCATCTGCGCCATGGTTCCTGAGACATAAAAGAGGAAACCCATGAAACAGGAGCTCACTAGGACACCGGCACTTGCAGGAGATGGCGTCACTGTGACGTGCCATTCCTTGACGGCACTGCCATTTGTGGGCTGGGCAGAGTGAGGAACAGGAAGCCTTTTCACTTGCGCCTCAACCACAGGTCGTGAATTACTCTTGTCACTCTTCCTGTGGTTGCAGAAGCGCATTTGCAGCCTTGTAGATGGGCTCCGAATGGCCTCCCAAGGAACAATTCCCTCAGCTGGCAGCACCTGGGGACATCGTCCTCACTACTCAGGCTGTCCAGGTGGGTCTTTTTTGATCCTTTTATGGGCAGTGTTGAGAATCTCCATCGCACTGACAGTTGTCCAGAATTCATTTTAGAGCTGAGAAGAGCTGCCGGCTGGACTGGAGCCATTTCTCAAAATATGGCCAGCTGTACAGACCCCTGTGTGCCCCCATCCTGTGCCCAACAAATGTCCTCAGGCTGGGCAGGGGAGCTCAGGCACTGAAGGCAAGGGGCGGGCAGGTCACAGGTGGCCTCTGGCCTTGGAGGGTGGCTTAGGCAATAGTCCCATTTGGAAGGAAAGAATCAGCTGTTCCAAATGCAGCCCAATCACAATTATTTGGGTTTGTTGGTGTGCAATGAGCTCAACACTATGTTAGGTGACATTGGCAACTGAAAAAACACCCATCACTGCCGGGGCAAGGATTTAAGAGGCAGGACTCTTATAAGCATTCACGTGGAGTGAGACAGACCAAACATGGTCAAAACAGCTCGTGGGGTCTGGGTGAAGTCTACCAGGACATAACTGAGTACAGGTGGGGGCGGCGAGGGGTGCACCCCAAGATAAGGCATGCACCAAATTCACAAGAGGAAATACACACCCAGTGTCGAAGGTGCAGGTCCTGGAAGAAGGTTTAGCTGGCTGAGGCAGACTTGACACTGTAGCAGACAGGGTTAGAAAGACAGAGCTTGTCATTCTGCAGGACTTTGAATTTTACATGCCCAGCAAGTGAATTTCATTTTTATCCCACAACCAAAGGCAGGGAGGTATTTTGGGGAGCTAGCGCTGATGGAGAGGCCAAGGGTTAGCAGGGTTTAGGAACGGCCCCACTATTCAGGAAAGGCAGCAGGTAGCCACACCACACTGCTGCTGGAGGGAATGCTCTGCAGGAGACAGAGTGGGCGGAATCCTTCCTGCCTGGAGAATGTGTTTGTTCCTCTTTCCAGCCAACTACACACACTGCCACCAAATGAGGTATAAGCGCAGCAGTCTTAACAAAGTGTTGCTTTGGTCTGGTTATTCTTCCATCAAAACCCCGCACCCTCCCCATGGCCATTGTAGAAACCCTGGACTCCTCAGTTTGCTTTCTGGGCCCACTTCAGGGCGCACGTGCCTTTTGAAAGCAGCAGGATTCCTTCTTCCAAAGAGACCTCACCCAGAAATCAGGAGGCAAAACCAATCCCAGGAAAGCTGCTCCTTCATAGCTACTCAGGCCCGGGGCCCAAACCCACTCCACCCACCCTGCTAGCCAATCATTCGCCTACTGGGGCCATCTCGGAGACCCCTTCAAGAAAACCCCAGGGCCTGCAGGAACAGAGTTAGAACCCATTTCCCTAGCAGGTGACCTCAATCAGGCTTTCTCCTGCTATGTTTCATGCTGATCGGTGTGCTGGACCCTTCAGCCTAAGCAGACATTGGCCCTCGGCCTCCAGCTGTGGTTGCTATGGTTGCCTGGTCCCCTGACATCATGAGCTCACAGAACTTCACAGGCTTCCAGGCCTCCACAGGCCCATCTTGTGACTCCTCTGCCATCATCACACATCTAGGAGGGTGTTATTTCCTCACTTTACAGACCAAGACCTTGAGCAAGGACAGGTTAAGTAGCATGCTCAAGGTCACCCAGCTAAGAAGCTGAGACACAATTCAAACCAAAACAAACTGATTCAACCCCTCCTACTCCTAGCAGATCTTCCTCACAGGCTCCTCAAATACATACGTGTAGATTGGTTATTCATTAGATTGATGACTGAGGGAACACAGGTAACAAAAGGGAAATTTCACTCAGTCATACAGCATGTATGTATTGAGCTCATAGTGTGTGCTAAAGCCTGGGCCAAGCTCCAGGGAGATGGTGGTGAAAAGATGTATATGACCCCAGGGAGATTAATGTCCAGGGAAAATGGTCATAGATGACTCTGGAAGACTGAGTTTTCTGGGGCCAGTGACTGAGAGACAGAATGGTAGTGCCACTGGGAGAGAATTCTGGAGAGGGAGTGGACTTGGAAGGAAAAACATGATTTTGGCAGGTGGCCTGCTGAGTTTCAGGTGCCAGGGTAAAGCAAATCAACAAACTGAATTCTCCAGAAGGTGATGGGAATGCTGGTTGCATGCTCAGAGGGAGACAGCTGTGGGAGAAGGCAACTTGGGAAGAGCATAAATGATGTTGATAGCTGAAGATAGGAGACTAAGCCAAGATTAATATGGACAAAATTAAGTTCACCAGAGCCAAGAGCCAAGCCCTGGAGAACACCCAGAGAATGGGCACCTCTTGAGAGAAATGTGGCCTCAGGAGTGAAGAGCCCAGGGACAGAGGAGGGTCAAAGACAAGAGGCACAGATGGTTCCAAAAGCCTCAGGGAGGGCAATGGAGAGAACACGGTAGTGTCTTTTCTATTGTCCTCAGGGAAGGTTTTGTGATTTCAAAAAGCATAGTTTCTGTAGAGTAATGAAGATACATGACAGACTAGAGGAGATTTAGGGAGAAAATAGATGAGGAGGAAGAGATGTGTTAAATACACCTCACACTGAGAATTTGGCCTGGAAAGAGAGAAATAACAGCTAGTTAATGACTAAAATATGGAACAAAATCAGTTTTACTGATTATGTGATCTGGCCCAAATAGAAATATATTTAAATATGACAGTCCTTGGATTTAAAATAGAACTATTTAAAGCTAAGCCAACTAGAATGGGACCCACAGAGTTGACCTACTCGAATCCCAGGAGATCTTAACCCAAATGGATGAGGTCTCCACTCTCTATTTCCTGTCTGACATAGTTTAGCTCAGCAGATTCTTTCTTCTTTTTTATAACTAAAATTTTTAAAATAAAAAGAAACAATCTTAGTTAATCCCCCAAATGTATTCTTCCTTGGGGAAATATTTACATTCTTATGACCCCAAATGCTAAGCCAATAAAAGCAGCAGCGGCAGCCATTTTTCATTGTTATCTTCAAAAATGCAGGAGGGAATGAAAGCCCAAAGAATTTCAAAGTTTTAGAGAGAGAAAAATGACTTTTGTTGTCTTTGTATTTTTATCTTCTCTGCCACCATAATTTTGATAGACAGAGAATAGTTCTGGCAAGGGGTCTAAAATCCATGAAGCCAAGGAGCTGATACCCAGGGCAGCGGATGAGAGACCATCAGGCACAGGAGGCCCAGAACTGGGATCCTGGGAAATATAGGTGTGGGTGTTACATGCTGAAAGAAGTTTCCAAACTTGCCACCAGGATGCATTAATGTGGGACTCATAAAAATCCAAGCTTTTTGGAGTATTCACTGCATACTGTCCCTTGGTCCAGTTTAAGCCAAGAAACGAAGGCAGAAGACAAATCAAAAGTCATGGAATAAAGAAAACCTCAGGTCATTTTGCCAAGGTCATTTTGGCTTGAAAAAGGAGGAAATGGAGAAAAGATAAGGATCACATGAGTAACTGTTGCCTTTTTTTGTTAATAAAACAAGAAGGAACGATTTCTGCTCCCCCAGGAAGGCCTTAATTTGAAAACAGGGAAGAATTTCAGACCAACTGGTTTATAAGCATGGTGTGTACTGCTAACGGGCATTGAGATTACCCAGGTTCAAGTCTTGCCTTCTCCTGTGTGCAACTGAGTTACTGTCTTTCAAAATTGATGGAGAAATAAGACACTTCCATGACAAAGGACACCTGAAGAAATTCATGACCACCAAACCAGCACTCCAAATGTTCTGAAGGATATTCTAGAAAGAGATAATGAAGACTACCATCCCCAAAAGACCAGTAGAAGGAACCCACCAGGCAAGGCAAGCAATTAAACAAAGGGGAAAGAAAGGGAACCAACAATAGGAAAATAAAATGACAAGGATAAGTCAATACATATCAGTTATAGCCATCAATGTAAATGGTCTCAATTCACCAATCAAAAGGAACAGATTGGCAGAACGGATCAAGAAACAAGGCCTAACAATATGCTGCATACAAGAAACAATTTTAACTCAAAAAGAAATTCATAGACTGAAAGTCAAAGGATGGAAAACAATATTCCATGCAACAGGAACTCAGAAAAAAGCAGGGGTAGCTATTCTATTTGCAGACAAAGTGAATTTCAGGCAAGACTGATTAAGAGAGACAAAGAAGGTCACTACATCCTTGTAAAGGGAACAATTCAAAAGGAAGAGATAACAATCATAAATATATATACACCAAATACCAGCACACCCAACTATATAAAACAAATATTAACGGACATGAAAAGTCAAATAAGCACTAATACAGTTGTAATGGGGGAACTCGATACCCCACTGTCACAAATAGACACTAGATCAACTAGACAAAAAATCAATAAAGAAATATCAGAACTGAGCGAAACCTGTGAACCTGAACAAATGGACTTAGTAGATATCTACAGAGTGTTCCACCCCACAGCACCAAAATACACATTATTCTCAGCTGTGCACAGAACATTCTCCAAAACAGACCACATACTAGCACATAGAACATGCATAAGTTAATGCAAAGGAACTGAAATTATGCCATGCATATTATCTGACCATAGTGCAACAAAATTAGAAATCAATTGCAGGGCCGGTGAGATGGCTCAGTGGTGTAAGCACCTGCCTGGCAAGCGCGAGGGCCCGAGTTTGACTCCCGGAACCCACATATGAAAAAAGGGCCGGTGATATCTCTCAGCGGCACGGGCGCCTGCTGGCACGCGAGGTCCTGAGGTCGACCCCCGGTACCCACAAAAAAAAAAAAGAAATGAATTGCAAAAGAAACAACAAAAACTGAATAAACACATGGAAATTAAATAACACCTTCTTGAACAACCGATGTGTTACAAATGAAATTAAAGAAGAAATTAGACAGTTTCTACAATTAAATGATAATGCTGATACAACATACTGGATGTTTTGGGATGCAATGAAAGCAGCCCTATGGGGGAAATTTATAGTGGTGAATTCCCACACCAGAAAAACAGAGCAAGTTCAAATAACCTAATGTAGAACCTCAAGCTTCTAGAAAAAGAAGAGCAAGCCAAGCCCAAAGCTGATAAGAGAGAGGAAATTATAAAGATCAGAGCAGAAATTAATGCAATAGAGACTAAGAAAATACAAAGAATCAATGAATCAAAGAGTTGGTTCTTTGAAAGATTAAATAAAATTGACAAACCCTGAGCCAACCTTATCAAAAAAAGGAAATAAAATATTCAAATCCATGCAATTAAGAATGAAAAGGGTGAAATTGCAACAGAACCTGCAGAAATCCAGAAGATCATTAATACCTACTTCAAGAACCTGTGTTCAGATAAGATGGGAAACACAGAAGAAATGGACATAATCATAGGTAAATATGAATTACCAAAGCTGAATCAAGAAAATATAAAAATTCTAAATAATTCCATATCAGCCAATGAAATTGAAGATGTAATTAAAAACCTACCAACAAAGAAAAGCCCAGGTCCTGATGGGTTCACTGCTGACTACAAGAAATTTAGAGAAGATCTAATACCACTACTCCTCAAACTCATTAATAAAATTGAAAGGGATACAGTACTCTCAAAGTCATTCCTGGAAGCAAGCATTTCTCTGATACTAAAACCAGAGAAGGATCCAATCAAAAAAGAGAACTACAGGCCAATATCCCTAATGAACATAGACACAAAAATCCTCAAAAAGACACTGGCAAACAGAATGTAGCAAATCATTAAGAAGATTATATACCATTACCAAGTAGGATTTATCCCAGGGATGTGGGGACCTCATCAACAGAACCAAAGACAAAAACCACATGCTCATCTCAATAAATGCAGAAGAAGCATTTGACAAAATCCAATACCCATTCATGATAAAAAAAAACTGATAGAAAATTGGAATAGATGGTCTTTATTTCAATCTGATAAAAGCCATCTGTGACAAACCAACATCCCACTTAATGGTCAAAAACTGAAAACTTTCACTCTAAAATCAGTAATAAGACAAGAATGTCCACTATCACTACTCCTATTCAATATAGTTCAGGAAACATTAGCCAGAGCAATTAGTCAAGAGAGAGAAATAAAAAGAGTAAGGATAGGAAAGGAAGAAGTTAAATTATCATTATTTGTGGGAGAGATGACACTCTACATAGAAGACCCCAAAAACTCCACCAAAAGACTTTTAGATTTAGTAACCAAATTCAGCAGCATAGCTGGATACAAAGTCAACACTTGAAAGGTACTTATTCGTATGGCTTAACAAGTGTCACCCAAAGACCTATGTATTGAGGCTGCTAATCTCATCAGTGGATCAATCCATTGAGGAGTTTATAGCTGAATGTGCTATTGGAGGAAGTAAGTCATTGGAGTGTAACTTAGAAGGCTATAATCCTGTCTCCATGCTCATCTCCACTCTCTTTCTAACCCTGCATCCTGGCTACCACAAGGTGAACAGCACAGCTGTCCTCTGCCAGGCCTGTTCACCATTGTTTTTCTGCTTGAGAGCCAGTTGACCATGGACTGAAGTCTCTGAAACTCTAAACCAAAATAGACCTTTTCTCCTTTAAGATGTGTATGATAGGTATTTGGTCCCAACAATGAAAACCTGACCAGTACACTTATCATCAGCCCCATCATGGCCATCATCATTACTAACCCAAGCAAGGACTCATCTCAATCCACAGTGTCAAGAAGGGAGGAAAAGGAACATGTTTTTCTAAAACTGAATTCAGTGTCTATTTTGAGTCTCCATTGGGAGTAAAAATTATCTCTGGCAATTCAGGGTCACGTCCATTCCTTGTGTTGGATCAGGACTGATTTCTTTTTTCTTTTCTTTTTTTTTTTTTTTGTGGGTACTGGGGGTTGAACCCAGGACCTCCCGCGCCAGCAGGCACCTGTGCCCCTGAGCAATATCACCGGCCCTTTTCTCGTATGTGGGTTCTGGGAATCAAACTCAGGACCTCGCGCTTGCCAGGCAGGCACTTATGCTGAGCCACCTCACTGACCCAGGACTGATTTCTGTAGGCCAAAGTATTGTGGGTGGGGTGGAAGGTGAAGAAATTGGGACAGGTCTGGTTCTGGAAACATCATAAGTTCATGCCAGCATCCTTAGTGAGCTGGACGTGGGTCTCAGAAATCAGTCTACACAAGTAGCACCATTCTCAAAGCCTCCTTATTCCCAGCCCCTTCCATGTCTGCTTGGACACAGAAGCTGGGTTAGAGCTGATATGGCACTGGCCCCCAGTCATTACTTTGGAGATCTTCTCACCTCCCAAGAGCTGGTCCCTAGAAAAGCGAGGAGCCTTCTTCTGTTTGATTCCCCCAGATCTTTTACCTCCTTCCCTAGCCCAAAGAGAACAGAGCATGGTACCTCCTTTCCTTGAGACTCAAACAGTATATATGCTCTTTATTTCTTTTCTTGCTCTCCCACTCTTGTGAGTTATAAGGGTATATGGGGGCTAGAGTTTGGTTCATTCACAACATTATCCCACTGCTCCTGCAGATGTCTCCCACTTTAGCTGCCAGTAGAAGCCTCCCACTGTGGTGTTCTTGCTGCTTCTCTTACATAACTTCCTGCGAGGGCACGGGGGGGCTGCAGGAGGCTCCTGCAAAGAGTGCACGGCTGCCATCCGTTTCCTTCTCTGAGGTCCCCACAGAGGGGAACAAAGCCAGCCACTTGCTCTCTGTAGGCAAACAAGTAAAGCATACACCTCCATGAGGCCAAGTGACTCAGGTAACTTGTGTCCACACTACAGCTTGGTTTCATTCTCTTTATATATCTAAATAATATACAGAAAATATGTACAGTACAAGTAAAAAAAGTGGGTAAAATTGAGGTAAATGGACAATAAAGGTAGGAAAATAAGATGAATCAGAAAAAAATTCACTCCACTTGCCAGAGATTCGTTCTTACCACAGGACAATCACAAAGGGTACCCCGGCTTAGCAGCCATGGCACAGGGAGTCGCCATCTCGACAGCACTGAGGGGACACCCCCACCGTGGGTCTGCAGGAGAGAGACGCTGTGTAATGCAGTGAGTTAGCCACCACCACGTCCTCACGGGAAATGGTACAGCGAGCTTCCCGGGGCTGCTTTCTACATCATCCTGGCTATGGACTGAGAGCATCTGGAAAAAGGGATTTCCATAAATATAATTTTATAGGGAAGAGAGACTATAAGGATAGATGGGGAAAGGGGACTGGGGGAGGGAGAGAGAGAAGACAAAAAAGGGTAGTAGGGAGGATGGATACAAGCAAAGCACAATAATGTCATATATTAATGTGTATAATTAATATAACTGAATAATTTAAAAATAACACCTTTTGGTATAAATTGGAATACTGTTATAATTTCTCAAGCCTTCTATACATCCAAGCATCCAGGTCCCAGAAATATAAGCAATGGTCATAGTGTTCCTGGAGGCATTCCAGAACATGAGATGGCTTTGAATTCACAGATATAATATATTTTAAAATAATAAAATTATATTAATAAAATTATATATATATAAGGAGAAAGAGAGAGAGATACTGTGATAATGTTAAGATCTAGGCAACATCCAGGCACATATTTTTCTGCTATTTAAATGATAACTAAGCTAAATAAGCCTAAATAAATTATAGTAGATTTAAGAGAAGGTAAAACACCATGCATTACTCAGGCAGTCAGTCTTTCCCGTATCGTTCTTTCAATTACCTAGTTGACAGTAAGTTCAGGTCATGGTAACCAAGTACAGTACCCAGTTTCCCAGGACTGAAGGCTCTCCCAGAATGTGGGTCCATCAGGGTTAAAACCAGGACATTTCAAAACAGCTGTCATTCCAGTTCAGGATGACACTTCCTGCCTGGTACTCCGGTCATAGCTCTTCTGTGTTGCTGGTTAAGCGCAGAATGTTGAAAGCCAGACACTGAAGTGAAGTTGGTTCCTGAGACAGAACCAAAAATCCAGACAGGAAGTGGAGAGCAGCCAGATCTGTGTAAGTCAGGGGACTGAGGGAGCTGTGCGGGCAGGGCCTGGTTTCTCCTCTGGAAGCATCTTCTCGTCTGTGCACAGGGCAAGGCCCCACAAGGCACCCAACCTCGGAATGAGAGGGGGTGACTTGGAGGTTTTGTTCCTCAGCCTCCTCCAGCTCCTCATGTTTGATTTCTCTCAATCATATCTTTGGGGTGCACATACCTTTGCCAATCTACCCTTAATTCTACCACCAGTTCTGGAAGCTGGGCCCCAGAGAGAGAGAGAGAGAGGGAGAGAGGAGCAGAGTCCTTTCTAGGGGTGCCTGATACTACTCTCTCTGCTCCCTGCACCTGGACACCAAGCACCCTATTCCTGTTCTAGGAAATTTCCTCCGTGGACTTCCTCTTCCTTAAAAACAGACTGTGCGGGCCGGTGAGATGGCTCAACGGCGTAAGCGCCTGCCTGGCAAGCACGAGGGCCCGAGTTCGACTCCTGGAACCCACATACGAAAAAAGGGCCGGTGATATCGCTCAGCGGCACGGGCCCCTGCTGGCACACGAGGTCCTGAGGTCGACCCCCTGGTACCCACAAAAAAAAAAAAAAAAAAAAAGAAGAGACTGTGCTCAGCCTTTGGAGCTGTTGCCTTCCAAACATTCTCACCTCTTCCTCCATCTCAGGCACCCCGAGAACACAGGATTCTGGATCTGGTATTGGAATATCAGATAGGAATGAAAATATGGCACTAACCTTTCACATGCATGTTCTTGGCATGAACCGTGGTTCTTAACCTTCTTCAAAATGAAATGGAAGGGAGTTGGGATGACAAAAGACTCTTGAGTTCCCAACATTCATTTAAATCTTTATAGAATGGAAGCAAGGCAGTTATGCTCCTCCAAAATGAATTAATCTAAGAAGAGTTCTTTGCAAATGTTGGGTAAAAATTATTCACTTAGAGCCAAGACTAACGCATCTTACATAAAAGTGAGTTAACCTCGAAGAAATAGAGTACTGTATCCAGTCAATTCGGACTTATCTTAAACCTCCAAAGAATTAGATGAACTCTCCTTAAATCTTACTCTTTAATTGAGAGGCCAGCTGGAGCCTAGTCAGATCTGTGGCTTTGACACAACTGCCACTAAATCCCAGAAGTAGGCCTGTTTTCCATTTCTCTGGTATTAACCTTTAACCACCAAACATTTTCTTTATTAAAAGCACTTTAATCACCTTACTCCTAGCAGACATCTTGAGGCTGCTTAGATACCTAGAGAATCAGGTATGACTGAGTTCTTACGCTACACCAAGTGGCTCACATGCTGCCTAGAGCTGTTATCTCTTAAAAACTAACCTTTCATGAGATGTTCAAAGATGAATAGACTTGTTTTTCTTTCTGATTTTTGTTTAAGAGTTATTTTTTCTTTTTAATTGTTCGAACATATGCCCAATTAATGTTATTAATATTTTCCATTTTCTGGAATTCAAATGTGCTTATGTGAGTTTAAATCTTATGCCTCTGTGTGGGTTAGTTTATGTTCTGAAGAGTGCTACAAGGTGAACAGCACTGGAGAGAAGACTGGTATATTACTTGGATTCTTCTTGGAACCCATGCAATACTTTTCAGCTTCACTTTCTCAGCCTAAGCTCTCTTATTTGTGACATGGAGATGATCCTATGTGCCCTACCATCTGGGCATGGTTAAAAAAAAATGCACCATCAGTAAAATGTAACCATTAACACAGTTAAGTAAAAAAGAAGAAAAGTCATCTTGTTAAGCAGAATAAATTATGATAAAGTAACATGTGCATTACTATATTAATACAGCTATGAAACTTCAAGATTAGTAATCAAGCTTCATACACTTAACAAATTCCTCTGAAAGTATGAGAGAGGCAAAATAACAAAATAATTTACCATCGTGTAAATTAATCGTGTAATAGTATAAACAAGTTTCCATTATTGATACTGTTTGGTAGCCTACTTCCCATACACTTAGGTCTTTTGGTTCTATTATTAAAACACTCCCTTAGAACAGTAATCCCTTATTTTCACAGTAGATGTGTAGGTGGATACCTCCTGGTAATGTTGGATGGGCCGAATGTTGGTAGGGTACCATTGGTAGCTTTTTCTCAATTAGAGTGCTTTACCAAACATATCGAAAAAAGTTACCAGTTTAATGGTACTAGGGTTTGTGATGATTGTTTTCATGAGAGTTAAAAGTACCACAGAATGCATGAACTTTAACTCCACCCACCCCCTTTCTCCTTGTAAATCAAATTCTCCCCAGGATGGCGACACAAACTGCCCAGGAAAAGTAGGCTTTCAGAGCAATTAGATTTGCTTCCTGAGGACTTTTCCAGACGCGGCAGCCTTGCTTTATAAAGACTATTCTGAGGGCCGGTGAGATGGCTCAGCGGCTTAAGCACCTGCCCGGCAAGCGCGAGGGCCCGAGTTCGACTCCCGGAACCCACATACGAAAAAGGGGCCGGTGATATCGCTCAGCGGCATGGGCGCCTGCTGGCGCGCGAGGTCCTGAGGTCAACCCCCCCGGTACCCACACACACACAAAAAAAGACTATTCTGAGTGTCCAAAGCACTACTGAGGGGCTCAAATACCAGTCACGTGACCCCAGACCCCAAAGATCTCTTGGAATCTAAAGACTCTTTGTCCATGTCCTCATGGCCAAAGAAGATGCCCCAGCCCCTCCTTCACAGCCTCATCATTTTAATGCGTGTTTATTGGTAATAGTTCCTCCCGACCACCCCTGAGTGTGTCTGGCTCATTGATTTCCACTTTACCCAGCTCCAGGTGAGATAATAAAGAATTTAGGAATCATAACACATGAGGAAAATCTGAGGTATAAGACCTGAAAGTCTTAGCAGGGACAAGATTTCTGATTTAGTAGACAAGGGCATTCCTGCGAAAGAGAATAAGGTTTATTATTCATGATTTATTACCCGTGATCAGCTTCGCATTCATAGCATCAAAGAACAGAGCTGAGACCAACAACTGAAAGCTCCACAGAGGTAAATTCCTATCGCAGTGTTAGGAAAAACATCGGTTTAGCACTAGAATGAGCTGCCTTGTGAGGTATCCAAGCACAGGTGCTCTGACCAGTTACAGAGAGGATTCCTTGCTTTGGACAGACCGTTGGTCCAAGGGTCAGACTCTAAGACCTTGGAGATCCCATCAGTTGGCAACAGGAAGATTCCGAGATCATTAATGGGTTTTCTCAGGTCTGAGAATTCCCCATCATTGTCAGGTCCCACTTTCCCCTTTGTTTTTTGCAGAAAGCTTGAAGTAAGAGTGTTTCACATTCCCCAGACGTCATTCTCCCCACCCAGGTGCAAAGGTAACATGACAGATCTCATCCAGAGACTTGATTCTTCTTGCTGCCCCTCAGGACAAAAATCACAAGAAGCCAGGGAAGCCTGAGGGTCACATTCCCTTGTCTTCTCGGAAGCATACTGCTCTCAGTCTTCTTTCTTCTCTTAGAACAAAGGCATTTGTTAAGTTCAGGGCATCTTTCTCAAGAACTTTGTAGAGATTAAAATGGGGCCTAGGACACTGCAGATGTTCAATAAATCTTTGTTGAAAGAATGAATGAATGCATTTGAAAAGCAAAAGAAGAGAGAAAAAAGTGCTTGATCCAAAAGTCAATATCTCAGCCACTTCAGACTCATCTGTAAAATAGGACTGAACGTAGAAATGGCACCTCGCCCTCGAGGGTGAGGGCATATGAGGATTAGAGCATATGATGCATGTAATGTGCTTAGCTAGCTCCCTGCCCCGCTGTTATTATAATGGTTGTTATTGCTATTAGCTTGAGCACTGTGTTCTGGAAGGCTGGAGAACACAAGGAAGTGTTTGGGATTAGATCAGGACTTTTGCCCCATTCCTCTGTATCATATCACGATGTCATATCATCTGGGCTGGGGACTTCTATCTCATATTACCCCCCATATTACATTACACCACATCCTAACCCATCTTCTGCAATTAGCAAGCTGTTTTACACTCACTGTAACGAGGGAAACGCAGGAGTTTTGTTGGCCAAAGGATGTTTTTTTGGTTGAGAGGGTTAGGTTTCTGAGAACTGGAGAATAGTGCTCTTTGCTTTGGTAATTATAAAGTCCTCTATAATAGTACAAATGCTCGAATTACAGATGTGAATGGGCCCAGAGCATTGAAGGGGGCTAAGGGTAGTCTGAGAAGATTTTATACAATTGTCCCACAGTATTGGTGAAACATTGGTTCTAGGACCCCCTGTAGACACCAAAATCAGTGGACTCTCGAATTCTTTATACATAAAATGGTATGGTATTTCCATATAACCTAAGTACATCCTCCCATATACTTTAAATCATCTCTACATTACATATAATACCAAACATAATGTAAATGTTGTATAAATAGTTGTTATACTATATTGCTTAGGGAGTAATCCAAGAAAAAAGATCTGTAGATGCCTTTTTTTTCTGAGTAGTTTCCATTCATCATTGGCTGAATTCCTGGAGGCAGAACCAACAGACACGGAGGCCAACTATTCGGTGAGCACCTACTGCAAAAAGCCAAAAAAGAGTGAATCCATGATTTAGGTTTTCAAATGTGCTTATCCACTGTCAAAACACTTAGTGAAAACCAAAACACATTTTGTTTCAAATCTTGTCAATTCCAGCTGTGCACCTGCCAGTCACTCTGGGTGGGGCTGGCCCCCAGCTTTTATGAACCCCAAAGGAGGGGGAAGCTGGGAACAACCTGGGAAAATCAGGACAACTTTCCCTATGAGAAATCTGCATTTTAAATGCAAAATCTCTATGGGGAAAGGTAAATTTATTACAAGACATAAAGGAATGAATAAATGGAGAAACAGTTTATCCACATAGAGAAGTTCATTTAATATTCAAAACATATCAGTCCCCGCAAATCATGCCTAAACGCCATCTGACATTCTGTTTACACATTCTGTGTTAAGATCTCTCCTTTGTTCTAACAATTCTAGTTAAAGGACCTTTGCTCTCTATAAGTAATAGAACTCCTGAAGTCCTCTGCTAAGTAGGTGGCCACAGGAGTGATTAAGGGCAGTGCAGGGTCAAATAATTTATTATCATTTTATTAAAAACACAAATGGTCGAAGGGATTCTATTATTTTTCAGTAGCCATAAATGATTCGGTTGCTAAGTGATGTGAGATGCTAACCATCCAAACCTCTAATTACCCACCTAGCCAAATGTCCCTGTGAGTCAAACTCTAAAATTATCCAGTTGTGCTAGTGGACGTAGGCACAGATAAAAACCCTCGAGGAAAGCTGCAGGACAGTACTGACCTGCCCTATTAGCAAGTTATACATCAAGCCCTTTATAAATAAGCAAGCAACAACAGGTTCTTCAAACACCTTTCTAACGTAACAGACTCCACCAGTCCCCTGGGAAGTAACCAGTAGGTGATAACTAAGCTCCAGCACCATGTGTACTTTGTAGTTCATTCCTTACAAATTCAAGATGTGCATGGGACAGCAATTTCCAGAAGAGACTTCTAGGAAGGTAAGCCATGTTCTTTCCATTCTTACAATAGAAAAACTTAGAGCATGAATATAAGTAATTTATTTATTTTCAGATTATGTTGCATAATAAATCACAGTTCAGGCAGCTCCTGCATAGTTACTTTTTTATTAAATATAGTTAGTCACAGCAGAGTTTTAGAAAACAGAATTGTCTTTTTGTTAATCTGAATTTTTAGAATGCCTCTCAAAAATAACCCCTCCAATGCTCCTCTGTTGATGCAAATAGAACATTTATTCTAATTCCATGATAAAATCCATTGTAATTTGTTTTGTTTTGTTTTGTTTTTTGTCTTTTTGAGACAGGGTCTCGCTATACAGTTCAGGCTGGACTTGAACTCACTTTGTAGCCCAGGTTGGTCTTGAAATCTCAGTGATCCTCCTGCCTCAGCTTCTCAAGTGCTGGGATTACAGGCCTGCGCCACCATGCCTGGCATATTGTAATTTATGATAAATTTCTGTCTGTTATTCATCCAAAACAATTGCCATCTGACATTCTTATTTTATAGTCATTATAGTAAGTGGGTTACATTGTATTGAATTACAAGACTTGATATAAGAATAAAAGACATTTAAAACAAAAAGATACAGCAAAGGTGGAAAGTAAGAGAGCATTAAAACATATAAAGGAAATATAAACAACAATCAAAAAGGCAAGAGCACTCATTAGAATCTTAAATCTATCAAAAAGATATTTGAGGCAAAACATTTTAAAAGCAAAGAGCAATACAATATGTAAGTATTACAACAGGTGAAAAAGGTAAAATAAATGTGGAAGTTTAGCAAAGTTGCTGGGTAGAAGTTCAATGTTTAAGTCAGTAACATTTCTGTACACCTGTAATGATCATCTAGAAAACACAATAGAAAAGAATATTGTATACAGCAGTAAAAACAATTATGAAGTGTCAGTATTTAGCTTTTGAAAGACCATGCAAGATCTCTAAGGGGAAAGTTAAACTTTATTACAAGACATGGAGGACTAAATAAGTGGGGAAATAGTTTCTCCACATAGAAAAGCTCACTTAACATTCTAGAAGTGTCAGGCCTCCCAAGTCATGCATAAACTGCCATCTGACATTCTTTTTTTTTTTGTGGGTACCGGGGGGTCAACCTCAGGACCTCGTGCGCCAACAGGCACCCGTGCCGCTGAGCGATATCACCGGCCCCTTTTTCGTATGTGGGTTCCGGGAGTCAAACTCGGGCCCTCGCGCTTGCAAGGCAGGCGCTTATGCCGCTGAGCCATCTCACCAGCCCCATCTGACATTCTTGTTTCCATCATATGACATGTTGTGTGTGATGCTGGCCATTGTTAAAACAGGACATTACATTTTAAACAAGACTTCAGCAACTGCTTGTCATCAGAATAATGTGATAGAACATTCTCACAGGTATCCTAATAAGAAATTGTTAATTAAATAAACTGTGATGGAATATATATATGTGACCTCCTAGGTTAAATCCTTATTTGGGATTTGCTTATGACTACAGGTCACTACCACCAATTTGGATATATTACAACAAAATGCTGCTGCTGACACAAATATTAACTCTAAATGATGAAAACAATTTCAGCTGGGAGCAGAAGAACATCTGGAGGCCATTAAAACTGGAGAAATTTCCCTCTAACTCTTTATTGCCAAAGTTTGAACCAACCACCCAGAAACTGTGGCCCTCACGCTAACTCAATGTTTATATTTCATTAAAAATGGTTTCAAGGATTTACGTCTTGTTCTACAGGGCCCGGTTCCCATGCTTAGAGCATTTAATCTCGCTGGGCACATCCTGGGGCATAGGGGCAGTCCTCCCCTCTTGGGTTTTAAAAGTGGGGCTTCTTGGAGCCCCAGGTTCCTTTTCCATATTTACAAGCCAAGGAACTGTGGATCATAAAATCTTGAGAAAAATGAGAAGAAGAAAATTAGGACAGGAGCTGGGGCTGTAGCTAAGTGGCAGAGCATGGGCCTATCAGGTATAAGGCATTGGGTTCAATCCCTAGTACCACAAAAAAGAAAGACAGAAAAGAAAAGAAAAAATTAAGACATAGGATCCAATAATGAAAATATCAAAATAAAAATTACTATGCTAGGATTTGCTCTTAAATATCTAATCTACAGTATGTCATGAAAATGACAAATGGAAACTTACATAATGTCAGCTGTGTATTTGTTTCCCCTTCCTGCTATAACAAATCACCATGAACTTAATGGATTAAAGTAACACAGTTATTAACTTTTAGTTCTCTAAGTTAGAGTCCAACGCTGGTCTCAAAAGGCTAAAATCAAGGTGTCTCCAGAACTGCATTCCCTCTTGCAGGTTCTAGGGAAGAATTGGATTCCTTGTTCTTCCCACCTGCTAGAAGCTGCCCATAGTCCTTGGCTTATAGCCTCTTCCTCCATCTTCAAAGCCAGCAAAGCCTCTTCATCTGTGGTCGCATCTCCCTCTAACCACTGCAGGGAAAGCTTCTATTGAAAGACATATGGGATTTGTTTGGGATCACCCTATTAATACAGGCTAATCTCCCTATCTCAAGATCCTTAATAATATCTGCATCGTCCCTTGGAAAGGTAACATAGTGTCTTAGAAAGCTAACATGTTCACAGGTTCTGGAGGTTGGGACAGGAATATCTTTGGGGAAACATATTCTGCCTATCAAAAGATATCTCTAGCACTACTCTGGGAGACTAAGGAGGGTCACAGGTTTGAGTTGCATGGCTAACTTAGCAAGACCCTGTCTCAAAATAAAATATTTTTAAAATACCTGGAGATGTAGCTCAGTGAAAAGGCATTGGGCTTTATCCTCAGTACTGTGAAAGAAAGATAGGAAGAAGGGGGGGGGAGAACAGCAAGGGGGGGAGGAAAGGAGGGAGGGAAAGCAGAATCTATTTCCAGAATCCAATTAGTAAAAAGGTTTGAAACTCAAAAGTTCATTAATAACTTCTCTCTTTATCATTCCTTTTAGCACCAAATTTTGTCTTAGAGAATACGAGAGAAGTTTTCAATACAATAAAGCCTTAAATACAGAAGAAGCATTCCACGAAAGTCTCAAATCCAGAACGAACCTCTTGGCTGAAAGATTTCTGGTTTCTAAAGTGATTATTTCAATTTTACTGGTAAAAGTGACACCTATCCAGCATAATGAATCCACCCAGCTCCATGTATTTCTACTAGACATGAAATAGCGGCTCTTTGGAAACAGCAAAATGTCCAAGGAAAGCATAAGCTGTCATCTTCCAGAACGCATGGAAGAGCGGACGTGGCTGGTGGTTGGCAGAAGCTTCGCTATGCGGCCCTCACCTTGAACTCACTATGGTATGTGCAGATGAGCGAGGGCGGAGGGCCACGCGTGGGGGCAGGAGCCACCAGCGCTAGTCTCTTTCTCAGGACGAGAGTTCCCACCTGTGCCTGGCAAGTCCCCAGCTGAAACCATGGCTTCCTTTAGGCAAGTACCTGCTGCTGCTTTCCAAGACACCACAGTTCTCGCTGCTCCTCAACAAAGGACATTTCTTCTGCTCTGGGAAGCACAAATTTGCTTGTGTTTTTTTTTTTTTGTTTGTTTGTTTGTTTTTTTCCCACAACCAGGAGCCAAGCTCAAGTTATCGTCTGGATCCTGGTTCAAAATGAGCTACCTAATATTCGTAAGTGTCCATAAGCGGCTGGGTGGTCGCTTTCTGCCTTTTGGGATGTGATTCCTCCTTGCTTCCTTGAGCCCTGACCCATGTTCCCTCTTTAAGCCCAGGAATCTTTTAGGAGTTGAGTACAGGATTGATGTCTACTGTGAGTGGCACAACACATTTTTTTGCCAGAGGATAACTTAGTAAAGTCACAGTTTATTGAGCATCTATATACTTCAGAGCCTGTGACAAGAGTCATAAGGTCATTGCTATATTTAACTTTACAAAACCCTGTAAGATGGGTCCATTCATCACCCCATTTTCAGATGATGGAAGCAAGACTTAAAGTGACGTTCCCAGCACTTGGGCTGGGGGCAGCTGGGACTGGATGAGTTGAGTGAGTACCCTACTTGGGTACCAAGTGTACAAGGGAGCCCCCCAAAAGCAGTCATCAGGATAAAGAATAAGTTAATGAAATAGTTTTAAAAATCAAAATTAATAAAAATTCCATATCGTGCAAAACATAAAGCTCTGACGTTGTAGTTGCCGAACACAGATGTGCTCACCTGATCCTAATCCCAGCCCTGTTGGAGACTAAGTGTGCCCAGGCTGGGATTTTTTGTCTTTTTGAGACAGGGTTTCACTATGCAGTTTGGGCTGGCCTTGAACTCACTTTGTAGCTCAGGCTGAACTCGCAGTGATCCTCCTGCCTCAGCCTCCCGAGGGCTGGGATGACACGCATGCACCACCACACCAGGCACCTGGTTGGGATTTAAACCCAAGACAGTCAGAGGCCAAAGCCCATGCTCTTACCTGCTCGCTGTGGAGCTCATCTGCCTCCTTTGCAGCGGGCAGCTGGGACGTGCTTAAATTGGTCTTCACAAATGATGAGCAACGACCACATTCTCTCGCGCCTCTCCTTACCCTTGTGAAGGTCCCACGCCAGCTAACTTGAGAGGGATGTCTGTGATGGCAAGGAATCACATGATGTGGCCTCTGATCCTTGTCATCAGGCAAAGAAACTCTCCAGAGAGTAAGTCCTAGTTAGGGCACGGGCCCCTCCCTGAGCAAATCAGCAGTGATGGTCCGTGCGTAGGTTTGATTCGGTGAAAATGCCATACTCAGTTCAAATGGCCTAAGAGCTCCTGGCAACTGACCTGTTCCTGAACAATTTAGTGACCTCTTCCCTTCATGCCTACCCCACTTCTGCAGGTGGCACTCTGCATCCAAGGCCTTCACTTCTAAAATAGAAATTCCTTTCCCCCAAATCCATTGGAAAGCCAGCCTCCTCCTTCACTCCTCCTCCCTGCATTTTTTGTTTTTCTTCCTAGTACTGGGATTGAACCCAAGGCCTTTGCACTGAGGCTACAGCCCCAGCCACTTTTCTTCCTTTCTCTCTTTCTCTCTTTCTTTCTCTCTTTCTTCTTCCTTTCTTTCTTTCTCTCTTCTTCCCTTCTTTCTTTCTTTCTTTCTTTCTTTCTTTCTTTCTTTCCTCCTTTTCTCCTTTCTTCCTTTCTTCCTTTCAATACAGGGTCTTGCTAAGTTGCTAAATTGCCTAGGCTGGGCTTGAATTTGTAATCCCACTGCCTCAGCCTCCCAGAGTGCTGGGAGTACAGGTGCGCACCACCACACCCAGCTGCCTTCTGCCATTGAAGCAGCAGCCTCACAATGCCCACAGCGCCCACCAGCCCAGCCCTGATCACGGCCTCACCTGTTCAGGACACAGAAGGAGCACCCATGACCATCAATGGGACAAAGATGGTGCCTTCCTGCCAGGGATGGTATCTGTGAACACACCCCATAAAAATGTCTTCCTTCTGTCTCAGCCAAATCTGAACTTCAGGTCGGACTGACTCTTGCAACATGTCCTTGTATACCTTGTGAAAGTCAGGCTTTCACTCCAGTTTCCTGGCTTTAAAAAATTCTCGGGCCGGTGAGACGGCTCAGCGGCTTAAGCGCCTGCCTTGCAAGCGCGAAGGCCCGAGTTCGACTCCCGGAACCCACATACGAAAAAGGGGCCGGTGATATCGCTCAGCGGCACAGGTGCCTGTTGGCGCGTGAGGTCCTGAGGTCGTCCCCCCGGTACCCACAAAAAAAAAAAAAAAATTCTCTGAAGGCCATCATGGAATGGAACGGGACACTTAGCTCTGATGAGGAGCTGTCCTATTGCCAGGGATTACAGCCGGATCTCTGTGCCCTCTGAGCACTGCCCTGGCTCAGGCTACCTGCTCCACCATGCTGTCAGCTAACTGCGTAAAACCACCAGGGAAACTTGCTTTCCACAGAAGGCACCTTGGTTAAGAAGAGGAATTTTTTCCTCAGTGTCAGAAATTCAGCACTGGGGAGGATTGTTGTGGGTGGCCATGTAATCATTATCCAGTCTCAGTGGCTCTGCACTGGCCTCATCTAGCAAACTTTCAAAAGCTACCCGTGCCCAGGGCGGATCACAATTTTATTGGTCCTCACTGGGTCCTGAGCATGGTTCTGTGTGAATGTTTCCCTGGTGAGTCTAATGCCAGCCAAGGTTGGGAGCCACCAAACTAAAGGATTGGTTTTTTTTGTCTTCTCACTTTTTTTGGTACTTTTATTAGTGCATGTTTGCAATACACAACCATTACATTCACTGTATGGGATTGGTACATGTACATAGCACATTTCAATTCCCTTCTTTTTCCCCTTCCCTCTACCCCATTTTATTTTTCCAACATGAGATTCATCTATTTATCTTATAAGACCTTATAAAGTTAATTATCGTATATACAGATTGAAAAGCAGACTAATAGGCAAAACAACATAAAATATGTAAGACAATTGTACTAGATTAAGGCACATTTTGAGATACATTGTCTGCACTGGATTACAATACATTTTTTTCCTCTTTTTTTTTCCTATTATCTGTCTTTTATTTCTCTCTATATATATATTTATATTTCTTTCTATATATATTTAATTATTCATGTAAGAGAAAACATTTTCTTTCTTTTTTTTTTTTTTTGGTGGGTACCGGGGGTCGACCTCAGGACCTCGCCCACCAGCAAGCGCCCATGCCACTGAGCAATATCACTGGCCCTTTATTCGTATGTGGATTCCGGGAGTCGAACTCGGGCCCTCAAGCTTGCCAGGCAGGCACTTATGCCGCTGAGCCATCTCACCGGCCCCAGAGAAAACATTTTCTTAAGTGAAATAATTTTCTGGAAGTTTGATTGGGTTCAACCATGTGTCTGCCCATGGGATGACCTGACAAATTCTTGAGTTTCACCTTTAATTCTTCAACTTGATGAAGAAATACTATTAGGAAAACTGTAACAGTTCATAAACCTTTGAAAGGAAATCATGAATGCATCCAAGACAGACTCTTCTAGTGGTGTTCAGATGATCCAAAAGTCATAGCCTTAATTGGCATTGCTACGGTCGCAGTCAGAGAGGCTAAAGGGGCAGTGATCGGCTTTGCAGTGGGAACTGGAACAAAGGTGGAGAAAGATTCTCCTTGGTGGACATGGCCTGGTGTCAGAGGACAAGGCAGTGTGGACAAGCAGCAGTGTGTGTATAGTTTTGGGGTCACACAGACCCAGGGCTAAATTTGAGTTCTGTCACATGTTAATGTATGCCAGAACTTTTCTGGATCCCAGTGCTTCCATCTTGGAATTTGGGGAGGTGGGCTCTAAGCCAGCCTTGCTGCTCACTACAAGCACAGCTTCATGAAAGACGTGGCTTTGCAGAGCCACGATGTCACCATTTCAGTATTTCCAGGCCCATTCCACACTCTGAAACTCTCTGAAGAAGATCTTTCCCTTCACTTAGACTTTCTGACATTCAAATGGAGAGAAGATCTTTTGCGGAAGAGAAGGGGCACAAGAGATGGAGGGAAAGGGGAGGGCGGAGAAAAGGACAAAGGAGGAATTGAGATGTGTTAGACACCTGTACCAAACCCCACAATAAATGTATCATTACATACTGCAGACATGTACTAATAAAATGAAAATTTAAAAAGAAGAAAAAATTAAGTGCATAAAAAGGAAATATCCTGCTGTGATTTTTAAAAGAATGTAATTTACAGAGTGCCTCGTGCGTGTATGTACGTTGTAAGACTTAAAGTTCATTGCCACCGTGGGAAGTAGATACTCATATTCCCATTCACAGTGAAGAACATATTCAAAGGAAATAATTTATCCAAAGTCACGCAGTTGCCGGTTGGCCCAATTGAAATATGAACACAGCTTGATTATAAAAACTTTATTCTCAAGGTGCCTCATTCCAAAGTCCTGCTGGTTAGAACAGGACTGGCAATTAAAAGGTAAACTACTCAACTGAAGATCCAGTCAGGTTTTTTTATTTTCCTCTTTTTTTCTGTTTTCCAAATTTTTCATGGTTTGGGCTCACTAACCCCCTACCAGAGATTTTGCAGAAACGGAAAAATCCTAAACTTGTACTGGTTTTCTAGAGATGTCCAAGTAAACCACATCAACATAACTTACTACACACAAAGGAAATACATCCTCAACTCATCCTTTTTAGCTGGACCTCCAAAATACCAAGATTACTCCAACGTCCCTCAAAGGAAGAGAGTCATGAATGGAAGGAGATGGCATTCAACGCATTACAACAAAATAATGCCTTTCTCAAGGCTGTGAGGTAAATGACCACGTAATCATGCAGGCCCTGTTTGGAAGAGGTCATTCTAAGGGCACATTAGCTTTAGTTTCACCATCTGCAGGCGAGGAGTCCCCTATTCTGGTCCCTCTCTAGCTCAATGGTGTTTTAAAATGGGATGTGCAGTTCTCATTTTAATGGCTCCAGATACATTTGTAGTTTAAATGAAAATAATGATTAACGTCAAATGTAGCATCATTTTCTGGGATTGGTATTGTACGTGAAGGATTTCCCTTTTTACCCTGGAAGCTGACAATTCTCGATTCCAATTATTTATATCCATCACAGAAAGATCTTCAGAGCTAGAAAGACACAGAGCTCCTTGGGTTTTCAAAAATGAGGTAACTGAATTGTGAGAGACTGCGCACCCGGGGTAAACTCTAGAGACACAAGGTTCTTGTCCACGGGAAGCAGCAATGCCTACCCGGCCTGCGTTTACTGAACAGCTCTTCTGCCCAGAGAGCTAGAAGCAAAAGGCACACTGTCCTCCCCAGGGAACGTTGCACATGTCGGGGAGTTCATATGTAGTTAACGCAGGATAGTATCTGATAAAATGAAACCATTGTCAGAGGCAAGAAGTGTGATCCCAATGCATTCAACGTTGTTAACACTCCATATAACAAGTTTAGTCACTTCATCTATCAGTGTGAGGCTCCCGTTACCCAGCCAGCCAGGCTCTGCTAAATCAAGGGCCTGTCAGTTCAGTCAAGAATTCTGTGGAGGGGCTCAGAATTATACAGTAGAAAGAAACTACCAAAGATCCCCAGTTCTATCCAGACTTTATTGTTTTAGGTCAGAAGCATCATAAAACTTTACTGTGATACAGTACATTTCATAAAGAACGTGTGCGTGTGTGCGTGCGTGCGTGCGTGTGTGTGTCTATCTTTCTGTCTGTGTTTGAACAGAAAAGAGAATAATGTTCCTGGGAATAGAAGTACAAAAGAGCTGAGTTAATCCTAGGATTAAAAATGATCAATCCAACATACTATTTTTCAAACTAACTACACCTTCTAAAATAATTTCTGGGTCCTGGCTTTGAAACTTCGGATGATTATTCCTTGCAAATATTTAAATGCAAATGATTTCTTGTTTTTAGTCATGGTGTGAGGAAGAATCCTGTCCAAATGACTTCAAGGAGAATCTGGATGGAGTTACAAAAAGAGAGGGAACACTCCTCTACCCTTAAGGCTCTCAAATTTTTGTCTTTGTCTTCTTTTTAAAGCCACCACATCTTTTTCAAATTAAATGATACAATACACTCAATAAATTAATTTTAAAAATAGAGAGGCTGATCTAGGTAAAGCAGGGGGAATGGCTCTGCTTCCCCCTTACCCTCCATGTTCTGATCCCTACAATACCTCTCAACCCCTCTGAGCTCTTGAACTACAGTTTAGAAAAGCCTAGTCATTGCTCACTACAGGCGATGGAACTAATGGAGCCCAATAGCACTGCCAAGGTTTGGACAGTAAGTGTCCCCCAAACTCCATGTGGTAAAGCCTGGGTCCCCATCATGGTGCTAGTGAGAGGTGGCAAAAACTTGAAGAGGACTTGTAGGAGATTTCTTAGTTATTGGAAGGTCTCCTCAGAGGGGATTGTGGAACCTCTTTCTCTCTTTTGCTTCCTGGCCATGAAACAAGTGATTTTGTTCCATCACTTACTCCCACCATGATGTGCTGCTCTGACTCAGGTCCAAAGCAAAGACAACAACCAATCATGCATTAAAACCATGAGCCCAAACAAACCTTTCCTTTTTATAAGTTGATTATCTCAGACTTTTGTTACAGTGACAGAAAACTGACCAATAATACAAGTACCAACTTGTTAATCGGAGCCATGCCAAAAATATAGAATGAGGTTTTTACAAAATCTTATTTAAAATTGGGAATAATCAAAGACTAGAGGAGTTTTTGCAATGTTGGAAATGTTCTATTTCTCTACTACTCAGCATTAGTCATTACCCATGTGGCCTATTGAGCCCTTGGAATGTTGCTAATAGGACTGGAAATGAACTGTGAATTTTACATAATTTAATTCATTTGAATGGAACTTTAAATAGCTGCATAAGGCCATTGACTACTGTATTGGATGGTGACTTCTGGAGCATTTATCTTCTGTAAGTAAAAATACAAATATGGAGTCTGCAGAAATAGATGTAGTTAGCTTTCTGTTACCATCAAAAAATACCTGAAATAATCAACTTGAAGAGAGGAAAGGTATATTTGAGATCATGGTTTTGGAAGTTTCAGTCCAGGGTCCATTGGCCCTGTTGCTTTTTGGGCTGGGATGCATTAGTAAATTCTGGAGGGAATTTGTGGAGCAAAGCTGCAAACTGCTCACTTCATGTGGCCCACCTCCATCTATAAGTGTCCTTGTAACATGTTGGGCCCATGATCCAAGATAACCTTCCACCCTAAGATCCTTGACAGAATTCCATCTGGAAAGTCATTTTGCCATGTAAAGTCATTTTGCTATTCAGACATTGGGATGTGTGCATCTTTGGAGGACCATTATCCCACCTACCACAACTCTGGTGTGACTTAACGAAGTAAGGCATTGCCTTTCAGTAGATTCATTAAAACTCCACTTCTAGAAGGTAGCCCCAGTTGTAAGATTTCACCTCAGCTACCATAAGTGAGTTGAGGTTTTTGCAGTGTTCTTTATTCCAACCTGGTAGCTCTCCAACTTTAGCCAGAATCAACCTCACCCCCAGGGTCTTATGAAAACAGATTGATGGACTCAAACCTAGACTTTCTGACTCAGGAAATCTGCAATGGGGCCCAGGGATTTGCATTTCTTGGACAGGTATGACATTTTAAAAATACAACCACAAATTCTTTGACACACCACCCTTCAAAAGGTGGGGATTTATTTTCCTTCTTTGAGTGTGGCCCAGATTTAGCGATTCACACCTAACTATACTCAATAGAAGTAATGACGAGATTTCAAGACAAGTTTCTAAGGGGCATGGTAGTTCTGTGCACCGTTGCTTGACTCATGTGCTTTGGGGACATGCAGCTCTCATATCCATAAGAAAGGAGCCTCCTCCTGCCAAACTTCAGGACAAACTCACTGGCCCTAATGGAGGGCCTCCTTGGAAGCAGAGCTTCCAGCTTCAGACCAGCATTCAGACGAAGGCAGCCTGGGTGACATCCTGACTGTAGCCTCCTGAGTTCCCAAGCCACAGTTTCCCACTTACTCTGTCCCCAAATTCCTGACCCATAGAAACTGTGAGAAAAAAGTAAATGTCGATTGCTGTCTAAACCACTAAGTTCGGGAGTAACGTGTTATGCAGCAATAACATCTAATGTGCCAGGAGACACTGGTGCTCCTAGCCTGAGGAACATATTTTGAGAACCACTGCTCTGGACTACTTTCTGTATTAGACGGGTTTTCAGACGCTGGGATAAATTACCCAAGGAGGAAATGGTTTATTTGGTTCATGGTTTCAGAATCAATCCATGGCTGCAAGGCAGGAACATCATAGTGGAATGGGATAGTGGAGGAAAGATACAATGTGTGGCAGCCAGGAAGCGGAGCAGGAGGGAGAGAGGGGTCAGAGACCAGATATATAGTACCCAAGGTCACATCTCCATGACCCACACGGACACCCAGAATTGTGCTTTGCTAACCCCCTAGGTGGCTCTCAAGCCATTCGATTGGCCAGTTAAGCTTGACAGTCACACCTACACGCTGGGGAAGGCCTGGGGCTTCTCCCCGGCTGTGCTACTCTGTGCCAGGGAACCAGAGGGAATGAATGTTCCCAGGCTTAAATGTGCTCCAGATTCATTTTCTGTTTTCTGCAGATGAATTCAGTTACCACCAGTTGCTCTTTCATGGAAGTGTTTTTACTGGGAAGAATAACAACAATACGTCAAACAATAGCTGGACTCCAGAAGCCTGCTTCTGTCTACTCGGTTATAAAAAATGTTCTGCACATGGATGAGGAACCAGACAGGTTTAGGGAGAAGAGGAAATTATTAAAAGACAAGCTCATTGTTCTCCCTCACACTCTATTAAATCTGGAGGCCAACAAGATGAAGAAAGAAAACAAACTCTTGACAAGAGAGGGAAGGATAGCACAGGGGGCCAGGAGAGCAAGAGAGCATCCAGCTGTTGGATAATGAGAAACCGGAGCTTGCCTCACTGTCAGAGAGGCTGATTCCCAAGCCAGCTGCTGCAGAAACGAGTTTACATTAGCTGGGATGTCAGGGCGAACAAAGTGGACACACTTCCCGTCTGATCCTCCCCAGAGATCTGCAGCCTCTTCAGCAAAGATGGCTTTCCAGGGGGTCCACTTTGTTTACTTCCCAATCAGCAGACTGGTGCCAGGAAAGAAAGGATGGGAGAGGATGAAGGAGACAGCGCTCCACGGAGAAAGGGAAGGGTGACATCTTGAGAGAGGGAGGAGTGAGATGCTGGGTGTGCAAGATGGTTTATGTACAGTCTGGGCAGTGCCAAGAAAAGCTGGCCAAGCCCGTGTCTGTGATCCCCATCCTAGCCAATGGGCATTTTGTGGCTTTTCCATTTACTTTATAGAAACTGAAAATATGACATCTGATTCCATTTACGTGAAATTGTTGAATAGGCGAAACTAATCTGGAGAGGCAGCAGAAAAGTGGCTACCTCGGGCCAACACTGGTGGGGGAGGTGACTGCAAAGAGATGTGGAAATTTGAAGGTAATGGAGGTATCTACATTTAATTGAGGTAGTGCTTACATGGGCATATACATTTGTTAAAATTCATTGAACTCTTACATGAGTATCCTTTATGGTACATAAACTACATCTCAGTACTTAACATCTTATGAAAAAATGACCTCTGAGGAAACTTCCGACCAGGTTGTTAATGGTTTGACAAAAATAAGATTTATTTGATCCATGAATGGGGCACATGCCCTAGCACTTGGGGGGCTAAGGCAGGAGAATAGCAAATGTGAGACCAGCCTGAGTTCAAGACCACCCTCAAATATAAGTTGAAATTGTGACTCAAAATAAAAAAGTTTACTGGTAGAAGAGGGATTGGAGTTGTTCACTGCAGCCCCCAAAATGAACTAAAATAATGTATACACAACATAGTAAGTTGATTTCTACTCCATGTATTTATTTATGAGCAATCTTGCATCGCTTTGCTCTGTGCTGAATCTTTTTCGAAACTGCAGTCTGAGTTGTTTTTCCTGCTGTCTTGGGAATTTCTCTGAAGTGTAGCCCTCAGCCTGTTAGACACAGAAATTCTGGTTCCATCTGAGTTCCATGGTGAATTATAAAATCTCAAACTTTTGTGGGGGAAAAGTTACCTCACCCTACGAGGGCCCTTTATCAATGAGGGGAAAAAGATTAAAAGGTCAACAGTTTTAACTCTACTGGAAGGGTAAATGGGGCATAGCTGGTATCAGTTAGGACGCTGTAGGTTAGAAGTAATGGAAATTCTAACTCAAAATGGCTTACAAAACAAAAAGGGGTTATCAAATCTTTTAACTAGAAGAGCAAAGAGAAACCGGGTTTAATGTTTGAGTTGATCAGAGCTCCAGCTCCTCTGCAATTCCCTGGCTTAGCCCTCTGTCCCAAGGAAGGACTGTAATTAATCTGGGACCCATATCAACATCTTACCACACCACGCACAAAGGTAACATTTTCTTCCACAAGCACTAGTAGAAGACTTCCAAGCTTGTGTCAGATGGAAACTACTCAAGTCGCATATCTTGTCCTGAGCCAATGGATGGAATTATTCAGACTTATGTTAATAAGGCCCACCTTGGAGCACAGGAAGGGCCAATCCCCCAACCCAAACGTGCTCCAGTCCAGTGAGAGGAAGGTGGGGTGAACGTTTGCCTAGGGGGAGGAAGCGTTCAACGTCACGCTGCTGTCCCTCATCCAAGCAACTAATGTTGATGTAAAGAGCATTTCTTCCTCTAGTAGAAATATTTCTTATTATTTTATAGGTGTTTACTTAAGATGTTTACCCGGAAATCACAGAAATATTTACTCTTGCGATTTAAAAAAAAATATATGACTTAATCAAATGACCTGTGATTCTTTCAGAATTAATTTTCTCTTCTATGTAGCACAGAACAGTGGAGCCCCAATTCCTCAGGTATTTAACAATATGCTTTTTGTGAGTGTGAAATTTGCCCATAAGAATGAACATCTCACTGGGCGTGGTGGTGCACGCCTGTAATCCTAGCACTCGGGAGGATCACCATGACTTTGGGGACAGGTTGGACTACGTAGTAAGTTCAAGGCCAGCTTGAACTGAATAGCGAGACCCTGTCTCAAAAAAAAAAAAGGAATGTCTTGTTAAATTATAAGGTAAAAGCAGTAAAACATAGCTATAGGTAATAAAATTAAACCAGTGGTAAAAATTGTGGCTTAAAGAAACAGATTCACTGATGATAATGTTAGTTGAGGAAATTCCATTAAAATTCAAATTTCTTTATTCCTATTCTAATTCTCTCTCCAGGAAGCAAATATTACCCTTGTGGCAAAATCAAAGAAAACCCACTTTATGCCAGTGGATGGTGTAATGATTAATTTTATGTGTCGACTTGGTTGGGCCATGGCGCCCTGATATGTGGGCCAATATCATTCTGGATGTTTCTGTGAAGGTGATTTTGGGGGTGATTTACATTTAAATAAGTGGACTTTGAGTAAAGTAAATTTTTCTCTACAGTGTACATGGTCATCCAATCAATTAAAGTCCTGAGTACAACAAAAGATTGACCCTCCCCTAAGTAAGAAAGAATTCCCCAGCAGACAGACTTCATCTGCAACATCAGCTCTTTCTGGTTTGCCAGCTGACCTCCCTATCTGATTCTGGACTTGTCAAGCCTCCACAATTTTGTGAGCCAATTAAGTAAACTCAATCTGCCTCAGTGTGTCTCTCTGTCTATCAGTCCCACTGTATCTCATTCCCTGTAGACTACTACAAACGGTGATTCACTTGAGTCTCCGTTAGAAGTGAAATTACATTTGTGCTAAGAATAGATTGTTTTTGTTCTTATTGCTTCATAACAAGCTACGCCACCATTTATGACATAAGACTACAATTCTATTATTATCTGTCATGGTTCTTTAGCTGGGGCTGGGCTCAGCTGGCTGGCTTTTTCATCAGTCTTCCTGGAAACCACCTGGATGTCTGCATTTGACTGTACAGTCTGCTGGTGATGGGTTCTGTTGCCATGCTAGGATAGTTGGACTTCTCTCTCCATGTGGTTTTGGGGTCACTTCATTCCATGTGATCTCCCCAAGGATCCTTTCAGCAGTTTTTACACATGATCTTGCAGAGTACTCAGAGTTCTTACATAGAAGCTCAGGGTATCCACAAACACAAAACAGTAGCTGCAAGGCCTTCTTAAAGCTAAAGCCCAGAATTGGGACAATGTAAATTCCATAAGTTTATTGGTTCAAACAAATCAGGATCAGCCTAGAAGAAAGGAACCGCCCAAGAGCCTGAATACAGGAATGCCTGGTATACTCAGGGCCCTGACCTTGTTTTATCGACACCATAACCCAGTGTGCCATTATGTAAATGTGTCCTTAGCTGTCTGTCACCACAGAAGAGAAATTGATGTTCAGTGATTTAAAAACCATGACATATAGTGGCCAATGGAAACCCAGTGTGATGAGATGGATTTCCTCTCTGGCCCACAGACAGTCTTGGGAAATGCTCGTGACATTTTATCTCTCTATTTTCTCATTAGCCCTCATTAATTTCTATCCCTCTGTACTTATAACTTTACTTTCCTTGCCTACATTAATCCAGTGACTCTTGATTGATTATAACCAGATCCTCACTAAAAATGGAAAACGGAGGATTAAAATAAGTAATCTGATCTTTAAACAAGCCATTTCCTATGTTGGGTATTAATGCCTTCATTGTATCACTCCAGTAATTAGGTGAGATCTGGAGCACTGCATAGTTTATCCTAAGATACCTTTACTCTCTCTTGGCTTCAGTGCTTGGGCTAACCTGCCTGGTGTTGTCAGTGGAACCCACATACTTCATAATTCCCAGGTACACAGAACACTTTGAGCCACTGTGAAGGTCCTAAGGAGTCCTTGAGAAGAACATCTGGGAGCTGCTGATGGTCAAGCTAGCACAGGACAGAAGGGCTGGGGAGTGCACAGTGTGGGAGAGTCCAGGCCAGGCTGTGGGATTGCTGGGGGCCCAGACCCTCTGGGCATTTTGGGTGGCAGAGCAAGAAATGTGCTCAACCATAGTCTCCTCCAGGACTCCATACTAACCCCTGCCTCAGACCTGGCTACTTGGATAGAACTCTTGAGAGCTCAGGAGGGAAAGCCAAGCCTTGAGGAATACACTAAAGTAGTACCCCATTGAATTAGTCAGCTTTCCCATTACTGAGACACAATACCCTACACCCACAACGTAAAGCAGGAGAGGTTTAGTTTTGGCTCACAGTTTCAGTGGATTCAGTCCTTGGTTGACTAGCTCCAAGGCAGAAACAGCATGGCAGAGGAGCATAGCAGAGGAAAGCTGCTCACCACATGGCAGTCGGAAAGTAGAGGGGGGGGGAGAGGGGTGGAGCTTGGACAGGACTAAGTCACGCCTCCAGTGAACTGCCTCTTCCCATCATGCCAAACCTCTGAGTAGCAGTCAGCTATGAACTCATAAATAGACTATTCCACTGATTGTAGAGTGCCCCCATGATCTAATCACCTTCCAAAAGCCCCTGTCTGAACGTGAGACATTGGGGGGACATTTTAGATCAAAATCATGCCATCCATTATCCACGGTGTTATATTCCAAGACCCTAGTGCATGCCTGAAACCAGGGATAGTACCAAACCTGATCTTTTCTGATGTCATAGGTTGCTGTCCATTACAATACATTTTCTGTTCATGTCTTCTTCCACCCACAAGTGTATGCCTTTTGCATCTTAACCACACAATTATCAAGCACCGTGAGTGTAACTTTTCCAGTTTGAGGTATGAGAGCAAAACTAGCATGATTGCCTTTTTCTTACACAATTAAATGGGTAGAAGATTTAGTCTTACTGTAGAGCTTAGCAATATCGGCATGAAAGGATTTCTTCATTGAGCTCTCACCTTTTCCCTTAAAGGAAGCACTGTTTGCTTCCTCTATGGTGTATCCGAGTTGCCACCATCAGTAATCTTGCATTTTAGGACCATTATAAAGTAAACTAAGGTTTATGTAGACCCAAGCACCATTCATATTGTAAGCAAGTCAGCTCTCAAGTGAAGAACGGGCAGGGAGTATATACAGAGTGTGTACATTGGACAAAAGCATGCCTCACTCCTCTGGGCTGGATGGGGCAGAAGAGCTCAAGATCTCAGTATGCTACATAGAACAGCATGCAATTTAAAACTTATGGGTCATTTATTTTTGGAATTTTCCACTTAATATTTTCAGTTGATTGTGGAAGACTGACGCTGCAGAAAACAAAACTGTGGCTAAGAAGGAACTAGCATACATTTCAAATTTATTCTATGGTTCCCAGCAGAAAGAAAGTCTGAGCCTCACTCTCACAGCCAGTTTAAGAAGCAATGCTCTTCCAGGACACACAGTGAACATGTCGTCAGGAGAGAGGCACCAGCTCCTAGCTCACACATGATTCATCGCATAGGCATACATAAGTGTTGAGCACTCACGTCGCTCTGTGGAGAGAAGGGGAGAAGCTGCAAAGAGAAATCAAGCCAGCCCCTTCTCTGAGAAGTTTTCAGCATGTGCTGCCAGGGTCAAACCTGGCTCCAGGTCACAGAAGAGGCCCAATGTGCTAAAAGGTCATGCTGGGGTGAAGCCTAGAAGGTGATACTGAAACAAGGGAGAGTTGGTGCTGTGGTCTCAAAATTTGTGCCCCCTAAATTCGTGTTGAAACCGAATACCCAGTGAGATAGTACTTCATATGAATGGGATCAGTATCCTTCATGAAAAGTCCTTTCCCCTTCCACCACGTGAGGACACAGCCAGAAGGGACCATCCATGATCACAGAGATGGTCCCTCACAAAACACTGATCTGCCAACACCTTGATCTTGGACTTCCTAGCTTTCAAAAGGATGTTTATAAGCTACCCAATTTATGGCAGTTTGTTACAGTAGCCCTAATGGGCTAAGATAGTTGGCAAGATCAAACGTTCTGGACAAAGATCTGAAAAGATTAGAGCCATGCTGTAGGGCTTGAGTAAGGTAGATTAGTACTGTGCCTTACATTTGTCCAGTCTTCCACCTTCCTGTCTCACCTGACCCTCCCAGCATCCCTCAGTTGTGGACATTGTTATTGACATCCTACTGATGAAGACTCAGACCCAGAGAAGTTAAGTGACCAGCCTTGGGTCACACAGCCAGTTCAAGGCAAGACTGTACCTTGAAATAGCAGTTCAGGTTTCAGATAGCTTGAAACAGGGGGAAACTGGGAGGGATAATGCAGCATGAATCTTCTCACCCAGAACAGGCTCCAAAAAACAGAAGCACTCTGAAAGGGTCCATCCTGAAGGTGAAAGCAGCCCCTCAGCTACTTGCCCAAGAGTGACCAACATCTTTTCCACTCACCAAGAAGCATTTGGTCATTCCCCTCCCCAGCAAGCAGTACCTGCTCACATGAGCACCCTGCAAAGAAAATACAGACATCTTACCACAGTACACCCTCCAGAAGCTTTCCCTGAACGTGGCACCAAGGCAACCAAACAGAGGTCACACAGTAGGATAAAGGTGGAGGACTAGCCACAAAGGACCACTCACTTACTGTGTGGCAGACACTGCCCTGAGCATTCAAGTGGGAAGCCTCCTTGATTCCTCCAGGAGCCCTACAAGGTAAATATCAATCCTGGATGTTTAATCTTGATTTCAACTTGACTGGATTAAGAGACACCTAGAAGTGATTGAATAATGAGGACACTAACTTCATCATTTGGGTAACACACTGATGAGCTCATAGTTGAATGGAATATTAGGAGGTGGGGCCTAGTTGGAGGAAGTGGGTCACAAGAAAAGAGACTTTAAAGGGTGTACATTTTCTCTGGAGCTCTTCCCCTTTCTCTCTCTTTCTTCTTCCTGGGTCCCAGGATGTGAGTAGCTTTCCTCCATCATGCTCTTCTACCACAATGTTTCTGCCTTGCCACAGGCCTAAAGCAATGGATCAGTCAAGCATGGACTTAAGCCTCTGAAACCATAAGCCAAAATAAATCCTTCCTTTTCTGAATTGTTTTTCTCGGGTATTTAGTCACACTGACAAAGAATTGCCTCACACAATTAATATTCCTTTCAAAGACAATGAAACAGACCCAGACAAGGTGCCAGGAGCTACCTAAAGAGAGAGATGAAAGCTGTGAACCAGGTGCCTGACACCCACTCCTGAGCTATAACCTCCATGCTGTGATTTCCCCCAAAGATACCCAGGCATCATGTCCCTCATGGTAACTGCAACACTGAGCAAGGGACAAGTATGTGGACTCATAGGACACAAGCTCTTTGAAGGCAGGAATTTCCATCTCTTTTGCTTACTAATGTTGCCCAAGCTTCTAGAACACTGTCAGGCATATGGTGGACTTATAATAATAAATATTTATTGAACAAAGTAGAGAAGAAAAAGCCACCATGGGACCCAGATATTTAACTGGTCAAGCAACTTGCTCCTACACATTGGTTTTTGTTTTACTCAGTTCTCTATCACTGTGGCAAAAATACCCTAAATAATCAACTTATAAGGAAAGTTTATCCTATGGTATTGTATGTTTGAAGTATTTAACTTTGTTTTTGATTTTCACAGAGGCTAAGAGTTTGCCTTGAGTCTCAGAGAAGACTTTGGACTTGGACTTTTCAGCAATGCTGGAACTGTTAAAGTTTTGGTGACTCTTAGAGATGGATGAAATGCATTTTGCATAATGAGATGCACACGAGTCTTTTGGAGGCAGGGGGATCTAAAATGTCACCCAAAGTTTTTATGTGTGTGGAAGATGACTGGATCATGGGAACACAACTCATCAATGGATTCAACGATTGATGAGTTCAGTAGCTGTGAGGAGATGGGGCTTGCTTTGAGGTGGGTCACCAAAGGGCATATACTTGTCCCAGCCTCCCTTCTCTGTCTGCCTCCTAGATGCTATGGGCTGTGCACCTTTTCCTTCACCATGCCCCTCTGCTACCCTGTTTCTGCCTGGGAGACATCCAACCATAGACTGAATCCACTGAAACTGTGAGCCAAAATAAACCCATTTCCTCCTTTAAGTTGTGGGTGTCAGGTAGGGTATTTTATCCCAGCAATGAGGAAGTGACTAGACAAGGAAGGAAGCTTTTTTGGGGCTCAGTTTTGGAGGTTTTAGCCCAAAGTCAGTTGGCTTGCTGATTTGGGGCCTTTGGTGAAGCAGCACACCATGGTGGGAGCAGGTACCAGAAGAAGGTTCTCATCTCATGGTGGCCAGGAAATGAAAAAGGAAGAAGGGCTTGGGTCTCAATAGCTCCTTAAATGGCTTACTCCCTTGATTTAACTTCCCTCTATTAGCCTGTATCTCTTACATATTCCACCACCTTTCAATAGCTCTGTGGGCTGGCAACCCAGCCTTCAGCACGTGGACTTTTGGGAGTCACTAATCCAAACCATTTGTATTAGTCACAGAGACACAATATTCAACACTCACAACTTAAACTAATAGAGGTTTGGTTTGGCTCACAGTTTCAGGTTTTCAGTCCATGGTCAGCAGGATCCAAGGAGAACTCATGGTAGAAGGGCATGGTGAACCAAGCTGCTTAGTACATGACAGCTGGGCAGCAGAGCAGGCGAAATGTAACAAAGAAGAAAGGGGCCAAGGACTATACATAGTACCCAATTTCATGCCCCTGTGACCCATCCAGAGACACCCAAAAGTGTGCTTTACTAATCTACTGGGTGTTTCTTAATTCAATCAAATTCACACATTAAGATTAACGGTCACATCAGAGCAGCCTCACAATTTGAAATTCAGATTTTTTTCCTCTAGGTCTATTAGTAGAGTCTCACAATATAATTTTAAATATAATGTAACTGGCTAATGAGCCCCACCACCAGTCTATTTCACACAGAAAGTAAGGGAAGAAGGTGACATATTTATTGGTCTTAGAAAGCAACTGGCCTCTCAGGGACCTGGCCCAGCTGGCTGAACTCCATCTCCTTCCCTCAAGCAGCTGCACAGCTCAGCCCGGTCACTGCGTTTAACCTCTAGGAATGCAAGTCCTCCTTTCATGAGACTGAGTATGCGAGCCTCACTTGTGTTATGGTGGGATTTTCCAGTTCACTATGTGTCACAGACCTTAACTTTCCTTTTAAACATTACAACACTCAAGTATTGCATGTACTTAGGACAAAACCCAGTAGCTCTTAGATGCTCTTGGGGGCTCTGCCAAGCGGCCCATGGGTTGGCTCTGGCCTCACCTGTTTAGATATGTTCCAGGGATGAGGAGCATAGACTTAGCCTGAAGTAATAAATACCTTCAAGCAGTGGAGAGTTTCTTCTCCCTTCGTGTTTTATTAGATTTGCACAATCTGTCAAGTGAGTTTGTTTTGCCCTTCAGATAAAGGAGGAATCAAAAGATTTTTTTCTGGCTGTAAATTCCCGGAATTTTTTTCAGGCTTCTAAGCAAGCAAAGTTAACACTGCTCATCTTTTCTGGTGCTGCCAGGAGGCTTTAATGAATAACAGGATCACAGACTGATGGTACATAGGGCCCCAGATATCACCTAACACAGGGGTTTTCAAATAATTTAGGTAGTGGGACCCTGCGGAATTAGGGTCCCAATTAACTCCCAATATGAGTTTACCTTAAAGTCCAAAATATTATCATATATTTTAGTATGACACCATATAGTTGGAACAGTATAGCATAGTATAGTATAGTTATATTAATTATAATATAGAGCAACATACTACAGTATATCATATTGTATGACAACAACTGTGGACAAAGTCAGGTGGTGGCTGGTCTCTTCCCCTCCCTTCTGGCCCTGGGCCCAGGCTCTCTGAGGTATCCTGGGCTGCAACCAGCACAATTCTGGAAACACTGGTCTCACTCACTCCTTCACTTCAGTGTCATAATCAAAGGACCAGGGAGGTAAAGGGACCCATTCAATATCACACCCAGGGACTGATCAAGCTGAGCCAGTGCTGCATCTCATAACTCGGGGCTCCCGTGCTTTCTGTGGTCCATTGCTAGCTCAAACCTGCTTTTCAGAACAGCAGAGAGGCTCAGCTGCCAGGGGCAAGTGCTTGGGAGGAATGTGCCTCGCCCAATCCAGAGAGCTCTGGGCAGGTATAGGGCAGGTGGCTGCATGCTGATCACACCTGCGTTCTGACTAAATGCGTAGCTCAGGACAGAGACAGCTCTAATACAAGCTCTGAACTCCAGGACAGAGCGCCCCCTTCCCTGCCCTGATTTAGATGTAAAGACAGAACAAATAACATAGTTCTCACTGGCCTTGACCGCCCATCTCTTAAGGAAACTTTATCTTCTAAATGTGCTCGTTAGTGGTACCAAAAAGCAAACAAATACCCAAAAACACCAAATCCCAAAATGAACAAAAAAGGGAATGAGGGGGAGGGGCTGTAAGAGAGGGTAATAGAGGGGATGGATATGATCAAAATATGTCACATGCGTGTATGGAAATGCAGCAAGGAGACCCAGTATTTTATTACACATACACTACGCCATTCTGCTTCAGTATTATTCATGGAGAACAGATTAGAGACACACCTTACAAAAATAACACCCTAGAAGTCAAGGTGGAGTAGGCCGAGCTTGGACAGACCCAGAGGCCCGTGAACTATCCCTCACCAGGTGGAACCTCAGCCAGGAAGAAGGGCGTGGGATTGGTGCTCTGGAGGCTCCCTTCCGGCTTCAGCCTAACAGTAAGAGGAAGGGAACCCAGAAGTCCTTGGCCCAGAGGAGGTGGCCTTTGCCCTGTTTCTTCCTGAGAAGCAAGGAAAGAAGTGGGACCTGATAAGCTCCACAGGCCTTCCAGCTCCACAGGCTCCTGGAAGAATGAATGCTTTGGCTAATTCAAAACACTACCAAAATGCTGTTCATCTCTAAGACCCTGCTTTAGGAGTCCTTTATTTTCTTTGCCTTCTCAGTTACTTTTCTCCTTAGAAGTGTTGACCATATATACCACGCGCAGCTGGAGCCTAGCATTTGTCCCCTGTTCCAAGTCTGCTTTGTCTCAGCTGATAGCCCAGTGCCAGGGACTAAAATGGGAAGCTCGCTTGCTCGTCACACCTCCCCTCTGTCCTGCACTCTCCGCCTCCCTGCAGCTCCCTCCCCTCCTTCCCTGCACCATCATCCTCCACTGTCTTCCTCCACCCTCTCCCTCAGGCACCTCTCCCCAAGCTCAGCGGAAGGTCACATGGAGTCTTTGGCTGGAACACGCAGTGGTGCTCAGAAATCCTAAACACTGTGGGCTTTGCAGTGCCTGCCAGGGAGAACAAGGAGTCCTGTCTCAGGCCAGGCTCTGAGCAGGCAAGATGGGAGAAGCCTTATTAGGTCATCCAGCCCCGAGAATAAAACTCCCCATCTGGCCATCTCAATTCCTGTTAGCTCCTAAATCCCCCGTCCACCCCTTGCAGGAATCTGGCCTCCTCCTAAGCCAGTCAACACTTCCCTAGCTGTATCTCCTGCCCCTCCAAACCTGGATAGGAAGCCTGGGCACAACTTTTCCCTCAGAGCTAATCTATGTATTCCCATCCTCCTGCTCTCTTTGCACCTCACTTTTCCCTATGTTTCCTTCTTGGAGAGGTCTATTGTTTGCCCCTTGTGCTAAAATACAAACTCTCCGAGTGAGGAATGCATTGTCTGTATTTGAGTCACCTGCATGTCTCAGGTGCAGTGGCCTTAAATATGGATTGAATGAACTTCTTACGCACTAAGATAACCCTCCAGCACGTATTACCTCACCCCGTGTCCCAGGCTTCTTATTCTTCTACAGATACAGCCACTTACATTCACACAGAGAGAAAGAAAGTCCCCCTCGTCTTTTCCCTAGCTAGTCTACCTGGCAGTCTACAGTCTCCCAACCATCTTCTTGGGCACAATGGGCCACTCTGAATCGGCCCTTCACTCATCTTCCTCATGCTATGAGCAGGAGCCTGCAGTTGTCACACCTCACAGAGCTGCTCAGAAAACATCCGCAAGCCATCCAGGAGCAGGAGAGCCCAGCCAGGCCCTGCCTCCTACCTTGGCCACAGATTTCTCCAACAATCACCTCCCTAACACAAATGCTGCTCCTTGGGAGAAATCTTACAGCTCTGCCAAACAAAGGTACAGATGCTTAGGAGAGCTTGGCACAGTTCCTCTCCAGGAGAGGTTGTTCCTTAATTAGGTCAGGGGAATCACTTGGTGAAATGTTAGCCTCTCGTAAGTGCCTGGGGTACGGCCAGCTGCACAACCTGGATCTTCCATTCCTGAGCCCAGCAACCTCCAGTACTGGACTTACCTTTTCAAGATATTAATTTATATTTTCTTATTCCAAAAAAAATCCTCATAGAAAAAATTAAGTGATGAAATTATATTTTAAAAAATCAGATGGGCTGGTGAGACGGCTCAGCGGCTTAAGAGCCTGCCTTGCAAGCGCGAAGGCCCGAGTTCGACTCCCGGAACCCACATACGAAAAAGGGGCCGGTGATATCGCTCAGCGGCACGGGTGCCTGTTGGCGCGTGAGGTCCTGAGGTCGTCCCCCCGGTACCCACAAAAAAAAAAAAAAAAAAAAAAAAAAATCAGAGCATTTAAAGACTCTGCCAGCTCCCTATTTATGGATGTCTGTAGATGTTTTGTAAATTTTCTCCCTCTCTCTGGCATGATCATTGCTATTTTTATTTTCTCCTTTAGGAGAATAGTCTTCAGCCCATTTTTTCCCGCTGAGGTGGTTCACAGCTAACCTGGATTCCTGTGTAAACATGAAAGACTGTTTGGTGGAGGAGCATGAAGCACGGATGACACAAGTCCCTGAGACAGGGCCTGTATGTGGCTTCCCAGATGGCACAGAATAGGTACTGCATCAATGCTGGGGCATGAACACACTTCAGGGCCTGTGCATGTCCAGTGTCAGGGCATGGCTACCTACATAGCTTCAAAGATCACAGAAGACCCCTCCCTCGAATTAGTATTCCTTCTGTACCCTTTAGTTAACCCCTACAGTTCCTTTTTGGGAACTGTATTTCTCAAACCCCAAACTCCGTTTGCAGGTCATAAAACCGACACTGCAGAAAAGTGAAATGACTTTCCGAGCTTTGACAAATGTTCCAATGCATATCCAGAGAAGATCGTTACTGGGGTCGTTATTAGTAAATGCACACCAATCGCTATCACTGCGAATGGGTTTTTCCTAAACACTAAAGGTCAACAGGAAGGAGAGGAACTTTGAGGGCACAGATGATTCAGATAGGAGTGGGCACCCAACCAGAGAAGTAAATATGGAAAAAGAAACAGAAGATGCAAAAAACTAAACTTTATGGTTTTTCTTCTTTGGATTATTCCTGCAGAATGAGCATTCCTGATCTGAAATTTGAAATTCTCCAAAATCTGAAACTTTTTGAGTGCTGTGATAGCACAGCGGAAAATTCCACACCTGACATTCTCTGATGGGACACAGCCAAAATGCAGGTGCACTAAAATATGGTATAAAGTTACCTACAGGCCACATGGAAAGCAGTATATGAAACATAGATGATGTTGGTGTTTATGCTTGAGTTCCCTCCTTAAGGTATCTCATTATCTACACATAAATACTCAAAATTAGGGGAGAAAATTTCTAAGTTTGAAATACTTCTGGCCCCAAGCATTTGGTTAAGGGACTCTCAACCTGTGTTTAAAAGGAATACACCCGAGGAATAGTCCTAATAACGGTGTAATCTTAACATGTAAGATTGCAGAATTAGACCAGGATCATCATCTACAGTGTAGCTTAGACAGAACAAAGATCTGGGCCTATCCCCAGAAATTTCTATTTAACTGGTCTGGTTTATAGCCCAGGCAATGGTTGGGTTTTTGTTGTTGTTTCTTGTTTGTTTTTGCAGAGCTCCCAGCAGATATTAACCTGCAGCTCACAGTCGTTTTCAAAGTCCTTTTTTAGTTCTAAATTCAGACGATATAGTTTAGGAGCTGAGCAGCCTCGTATTGGGCCAATTCACTGCCAAGATGGCACCCACGCACCTGCACACACCAATGGCTTTCATGGTGCACGCAGGTGCACACACAGCACCTGCACACAGCAGGGCCACGCTCACAGGGGCAGGGTGTCTATGCGACATCTCGTCACAACTTCCAATGGCAACACAATCCTCTCGTTGTTCTCTCTCTTCTCCTTCATGTAAGGATTCAACAAAGAAAGGGCAGAGGTAACCCTCAATGGGTAAATTCCTGATTGGTCTTTTGAGAAGAACAGTATTTCCTGCTTACTACCCATGAAGAGCTTGTAGATTTGGTAAAACACTATATATATATATATATATATCGAGAGAGAGAGAGAGAGAGAGAGAGAGAGAGAGAGCATCCATGAGGCTTTTTCTTTTCTCAGACTGTTAAATTCTTAACACTAAAAAGCCATTTTTAGATTAAAAAAAAAGAATTGGAGGAGAGGGGCAAAAGTAAATACAATCATAATTTATCATATTGCCAAATACCATAAGCTTCATTTTGATGCATTAATGGCTAATGAAGAGAACAGATTGTCTTTATCTGAGGCTGGAAACAGAATTATCAGCATAAGCATCATCTACTGGTTTTTCTGATCACCTCTGAGCATGTGCTGCAGCCGAAGTCCACCTGAGCCATAAATGACACATGGAAATACACACGGGGAAGATTAGTCACATTCTCGGGAAAGTCAACCTTCTAAGTATTTGGGAATGTTTTTATCCATCCCCGCAGGCCCTGAAATTCCCAAGAGTTTTCTTAAGTTTATGTGAATTTATAAATTCTCATGTTACCTCGGAAAATGTCCATTTCACAATAATTAGTGTCTTTGCCTGAAGACATGTGCATCTATTGCTATTTTCCCATCCCTTAAGTACAGATCTGTTGGCAAACTACCACTTATGACCTCAAACTCCATCTGATTTTCATCAAATGTACTCTGTAGTGAAAAGAAAATCCAAGGCGAACTTTTACAAGGTCAGCACAGATATATCTTCGCAGGTGTCACACTGTGTATATGAAAAAAATCATAAAGGTGCAATTTCTAGAAAATAACCAGCTTTTATAACTGTTGTGAGTTTTATGGAGGAATGGGTATAAGAAATCAGCTCCTGGGCCATCTCAACATCTCATCAGCTGTAAATAGGAGACCTTGAGCTGTGCAGATGTTTGAAACATCCAAAACAAAGTCACGGTCCAGAAAAAGTGAATAGGGACATGGGCTTTCTGTATACCTAACCATATGGAAAGTGAGTTAATTTTATTCCAATTACATTACAGTCAAATGAGAGGCTGTTTTTGCCAATGTGAAAAGCCAGAACCTCAGTCCAGGCACAACAAAGCTATTGATTTATTACAAACCTTCCAAACTAAAGGGGGAAAGTAATCTAATTCTGGGACCAGAGCCATCCTCTAGTTACTGTCGGGGCAGTAGACAGCTGCCTTCCTGATTTGATGAGCATTGCAGCCTGCCCTGGTGCTTGAAATTTCCATCATTAGGGATCCTCCACTGTGTTCAGATGCCTTAGCTCCCTGGAATCCAAAAACCTTCCCTGAGTATCCCTGGGTGGATACTGCCAGGGATGAAATGCTAACTACTTCACAAGGCATTGATTTTAGAAAACTCTACCCTCTATTGAGTTGAAGCTCTTCCTGTAATTTCTTCTCAGGCATCTACTCTAGAGTGTCAGAGAATACATAGTTCCCTGTTCCCAGGATGGCCCTCAAATTTTAGGAGACAGCTAGCAAGTCTCCTCTAAGCTTTCTCTTTTCAGATGCAAGACTCTGAGTTTCTTCAGTCTATTCTAAATGATGCAATTATTTGAACCATTATTATTTTGAATCACCTTTCTTTGGGCCTGAAGGTTAATATATGAAGTCAAATGCCAGGCCCAGTCCTCTAAAAGTGATCTGTCCCAAAAGGATGGCAGAGCATCTTGCTATGGCTTGGGTGTGGTTTGTCCCCCAAAGGTTCATGTTCTGGAAGGTTTTTTGGTCCCCATGAGAGGTGTATTGAGAGGTGTAGAGCCCGATGGAAGATGAGTGGGTCATAACTGCTCTTGTGAAATATGTAACATGCATCTCACAGAAGGGGATTAGTTTTCACAAGAGAACAAAAGAACAATATTATAAAAGGGTGAACCTGGTCCTTCTCCACTCTCTCTTGTTTTCTCTCCCCCATTTGTGATTCACTAAGGGGCCCCTGCCAGTTGCTATGCCATGTTTTTTGTACTTTCCAGCCACCAGAACTGTGAACTTCTTTTCTTTGTTCTTTACCCAACATCAGTTATTATGTTATAGCAACATAAAATAGAGCAAGACAGGACTGCCACTACTATCAAGGATTTATTCGCTTTACCTCTCTCAATCCCTTCAAAGGGCTTATTTATAGTTTGGGACACCCATATAATGGGATTACACAGAACTTACAGGGAGCTAGAACTCCCTGAGGCTTTATTATATGAATTCCTGCAAAACAGGATCGCTTTCAACCTAAACTACTTACATATACATATAGACAAAAAGTATACCTATATAAAATAATCTCAGTTAAATTTCCTTTGTTGTTACAGTCTGTCAAGGTACCATCCACTGTTGATGCCTCCAATTAGGATACGAGAGATCCCTCCAGGCTTCGTGTCATCTGTAAAGTGATAGTAATAAAGATGCCTTTGATCCTGATCCAAGGTGACCATAAAGTCAGGAACCTAAGCAGTACCGTCCTAGTTGCCTTGCAGGTGGAGAGTAATCCACTTCTGAGCGCCGAGATCTGCAACCAGATAGGAACCTACCTGCTGACTCTCGCCTGGTTCTGTTTCCTTGTCTTATTCTCAGAGAAGTGAGACATGACTCTCAGACTCGCAGTGGAATTCAAAGGATGCAAAAATCCCTTTCGAGTCTTTTTTTTTCTGTTTGGCTTAATTTTTCTCATAGATTTGTTGCTTTTCTCACTGAAGGAGAGACCAGCCTTCCACACTGGGATTGGAGCAAGAAAGTCGACCAGCCGGGCTGCCACCTCACACCATCACCCCACAGGCCGCATTTTTGTATTTCTCTTGGCACACGGCCACTTTGACTGATGCTTTTCACAAGCTTCGGCTCATTCCAGGCCTTCCCAACATTACTCTGCTACCAAGCTTTTTGTCACTGTGACAAACACTCGAGATAAACAAAGGAGGATGGTTTATTTTGGCTCATGGCTTCAGGGCTTTCTGCCCACGCCCAGCCAGCTCCATTGCTCTTAAGCCCAAGGAGAGGCAGGGGCATCGCTTTGGGGGAGGGTGGCAGACGACTCTCACTCACTCCATGGCATTCAGGCAGCAGAGGGAGAGTTAAATAGCCCAAGGAAGAGGCTAGGGATCAGACATGGTCCCCAAGGCCACACCCCTGAACCCCACTCCCTTTAACAACACCCCAACTCCTGTTTCCATTCCCTCTCAATGATGCCACCAAATCATGATCTCATAAATGGGTTAATTCACTGATGAAGTTAGAGCCTTTGGGATCCAATTATTTTCCAAAAGTCCTGCAGAGAGGAGAAAAGAGCACCAGAAAGAAAAGGGCCAAGGACCAGATCTAGTCCCCAAGGTTACACTCCAAGACCCACTGCTTCCACCTAGGCTTACTCCCAATAGCCCATCCAGCTACGAACTTCTCAGTGGCACCCTTATAATCCAGTCACCTCTTCAGGAGTCTAGTGTAGTCAAGGTGACAATCTGAATTAGCTGGTACATAACTATAATTTCTTCAAGCCATTCTAGAGAATGATTGAAACCGAGTGTGGTCCTGGGGTCCACTAAACTTGTAGCTGTGCTCTGAGGTCAGGGAAATGCTGTGGGACTGTTCCCCAGACACTGAAGTTTGCCAAGGCTCACTATTGCTCTTTAGTTTGGGGAGATATATGCTGGCTTTTGTCTAATTTTCCTCTCCCCCCGAAACAGGAAGTCCTTGTCCTGGATCACCCTCCTGGTGGGAAGATGACTGGAGCTGGATGTGTGTGCTGGAGTGTCCAGGTTGTCCACATGAGCATGACTGAGGTCCTTAGCAGCATCCATAAAAGAGAGGTCAAAGGAAAAGCTATGCACAAAGGTCAGGAGCCAGCGTCAGCTCTCTCAGTGCTACCAAACACCAGTGTGGAATTCCAAAGAATTAAAGATTCTAGATTGAATTTAAGCCTCAAGGTCATTATGAAGGTATTTTTTCAAAGCAATAAGATAGAACATATGTTATTTAATTTGATAGGTTGTTGGCCTGATTGATAACCTTGAAGAATCTAGACCTATGGTACGTGTGTGTGCACTCTCGTGTGTCTATTTGTACTTTTGCCTCAGGCCCTGAAATGTCAGAGCCAGTCTGTTGCTGATCATAGGAATATAGTTTTTAGAGGTTGTTACCTGATGATAATATCTTTTAAGACAGGTTGCTAAAGGTTAACAAAACAGCACATCTATATTCTCTCAGACTATCTTGAAACATGTGCCTTAGAATGTTAAAAGGAGATTTTATTTATTTTCTCCTGAAGTCCCATAAAGCTAAGAATAAGACAGCAAACACTAAATCTTTCATGTCCCAAAGTGAAGTGCCTCACATTGCTTAGTGCTGTATAACAACACAGGCCAAAACTTAGCAGCCTTAAACAATTCTTACTTTCTCTAAATGTCTTTGGTTTAGAAGATCATATAGGGCACAGAACGAAGGGGTGGCCTCCAGCACTGATGTCCGGGGTCTCAGTTACAATCCACAGAGCAGGGGGCTGGCAGAGCTGACTCCACTGTGCCACAGTACTTGGCTCTTTTGTCTGTGTGTTTCCTCAGTTCTCCTTCATGCACCATATCCATGCAGCCAGCTTGGGCTTCCTCACAATATGGTGGCCTGGGTGGTCAGCCTTCTTACCTGGCTTCTGAATGCCCCCTGAGAGAAAGCTGAGATGTCAGGCTGCTTCAGGGCCAGGTCTGGCACTGGCACAGTGTCACTGGCACCATGTTCAATCAATCAAGGTGAATGAACCACAGGGCCAGCCCTGGTTTAAAGGGATAGGACAGGAACAGCCCCGACTTCTCCATGACTGGAGCAGGATGTGTGTCCAGTAAGAAAAGGAAACAATGGAGATTAACTTCAGAGATGCTTTTCAATGACATGTGCAGACTTTGCAAAGGAAGAGACTACAGCTCTAAACCAACCAAAAGTTTAAGAGGCATCAAGTTAGAAATGAGAGCTATTCTTTGGAAAAAGGTTGTTGGATGTTACGGCACTTTTTATCTCATGCCTCTTCGCCCCCAGCTTGGTGAAAGGGTTTCAGGGAGACATCATGATTTGGTTCATTTTCTAGCGTTGGCTTTATCACACCTGCAAGACACAGCTCGTGGCACCTGTCTGTCCGCTATACACGCTGTGGCTAAGGAGAGCTAGCCTTTGGACACCACAAGCACAGCAGCCCTACGCACATGAGCAAAAGGCAGAAGCAGCCCAAGTGTCCACTGAGGAATAAACAGATAAACAAGATGGGATGGGACTCAGCACCCTGAGTGGAGAGGTATCCACCCAATCTGGGGAGCCCTGAGCTGTGTGCTTGGAGCCTTCAAGGCTATTGTGTGAGAAAGTCTCCTCCTGAGCGTCAGTTCTATACTTGTGTTTTTATTTCTTGTTGCACAAATGGGCCTGTGGGAAATGTCAGCACAGCAGATCAGTCTACGGCTTTTCACAAGGTCCAACTCATTCTATGAAGGAGGTTGCAAAGATCTGGGAACTGGCTCTATGGACAGTTAAACTCAAAGCCCACTGGGCTGACAGCACCCTATGCTCCTTGGAAGAGACAGAACCTTGAGATAGCCAGGCCTACCTGGCTCCAACGGGTCTTTCAAATAGGACTGGGGTGTGAGCAGGTACTGATCAGGAATTAATTGATGTGCCCTCTTTTTTTTTTTTTTTTCAGCATGGGAGACTGAACTCAAAACCTTCAGAGTGAGCTATATCCCCAACCCTTTTTATCATCATGATCAGCAGCATCATTATTATTGATGAGAAAGGATCTTACTAAATCACTAAGTTACCCAGGCTGGGCTCTAGCTTACAGTCCTCCAGCTTCAACATCCCAGGAGCAGTGGGATTACAAGGGTGCACCGCCAAACCTGGCTTCTCCTCACTGTTTAACCTGCCCAGCCCTCTGGAGCTTTATTCTTAGGAGCAAGGACATTAATTGCTTTTTTAAAGCTCTTATTTAAGCATCTTTTTCCACTGGTTCCATTTCCAATACCCCCTGCTTGCTTCTCTATGTGAAGTGACATGTCAACAGTGTGCCCAGCGATGGGCCAGGTGAGGTGGAAGCAGGGTGTTCGTGTGCATTTGGTGCCAGTGCTGGTCATGGATGGGCTTCTGCACGCAGACATCAACAGTCCCACCCTGCTGAGGGAGGGTTTCCCACTTGCACCACACCATGCTTGCAAGAGATCCTCACTCTGAGGTTGCCCAGCCAGACAAGGAATAGGCTCAGGCTGTGCAGATTGGCAGGGAATGCAGGCACCTGGGGCTGACATCTTGGCAGGCAGATGCCCCCAGGATCATAAGTTCAAAGGCTGCATCTGTGAGGCCATGCAAGTCAGAGTCATGAGTGGGAGATCAGGGACAAAGGCAAGAAAGGACAGCCTCTGTGTGGTCATGTGATCCTTAGCAAGCTGGGCGAGGCATGGCTGACCAGATGATTGCATTCAAAATGGCAGATTGAGAGAAAACAGAGACATCTTTGGGGGCTCTATGAGAGTTCAGATGAGGGATATGATTGCTTATAATGACTAAATCCGAGCTTCTCAAAGACTCTCCTCTGGCTTTCACCCATAATTCTCCAGAAAGTTACTTACTAGTTGTTTTGAATGTGGCCCCAAATTCCTTGACACTCATCTTTGGAAGTGGAGACTACACCCCTTCCTTCAATCTGGACTGGCTAGTGACTGTTCCCACCAATAGTATATGGTGCAAGTGGGAATGGGACAGTCACAGGGGAAGAGACTAAAAGGAAGGCCATGGACACCACCTGCCCAGGGGCTACCACACTGGGATCTCCAAATTGACCACCCAAGCTCAGCCTACCAGTTGTCCCTGCCCCTGCCAGACAAGTTGTAACCAATCGTGTGCATGAACAAGCCATCTGGAAGGGATTCTTCCTACCCAAACTGCCCCAGCCCCGTGAGCTACCCTTCACCATGGACCAAGGGCAAACCAGTCTGAGCGGTAGCTGGTCTCATCTTCCCACTGATCAGCTGGCATTATAGGGACTGTCGTGTCTGGCCACTGTCTTCTGGGATGTGTTTACACACAGTGTCAGTACCTGGGTTTGTAGAGAGAGCTTTAGTGGTTAAATAAATGTTAAAAAGAATGAGGGGCTTAGCCGGCGGATACAGCTCCAAGCTGCATGAAGCCCAGGTTCAAGGCAGTTTCTCTGGATTTGTTGTGGGTTTTGTTTTCATGAGAACACTCATTCCTCCAGTCCTCATACAGCTTCGCTGAAGGCAGCCTGGGCCTGGAAAATTCCCAGAGCCAGGGTAAAAAGGGGATAATAGTGGCAGATTCTCCTACTTGTGGTTCCTTCCTGGAGCTGCCAGGAGATGAAAGAGATGGGCATGAGTTTCCTGCTGGTATTAACTGGGTCACAGCCCGTAGTGTTTTCAAAGGCTTGGAGTAGAAGAGGAGGGGAAGCAACAGTATGAGGAACCCTGGGATTCACCCCTGAATTCCTTTAGAGGAGGAGAAATATCACTACAGCTTTTTCTACTAATACAAGGAAGAATGTGCACAGTGCAGGAGCTGATGGTGGCAGTCAGCATGCATTGTGCAGTTAGAATTGTTTCTACATAGAATATACAGCTCTGAGGAGCCTCAGGAGGCCCTGCAGAGCTGTGTAAACTCACTCATATCTCTCTCCAGATTGGGAATTCCACCTGTGGCAATTCGTGTGATCGACTCCACCATATTTGTTTCAGAGTTGAGTGAAGTGAGTTGTTCGAGACCACGCAGTTGTGGGATAGCTGTCCTGGGTTAGGATTCATTCTCTAATGGCAATCAATAGACAGAGACTAGCTCAGTTAACAGAAAAGGGAATCAATGAAAGGGTTTGAGAAAAGGCACGGAGTTTTAGAACTGGGTTCATAGAGGAGAGGAATCAGGCCCTTTCTTGGGTTTTAGACCTTGGTGATGGTTTTATCCATGTACCACCACTCAAATGAGTGAACCCCAGGGGCTTTCTGCCTTTTCATCACTCTGCTCCTTGTTTTCCCCACGCAAGGAGGGACTGTGATTCAAGTCCCAGAAAGAATTCTGGATTACGAAGAGTTCAGTTTGTCTGGCTTGTGGCAAATGAATATCCTTTAAACTCATGGTGCTGTGAATAAAAATCTCATCTCACAGGAGAGGAGTAATTCCACCCTCCTTCCCCCAATTTGGGATGCTACTAACAGTAAGGTGGAATGGGTGCCGGGCAGCACTAAAGCAGCAAAACCCTCCCCATGAGCCCTAACGAATGTGTAATCCAGAGTCTTCTCACCACCTAGGCTCTGTGGGGGATGCCATGACTTGGATTTGTTGTGTCCCCCCAAAGTTCATGAATTGGATACTTGGTTCTCAATGTGGTGATATTAAGAGGACCTTCAAGAGGTGGGACCTAGAGGGATGTCCACAGATATGTGGGGAAGCTGCCCTCAGGAGGATTTATTACGGTTCTCGTGGGACTTTGGTTGGTCCTTGTGAGAGGACTGCTATAAAATGAAATGGCCACTTCCCTCTCTCTGGCTTCCTGTCTCACCATGGGACCTCTCTCTCCCCTGCCATTGTGACTCCAGCCACCATGAAGGCTCCATCAGAGCCAAGTAGAAGCCAGTGCCATGCTCTTAAACCTCCAGGACCATGAGCTAAATAAACCACTCTACTTTTTATAAGGTACTCAGTTTCAGATATTTCACTATAGTGATGGAAAGGGAACTAAAACAAAGGACTTTATACTCCTACCTGGCCCTATATGTCAATATTACTCCACTCCATGAAAAATGCTTTTACCAAGAGGAAAGAATGCCAAGGGACAGAGAGGGGACTTCTGCTCTGAGCCAAAGGTGGACAAAGCTGGAAAAAAATCTTCCAACCCAAAGCAGATCAGAATTTCATTTTATTTATTGCATTTGAGCTACTCCTTATAAGACATTTTTTGCTTCACCCACAGGCTTGATAAATGCAATAAATGCAGGGTAAATGCTGATTTAATGTAACAGTATGGGATGATGATGTAATCTATGTAGTAAACAAAAGTAGCTATCAAGTTATAAATAATCTTTTTATTGCAATCTTGAATAGGTCTGATACCAGATGTACAGTAAACACACTCGCTTTATGGAAATTCCTTTGAAAAGATGAGGAAATGATCTATAAAATAAAGTTACATATGTGCTGTGCATGTGGGCTTTATTTTGTGCTTTTTGCATGATTTGTTTAACTCTTTTTTGGTCACCAAAACAGAATAGGCCCAGTTAAGCTTTCTCTGGTTTTGTGCACCTAAACCACGGTGCAGAAAATGTGAGTCATTTCATTACATCCAGTTCTAAGCACAGCCTACTGTTTTAAAGTGAAATTTCATAGTTACTGTATGAAGTATGTCAAACCAAAAAGTACAGTGTCCTTTCTTCAATCTATGATTTTGAAGAGATCTAGAATTTTCTCTCACTTGGGCTATATTTTTAGGGGACGCCTTCATAGAATTCTGAAGGCAGAATTTTTCGCACACTTTGCTTCATGCCATTTTCTAGAAAAGCGAAGGCCTGGACAATCCCTCTAGCTTTGTGGTCCTGCCCTATCCTACCCCTTTGCCTTCTGCCCTGGATCACAGGTTGGAAGTAGCAGGGTTACAATCCTCACTAAGCCCACGCCCCTCTCAGCACACCTGCCTTCCCACAGGCAGACACCCCTTTCTCTTTGCTCAGAGATCACGTGCAGAGCACCTTGTTTCTTCATCCTCAAAGTAAAGAGAGAGAATGCTTAGTGCTTCTGATCAGAATTGCCATCCCCGCGGTGAGGGGCAGACTAATCTTGGCTCTGCTCTTTATAGAACTGTTGGATTCAGGTTTTGCCATTTGTGAAGGTTATGTCAGTAGATGAGTGAGTGACAGGCCACAGACTGAGTTACAGAGGCTCCGTTTGACAGCTGTCAGCCCCACGGGTCTCTCCTGGTCTGGACCCTGGCTCATGTGTCTACACTCTGTAGGACCCTTAGTCCAGGGAAACAGCTAGAATTTCTGGACCTTCAGAAACTTTCCCCATGTCACAACAGTATTTTACCTCTTTATCAAATTCCAACTTTATCCAGTGACCTTGGATGCAATTAAAATGGGATTATGCTTATCTCTGTTATTCCAGACAAACTGGCAGGAGTCCACTGGACAAATTCAAGGCGGTGAAGCAGCCATCTCTTTGGAGCTTTAGCCTGACAGAGCTGTTTTTCCCAGTCATGAAGTCAAGTTTCTGCAGTCAGACAGAAAAAGCATAGCCCAGCCCAGCTCTGTTTCAGATGGAAGAGTGACAGTGACAGGAGGTAAGGGGTGGGCTGTGGATGGAGAGGGGAACTGAACTACTTTCTGAGCTTCTCAACTGACAGGCTTGAGGGACCACGGTGCGCCTGTGGTTCATTACAGACCTGCCCCTCAGCCAGCGCAGGCTGCCTCTCTGGGGGAACAGAGGGTGCCAGCCAGCCCGGCAGACGCTGCCCTGGCCTTTCTGGGAGGCTTGGGGGGCAGGCTCGGAGCTCTGGCGGCGGACAGTGTCCACAGCTCTCTGCTGGAGTGCGGCAGGAGGCTCACAACCATGACTTGGACTTGGATTCGAGACCTTGTTTTCCACTCCTTCTTGCCAGGGCCCCTCCATAATAATCCTGGACACCCCTGTGGAGGCCGCCTGGCCTGTCTGTGAAGAGCTGGCCAGCAGGGGCCGATTTCATGGGGCTTCAGCAGTGTCGGCTAGCAGGAAGCAGGGCCAGATCACTAAGCCTTTTTTGTCTCTGGAAGCCAAGCTGGGCTCTGAGCTACTTCCCAGATGGAACCTTCTGCCCCAGCGGCTTCTTATGGCCACCCAGCCGTTCTTCAGGTGCAGGGAGGGGGGAGGGGGGAGCAGCTTGCTGAACCTGGAAGAGGGGCTTTCCTGCCTTCATCCTGACCATCCCAGGCTAAAAACTGCCAAAGCAAGAGGCAAAGTAGAGGACCACCTACCCCACTGACACTCAGATATTTTATACTTGATTTTTTAAAATCCTTCTGAAAGAAATCTCTCTTGGATGGTAAAAGTTTGTAGGTGTCCAACCCCTCCTCCTTTGGTCCATTCTCAAGCAACACCATTAAATCCTGCTATTAGGTACCAAAGAGATAGGAAAAACACTCAACCCAAAAGTTTAAAGAAAGCAGAAGTCAAGTACTTTCCCTCTAAAGCAGTGTCATCACTGGTTCGTATGAGCTATATGGAACCATGCACGAACGCAGGGGCGATTTGCTGGTGGGGGCAGGTTCTGAACTCCTAACAAGCTCCCAGGTGACATCGAGGCAGCCAATCCTTGGACCACATTTTGGGCAGCAATAGTCTAATACATAATAGTTTTGAATGTAGACTATTTCAGTAGCCACAAATGTCCTGTAAGGTATATTAATATTTATTCATTGGTTCATTTATTCTGCCAGCCAATACTTATTGACTGTGTACCATGTGACTTTCATGCTAAGCACAGGACACAGATGACCCAACTACAGGTCTCAGCGTGCCCAGCATTCTCCTGTGAGCCTTCAACAAATTTATCCTGAGCGATCAAGTGTCTTAAGCTCTCCACTTTGAGTAAAGCAGATACAGAGCAAGTGTTCTCCTCACACAGTGCAGCAGGGGAAAGCAGATGCCTCACCAAGCGTCCCTCAGGCAGCTTCTCAATCAGAAAGTGCTAGATAGAGCCCTGGCCTTCACGAGTGGAGGTCGGCGCAGGATGGCACACTATGATGGTGGAGAGAAATTGCTACAAAGAAAAGGGGCAGAAAGGGAAGAATGAAAGGAAAGAAGAGCGGGAGGGAGGATGGAGATTGGAAAAGACAGAGACGAAAACCAAAAAACAAGCAACTCCCATCCTGAGGAAGCTGTCCTGTTTTTAATTATATGACATTTAATTTTCTTTTTATGACCATACAAATAATACAGATTTAGTATAAAATAACTCAAATAATGAGATAGAAAATAACAGTTGGCAGCCATCAAAATCCCACACACAGGGGCCGGTGAGATGGCTCAGCAGCTTAAGCGCCTGCCTTGCAAGCGCGAGGGCCCGAGTTCGACTCCCGGAACCCACATACGAAAAAGGGGCCGGTGATATCGCTCAGCGGCACGGGTGCCTGTTGGCGCGCGAGGTCCTGAGGTCGACCCCCCGGTACCCACAAAAAAAAAAAAAAAAAAAATCCCACACACCAAGGCACGGTGGCAGTTTTGTGTATGTTTTTCTATACTTTTTACAAAACACAAAAATGTCTATATGTACATATCATGGGGCTGAAGAGAATTATAGTCTATATACTAAATAAAACTTCCTTTATTCACTGACCAGTAGAGTGTAGTGTTTCACATGTTAATTCTTTCGATTCTATTTAGTTTGTGCTGCTATAATAAAATACCTGAGCTTGGGAAATATATAAAGGATAGAAATTTATTTCTCACAATTCTGAAGGCTGGAAAGTCCACGATCAGAAGTGTAGCAGGATTAGTTTGGGGTAAGGGCCAGGTCTCTGCTTCAAAGAAGGCACCTTGAACTCTGTGTCCTCGGATGGCCAGAGGGACTGGACAGCAAAGGTACTGCCTAGTTCCCTCCAGCCCTTTTTAAGGAATTAATCTTCTACTAAAACAGTGATGGTGAACCCTTTAGAGAGAAGTGCCCAAACTGAAACCCAAAACACACCTATCACAAAGTGCCAACACTGCCATTAAACCTGAATACTGAGGTTTTAGTTTAGGAAAAACAACTTGTACATACATTAACCTCTTTTGTCTTAATAGAAAAACAAATAACACATGTGCCATAGGTTCGCCACCACTGTACCAAAAAGCCCTGCCGAGTAACACTACCACTCCTGTCACATTGGCCATTAAGCTTCAACACGTGGATTCTGGGAAACATTCAGACCGATGACAACCTCAGTGTTTTTTAGGGTTTTGCTTTGTATTTCATTGTATAGTTTACCATCATTTATGTCACCAACTTCATATTGGGGGACAGTAGGACAATCTCTTTTTGTACTAAAATTAAAAAACGTAATAACAAAATTTTGAGCATATATCTTTGCATTCTTGATTTCCATGAAGTAAACCAAAAGAGAAGTTACTGGGTGGAAAGGAGGTGACCCCAAATTTTGCCATCTTGCCCAAGAAAAAGCTGTACCGATTTCAACACTGACAAAACGTAACATGGCACAACTTCTCCTATGTAATCTAGTAGGATTTTATTATTATTGCAGCTTGCATTTCTGATATTTCAGTGATGCTGAGGAACATTATTAGCCATTTCATGTCTTTCTTTTGCCTGTTTCTATCTCCTTGTTTTTCTTCCTGTTAGGTTTTCTTGTCGTATTGCTTTACACGAGCTTTTAGTAGTCAGCGTAATTCAATCCTTTTAAATTGCTATGTGTGTTGTACATATTCTTTCCAAATTCGAGGAAGCTTTATAACTGATTTTAAAACAGAGACTTTAAAGTCCAACTCCTGTACCTATACTATAACATCATACCGAGAATTAAATCAAACTGATGCACCTGAAAGTCTACTTCAGGGCCTGGACTTAGTGAGTGCTTTTAAAAGTCATTTTTACTAAGTGTCAATTTCCTTTGTAACCTCTTTGAGGATGTGTGTGTGTCTAGTTAAACAGTTGTCTTAATACCTCCTCCTTTGTGACCGGGCTAACCCATCCGTCCAGTCCTTAGGGTATCCAACATCTCCTGGTCTCCTGGCACCCTACCCACCCCACTGCCCCCCGAGTGGAGTCCTCTCCACCTGCTACCTGCTTTCCTCCCTGGCATCTCTGCTTCATGCATTCCTTCTTCCCTCCCACTGCAAGCTCCCTCCGCAGGGCCCATTAGTAAGCTGGCTGTGTTTTGGGGCAGCTCCAGATTCCCTGTTTCTCCCTGGTGACCGCCCCTTCTCTCCCACCCTGTGGCGCTGTACCAATGATTCACCCAGCTAGCTCATCTTTAAAGAGCCCACCCCAGCTGCCTCTTCTTCTTTCTTCCTCTTTTTATTGAAACTCCTCAAAAGGTTGCTCTGATTTCCTTCCTTCTCCCCGGACCCTCTGTTTACTGCTTAATACACTGCTCACCCTCTCCTGACATGGATCCAATGGGATCCATGTCCCCTGCATAAACTATTGCTCCTTCATACCTGGGACTCCAGGTCACCCTCCTGTTTTACTTTCTGGGTTTTTCTGGGTCTTTGCTGCATCTTGCATCTCCTTCTACCCGCTAGGTAGTGAGGTGTCCCTGGCTTCATTTTTCGTCCATCTCCACACACACTCTAGGGCGTCTTATCCAATCTCCTTGTCTCAAATACTGTGCATTACGATGGCTCTAAATTTATATCTCTAGCCCACTTCCTTCCTGAAATTCAGATCTATATATTCAGCTATCTGATTAACATCTGCACTTGGGTTGCTTGCAAGAATCTCAGATTTAATGTGTCCTAGAGCGGGTCACCATTTGCTGCTGTCCAACTTGCGCCCTCCCTAAAGTTAGCCAGGCAAGGGGATAAGAAGGGCTGCAATCCAGCCCAATGAGGTTGGCTAAACCAGGAGCTCCGCTGCGGGGCTTCGTCCACACCGTGCAATGGGTACTTATTCTACAGGAAGAGTCTTCTCTCCCTTTCACAAATGTGGTCCTGGCAAAATACAGCTTTTGGTTTCTCCCTACCTTCAACACACTACTCTCAGTATATGTCTGTGGGGGGTGGCAAGAGGGGCAGTAAGGGAAGGGAGAAAATAAAAGAAGGAAAGGAAAGGAAAGGAGAGAGGAAGGGAAAGAAAGGGAAGGTGGAAGAAACCCTAGCTGCTTCTTTTCCTGTCTTATGCAATGTAATTCCCGATGCATTTTGAATCCAGCCCTTTTCACCCCCTTCTGCCACATGATGGTCCATGCCCTCTTATCCACAGAGCCCCGATTTCCTCTCCTGACCTCCGCTCCTCCCCCATCTTCCTCTTCCTCCACACAAACAGATGTTTTCTAAGAGCCATGCATCTCCTCACTCACCAGCTCCAAACCCTCCAAGGTCCCCAGTTCAACCAGACCAAACTCAACTGCTTTCTACATATTGCAACTTTTCCAATTTAATTTTCTACTGCTGTGCCCTAAATGCTCTGAAGACCAGCCACACTGACTTCTTTCCTGTCTCAGCATCCCCGGGCTCCCTCTGTCTCAACTCTACATTGGCCACACCTTCTCCCACATCTTCACACAGCCACCTCCTTTTCGATATTCAAGCCTGATGTGTATGGTAATTTCTTAAAAAAATCCTTCCTCGACCAACTGGTCAAGACCATCATTTTCTTTCTCATTTCATATCTCCTGTTGTGCCCCTTTGCCTCCTTACTGACCCATCTACTCTCTGCTTCCTGCCTAGCAGTCTGCCTGACCATCTCCCCACCATGTGAGTGTGCGAGGTCCCCGATCTCTGTGCCTTGTCCCCACCCTGTCCCTGCAGCATCTGCAGCAGTGCCTGGTAGACAGCAATGAGTGGACTGAATGGCACAGCTTGAGAAGATCACAGGTAGACAGAGGAGAGGACAAAAGAGCAAGAACAAGAAGTGGGGGGCAGGAGGCTGGAAAATAAACACATAAACCAGGTTGGGAAGAGACATGGCCCAAATGCAGCAGTACTGACTGACAGCAAACTCAGTGGAGGAGATGAGGCGGCACATAGATGCCTACTGGAGCCCACACTAGGGCTGTTCTGCACATGGCCCACCTCCCCTGGTGCCTAGGCCAGGTTCTCCCAGCCTTGTGGTTGTGGGACACATAGCTAAATTGGCTGATGGCTGCAAGTTCTTAATCCCACCTCCAGTCCAGATGAGGGCTGAGCGCAGCTCAGTGGAGTCAAGGCAAAGTGAGCGTTAAGATCTGACACTTGCCCACCTAAAATCCCTGGACTGTCTGAAGAAGGCCTCTACCTCTGCTCCCTTGCACGTTTCCCTGGGCCCTTAATGAGAACAAAGCTCAATGGTCATTTGGGCATTTGCAGTGGAAACCAAGTGTGAGGGCTGGTGCAGCTGGGGCTCACCTCTCACATGAAGTCAAGGAAGGCCGTTCGCCCAGCCCTGACATTGTCCTGCAGCTATTTTATAATTCTGCTTGTCATTCCTTCCTATCAGGTCAGCAATGGGGGCCTTTTGCCAGGTGAATTATTTTACAATGCAATTCCTTTCCTGGGAGTCTATTTTGCTGTTTTTTTTTATTTTTATTTTTTGCAGTACTGGGTCTGGAACCCAGGGCCTCATGCATGCTGGGCAAACACTCTACAATAAGCTCAATCCCCAGCCCTTTCCAGTAATCATCAAAAGTGTTACATCAGGTTGGGGATGCAGCTCAACGGTAGAGCACTTGCCTAGTGTGCACTGTGATTCCTAACACTGAAAAACTATCCTATTCCAGATGGGATAAAGAAAGGGATGGGACCCCCTCCCTAAAGAGACCCCCAAGCTGAGACCTAAGTTGCCGCCTCTGCCATTTCTGTAGTCACTTCAGCTCTGATATTCACTTGACAAGAATCTATTCAACACTGCTCAGGATCAACAAGTTTGGTGGGAGGAAGGATCAAAAAGGGAAGAAAAAAAGATACGTACAATTGGTAGAAGCAAAAATATCCCAACTTCACGCCCACACCCAGCCAGGCAAGCTTTGTCCTTGCATGTCAGTCCCCTGAAGCCTGACAATCTCTGACACACTGATCGTAAGTCAACAACTCTGGATGTGCTTATCTCAAAAGCCATCTCAGACTTGTTTTTCTGCCCTTAGAAGATAGATGTCGTGGCAGGCATAAAATGACATCAACAGGTCAGTCATTCAGGGGAGGGCTCTGCCAACTTCCTGTCTGATATATCAGGGCTTTGCCTGAACACAGGCTTTGGGAACAAAGTATGCTGTGAGCCCACCTGGAAAAACTTTCACAGTGAGCGCCCATCGGTCTCTCCCACATGTCAGCCCTGGGGTATCTTCCCCCATATTTCTTCTGCAGGGAACACCAGAACCCTGGGCCCTTTGAACTACATGTGAAATCCTGCAGGACCAAGTTAGCTGAACCTTGAAAAGAAGTAGATACAAACCCTAACCTTGTATGGTCTTGAGCAAGGGCAATGACTTGCAGAATACTGAGCAGTGACTACCCAGACAAAAATTATTTTGATGGCAGGGACTCAAATGCACTGTGCCGTAGACCACAGGGTTTACAAAGAGAGATCAGCTGACTGAACTGCCTTGCTCAGTACATGGACCACAGCCCAGAGCATAAATTTAGCTAGACTCTCAATCCTTAGTCTGTACCAGTACCCAGCACGTAGAGGAAGATTCTTTAATCCCAGTGCAAAGCTGGAGAGAAGAGATCAATGTTGCATTTCTCTAAAAGGTCATCTACTGTGCCAAGCAAGGGCTTGAATGGTGAAACCAAATCTCTGTCTCATCTTCCCCAGCTGGAAAGTCAATGCCACATCTTGGAAGGGCTCAAGTTCTCTGGATTCAAAGTCTTCAGTGATTTAAGAACAAAATTGGCAATTGGTTTATTGACATTTTTTTTTTTTTTTGTGGGTACCGGGGGGTCAACCTCAGGAACTCGCGCGCCAGCAGGCGCCCGTGCCGCTGAGCAATATCACCGGCCCCTTTTTTGTATGTGGGTTCCGGGAGTCGAACTCGGGCCCTCGCACTTGCCAGGCAGGCGCTTAAGCCGCTGAGCCATCTCACCGGCCCCTATTGACATTTTTAATGTTTGCAAATTTCCCCTTGGTTCCCCCAAGTCCAAGAGAACTTGGCAGAAACATTTCCTTGTTATTTCATCAGACCAGTTTGTGTGTCTTTCCAAAATGCAATAGATCTCTCTAAGTCACAGACATGAGGAGCTCTGTCTGTGAGTCTGTCCCTTCATTGATGGTGTGGGTGTCCCCAGCAGATCGTAGTCAGGGGTTCCCTTCCTTCCTCTCTGATCCCTAGGAATCCTTCCGGAAGCTGTATTCTTTTCCTTCGATAAGAGTGACATTCCCAGAAAAAGTCCTTCAGAGCTGACACATGTGTTCAGGCCAGAATTTCTGCCTCCCAAACTCTGATCCTTTCACATGAGTCTCCCTGCACCCTGATCTCCGGCACCCTGTTAACTTGTATTCTCACCACTGTCTTTGATTAGCACACGCCTTGGTTTATTTCTCTCTGTGTCTGTCAGTTCTCAGACTCACAGCTATGTCAGGGAAATACCAAGAATAAAACTATTTACACATTTAGTATGCAAGGGTCTTTATGAGACCACAAAACATCATCTGTTGCAGACCCTTGGAATACATAGAGCCACTGAGTGCGAGGCTTTTGGGGTGGGAGATAGAAATAGATCTTATCTATGAAGTTCAAAGACCCAATCCAAATTCAAAGATAAGATCTATTTCTATCTCCCACCCCGAAAGCCTCCCACTCAGTGGCTCTATGTATTCCAAGGGTCTGCAACAGATGATGTTTTGTGGTCTCATAAAGACCCTTGCATACTAAATGTGTAAATAGTTTTATTCTTGGTCAAAGACCCAATCCAAAAATGGGCATCTGAGATGAATACACACTTCTCAGATGAAGAAATACAAGTGGCAAATAAATATATGAAAAAATATTCAACGTTATTGGTCATTTGAGAAATTCAAATTAAAACAACACTGAGATTCCATCTCACCCCAGAAAGAATGGCTGTCATCAAGAAATCAACCAATAACAAATGCTGGCAAGGGTGTAGGGGAAAAGGAACCCTTCTCCGCTGTTGGTGGGAGTGTAGACTGGTACAACCACTATGGAAATCAGTGTGGAGATTCCTCAAAAAACTAAGATGAAAGGTTCCATTCAACCCAGGTATTCCCCTTCTGGGTATCTTCCCAGAAGAATTAAAAATATCATAGTACAACAATATATGTACACACATGTTTATAGCAGCACAATTTATAATAGCAAAATCTTGGAAACAACCCAAATGCCCATCACCCGAGGAATGGATAAAAAAGATGTGGTATTTTTATACAATGGAGTACTACTCAGCTATAAAGAAGGATAAACTTGAGGCTTTTATAGGTAAATGGATGCAACTTGAGACCATATTCATAAGTGAAATAAATCAGACTTTCATGTGTAAACATCATATTGTCTCCCTAGCATAAGAAACTGAAAGAGTAAATAAGATCCATAATCTACAATAGATATTGTGAAAGGGAAGAAACTGCTCAGAAGAAAAGAGAAACTGGGATGGGGGAAAGGAGAAAAGAAGGAAGGGAAAAGAAAAAAAATATATATATAGCTAAGATAATTATACTACTAATTTCTATTAGTTCATTGAAGAGGATGGTTTGTGCTTATATTGTTTGATCAAATTTTCATGTCTCTATCTTGTAATCTGAGCAACTACTTTGAAGATAGCAATAAGCAATGTATTAACCATTGTTAATCTATTATCTTGTTTTGAAATTCTGTATGTTTTTTATTGTTTTTCTATATAAAATAAAAAAAAGAAATAGATCTTATCATTCTTGTCCAGGCTGATGGACACAAAGAGGCATGTATTCTGTGCTTTCTAATAAAATCAATAGGCCCTGTAGAGGAAAGCAGGAATATTTAGAGAAACAGCAATTTTTAAGTCTAGGGCAGGAAACATGAAGAAGAGCTGAGGCATCTTATTGGTCCCAAAAGCAAAGAAGCCACCAAAGATGAAGGGTCATGTAAAAAAGTCATTGCACCAGTATGAGTGGACTCCCATTGGTCAAAGAGAGAGCAACATCAGCAAAGAAAGGACCAGGGGACTGCAATTGATAGAGACACTGACTATGTGAAAACCCACGAGTGTACCATCACAGCCATTATCATTGTCATTGTCATCATCATCATTTGAAAACTTCATCCTCCACTAAAAAATCAAAGAGCTTTTGGGCACCACTGCAGTTAACTAGGACTCCAAGTTCTTACTCTGAAAATAAACAGCCAAAAGGGAAAAATTAAGGAACCGTGCAGCTGAGGAGAAAGGGAGATGTGTTTCAGGGTTTGTGCTACTAATTATCACAGCCCAGGAATTCCACTTCGCCAGTCCCCTGAGGTTCCCCATGGCCACAGACAAGTTCTGGCTGGAGAAGTACGAACAGGTCTGATGTGTCTCTCTGCCCCCACTTTCTTCTTTTGCAGTGCAGCTCAAGAGATTAACCCTGCCCAGCCATCCACACGCGCTACACATGATGGATGGGGTAGAAATCAATCAATCTATCCTCTCTCTTTTCCTCTTATAAACCATTGAGATTTGGAAGGTTTTGTTACTGCCACAGAGCCTGATACTTATAAATATAAGGTACAAATGGGGTGAGCACTGTGTGTGTTTTCTTTTTGTTTCTTATATTTGTTCTATTTTGCACTGTGTGTATTACTGCCATAATAGTATTTATTAGTGAGGTTGACTGGGACTTTCTATACTATACATTTCCCTACTTAAGTCTCACTCAGCACAAACTCTGTCATTTTCATCTCCACTTCATATTTGAAACAAAAAGAGGGTAGCTTGCCCAAGATCACACAATGGGTCTGAGGCATAGCCAAGACCAGAACCCAGGTAGCTGGATTCTGGTGCACAGCTTTTAAGTATTAACTTGTACCATCTTTTTACTGTGAGAGTCACATTTATGATATTTGCAGGGTTCTGTTTCCATTTAGCTTGATGTATTAAACATTATTTAAAAATAAACTTGGTTTCAGAAACCAATTCCATAAGACAGTAATTTTGAGGCTACATCTGCAAGATTTACAGTCGGAACTACTTGATCCAAGGTATGTATCTCTGCTTGCTCCTATGAAGCATCCAGAACAATACTGTTTTCTCAAAATCAAAACTCTTTGCCACGTATTCTGTGTGTGAGAGGAAAAATTTCCCTATGGATCGCTTCTAACTGGATGAACAATCATGTCAAGGCATCCAGAAAGTTCTCAGGTGGTTCTGTTTGAGGCTGAATGTGGGGGCAGGTCAGTGTGGGAGGGACTGGCCTCTATTTCATGCTTGAACCTGTAGGATCCTTTCTTCCTGCTAGTCTTTATGGAGCTACATCTGTTAGCGCAATTCAAGTGGGGCACTTTTCTTCAGGATTCACATGTGTTCATCCTGCCAGGAACCCATGAGGTAGGTACTATTAGTCCTTACTTCACAGGTGGGGAAACTGAGGCATGGAACAGGTCAGTAACTTTCTAGGGCTGCAGAGCTCATATGCATAGGCCTGGTGCTAACCATAATATACTCTGTCTCATCTCCATTTCTGTTTCCAGGGACTCACACCTAGAATAAGAGGGTGTCACACCTCTCTTCAAGCCCCATGACCCTCTTCCTTCTTGTATTTCTGTATTTGTCAACTTTCCAGTTGCTGGAACAAAATACATGACACCTACAACTTTAAAGAAGAGAGGTTCATTCTGGCTCATGGTTTTCAGAGGATTCAGTCCATGGTCAGCTGGCTGCAAAGTAGAAACATCATGGCAGAAGGGCACGGCAGAGGAAAGGTGCTTACACCATGGTAGTCAGGAAGCAGAGAGAAAGGGAGGAGCCAGGGATAAGAATACAACCTTTGAAGTCACTCTCCAGTGACCCTCCCCTCCCACTAGGCCCCTCCTCTGAACAAGGGACTTTGGGAATAATTTAGATCTCAACCATAACCATTTCTTTCCTGGAGGTTGAATATGGCATTGGTGGGGGAGAGGCTCCCCAGTATGAAGGTCTCAGAGCAGAGGAGGGCAACAGAGAGTACAGATGAGAAGCTGGATGTCCCCACAGCCTGCTGTGAGAGAGGGTGCTTCGCAGAGGGCACACTTATGAGAATCAGTCACTAGCACAGCTCTTCTCCTTCTGGAACTTTCTGAGAGTCCCAACACATTTCCTTACCAGTAACCTCACTCTGGGGTCCAAATTGAGCAGTAAAGCAGCTTTCTGTATGCCATGGTCAGACAAGCCCCTCTAAGGAGTCCAAGGGCTACGGCACTTGATTGAGAGCAGAGTGAAGCTGTGTTTTGTCCTTCAAATATTAGTACGCTGTGGACCTCTGGCTACATTTCCTATCAAGGACAATCTTGAGAAACAGCAGGTGACTAAAGGCCAGGTGTGGGGTGGGGTGGTGGTTGCTGTGTTATCCCTTCCAGACCCCCTTGATCAGACACTTGTTATCCACAGACCATCACCCTAGGTGCTGCTGACCAAGCGTCAGCTAGGCGGCCCCTACCCGGGCCCCCTCAGCTCTACAGAGTCGCCTCACCCAACCACACCCTTTCCCGGATGCCCACATCCTGTGACCAGCCTGTGAAGGGGGACACAGCCTGATCATCTGCTTTGTTTTTGGTTTAGTTTACAGGGCTAAAGATGAAAGCCAGGGCATCATGCCTGCTAAGCATGTGTTCTACCACCAGCGGCACCCCTGTCCCTGGCCTGGCCTTCTTGGTCCACCTCTGGAGGACCATTTATCTTAGGAGGGTGGTGAAGGCTGTCCCTCGGCTTCACTGCAGCGTGACTCCCTTTCACCTCTCCCACCTCCGTGATCTCGAGTGCACTCTTTCTAAATGCTCCACACCACTACTGTGTCCTAACCCATGCAGGTGGTGTGACTGTAAAGTTACAGAAGCCAGGGCGCCCACTGTGGGGTGTGTTCTCTAGTAAGGAACTCAGCTGAGAGGAGGGTAGAGGCTGGAGCCCAGCTCGCTCTCCACTTATTAAGAGCTGAGCCTGACGGGGCCACACTTGCCCATTTGCCATTGCACCTTGGTGTGTGCACTGTGGACTCAAAGGTCTTGAAAGAGGCCCATTCACCTATGCTTTGGAGACAATACCTGGGAGGCAGAAAGGAACGAGTCTGCTCTGATTTCTGCAGCCTCTCTGATCCCAGCTCTCACTGGCAGACCAGGGGTGCAGCTAGAGCCTGGCCTTCACCATAATGGGCACCTGGGCCCCCACGCAGCTAGGCCAACTCATGACACCTTCGCATCACAGGCTCCACTGGCAAAACTTCCTGATGATGGCAACAAGGACCTTCAAGGAAGGCAAATATTAAATGTCATGATGTATAGCATGCAAAACTTCCTAGTTCCTGCAGGTCCCTTTGAATTCAGGTCCTTCCTCACCTTTCATGGACCCATGGGCTTGTCCTTAGCACCAGCCAGAAACACTGAACCTTGCTTCAGCCATCAGCGGAGCACAGGAGCTGGAGCACAGACCATCACCCAGGCAGGAGCCACAAGTTTCTTTACGTAAGTACATATGGGGCTCACTTCTGTTTCCGTCATTAAGAGATCCTTCCTCACAACACCAACCACTGGTCCCAGGGAATCGGGAAGGAAGGTGTTTCCTTTGCCAATAGCAGCTGCCGATGCCCACCTTATCATTACACCTAGTCTGATGCCACCCTCCAGCAGTCAGTCTGGGTAGATCCCAGGAAACAGCTGCCTGGAGAGTCTCTGTGAGTCTGAATCAGGGTTCCCCTGTGTCCATGTCACACATCACATCATCACATCACACAAATGAGTCCCCTTCCTGCTCCTCCAAAAATCCCCCCAATCAGTCATTTTGCTGCATGCTCAGTCCCCTTCCTTTTCCTTCCTCTACATCTTCGCTGTCTATGTTTTTGGTCTTACTTTCCAGTTCCGCCAGAGGAAGAAGGGTCAAGGGTTTGTTTACTTATGCATACACAGTCTTGCTCTCGGAAGGCTTCTTAAAAGAGTGTGTGAAATAAAGGAAGATTGTACGAGTGCAGAGTGGGTCAAAAGGAACAGGAAAAATCAGCGCTATAGAAATTTAAAGCCCCAGAATAAGACAGAGAATGGCTGCTGGAAGGCAAGTGAAGCTCTTGAACTCCACACATCTGTGTTCCAGAGGTACTTTACAGCTGCTAGTGCGTACCTACCACTGTGATTGGCCTTCTCCCTCCAACCAGGCCATTATCAGAGGCTGTGGCTGTAAATACCCTTTATACACCGATGACTCTTCACAGCAGAGATACCTGCCCACTGCCTAGGAACCTAGCGACAAGTGTAACGAAGAGTGGCATTCCTCATGTCCACTTGCAGCCATGAAATTAAGTCTGGATGAGGAGACTAAAGAAAGGCTCCTCAAACCAACTCAACTGGTGGGGCAGCATTTCTCCCTTCCACTCTTCCTACTTCCTGGAATGTGGAAATAATAGCAAGATTTCCATATTCATACTGAGCTATGTGGAGGAACTCATGGATGGTAGCCTAGGCAGAAAATGATAAAGAAGAAAGACACATGCCTGTTTCCTCCAAGGCATGGTGGGTCTCCTACCAGCCCTGACTTGCATACCTCTGGACTACCGTTAAGGAAGCAGCACAAATCTTCAGTGTGCTGAAGCCACCGATACCTGCGGTTATCTGTTATGTACGGCCATATGTAATCATAGATCTTTATCTCTCCATTCATTGTCTACAGCTATAACCTTTTCAGATACATGTATGACATTCCTCCTTAGATGTTGAACAGGCATCTTAAAATCCCAGCAGAACTCTTGGTCTTTTTCTCCATTTTTCTTCCCCAAACTTGGTCCTTAAATGGTAAACACCATATGTCCAGTTGCTCGGGCTGAAAACCCAGGAGTCATCCTTACCTCCACAGTGTATCCTGTGGCAATCTACTTCTCACCGCCTCCCGAAGTCTGGCCACGGTGGCCACCGCCACCTTCACCTGAGTGTCACAATATCTCCTGACATGTCTGGTTCCACTCTGCTGTACAGTCTTTTTTCTACAGCAAAGGGACAAATCAGATCAGATCACTCATCTATTTAAATCCTCCAATGGCATCTACTGAACTGAGGATAAACTCAAACCCTTTTTATGGCCAACAGAGTTCTAAGTGAGCTGGTCCCCAGCTACTCGTTACCCCTTTTTCATGAGCTAGACTTCTTGGTCTTCTTGCCTTTCCCACCAGTTAACACTTTGTATCCTTGATCCCACCAGTTAACACTTTGAGTATTTCCCAATAATTGTGCCTGTGATGTTGTAAAAGGGCAGGTACAGAAGTTATGGTGCAAATGTATTTGTGTTTTTCGAGGTGATTTTGCCTTTGGCTTTATAATATATCAAAGCATGAAGTCAAAGAGATGGTCATGGGCAGTGACACACCTCCTCTGCTTCTGTGCACCTGTAGAAAGGTGCTTTGTGTGATCGTGTCACCATTCATGATGCACATACAAGGGGACCCTCTTCTGCCCCACTCGGACATCCGGCTGGCTCACCAAGTTCACAGCTTTCCCTTCACCAGAAATGTACAGAAATCTCTTGGAGTCAACTCCAAGAATCATTGCTTGGCACAGAAAGATCAAAGACTCCACAGGTTTGCCAGGAAAACAAATAACTTAAGATTATTAAAAACATGATAGAAGAGTCAAGGGTAAATTAAATTATCTAAGTAGGGAAAGTTTTGAATGTTTTGTAGCTGGATAAAAACAGTAAATCTTTCATTAAGAGAGAAAGCTGTAATCAAAGAAATGAATTCCAGCCTATGGGGGAGCCGTGTACTACCCGCACGCATGAGAATTCGCCAGGCTGCCCCGCACTGTCCCAGCAAATACTTTGGCCACTGACTCCTCCTGTAGCTGATCTTGCTCCCAGCACTGCTGTCTCCGCCCTCTTTGGGGCTGTCTACCCTGGGTCATGGGCTCTAAAAGGAAGAGATGAGCAGCCACATTTTATGTATGAGATATTCTCATTCTCATGCCCCTCCCATATCTCTATCTCTATCATCTCTATCTCTATCTCTATCTCTATCTCTATCTCTATCTCTATCTATCTCTATCTATTTCTATATCTCTATCTCTATCTCTATCTCTATCTCTATCTCTGTCTACCTATCTCTCTCTCCTCTGCTGGCCTCACTTCTTGGCCATCTACTCTTCATTTTTTTCCCATTGAACGGTGCACATGCTTGAAAGTAGCTTTTCTTCTACAAGTTGTGTCCTGTCAAAGAATGCATATTCCTTGGGATTTTCCTAAACCAGCAGCTTCCTTCAGTGTAGCCAGAGTGCTTTTGTTCCGTGCCCTGGGAATTTGAACAGGCCCATTGGGCTGAGCTTTGGGAAACCTAGTTGGGGCCCTACTTGTCCAACATCTGGGATGCCCTCTGGAAGGTGCTCAAGAGACCCAGCTTCCTCATCTGAAAAAGTATAACCAGACCATCAACCCCTGTTAGGACTAAAATTCTGTTGTTTTGAGATGATTTTCTAGATAGACTCTATCAGCCTGTGATGTTCTTGGCTATTCATCCTCAAAAATGTCTCTCTTTCCAGAAAGACATACAGAAACAATTTAAAAAATGTTTCAAATATGCGTGGATTTGCTCATCTATCCCTTCAAGGACTGTACCTTCTAAAGTAAGTGGGATGTTACAAGGGCGCCATAGAGTTACTTTCCACCTATACCAGAAAAAAAAATAAAACTCCTGCCCAAGTTCTGAGACCATCATCAAGGGGGATGCTTCTAAGGAAGGATTAAGTTATGGCCTATATAAGAAAATTTTGATCTCAGCCTCATTTTAAATGACACTAAGTAGGTAATAAGAATTACTGAAATGATATTTTAAGTCTTTTTTAAAAAGATAAAAAATAAATTTGTCATTGTTCAAACATTTCCTGTGTGATTTAGCCTAACTTTCCAAGATTTATATCTGTAGATTCTGAACATTTCTTTTTCATAGTCAAAAATCTTAGATTGTGAACACTTCTTTTCATAGTCAAAAATCTTCTTTTTCTGTAGAACTCCAGTCCTAGTTGCAAGCAATCGGACAAAGAGAAAACAACAAGAAAATAAAATTATTTTTAGAGATCATTGGGAATACTTTACTTTCAGCATGTAATGCAAAGATTAGTCCGTGGCACTACGGCATTATTCAAGTGTTTTTGTTTTAATGTAAACAATACAACCTCAAGAAGAAAATAGAGTGGAGACAGATTTCTCTTTGGACAACGTATCAGTGAATGCTACATGGACAATATTTTTCTCCTAATCTGAAAAGCTATGTTTCTTGCTCGAATTTTTACTTTTTTTTTTCATTCCTGAAACATTTTCTTCATTTCTCACTATCCACCACTGTTAATCTCTGAATACTTGTGTTAGTCAGTTTTCTGTCACTATAACAAATACCTGAGACAACCAATTTTAAAAAATAAAGAGTTCATTTTGGCTCACAGTTTTGGAGGTTTTAGTTCAGGTCCATTGGCCCCATTGTTTCTGAGCACACACTCAGGTAGTACGTTATGGCAGGAGCACAGGGAGAAACAAGCTGCTCACTTAATAGCTGCCAGAAAATGAGAGAGTGGGAGGAAGACACCATGCCCCATAACCCCTTTCCAAGACCCACCTCCAGTGTCTTAAGAGCTCCCCACTAAGCCCTGCCTCTTAAGGGTTCTGTTACCTCCCAATAGCACCATGGCTTGGCAAAAAGCCTTTATCAGATGAGTCTTTGGGGAGTATAACAGATATAAACTATAGCGATATTACCCACAAATTTGGGTGTTTCTCCTGATTGCTGGATCAAGATTTCCTTTATTTATTTCATGTTAAAGCTTTTCCAGAAAATACTTATTCATTTATTTAATCACCTAGCAAATATTTACTTATCACAAACTATGCTCTCAGTGCTAGAACAAGTGCTACAGAGGAGAAGTCTTCTTGCCTTCCAAGGACTTATGCTTTAAAATTTGCTTTGGGAAGATAAGAAAATTTAAAATTAGCTAGTAAGGGCTGGGGATATAGCTCAGTGGCATAAGTGCCTGCCTGGCAAGTGCAAGGTCCTGAGTTCCATTCCTGGTGCCAAAACAAAACAAAACAAAACAACAACAAAAGAAACAAAGTTAGCTAGTAATATCATTCAATCGGGCAAATATTTACTGAAAGCTCACTATGTGCTAGGCACTGGGAATAAAAAAAAATACACAAGTTGCAGTGAAACTTCCAGTCCAATGGGGAAACAGATGGGACAAGTAGGTAGATCTGCTACAGTGAGCTCAGGTGCATAATAGACATTCAAGTACAGAAAGAATGTGAAGGAACATGGTAAAAAGTCTTTCACCCTACCTGGAAGAGTTAGAAAAGTGTACCTGATAGAATTCACCTTATGTCAGACGTGAAGTTTAAGCAGGAGTTTGCCAGATGTATATCCACCAAAGTAAGCTGGTTACAAGGCCAAAGAAACAGGATGGTGCAGATCATAGACCATTTAGAGAAGGCAAATGACTCCTTATGTCTAGAGCCTCACGTGCAGGAGGACGGTGGAGCAAGGTGATATCAGGTGGGGTAGCTAAGAACAGATCAGGTAGGGCTGGATGCTTCCTGTCCAGGGGTTTGTTTTTCTCTTTTAATGGGGAGCAATTTAAGTAGTTGAAACAGTTATCTTCCCCATTGTTGGGCATGATGCCCAACACCCGCAACTTAAAGGAGGAGAAATTTAACTTGACTCATGTTTTCAGGAGATTTAGTCCATGGTATGCTGGCTCTAAAGCAGAAAAAATCATGGTGGAAGGGCATGACCAACAGTATTTGCTTTCTCATCACTGGGACAAAATACCCAACATTTACAATTTGAAGGAGACGAGGTTTATTTTGGCTCACAATTTCAGAGCTTTCAGTCCATAGTCTACTGGCTCCAAAGCAGAAATGGCATGACAGTAGGGTATTATGGCAGCCAGGAAACAGAGGGCAAAAGGAGAAGCCCCAGAGGGACATATAATACTCAAAGGCAAGCTCCCAGTGACACCATTTCCAACTAGGTTCTACCTCCTAATAGTACATTTAGCTATGAACTCATGAATGGATCAGTCCACAATGAGTATAACACTGCCATGATCCGATCAGCTTCCAAAGCCCCACCTCTGAGCAAGATACTGTTGGAGGACATTCTAGATCTAAACCATAACATTCTGCCCCTGGATCCCCAGAGGTTCATGTCCATCTCAAAATGCAAAATCCATTTAGTCCATCTCTAAGAATTACCAAAGTCTTAATGGTCCTAGCTTTGCTGAAAAGCCCAAGTCCACAGTCTCCTGTGAGGCTCATGGCAAGCTCTTAGTTGTGATTCCCTGAAAAATTAAAAAGAAAATTAAGTATGTCCAACATACAATGGCACAGGATAAACATTCTCATTGCAAAAGGGAGAAATAGGAGGATAAAAAGGAGTTGAGCTATTGCAAAACTGAAAACCAGCAGGGCAAACATTATGTCTTGTAGCTCATGTCCAGCACCCATGACAGGGTGTGATGAGATGTGAACTCTAAAAGGCTTCAGTAGCCCCACTCCTATGGCCTTGCCATTTTCCCCAACATGGCTTCTCTCTTGGGCTGGCATTATTCACCTCTTACAATTTTCCTTAGCAAATTATCCACATTTCTGGCATCTCCAACTTCCTGGGGTTTCCACTGCACCTTCAGTTTCATACTCACAGCTTTCTGCACTACCCTTTTAGGAGCACACCCTCTAGCCTTGCAGAATTTCTTCTGAAATCTGGGTGTAAGCCTCTGTGACCCCATAATTCTTGCATTGTATATTGCTGGAAAACCAGCATCATGTAGATGACACCAAGGTCTGCTGCCAGCTTCAGCAGTAGCCTAGCACTCTTGGATCATGGCTGTAATAACTTTTGAGTGCTCAGATGGTTGAACTCAGGGAAATACTTCCCTAGGTAGTCTTGAGTGAGCAAGACACTGCCACTCTCTTCTCAAAGCAAATTCTTTCAAAGGACTTTACTATTTTATACCCTTGATACTGGGAAGGAAGTGTGGGGTCTGGACAATTCCTACTATGCCTTTGAGCCATTTTTCTTATTGTTCTGATGCAAAGTACTTGGCTTGTTTTTAATGCTCTTTTCAGCAACCATAATCTCCTTATTGCAAACTTTGCAGGTGATTTCATTCTGGTGAAACTGCAAACTTTTCACTGCTTTTGCCTCTGGCTTTCACTGTGGTTCTAGCTAACCAGCCAGTAGTACTCACACCACAGCCTAAATATTGAGCTGTCTTGAAATTTCCTGACATATTAATCAATCTGCCACCTTTAAATTCAGCTTCACACAAAGTCCTAAGACATGGGCAAAATGAAGATAAATTCTCTGCCAAAATGAAACACTCATGGCCTCTAGTCTAGTTTCCAATAGAGTATTCATCCCCATCTGAAATCTGTTGAGCCTGCCCTTTACTATCTGCATTCCTATCAGCATTCTGATCTCCTGAGCTATGACCAGAATCACCCATCAAACTCTGCCTACAGCACTTAGGGCTTCTTCATATTTTTCCAAACTCCTGCAAAAAATTTCCAAAGGTTTCTGAACCATGTGGCCTGGTACAACCACAGCAATGACCCCAGTTCTCTGGTACCACTCTTCTGTATTAGCCAGCTTTCCCATCACTGGGACAAAATACCCAACACCCGTGACATAAAGGAGGAGAGATTTATTTGGCTAGGGTTTCCAGTGGGTTCAGTCCATGGTGGGCTAACTCCAAGGCAGAAATGGCAAACTTATTGGCAGCAGAAGGGGTGGGGGGCAGGTGAAGGGGAGAGAGGGAGGAGCCAGGGACAAGAGTGCACTCTTCTTGGTCATGCCCTGCTGACCCACCTCCAACAAGACCCCATCACCTAATAGAACATTTAACTATGAACCCATTGATGGACAAATCCACTTATGAGTATAACGCCCCATAATCCAATCACCTTTCAAAGCCCCATCTCTGAACTCAAGATTTTGAGGGACATTCTAGATTTAAACTATAACACAAAGCAAAGCTGCTCAGTTCTTAGTAGCCAGGAAGCACAGCAGGGAACAATACCAGAAAAGAAAGGGCAATGGACTAGACATAGACCCCCAAGATCACACTTCCATGACCCACCCAGACATATCCAGAAATATGTTCCACCAATCCCAGAGGTGGAGCCCAATGCCAATCAAATTGACATTCCAACCTAACTGCCACAATAATATAAGACAAGAAAAGGAGATACGTATATGTAAAGTAATAGATAAGAGGTGGGGAAGGCATAATATTGATATCAATTGCCTGTTAGGGTTCAAATTGCAGCTGTGGCTGACTAGCTATAGTGTGAGGTAACCCAAGTTATACAAGCATAATGTGCATTGATTCCTCACCTGCAAAAATAAGACATAGGCAGAGGATGAATGAGTTAATACATGTATAGTGTTTAGAAAATGGTTCAGCACACAATAAATGTTCATTAAGTGTTACACATGCCATCATCCTCATTGTTTTAGTAATGTCACTTCCAGATGACGTCACAAAGCACAAGGGAGTGGAGTTAGAACTCACACCATGGAAGAAGAGGCTATCTTCTCCATCTGGGTTTTTGAGGTAACAGTCAAAGCCAGGGTTGACCTTGAAAAACTTTGACTGGTTCATGTGACGTTTGGAAGAATCCCATTTTCTCCTGCACCTCAGCAGTGGACTGTGGTCCTTGAGCAGAGTTCTGGAAGGAAAGCATCTTTCTCTTGGTACATTTGATCTTCACTGTGACCAGCATCATGATGTGTAGATCCAAGAAGAACAAGAGACATCATTGGATGCAATTTCCTCATTTTACAGATGAGAAAACTGACTTTTCTTCAACTCACTTTGCTGTGATCACACCGCTGGAACTGCAACTGATACTCAGGAGTCTTGATGCCCAAGTCAATTTTCCATGCTGGCTAGATCACACAGCTACCTTAGTTTTGGTTAGCATTTAATGATTATCTCCTGGGAGACCTCCCACATGGCCTAGTGAATGAATGTTGTTTTTTTACTTAGAATTAGAAAGAAGACTTCTCTCCATGATTAAAGTTGTCCTAAGACATGTATCTTTTTTAAGGAGACAAAATTCAAACTTGTTCTTTGCTCAGAATCTTTGGATCAGTAGGGTCTTCCTCAAGTGCTTTTAGGACTCTATGGAAAATGTCACCTACCATCCCTACCTATTCCTTTCCCAGGCATCAATCTCTTTGCCTTTTTGTCTTTTACTGTCCCAACCCATTGTTTTGTTTCATTTTGTTTGCAGTATTGGAAATTGAAACCAGGGATGCTCTGCCATTGAGCCAGACTTTCAGCTGCTTTTTATTTTTTAATAATTGTGTGACAGAGCCCAGGCTGACCTGCAATCCACCTGCCTCTGTCCCCTGAGTAGCTGACATTACAGGAGTGTGCCACCACAACCAGTTCTAAACCACTTCTAATCTTTTTTGCCCTGATTTCTCTCTGAGAGTTGTTCCTCAAGTGTTTGTCAAATTCTGTCACCAAAGCTTTGCCTCCAATGGGAGAATGCAGGCAACAGGGCACCTGTTCCATTCCCACAGAGGGGACCCAAGTAAGATGGGAAGGAATGACACAGGCAAGGAAAGGGATGGGTCTGTGGCATTTAAAAAGCCCTGGTTTCACACATATCAACCATGACGCTGGCTTTATTCTTCTCCAGGAAGATCTATGTCATAGCAATCCAGTGTACTACCACCAGGCCTACCTCTGACTTTATTGTCAACCAAGACTCTGTTTGTACAAGAGTGCATTCCATTCTCAATTTAGTTTGGGACAAACCAGAGGGAATGCACCTCAAACAAAATAAAATTCCACTCTGCAAAGAAAAGAGACTTAGTCCCAGGCCCGTGGCCAAATTCAACTCATTCTCCTGCTACCACCACCTCCAGATTGTACTTTACTTATTAACTATTTGTTATCTTCAGTTGAAAATGGCAAAAGTAAGCAAATTTAGAAGGCATGCTGTGACTTTGTAGAGCACTGTTGGTGACTGCTGAGTTGTCCATGTTTGGTCGGAAAGATTTGAGCCAGGATCATTACCAAAAGCATAGCCGTTTTCGTAGATGCAAGAGAAATGATTAAATACTAGATAAACATCATTATTACTAAACATATAAATAGATGTTTGCCTTGCCATTGGGCATTCCATGCACAGAGAACGTGGATTGCATTATGTGGCTAATTCTGTCAGAGAGTGTGGACAGCCTTATTAGGCAAAGGTAAAGGAAGGACAATTCCAAATGAATGGATCTCTCTCTCTCTCTCTCTCTCTCTCTTTCTCTCTCTCTCTCTCTCTCTCTCCCCTCCTCTACCTCCCCCCAGTAAAAGTATCTTTTAATGCAATGTTTCTAACAATCCAGTATGTGAGATTGGGGGAGCCTCTATTTTGTGATTTCTGAACACAATTTTGTAATTTCTGGTTTGAAATAACAAACTCTGCATGAGATTCTTTCAGAACGAGGTGGTAATTTCTACAGTGGTGGATTGTTTTCACGTTTGCCCGCTCAGTTTAAATGCTGAGCTCATCCCCTGGAGATAGCGCATCGGCTTGGAGCAGCCTTGGCCACCTCTGTCAAGATGTATTAGCAAGGAAGAGCCTTTCCCACACTAGTTGGGCCCATGGAATAAAACTCTTTTCTAGCTTTCCAATTATGTAAGATATAGATGAAAAATATCAAACTTACAGAAAAATTACAAGTACAGTATAAATAACTTTTTTCTAGACTATTTGATAGGGCACCAGCTAACCTGATCCCCTGCCAGCCCTGAATAAAGACAAAGATATTTGCTTACTAACCCCTCTACAACCACCCAATTCAGGGCATTAACAGTGGTTTGTTGCTACTACTAACCCTCAGATGCCTTAAAACTTCACCAGGAATCCTGATGGTTTTTATAGCAAAATGGGTCAGTTCAGAACCACACATTGCTTTAGTACAATGTCTCCATTCGCTCTCAGTCTTTGCTGCCCTCCTGATCTTGATGCCTGCAAAGATGATGGGCCAGGTAGTTTACAGACTGTCCTTCAGCCTGGGTGTGCCCGCTGTCCTGTTGTGATTCAACCCTGGTTATGTGTCTTTGGTGGGGACGTCACAGAGGCAGCACTGTTCTTCTTGCTGCATCCCATCAGTGGCCTGTGACTTCAATTTGTCCCCTAGCTTCTTGCTCCGTGTGACCATTTAATGAAAATGGTGTCTCCACGCCTTCTTTTCCCCTTGGAAATCAGTATTTTTAGCAAAGTTGCTCTAAAACTAAAGACTTATAACAAAAAGTCTATATTTTAAGACAGCCTAGACTTTGGAGACCTAAATTCCAGATCTGATAGAAAAAGGAAAACCAGATCTCCTGGCAGCATGGTCCCACTGGAGAGGACCCTGGGATGGGGCATGGGTAGTGTTTTACCAAGAAACTCCCCAAATTGGCAAATTGTTAGATCCCTTGAGATAAATAATGCAAAGGATTTCGGGGTGAGGGTGGAATCACTGGAAATCTCTTTGTCACTGTTTCATTTTTAGTTTTCACATGGACTTGTGATAAAAGATGAATAATGTTGGGTGACAGTGTAATGTGATTTTTCTATTAGGACTCATCTTTCTCTCAACCACAGCAGCTTTCCAGGAATCAGGACTTGGACTTAAGAAAATTCAGGGTATGTTTGAAACCACAGAGACAAAAATTTATTAGTTTTTGTGACTAAAAGTGACTAAACGTGTCTCTGTGGGACTATGTTCTACTAAGCCACTAGATGTTGGACAAGGTGGATTGTCTTGACATAGTAGCTGGTGGCAGTTTTCAGTGCCTTATAGTACCTGAAATTCCAGATAAGAGCAGTGTTAATATTATTTTCATTTTGGAAACAAGGTCAATGGGCACTGAGTGACTAACTCTTCAGACCTAGAGCTAAAGCCTGGGCCAGGTGTCCCAACTCCCAGCCCACAGGGAAGTGGCCCTTGAAAGTCAGAGACCCAACAAAGCCTCCTCCCCAACACCTCCACCTCCTCTTCACAGAAGTCCCCTCTGTTTCTGCAGACACCCTCTGAGATGTCTCATAGGTCCATAATTTCTGTAACTCCCTGGGAACACAGTTCTCCACCTTGTCGCTTAAGATGTCATACCTAACAGTATAAGACTCAAGGTCCTCATCATTGAGACTGACCTTAAAGGAATACATTGACTACTGCCAGTGAAATTGACTAAATGATAGCTCTCTTGTTTAATAAAATGCATTTAGAAATCAGAGCTTTATTCTCTCAGATTTCTTTGGATGATTGCTTATGTTGCATTTGAATACATTTTTATACACCTATGATATCTAAAAGTTTCAGGGATTTCTTTACCTTCTATCTTAGAATAAATACAAGATGCTGATACTTTTCTTGTTTCATCAACATTATTAGTTTTTAGGAAGATTCAGTATCCACCTCCAGAGGTTCTAGTATTTGATTTGATCATTTCCTAAAGCTCTTAAATAAATTAGAACATTTATCATTTCACTTTCAGAATTATACTCCATGCTGTAGCCAACCTATATAGTACATCTATATCTAAACATCACTACGTTTATGGCTAAAATAGCCTAGTGAATCTAGAAAGACATATAGGCCATAAAAACAAATTTTGGGGCAGCCTCAAGTCCAAAAATCATGCTTTTTGTCAAACCAGGTTCCGGTTTTTCCCCTAGAAAATGCAATTTTAAACATATCAGAAGGATGAAGAATGTATGAGAGTCCTCTTTTCCATGGCCAGCTCCACAGAAAAAAGGAATTAAAAAGAAAACTGGAACAAATAGGGATCACTGTGTGTGTGTGTGTGTGTGTGTGTGTGTGTGTTGGGGGGTGTCAGCCATGAAGAAAGGAAGCAATACTGCCTGACAAGATCAGCTTAGTGCTGTGGTTGGGGGTGGAGCGCAGGAAGATGTCCACAGAAACAGAGCCCAGTTCAGAAGTAGGCACCAGAAAGTCCAAGCTGGTGAAGCAGAAGTAGCGAAGAGAATAGCCGTGGTCATCCTCTGAATCCAGATAGAATCCATGAACACACACACACACACACATCCCTTAAAAGAATAGTTTCAAAAATAAAATATACTGGGCTTAGAACAAGAGGAGAAAAATGCATTCCTTTTTGACTGAGCCATGATGAGACCCACCAAACCATAGCCCTAAGGGCAGCACGAGCCACGGAGCCACGTCCGACTTCCGGGTAATTATCTCTCAGAAATGCCTTTACTCTGAAAGGTGGAGAACTTTGCAAGTCACGCAGCTGAAGTAAAAAGAACTGGCCACAATCAGCTCCTCACATCCAAAAGGTGAATCTGAAGTTTCATAACCTTGAGGGCAGTTATGACTAAAAGTGACCAAAGTCAGACGCAGTGGGGCAGTGGCGGGGGGGGCGGGGGGGACTAGGAATTGTCTCCTAGTATAGGTAAGCCCTTCCATAGGGGATTTCAAGAGGAATCCTGACGTTCTTTGTCTTGGACTCTAGCAGTAGCTTGAGATAATGCCACCAAATTTGTCTAATGCCTCTAGAGGGAGCATGAGTTGGTTGAGCTGAGGTCATTAAGCATTTTTAAGGATAGCACCAATTAAGAACTGCACACTGTGCTAAGCAAGTGGTTCAGAATCATCTGGAGGGTTAGTCCCTACCTCAAGACCCCCTGCTTCAGTAGGTCGGGCTATGTAACTTTCAGTAAGTCCCCACATGATGAGATCTGCGGTCCGGAGGAGACATTTTGAGAACCACATGGGATCCGCTCCATGATCTTGGGGGAAAGATAGACTTAAAAGCATCAACTGCTCTGCAGTGTAGCACACATAGCAATCAAGGTTCAGGTGGCAAAGGGAGGAGGAGGAATCCACTGTGCTGGAGTAAATCAAGGAAGGCCTCACAGAGAACATGACTGAGTAGCCATTCTAAGGAGAAAAGATAGCACATGCAACAACATGCCAGAGAGGGAGAGAAACACTCTCCTGGAACCTCAGCAGAGTCCAGTTCAGGATGGCTCCAGTGAGAAGTGCACAGGACAAGCATGAGCAGGGATGGGAGGTTAGGGACCAAGTCACGGAAAGGCTGTAGGTGCCATGCTAACAGGCTAGACCCTGTCCTGTGGCTTTGTGCAGTCAGTGAAAATAAAACATGGTGCAGTAACTTGGTTCAATTTGTCTGCATATCCAGGACAATTTTTGTGAGAAATGGTGCCAGAAATTTGTTTGGGAAAATCGTGATTTATCATGCAAAAGCCACATCCATCTCCTTCCCTGCTGTTTCCCAAGCGCTCACTTCAAGGTTTGGCACACAGTAAATATTTGTTGAATGCATGATTGAATGAGGCGGTGAGGAGACGAATGACTAAATGAATGAAAGAGCTGCATTCATTTTTTTTAAGGACAAAGCACAGTGGAGAAATCACTGGCTTGTGCGTTAAGAGACCTGGATCCGATCAGCGACTAGCTATGTGACAGAGAGAAGGCCTCTTAATCTCTCCAAATCTCTGCTTTCCTGACTTTGACATGTAGGGTGTGGATTGGACCAGTTGCTCTCAACTACAGCTGCTTATTAGAATCACTTGAGGAGCTCTGAAAATTTCACTGCTGAGGAATAAGTCAAAAACCACATGGAAGCAATCAGGCAAACTCAGAAGATGGAAAATTCTATAAACAAATGACCTGATTTCTTCCACAAGTGAAGGGAAAAAAATCAAACAAGGGATTGGTACAGATTAAGTAAGTGTTAAGAGGGCTCTTACCCTGATGTAATGTATGAATTTTCTTTATATCCTGATGTATAATCAATCAGTTAATCAGTCCAATTGTAAAAAGATATACTTGAGCCTGTCTGGGACATCTGCACATGCAGTTGAAGTATTAGATAGGATTACCCAATAATAAGTGACTTGCTAGGTGTGACAGCAGCACACACTCATATATATATAAACACAGGCATAGTCTTTACCCATTAGAGATGCACAATAACAGTCAAAATCACATCATGCCTGGGGTTTGCTTGAAAATATTCTAACAGCAATAGCAACAATAGAAGAGCAACAGACATAACAGGATTGGGAAACTGATGATCATTGAGCACAAACAAAGTTCCAAAGGAGTTCATTATATGATTTCTAACTCTGTGTATTTTTGAAACTAGATTTTTAAATTATCTCAAGGATTTTGATGTTTGGGCTCCACAGCAGACTAAATAAAGATACTCATCAAGAGAGAGAAGATAAAGCCCTTAGTATCAATATTGGTAAGTCCTTGCACCCTGGGGATTCTAATGTTGGAGCTAGAGTTGTGATCCACTGAATTATTACATGTCTTGATTCTATTAAAATAATTAACCAATGTGGTGCCCACATATCTTCTCCTAGACATTTAAAAGGACTTCCTGAAGTGAGGGACAGAACCTGTAAACTTAGCATCTCATGAGGGTTTTCCTCTGGAATATATATGTTTAATTAAAGTTGTTATTTTGATATAATTTTAGATCCACATGCAATTGTAAGCAATAATACAGAGAGATCCCCTGTAATCTTCACCTGGTTTACCCCGGTGATAACATCTTGCCAAACTATAGAACAATATCGCTACTGGGATGGAGACAATGACACAGTGGAGACATAGCACATTTTCATCATCACAAGAAAACCTCACATAGTCCTTTAATAACCACACCCACTTCCCTTCCACTGCCGCCTCCTCAGGAACCACTGCCAACCACTAATGTGTTTCTCATCTCTATAATGTTGTGGTTTTTCAGGAACGTTATATTAATGGAATCAAACCTTTTAAAACAGGCTTTCTTTTCACTCAACATTATTCTTTGGTAGTTTTTCCAGGTTGTTGCAAATGTCAAGAGCATGATACTTTTGCTGCATAATACTCCATGGTGTGGATGTACCACAGTTTGCTTAACCATTCATCTGTTGAAGGATATATGCTTGCTTTGAGTACTGTTTTTTTTTCCTAGTTTCTTAACATGAGACTTTACTGATTTAAGAGTCTTATTTCTCTTCTCTTTTTTCTTCTTTTCCCCCACCTCTTCCTCCTCCTTCTTTCTCTTTGTCTTCTTCTTTCACACTGCTGAGGACCATACCCAGGGCTTCACAAATACTAGTCAAGTGCTCTAATACTGAGCTACATCTCCAACCACTGACATTCCCTATTTTTAAAGTAAAATTTAGTTCTAAATATTTCCTTCTCAACCTCTTTAGTGTGTCTAAACATGCAAATTTGGAAATATTGTGCTTCCATTTTCATTCAGTTCAATGACTTTTGCTAAATTTCCCTTCAGATTTCTCTTTGATCTATGCATTATTTAGAAGCATGTTGTTTAGATGCCAAGTTTTGGAGATTTTTCTGTTACCTCTCTGTTACTGATTTCTAGTTTTACCACACTGCAGTTAGAAAATACACTACATATAATCTCAATTATTTTAAATTTGTAAGATTTATTTTATGACCCAGAATGTGGTCTGTCATTGTATACATTCCACGGTCACCTGAAATGAATGGATTTCGTGCTGTTGTCGGGTGGAGGGTTCTAGGTGACTACAAAATATTCTTGGTTGACATAGTTGTTTTCTTCTCTGTCCTTGCTGACTTTTCCTCTAGTTGACCTAGCAGTCTTTAGGAAGGGGTGTTGAAAATTTCAGCCATAATCGTGGCTGTGTCTATCTTCATTTCTGTTCTGATTTTGTTCACATAGGCTTTATCTGACATTAATGTAGTCACTTCTGCCTTCTCTTGATTAATGTTTGTGTGATATACCATTTTATATTCTCTTAAATTTGTCCATATCATTATATTTGAAGTGGATTTCTTATAGTTAGTGTATAATTGGATCATATTTTTAAATCCACTTCTGCTAATCTCTGTCTGTAAACTACAGTATTTAGGCCATTTATATTTAATATAGTTACTGACATATTACATTGTCTGTAATTTTTTTGTTTTTTGTTTTTTATTTATGATTTTCCTTTTTCTGTTTTCTTTTTCTTTCCATCCTATGGGTTATTTTAGCACTTTTTTAGAACTACTCCTTGGTTTTGATTTATACATAATATTTTAGGGTATATATCTTTTTATAGCTTTTTTAGTAGTTGCCGTAGGTATTACATTACATATATATTTATATTTTTAAAAAATTATCTTTCTCTATGCATGTCATTATCTTACCAATTTGAGTGAAATATAGAAACCTTGCTCCCCTTTAAGCCTTGTATCCCTCTTGTTTATAATAAAACTGACAAATATTTCTTCTATATACATTTAGACCCATATCAGCAAAAAATTACAATTTTTACTTCAGCTATCAAACATAACTTTAAAAACTTAACAGAGGAAGGAAAATTTACTGTATTTGACCATATTTTTGCTTGCAATATACACCATCCCTTCCTCACATTCCAAGATTGTTCCTTTTATTATTTCCTTTCTGTTTAGATTATTTCCTTTAGCCATTCTTTTAAGGTGCCCCTGCTGGTGACAAACTTCTTAGTTTTCCTTCATCTGAAGAGTGATTTCCCCTTCATTCTCAAAGGATATTTTGCTGGAAATAAGATTCTTGGTTCACAGTTCTGGAGGTTTTTTGGCATTTGAAAAATGTGTTATTTCCTCTGACTTCAATGGTTTTTTGAGAAATCCATTTGCTGCTTTTGAGTTTTCCATGGCCTTTAATTTTCAGGAGCCTAATTGTGGTAAGTATTTTGGCCTTTTGGGAGGTTTTTCTGTTTGTGATTCACTAAGCTTCTTAATTCTGTATGTTTGTGGCTTTTGCCAAATTTGCGACATTTTCAGCCATTATTTGTTCCAGTACATTTTCAGCCCTTTGATACAAAGTGTATGCTAGATATTTTGTTATAGTCCCACAGGTCTCTTTGGGTTCCATTCACATTTTTCAGCCTTTTTCTCTGTTGTTCAGATTGTAATTTCTACTGTTCTGCCTTCCAATTCATGAATTCTTTTCTCTTTATTTTCCATTCTGCCATTGAGTCAATTCATTGATTTTTTTACAAATTTGGTTATCATATTTTTTGGTTGTAAATTTTCCAGTGGGTTGCTCTTTAATCTCTTACTTATTTGCTGAGATTTTTCTCTTTCTTTGCAAGACTTTCCATTTTTGCATTTTTTCAAGTGCATTTGTAATTGCTCATAGAATCATGTTTATGATGGCTGCTTTAAAATCTTTGTTAAATAATTCTAACATCACTGTCATCTTGGTGTTGACCTCTGTTGATTGTCTTTTCTTCATCCACCTTGTGACCTTCCTGGTTCTGAATATGATAGAGAATTTCCCACTGAAGCTTGGATTTGGGGAGTATTATGTTATAAGTCTCCGGATCATATTTAACCCATCTTGCTAGTTCATTTCCTGACAGTCCTGTGGCAGGGGAAGCGGAGGATGCTGCCTCCTTATTGACAGGCTGGAGAAGAAGCCCAGGCTTCCCACGCAGCACCCACTGTTATCCAAAGTGGGAAGATTGCTCTCCTCATTATCACTGGATAGGGACAGGGGCTATGACTGTACTGGCCCTACCTATACTGAAGCCTCCTTGCTAAGAGTTGTAGGTATACCTCATTAGTTCTTTGCTTGTGGCTTCCACTGACACCACAGGGTGCTGGTGGTGCTATCTCTGGGCAAGTGTGATAGTCCCGACTTTCCATTAGGTCCTGTTATGACTTAGATCTAAAATGTCCCTCAAAAGTCTCATGTGTTTGGAGGCAGGGCTTTTGGAAGTGATTGGATTATGGAGACACTATATTCATCAGTGGATAAATCTACTGGCGAGTTCAGAGCTGAAAGTCCTATTAGGAGGCAAGGCCCTGTTAGAGAAGGTAAGTCACTGGGGATGTGCCTTTGGAGTCTCTCTCTCTGCCCTGCCTCTTGGCTGCCACCATGGGTTGAGCAGCTTTCCTCCACCAGGCCCTTCTGCCGTGTTATTTCAGCCCTGGAGCCTGCCTACCATGGACTGACCTCTCTGAAACTGTGAATCAAATAAGCTCACAGTGTTCTGAGTGTCAGGTGTTTTGTCCCAGTGATAGGAAAGATGACCAAAGCAGTCTCCTTTGATACCACCTCAGCAGGGTGAGGAAGAAACCCCTCAGTATTGCAAGGTGAGGGTAAGGTGGAAATACATTTGCTGGCTTAGGTGGGAACAGGACTACAGTTTTTGTAAGATGTTTGAAGCAAAAAAAAAAAAAAAAAAGGAAAAAGAAAAATATATGACCATCCCTTTCTTGGTCCTTTGGCTAGCAAGAACAAGCTCTTATTGTCTCCTCCTACTGGCATTTCAAATTGCCAGGCTCTGCAGCTCCAAACCTGCGGTACAGAAGGCAAACAGACAGCCTAGAGCATCCATTACTGTGTTATTCTTTGGACTCTGTAGTCCCCAGCTATCTGTACAGTGACACCTTCTCGGTTCTTCTTCTGTTTGTTTTATATGTAATATCCAAGGTTTTAAGTTGGATTTAGTGGAAAGAATTGGAAAAAGTATGGTTACCCAACTTCCCAATAGTATATATCATTTTATAATATTTGATGCATATAAGAGAATATAGGTAAATATATGTGCACATATGCATGTGTATGTTATAAACCACAGTAGCACAAACACTAGATCTTTTTTTATGTGCTGGGAATCAAACTTGGGGCCTTATACATGGTAAGCCAGGGCTCTACCACTGACCTAGACCCCCAGCCCCTAAGTCTTTTAAAATGATAAATATGCAGTGATAGGTTAGCCACCCCCTCATCAATGAAAGCTATATCACAGTTAGGAGTAAGAAATTCTGGCGTTCTACTGCATCATAAGATCACATTATAGATAACAATAATGTGCTATGTATTTCAAAAAGCTAGGAGAAAGGAGTTTGAATATTTTCATCATAAAGAAATGATAAATATTTGAGCAAATAAGTATTTTAACCTTATTTGAGCATTACAAGATGTATACCTGTACCAAAGTATTACATGATATAAAAATACATAAAATTTTTATATTTTATACATCAATCAAAAACAAGTTTAAATTAAAAATAGTGAGTTGGACTTTTTTTCCCAGGGAAAAATAAAAACCACACTACTCAATCATGAAGTAACCCCCTTTGGCTGACCGTCTAAATTTAACTTTCCAGGACTCAGAAACGTCCTTTGGTTTTAGAACTGGCCAATGGCTGAATTTTGATCCCATGACCCAGTTAGCATATCATCGTTGGCTGCTGTTGTTATTTTAAAGCCACCTTTCCTCTGTTCTGACATTTCCTGTCACATGTCAACAGCAGGGATGACACGGCCTTGCAGCTGCAAGCCTGTGGAGCTGGTGACTCAGGATAAGTACAGTAAACACACTGGAGAGCTGAGGATTCCCAGAGCCACAGGCCGCTCTGAGCACTGGCCGTCCATCCTGGGTCCTCTCCCTTTCGTCCTGCTCCACATGCTTCTCCTTCTCTTGTGCAACATGCTGTATCTACCCCCTCATTTTCTACTTGGATGAACATCAGCTGTCTGGGAGGAGTCTCCCCACGGCTGTCTTGTTCAAAACAGAGCCACGTCAGGTACGCAGAGAATGGAACATCTGAACAGGGCTAGGACCCTGACCGGGAGACAGGGTCTGATAATCCACTGAAGCAGCCTCACAGGTCTCCAATCTGGCCACCACCTCTTCCTCCTCTCCGGGGATGTCTGGTAGCCCATGGCTCTCCTTTTGCCTCTGCTTGACATTTTCCCTTTCCCCTGGCAGCACTGCACTGGGCTTCTGGGAAGTGACAGGGTACAGGATGTGGACTTCACACTATTATTGAAAAGATGAGAGTTTCTGAGGTCCAGAGGATGCCACATGGGGCCACTCCCCGCAGCATAAGCACTGCTGGCCTGCTTGATTCTCTCTGCGGGCCTCAGACTTCCCCAGCATGGGAGCTGGAGGCAGAAAGGCTAAGCAGCAGGGGTCCGGAGTTCTGTCTACACCACTTGGGCTGATTCTGGGAAAACATCTAAACAAACCTGAGTATGAACAAAGGGTTGCAGCTGCAACTTCTTAGCTGCTGAGAAACACAGCAGCTGGCTCCTTATCTGAGGCCTTGTGACTTTACCCCCACTTCTCCTCCGGCATCAGAGGGGTGGTGGGCAGCACCCTGGACTCCCTGACCAGAGGAGCCCATGCTGGTGCAGTGCCTGTCCTTACTGCCTTGTGACCTTCCACACAACCCTTTTGTCTTTGAGCCTCAGTGAGTTAAAACAAATGGGGTTATGAAACCTGTTATATAGTTTGGATCTAGACATCCCCCAAGAACCTCATGTGAGGACTCTGAGGTGGGGCTTTTGGAAGGTGATTGAATTATGGGGTGCTACAGCTGACTTGTTGCTAGGAGGTAGGACCAGGTTAGAGGTTATATCTCCCTCTGCATTTCCTCCCTTCTCTCTCTGCTTCCTGTCTGCCATGACACAATCAGCTTTCTTCCGCCCAGACCCTTCCACTATGCTATTTCTGTAGTTAGGCCTTCGGAACGTGGACTGGAACTTCTGAATGGTGAGTCAAATCTTCCCTCCTTATAGTTGTGGGTGTTGGGTATTTTGTTCCAGCAACAAAGAAGGTGACTAAGATAATACCTGTTCTACAGTAGACTCTGTATTAAATAAGATGAAGGAATTCTTTAGTATAACATTGTTGGGTATTGCAATGTTATAGTGGAAATAATACTCCAGGCCAAAAAAAAAAGAAGAAAGAAAAACAGGAGAGAAAGACAAATGAAACAGAACTGGCATAACGGTGATAACTGATAAAAGATGATGCTGGGCATGGGCATCTATCACAGTACATTTTTTACCTTTTGTTCTATTTGAAATTTGTCAAAATGAAAAATCAAAAGACTGGCTAGGAATGTAGTTCACTGATACACCAGTTGTCTAGCATGCCTAGCATGCCAGTTGCCTGGGTTCAATCTCCAGCACCACCAAAAACAAAAACCAAAAATGGTAATATCCACTTTACATTTCAATAGGAACAACAAGACAATAAATGCAAGATAAAAATAGAAGTACCCTTGGAAAGCAACACCTTGCCTTAGAAGAGAGTGCTGCCCTGGGTTCTGCAAATGTGTGAGAGCACACCTATCTCCTTGTCTGCATTTGGCAGAATTGTAATGCATCCCAGCCACCAACTCACTTGGAGCCCAGCCTTGCCACCTCACCACGAGTTCTCCAAGGGGAGGGAAGAGCTTTTTGTGGGGCCCGAGGCGGAGTCCTGTAACTGCTCCAAACAGGTTTTGCTCCCGCTGTTTCAGGTGAGGAAGTTTCTCTGCCACAATTCTGCATCCATTATCTCTCGGTTCTCTCACCTCCTCTGCCTGTAGAAGATTCTCCAACTTCCTCCTCTCCTGGATTGTCCTGTACTTGTTCTCAGACTCTCAGAGTGAAGAGAGGCAAGGCAGAGGGACAAGGAGAGTCCTGGACACAGAGAGCTAACCTGGGCAGAGGTGAAGGCCAGCTTGCTGTGCCTGCTGAGGCTCCTGGGCTGCAGCGGCTGTCAGTGCATTGAGGCCTGAGATAGCACTGTGCCAGCTGCTGGTTCTGCAAAATTCACAGACTGATCCCAGACCCAAAGAACTCACAACCTGTGGTGACAAAGGCAGAGAAACAGTTATGAAATGGAAAAAAAAAAAATCTGGGGATAGGCATTCATAGAGAAAATCAATAGGATCCCTAACCTTGCCTCTGGGTGCTTAGCAGGTGGATGGCATGGGTACCAGAGAGGGTGAGTCCTGAACTCCTGAACTCCGTGTTGAAAGATGAGAAGGCAACGGGAGAAGGAATCACAGCAAGCCTCACCACAGCATGGAGAGATGAGGGCCAGCTGGACACGTCCTCGTCGTCTCTGTTTGTGGCTTTCCTAGCGGGACAAATGTACAATAAGATCAAGAATCCCCACTCATACTCACTTGCTTCAACCAGATGAAACTTTAAAAATCTTTCTTGAATTTTTAATTTTAAAATTTTAAAGTTATTAGCATGTATTTACAATCCATAACAGTTACACTCATCTTGGAGAATTGGTACATTGATTCAGTCCCTTTACCACCCCACCACACACACCCCTTTCCTACCCCCCATTCCCTTCTCCATCTCTAAAACTGTGCCTTTTTGTTTCCTACCATCTCTCCTTTATTTTACTCTTTTATTTATTATTAGTTTTCTCATATAGGAAAAACCACATGATATTCAACTTTCTGGGTCTGACTTATTTCCCTTAACATTATGGTTTCCAGTTCTGTCGATTTTTCTGCAGATGACATGATTTCACCCTTGTTATGGCTGTGTAGTACTCCACTGTGTGTATCCACCACTCTTTATCCATGGGGCTTCTGGTGGGCTTCTGGGCTGTCTCCACAGCTTAGTTACCATGAATCGTGCTGCTATAAACATGGGTATATGTATATCACTATGATCAAACTAGAGGTTGTGAACAAGCAACAAATGATTGCTAAAGCTGATACCATGCAAGGGCTCCCTGCCCAATGTGCACAGAAGCCGATACTTGTGACACCAGTGTTTGCACAAGAAAATACTTTACTGTACGTCAACAAGGAGACAGGATGGACTCTCAAATCCCTGATGGGCCTGCAGGGAAGGAATTTAAGCAACTGGGGATGAAGGGAAACAAGGATTGAACCCCATGTCTTGGGGGAAAATAGGACCAGGGAAACCTCCGGATGCTTGGTAACTGGGAAGTCTCCAGCATCTCCATTATTCTGGTCCCTCCTGGCGGCACTCACTCTCGCTTCTAATCTAGGTCCGAGAGGCCCTGTTCCTGTTCTTCAGGTTCCGCGCCTCATCCGAGACCTTGGGCTCAGCTCGCGAAGTCGTTTTAGGCCCAGTCCTATAGTTTCCGCCCTGCATCCTGACAAACAGTTTGCCTAACAGTTTTTTCGAAACAGCAAAGGTGTCATTGTATGGCCTGGTTTCAGAACCACAAAATGACCCAGGTAGGTTGACAGAAAAAAGGCAAGAATGACTTTTTTGCACAGTGATCAGGAAAAAACCAAATAGCCCTAGATCTGTACCCTGGCGATCATCCAGGACAAAGGATATTTTCAAACATTCAGAAACTCTTTTCTGTTACTCCCTTCCACCAACAGGAAACACTGTTTGTTTCGTAGGTCCGAAGGACCCCCCCATGCTTCCTGTGTTTATTTTGGATGGTTGAGTCTAATGTTTCTCCTTATAGTGACTTCTTTTTACTGTAGTGTCTATTTTATCCACATTAGTAATTTTAGTTTGTTTTGCATGAGCTTTATAAAAGATAGACAGTGCAAACTCATTAGAAATATTAACACCATACCAGAAGATGGCCCTTCTCTAAAGAACTGTGAACATGTTAAACTCGCTTTTTATCTCGCAGTGGGGTACAGCCTGCTCCAGGTGGCTGTCTTTACTTCCTGTTCCCTGGACTCTATCCTTGGGCTTCCTTTCTGTCCATCTAGGCCCCACCAGGGTGTCTCATGTGCTTCTGACTTTCATCCTCATTGATGAAAGTCTCTGCCAGTGGTAGGTCCATGGTTTTTTATTTCTCTCCTGAGCAAACCTCCTGCCCAGTTAATCCTGGACGTCTCCAGTGTCCACCTGAGATCCCGACTTATATTAGCTACCTGCAGCTTGTTCTGCTTCTTATGTTTTCCAGCACCACAAACTCATCCCCCGTGCAAGACACCCGAAAGCCAGGCTAGGCTGCTACTGGGCAGCTTCCTCCTCTCTCTACCCCTCCCCAAGCCCCTCAAGGATGCTGTCCCTGTGTTTCAGAACTGAGCAGCCTTCTCCCAGGCCCTTGAGGATCTCACTCAGGCGTCCTTCCACTCCACTCTCATGTCTTTTTTTCTCTGTTAGTGTGTGCTTGCAGTTCATAATAGTTCCATCTGTGTCAGGGACTTGGTACATACTTAGTTAACTATATCTTGATCATTTTGATCCCTTTACCCCCCACGCACCCTTCTTCCTCCTCTCCTCCCTTTCCCTGATCCCTTCCCCATCTCCAAAAGCCTGCTTTCCTATTTCCTACCATCTCTCTTTTATTTTACTCTGCATATTTTGGCTTTCTTATAGAAGAGGAATCATGCAATATTTAGTTCGGGGGTCGAACTCAGGACCTCACACACCAGCAGGTGCCCGTGTTGCTGAGCGATATCACCGGCCCTTTTTTCATATGTGGGTACCGGTGTCAAACTCAGGACCTCGCGCTTGCCAGGCAGGCACTTATGCCGCTGAGCCATCTCACCCGCCTCTGTGTCTGACTCTTGAATCAGTGGCTGCCACTGCTTCTGGAGCAGTTCCTTTAAAATTTAAAATTTAATTTAAATTTAAAATTTTCTATCATTATGTTACATAATCTATTCGTTGTTCACTGCTTCCTGATAAATCCACATTCTTCATCAATATGCAAGACCTGTGTGCTCAGCCCCCAGCCCATCTTTCCAGGCTCATATCCTCCTCCTCACCCCAGGCATTCAGCTCCTGGGGTACAGTCCATGTCCTGAACCCTTGGCCAACACCGAGCAAATCTTTGTCCTTCCTCCCAGTCTTATCCCTTATAAGAAGAAAAATTATATTAGACATCCCCACAAGACTGGCCTATTTCATCTTGTTTTATTTACTGAGCTTCTACTGTGTGCCAGACATCATTCCAGGCATCAGGGATACATGAGATAGAAAATCTTGCCCTCACAGGGCTTGCATACTAATGGAGGGAGTCACAAAAACGGACAAAATAAATAAATGAATAAATCACGTGCGCGGTTATGATTATGGTAAATGCTGTGTAGAAAAATTAAGCAGAGGAGACAGACACAGAGTGAAGGAGATAAAGAGTTTTCATTATGTTTCCCCTTTGCTCAGTGCGGGCACAGGTTGTACACTTGGGTCTGTGTTAATTTCCTGTGGTTGCCGTAAAAAAGAACCACAAATTGAGTGACTTTTAAAAACAGAAATTTATTCTCTCACAGTTCTGGAGGCTTGAAGTACAGAATCAGGGTATCAGCATCTGTCCCAGCATCTGTCCCAGTGTCAGCCCATGATCCCTATGAACTCTAGGGAACCTGTTTTTTGGTTTGTTTTTTTACTTTGAGTTTGGGCAACTTAGTGGCTTAGTGAGATCCCATCTCCCGAAAAGGGGTGGGGGGCTGAGACTGTAGCTCCATGCAGGGGCTCTGGGTTCAATCCCCAGATATTGTAGTCAGGGTTTCCAAGGGAATAGATTTAATACAGGACACATAATTTATAAAATTATTTTATACTATTCACCCAAAAAGTCAAATGCAGAAGAGTACAGGAAATCTTTCCACTCACTAGAGACCCAAAGAATCCAGCTGAGGGCCTGGATCCCACGGCAATGTCCTGCACGAGTCCAGCTGAAGACTAGAGCCCATGACAATGCCCCCACGAGTCCAGCTGGAGGCCCAGAGCCCATGACAATGTCTCATGCAAGTCTTTTTCATTGCATCTGTGCTGGGAAGGCCCAAAGGTCGGTGGTGGAAGCTAGAAAGTCTGTGCCAGCGGGATGAAGGATCTGTGCCAGCGGGATGAAGGGTCTGTGCCAGCGGGATGAAGGATCTGTGCCGGCAGGCTGAGGGATCTGCACTGGAGCCAGGAAGCGACGCTCAAGGTAAGGACCAGCGCTTCCCCAAAAAGTACCACAGCCATGTTCTTCTCTAGAATTAACTTCCACCATGCTCACTCTTAGCTTCTGGAATTTTTATTTGGAATCAATGTTTATTTGGTTGGAAAGCACTCGAGATACTTTTAAGAAAGTCTATAGCAATTCTGATCTTTGACTTGATTCCCTTAGTCAGGTATTGCCCAGGTGGGTCAGATCAGGAATGATTTGCTAGTTGACTACAGTGACAACATGTCTGGATTTTTGTAGATTCAACAGGAATTCATTTGGGGGCTTCAGTGCCTGATGAAAAGTGAGAAATGGGGTGATCAAATTTACTTCATTGCCGTTCTGGGGTTTAAGTAAGGTGAGTTATTAAACAGCAACTTCAAAAATATGAAGTGATATACATACCCACACAGAGCTGCTCTTGGCATCACGAAATACGTGTGTAATTCTTCTCTAGTGCACAGTAAACCTTTAATATTTTATGATTAAGTCCCAGCAACCCAAGAAGATGCCAGAATGGTTGGTACCATCACTTGGACCAGAGCTGATCTTCTCCTTTGGCCCTGTAGATGCTCTTTTGGCCACACCGTAATTGGGACACTAACTCTTTAATCCCTCTGGCCCACCTGGGCACCCTGCAGTCCTCTGCCCTCTTGGCCACTAGCCCAGATATTTCTATGCTCTTATTTTTGAAATTAAAGTGTAAATCTTAGTTCATGGGATGATGGTAATGGCAGGTGATAGGCTTTGTTTTTTTCTTCAGTAAGAGTTGAAAGTTACCAATCCTACTGTTGGTTTTCCTCTCTTCAAAAACTCGTATGTTGACACATTATAGCTATATTTATTTATGGGGTACAAAGAGATGATATTGGTTTTTAAACACAATGCGGAATGGTCAGTCAAGCCAACTGTGGGGGACCACCTGGATGGCTGTCCTTGAGAGAAGAGCAACTATCTCCATCTTGGCTGAACCTGGCCCTAATTCCACCTATTGACATGTACAGAGCTGGCTAGGACTCTTCCTTATCTCTTTAATTGGCTTTAGGCAATGCAAGTAGGTCCAGCCGAGGTCCTGATGTGTAGTCTTTGAAGCAAAGCGACAGGCCTGTGTTTCCCCGCCCTTTGCTCCCAATACATGGTTGAGCCTGGCGGGGATGGAGAGCCGTGCTCCACGCTGTCGGCTGGGATCGAGCCTCGAGAAAGAGGCTATGACTTCCCAGGGCATAAAAGATTATACATCAGAGCTGAAGCACCGACCCCAAAACATTAGATACTATCTTGAATTGTGTTATGCAGATTACTCCTTCTGCATATCCTTCCCTCTGCATTTGCAAAGGTGATTTTCAGGCCTAGCCCAGCTCAGGAGACTCAGGTACTTCCCGAGACTCACGTAATTCCCGCCACTCTCACAGTCACTCATCCCCCAATCCACTCCCCTCCTTCAGAATTAATAAAACCCGGGTTCGGCCCTGGGTCGTGGCCTTTGTCCCAGTAGCCACCATCTTGGCTGGACTTAGGACCCCTTGGCTCCCCACAACTATAAATATGCCTTAGTGTCTTTATTCTCGCCGTGGGTTGCATTGGAAGTGGTAGATAGGAATTAACTCGGTAGAATTCCAATAACTTCTTTTTGGGTTTACAAATCTAACTTCCTGGACCGTGACGAGGACCAGGAAGGGCTCTCTATAGCCAACCAACCCACCTATCACCTCACACATTTGACATCTTTTGCAATGAGAACACTGGAGATCCACAATCCAGCTACATTGAAACACTCAGCTTTTAGCTATATTCTCGGCACTATGCCACAGAGCTCAAAACAAACAGTCAAACTTATTCCTGCTATCCAAGGCTTGCACCCTTTGATCTCCATCTCCCCAGCCCCTGGACCACCATTCTTCTCTGCTCTGAGTTCATTTTCTTTAAATTCCACACTCAAGCAAGAACATCTGTGTTTCTATGTCTGGTTTATTTCCCTTAGCATAATATCCTCTGGCCCCATCCATACTATTGCAAATAACAGGATTTCTTCCTTTTTAAAGGGCAAATAGCATTCCATTGGTGTCCGTGCCATTTTTTTCTTTATTTATTCTTCTGTCGATGGACACTTTGCTTGATTCCACGTTTTGGCTACTGTGTGTAGCACTGCATGGGAATACAGATGTCTTCACCACCCTGGTTTCAGGTGGATGCATAAATTATCCCAGAAGTGGCATTTCTGGATCCTATGGTAGTTCTGTTTTTAGGTTTTGGGGGAGACTCTACTATTTTCCATAATGGCAGTACTAATTTACATTGCTACCAACAGTGTGCAAGGGTCCCTTTATCCCACATCCCCACTTTTAGTGAATATCTAATGGGACATTAAAGTCTGAGAATCACAGTTCTTTCTCATTGCTTTGGGCAGTGGTTTCCTCTGGTGTCCACCCCTGGGCTGTCCATCGCCAGATCAGGTGTGCGGGCTATGTGAGGAGCCAACTTCCTGCAGCTCTTGTGAGACATTTCTACAGATGAGAGGCACATGGGAACTCCTTCCACTCAGCATTGTTTGTTCGTATTCTGTCCTGCCAAGGAAGAAGTCCAAGTGTTTGAAATAATTTCATTCATTTTGTTAAAAGATCTTCTCGCCCATATGGCCTCTCTCCAGCCCGCCCTTGTGCGTGAAAGGCCTGCTCTTAGGGAATTCTCTCTTTGGATTAAATTATAATGGTTTATGGGAGTACAAATATAAGATACAGGACACATTAAAAAAAAAGATACAGGAGCAGCACAATTTCAAGCTACTTCTTAAACATTTGAGATAAACTCTGAATCGTGACCTTAAATATGAGCAAAACTTATGGCCACTGAGCAATGATAAGAAGGTTTTACGTTGTGGGTACATACGTTTGGACATTAAATCCTCGTACAATCATATTTTCCACGTGGTGGCAGAGAAATCAGGAGGAAGCCAGCCTTGTGTTCTGTTACATATGAGGGCAGTGGGAGGGTGCACAGGACTGGTGAGACAGTTCTGCAAATTGGGGGACTTCAGAGCCCCACACTGGGAATACCGGGGCCTCAGCAAGAGTTCTCCAGGCCCAGCCCCGGGTAAGTCACGCACAGGGTGACTGTAGATCAGGGAGGGATGTGCTATCCAGGGACTCCTTCCCTTCCCTGAGGAAAGAATCTTGTTCATGATGAAGGTGTGCTGTTGCCTAAGAGACATCAAAGATCTTGGACCTAGGGCCAGTGATATCGCTCAGCGGCACAAGCGCCTGCTGGCAAGCGCAAGGTCCTGAGTTCGACTCCCGGTACCCACATAGAAAAGAAAAAAAAAAAGAAAAAAAGATCCTGGGCCTAGGAACTCTCCTTTCCCCTTGCTTATCATTTTGCAAATTTTCAAACTGAAAAGTTGAAAAATATAGTTACACTGAACACTCATTCTCTACCTAGATTCAACCTAGAGGAAACCTCCACTTAGAGTCAACGAACATTTCTGTCTGTCTGTCTGCCTGTCTCTTGGTCTGTCTCTGTCTCTCTGTCTCTGTCTTTCTCTATCTCTCTCTTTCCTGGAAAAATAACTGGACACATCAGGTGCCCCCCCATCACTTCACAGGCCTCTCCTGCTACCCTACCCACATGGGCATTATCATGCCTAGAAGAAGCAGCAGTAACCGCCCCCCCCGTGTCCCCTAACGACCAGCCCCCTCTCCAGTTGTCCCTACACTTGGGGCTGTGTCTCCTTTGCTCTTTGGATAAGGATCTAAATCCAAGTTTACACCTAGCTTTGGGGGTTTGCATCTCTCCCGTCTCTCTTCATCTAGAACAGCCTCCCATTTTCTCCTGCTTGAAAACCCAGGCTGGTCTTCTGCAGCGCGCTCTGCCTCCAGGAGCTATGCAGTGTGTTTATCTCCTTGTCACTCCTCTGCCTGCTCTGCTTCCTGTAAACTTCGCGTGACGCCCGGCATGCACTCGGTCCTTAGCCTTCAATGGTATCAAACCTGCTCTCTCTCAAGCTGTCTACCAGGTCATACTCGTAGATTACATAACCCTCCATTGGAAATAAACTGTCGCGCCACAAGGAACATGGTGGGAATCACAGGAATGCATTGTTGATCTCTGCCTGTCTCCTTCATTGAACAGATGCAAACTCACATCTGGGGCGTAAATGCAAAGGGCAGCCTTAGATCCTGGAGAAGGGACAAGAGTCTTCCCACTCTTTATCTCTTTCTGCTCCATCCCTCTCAGTGAACAGAGCGTGTCCCCACACTTGGCTCTCACACCTGAACGCAACCAGCCCGAGCTCCTTCAGAGTGCCGCCGCCCTGAGTCCCAGCTGGAGCGTGCAGTGTGGACAGCTCTGCAGCACTCCTAACTGAGTCTTCCTACCTCAGTCCTGCTACAAATGGGCAAGGCTTTGCATCAAATGTGAGTTACATAAGGTAGATCAGGCAAGATAGTTCATTGTCAGTAGATCTGAAAGTGGAATATGGGTCTTCCGCATTGGAATAACTGGAGTCTCACTTAGGCCAGTGGTAACAATGTCAGTCAACATTTGAAGCACAGAGAGGTAGCTCAGCTTTTTGTAAGCCACAGAGCAAGCAATTGGTTGAGCTGAGATGTATACCCCCATGTATTAGATTCATAAGCCTGAGCTGTAACCACTGTGACACAGCCTTTTCCACGAGGCCCAAGTGGAGGCATCATGGAGGGAAGAGGCTGCTGCTGAGCTGCACCAGGGCCATCACACCTGTCACCTGGCGGCCTGGCCGGGTGCTGCCTGAGATCCCCTCAAGGGCTGCCTTTGAGCTGCCCGGATACAGCTGGAGGAGGGGGGCGCGCGAGTCAATGGTCTGACGCTTGGTCACATGGAGGAAGCGATGAGGCCTCCAGTGATGGCCGAGGGATGTGGACAGCAGCTGGACACCTGCGCACAGATCTGAGGCTCACGGCCTGCTCATTCCACACCCACTGTGACACTCTGTGGGTTGGTTTTCCTGAGGGGCTGTGGCAGAGGGAAAAGGGGCTGAAGAGTAATCCACAAGTCATTACGCTCTGAACAGCTGTTGGCCTGCCAGGCTCCAGCAGGTAGAAGCAAAGGCTGCTTTAGGAGTGTGTGCATCAGAGGGGTCCGGCGGCAGTGTGCTGGTCCAGTACCAGGTCAGCACGGGGGCCGCAGGACACTCCTGCTGTTGGCGACATCCAAGCCACGAGCATCCTTGTAGATGGGCTGAGCCAGGAAAGCAGTCTCGATTGTGACTGGACGTAGACCCCACAGTTTCCTCACCAACACGTCCCTTTATAAATGAACCCCGCTCTGTTCTATCTTACTGGATTTTCTCCAAAGCCACCTGGTTCATGAAACTATCTGCATAGTGGAAATGATTAGCTTAAGGGACATTTCCATCTGCAGTATGTTGCTGAATCCAGACCCTCTTTTTTACAGTTGCCAGCAACTCTGCATGATATGTATTGCATTCTTTTTGCTAAAAGGTTGAAATGGGAACGTTTATGGGAAGAAATGCAAATTGAAAAAAAAAGGCACCTTTTAAAAACATACCAATTGGCAAGACTTAAAAATTTCATAAAACCTGAGTAAATGAGGGTATGGGGAAATAAATAGTCCTGCTTATAAGTTGTTGGTCAAATATAAAAACCTCTATCAGGAGTATTTGGTAATATCTATACAAAATTTTTGTACATATACTTCAAACTTGGCAACTCTACTTTTAGGAATTTATCCTAAATATATGTTTGCACAAGTGTGCAAAAATACATGAATAAAGAAATTTCACAACACTGTTATTTTTTTTAAAAATCTAGATATAATTTGAATATCCATCAATACATAGCTGACATATAAAGTACAACTATGAAAAGAATATTATGCAGTTATTATAAACAATAAAGCAAACCCATATATATTGAAATATGATATGTCAAAATAGAGCATTAAATATATAATAAGTATTAAATGCAAGTTTCATAATAGTGTAATAGTGTTCAACAAATATAAAAATGCATTGAAACGTGTATTTTCAATGTTTGGGTGAGTGGAAAACTCTGAAAAGATGTAAAAAACTACATATTAACAGTAGCTATCTTTAAGTAGTGGGGCAGAATAAAGGAAAAACATTTATTTCTCATCTTTCAAATCTGTCTTAGTTATTTTTCTCTCATTGCTGAGACAAAATACCCAACACCCAAAGTTAAAGGAGGAAAGGTTTATTTCAGATCACTGTAGAGGCTTCAGTCCATAGTCAGCTGACTTTAAGGCAAGGTAGCATGGCAGAGGGGCATCGCAGAGGAGAAACAGTCTATGGTGTAGCAAGCAGAAAGCAGTGAGCAGCAAGCAGCAGCAGCCTGCCTTCCCTCTTCCTTTTATATTCCATCCAGGCTACAAGCTTATTGATTGGGGGCACCCACACCTAGGGAGGGGCTTCCCATTATCCACACCCAGAACTATGTTAATTCCAATCAGTGGACTAATTTAGTACCACACACCCTTAATCCCAATATCACACACCCTATATCCAACAACCTCTGAAAAGCCCCACCTACGAGCACATGAGGCTTTGGGGGGACATTCAGATACAGGCCACAACAATATCTTATTTAATTTTTAAATGGACATGTGCTGCATTTATAATTTTTTTAACTGGCTTCAGTTGTTGAGAAGCAATAATGCTGAAAATTCCTGAGAAATTCCCCACTGCTCTTTTCTATAGGACATATAAACCACAACACCTCTCAAGGCTGAAGGCAATAGTTGTTAAAAAGAGAGGAACACCAGCCAAGTTACCCACAAGAGTCTGTTTCCTGCCATCCTTGAGAGTTGCTCCAGTCTTTTCCATGGATGGCAAGAAGTTTTATTGCACGTTTATCATTCCCGGGTTTTCATGGAATTCTCAAGTATCAAGTGCATCAGTCTGGCAATGGCCCCGGCTTGGCTCCAGGCCATATGAATAACTGCCGATGGAGGTTCGGGCTGCTGAGTCCCGAGTGCTTTTCTTCTTGATGGGTTGAGGGATTCTGACACTCGGAAGAAGCCTTACTGGTCCCTAATGGTCCAGGGCACTTCCTGGAGGCCTGTTTGCCTTTGGGCACAGGAAATGCAAGTTTACAGCTGAATTTATCTGGGAGACACAGGGTGGCCTTCATGCTGGAACATCTCTCTTGGCTTCTGTTTTGTGAGTCGGATCTCTTCTGGTTGCCTGGTCTGGATGAGCATGACTTCATGCAAAACACAACCTTAGGGCTGGTGAGATGGCTCAGTGGTGTAAGCACCTGCCCGGCAAGCGCGAGGTCCTGAGTTCGACTCCCGGAACCCACATATGAAAAAAGGGCCGGTGATATTGCTCAGCAGCATGGGCGCCTGCTGGTGCATGAGGTCCTGAGGTCGACCCCCAGTACCCACAAAAAAAAAAAAACCATAACCTTAGGGTTAGAGCTGGAGCAGTTTGCCTCTGAGTCCTTTTCAAAAACAATTCCAGCAGGAGAAAACATCCTTACATTAAAATTGCATTTCGAAATTCCCCCCTCGTTTCCATGGGCACTCAGGAAGGGTCTGTTTTCCAGCTTCCCTGGCAGTTAGGTAGGAATCACACAATGTGCTGGAAACAGCTCTCCACGCCCTGTTCCTCTTGCCCTGCCCCAGAGCTTATGGGGACAAAGTGTTGTAAATGAAGAAGCTGCAAGAGGACGGAGGTGCTGTCCACATGGGGCCCCGGACGATGCACCAGTGACTGCCCGACCCCTCTCCCTACCACTTGCCAACCAACATTTGCAAATAGTGTCAGCTAGAAATAGACTACTGTGCTGAGGCATTGATGTATTGTCCTAAGACAGTGTCTTTTTCTCATCACAAATACAGTACCCAATTAAATAGTAGCTCCTGCGAACTCTAAAACAGATCCTTCTTCTTTCCAGCCTTCTCCAGGCCCACTTCCACCCACACCAAGCCAGGGCTATGTGCTGTACCCCAACAATGATGGAACCTTCATGATGCCTTCTTGCCCTGGCTGGTGGCTCTCTGGTTGCAAATCCCATTTTTCAATCTGCTTTCTTAGACATTTCTGGTGCTAATACTCAGACACTGGGGACTCAGACAGAAACTCTGAGATGGAAGCAAGCATCTAGAAAACTTCTCGAGGAGTGTCTCAGTCAGATTGTGCTGCTCTAACAAAATACCACAGGCTGGGTAATTTATAAAGAACAGAAATCTGTTTCCTCACTGTTTCAAAAGGTGAGAAGTCCAAGATCAGGGCATGAGAAGGTTTGGGGCCCGATAAAAGCATCAGTGTCCCAACTTCCAGGCTGGCCCCTTTTTGCTACATCCTCTAGAGATAACACTGTCCTCGCATGATGGAGGGCAAAAGGGGAAAGGGCCTCAGCTGGCTCCCTGCAGCCCTTTCAAAGGCATTGATGTTTGTGAGGAAAGGACTTAAGTTCCTCTGTCCAAGAACTTTGAAGAGACTCGGGTGCTGGGTGAGAAGCTGGCAGGGTCGGCCTGTGCCCCTGACTTAATGGCTCCCTAAAAGGCCTCTCCCTTTACCACCATTCAATGGGGATTAAGTTTCAACACAGGAATTTTGGGGCCACTCAGAGGGTGAGGAGAAGGAAGCAGCGTGGCGTGCTGAGGTAGCAGTCATGTTCTTCTCAAGCTAGCCATGAGTACAAGGTGTTAATGTAATGAACCGTCTTTAGTCTGCACATTTATTCTACATATACTAGTTTAAATGCATGATATAGTTTACAATTTAAAAAGTGTGCTGTTGTTGTTGTTGTTTTATGTCTTAAAAGTGAATCACAATGAGTAGTCCCATCTGGTAAAACATCTGGATTCCTGGCACTTGCTGGTACATTACTTTGGGCAACCAATTAAACTCTACACTTCAATCTCTTCATGTGTGAAGCAGGGACCATAACAACGCTTACCTCATACGGTTGTGGTATTAATAGGTTATACATCCATAGTGAGTCAACTAGTGCCCCCCCAATTTTCCACCTGGAACCTCAGGATACTCCTGTATTTGGAAATACAGTCTTGGCAGATCTAACCAGTTAAGATGTGATCGTGCTAATTTGGGTGGGTGGGACCTAAATCCACTGCCTGGTGTTCTTATTAGAAGAGGAGAGAACACACAGCAGTGAACACACAGAACAAGGCACATGGCGAAGGAGGTATTAGAGTGACACAGCTACAAGCCAAAAACTCTGAAGGATCATGGGAATCTACCAAAAGCTGGAATAAAGTAAAGTTTCATTCCTGGGTCTCTCGGAGGGAACTTGGCCTTGTTGACCCCTTGATTTCAGACTTCTGGCCTCTAGAACTGTGAAAGAACCACTTCCTGTAGTTTTAAGGCACCCAATTTGTGGTGCTCTGTTGTATCAGCCACAAGAAACTAAGACAGCAGGTAAATGTGTAGCTGGTTCATTGCATAGAATAATTTGCTAATAATTAGCAATTATTGTGAGGAAAGTCAAGCTTGTGCACTTCTTTTCACTCAAAACCCTGTCTCTTGTTGCCCAGTGTTAACGTGAGTGCAGCCTACCTCACATTGCACCTCGTGTTACAGTTATGTGAACGTTAACTCTCTTCTTGCCTGTGAGAGCCACAGATACACACTAAGCCTTATTCATTTCCTGGGCCCAAGACAGCCTCAGCACTGCGAGAATACGTATTTGAGTGGTTACGAAGGGTTGAGAGCAGTGTTAGGCATGGGGTTGTAGCTGTTGATTATGACGCTGCCTGCCTCCATAAACCACATAGTTTGAGGGAAGGGAGTCTAACAGATGAGTCACTGAAGGCCTTTCTGGTAAGACAGAGCTGGAGGAAGAGGGCAGGTTCACACCCATGTGGGAGCCTTGACGCATGGGCATGGCCGTGGTGGCTGCTGGGTGGTCTGGTCATCCTGCCTTTGCTGAGCCTCTAAGTCACTCTGAAATCAAAGGCAGACTTCTCAGGTGCTGTGCCACAGTGACGTTGGGACACAGAGTCCACAGAACTGGGGGAGCGAAGCAAAGAACTGAGTTCTAGAAGAAGTGTTCTAGGAGAGCCCAACAGAAACAGGACAAGTTTTGGGACCTAGTCAGAAAAAATAATGAGGAGATGAGAAAAAGAGGGCAAGGGATATGAAAGGACTTAAGTTCCTCTGTCCAAGAACTTTGAAGAGACTCGGGTGCTGGGTGAGAAGCTGGCAGGGTCGGCCTGTGCTCCTCCACACCTGGGAGTTCAGAGGAGATACGGGAAGAAGAGAAGGTAGACTAAGAAATCAAGGAGCTGGGCCACAACTGACAAGAAGAGGAAAAATCCTTCGACTAAGAGCTAACCCAGAATTTCTAGTTCTTCCCCTGATTCAGCACACATAACGGGGCCTCAAGATGGCAGAGAGACTGAACACTGGGCCAGATCTGGACTAAATCCTTAGGGAAGCTCCAAGAAGGATTCGGGGTCACTGTGAGGGTGGCTGTGTTTTGCGGAGTGAGGTTTCCCAGGAACTGTTACACTCTACGCAGCCTCCTCACAATTTGCTATTTATATAGCATAGTATTTTCTATTTGTTATGTGTTCTTTTAAATCAGCTTTGCTAAAGTGTAATTTTAATTTAATAACGTACTTACTTAAAATGTACATTTTGATGAGTTCTGACACGTTTATACACTCAGGTAAGCCACCACTCCAACCAAGATACATAACACTCCCTTCACCCCAGAAAGTTCCCTTGGGTGGCTGCCCGGTGAGTCCTCCTCTGACTCCCGCCGGCCCCGAGCAACCACGGATCTGCTTTCTGTCAATACAGATCAGACGTGTCTTTTCTGGAATTTCATATAAATGAAATCATACAGCACATATTCCTTTGTCCATCTGGCATCTTTTACTCAGCACAATGTTTTGAGATACACCCATGTCATCTTTTTATATCAGTACTTTGTTTTGCTTTGATGGCCACATAGCAATTCCTGGTATGAATACACCTCAGTCCGTTTATTCCCCTAGGGACGGGATTAGTGTTCCCACGTTTTGTCTATTGTGAATTAAGCTTCTTTGAACATGTCTCCATGTCTTTCTATGGATGTACGCTTTCACTTCTCTTAGGAGGAGGGTTTCTGGATGTATCCTTTAGAGTATATTTTTAAATTTATAAGAAAACTGTCAACTCATTTTCCACAGTGCTGTACAATTTCACTTTCCCACCAACGATGTACAAGAGTTCCACCGCTGTCCATCCTTGCCAACACTGGCTTTAGATTTTTGTTTTGCTTTGTTTTACGTGGTGCTGGGGATGAAACCCAGGGCCTTGCGCATACGAGGCAAGCACTGTGCCACTGAACTGTGTCTCCCACACTGGCTTTGGACTTAGCGTGTCTTTTTAACTTCAGACCTTTCAACGGGTGCACTGTGGTTTCTTTGAACTTTTCATTTGAACTCCTTGATAATATTGGGCATTGATATAACATTTTGCATGAAATATCTATGTAAATCTTTTGTTAAATTTTATTGGATTGTTTCTCATAAGTTTAAGGGTTCTTGAAAATTCTGGATAAGATACTATGTCACATCTATTGCAATACATGTATATGACTACCATCCTAAAATAATTATGATATCCCCAATTACTTTGACATCTTTGTAAAAAATCAGTTATCTTTATATATACAGATAATTGATATATATTATATATATATATATAATATATAGTCTACCTCTGTACTATTCTGTTCTTTTATCTGTACATCTACATAGACACCAATATCATATGTATTGATTTCTTTAGCTTTATAATAAGCCTTGAATTAGGTATTATATAATATAAATCCTTGAACTCTCTTCTTCTATTGTAAAATTGTTTCTCTCAGTGTCATTTTGTAATTTGCATTGTTCCGATATTTACTATCTTGTTAAATTTGGTCCAAAATATTGTTTTAATGATATGGTAAATGGTGCTTGTTATTATCATTTTGATTACCAACTGCTCAGCAGGAGTTCATTAAATGTTTTAATATGACTTTGCCCTATTTTTTAGTCATTGACAAAAGTAATGAAGAAAGAGCATACACTACCCACAAGTTCTCTTGAAACTCCCTGGAGAAATTCAAGAGGTTCGTGGATGGAAACGCTACCTCAGAAATGGCTTCCCCTCAGACAAATCCTCCAGTAGATCTTGGCCAAGATCAGAGGGGACCCTGCAAAGTAAGGGTCGAGTTTAGAGACCCAAATTTCAGTAGTATCTCTCTGTGGGAAGAGAGGTTAAGAGTCTTTAAATAGTGGTTCATGACACTGGGGAGAGGAGGAAAGGAAAGACCTCCCTGGATGGTTCCTCAAAATCTTAGACTTTGATACTCAGTCCTCAGGCATTTCTCCTTCCCCCATCCCTGCTTCAGAACAGCTGTGACAGAGAGCTGACTTACTGTGTGGAGGGCTGTATCTCTCCGTGTGTGCAGTGGAAACAGTTCTGAATGGCATGGGGTCACTTGGAAGATGGGTACTTCCTGCGGAGCCTTCATGAAACATCATTCTGAACCTGTAATTCTTCCATAAAGCTTCTGCACCATAATTTGCAACAGGGTCTGGTAGGAAATCCTTCAACCTCTCATTAAAATAGAAATGCCCAGAGGTGATACCCCAAGTATTTATGAAAGAGTTCACATGAACCAACAAGAAATGTTTAAAAGAACCGTCTCCTTAGAAACAGTTTGTAGTGCCCAGTGTGTACAGTTTGGAGACATTTTCTCTTTTATTTTTGTTTTGAAGTACTGGAGATTGAGCCCATGGCCTTTGCACTGAGCTATAGCCCCAGCCATTTATTTATTTATTTATTTATTTAGTTAGTTAGTTAGTTAATTATCTTATTTCAAGATAGAGTCTCTGGTGGGACTTGAATTTGTGATCCTCCTGCCTCAGCCTTCCAAAGTGCTGGGATTACAGGCGTGTGCCACTATGCCAGTCAAGGTTTAGGAACGTTTGGTGGGAGGGGTCTGAAGAAGAGGGAGAAAGAGGTAAAGGGTGCAGTATTTATGTACCACTGATCAGGTCCAAAATACACCCAATAAGGGAAGAACAGAGAAAGACCAGCTGGACAACTGGAAACACAGTGCTTCCTTTCCACTCCCAGTTGCATCGCCAGTGCTGTGGGATGCCCTGGGGCCCCGGTAGAGGACTGAGTTACTGTCTTATAGTGGCACCTGTAGGGCTGGCCCCGCCTACCGAACAATGGAACTGGAACAGTCATGCAGATCGCCTGCACTGGTCTAAGGAACTCCTGCCCGTCCTTCTAAGCCCGTCTCAAACAGAACTTCCTCTCTGAAACCTATTCCCAGTTTCTAGTGTTCCTTCCTGCTCACACAGCACATCATTCATAACTTTTGTGTTTTCTAGGATAAACCCTAACTCTGTTTACACAGCTCCCTCTCCTCACACTATTCTGAGAGCAATCTGTTTCAAAATGCCAATTTTCATCTCCAACTCAGGCTTTGCCTCTGAGTTGCACTCCCCTAAAATCAATCTGCCTTTTCTGATGTTGCTACTTGTGTCCATCACGGGTACCTCAAATTCAAAATCCTCAAAGCCGAACCCACATCTCTTCCTCTTCCCAGGGTCTACTCTCTCTATGTGAATAGCTTCTCTGTCTGTCTAGTACACAAGTGTACAGTCATCCCGACACCCACGTCCCTGTCATTCTCCACACCCACATCACTCACTGACTTCACTTCTTAAATATCTCCAGGCTCCATCCGCTTGCTCTCGCTGCCTTCCCCCCAGGTCCAGTGTGCAGCACCCCGTCTCCAGCGTGCCTGCGATATCCCTCACTGACCTCCCCATATGCATTTGGACTGTGTCTAACCCTTAGCTCCGTAACCCTTCAATGTGTTCCCTAACTCTTGGACTAAAGCCCCAAAGCCCTAACATCCCTCCAAATGCCTAGGTGGTCTCAAGCTGCCCATCTCACCAGCAACTCCCCATCTTTCTGTACACTTCTCTTTCTGCCTCCTGGCCTCCTTCTTTTCCTCCTTAAAAATAACTTTTCATTTTGAAATAATTTCAGATGTACCAAAAAGTTACAAAAATAGTACAAAGGTTTCCTGTATACCCTTCACCCAACTTCCTCCAATGTGAATATCTTACATAACCATGGTACGATGATCAAATACAGGAAGTCAGCATTAATATGCAATCCTAGACACTAATCTACAGCTTCATTGAATTTTGCCAGTTGTCTCAGGATGGAACCCGGGACTCCTTAGTCTTCTCCAACCTAGAACAGCTGTTCAGCCTCCTTTCCCTGGTCCCGATCTTAGCAGTCTTGACCAACAGAAGCAGATAGCTGGTAGCATGATTCTAAGCAGGGATCTGATGTTTTCTCGTGTTTAAACTCAGGTTATATGTATTGTGGCAAGAGTATCACAGAAGTACTGTGTTCTCGATGCTTGTGTCAGGAGGCACATGATACAGCATGTGTCGTTACTGGTGATGTTAATGGGAGGCCTTGGTGAAGAGAAGTCCGCAGGCTCTCCTCTGTAAAGTTACCCTTTCTTAGTGGGGGAGAGAGACTTTGAATCTCTGTAACTACCCTGCTGCCGTTATGCCCTAATTGCCACATCCATTGATGCAATTTTTTGTAGTAATTATTACTATGGTGCTTGCCCATATTGATTTTCTATTTCCACGGTTTCTTCTACATTTATTCATTGAAATTCTACTGTACTGAATAGCTTTCCTTCCCAGTTAATTTATGTCTTTGGTTTTCTAATATCAATGTGGATTCATGGATATTTATTTTTTTTTGTATTATAATCTATTTTTCTTATTATAAATTTTGTTGCTCAAATCGCCCAAAGTTTGAACTTGCCCATTTCCATTGCCCTAAAATCAGTCTTTCCCACAGCCTTTGAGCATGCTATCCTCTGATCCTGGAATGATCTTTTAGCCTCCCTCATCACCCGAATTCCATCCCCAATTTCTTTGTGCAGTGAATTTCCTTAAAGTTTTGAGATGTCAGCTCCAGTGTCAAATCTTCAGGGAAGACTCTTAGCTTCGAAGAAATGGTTATGGCCCTGATCATAAGTACTATTTACTTTTACTTCATAGTGCTTAACAAATTTTGAAATTGAGGCTTCTTGTGTGAACTTTTATAGGAGAAGGGATTATATCTGTTTAGACTATCACACTAACAAGCATTTATTAAATTATTTAGATTAAGTGAATGGATGGACTTAATACCTAAAAGTAGATGAGGTGAGATCTTTGTCAAATAATGACTTGCTGCTGACTCCTTTTTCACTCCCGAAGAAGGTTCTCACACGCATATCTCGTACATTCTGGTAAGATATGATTGACACTTTGACATGGAGAAGGTTAACTTTAAAAATTTCATTCAATTCTCACTCAGAGGCTTGGACTGGCCTAACATCTATTTCCTAACAGCTACTTCCAGCTAATTCCATGCAGGCCATTTTATTTTGTCTTTGTTTCTTGCAAAGCTAAAAAGAAAAAACTTGCCTCCATAACTCATGCATGACCTCTCATACCTCCATATTGTTTTATAAGGAACAATTTAAACTTCTGATGCCGAGCTGTGGGGTGAAATATATAACTGGGTACAAAGAGTTCTGCGTACTCTGTTGTTCTCTGAGTCCTGATTGCCTGCAGTATTTTCTTCATTTAGAACATGGCAGGTGGCATATTTAGAAGTTAGGTGTTAACGTTTTTACACAACCCTCAGGAGTGGTTCCACATTGTGTTCAAAGAGGATTCTCACTGAGAAGATTTCATTTCCAATTTGAGAACTTTGAGTGCTAATGTTTTCTGGTATCTGAAGACAGAAAGACCACAAGGATAACAGGCCATCATTCGGGCAGTTTGGAAGTGATGCCCCTGAGTTGCATTCCTATCTGTTTCACCAGGCGAACTGCTCAAATTCTCAGGCAGTGTGAAGATTCCAGAGAATGTTCTCCTCACAGAAGAGGGAGCATGTCTTCAGCCCAGCACAGAGGTCATATGAACTCAGCCTTGGGGTTTTCAATTATTCGGGCTGAGAAAGAAATATAAGCAATATGGTATGTCTACATGTCCTCCCAAGCCTCATGCAGTCATGGCGTGGGGTGGGGGTCGTCTTTTCAGAGGGGGCTGGATCTAGAGCGGGTGGTGCTGGGATCAGGGTGTGTGATTACTAAATCAGCCCACTGACTGGTTTGGCATAGTCCGGGCTAGGATTAAGGGTGTGAGGGCTACACCTGCCCTAGGGAGGCAGCCTGAATAAAATATAAGGGACAGAAAGAGGGCTAATGTGCTCTCACCTGCCTGCTCGCTGTGGACTGTTTCTCCTCTGCGAGGCCCCTCTGCCACGCCACCCTGCCCTGGAGCCAGCCAACCATGGACTGAAACCTCTACAAACTGTGAGCCAAATAAACCTTTCCTCCTTTATTTTTTTATTTTTTTTTTTTTTTTTTGTGGGTACCGGGGGGACGACCTCAGGACCTCGCGCGCCAACAGGCACCCGTGCCGCTGAGCGATATCACCGGCCCCTTTTTCGTATGTGGGATCCGGGAGTCGAACTCAGGCCCTCGCGCTTGCAAGGCAGGCGCTTAAGCCGCTGAGCCGTCTCACCGGCCCAACCTTTCCTCCTTTAAATGTGGGTGTCAGGCACTTTGTCCCAGCAACGAGAAAAGTAACTAAGACACAATATTACTTGGAAAACAAAAGCTGATTTCTTTGGCAAAAGTCCTGAGATAAGCGAGGACATTCTTTCATCCTCCTCTCTGTAAACCTGTTACCTGTTCACCAGCAACCATGTCAGGAATTATGAAGGATCTGATATTTTACTCTACTTGCAAGTGAATGAGTGAGCCCACCGTGGTTTTATGAATGAACGTAGGTGACATGAGACTCCTGGGCCAGAGACCAAGGACAGTGTATCATTCAGAGCAACAGCAGTAGCCACTTTGGATCATAAACATCAATTCCCACAGGGTGATGACAGCTACACCCCCAGTGGGTTCCATCACAGAAGCAGAACCCTGTGCTTAAAAAGGAATTCAAATGTTTCATAATGACCACTAAGCGTACCTGCTTTGTTCCTACGGGACACATTATCCTGGACAGTAATTTGTCTGCCTTTTCTTCAGAGAGAGATATATCTCTACCTTCCAAAGGGGTAGGCAAACTTGGTCTTTGCTTGGGGGCAGACATTTTCTATTCTCCAAGAGTATCTGCCTTATAGATATATAGGAAAAGATAGTTTGTAATAAAGATAGTCAGTGCATTGATAGCAAGATTGCAGAAACATGAAAGAACCATGGGAAATATAGTGTGTTTTCACCTTTCTCTTCTTATCGAAGTCCCACTGTGTGTACCTGAAAGTTCCTGATCTTTCTGATCTTTCTCTGTCAACTCCTATGCATGTGCATGTGAGTGTGAGCACACACACTCACACACACACACCAGAACCCCTTGGCCTTTACTCAAAACTTGTAGAACATTTATCAGTTGTGCGGCGGGGCAATCTGCATTTTAAAAGTCCTTATGTGGGCCGGTGAGATGGCTCAGCGGCTTAAGCGCCTGCCTGGCAAGCGCGAGGGCCCGAGTTCGACTCCCGGATCCCACATACGAAAAAGGGGCCGGTGATATCGTTCAGCGGCACAGGCGCCTGCTGGCGCGCGAGGTCCTGAGGTCGACCCCCGGTACCCACAAAAAAAATTAAAAAATAAAAAAAAATAAAAGTCCTTATGCAAGTGCCACTTGATAAAAATGCCTAGGATGAAGTTATTTGGGGGCTGTTGGTAGATGGGGGAGCCTCCACCACATGTGTAGCGGAGGAAAAGAATTCTGCAGAAACTAGCACAGGCAATGAAATTCTTCACCCCGGAATTCACACACATCTCTTCTCCTCACAGTCCCCTGTGCTAGTCAGCTTTCCACCCCTAGGCAAAACACCTAACATACATGACTTAAAGAAGGAAAGGTTTATTTTGGCTCATGGTTTCAAAGGTTTCAGTCCATGGTTGGCTGGCTCCAAGGCAGAAACATCATGATGGAAGGGCATTGCAGAACAAAGCAGCTCACCTTATGACAGCCAAGTAGAGTGATGAGAAAAGCCAGTGAGAGAGAGAGAAAGGGGCCCAAGACAAGATTATACTCTTCCAGGTTATCCCGCAGTGACCTACTCCCTCCACCTAGGCCCCGCCCCCTAACAGCACATGAAACTTTGAGGTATCAGTGGGTTAATCCATTGAGGATGTTACCACCCTCATCATCTAATGCACCCCATTTCTGAACACATGAGCCTTTTGGGAAACATTTTTGACCCAAGCCATAACACCCATTGACCAGATCCAGCTACATGGCTCCACAGGGAGCCAAGAAGTACAATGTTACCACATACTCAAAAACACAGAAAACTCAGGGCCCAGCATAACAATTACCTTAGCTTTCCTTATGATTATTAAAAAGTATGATGAAATCATACCTTGTGTCATAAGACATCACATTGCTTCCTCAAGGTCCTTTCTGCCTCTTCCCCCTCCTCCTCCTTCTCCCTTTCCTGATTTTGATAATAGAACCCCAATTTTGTTTGGATCTGTCCCTTTCCCCAACACAATCCTGAGTCGCTGGACAATGGGGCCAGCACCCCTAATTCCACAGGCGGGCCTGATTGACCAGGGCACTGCCTTCCTTCTCACTGCTGATGGATTTATGGACAAGCACATGCAATTCAGGCCGACAGCACACATACAGTTTTGAAGTTTGGGGGGGTGACTGGGAGAATGCATCTCTGTCTCCCATCAAGAGCACTCAGAAATGACTTTTTCCTTTCTTTTGGTGGACATTGTCCAGCCCAGACATGAGGCCTGGAACCAGATGCAGCGTTCTTGCCACCAGCTGAAGGTGGTGCTGGAAAAAGAAGCAACTTGTTAGCTGAAAGTGGTCTAACACTTCTGTCTTCCTGTGGCTTTGAGGGAGAGGAGGCCTGGGGACAGCTGTATCATAAAAGTCAAGAACCAGCAATAGCAAGAATCAGGCTGTGTGCAGGATGCCTAAGACTCACCATTAAACCTGTCCACAAGGCCTGAAATCTCAGCCTCGAGTCCTGACAGCATGGGCACTTCGCTGGCCTGCTCTGTAGCTCTAGTCTTAATCTCTTAGGAAAGATCTATTACACTGTCTGGAAGAAAGTACTGTTCTAAGACCTGTGATTAACCCCAGAACTTGATCTTCCATGCAGATTTCCTGCTGCTTCTCTTTGAGGCCTTGGGAGGGATGTGCCTCTAGGATTTAACTGCAACTTCAAGGACAAGGTCATGAGATATTCCTGAAACTTGCCTGAAAAGCCCAGCTACTTCACAGACTGCCTTCATTGTGCCTGCAAGGCAGGGACCGTTGGCTTCCACGGCACCAGGCAGGTGATCCCGGGTATGGATTTGCATGCATTTTGCGTCAGGATGAAGCAAGGCTGCTGGCTTTCATTTGCTGCTGGTAAGTTTCCTTAAGCCTTTTCTTACATCATCTGCTCCAAGACATATCAGGTTAGGGTCAGAAGGGGCAGCTTAGATCAGCATCTGCAGCAGGAGAAAGCTCTGCAGGCCTCTGGCTGTGTTGCTAGCCATTTACTTCCTGTGCTGTTCCAGCCGATACCTTGATGCTGAAATGGCCAATCCTTTATTTTTCAAACCTGTCACATTAGGTAAAATCCCAGTTTCCAGTCAGGCAAATTTTTCTAAGGAGGATAAAAGGGCTGCTTTTAATAAACAGGGTGGACTGATAAGAAAAGCCTCTGCTCTGCAGTAGCTCAGCGACACCACAAAGGCACGAAGACCCTGCGCTCCACAGAGGATTATTATTTTCTCTGTGAGCGACGGCCAGCTGTTTGCCGTCTGGCCAAGAAGAGAATAGGAGGAAACAGGCTCAATTGCAGCACATGAGCTTTGGCTTAGATCTGGCCTGAAGAAGTTCAGGAAACTTTTGAAACACCGTGGGTCGTGGTCTGCTCATAAAATGCCCAGTGCTATTACAGTGAGCACCCGTGGGGGCTGGTACCATTCCAGGGGCTGTGAGAAAGAGGTCAAACTGACTCTCTTCCATCTCAGGCAAACAGGAATAATCCTACTAGACATCCTGCTGCAGGTAGGGGTGGCGTTTTCAAGGTCGCTTGAGCGTTTTTGTGCTGGCATAAAAAATGAGCATCTACTGTGTGAAACACAAGCCCCTCGGAACTCCAGAAGACTCTCTTCTTGCGGGTTTTCCTTTTACCCGTCTGGTTTTCTTCCCTGGCTGCCTGCTCCTCATCTGTCAAGACTGAGTCCCATGAAAGTGTCCCTTGTTTGAGCACTGGCACAGGGTCGTGGAGACCAGCTTTGAGGGCCCCCTGGGGGCTCTGCTGATGGCAAGGGGCAGAATGTTAGTGAGGCCGTGGGGCCCTGTGCCCTGTTTAGGAAGGAGGCTCAGGGCAAAGGGAGAATTTCCAGTCATTCAGAGTGGTGGAGGTCATCATCGAGGAACTGAGCCTACTGGGAGAGGCCACGGTCAACATAGGGTGGGCATCCTCAAATGTCACCTATCAGTGACTACAAGCAACGTCTGTTCCCTTTGTTCTCTCAAATACAAAGATGCTGGCCTGTATCCTTCTACCTGGCATCCTGACAGGGCCTCGGAAGCTCAGTGAAGACATTGCAACAAATGAGGGAAAGAAATGCATTTGACAGCGCATGAAGGCACAATCCCAGCCCTGCACACCAGTGACAACAGTGAGAAGCAGTGGAAGTGGCGTTTATTCCAATAGTGGTTTACCAAGGGAATGATGGCTATACTTTTCATTTGTAATAACCAAGAATATAGTCTGTGCTTAGTGTGTTTGACATAGTATCCTAAGTGGAAGTAGTGTTCTTCATACTATCCCAAGAGGGGAGCACTATTATTATCATCCCCAGGTTATAGATGTGGAAATGGAAGAACAGAGAGGTTATATAACTGGCCCAAAGTAGCACAGCTTAGAACACAAGCAGGCTGGCTCCGCACCCATCACAAGATGGAGAGCAGAGAAACAATGGTGCTAACCTAGAAGAGAGGCTGCAGCCAACAGGAGGCCAGATGGAATAAGTGCCAGGAGAAGCAGAGAGAAGGGAAGACACATGCGTGGGTGCACAGAAGTGTCCCTTCTTGATGTGGACCATACAGTGCTGGGTCAGCTGCCAGCTTCCACTCTAGGGCCTGGGAGACCCCTTTATAATGCCCTTGAGCACAGACAGCATGGCAGGCTCGCTTGATAGACTCAGGTCCACATTCAGACACTTCCCTCAGAGGATGAAGGTTTGCTACCAACTCTAAGAGCTGAACCAAAGTTGGAAATGCCCAAAGAGGCAACCGTGTAAAGGAAATAAATCCATGCCCTCCTGTAGCAGCTCTTTGGAAAGAAAAAGCTCACTTCTGAGCTAATTCTTTCCACTTATATTTTCAATTTTTATTAAAAACTTTGGTTAAAGCCAGGCACAGTGGCACACACCTGTAGCCCCAGCTACTTGGGGGAGGGAGGAGGATCTCTTGAACCCAGGAGTTTGAAGCCAGCCTGGGCAACATATGAAGACCTTGTCTCTTAAAAAAAGCAAGCAAGCAAACAAACAAACAAACAAAAACAAATCTTATGGATTCCTCTTAGGATCCAACCTCCTACTAATTTTTAAAGTATTAAAGAAGTGTTTATTAATTATAAAATTAGAACAAGGACTAGAAGATAAAATATAGCTGAAGCATCTTTGTTGTGTTTAGGGGGGAAAATTCAACTGACATCCATCTAGTTTAGTTTCAGTGGTTGCAACGTGGCCAGTGTCATAAATAATACCAGTGAATATTTCAGCATCCAAGATTTTCAAAGCCACTTTTTTTTTTCTTTTGCCAACCCATCCAGATTGATTCTTCCCTAAGAGCTAAAGAAGAATAATTTGAATCTCATTTTATTTTTATTTTTTATTTTTATTTATTTATTGATACCGGGAATTGAACTCAGAGCCTCGCACTTGCCAAGTGGGCGCTGTGCCTCTGAGCTACATCCCCAGCTTGAATCTCATTTTAAAGCTTTGTTCAAATTCATGTGTTGTGGTTTGTGTCTGGATGTGCCCCAAAAGCCTCTTTCAGTCAGGGAGGCAGTCTTCTAGAGTTTGTGATTGATTCATTGTCTAGTGCAGGGTTTATGGGCGTGAATGCTACACCCACCCTGGGGCAGGTAACCTGCAGATATGGGAGGGAAAGAGGCTTGTTCTCTCATGCTTCTCGTCCCTTTTGCTCTTGTTGCTTTTGCTGTTTTCTGCCACCAGGAACTGTTGCCTTCTGCCATGTGCCACTTTGCCTTGGAGCCAGCCGAGTATGAATTGAAACCTCCCCAAACTGTGAGCTAAATAAACCTTTCCTTCCTTAATTTTAGGAGTCAGGTATTTTGTCTTAGCAATGAGAGAAAAGTAACTAAGACATCATGCATGCCCCAGTCTGATTTATTTTAAATTCTGCTCATTTTCCAAATGCAAACTATAATTCTGTAATAATATTCATGCCCAAGTGTATTTCTATTTAGAAGTAGGAAAACAGCTATAATCCCAGCACTCTGGGAGGCTGAGGCAGGAGGATCACAAGTTTGAGCCCAGCCTGGGCAACTGAGAGACTTAGCAAGATCTTGTCTCAAAATTTAAAAAAAATGTTTTGTTTAAAGGGCTGGGAATGTAGCTCAGTGCAAAGGCCCTGGTTTCAATCATTAGTACCCATGAAAGGAAGGAAGAAAGGAAGGGAGAAAGGAAGGAAGGAGGGAAATGTGTAACGGAAGGGTACATGGGGATGTTTATGACCAAGATATGTTATATGCATGTTTAAAAATACCATATTGAAACACAATGCTTTGTAAAATTAATATGTGCTAATAAAAATAAGTTAAAAATGAGTAGGAAAATAAGATGTTGAGTGAAATAAATCAGACACAGAAGTTTAAATATCATGTGGTTTCTCTTCTTTGAGAAACCCAAAAAACAAATGAAGAATAAAATAAATGGTGGATAATAATAAGTGGGAATTTTTTTTCAGATATGAAGGGAATAAAAGATGGAGGAGGATGGGAATGGAAAAGGGGTTAGAAAAAAGAGAATTGAAGAAAAAATGGAAATAGAGCTTTTTCAAATGGATGAAGAGATGGTGGGAACAGGGAGAGATGGGAGGGGAAGGGGACAAGAAGAATTAAGATGTACAAGAATTAAGATGTCATGTACATGTACAAACTCCCCACGATGAAGGAAATCATCATGGGTTGCAAACATGTACTATAAAAATACATCATAAAAAAGAAGTTCTCTTTTACAATGTCTTTGCTATTAGAACTCTGGCTGTCTCTTGTCCACTCAGCTTATCTCCCTTTAAAAAAAAATCTCATCCATGTTCCCTGGTTCCAAGTTTCAATTCTTCTAATCTCTCCAGACCAGAATAACTAAAGCAATGGGGGAAAAACGTAGCATAGTCTGCCCCTTTATTTACAAGGCAGCTTCTTTTACAGGTGCGAACCTTTAAACTAGGGGTAGAACATCGCCTTCCACGTGCTTGTGGGCTAAAGCCCGTTCCTCCGTTAAAGGGGCTCCGCAGGGCTGGAAATACGGGGTGTGGCTACCAAGCTCAGCGTTTCCTAAGTGCCGCTTGTGATCTTCCTTTGTTACGCAACGCCGTCTCCTTCCTGCCTCTGTCAACAGGCCTCGAGCCTCGCGCCCTCTCAGGTCCCAGAAAGCTCCGCCTTCCCACTGGACACCTTGCCTTGAGCGCTGCAGATGGCTCTGGCTGCTTACACCTTCACCTCCACACAGCAAGTGGCATTTTATTTCAGCAAAGCTGAGCTCAGTGACACGTGTTAGCCTTGGAACACTGGTGAGGAAAACTGTGTTAGGAAATCCGGCGTCGCTGCACCTCTTTCCCGAGTTTGGGAACCTCGGGGAAGACCAGTTCTGTCTGGCGGCAAACCAGGGCTCCCTCGCCTCCTGTCTCATCAGCTCACTTCTTATTCAGACAGGCTACAGCCAGGAGGTCTTCCCAGGCCGTCCTGCACACTGTCACCTCCCTCCAGCCCACAGAAGCATTTCCAGGGGACCCACTGTCTGCAGAGGGAGCACCACGTGGCACTGTCTGCTATGCCAGGGCCTCGATTAAAAAGCCGGCTCCGCCTGGCTCCTTTCAGAAGATGCCCTCTGCTCAACTGCAGCCCCGTCTGTCTGCAAAAGCGTGTTCTCTGGTGCCCACAGCTCCAGCGCTGCCCAAGGCAATGTCACTCCAGCTCTTCAGTCACAGGAAGGAACCCATTTAATGACACAATAACCCCACTCATGTGCGCGCGTGCGCACGCGCACACACACACACACACACTCTCTCTCTCACCCAAATGTAGTGAACTGAAGCAGATGCGTCATCAAAACAATACTCAGCCTGCAGGATGCACTTTCATTTTTTAAATTTTGTTTCATAAAAAAACAAAATGAGAAGACAATCCTTATCCACCGTACTGATTTCAGGCCCAGCAGTTTGAAAAACGATGTCTAAGGAACCCTGGGTATTTTGGGTGTAAGAGAAGCTAATTGGAGATTCTGAAAGATGAACTGATGATTCAAACAAGAGGTAACTTAAGGGAGAATGCTCACGAAAAACTATCAGAAAAGTCAAAATTGCTCTAAGTAAGGTATTTGCGAACAAATGTTAAGTTTGGCCAAATCCTCTGAATTTCTAAGAATGCAGTCATTCCCTAAAACAAATGTTAGTGTGTATGTATATACACACACATGTACATATATACAATATATACATATGTATACATATATTACACATATGTATATTTTTATGAACATTTTGTAGCATCAAGGTCAATCTAGACTTCAAACTTACAAAAAAATAAGGCCATGGTCCCCCCCGGAGTACACAGCACACTGGAGGACACAGAAGAGTGATCAGTGACTACCGGCTCTGTTCCAAGGGCTATGACTGAGGTCCTTGTGGGGTGCCGTGGCAGGGAAGGGGTGGGCCTCCTGGAGCAGGTGACTGCTGGGGAGGCTGGAAGGGCAGCAACACCTTCTCTCCAGGCCTAGCAGGTTCCAAGTGTGACTGTCTCATGGCTGGAGAGGAGGCCGCGGGTGGGGGCATGGTAGCCCGGCTAGGGGGCTTAGATCCCGTCCCAAATTGTCGAGGTCACCCTGAGAAGTTTTAAGGACAGTGGGGTGGATCACGGGTGTCTGTTTTTGGGAGAACAGAAGATGCAGTGTGGAGATGGGCCAGGGGTCTGGTTAGGAGGCTGGGTATGAGGCTCTGGCAGTTGCGGTGAGGGGAGGGGGGCTGCTGAGGCATCAAGGACGTGGCAGCGGGTGGCTGGAATCTGTTGAGGTGTGAAAGATGAGGCGGAGGGTCTCATTTTCATATCTGGTCTCAACCCCCACGTTCCCGGCAGGCAGGACCACGATGCAGCCTGTGCTGTCCACTCAGATGGGGGAAGAGCTCAGCTGTGGACATACCGAGTTCAGAGTGCCGTGGCGCTCAACAGCCCCTGACTGGTGTTTGGGGGCAAGCTTGGCTCAGGGTTGGAGGAAGTTAGAAGGTGTCATTCCCCTTAGCTGGGTGTGGTGGCACATGCCTGTGATTTCAGCATTCTGTGAGGCTGAGGCAGGAGGATGGCAAGTTCAAGCCCAGCCTGGGCAACTTAGAGACTTAGTGAGACCCTGTCTCAAAATAAAAAATGAAAAAGGGGCTGGAGATGTAGATCAGTGTGAAGGCCATGGATTCAATCCTCAGTACCACAAAAGGAGGAAAGGAGGGAAGGAAGGAAGGAAGGAGAGAAAAGAAGAAGGAAAAAGAAAAGAAATGAAAGTGAAGGACTGGATAAATCCATAAGGAAAAGACACGGGGTTGGAGTGTAGTTTAGTGAGTGGCAGAGCACTCGCCTAGCATGCGTGAGGCCCTGGTTCATCCCCAGCATTCTAGCGTTGCAGCAACAAAAGCAAAGGGAAGATAGAATAGAACCAGAAGAGAGCGGGCATGAGGTTTCCTGGAAGGCCCCAAAGTAAGAGCAATTCCTAGTTTGCTGAGGATGGGGCTTTCGGAGACCTCCTTTGGCTCAGCATCCACACGGGAGCCCACATCCTCATTTGGTGCCTGCCCCCTGGGAAGGCTGTCCGAGCGCTCGTAGATCACTGCGGCATGAAGTCTTCAGCGTGTTTACCCCTGCAGAGCCAACCTCAGACGGACATGTGCCAAGGCAGGGTCCCACTGCAGCAAGGCCGGGCCAAGGTAAGGGTGACTATAGATTTAGCCACTAACACAGGGAGCGGAACGGGGCCAGCTCTGAAATGCTTTTGGGTAACAGTCAAATTCTTGACAGATCCCTCATAGATATAGATTAGATATAGATACAGATATAGATATAGATATAGATATAGATATAGATATAGATATAGATATAGATATAGATTTTCTTACACAAGGACCGTGAGCTTAGTTGAGAGGTCTTTTACTAGATTCTCCATCCTTCCAGCTTCAAGTCACACCAATTCCCCCAGCAGGCTACATGGGGACCAGGACGGAGCAGGGACTCAGAAGGCAAAAGCTCAATTTCTGCTCTAGTCTTAGGAGCATTGAAGCCCAGTTAGCAGCTGAACAGTCCCCCACCCCCAAGTCCCCAGTGGAAGTCCTGACCCTCATAACCTCGGAATGTGTGGGTATTGACAAATGGTCATCCAAGAGGCAACTGAGTTAGAAGGAGGGCACTTTCCCCTGATTCAGTCTGACCAGAGTGCTCAGAAGAGGAGGCGATGGGGACACAGACAGGAACCCAGGGAAGACACCATGAGGACAAGGACAGACGGCCATATGTGCAAGCCCGGGGGGATGCCAGCCCTGCTGACACCTTGCTCTCCGACTTCCAAGCCCCAGAGCTGTGAGAATATCAGTTCCTGCTGTGCAGACCGCCCGGCCAGGTGTCTGGTTCTCCCAGCCCTGGCAAACACACGAACTTTGCTTTTTTCTGCTTGGGGCCGCTTTGCATAAGTTTGATGCAGATTCAGGGGGAAAAGTACACAGACTCACACCAGGAAATGAAGCAGGGCTTGGAGGGAAATTAAACGGAACACTATCTGCTGAAAGAGATAAATAACACTTTTTTTCCGTGTTTAAATTTATCCACCGCTTTGCCATTCAACACTTTCACAAAACTTGTGTAATCTCCACCGCTGCTTCAGCATCACCTGGGAACTCATGAGAAACGCAAATTATCTGGCCCCACCGTGGACTTCAATGGCGCAGGTGGGCAGCAACCCTGTGCCACTGGAATCACTGAGGCGGGGGCCCATCCAGACAGGCGGTTGGAGGGTGACAGGACTTTTCACAGTTGCGAGTGGCCGGACGTGGGCGGTAACCTTGGCAACCGGCCCAGCGAGTTCCAGCGTTCGCACACATCGCCAGGTTTCACCCCAGAACAGCTGGAAACTCAGAGCGCCCGCTCCTGGGTCTCAGAGGTGAGTGGTTCCCTCTAGCCTCCGGGCGGCGACAGGCGACCAGAGGGTAAGAGATGGGGCGGGGGAGCCCGGTAGCCTGGAGCCCCGGGACGCGTGCGCGGGGCGCGTCCCCGGGCCCAGCCGGGACGGGAGCGCGCCGAGGGGGTGGGTCTGCCGGCCCCCGGGCCTGGCCGCCTGCGAGCCACTCAGAGCGCCCGGCGCGGACACCCGGGCCTGGCGATCCTATCCCGCGCCCGCCCGCCCGCCGGGACGCGCACGCCGGCTCCGTGGAGGAGGTGCCGGGCCGCCAGACCCACTCGCAGCCCGCTCTGCGCGGGGACCGTGCATGCCGCCTCTCCCGCCCTTCCCGGGGAGCCAGCTGGAGCAGGGGACCGTGCAGCCACCACTGCCACCGAGGTTCCGTCGAGGGTGCGCTCGGCCCCGGGAAGGCGTGTGGGCGCCGGCAGCAGGAGCGCCCGGGAAGGGTGAGTGGGGCGGGGGTCGGGCCGGAAGGACGCGCCGGGGTGCGCTCCCTCTCCCCTGGTCCCGCCGTGGAGTTTCACTCGGGACCTGCGGGGGCTTGGAGCCAGCCTGTCGGCAGTGTTTGCCCAGCGTGGCGAGCGACACGAGCGCGTCCCCGGGCGAGTTTCAGCTCCTCCAGTGCCGCCGCCCCTAGAGTTCGCCCCAAGCCCCTTCCTGGCCCTGGGACCCAGGGCTGGCAGGCCACCGCCTTCTCCCTCTCTGCTAGGCAGGCAGAGAACTCCTAAAACGCAGGACGACAACTTCACCTTCGAACACTTCACAGTGCCTTTACAGTGTAGGAAAGCTGGATGCGCCGAGGGCCACCGGTCGCGGTCTCCTCGGACGCCTCCAGGACACGGCTGGACCAGCTCGCCGGCCAGGGGGCCACCTTGGGCGCGCGCTGGTGCCCTGGGCGCAGGCACAGCTCGGTCCCCTCCGCCCGGGACGCTGGCCCCGGTGGCCCCGGGCTGCTGGGAGAGGGTGACCCGCGGCGGGGGCGCTGTCCCTGCGCTGGGCTCGGCATGACCACCAGGCCCCTTGTGGGTCCCCGGGTTGCTCCCGCCTGGTGGCCCGGCAGAGGGCGCCAGCTCCCGATAGCCTTGCGGGCCGGCGGAGGGGAGGGGACTTGTGCGAGCCTCCAGGTAAGGAGCGAAGTGAATCATCCGGAGAGGGGGCCTGACCGTCGCTCCGTGGGAAAGAGGCGCGGAGTGGCCGTGGCGCTGCGGAGAGGTCGGGGCTGCTGAGCCGCAGTCCCGCGGGCAGCGGCGACTCGGGGGTGCAGGAAAGCCCGGGAAGGTGAGAGCTGTCTCCGGGCGCGGTGGCCTAGGGGTGGGATCAGCAGCCGGGCCAGGGCCCTTGGACGCCGGGACTCGCCCTCCCCGCGCGCCCCTCCCGAGGCCGGAGGTGGGGTCAGCTTCGGGCACCCGGCGGGAGGCGCCCGCAGGGTGGGGCGGAGGGTCCCCGCCGGTGCCACTGGGGACTGCGGGGTCCCGGAGCGGTAACAAAGGGCGGCGCGGCCGCCGCTCCCACCACTTCCGTCCCAGCGCTCCCGGCGCGGATCTCTCCGCGGAGTTTCGGGAAGTTCGCGCGGCCGCCCGCCCGTTACGCGGCTGGAGGGCGGGGAGCGGGCGGCCCCGGAGTGCACGCGGGGGTCAGCGCTGCGACCTCGCCCGCGTCCTTTCTTGGCGGTGCGGGTGAGTGGCGAGAGCTGCAAAGGCTCCCCGGCCCCCCACCCGCCCGGGTGTCCCAGGCCTGCGCCTCCGCCGGACCCGCGCGGGTTTGAACTCGGCGCGCCCTACACCCCGCCCTCCTGCAAAGTGTGCGCGCGTGCGAGCTGCCCACGGGAGCGGTTTACTCCCCGGTGACAGCCAGCAGCGCGGCGCCTTGCGTGGAGCTCCACGGGCGGTAATTGCATTACCTTGAGCAAGAGGCGCGGAGGCGCCAGTCCAGGCCGCAATCTGGGTCAGGTGCAGGTTTAAGCGCTTCTGGCGTAGGCATTCCAGATCTCTTGAAGTCGGACAGTTTATTGCAGTTGGAAGTTCCGAAGAAGGGGAGAGGCCAGCTGGGGAGATTAAATCTCCTTGCCCCGCTCCCCACCTCCATCTGCGAAGTCGTGGCCACTTTTTGCAAACACCAGCACACTCACAAGTATTGTCATGGAAATTTCAGAGGCAGCGTCTCCTCTGGCTCCAGACTTTCCCAAGACCTGGGCGGAGAGGAAGAAGTGCTGCGGGGCGGAAAGCCAGGCGCGCCGTGCTGGTGTGCATCCTAAATAAACCCCACTGGCAATGGGCAGCTCGCCTTCCCGTCTTATCTGCCTCCACCTCCTCTCCTGTAGTACGGAAAGGGCAGGAACTGGCTTTGATGAAGTGCCTGGTACTTGAGAGAATCTCACACACTGGGCAAGGACCTCCACATTCCGCTCGTGAAACTCACAGCCTTCTCCCAGGGCGTTATCTCTACAGATAAGGAAACTGAGGCCCGAAGCAGTTAACTGGTCTCTAATTTGGTCCTGCTCCAAAAAGAACTGTTTAATCGCCCCAGTGTCTTGGGCATATGTTTCTACTGAAAGGTGTTTTGTTTTGTTTGCGGTCCTGGGCCCACAGCTGCATCCCAGCCCTTTTTATTTCATTTCGAGACCGGTTCTAGCTGAGTTGCGTAGGCTGGCCTCAAACTTACGATCCTCCTGCTTCAGTCGCCTGTATAGCTGGGCTTGCAGGCTTCAGTAGGATTTGCATGGCTTGCTGTAACTCCAGGTTCCAGTTAGGCATCAGGGTTGATTGACTTTCAACATATTGTTGGCTGTTTGTGCCAGCACCTCAACTAAACCAGCTTTTATTTAAAGCTTAAGGTATATGAAAAAAATAAGCCTTTCTCTGGTTTATTTTTATTGTATGACAGTTTCAAAGAGAGGCACAAATAGCTGTCCTTTGCTTTCTGTGTTATCTTTTAAGGCAGGTGGGCCTGGGTCAGAAACTCTACACTCACCGAGCTGCCTGCTTTCCTGTCGCAAGGAGCTGCAGGGCCCACCCTGTTTAAGCCCTGTGACACGGCCATTGTGCTGAACGTGTGTTTAACATTAAGTGAGGTCTGTTTTGGAAATAATAAAACCCCAAGTTTCTTCCACGAATCTAAGAATATGGCTTTATCCACATACTTCTATGCAACTTCGAGCTCCAGTGTAAAATGTGGGTACTTCGGTATTATCCTGAATATTATTTAATTGTGCGCTTCCTCATAGAAGGAAGTTTGAAGCTCTGGAATGACAGTCCTGGAGACAGCCAGCCGCGCTGATTGAGGCAGGCCTCAGAAGTCAGAACAGCAGGGTTCAAATGTTGTGTCCAGCGCTTCTCACTCTGAACCCTGCACAATTGCTCAGCCCCTCTGAGCTTCATATTCTCTGAGGACACGGGTCATGCCTATAGTTCCAGCACTATGGCAAGCTGCAGGGTCATAAATTTAAGCCCAGCCTGGGTGACTTAGGGAGACTCTATCAGGAAGGAAGGAAGGAGAGAAAGGAAGAGAAGGAAAGGGAAGGAAACGGCTAGAGATGTAACTCTGTGAACACCCTGGGTTTTACCCCTAATACTGAAGAAAACAAAACAAACCCCCAGGATAACAATAATGCCTCCTGATTTCAAGTTATGAGGATTAAATTGGGTAATTTACACAAGGTGCTTATCACAGTGCTTACCTAGCACATAGTAGCTGCTCAATAAATGTTAGTTAATAAGGACATTTAAGAACAGAATCTCACTTTCTTCCCTCTCTCCCACAGCCGCTTGAAGTCAGTATTCTGTGATTCACGCAGTGAGGGGATTCCTTCTTGTTGTCAGCAAGTTGAGGGTAGGGAAAGGTTAGTGATGGAAAACTTTGTCCAGTTGCCCAAGGAATTTACAAGGCGCTCCGGGAGTGTAGGGCTTTCCTCCTGGCTTTGCTGCTGTGTAATTCTGTGGCTGGTTCTCTAGCCATTTCCCTTTCCTTTATATTTAAAGCTAGTATTCTAATGGCCAGTATGACAGGACTATTAAAAAACAAAAACCTCAAAACCAAACTGGAGACAAGCATTCTCTTTTCTCATCCACCAGCCATCTAGTGTATTAAAAATATGCGCTTCTGTGAGAATTGTGCAGGCCCGTCTTGGGAAGAGAAAGCATGCTCTTGGAAAAAAAAATTTTTTTCTGAGTCTGTTTAGAAGTGAGCCACCAAGTTGATAGAGGAAAAAGAAGAATTTGATACATAATATTTCAAAACTATTTGCTCAAATGTGGTAGGAACTATCTGTGATCTGAAAATTGCTAAACTAACTTTTAGAAGGTGACAGAATTAGTTACATATCAGTTTAATTGAACAACTAGTAAGCAACCTGTATAAGTATTTCTTATGTGAAAACACTTGAAAATTTTTAAATTTAGCAAACAGGCAGAGAAATACTTTTCATTTTTGCTATTTTACAGTTCTGGACCTTGTACTTTTATCTTTTAAATAGTCAGTTATGGACAACAATACTATAAACAGGGTCATTAAGTGATCAATGGTTAGCTTTGGTAAATGTTTGTTTCCCCTCTTTTTGTGCTCCTAAGGATTGAACTCAGGGCTTCGCACATGCTAAGCAAGCGCTCTATCACTGAGCCACAGCCCCAAGCCTCTAAAAGTTACCTTTCTAACTACCATACAGCTGGGAGTAAGAGCAGACTGTCAGTGTGTAGGTTTTGTGGGTGTAACCAGATGACAGCTTGCAAAGGGTTAGGACAAGACCCCCCTTCTGCGGTATCTGCAATGGTAGCCACTTGTCACTCTCCCACTGTGAAGTCAGAAGCAGCTGACAGGCATGCGCCAGACCTGCGCAGGGCCGTCTATTCCTTTGTAAGGAAGATGAACAGGCAGCGTTATTTTGGATCACATAGCAGCTTGTTCAAAAGCATCTTGTATTCCCCAGCTGTTCCGTGACTTCTCATATGGGAGGGAACTTGCCAGCTGCTGGGGCAACTGTACTTAACATTTGCTGCTTTTGTTCAGTAACCAAGGAAGGTAGAAATCCAGGAGCCTTTGTTCAACTGTGGCCATTGTAAATAGTCTTGCTGGTTTCTATCCTGCCAGTGTCATTCTAGATATAGCCTGTCAGGGGAGAAGATTTAAAAGGAAATGTCAGAATTAACATACTTCAAATGTATTTTTTCAGGCTAACCAGCATATATAGCATGCTTAAAACCATACTTAAAACCTAGGATGTTTTTATATTTTACTGATCAACAAAGGAATGGCTCTAATATTAAATTTTTAAAGTTGCCATATGATCAGGTTTAATTATACACATTCTTCTATTGCATAAAATACATAAAAGTTAGAATGTGTCTCCGGACAATACTTATGTTTCCAGAACATTGAGTTAGTTTGCATTTGTTAGGGCCGGAAGGTATTTTAACCATGCGTCTTAGACTTTTTTCAATGAGAAAACTTGAATTTCCAAGAACTTGTTCCTTACTCCGGGAAATCTGTCTATCAGGTTTAATTCACCCAGGCTTCTGCTGAGTGCTTCAAGGCACCCTGCCAGGGAGTTCGCCTGGGAGGGCGAATGAGGGCTGGGCCCAGCCCGCAGTGGACTCGCAGTTTAGAAAAGCAGGTGTGAACCCCTGCTCTAGGAGGGCTGCGGGGGGGGGCTCCTGTGACGGTAGTCTTCAAGCACCTCTGTTTTCAGAGCAGTGCTGTAACTCTGATTGCTCAAATCAAGCCAAGGAGAGCAAGTTGATGGGCTCGTGGAAACCAAGGGCAGAGTCCGGGAACACAGGATAGACGTGACCTTATACCGTTATCAAAACTTGACACCAGTACTTGGAAAAGAATGTCTTGCGTTAATGTGGAGATGCGTGTCTCTGCCTAAGCCTTACTGTCCTCCGGCTCCTGCCCAGCACCCTAAAACATGTTGCTCCCTCGTGGTGATTGTGAAGAAATGGCCCCTTAGTCGCCATAACGTACATCGCAGTCCTTCGTTGGGATCCGGTCATCCTCGATCCCCTTTGTTCTGTAAGAGGTTATAAAGTAAACCGTAATCACTTGGACACCTATAGAACCCTCTGACTCTGAATCTCCTCTAACTCATAGGGGCTCCTGTTCTGGACATTGTTGTTGCTTCAGGTTCCCCAGGGACTCGTGGGTGCTGCGATGGACCCGCAATTCTAAGCCCTTTAATCCCCTTCTGGGCTTCTTTTACACTTTCATGTGTCTTTTGTGCAGTAATTTTTTTTTTTTTTAACAGTATGTCAGTTTTCAGTTGGATTTTACTGCCGTTTTCATTTGGGGCTCCCCAGAACCCTTTTAGTTTCTTAGGGCTGATGACCAGGGGTTTCCATTTGGAGGAAGAAGAAGAAACTGAGGCTCTAGCTTTGGTAAGTGGCCTTGGGCTGGAACTGAGACCCCCTGACTCAGGAGTTGGCGCTGTCCGTGGCCGCGTCGTGGGAGGTCAGTGCATCTACCAGAAGGATTTAATCAGTCGCTTGTTCCCATGGCTCCTGGCGCTGGCCCTGACTACAGAGGTCCTCCCTGGTCCCCACCCCTCCCAGTGCCTTCCCTGGATAAATCTCTTCTTTTTATACTTCTCTGCCCATTCCAGTTTTGTTTTAGTATGTTTAATGTCACTTTTTTTGTGTTTTTCCCACTTTCGTTGTTATTTATGAGTGCATGTTTATGGTACATAATAATTCTGTTCATCTTGGGGAATTGGTATGTATACACACTGCATGTTAATCATTTTTATTTCTCTTTCCCCTCCCCACCCTCCCGTCTCTCCAAGCCTATTACGGTTTTTCTCTTGTCATGTTATATTTCCGAGTCTCGTCTCTCAAATGCACCATTGCCGTCTTTCTAACCCATGCATCCCTCCTTCCTGTTACACACATGCATGTGCACACACCTACACACACTCAGAGCCCCGACATGGCTAGTGGCACTGTCCTTTCTCCCCCAGCCCAGCTCCTTTCCGAGATGACTGACATTTATAGCGCATTCTTCTTTAATGGTTTGAGGCGCTACAGAATTCTTGCTGGTGTCACATAGAGATGGAAGGGCAAAGTTAGCCGCCTTCACCCTCTCCACAGAAGGACTGGCTGGAACCTGAGCCAGTTCCCCAGTCGTGGTGGCCATGTTTCTCCTCGTTGTCATGCTCCTTAAGGTTAGAAACCACAGCCACATGTTTCCCTGTGGGAGGAAAGAGGTGTTGAGCTTTGAGGGAGCAGCCACAGACGCCCCCCCTTTGCTCAGGATTTCTCTAGCACACCACGTGCAGCCCCACTTTTGCTCCCACACACCCTATATAGCCCCATTCCATTTCCTGCCCCCAAGCTCAGGCACCTTCCTCTTCCTTCTCGGACGCTTTGTTGTCTCCTGGACACTCTGCCCCTCCTGGCAGCCCAGGGTTTCAAGTGTCTTGGGGACATGTTTGTCCTGGATGCCCTTATCTCCATCTGTCATTGGTGTTTCATTGCCTCCCCCACCACCCAGCCTGCTCCACACTTGGGTAGGGTCCCCCCCACTCGCCTGCCCGGCCCACTGTGCTAACTAACCCTTTGTGTGGGCCAGTTTCCTGAGGTTTCTGATTTTTGTCTCTTTCCAGGTTATTCTGCTCCTCCTTCCTTCCCTTCCTCCTTCCCTCTGTTTGACAGTGCTTCTTTATACATACATTCTTTCCCCCCTTTTGTCTCAACAATTTGCAAACCCTCCTTTCTGCCTTTGTCCTGAGTCACTCCCATTTGGCTGTCACCATAGCCTAGTATAATAATTACATTAAATGCTCCACCAAAGTTTTTGCTTTGGGAACTTTTGCTTTTCCAAAGGGTTCTTTGGAATTGAATCTTGGAAACACCAGTGTTGAAACTGGTGAGTTCGGGTCAGTTAGAGGCCTGAACTTTGGGGAAGATTGTTTGAAATTTATTTTGGCTTTCACAAGGCAGTACCTGAAAGGAACTGGAACGGAAGCTTGTTTTGCATAACCTTTCCCTTGCAATTGGAAATTGTACATACACAGAGCAGAATTAATGTTCACATTTTTTTTCTTTTTTTTTTTTTTCTCCCCTCCAAATTATATTTCCGGGGAATCTTGGAAAGCAGTTTGTGCTTTGTGGCCAGTCTGGGCTGTGTGCAAGTCACGAATGATTTGTGCTGCTAGGACTACTGAACCCTTTTGCATGGAAGTCATTGGGGGAATTTCCACCCTGCGATCCAGGGTCCACGATCACATAGATCATGTCACATGATCCTGACCGAGGAATCTTTATTTTGTTGCACCAGCTTTGACCAGGAAGGGGGGTACCCAGGATCAGGAATGGAGCTGGCTGGCTGTTAAGTGTTGTAACCCTGTGCTGTGACAGAGCCACAGGGTGGAAACCTGTGGGTGCTGCTGAGTTTGGCCGGGTCGTGTTTCTAGAGCCCTCGCCCCTGCAGCTTGCTTACTGTGCGAGAATCGCTCCTTCTGAAGTTTGTGTGTGTGCTGACCACCTGACTCACATCTCTCCTAGCACTACCTGTGTGTGTGCGTGTGTGTGTGTGGTACCAGGGATGGAACCTAGGGAGGGCTTAGCTACATCCCCAGCGCCACCCTTCCCTACCCCTCCCCTAGTGCAGGCTCCCGGATGTCTCCTCTCCACAGCCAGCCTGTGTGGTCTGTGCTGCTTGCGCTCTCCTAGTCTGCCCCCGGGGTGGTGGTTAAGGATACTGTTCAGGCAGGTTGGAGGACACTACTGCTGGACTCTGAGGAGACCATGAGGACACCAGTGGCCTTCATCTCAGAATGAGTGACGCTGGGACTCAAGGAAGAACTTGGTGTCTGTCTGTCCTGTTTCAGATGTGGCCCTCGATAGACTTGCTAGTGGGAAGACAGCTCTGCGCCTGGTCTGTGCAGCCTAAGGAGGAGATTCCACAGCTGGAAATTTGGAGGTGGACATGCTTTTAGTTAAGGATCATATTTTTTAGTCCATCAGGTTTTAAGTCCAAAACTCTGAGAATAAAGCTAAGAGCTTATATTCCTGGAAAAAGTGATAGAGCATGACCTCAAATTTAGAGAGAATGTCCCCTTCAAGCAATGTTAGATGATTTCTATCAAGTTCCTAAAAATGAATTTGATATATACCTTACAATTGGATATATGTATTTCATTCTGGCCCCAGAATTATTTAATTATCTTTTGAAAGACAGTCATCACTACATACTCCCGACATTGAGTTTCCAAGAAAAAGTAAAACATATTATATGCTTGACAAGAAAATTGTATGGTTGGAAAATGTTTTGGTTGATTATTTATGTAAACCCAACATCTGTGTGTTAAAAAAAAAAACAAAACTTCCTCATCATTTTTTTTTTTTTAACTAAAAGCTTTCATCACATGGCTGTTTTTTCTACGCTCGGTTCTCATAGTGCTGGAGGAGAATACAAGTTAGTTACAGCAGTGAAAGCATTTTATTTTTTTTCCATGTGAAAATTGGTTCCATCTTTTGTATTTAGGCTGCTAAAAACAACAAAAAAAAAACCAAAAAGATGAACCTTTGAGAAAACTGCAAACTTAGTGTGGAAAATTTCTGACTTTTGCTTTGATCACAGATACTAGTTGTAGGCTTGTTTCATTGGAGAATTACCAATATGTTTAAACCCACCCGTATTCCGCTTGCTCAGTGCCAGGGTCTCCGAGGCCATTTTCTTTCCCACTTTCCCATTTCAGCTACAAGTTGGCTTTGCCAAGTTAATGCTGTGTTTGCATAATGTTCACCCAATCCTTTTTCTCCTCCAAGTTTTTTTTTTTTTAATCCTCTTTGGTTGCCAGATTCACATGGATTGCTTATAGTTTACCCAACAATAGCTTTTCTGTTTCATCCTTTCATATTTTCCAAATGGTTTTCCCATTGTTTTGGCTTCTAGGGACAACTGGGGAGAGTTAATGAGCTGTGGAAGGAGACAAAGTTGCCTCCTTTGTATTTAGGTTTCCTGAATTAGTCACCATCATCTTCATATGAGGATGTCTGTGGGTTTAGTGTTTTGTTTTTTTTTTTAATTTTGGTGTGGGTAGGAGAGTCAAGATAATTTAAAAGATGAAAAGAATAGGTTTCATAATATGAGAGAATATTTCTCTCTCAAGATGCTTTTCCTCTGCTCCTCATTCCCTGGGTCCTCCCTCTCCTCCTTCTTCTCTGTTATTTCCTCTTCATCTATCTCTTCTTGTTATTCCCCAAAGCACTGTTCATAGTCTAGTAAGACAAACAGCTCTTGCAGTGAGTAATACTTTCTTACCAGTGAATACTGAAAGTTTCAGTTAAAGCACTGTGAAAATGACTTGCATTTTAAAAGCATTTTGAAATACTTTGAGATGCTTATTTGAGTTTATAAATATTTATTGAGGACTTTTGTGTGCAGGAGACTCTGCTAGGCATGTTTACGTATCTATTGTCATTTTTTTCCCAGTCACTATGTGAAGTAGGCAGTGGTATTCTCATTTCACAGATGACCAATTTCAAGGTCCACAGAGGTAAAATAATTGGTCAAAACCATGTATCTGATAGGAGACAGTTTTGAGAGTTAAACTAGGTCTTTTGATTCTAAGGGCACATTCACTTTCTAGTGCTCTAAGCTAATAAATATATGGTAGTGATACCATAAGAAGGTCACACAAACACACAAATTTAAGAATAATAGAACTGTCAAATTAGGTTTGGAGCTGTTTAGGGCCTACAAGTTGATTTTGGGGGCTAGGACTTAAGTATCTTCCTTCTTTCATTAAAGAATTTACTGTCCCAGATTTGAGTCCAACTCATATTAAAAAGACTGCTGTGTGTGTTTGTTTGTGTATGTGTGCGTGTGTTAATGTGGTCATCCTTCAAAGGCCACTTTGGTGCTGCTATGGAAAGAATTCTAGCTTGTAAAATCTGGGAAATGATCACTATTTTCTTTTTCACTTTATTCTTATTCTTTAACCAGCTTTATTGAGGTATAATGTTGCCACTTTTCCTTAACCTCCCAACTAGGTTTTTAGGGGAAAATTTGGGCCAACAATAAGCCATGATTTCTTAACTTGTAGGGCTCTGTGATATGATCTTGGATAAAGTACTTAAATTTTTCCTTCTTTATCACTCGCCGAGGAACCTGTTCCATAATAATTTGGGATTTTTTTTTTTTTTTTTTTTTTTTTGCGTTTTAAAAAATTGTGCTTGCTGATGCAATATGGAATGCATCCATCTAAAAAGGAGAACAATACCAGCTTGATAGTGTAATAATTTCTCCTTCTAATTGCTTCCTGGTATTCTATATTAATAGAGGAACCAATGACCATATTCGCTTAAAATAATAAATATGCCTCATGGTTTCATATATACCTCATTTAAATTTTTTGTGCTTTATCAGATCAACAGTGCTTGTCTTCATATCTTTATTTTAATGATGAGGAAATTAAGGCCCACAAGGAGGAATGTTCTGCTCACAACTATTAAGGAAACAAGCATTGGGGTACAGCCAGGAACCCTGGGCTTCTGATGTCTAGCCCTCTTTTTTCCACTCTTGATTTGATTGAGCCAGCAACAAGAAATAGAGCTTTTCCAATGTGCTTTTTAAAACACCTCAAAATAGTTATGGTTATTTTAGATATTATGTTTTCCACCATGTAAAACTTGATTAGAAAGCTGTCCAACTTCTTTCCTTTGTTAATCCATCGCGAGATGTCAGGCAGCAGCTGTTAGAAGAGTGTAAGTTACCACCATAAATAGAGTACAGCTCTCCATTGAGGGTTGGAAGGGAAAGTACTGGCTCAACTGAATGATGCCTCAGGATTTTCGGTGATCAGAATAGGGAGACTGGCATGCTTTTCTGTTAAAGGTATCGACTTCCCTCATCTTACCGGGATTATCCAAGCAGATGTGGTGGAGAATTAATCTCTGCTCCGGGGGGAATCACACTGAGTCAGTGCGTGACGGAAAGGAGCCTGTGTTCACTAGCATGTTAGGCTATGTGCTAGGCATCGTCTGCACTTTATTTCATAATAGCTCTTAGTCTAGTTCCATAGGGGGGTCGATTAAATCTCAAGCAGTAGATTAAATCTCAGTGGTAGGCCTGGTATTTCCAGGTCTGTTTCAACTAACTGTGCCACCTCTAAATTCCATGATTTCTTTTTCAAGATTGGTTTTCTTGAAAATACTTTCTTCTATGACTCTGGTTTAGCCTACGAGCTGGAAAGAAAGTATTAGTTATGATGCTATCAATAGGAAGCCAAAACCACTTTTTTGTCAGAAGTGGTCGTGGATGTGGACTTGGTACCCCACACTGGTAGTGTAGAGTAAGTCGTGCTTCTCTGACTTTAATGAGCGTAGAATTCTCCTGAGGGTCTGTTCACACCCTTTTTTATGCATACTAAATATCTCTGTGCTTATTATATTAAATGTCAGAAGAGCAGCACAGATGTGTCCGCCATTGGGAATTTGTCTGTCCCTCTTCGCAGTTCTATCAGTTTTTGCTTCATATCCTGATAGTCCCTGACTTAAGTGTTTTTGACGATATGATGCTGTGAAAATGATACTCATTCCAAACAAACCATCTTTCTGACTCTGACCTGTGGTCATTCCCGGGCTAGGGATATGCAGTGCGCTGCGCTCTGGAGATGCATCTTGGTGTAGTGATCTGCACAGTGTTCCCAGGCAGCTGTGTGGTCACAAGGAGAGACAGCAGCCTGTGTACCCTGGAGCCAGGTGCTTAGAAGTTGTGTTCTGTGTCGCCACATCCTGTCCTGTCTACACATTGCCTAAAGTGTATGAGTTGTCCAACACTTTTTTATAAACTACACTTGGTGTTAGATCATTCTGCCCAACTGTAGGTTAATGCACTTAAGTTTTCCAGGAATTGAATCATGTCAAAAACTCAATTTCCTTTAATATTTGCATCCAAATTGACAAAATGGGTTCATCTTTTTTATACAAGTTAATTTGACTTTTTGAAACAAAAGCATGTCAGTTTCAAAGCAACATCTGTTCAAATTCTATAAACTCACTCTTATGCCAACTCAAAATTACTGATCTCAGAATTGAAGGAGTAAGGTAAACACTGAAAACCCAGTCTAAATTTATCAATATCAACAAAATGTTCTCAAAATTTTCTAGCAGATTTTGGAGGCAAATTGCTTTGATTCAGTAAAATCTTGTTATATTTTCCAAGTTAGAAAAATGTAAAAACACATTATTTTTTAGTTGTCTTATGAAAAGTATAAACTTTGATATAAATTCTCTTGCCTGTCTATCTAGCTGGGTTACAAATAAGCTTTTCCTGTTGTTAGAGCTTCAGATTTGGCTTCTCCATAGCTAGTGTGATACCTATTTAAAAAAATTGAAGTCAGGCTGCTATTTTTTAAATCTTCTTTGAGTATATGGCAAGAATTCTTTCTGGGTAAAGAGATGTTGAATTGGAGTTCATTGCATGACGAATCTTTGTAAAACTCCTCTGTGACCCATTCAGACATTATTGGCAAAGAACACCTGATCATTAAACTCGTGGTTTTCTAGTGCTTTTAGCAGTTCCATAAGTTCCATATGTGTACATTGCAGAATTTTAACCAGATTCACCATAGTTTGGATAAATTTCCCACAAAAGGCCATGGGTTAATGGCTTGGTTCCCAGCCAGTGGCGCTGTTGGGAGGTGGTGAAAATGTTAAGAAGGGGAACCTAGTGGGAGGTTTCCCCTTCACTGGGGGCATGTTTTGATGAGGATACATGTTTTGATGAGGATACTGCCTCTTCCTGTTTCTCTGTTTTACTTCCTGGCTGCCATGATGAGAACACTTAATCCCCTACACATTCCCTGCATCCCACAGGCCCAAAGTAACAGGGCTAAACAACCATAGACTGAAACCTCCCAAACCATGAGCCAAAATAAACATTTCCTCTTTAAGTTGATTATCTGGGACATTTTTTTACAGTAACACAAAGCTGAGTAATGCAAGATACATGAGTTTCCATAGGTGACACTTCAGAAGAACAACTCCAAATTAATATCACAGAAGAAAGAGACACTAAGATATAGGCCAGTCTCTCATTTTAAAGATCTGCTGAGTCTAGAATCATGACCTAACATAACATGAACACTCTCTGGCATGAGAGAAACTTTTCATTTCCAAATCTAGCCAAAATTCTTAATAGATGCAAAAGATTCAAAACTATCTATGCCATGAATTCACTTTCTTATTATTAAAGCTGTGAATGGACACATTTCTTCATAAATTTGGAAGCCTTTTGAGATAAAAATGTACCCAAAATGTTGAGTAGTGTCTCTTGTATTGCAAAACTCATTTAAAGCTAAAGAAAACTATTGTGGTTTTAGAAATATAGATTCTATTGATCTCTGGCAGTATTAGAAATATTTTGTATTATATGGCCAATTGTTTAATTGCTTGATTAGAAATCTTTCAGTTTCTGCACAAAAACATGTTTATCTTCTCAGGAGATTTATCTAAAAATGATTGTCTTCTTTTTTGTTTTATTTAACAACCAAGATCTTTCATAGATGGTAAAAGTTAAAGCACAGATGTTAAAAATCATTAAATTTTCTTTTTAGTTCTGACTTTGGTTAATGAATTTTATCAATCCTCCTTTCACTTTTTAAAGGAAGCAACGTTAAATTCGCCATCTTTACTGAAATTGTCTTTTACTATTGTCTGTTGTATTATCTTTGATTTTTTTATTCAGCGAACAGCTTTTCATCATGCTCCACCGCAGCATGTCATAATTGCCATTGACTGTGACATTGTTTACATAGTTCCTTCGCCATCTCTTTTCACCTTTACTGCTCTGGCTGTCGTGTAAGCTTCTATATCGCCATTCAATTTTGAGTCGGCACTAAGACTTTCTTTTACGTCTGAAAATCTGGCTATTTTTACTTTAAAAACTAGAGGAGTGGTTTAGTTATATTTTATTTAAAACAGATTTTTCCATTTAATTACCAATTATGATTTCCACAATGACCACTGTGACTTGCGCTATCTGTGCAAAATATTCAGATGAGTATTTTACAGTGCTAGGAAAAAGTTATTTCAACTGAATTGCTTTGTTGACATCTGGCAGATCAGTGTTGCATTTACATGTAGACTTACACACTACACTACAGCAGTAATATGTTTTTATTTTGCTTTCAGTGGTATGGGGAATTGAACCCGGGGCCTTTGCACTGAGCTACATGACCAGATCTTTTTTATTTTTTATTTAGAAACAGGGTCTTGTTCAGTTGCTCAGGTTAGGCTCAAACTTGTGATCCTCCTGCCTCAGCCTCTCAGAGTGCTGGGATTATAGGTTTGTACCACCACGCCTGGCTACTAGTGACAGCTTAAGCAATGTGGCACTGAAAGTGAAATGTCATGCTACCAAAGCAATGCATTTGTATTTAATAGAAAAATATTTCAAATTGCTTCAGTTTTAAAATTTAAATACAATTAAGCTAAATCTTGGAAGCAGCCTGTATGTCCAGCACAGCTGAATAGATAAAGAAAATGTGGTATTTACAATAGAGTACTACTTTGCCATAAAGAAGGATAAACTTGAATCACTTGTAGGAACTGGAAGCACCTTGAGACCCTTATGTTAAGTGAAATAATTCAGACATATGAGCTTAAATATCATGTGGTTTCTCTTGTATGGAAAACCCAAAATATAAATTAAGAGAAAATAAAAGATAGGTAATAGGAAGGAGGAAGATAGGTCTCTCTCAAATGGGAAGAGGATCAAGAGATGGGGAAGGGGATGAAAAACGAATTAAGATGTGTTATGCACATGTACCAGCTCCCGACAAGGAATGTAATCATTATGTGCTGCAAACACATACTAATGCAAAATTTAAAATTTTTCAAAAATGATAGTTAATTCGGTTCCTCGGTTGCAGTCACCGTTATGTATGGCAATTGGTTCTTGTACTGGACAGATCGGCCCAAAGCTCTTTGCCTTTCAGTCTAGTGACCTGGTATCGGCACCAAGACAGTTTCTCACACGTCTCGCTCTGCAGCTCGTTATTCCTTATCTCGTCACATGGCGCCCAGGAATTTCAGGAGTGTAGCAAAGAACGTCAGGGTCTCCGAAGGATCTGATGTCCACACCTCAGGGGTTGGACGGTTCCAGCTGTGCCAGGTCATTAGGAGGACAAGTCTCAGGTGGGAGTTCCGACTCAGGGGCAGGCTGCGGGTTCTGAAAAGGATAGCTTTTCAGGAACAAGGCCATGGCAGGTTTGTGGTCACCTGCAGCTGCCTTTGCTCTTGCCATAACTACTGGCCGATGACCTCGACTGAGGTCTAACCCAGACATGGATGCTGGGAATTCTGTCAGCAGAGATAGCAGCCCCGTAATCCTGGACAAAGCACTTTTCATTCCACTCGTGAGGGTGTCAGGGGAGAGCCTCCCTTAGCTAAGTTGGCTTCAACACTTCAGCTCCAGTAAAGTGCACCCGAAGAAGTGGAGAAAATGGAATGGTTGCTGTGTATGCTGAAAAGAAATCAATGATGCTCTCCAGGGTTCTAGGACTCTGAAAGCAGCTCATGAGCTGGGCTGTCCTTTTCAGAGTGGGTCCGCAGTACCTGGTTCTGTTTAATGCTGTCCCACCTGGACCCTGGCAATGTCTGCATTTCTCTCTCTCCCTCTCTCTTTAAAAGTTCTGTTTACATCTGGAACATTTCTGTGTTTGGTAATGTGTTGCTTTGTTTCATACATTTATACTTTCATAAGAAATTAGGATTGTTTACTTAGTGCTTAGGTTTCTCAAGCCTTTTGTTTTGCTTCCGATCTTTCTTCATGGTCTATTTCCCAGATGATCGGTGCTTTGTACATCGCTCTCTGTTCAGATAGAGATTAACCAATAGCTACGCATTACTTATACATCATAAAAGACACTGCATGCTTAGTAACAGCAAAGAGTATACTCTAGAACCCTAAAAACATGGAGAAAAAAGATTTTCTTCTCTTTATTCTCTATTTTTTCCCATTCTTCCACCCCACATTAGGAATTAAGCAGACTCACAGTGAATGTGTCAATCAGTTTGTCTCCTCGCTTGATGTTTCTGAAGACAATCATGCAATCTAAACAGGAGTCTTAACTGTTTGGAGGTTTAAGTAGTCCTTCATCGATGGAGTTACATTATTTCAAAGTGTGTCCCATGAAGTCACTGGGAAGGACTGACTTGGGGTAGCTTTGCGCTACGCGGGCCTCGTTCCAGTGAATCTCAGTAGTCAACTTGACTGGGTTGAGAGTCTCCCGGAGAGATGACTGGACCATGGGGGTGCTGTACTGGTCAGTGGATTGCTCCACTGATGCCCACAGTTGAGTGTGACGTTAGGAGGGGTCACTGGCGTGTCTTTGGAGGGTCTGTCTCTCACTGAAGCTTTCCTGTGCTCTGCTTCCTGGTTGCCATAAAGTGAACAGCTTTGCTCTTTGCACCTTTCCTCTTGATGTCTCTGCTTTGGAGCCAGCTGACCAGGGACTGAAACTTCTGAAACCATGTTTTCATTACTTTTCTCTCGTTGCTGAAACAAAATACCCAACACCCAAAATTAAGGGAGGAAAGGTTTATTTAGCTCACAGTTTGTGGAGGTTTCAGTGTGTAATCCACTGGCTCCGAGGCAGGGTGGCACATGGCAGAGGGGCAACCGTTCATGGCAGCAGAAGACAGCAAAAGCAACAAGAGCAAAAAGGGGGAAATAAGTCTCTTTTCCTCCCTTATAGTGTATGTAGGCTACCCGCCCTAGGGTGGGTGTAACACTCACATCACTAATCCCAGCACTAAACAACGAATCAGTCACAAACTAGATTCAGCCGCCTCCAAAAAGCCTGCCCCCCATGACCACATGAGGCTTTGGGGGGACACTCAGATATAAACCATAATAAACCATGAGCCAGGTGTTATGGGGGAAAAGAGGCTTGCTTCTTCCCTCTTTGTTCTTGTTGCTTTTGCTGTCTTCTACCTCCTGGAACTGTTGCTCCTTTGCCAAGCCACCCTGCGTTGGAGCCAGCTGATTACATACTAAAACCTCCACAAACTGTGAGCTAAATAAACCTTTCCTCCCTTAATTTTGGGCATCAGGTATTTTGTCTCAGCAATGAGAGAAAAGTAACTAAGACACTAGGTAAACCTCTCTTCCCGTAAGTTGGGGATATCAGGTATGTGGTCCCAGTGAATCCAGGCATCTAGGTAGTTGAGCCTCTGACACTTAGTGACAATGTGAGGCTCTCTGGGTTCAATCCCACTTCTGACACCATCTGGCTGGGTAGCATGGCCAAGTAACTTACCTCTTTCTGAGTCTTGTTTATTCACCGAGGTAAGAATGCAATCATAACACTGTCTCCCTATCTGTTTCACTGGAGGTGAGCGGCCTTGAGATGTTACTAGTCAGGTGCTTCGCCAGTGTACTCAAGCAAGCTTGAGAAAGGTCGTTTACCACTTACCAGTTCCATATTAGGTATTCAGAAGCTCATAGCACATTAGGGGGCGGGCGAGGCCAAGAAGTAATGCAATTCATTTACTTTTTTTTTTTTTTTTTTTAATATGCTAGTACTGGGAGTCAAACTCAGGACCTCACGCTTGCCAGGCAGGCGCTTATGCCGCTGAGCTATCTCACCGGCCCTCATTTACATTGTTAAATCTTGCTTTTTAAATTCTTTGAATATGGAAGCTATCCCTCTTTTGGAGGAAACCCTTTAAATGTACTGGACTATGGACTAGGTCAGGGGTTGGCAGACAACAGTATATAGGCCAAACCCAGCTTGCCACCTGTTTGTGTAAATAAAGTTTTATTGAAACACAGTCACACTCATTCATCTATGAATCATCTGTTGAGCTACAAGGACAGTTGCACAGCTGCAGCAGACACCCACATGGTCCACAAGGCCTAAAATATTTATCATCTCGTTTGCCAGCTGTGGAACTAGATGATTATTTTCAACGTGATCCACGAACACAGTTCAGAAAATCAGGTGGTGGAGAAGTGTTGGTTATGAAAATTAGTGGTCTTGTTCCCAAGCCAACACATTTGTTGGCTTTGCTTTAGTGTTTCTTTAGTGGCATTGCTTTCATAACTCAAAGAATGTTCTCGGTCAGCTTGTTTTTGATGTCTCTGCCATGGATTTTATCTGTTGACTCTGCTATAGATGTGGCTCACGTGCCTGCACACACAAAGAACTTCTTAATCTCATCACTGTATGGATTTCGTTGATTACCATTGTGGTGTTAATATTCATACACCTCTATGTTCTGCTCTGTCTGCTTTCTACCTTTTATCTCAAGTGCCACATTTTACAAGATAAACATATGAGTGCCATACCTTTGTGCCTGCCTGTTCTCTGCTTGTGTATCTTTCAGCTTTTCTCCAGTATGTCTTTAGTTTTCCACTGTGGAAGTTAGCAACACTTACCTTTCCTACCTGGAACTGTGTTTTTAATGTTGTCCATTGGGTGCGTCTAAAGGGTGTAGCAGTGTTAATACTGCAGTCGTGGAGGCAGAGCTGAGAAGTGTACTATGTTCTGTGATCGCCGGTTGACGGCTGCAGCAGCACTTGGGGACAGAGCTTCTAATGCCTTCACAGATGGTTCATTCTGTCACATTTCGCCAGTGCTCCAAATCATGGCACGTTTGCTGTTTGTTTTCCCTTGAGTTTTTATTGATCTGCTTTTTTAAAAAAACTTTGCCTTGTTAAAGGAAGAATCATTTCCCATTTTACTCTTTTTACTAAAGTAAGTTTATACATTTTTAAACACTTTTGCTATAACTTTAGTGGCTACGCTATCTGTGTTTAAAACGACCACCCTGACGTTCTAGCCATGTGACCATTCTTAGCCTTCGCTGTCTTACCCATGCAGTGAGGGGGATCGTAGTGACCTGTCTCCCAAGTATCATGAGAGAAAATGAAATAGTACATGGAAAGTGCTTAGCATTATGCCTGGCAGGTACTCACTGTTTTGAAGACGTCCTTAGTTACTATTATTATCTGTAAATGTGCCACATTATTTTAAACTGATTATAGTCCATTTCATTATTACTCTAAAAGCCTTTTTGTCCTGTAAAATACTGAATTTTATTTCTTACTTTTACTATTGTTGCTGTCGCTATTATTAGCACTATTACCACAGATCCCTTCAAACAAGCAGATGTAGAAACTAGCAGAAGTTTAGTTTTAGGGCATGAGAGGTGAGCCATTTACTATTTTTTTCTTGGTGTGGGGGTAATTTTTTTTTTTTAATGTGTGTACCGGGAGTCGAACTCAGGACCTCACACTTGCCAGGCAGGTGCTTATGCCACTGAGCGATATCACCGGCCCTGGGGGTAATTTTTTAAAGTTTGAAAGTATTTAGACCTACAAGAAAGTGAGAGAAAGAGTGCGTGCTCAGTCTCTCTTTTTCTCCCTGTGTAAGAACACTGATGATGGCTACCCTGGGCCCATTGTGATCATCCAAGGTAACCACCCCATATCCATTCTCTCAGCTTTATCACACCTACACAGTCTTTGCATATACACAACATTCATAAGCTCCAGGGTCTGGAATGTGAGCTTCCCTTATTCCCTTTTAAGGGAATGTGGGTTCCCTTATTCAGCCAACTATACCTACCTTTGCCTTTTGACCATGAGTATTTGTGCAGCCTACACTACTTTTGGCTGTACTAAAAATTTCCTTGGGGAAGTTACATATTATGAGAAAATACCTCTCCCTGATTTCTCCTTTGTTTACCAATATTCAAGGATAGAGAACTTAGAACACTTTATGGATCGTAGTATGTGATTCAAAAAAATCATTGCAATTCCCTTGCTCCTAGTCTCATTACATTTTAAATAGTACTTTGAAAGCTGGCATCAAATTTACATGGTTTAAACAGGACCATTGCAAGCACTGGATCTAGTGCTTAAGTAAGGGTTAAATTTTTGGAAATTACTTTTTTAAAGGTATTAAAAGTTAAAGTGGTCTCCCTCTTGTCCTCAGGACTCCTGAAGGATATCTAGGTATGTCTTTTGGATTTAGAGGTTAGACCTTGAGTTACTCCGGGTTATCGTTTTGGATCAGGGAAAGATGGGGGGCAGTGAAACTGAACAGGTACCCCAATATCCAGCAGGGGGTTCAGTAGTGTGGGATCCAACCCTGCACTTCCCAGCGACCCCCAGGTGGGCTCCAGCTTCTGTGCAGGTCATCCCCTTCCCTCCTTTCCACCCCTCCCCCACTAGATGTGCTCAGGAGGATTTTATACTGTGTGTGCGTGTGTGTGTGTGTGTGTGCGCATGCGTGTGTGTGTTCCCAAATGACCTGGCTCAGGAAAAGAGGAAGGGGCAGGAATTGCCCCAGCGCTGTACGACAGCAGCCCTATGGGGTACCAGTTATGCCCATTAGCTTAAGTCAAAGTAGAAAAGAAAGGGAGCCCCACAGGTGTGCCCCTTTGCTCCTGTGAACTTGCTCTGTGGTTGGGGATAGCTTTGGAGGATAACTTCCTCCACCTGTGACCCTGGTGCTGGGCTTGGCGTTTGTACCCTCGGGCTGCTCATGGCTCCAACAGGCAGCCTTCGCCAGGCAGGGCACCATGGGAGGCAAAAGGGGTGTCAGGAGGGGGCCTGGCCTTGCCTCATGGGGCATTCAGAGTAGAAGGGAAGGCAGGTATGAACGGTGAACAAGAAACACGTGGTTACAGGTATGCTATGTGCAACAGTGCCGTGAGCCGTATTGGGCGTGGGGGTGGGGCAGCCTTAAGCCGGGTGGGCGTCGTGGCTTGGAGGAGGTGCCCTTCACCAGTCTGGTTGAAATCTGAAGTTTGAGGAGTAGCTGAACCCAGTAAAAGTGTCACCTGGGGGCAGCGCCAGCTGCTTGTGCAGGAACACATGCTTTTTTTGCATTCCTAGCAAGTGCGTCGTTGAGCCCCAAGTGCCTTTCTGGCCCTGCACCCTTTGGGCTCCGTCCCTGCGGGTTCCTCAGGGCGCAGCCGTGTTCTGCGAAGGCACAATTCAAGCCCCAGGGTGATTTATTAAGCTGTTATACTTTCATCGTGGTGTTCTTACCTGAGGAGTTTGTGCTCCAGTATAAACCCTTCCCTTAGCCCTCAGATGAAAGGGAACGGTGTGTAATTCTGCGGTGGTACCAGGAAGCGATTTTCGTGGTGGTGGACGAAGGGAACAATCAGAGGCAGTGATCCACGAGCTGAGAAGTGAAATGTCAAGTGGATCTTGGTGAACAAATAATTGAGACCTACTCTGCTCCATGTCTACTTTAGATGCTTTGGACGTTTAAAAAGATAAAGAGATGCGGCTGGGAGTGTGGCTCAGTGGCCAGCGCTTCCCTGGCCTGTTCAAGACCCTGGGTTTCATCCTCAGCGCTGCCAAAAAAAATAAATAAATAAGTATCAGAAAATAATCCTTTAGTGAGAGATGTGGCATACATTTCAGACGTACTGTAGAACAACATATTTTTTATTTAAAATGTTTTAAATTTGACAGACAATAATGGTATATATATGTATAAATGGTGTACAGCATGATATTTCAATGAACACCAACAATGTGTTATTATCCAATCAGGGTAACTGTCACATCCATCACTGTAAGAATTTGTCATTTCTTTGTGAAAGCAGCATATTTTATGTCACAGTTTAGCGTGTACAGTAGAGTTACTCGTGAGCACACGCACGCCCATGTAAAATGCTGGGGGGTGTGGGTGGACTCTGCAGACCTAGACAGTGCCATGGGTGAGCCCGGAGAGTGGAGAGATGCATTTGGGGTGAAAGATGCAGTCTTCAAGAGGGGCATCTGGCAGCTGATAAGGCTACCAGGTTGCGGTGGCACTGCTCGGGTGGGGAGGTGCAGATGTACTCAGCATCTGCTTTCTGACCAGCTGACCCACGGTACCCTCAGATCCAGCGTGAAGAGGGCACGCTAGATAGGTACCTGAACTCAGTGAAATTTGTAAATATCCATGAGAACTCATGAAAATGGGGGAACAATCTTGAATCTGTTCCAGAATTAGAATTTTTCTGTTTTTGTTTTTACCAAAACTAAGCTTTCCCCTTTTCTTGTATTAAAAATAAATGCCTAGATTGTTTCCCAATATACCTAAGTGTCTTTTGGGCCTCTTGACTTTTTTTGGAGTATGTTGATTGAGAGCTAAGTTGTTTTCTGTTCGTTCGTTTTGTTTTACAATAGAGTGAAAGGAAGCAAGATTCATTTATCTAACGACCGTTCTTTGTTAGACAGCCTGTCCAGTTCTGATAGGATCTGGCCATGTATGGAGATCAGTTAAGACTCCATCCCTCCTCTCCTGGGGTGGAAAGTCCAACGCAGGAGGCAGATGTGCAAGAAACAGGGTGTCTGGGATCTGTCACAGGCCTGTGTTGGGCTCTGTACCGGGAACAGAAGTAGCTCGGCCAACAGCTCCATGAGAAGGCAACCTGTCCAGTAAGCAGATTATCCACAGATGTGTCAAAGTCATCCAGGGTCGAAGAGCTGTGAGCTCTTTGTTTAGGGATTTGTTTTCGGTGTCACCGTAATACATTCTGAAAGGAAAGCTGGTAGAGCTACTGGAGTACAGAACCTTGCTGCATTTATGAAGTGCAGTGATTTTACTGGTGATTCCTGCCCTACCTGTGGTCAGAGCTGGCTTCCTGCCTGCACTGCAGCCTCTCAGCATTGCAAGGGGTGAGCCCGGAGGCACAGAGCCCAAAGCACACCCAGCTTCTGGGACCCTGGGATTGTTCATCTCAGGCACAATCCTGAGCATTGATGTTTTTCACTAGAATCCCAGGGGAACGTAAATGCTGCAAGATGACTTCTAGTTATTCTCTGGGGATTGGAGTTTGTCCTTATAGTACTTTTTTATATTTTGATAGAACATTAAAAAAGTAGCCCCATGTTATTCTCTGCAGAAGTCTTTACGAGGTTTCAGCCTGGGCCAGTGCATTGTGAAACACCTTTGCTCTTTATTTTTAATACACCAGCCACCATGTCTTGTCTGATAGGAGAGCTGGTCTTCAATCCACCTGAGGATAGGCTTTGGGATAATTGTGGGATGCAGCAACAGGGTGATTTAAGGTATGGAGAAAGTCAATTGGCGATGCGGTAGTCAGTGGTCTGCGCATGTGTAATCAGTCTTCCTGCCTCCTCACAGGACCAGTGTTAGCCTACTTTGTAGGTGGAATTTTTGGCCCTCTGACATCAAAAGGTCAGCTGTGTCCATGGGACACCTTCACAGATCCACATGAAGGGTTTTTGTGGTTTTAACAAAAACAGCCTCAAGTCCCTGTAAAGTAACCCAGGCAACCATTATCATCCTGACAGGGTGTGTTATCTACCGAAAAGCTGTTCCTCAGCTTTGTGACCTCCAAAATTAAGGACCTTCTGGAGTCAAACGCAAAGCAAGTTACTAAAAGCAGTTGGAACTAGGTGGTTTATTCAAGTGTTCCCTCGGTTTCACTTTGATCGAGAAGAGGGAAGGAAGACCCTTTCTTCTACTGCCACGAAATCGATTTGTATGGAAGGAGCCTCCTGAGTCACACGCCCATTGGTGTGGACGGAGGACTGGAGTATCAGGCGCGGCCCACCCTTGCAGCAGAGGTGAGTGGGCATCATGATGGGCACAGAGGAAGAATTCCCACTAAAAGAGGAGTGTAGAGCAGGCAAAACCCACACGTGTCCCCTGTGGCATGCAAACTATGGTCATTGCACCTGTGCGTATTCTACCCCTGCAGTGGTGCACACAGCAGCCTGCGCCACTGGAGTGCCAGGAGGAGGGAGGGGTGGGCGGAGCAGCAGTATCTACAATTTATCTCCTTCCTCCTCCTGATGAAAGACTGGGAGCTTTGAAGTCATGGGCCCAGGCACTGTGCTTCTGGAACTTTACAAAAATGTTAAGTACTCAAATAACCAGGAAGAATGAACTTGTGGCTTGGGGGGTGGGGAGACGAGCAGCTAAATCGTGTCTCACATAAAGAATGGAACTAGGAAGAATTTCTTCACTGCTCTGTAAGGGAGGTCATTCCCTGAAGGGGATACCTGGAATAATTCTTGTGACATTTTAAGCCGCTGTGGGTAGAAGGATTTTGCAAGCATACTTTCTTGGTGAGAGGGTATACCTGGGATTGCTTGGTAGTTTAGAGTGTTTGCATGGAAATACAGGTACAAAGACTGCGTATCTGATGGTAGTCCCATGAAACTTCATTGCCAAGGGACGGGGTGGCCATCTTAGTGTGTGTCAGTGCACGCTGTGGTGTTCATACAAGGACAAAGTCCCACGGTGTTTCACTTCTGAGAGTGCCCCCAATCTTTAAGCAACCCGGGGCTATTCTTATTAAAGACGTCTGAAGAATGTGACTGATGATCTCTATGAATTCCCATTACAAGTGATGATGTTTGACTCTCCATATTCCCATGAGCACCTCCAACTCTTAAGGTTCCCTTTTATTTCCAAATTCTGTGCTATAAAAATGTTTTTGCCACAGGTCCACGGAGCATGCTCAGTATTGGCAGAACATTGCTGAAGAAGGGTACATTCTGAGCCCCTTTTTCTTTTATGTGAACTCATTTACTTCATCTCTGTCTTTATTTTTTATTATGGCATCTTTTTCTTTCTTCCTTGTGGAGGAAAAAGAGCAATTCTACCCTGAGCTCAGGCACCACCGCTACCTCTCCCTGGAAAGCCAGGCCCATTAGGGTGAGCTTTTAAAACCACTGTCCAGTTCCTTATGACTTCAACAGAAGGGAAGGTTTGGAGTCCAAACTATTGTTCAATCTGTTTGGCTTTCTTTGTAGCTGACCATTTCCACTAGGCCATAAGTACCCCACGGAAATTGTGGAGAAGGTATCCCCTGAACTGTGAGGGCCTGCCGATGCCCCCAGAGCCCAAGATCTGGGCCTGAGCTGGCCTTCTGCTCTCGTGTCCAGAGGGATGACCCCACCTGGCTTCATATCCAACACCTTTGCTCCCCAGTGCCATTTACTGAAAAAGTTAGCAAATCTCACTGAAAAAATACTCTTTGTAGTTAGTTTGGCCTCAGTGTGTCCTGAGCTATCACTAAAAATGCAGGCGACTAGCTGGGCATGGTGGTGCACACCTGTAATGCCAGCTACTTGGAAAGCTGAGGCAGGAGAATCACGAGTTCAAGCCCAGAGCCTGGACAACTTAGCAACTTGGAGAAACCCTGTCTCAAAAAAACAAAAACAAAAAAAACAAACCAACCAAAACAAAACAAAACAAAAGGCTGGTAGCTCAGTGCCCAGACCCTGGCTTCAATCCAGTCCTGCCAAAACAAAAAACAAACAAACAAACAAAAAACCTAAAACCAACACCAAAAACAAAAAGTCATGCAGTTCTCTCATGACATTGGAGCAGGGTGTTTTTTTTAGACTGAAACAGATGCCACAACACCAACCATGCATCGTTGCCATGTTGTCACCAGGTATGGTGGTTCTTCTGCCCAACTTGATTCTGATGTCTGAAGTTTGTTCAGTGGAGTTTTAATTGGTATGACTATTGTTTCTCATTGTCGACAACTATGCACCTAGACTTACTTCTTTTCAGATGCAAAATATATGATTTTTTTTCTTTCACAGTTTGACCCTTTTTTCTTTTCAAATAAGATGATTCATGCAGCAAGGTTTTCTCATAGGAGACCTCAAGGTTATTCAGCCTTAGGAATTACTAATTAGTGTTTTAAGTAAGCAGCTAGAACGTTCTAAACATTTCAGTGTGGCTGCTGCTTCAATCTGCAGAAGCTCGAGTCATGCAGTGCTGTGTTTCATTCCTCATTGGTCTTCACTCTTCTGGCTGCCAGGGGGCTGTTCTTGAAATGTAGCAAAAATTCTTCTCTGGGGCCCTGGAGCTCTGGTTCCCCTATTTCTGCCCTCAGAAATGCTGTAAATTGTGTGCTTTTAAAGGAGAACCTGACTCTGCAGCATTACCTTGCTGCTGTCCCTCGCTGGAGCCATCAGACCTTCCAAATTCACAGCACTTTTCTTATCATTCCATCTGTACAGCTTGATTCAAATCGGTTAGAGATTGGTTAATCAATTTCTTACCACGGACTTTCCCACAAGTTCAAAATTCCTCCTTAGTTTTCCTTTTCCCCTTTGGTAGTATTAAGAGTGCACTAAGCTTGCATTTGGGAAATTGCTTATGGTGTGTCTGTGCTCACAGAACCTGTATCGATTTTTGTTATTCCATCTTTGTTTTCTTACTGGGTGCAGTGGTCACCCCTCATATTTCTGAGAGGCCTCTCTATGGTATAGAGAGGATGGGTGATGAGGACCTTCAGCAACATCACTGGACTCCTCAGCCTTCAGAGCATCTAAAAGCAAATGTCAGTTGTATCTGTATGTGTATGTATGTGTGTGTGTGTATGTATCCACCCACTCATCCATCCACCTGTCCATCCATCCATCCACTCATCTATCTACACATCCGTTTGCCCATCCATCCCTCCTTCAGCCACTCCCCCACCCATCCATCCACCTACCCATTCATCTACCTTTCTCAGTCACTCTGTGGCTTGGTGCAAATCTTTTACATTGGCTCTAAAACGGGGATAATTATTTAATGATGAATGAAGTTTGCTTAATGTCGGTAATGGACTTTTGCAGGTCAACCACATATATTTCCACATGTTTTAGTAGTAGCTACTGATATCCTGGCTTTTTGTACATGGGACAGCATTAATTTTTAAGAAGAATATTTGGGGTAATTGTTAACAGGGAGGGAGGGGGAAAGGGCTGGTGTTCCTAGGCATCTAGGGATCCACGCAGCGGCTTGGTTGGATTGCAGCTGGTGTGACACACCATCTTCCTCTCCAGAAACAGCTGGGCTGGCCTCGTCTTTCCATGCCTCTGCACAATTCCAGTCATGCTTGCTGTCAGGCGCTCTCCTGCTTCTTGAAGTATCTGTAGGAAGATATGCCCTATAAGTCTAAGTAAACAATTTAAAATTTATATTTGAAGATCCAACCAGTGAGACTATATTTGGTGATGTCTTCACAACTTTGTCCTGTATGTCTGTGCCTGTGTGTGTGTGTGTGTGTGTTTAGGGGAAAATCACATAGACTTTTTTTATTCCTCTTCTCCTTTCATTTCCTCCTCTTCCCACCCCTCAAACACACAGAACCGAGGCCTTGTGGTGTCACACTTGAGAATACGGACTCTGGAGCCATCCTGCTTTGAATCCCAACTTGGCCCTGACACTTGGGCACATTGCTTAATTGGCCGTGCCTCAGTTTCCCAATCTGTAAAATGGGGATGATGACCATTGCTACCTCCCAGGATTATAGTGGGACGATAGGAGTTACTCTACATGAATTACTTGGAGTGTCTGGCACATCATAAGCTCTTTGTCACTGTTGGCAACGCCATAAGCCAGATGTATCACATCTGTCCTGGAGCACTTGTTTGGAAAAAGAATTTTAGAATACTGCATTCTGAAAAATTACTTCGCCTGTATTTTTCCAGTAAAAATAACTAAATCCTAGTCACACTCTTTCGGAAAGGATCAGTTGTAATTAGAGAAAACATCTGAGGCAGCCTCCTTCAAGGTTCAGAGAGAGTGGAAAGGTGTTCTGGTCTACCGGTGATCATGATGAACACCTGAACACTCCGTGTCGGCCGAGCACTGTGCAGCGTGCCTGGCATTGGTTATCCTGTTAAGGGCTACTGAGAATCTTACGAGTTTGTTCCTACACCCATTTTATAGAACTTAACCCATGTCGGAAGTAGCTGCACTTAGTCTGCAGGATTCCTAAGCCGACCTGCGATATGCTGTGGAATGCTGGGCTCCACATGGCTTGTGGTCACTGAGGAGTAGAAGCAGTAAGTCCGGGAATGTCTTACCTTCCAAAGGTACCTTTAGTGTTGTGAAATGCATGCTTGTAAGTCAGTGTACTAAAAACAAGCAGCCAAATTCATGATTTTTGTTTGTTTGTTTCTTATGATTTGATGAAGTTACCCAACCTGAAAACCTCCTTTTTGTAGCTGTAAAACAACCAAGGCTCTTAACTGAGCTTCGCAGTGATTTATCTCAGGGGGCCGGAGCAGGAATCCCCTGGACCCTGAGTTGCCAGTTGTTCGCTGCCTGGCACCCTGCCCATTGCTGCTAATTTGGTTCCAGGAAGGAGACCAGAGCGGGGCAGCTCACCTGTTTTGCTTAGCATGACCTTCACATATTTGAAAGGGTGATTTTTTTTTTCTTTTTTTTCTTTTTTGTGGGTACCAGGGGTCGAACTTAGGACCTCACGCTTGCCAGGCAGGCACTTATGCTGCTGAGCTATCTCACCGGCCCTGAAAGGGTGATTTTGAGCTCGTTTTTCTTCTTGTTCTTAACAGTGGTGTGAGAAGTCAAGAGTCTACCTACGGTAGAGCATGGCAGATACTCCAGGGTCTTTGCCATCAGCTTCTGTGGCCCTAGGGAGATGGGGTTTTCTGTCCTTGGAAACCCAGAAGGAACTATTAGTCACGTCTTCATCCTGAACCATACCTTTACGCTCAGTAGAGAGACGGGTGAACTCGACACAGTGACTGAGTCACGAAGCTTGGTCTCGACCGCTGAGGCAGAATTAGTAAGCAAATGGAGTCATAAATTGTTTATTATTTTGGTAACAGCAGCTGGAGTGTCCACATCAAACGAATCTTAATAGTTACGTTATCTTAACATACTGATGTTGCTCATCAATACTGCTGCAAATTGAAGAATGAAAGAAAATATCTTTGTGCTGTAGAATGTTACAGTTTTATTTAATGGGAAAATATTCTTTTGCTTTTCTTACTATCCTAGAAGGAAATGTTCTGCTGAATAATTGATGGTTCTAAAATGAAGCCTTGTATTTTTATGATACCAGAATAGCTTTCATTATCTAAATGAATGTTAAACAGCCCAAAATATTAGCTATTTCCATATAATAAACATTTTGAACATAGGAAAACTCAGCCAACTTGATTGTTCTCGGGTGAAGTTCAGATCATGAATTTTACAGAACCGCTCATAACTGCGGAGGATGAACATAATCACAAGATGTAAATCAGTCACTATTAACAACCATGTGAAAGTTGTTCCCATAGTTTTTGTTCAAATAAAGTAGGATGTGAAAACTGGAAACTTATGTCATTCGGGATGGTAAATAAATTATTGTATTTTTCCACTTTTAAAAAGAATTGAGACAGTCGTTTATGATCTGTAGACTCTGTTTTTATTCTGTATAAACTAAGGCATAAAACACATTATTCTTAATGAGCAGAGGGACAAAAATAAAACATAGTGTTCCCTAGAATTTATTGCATTTTCTGGATCAGAAGTCCTTGCTCCTAAAATGTATGCTTGGTTCGAAATGATATAAATACATTACATATTACTGTACTAATTTATACTTTTAAAAATTCTGTCAGGAGACTCTTTGTCTCCTCAGGTCTTTGTTATCTGAGGATAATTAGAACCAAAGAAAACTTGATTCAAGTAATCCACTTGAGTAGGGACCAAGATTTCACTATACTATAAGAAAAAATGCTTTGGGACATTATCTTGAAAAATAAACTGAAAATATATTTATTTTAGCTTACATTTAACAAAATTTAGGTGATCTATTTTGATGGTGGACGGATCTTAGAATGAACGGTAGGGATACCAAGTGTTGATTGTTTTGAGAGGAGTAAGTTTTTTGGATAATGTTTCAAAAATTCTCCATAATGCTAAATTAAAATCTGCTTCTTTATATTCTCTCCCCTTTGGCTATAAGTCTGACTTGGCTAAAACAGTAGAACAATATGAGTTTATTTTTCCTTTAACTGTAAATGCAATTACCACATTGTAGTACTTTCTATATCACATTTGACATTTCTATCACCTCGTAAAGATGACCAGTACTGTATTACACAAAACATTCAAGGTCTTGGTCATTTTCCTTTGGAAAATTTAGGTTTTATAACATGAAAATTATTCTTGAAATCCCATTCTTACCACTGACTTTTAATTTTTCTATTAAATTATTGTTTCCTTTCAAACCGCTTAGTCCCCACTTGCCATCCTTTTACCCATTATTGGGGAAATTCACTAATGTTGTCTTATTAGCCTCATACGGTTCTGTATTTTGGGGCAAGATTTGCAGTTTTACCCTGAAGTAGGGACACATCCCTATGTAGGAGAACAAGCCACTCAGAGAGGGTCAGGCATGGAGGCTGATGGTACACAAAGATGGGTTTTCGAGTGGAGATTTGGTTTAGAAATGGGCAATTATTAGGAAATATCTCAGTGTTTTCCAAAAACTTGTAACTATAGTGATTTGCATTATGAATACTCAGCTGACAGGGATCCCTTAATTTTTTTGTATGCATCCATCACATTGTACTCTACTAAAAACCAGTGGGGAGACCCCAATTCTAGTCTCATTCTGCCAGTGAGTTCCGTCTGGTCGTGGACACCTCCATTTCTTTTGGCATATATTTACTTATCTGTGAATTGAAAAGGTTAAGCCGAAGTCACTCCCTTTGAGTAACAACGTTCTGTGGTTCCGTACTACCAGATATTTTAGACCAAGCGAGAGCTCTATCATTCTGTTTTCATATAATTCTAGAATTTAGCAGATATTGGCCAACTCCTTATTTGAGTTTATTTGCTCCCTCACCTCCATATGATATTTATAATATATATACATATATATTCTCTCTATATACGTTTATTTATTTGTCTTTTGTAATTTGGGTAGTAGCCTCATCCATATGTAACCACGCTTTTGGTAAAGCTGTAATCCGCCCTTTGGGACAGTTTTAAACTCTGTGCTTCACTGGTGCTGTCTCACTAGTGTTTGAATATTTATCGCAGTCTTAACATCTTCCGCTTCAGATTTATCTTTTCTGATGGCTGACCGTCCACTGAGTGGATGTGTCTTAACAGACTTAAATATATCCTGCCATTGGGTAACAAAGCATCTCAGTACTTTAAGAGCTTTGGGGGGATTTTTGGCCACATCACCATGGACATCTTTGTAGGTGGACGGTTCCCGCCAGGCAGCCCAGTTCTGTGTGCGCGTCAGTACTTCACTGCCTTTTGTCACTGCAGTACACAGGAAGAAACAAACTAAGGCGAGTGCCTGGCTAAGTGAAGCAGAGGGAGGAGCAGAGGAAAACTGTAAGGACATTGCCTGGGCTGCTGCCAAGCACAAGCAGGGCAGATTGAGATCCCGGGACCTGTAGGAGGCAGAGGACTGAGACAGGAGCCCAGATGGGTTCTGAACGGCATCCTCAGATGCAGGGCTCACCCTGCCGCACCAGTGACACCTGGGACTTGGTCACCTGGAAGGCTGGTGACCTTTGGCTTCTGAAGTTGCGCTGATCGCGGTAACAGCCTCGTTCAGAGAATAGAGCAGTCGGTCATCCTCAGGGGGGAGACAGTCTCCAGGGGCAGACAGGCTCACAGCAGCAAAGCATCCACAAACCGAATTAGCTAACACCGTTATTAAAAACAGCAGCACTTTTCATTTTTATTCAAAATCTTGGGAATTTTCAGTGCGCCCTGGGGGGAAAATAGTTTGTTCCGTTATAATTAGATTTGCCGCCTCTTCTGCAGATAAAGGAAACATAATTGACACTTTCCCCTTCTAGTGCCTAGGGTCTCTTTTGCTCTGTGGATCTCACGTTACTTCCTCCATAGATTTTGGGTGAATTATTTGCAATGCTTGTTACACATAGGTCACCACAGTACTGAGGTGGGTATTGGGCAAGAAAGGAAGCTTTGCATTGCACAAGTTTTGGTAACTTGGTTATTTAGCAGGAGCTAATAGCAAATGCTGCAAGTGAAGCCAGGTTAAAGTGGATCCAAGCGAGGCAATTTGAGTCACAATTAAATGATCAAATAGAGACTGGGGGGTGTGGCTCAGTGGTACAGTGTGTGCTCTGAATGCACAAGGCCCTGGGTTCCATCCCTGGCACCAAAATGAACAAACAAATAAATAACCCAATAGAAAAGATACTAGAGAATTATAGAAATTGTGTGTCAGTTTTCAATTCTACTTGCTAAGGCAGAGGGCATGGAGGGATTATGGATAAAGTAGGAGGTAGTCCACTGTTTTCAGAGGCTAATTCCAGTTCAAACCACTTCATCCTATCTCGCACACTTGGACTTCAGCTTTGGAAGTTACACCCTATACTTTTTAAAACCTGTTGTTTTTTTCTTCCTTAGATTCTGGTCATACTGGAGACCGGTTGTTTTCTAAAAGGAAAGGAGAAGCCCATGAAGGATGCTGAATTCTTTTTGAGTTTCAATTAACAGAATAAAAGGTAATTATTGATGGTTTCGGAACATTTGCCGTACCTTGGGGAGGTCAAGAGCAATAGTAGCAAATTAGCAAAAGACAGTGCTGTGGCCCAGTAACTAACACTGCTCTGATTTAGTTATGCGCCTTTAAAAAATCATCCTTAAATAAACCTTAGGTATACCTGAGAATTAAGGTGTCACCTATCTAAGGTTCCTTTCTTTCTTTCTTCCTTTCTTTTCTTGCAACAGTACTGGGGATCAGACCTTGCCCACCTCATGCAAGCACTGTACCATCCTCAGCCCTGGACTTTTTACATCCCTAGGACTGCCTTTCGTTCCTGTTTTGTCATTCATTCCCACATTTAGAGAAAGGATGTGAGAATTTCTGATATAAAATGATGAAGTATAGGGACATGTTTTAATCACACATAATGTGGGTGGGTTTTTTGTGTTTTTTGTTTTTTGTTTTTTTTTTTAGTTTTGAGGATGGAACCTAGGGCTAATGCATGCTAGGCAAGCTTTCTATCACTGGGTTCTAACCTCACATAAATGTGAAAAAACTTAATAGCCGAGTTCCCTGGCTCTAGCTCATTGAAGGCCCATGACAACTAATGGCATCACCTTGACACAGCCACTTCTTTCTCTGTCTGGGCCTCAAGAGCTCAAGAATTAGCAGACATTGACCAACTCCTTCTTTTAGTTTATTTGCTCCCCTCTCCCAGCCACCTAATCCCAACCTTAGTTGCCTTTTCTCAGCCAGAATTCCTTGCCTGGCACCCTTGGTTGCGCCATTTCTGGGAATATTCACCTCACCATTAGCTCACTTACTGTGTCCCAAAAGATGACCTTTCCAAAAACTGTTCACAATATTTTGTTCTTAGGGCTAATCACAATCCTTGCTCTCCAGTTCCCAAAGTATCAAGTTATTTTCCCCCCTTTTCCCATCACTCTGCCTAACGATTGGATTTATGGCAAAAGAAACTCACATATAAGTTCATTTTAGTCTACTTTAGTCACCTCAGTCCTAGGGCCAGGGGTGGAGGATATAAAGGAACAGATTTGAATTCAGCATAAGGAGAATTTTTGAAACATTGGCTATCTAATGCACGGGATTCGTGACCTAGTGCAGGTGACCATGAGGAGCAGCCCAAGGACAAGAGTGACAGAAGTCTCTCTGTAGCAGCATGTACAGGTTGGGACGGGGACCATAACTGTGAGCTGATTCACGTGACCTTTGAGCCCCACCTGATCCGCCACCCTTGACCTTCTGGTGTCTAACTCCTGCAGCCACACCTCCCCGTGTACCATTCTGTGGGGACATCAGGACTGTCGTTAAACAGGAGAGGAAGCACTGAGTTTTTGGAGAATGTCTGTCCTGTGGCCAACCCTTGACATAACAGATACATTATTCTATAATGGCATACTTGAGTTTTAACAGAATATTTATTTATTTGCTTATTTATTTTGAGACAGGATCCCGCTCTATAGTCCAAACTGGACTCAAACTCATAATCCTCCTGCCTCAGCCTCCCAAGTGCTGGGATTAAAAGAGGTTACCACCATGCCCTGCTCTGAACAGAATTTTCAGGCTTTTCTTTTTTCCTTCCCTCTCTAATTCCAGGAAGCAATATTTTTTCCTTCTTCCTCTTAAATGCAGTGTCACTTTGTCCTTGCCTTATGTTACCTCTTTTGTTCCTCTTATTCATGGTGCGTGGAAAGTTATCTCCTCAGAATCACTAGAGCTAGACTCTAGGAGGAGCAGCACTTCTTCCTGTTTCATTTGTATTTCTTGCCTGGCACTGCCACGGTGTCTGGTACGTCTAGGTGCTCAGTGTACATTTACTGATGGGGCTCACCGAGCCAGCTCCCTGACTCAGGAAAGTCCCTAGGGGGCAGGACCAACCCCTTCCTCCACGCGGGACTTCCTCTCACGCAGCAGTGCTCTCTGCGCTGGCCACCTGCCTGCCTATGGGTGTGACATCTACACGTGAGCTCTTGGAAGGGACGTTGGGTTGGAGACTGTGGGTTGTAAAAGGCATAGAAGAGTCTCCCAGGGTGCTCAGGGACGAGACCCAAAGGGAAGCAGAAGCTGGAGGCGGCGTGCTCAGGCCCCTCCCAGGAAGCCCTGGATGGGCTGCGGTGAGAGGGGGACAGGAAGGGCGTGTGCTGCTTCTTACAACTGAGCCTTCCCCTTGGGTCAGGTCTGATAGGAAATGTGCAGTGAGTCACGTGGGGAAAGAATGTTTGTCCCCAGTGGGGATTAAGGTGACCCCTGAGGTTCCCTTCCCGGACCGGACTCTTTAGGTCCCCTGCCTCTGTGGAAATGCGTGAATGCAACAAAGGAGCCCTGAGCAGTCTGCGGGGTGCGCTGTGTGATTCCTGGCAGATGAGGAGTCTGGCCGAGGAGCACCCGGCCTGACTCTGATGATCTAACACCCTCTCTTAGTGGGCGCCCTGAGGGAAGGTTTGTGTTGCTGCTTTCCCTTCCAGGTGAGTGGAATGAGGAGGCAGGCAGCCAACTTTGCCTCTACCTCCATGCTAGGCAAGTGTTTAGAGAAGGAAACTTTAGGTATAAGGAATTTCACAGTAAGGTGCATGAAGGCTTCTTGTTAGCTGGTAAAGGCCTTTGAGAGGATCGGAAGGATGCGCATTTAATGAAACCATGGACTTACTCTCCTCTTCCTCCTCCTCTTCTTTCTTTTTCAGTCTCTCCCTCTCTCCCTCTCTCTCTCTCTCTCTCTCACACACACACACACACAAACACACACACACACAATTCCAGCTATGGTTCTCGTGCCTTTGCTTGCCAGGCTGCATGCTGATTCTCTTCATCATCAAGCCTTTATTAGCTCTCATCGTGTGTCATGGGAGTGCTGCTAGCCTGTCCTGCGTGCTCTCCTGCACAGGGCCAGTCTTGCCCTCCAGCCTGTCCTCTCTTACTCGTGCTCTTGCTCCCCATCACAGTTCCATCCCCTTTCCATTTTCACCAATCTCAGTCCCCTTCCCCACAGTGCCACTCACAAGTGACGCACCTTCCTGACAGCTTTCCTGGTCTCTCCCCTCTTCGGCGCCTACAGCCCCCTTGCTTCTTACAGCTTCACCTGCCTGACTCTGGCCCTGGGCCGGCTGTTTGTGAAGCCAGCCTAGCAGAAGTGACCATGCATGCTGCCACCTGCTCCCTCCCTCCCACTATCCATGCTAGCCTTGATTTGCACTGAACCCTGTCACCTTCCTAACACATGCCGCACTTTTTATAGTGTGAATCTTTGGCCTGGACTAAAGTCCAGAGGCTCAGCGGTATCCTGGGCCTTTCTGATGCAGGCTCCCATCCTCCATCCTGCTCAGTACATGTTCTAGGCCTGTGTGATTACTGCCAGCTCTCTCAAAATAGCAGGCTCAGTCTCAGCCTTATAGCCAGCCTCACACTCACCATTCTTGCTGCCTGGAATACCTCTCCCTTCATAAAGACGCCTTGCGGGTGCTTTCTCTGAGAAGCAACCGCGACGGCAGGCGTGGGATGTGGGAGCTCGTGCCAGGCTGCATGTGGTGGCTGTCGATCTCAGCCAGATGGGCTTCAGTAGAGGTGGACTAACTCCTTGGCCTCTAGCATCTAACACACAGATATTTAGAAAGTCCCAGCTTTCTGACCCTTGATCTTTAGCTCTTCCAATCTGTACTCTGTGGTTTTTTGTTTTAGGTTATTGTTTTGCTAACTAAATATTCAATAAAGAAGTTCCATCTGTTGCAGGGGGCAAGAGAGCCTGTAGATTGAAGCTCCCCCAGCTCTTAAACCATGACTTCGATGACTTCATTAACTATGGCTTCTGTTCTCATAAGAATATGCCATATTTATTTCCCACATCATTTGAGAACGTTTAAATTTTGTGGAGCAATTTTAGTTCCCTCCATTACTTACAGACAGCTATAAACCCAGGTATTTTAAATTTTATGTATGAGCTGCCACCCAAAAAAAGAAAAAAACCAAGGCCAGGAGATGGTGATGCATTCAGCCTAGGTCACACTAATAATACTATGTGTGAGAGGGGACTGCAGCAGAGGAAAGTGCAGGAAGGGGTTTCAGTCTCCCCCATTCCTCACCAGGCTTCTTCTATATTCAGTTATTTCCTTCTGGACAAATGCTTCTTCTCCATACTTAAGATTAGTTTGATGAGCAGGCGGTATAACCCAGGGCCTGGCATGCATGAGGCTCTGGTTCCCTCCCCAACACCACAAAACAGAACAAAACAAAAGATTAGCTGGTTGCACTGCGCTGACCATGGCCCTTCCAGGGACTCAGCATACAGCCTTCAGCCCCAGATGCAGGCTCTCACAAGGTTCTAGACTCCTTGTCACCTAGATCAAGTTGCATATGCCTAGAATGGAGGTATGGAAAACCCACTTCACCCTAGATTGAGGGTGCCTGGGTCCCTCACCTTTGAGGTGTCTTGTTGTTCAGGCTTCTCCAAGGCAGTGGTAGAGCACGCAGATGGGATGAGCGTAGAGAGGAGAAGCAAACGTGCATGAGTGTCTGGTGTGGGAAGCAGGGCAGTGTGAGCAGCAGCGCTCACCTGGGAAAGCCGTCCCTGTCCCTCTTACCTGGTGAAACTAGGTGACTGATTAGCATCTTTCCCTTTGGCTTGGAATTTTGCCAGTGCCCACAGAACAAAGCTGGAGAATAGAAACCCTCTGATGTCTTTCGCCTCTCAGGCCTGGATGCGTCACTGGGGGTGGAAAGTGAGCAGTGTGGCTCTGTAGCAGCAGAGTTCCCAGGTGAGGGGTGGCCCCCGAGCTGAGGCCCGGCCAGAAGAAAGAGAATGTATAGAGCCAGGCACTGGGGATCTGGGATGCTCACATGGGGAGCGACTCAAGACAATTCAGGCCCTGTAGTTGTTTCTTTTTCCCTAAGTTTACAGTATGTGATTTGAAATTTTAACGTGGTCACAATTAAATCGCAGCTATTAAACACTCCCTTGATCCAGGTACTTTGTTCACCTTTAGTTTGAGATGTTCCTAAGCTTAGGCTTAGGTGGTGGGCAGATGGGTTCTCCTGACCTGGGAAGAGCTGTCGTGTTAGATGCATCCAAGGGTCACAAGTGTGCACCAGTAGGAATGGAGTGCTGGAAAATCTGCTCTATATGGCCAGATGGGTGCTACAGCCCAGGCCAGTGCCAGCTGAAATGTAGTCCTCTGTGTGGCCAAGAGCCGTTGTCAAAAATAGAAGAGGTGGCTCTGATTCCTCCAAATCAAAATCCAGCCCAGTGCTCCCAGAGCCAGCTGCTCGGGCCCCTAAGGTGAGCTCTCAGGACCCAGGCTGACCTCCTGTGTCCCCGTGGAGCCTGCCAAGCCCTCGTGGTTTGCTTCAGTTACCTTTTATTAGAGGAAATCTCTGCAAAATTCTGTGTACGGTCCCAGGAACATATTTTATTGTCACAGTAAAGTATCATCATGGCGATGTAATCCCAAGGTAAGCTCTCTTCATTGAGGGTAAGACAACCAGCAGTTAGCGAGTACCTGTATTTAGCAAGTTAGACAGTCTTCGGGCTTGGGGCAGGGGAGAAAACTCAATGGTAGAGCACGTGCTGAGCGTGCATAAGGCCTGGGTTCAGTCCTCAGCAACAAAAGGAAGAAAAAGTCTTCACTCCCAAGGAATTTGCATATGCATATTTATATTATATGCACGTGCCGTCCACCCCACATTCCTATTCTTTGAACTTAAAAACAGAAGAATGAATGATCATATTCATAGTATGACTGAAAGATACAGTGAATGTTTAAATTCTTTAAAAAGTTATTATGTAACAGACATGTTTCCATTACTTCCCCTCAAAATAGTCCCCCCTTGTTTCAAACACATTCATCTCATCATCTTACCTCTTTCTGAGGCAGCTGTGGAAGTCCTCTTTCATGAGTGTCTTTAGTTGCACTGTCATGGCTGCCTTGAAGACCTGAACTGATTAAAACATTGACCTTTCATGGTCATTTTGACTTTGTAGAAGAGCCAGAAGTTGTACGATGCCAGATCCGATGAATAACATAGATGCGGACACACCGTAATGTTTTTATGACCCCACCCTTCTGTTGGATGGCACTGAGCAGCAGTGGTCGCTGTATTTTTTATCACACCTTGTAAAGACACTCACAAAAGAGGACTTCCAGAACTGCTTCATAAAGTGACAAGACTGATTGGATAAGTGTGTTGAAAGCAATCTGTGAGGGATTAATGGCCATGTGTCTTTTACTGTAATGAATGTTAAAACATATTTGTTGATCACACCGCATATGTTTAAGTAGCAGAAACATAGCAACAGGACATAGATGAATACATCTTAACTATAATTAACAAGTCTCTTGGTATAACAAACCCCTTGGGCAAGGGGGTTGAATGCCTCACTAGAATGGAGGAAAGGGACTGAATTTTCACTGGCGAGTGGAGGCCATGAGAAAATCATTACAACTTGAAGAGTTGAGGGTGAGGAGATAAGATGGATTGAAAGGCAGGACATGGCACCTTGCTCTGGGGGAGATGTTTGGGGGAGGTATGTGCCCCTTGAGGTGCTAGGGGCCTGCTGTGTGTGGGAGGACTAGCAGATGGGAGGACTGTTTCTAGGGATCACAGTCTTCCAAATTATGCATTGGGGTTGTGCGTGTGACCTGGGCTCCTTGGCCTGATTGCTACAAAGACATGTGTGGTTGGGAGAATGGTGCCCCACCCTGCCCAAGGACATACATGTCCTAATCCACAAAAACTGGGTATGTCAGGTTACATGACAAGTAGGAGTTAAGGTTGCTCGTCAGCTGTGCTTGACATGGGAAGACCATCCTGGGTTTTCCGATGGGACCAGCGCGATCAGAGGGCCACTTTGAAATGAAGAAGGGGGTTAGGAGAGCAGAGGGATGCACGTGGTGACAGTGTCCATGGCCATTCCTGCCTGGAAGTTCCATGAGCCAAGGAACACAGGAGGCCTCTGGAAGCTGGGCAAGGCGAGGGGATGAATTCGCCTCTGGAGGTCCAGGAGAAATGTGGCCTTGCCAGAACCTTTATTTTTAGTCCAGCAAGACCCATTTCAGACTTAAAACTTCGAGAACTATAATCATTGTGTGTTGTTTTAAGCCAAGAAATGTGTAGTGATTTGTTCCAGCAAGCCATAATAAACAGTGCAATATGGAAATCTGTCTTTATTTTGGAAACACGAAACCCTCTTAGTTATTTACATAATACAATTTGGAAATTTAAGAAATATAAATAAGTCAAGGGTGAATATTGTCAAAATTAATTCAGGTTTTTCTGAGCTAATTCATTTCACCAGAATCGGGGCAGGAATGTTGTTTCTTCACTTTTATATCTTAACTGCCTAGATCATTGCCTGACTCATTCGTGCATGAAAAACCAAAGCACCTACTTTTTCAAAGAAATTTATTTTATGCAAAAATGTGTGTCATTATTATTAGAAATGTTGAATTCAGGCTTTTGTAGCCAAAGAATATTTTACATTTTCATTCAGAGATGAGAGTCTTGGTTGGAAATCTAATCAAGATTTCTTGGATTAAAGAAAAAATGTCATTGTCACAAATTGAGCAACCCTAATCTGAGAAGATCCCATGTGCTGCAAAGTCGGAAACTTTTTGAGGATCAGCACAATGCCATTTGAAGTAAATTCTACACCTGGCCTCATACAATGGGTCCCAGACAAAATGCAGACACACTAAAAATACTGTGTAAAATTATCTTCAGGCTGTACGTACTAGGGTGTGTATGAAACATAAAATGAGTTTTGTGTTTTGACTTGGGTCCCATCCCCAAGATATGTTGTCATATATATGAAAACACAAAAAGTCTGAAGAAATTAAAAATCTGAAATAGTTCAAAGCATTGCAGTTGAAGGGATATGTGATGATTAATCTTAATTACCAACTTGATTGGATTGGGAAGCACCTAGGAAATTAGGAAAGCACACTTGGGGTGTGTCTGTGACAAGTGGTTCCAGAGATGATTGACATATGGGACAGCAAATTGATGGGACAGACCTGCCCATGAATGTGGGCGGCACCATCCAATTGGGTGGGGCCCAGAGACAGCACAAAAAGGAGGCCGAAGCCCACAGCGCAGGCTCTTGCTGGCTCTCTGCTTCCCAGCTGCCACCAGGGAAGCAGCTGTGTCCCTCTATGATGCTCTGCTTCCCCACAGGCCCAGAAAAATGGAGCCAGCCGCCCACGGACTGAAACCTCTAAGACTGGGAGCGAAGCAAAACCTTTTCTAGGCATTTTTGTCACAGCAGTGAAAAGCTAACACAGGATACTCAACCTGGACTTTCTTGAGGTTTAGGAACCAGTATCTACACATGGTTGAAGGGTTAACCTCCCCCTTTGCTTGCTCAATAAAACAGCTAAAATATATAGCACACTGGAACTTCAAACTGATAAAAAGAAAAAAAAGGAATTTATTATTTGTGAAATTCCATTTGGGAAATTTCTAATATTTACTACTTTATTATTAACATTGATTTACTAATGTTGATTTATCTCTTCACTCAATCCCTGAAGCAGTCTTTGCCAAGGTCCTGGTATGCCCCAGGCCCCGGGGAAACACAGGTAAATAAGATGGCCTTTATCCCAGAGGAAGCCATATTTTCGATGGGAAGACAAAGTGAGTAGATAATGACCATGTGAAGTAGCCAGTGTTAAAATAACTTCAGCTGCCAGGAAGAGGGAACTGCCAACTCTGTAGGGAAAATGTGGCAGCAAAGAGGAGACATTGGAACGAAGTACTGAAGGACCACGAGGAGATAAGCAAGGAGAGGCACATTAACAGCCTACTTCATACCAGGCACCGGGGTAGGCACTGTGGCGGGTAATCTTTTTCGTTTAATTTTTATCCTGGGGAAAACTATATCCTAGTTAAGTAACTTTGCAAAGACACACAAAGTGGGATTTCTCATCTTTGTCTCAAGCATCATTGATTTTAAAGCTGTAGAGCAGAGGTTGTCACATTTTTCCTATAAAGGGTCAGATAATATTTCCTACTATAGGGGCCATGTAGTCTCCTTGTAATTATTCATCTGTGCCTTGGTAGCGTGAAAAAGCCGTAGGTAATATGAGAATGAATGAACACATATGTATTCCAATAAAACTTTATTGACAGAAATCAGTCATGCACTGGATCTGGCTGGAGGGCTCAGCTTGCTGCCCTAGTTCTAGAATAGCAATTGAAGGTACCATTTTGTTTTGGAATTTTCTCGAGAGGGAAGCTGTGGGTTTCATTAGCTTCTCAAGTGAGTCAGTGATGACTGGATTTTGTCAGTGACAGTCTCGGAATGTATCATAGATGCTCACAGAGAAATGACAGCAGACTGGATTAATAACAGAGATTCAGACTGCCCCAATTTTCCAGCATTTCACATCATCATGGTTAATATTTAACAGACCTCTGAGAAACCCAGATATAATACATCTTTAGGTCATTACAGAGGAGTCCAAAGAGAAAACCACACTAATCTAGTCTTGGCGGTGGGTTTGACATCGCGTGGGTATATGTTTTAACTCTGAGGTTTTGGAAATAAGAATAGAGAGGATCTTTCTGGAGCCATTGGGAAGAAATAAGGTAAATATCCAAACGGGTGACTGAGAAGAAGCTTAGCGTATAAAGCCCTAATCCTGCTTTCTTCTGGAAAAAGACAAACAGCTGGTTAGTGTAACAAGGAAAGGCTATGTGAAGGCAATTCCCAAGTCCAGATTAGAAAAAAGAATATATCTTGACATCTTAAAGCAACAAGCCAGAAAAATCTATCTTACTAGCCAATACCGTGGGAAAAGTCACTAAACTCAGAGATTTGAGTGAGGAATTCTTTAGAGCAAAACAGTGAATTAAAAAAAAAAAAAAGACAGATCTTTCCAGGAGGCGATCCTAAAAGATACAGTGTGGTGGAAAAGCTGGAAAACCATTAAAAGACTTCAAAAATGTTACTAAAAGGAAACCCTGGATAGCAATTTAAGTCACCTCTGCTGGCCCTACGTGACTAAAAGGAGATTTCGCTCTTGGCTGATAATGGAGAGGTGGATGAGTAATATTTATTTGGGGGAACTAATTTCTTTTGAGTAAAACCTTTAAAAAATGAAAAGCAGATGAAGTTTTGTAAGATAGTTTCAAGTTTGGATGGTTCCAACTGGATTGAAACATTTTTTCTGAGTTAGGAATAGAAAAAAGTGAGTCAGGGCCTATGGTCTCCAGAGGTCTCCACGCTTGGTATTCCAAAGTGTGTTTTGATCTGGTTCCCCATCAGACTCTGTGCTGTTGCTTTTAGGGTTGAATTGGGGGAAAGAGAGGAAAGGATGGAAAATATGGGAGTTGATAACTTCTTGGAAGAAGCACATGTTAACAGACTACAGACTACAGTAACTCCAAAACAATTTAAACTTTTCCTTGTGTTTTGAATCCTGGGCACGAATCTTGCCTTGGATGAAACAGATGTGATTTTGGGTTGTGGCAGCACCTCATAATGTGGATGGAGGCTGAGCCTTGCTGGGCCTCCTGTTTGCACCCCACAGTAACTTACAGGAACCCAGCCCGATCTGGCTGTGTATTTGTGTATTGTTTCTGGCCTTTTGTAGTTAGTTGTTATTTCATAACCCTCCGCTATATAAATCTTAGGGCAGAGAAGAAAATTATCTCTAAAGCAAATAAATGCTTTGATATGAGTTACACCAAACAACCAGTGTTTCCCTAAAACTTTAACATGTAAACCTATTGGAGGGTCTTATAATTTGACTTCTCTTTCACCAGGTTTTTTAATAATGGAAATAAAGAGTATCCATGCTCTGTACATCCTTGTTGACGTTCATTTGTTTTAGCAAGAGTTAAATAAAGGGAATCTTTACCACATGCTGCTGGCTGTATTTGACAAAGTTTTGCAGCTTTATTAGCTTTGCTAGAAATCTTTGTTTCCTGGAAATTCCAGTGATGGAGGGTGTTGGTCAGCTCTGCACTGCTATAACAAACACCCAAGGTAATCAACTTGTAAAGAGAAAAACTTTATTTTGGCTCGCAGTTTTGGCAGTTTCAGTCCACAGTCTGTTGGCCTCATTACTTGGTTGTGTTGATGCACAGCATAGTGCGAGCGTGTGATGGAACAAAACCAGTTATCTCAAGGCTAGAAGCAAAAGCAAGGCAGCAACTGGGGTCCCCCAGTCCCTTCGGAGGGTCTGTTCTTGATGACCTGAAGACTTCCCGTGAGGCCTCGCCTCTTAAAATTACACCACCTCCCAGTAGTGTCATACGCTGGGGACTAAACCTTTAACAATGGACCTCTGAGGGGCACTGACCCAAACCATAGCGTGAAGCATAAAGCTTCTCATAGAGATCTGCTTCTTAGCTGTGCACAGTCAATGGCCCAGTTGGTAGAGATGCTATTGCAAGATCAAGTTAATATCTAGACTGGGCCCGAGTCAATTATTTCCATTGCAAAACTTGTAAAGTCATAAGCTATAATGCTATTGGGATCAAATTAACCTGTTTTTCAAATTTTGACTCACTTCATTAGCTGCTTGGTGCAAATATAATATGCGTTTTCCTACAACTCAGATCACTGTTGTTGAATATGGAGCCAACCTGCTCCCTCTCAGCATCCTTCAGCTCAGCCAGCCACACCCTCATTCACCCAGGCCCTCAGTCTGTCCACTTGTCACCACCTCCATGGTCACCACCCAGCTCAGGGCTCCCCATTTCTACTAGGATGGCTGTGGTGGCCTCTGTCAAGCTCTGTGCTTCCTCTTGTCCACCTTATCAACCCACCCCTAAAGTCTATTTTCCTTGGAGCAACTAGAGTGAATCTTTAGTAAAGATCATGCCCTAGCCTTGCTTCCATCCAACAGGGGCACCTGATAATTCTCGGAATAAAATCCAGAGTCCTTCTCTGGCACAGAGTCTGCGTGGTTGGCTCTCAGCTGTGCCTGGCCTGCAAGTCCTACTGCATATCCTGCTCTCCTCCTTCCCTTCACTCACTCCACTCCGGCCCGAGTGGCCATCCTGCTAGTCCCTTGGACATTTTCATCACACCACCCCTCAGGAGTTGAGAGTTGCCTCCCTCCAGAGGCACAGCAGCTCTTGTCCCCAAATCTCTGCTCCAGTGGTAGCTCCTCAGAGACACCTGACCACTTTATCTAAAATAGAACCCCTTTCACCAGTCTCCTACCCACCTCTTCCAGCCTCATTTTTATTAGCTAACATTGTCTGTTATAATCTATCAGTTCATCCGCCCATTTGCTTATTGTAATTTGTCAGTTACTCCCAAGACAATGTGAGCACCACAAGAATAGGGACTCGGTGTATTGTTGTGTCTTTAGTGCCTAGAACGGTAACACTAGCGACAGGCTGTGTGGCCTGCTGGGTGTTAAATTAAGGAACGAGCCAGAATCATCTACATTACTTTGAATACATACAGACCAAATCATACTGTGCAGAGAGACTAAGTCATGCTGCAGTATGTTTTTAAATAATGCAGTGATTTTTAAAAGTTTTTTCAACTCCCAGTAAGGGTTTGCCATTCAACAGTCAAGGTTCATCTTTTTGCTTGAAGATGTTAGCAATAATAAATGATTTTAGAAATAACGAATGATTTCAGCAATGATAAACTGAGTTTTTTTTTATTATTGACATAGCTCGGGGTTTGGATTGCTGTACCTGAAATGCTGGTGATTTAGCAGTTTCGTAGTGATGATCTGTGGCAGCAGACAGCGTGATCGAATTCTCGGTTGCCTTCTTTCCTCAGTGATTAGCAGGCACATGTTTAGCACAAGGAGAGAGAGCCACATACGCATCTATTTTTAATTCAGTAGTCCCCTTATCTGTAGGCGACATGTTCCATGACCCCTAGTAGATGTCTGAAACCATGGATCGTACGAAACTTTGTATATACAGTGTTCTTTTCCTATACCTACAAACTATGATAAAAGTTTAATTTATAAATTAGACATAGTAAAAGATTATCAACTGTAACTAACATTAAAACAGACCAATTTTAACAATTTGGATGCATCCCCCAACTGTCTTACAGTACCTTCAGCTTTTCACTTAAAGCAAGTTCTTCACGGCTTCTTTTTGGCATATCCAAGTTACCAGTGTGATTACTCATGTGTTTTGGGCCCATTACTAAGTAAATAAGGATCTCTTTCACCCAAGCACTGTGACTTGAGTTGAGCTGAGAACAGGTGGCTACTAGCAGCCAGGTAGTGCACACAGCCTGGATGCGCCACATCCAGGGACGACGCATGTCCCAGCAGGAGTGAGCTGGGTGACATGAAATTTCATCACACTACCCAGAGCAGTGTGCAGTTCAAAACTTGGGAATTGCTTATCCTTGGAGTTATAAATTTAATATTTTCAGAAGGCAGAATGCAAATAAGGGGCCTGCCTTCCAAGAGAGTTCCCATAATTATCAGAACACTTGGAAGTTACTCAAAAGAAATTTTATATGACTAAAGAAGTTTTTGTTCCTTACAAATGAGCAACCAATAATCTTCCTATAAATACTGTGTATGAAGAAATGGGGGAGGCTAGAAAAGGAAGTTAGTTATGTGGTTTGTAGAACCTTGTGGAAGGTAACAGTAGCCCCATTCCATGGGATAATTTTGTTGGCTTGATTGCTGAGTTGCTTTTACAAACTCAGACTTATTGCTGTATCATTTACAATTGTAGAATGCATCCCTTTTACTGTACAGCTATGATTTGATAAGTCCTGTACAGAAATTGTGTAACCACAACCATAATCAAGATATGAATATCCACTCCCTTAGAACTGTCCTTGAGCTCTTGATACTCTGTCCCTCCACTCAGCCCCAGTCCCTGGCAAATATTGCCCTGTCTTCTGCCCTTACACTTTTGCTTCTCCACAGTGCTGTATAAATGGAATCAGACATGATATAGCTTTTTTTTTTTTTGTGGGTACCGGGGGGGTCGACCTCAGGACCTCGCGTGCCAGCAGGCGCCCGTGCCGCTGAGCGATATCACCGGCCCTTTTTTCATATGTGGGTTCCGGGAGTCGAACTCGGGCCCTCGCGCTTGCCAGGCAGGCGCTTACGCCGCTGAGCCATCTCACCGGCCCTTAGCTGTTTGATTCCAGCATAATGAACTTGAGGTTGTATATTAGTTTGCTCCTTTTGATCGCTCAGTAGTATTCTGCTGTGTGGATATAGAGTTTGCTTCTTTATTAGAGGATTTCTGGGTTGTTTCCATTTTTTCAGCCATTATGAATGAAATTCCTATAACATTTATGTACAGTTTGTATGGAAATACACATTTTTCACTTTTTTATTGGGTAAATAGCTAGGGGTGATATATTGATAGTTCATGTGGTATGTATAAGCTTAACTATATTTGAAAATAACCTGTCAAACTGTTTTTCAAAGTGGCATACCATTTTGCATTCTTGCCAGCAAAGCATGAGACTTCGGTGAACCAGTTGTTAATTACTCCTTGAGTACTAATGCCTGGTGTGGTTTTCCTCTAGGAAAAGGAACCTCAGAATAGGTCTCTCCCTCTTCTTACCCTCAATTTTGTGTTCCAGTACCTTCTACTTGGATCTCTAAATTACCTTAATTTAAAAGACTACCAACCTCACTGTTATCTGCATTTTTCTCCTCCACTGCACATAATGATTGTCTTGTTCTCAGTAGACACTGAGTGCGCCAGTTTGCCTTGGGTTTGGTAAATAAGTTAAACTGAGCTCAAGAGTCAGCAGCCCTTGGTGGGGCTCTCATGTTGGCTCTGACTGTCTCCACGCTGTGTTTGAGCCTCACCCCAAGATCGAGGGAGAAGTTTCTAGTACTTCTCTCCAGGCAAAAAACTATCACCTGCCATGGGATGTAAAACTGTGAGTGGACTTGAACAGTGATGAGTGTCCATTTGTTCCCAGCGGAGAAGTCAGAAACAAATCTGTGGTTATTAAAAGGTCTCTAGATTTATCTTGGATACTGAACAAAAAGTGCATCAAATCTTATGAAAAGATTCTTCTCCCCTTTAAGGCTTCAGTCGTGCATTTCACAGATATCACAAGGGGGTCGAGAAATTTACATTGCTCTAAGCATTGACTGTAGGTTAATGTCTCACAGATGCATTATTACTTTATATGCTCTTAAATGCTGTGGTTTACGGAATGTAAACTCGTGAGGTGTGTTACTGAGTTCATCGTAGGCTTTTGACCTTATAAATATCTTCCTTAAAATGCAGCCACCAGCATGTGGGAGGTCTAAGAAAGCTTGGACGTCAAGAAGGAGCTCCTTATTCTTGAAGCTCTGGGTGGCCACCTTGGTGACCTGTACCCAGGAGAAATGACTTTAATGATGAGAGATGGGTGTAAAGGTCATCCAGATTCAGTCTGGACACACTGTCTCCTTGCCCATCATGAAGCCTGATGGGCACAGTATGTGCAAGAATGGACTCGAGCCCTTGGGGCATATTTTTCCCCTCAAATTTGCTATGTGGTATCCAGTTCTTAAATTTGCTATGTGGTATCCAGTTAGGTAAAAAAAGAGTAAGTCCTGGGCCGGTGAGATAGCTCAGTGGCATAAGTGCCTGCCTGGCAAGTGCGAGGTCCTGAGTTCGACTTCCGGTGCCCACATAAAGGAAAAAAAGGGCCGGTGATATCGCCCAGCAGCACAAGCGCTTGCTGGCAAGCGTGAGGTCTTGAGGTCGACTCCCATTACCCACATTAGGAAAAAAAAAAAAAAAGACTAAGTCCTGGAATAGTAATCTTATTTTTGTGAAAATATGTACACATGAATCCAGTAAAGAAGAAAAAATATTTGTCCACAATAGTGCTGAATTGCACTACTTGGCCTATAAGGATCACAAAAGTCCAAAGAAGGGCCAGAATGACTGAGGACTTTGGGGTTGATGTGAGCCCCCCAAGATCTACCAAAGAGATCACCATTCACCTCCTTTAAGTTTTATTTTAGCTGTGATAGCTCCATCTAGAGAGGCACCTGAGATTGTCTGTTAAAATACACTCACTTGCTTTACAGACTTGCCTGTCTGAGGGTACTTCGTGGAAATCATGATGTTCTGTGAGGTATACTGTGAAATCTTGAAATGTTGCATTCTGTTTTTCAACCTAGTACTTTATATATCGTGTGTGTGTGTGTGTGTGTGTGTGCCTTATGACCAAGCATGAAGTTGGCTTTTAACTCTACTTGGATTCTAAAGATAATATAAAATCTCATTCACACGCTCATAGATCTATTACACAGCAAGCTGAGTTAGTCTTCAGTGTTTGCTGTCTGTTTACTCATTTTGCGATTACTTTAAGGTAAGTAGTAAGAGCCATCAAAGTGGGTTGTTTTTGTTTTGTTTGTTGTGCTTGAGATTGAACCCAGGGCCTTACACTTGCTAGATAAGTGCTCTACCACTGACCTACACCTCCAATCTTCACCAAAGATTTAAAAAAAAAAAAAAAAAATATATATATATATATATATATATATATATATATATATAATTAAATGTTTTGCCATTAACTTCATTCTTCTGCTTGTGGTTGGTAATGCCCATATCCTTTGAATGTTGAAGCAGAACAGTCCCCAGAGTCTGAATGAGCACATCTGAAAATGTACAGGACCCAACATTCTCTTTCATGAACTTGTACTGCCATGGGTTGTATGGGCAGGCCACTCAGTAGCAGCCAAAAGGCCATAAAGTGGGGATCACGTCCCTGTAGGAAGCTGCTCCAAGGACAGAGGGGTGGCAGAGTTTCTGGACCTCACCAGGAGGATTGCGGTGCTTATTTTAGTTCCCTGTCCTTCATGTGCCCTCCGCGTCAGTTGCTATTTTGACTGTGAGCATCTTCCTGCGGCTGGTGGCATGGTGGTGGCTGGACACCCTCACAGGGAGAACGCACTGCCCTTCTGACCACTGGTACCCATTGGTACCTGTGCAGCCCTGGACTCGGGCGTATGAAACACTAAACACATTCAGGACAAGAGAAGAATGCTACTTATAAAAGCCCAGTTTAGGTTTAGAGGAATAAATACAATACGAAATGCAGGTACTTTTGATAAAGAGAAGGGAAGTGCAAAAAGGGTGACACAGTCAAATTCCATATAGGCTTTTTTTGTGTGAAAACTGCCAGCACTTGATGAATAGTCCTGTATTTGGGAAAATATTCACTGTTCTGTAGATACTATCCTAGTGTGGACACATGTTACAAGAACAGGATCACAAAATTTCTCATAAATTACTTGATAAAGAAGATGGGCCGATGGTGAGTGCTCCCAAAGTGTCTGTTCATCGCCCTGTCTCCTGGTGCTCGATGCACAACAACATGGAAGCGAAGCCCCGCCATCCCTAGCGTGTTGCTGAGAACTGACCACTCCACTTTCTAAACATGTCACGGTGGGTGTGATGATCTTTGAAGGGGGTTCCTTCCCCTCGCTGTTCCTGCTCCCTCAGACTCCAAATAGCACCTTTCCACTGTCACCATTGCTCCTCGCACCTAACCTTGGCTCCTTCACAAGACGACACTTACTAGGGGTTTTCCTTTCAGCTTCTTTGATCCTATAATTAATGCTAGCACAATAACAAGCCTTGTACACCAATATAGGAAGCATAGGTCTGCGGGGTGATGGAATGGGGTGGTCCCCACTATTCACTCATAATGTCTGTAGGTCATTATGTAGTTCCACCAGTGGAGACCTTCTAACAGGGAGATGGTTCTGTTTATTTATTTATTTCCTTTTTTTAAACAAATGTTCAAATAATAATGATGATTATGATATTGCTATTGTTGTTGTTAATCTAACTCTAGATGGTTGAGAAAATAGTCACCCCTCTGTATACATGGGTTCACATCTTGGATTCAACCACCTGTGGATAGAAAATACTTAGGAAAAGAAAATTGTGTTCGTACTGAACATGTGCAGACGTTTTTGTCATTATTTTTCTCAATAATGCACTACAGCCACCATTTACATCGACAGTTATGAGGTATTATAAGCAGTCTGGAGATGATTTAGGCACTCAGGAGGTTATATGTCAATACTCCATTGTTGTACATGAGGGATATGAGCATCAGCGGGGTTTCGGTATCCACAGGAGATCCTGGAACCAGCCCCCCGAGATGAGGCCTCACTCTCACTGTGTAATAAGGTGTTGGCTTGTTTGTAATCAGGTGTTTGGCATGAATTCAGGAGGGAGAGAGCTCCCTGAGGAGGAAGCAAGGCAGTCTGGGAAGGACTCCTAGAAAGAGGAGGCCTGAAAGCTGAGTCCGGAAAGACTTCTGGAGGTGCATCTGACAGGGAGGAAGTGTCCTGGCTCTGTGAAGATAGCTGGAGGAATCTCTTCCCTTGCTCTAGGCATCCAGGGGAAAGGCCAGGAGAAAGTAGCCAGGGTAAAGTTAGATCCCATGGCAGCCTCATCTCTGAGCTCCGTCGTGGGTAGGGACATTAAACACCTGCTTGGGAGGGATAAGACTCTGCTCCACACCCTGGAGCTAGTGGCCCTCGACCCTGTAGCTGTTCCATCTTTTTTTTTTTTCTTTTTTTTTTTTTGTGGGTACCGGGGGTCGACCTCAGGACCTCACGCACCAGCAGGCGCCCGTGCCGCTGAGCGATATCACCGGCCCTTTTCTCGTATGTGGGATCCGGGAGTCGAACTCGGGCCCTCGCGCTTGCCAGGCAGGCGCTTACGCCGCTGAGCCATCTCACCGGCCCATAGCCGTTCCATCTTAAGTGAACGCAACTCACTGGAAACATCCACTCATTGTGGGCGGCGCCCTTGGCACCTTTTGTCAAACCCCAAAATCTTTTCAAACAAGTATGACTTTCTCTACCACATCTTCTGTCCAGATGTGCTCAGTCTAGCATGGCTCTCTTGGTCTTGTCAGAGTTCTTGCCCAGACATTGACAATCATGTGCAAGTTGTTTTGGACCAGGAGGAAATTCCTCTGGGAGGCTGGGAGAGCCCGGAGAGGTGGGACAGGACCTTTGGTCTGGCCTCGAGCTTCATTCCTTCATCCCAACTCTTCTTCCATTAGTATTGACCATGGCGATCATTCTTTCCCCAGTGCCTCATTTCTTTCTGGAATTTTTTTTTCTGCTTTTAGACCAGTGTGACTAGTTTATTCAATTTCAACTTGCTATTGAATTTGAACTCTTTCCTGATTGTATTCTTGCTCTTTTCCTTTCCCCAAAGTATCCTGATTCCATTGTTCTGTTTTGTAGCCATTATTCTACACTGAAGTTTTATTATCTAGTGATTGAGGTCTTCCCTTTGCCTTTGAGGAAATTAGATTCTGGCAACTAAAGTGTTTTACAGCCAGCTCTCAAACTCCTTGGTCCCTGGGCTTCTGGTCTGCACTGTGGTGCAGACCACAGCCCCAAGGCGACTCCTCTGTACACTCTGAGTCCCAGAGTCCCATCATTGTTATTTGAACATTTGTTTAAAAAAAAAAAAGGAAACAAATAAATATGTATGTGATGTCTGAGCAGAATAGCACTCACTTTAAGAGGAGGAAAGGGTGAGGATTCCTCTTCTGCCTGTGGTTTCCTCTCCTACCCTTTCCTTTTGGCTTCTTGTGTTTCTCTTGGCCTTTTTCTTTTTTTAATAATCATTTTTCCTTCCTTTGTGGCTGGTACAGTAAGAGGGTCTCCTTTTCCAAAGCAGGCAAATTCTTCCCCAGTTTAGAATGCTGAGTAGGAGCCCAGGGCCAAAAAGAGGCTTACATTGCTCTCGCCCAAGTCACAAGGCTCCAAAGCTAAAGTCATAAACAGATTTGTAGGGGAGGAGAGAAAATGAATTTTTTTTTTAATCTCAAAGAGTAGTGTATTTAAACCCAATAGTTTGTCTGTGTGTACTGCAATTTCTTTGTGGCTTAAAGTAATGAGTTAATGGCTGTCTGAATTTCACCACAGTGGTGATATTTTTTTTTGCCTGTGGGACCTCCACATGGCTGACTCGCCTCTACCCCCTCACCCACCACAAGATGGTTCCCTGGGCTTCTGGAAGTGAGCCCCATTTTGTCTATACCAGCTAAGGCGGGTTTCCTTCAACATGCCTCCCTTGTACTCATAAAAACAGAATGAAGGGCTGCAGCTTTGTCCCTCACTGTGCTGGTGTGCGGCCGTCTGCTCCTCACTGCAGGCCCTTCTGTGCTGATGTGAGCTCTTTCCTGGGCTTTCGAAAGGTGAAACAAGGAAGTGCTGAGCAGACATGGGAAGAGATAGGAGGAAATACCACAGGAGCTGAAAACAAGGGATTTCCCAAAGCCAGGCCCAGCGGAATTGCTAACCACTGGAAGGAACTTTCCTCTTTAGTCTGGGATCTCAGGCAAGAGCCCTACTGGGCTCAGGACCTCTCCCGGCTGAGTCATCAGAATGCCACACAGGCACTCAGCCATTTTGAGTGTCACCAGGTGATCATCTTCCATACAAATCACACCTCGCAAGGCAAATCCCATGGGAAGTGTACCTTGGCACTCATTATCCTCTGGTACATTCGAGTGCAGGTGGCATTTTCCCTCCCTCGCCAACCTTTGAGTAGAGGAATGTTGAAGACAGTTGCTTTCTGGAATCTGTGGTGTATGTTGCCCAAGTTTCACCCAAATCACTCACTTGGGTTATCCTCCTCTTCTCACTTCTCTGCAGAATCTCCTCTGTGCTGAGGGATCGAGTTATTGTTAGTTCCTTTTGGATGTAGACATCCAACTGTGTGATGGGTTCCAATGCATTTTTGTTTTTTCAGATCCTCATGTATTCCAAGGCTCCTTTTCCGATGACCTCTTATTGGATCAGATGTGAATTTGAATTTAGAAAGCACTTGTAATTACCAAAGGTGATTCTGGGCAGTCTACCAAATGTGTAAAATTTCAGTCACCAACGAAAAATAAGAGCTTTGAAGAACCATTCCGCAAAAATGACTTTAGTCACCAAGTTGAAGAAGAATTGGGGAGCATTCTTTTATTGAGTATTTTTATACAAGGCTTGAAAAGATATGCTAACCACTGCCTATAATTTGTAGGCATTGAAGCAGGCAAATAAGGGAAAGGGAGGAAGCTCTTCAGAAGTAGCAAATTAATTAAAACAGAGTACCCTGCTCTGCTCCCACATGTGTTATCTTATATTGTTCACTGTTTTCTTTCTTCGATTTCCAAGTAGAGGTTTTTTTTTCTCCTTTTTCAGAGTTCAAGCAGATAAGATTGAAGACTCAGAAGGCTGAGGTACCATGATTCTGAAGCCAGTCCACCTCTGAAGTCATGGTTTAACTATCGGCATTGAGGTAAGTTTTTAGGAGAGAAATGCAGGCTTTGTGGCTAACACATTGTTGATTTTTGCCTTCATCCTGAGAAGAAGTTGAGGCAGATCGTGAAGGGTGACCCTATCTGTGTCACGTTCAGGGAAGCAGAGCTCTGAGAAAGTTAAGGCTGCCCTGGGACGAGGCATGGCCCCCACACAGGCGAGGGCTGCCATCTGGATAGTTGGAAGAATCCTCCTCTCTCTTCAGTGGGCCTGTGTCCTGATGTGCCTGTGAGGAACTCCAGAAAAAGGGAAAACTCAGTGCTGGGGCTTTTTTTCTGAACTGAGCTACGGCTCTGAGGGATTCCAGTTAGACTTTTTAGATGAGAGCAGAGTCAGGTGCAGAAATGGAGGCAGAAGCGTTTTTCTGAGAACTGGGCTGTTTCACCCGCCTCTGAGGGCCAGTGCTTCTCAAAGTGTGTTCGCTGGATCATCGCTCCCTGGACTACTGCAGTGTGGGCAGGTGGTGGAAGATGGCTCTATGCCCAAGTGTGTTTGGGAAAGTAACTGGTCTTTCTCAAAACGAATGACTCTGGAGCATCTCCATGGGTGTGTGTGGTCAGTGGTGCTCACCACAGCCCTAAGAAACTCTTTGCTTATGACCAGAGTTCCGTGAATTCATTAAATAATTTTTAATGCCAACCATTTATGGTGTTAGATGCTAGAGATACAGTATCATGGTGGATGAGATTGGCAGTGCTTGTGTACAGAAGGTAAATTAGTTCACAAGTAAAAGCCCTTAAGGGAATGGCCTCTGGGTCTAGGTGGTCTGGTTTTGATCCTGAGTCTGACATTTGTCAATGGCAGGAACTTGCACAAAGACACATAACCTCTCTGCCAATCCCCAAGCCTGTGAAACAGTGATAAAAGCATCTGCCCTGAAGATATTGTTGTTATGAGGACTAATGTTACACTGCCCATGCTAGACTGTGTATAAGTGTCACCAGAATTTGTACCTATAGTAATAATGGCTGAGGGCTTTGAAGGTTATGTGACTGTTGGGCTGGGAAAGATATGGTGGTGAGTGGGGACTTCTGAACGAGATGATCAGGAATGTCCTGAAGTAGACTCCTTGTCCAGGTGAGAAGTAGCAGGCTGCGCCACTGGGATAAGAACAGATTCCAGAGGAAACAGCAAGTGCAAACGGTGTGTCTTACACGGAGAAAGCACTTGATAAAACCCAGTACCTCATCATGTTAAAAAAACAAAATCCCACGAACTAGAGCTAGAAGGAAACTTCCTCAGCCTGAAAGAACATCTACGAAAAACCCATTACTCTCTCACACTGAGTGGTAGGGCTGAAAAGGTTTCCCCTAAGATCAGGAGCAAGGATGTTCACTGTTAGCACTGCCGTTCACGTTTGTGATGGTTCACGGTAAAGGACAGCCAGGTAGCCGGTACAGCAGAACTTCCAGGTGTTTGTGTGCACAGACATCACCCAGTCAGCCAGGGGATGAGAGCGAACAAGAGACAGAGACAAGGCTGATTTGCTCTGTCTTTCTCCTGGAGCTGAGACGCTCTCATTTCTCATGGTTCCCTGGGCTCTCAGACTTTCTCCCTGCTTAGATTGAGTTACACCACTGGCTTCCCTGGTTTTCAGACCTTTGCGTTAGGACTGACCTATGCCACAGGCATCCCTAGGTCTTCAACTTGCAAATGTTGTATTATAGGACTTCACCACCACTATGAGAGCCAACACACCTGTTAAGCCACCTCTCACATGTATCATCTACTTATCTGGCTAGCTAGCTATCCTACTGTTTCCTTCTCTCCGGAAAACCCCAACAGTCTTCCTCAAAACTAATGGGGTTAGAAAACTAATACAGTATTGTGCTGGAGGTTCCAGCCAGGGAAGTTATGCAAGAAAATGAAATAAGAGGCTTCAAGACCAGAAAGGAAAAGGTAACACTCTCTCTATTTACAGATAGTATTATCTTACATGTGGGATATCCTTAGGAATCTACTGAACTATTAGAACTAATACATAACTCAGCAAGTTTGCAGAATATAAGATGTATTGATGTAGTCAATTGTATTTCTATACACTTGCAATGAATAATCTAAAATGAAACTAAGAAAACAATCAATTTTATAATAACACAAAGAATAGTAAAATGTTTAGGAAAACATTAACAAAAGAAGTATAAAACATGCACCCCTAAAAACTGTAAAATCATCATTGAAATGGATTAAGGAAAACCTAAATAATAAACATCGTGTTCATGAGTCAGAAGGCTTAATATGTTAAAGTGACAATACTCACCAAGTTGATATATAGATTCAATACAATCTCTCTCAAAACCTCAAATGGATTCTTTACAGAAGTTGACAAATTGATCCTAACATTAATATGAAAATTCAAAGGATCCCGAATAGGTACAACAGTCTTGAAAAAGAAAAACAAAATAGGAAGATTCAACTTCTGATTTCAAACTTACTACAGAATTATAGTACCCAAAACAGTATGGTACTGGCATAAGGGTAGAGGCATACACATATGGAACAGAATTGAGAGTGAAAATAAACCCATACATTTTTGGTGAATTGATTTTGGACATATGTGCCAAAAAAATTCAATGTGGAAAGGATAATCTCTTTAATGACTGGTACTTGGACAAATGAATATTCATATGCACATGAATGAAGTTGGATGTCTGCCTCATACTATATACAAATATTAACTCAAAATGAATTGATGAAAGGCTTAAATATAAGATCTACAACTTTAAAACTCTTAAAAGAAAATGTAGACATAAATTCAATGACCTTGAATTGGGTATGATTTTTTAGATATGTCACCATAGACACAAGTGGAAAAAGAAAAACTAAATTAAACTTCATCAAAATTAAAAACTTTCATGCATAAAATTTTAATTCAGTATCAAGAAAGTAAAAGGACAACCCACAGAAGAGTTTAAAATCATGTGGGATAAGACAATGTATGTAGAATATTTAAAGAACTCTCGTGACTCGGTAATAAAAAGGCAACTCAATCTAAAATGGGCAAAGGATTTGAATAGATGTTTCTCCAGAGAAGATACACTAATGGCCAGTGAACACACGAGAAGATTTTCAACATCAGTAAACATCAGGGAAGTGCAAATCATAACACAAGATATCACTTTCTACCCTCTGTGAAAGAGGTCATAACAAATGTTGGCGAGACTGTGAGTAAATTGGAACTCTTACATACTGCCGGTGGGAATGCAAAATGTTCCCAGTGCCCTTGCTTTGGAAAACAGCATGGAAGTTTCTCAAACAGATGAACTTAGATTCATTTCTAACAACTCAGTGTGTAAATCCCCAGGTATATATTCAAGAGAAATAAAAACATGACTACACAAGAACACTAATGTTTATAGCACACTATTTATAATACCTAAAGAAATAGCCCAAATGTCTGTCAACTGATGAATGAATAAATAAAATATGGTATATTCATATGGCAAAATATTATTCGACTATCAAAGGGATGGAATACCATATATGGTATAACATCAATTAACCTTGAAAGCACGTAACATAAAAGAAGCCAGACACAAATGAACATAGTGTATGATTACATTTTTGTGAACTCTCCCAGCAGGTGCTGTAGCTGAGTGGGAGAGTACTTGCCTAGCATACGTGAGTCCCTGGGTTCCATCCCCAGAACTAAAAAGGAAAAAGAAAAACAAAAAGGGAAAAATTTCTACAACAGACAAATCTATAGAGACAGAAGGTGAATTAGTGCCTGACTACAATTGGGAGTATCCAGTGGGAAATTAGGAGTGACTGCTAATTGGTTTGTGGTTTCTTTGGGGTGTGATGAAAATGTCTAAAACTGATTTGATAATGGTCACACAACTCTCTGAATATACTAAGAAGTATTGAATTACACACTTTACATTGGTGGATTGAATGCTATGTGAATTGTATTTCAATAAAGCTATTGTGTATATTTAGAGAGCATTCCTTGGAACTCCAACTCTCAGAACTTGGTGATAGATGAGATTTAAGAAATAAGGGCTAGAGAAGAATTAAGAATGACTCCTTAATTTTGACCTTGAGTGAGAAAAGACAGAGAGGAGTGTTTGTTTTTGTTTTGTTTTACGAGGAGGACCAGCTTTGAGAATTAAGATTCTGTTAAATTTAAGGTCCCTGTAAAATATTCCAAACAGATATTAGGCAGACACTTGAAAGTAAGTCTGAAATTCCAAGGAGCAATCAGACTGGAGAGAAATGTAGATGCTAGGTAGATCCATGAGAAAAGATGGAGAGCGACAGTGAGTGTGTGTGCATGTGTTAATGGGGCTCAGGATGAGGTGGAATGAAGGAGGAGCACAACAAAATTATACCCAGAAGGTATCACTGTCCAGGGAGGAAGGAAAAGTTAGCACAGGGATGGGTGTCCCTGAACTCAGGTGGTTTACAAGAAGGGAGGCTTCCACAGAGGCAGGCCCTCTGGAGAGTTCCCTAGGAGAAGGGCAGAAGCATCCATGGGATGCTTTCACCAAAGTGGAGGTTACCCAGCACCTCACAAGAGTAGTTCAGCTGATCAGAGAGGGCCAGAGGGAACATGGAGTACGGAATTGGAGTTAGGCAACTGTTTCTAAAAGTTTGCTGCAATAAGACTTTGGTGAAACTCTACACTGGGGTCACGATTGTTTTCTGTTCTGGGGAGTCACTCCACATGAGTGCTATTGGGCTTGGAGGTCACCCTTTCTTGGGGCCAGAGCTCCAGAATGACCCTGCCCATGGGCAGCTGCTGCTAACTAGTCCCAGGGCAGGACCTGCATGGAGGTTTTGCTCGACTAGGGTCCCAGGAACAGTGTATTCTGAGCTTTGTTTTCTGACAGTTTTGATTTTCTTTGTGTTTGTGTTTTGTGCTGGTGATGAACCCAGGGCCTGCACATGCTAAACACATGCTGTACCACTGAGCCCCAGCCCAGCCATGTTGTTATTTTGATTTGGAGAAAACTGAAAGAAGGATTTCGTCCATGTGCTTTTTCACAGTTTAAGTAAGATTGTCTAAAAGACTTCAGTTGAAATCAGAAAAAAGAGGAAAGCTGTGCTTCGGTTTCAGACACGGTGAAGGCGTTTAGCAAGCAGAGATCTGACCATACCTGACTTGCTCCTGTGCTGCTCTGAAGACATTAGAGGAACACTGTGTGTGTGTGCGCCCTGAGACCCTAGCAGGTCCTGAGTGAAGTGGAGGGAAAACAGCACATGCGCACCCACGCACACAGAGGCAGTGGAGGTATATGCTGTTTAGAAACCTCAAGTACACTGCCCATAGTTCTTATCATTTACCTTTGTGCATTCGTTTCCCGGGCTTCTTTGCTAATTTAGATGAGAAACAGCTTTCCAAGATACATGTTTTTTCAAGTAGCAACCCAGTCTTTCCCTTCTGTGAAGGTACGCGTGGGAATGGATGGCTCTTCGGGTTATAAAGCCCATTTTTCTGCTGTGTTTTCAGCAGACATTGCGGTTCGAGCATGTGACCAACGGCAGCTCATTTTGGATGAGTCTAAGTAGTGTTTGTTTTTTCTTTTACAAGATGTTTGTATGCAAATGTGCGTACACGTTTTGGTGAGTCAGATCTTTGGTCATATCTGAGTGCTGCTAGCTGAAATTTCTGTTCTATAGAATATAGATGATTTATCATAAAACAGTATTTTAAAAATCCAGTTTTCTGACTGTGAAATTTGAGAATGTCTTTATTTCTCTAAACTTGGGTGAAGACTCCGGGTGTGAGGGTTCTGTGTATGCATGTGTGTGTGTCTGTGTGTATATGTTTAAATATTTGATGTCACTGTTGTTTGGTTGTTTTGTTGTATATGTAGGAGGTACGTATTGAGGTTTTTAAAAGAATTTTTCAGTATTTAAAAACTTTCTAAAATAAGCATCTTACTATGTTCCACAGCACAGATCACATAGGATTTGAAAAATTACTACGAAAAACACGATAGTAGTAGTGTGTACTGCTCAAACTCAGGTCAGGCTAGCATTGATCCCGAGTTCCGATGAGACCTGATTTTAGAACCCTGTGTTTTGTTCAGCTGTCCTGCGCTGTAGGTTTAGGGCTTACGCTAACTTCAAGCAACGTTCAATCCCTGGAAGGTTAGAGTGGTGATCTGGGAGGGACCCTTTGAACTTCAACCTGTTATCTTTGCTCCAGGGCCGTGCTAAAGGGCACTTTTGATTTCTTGATTGTAAAAGAGCAGAAGAAAGTGGTTGTGAAGAGAAAGGGTTTGTTCTGCCGTGCCAGCTGGCCTCATCAAGAGCAGAGTGGGGCCAGGTCAGTTCGCCTCTTCCGGTGGGCTCAGAGGATCTGACCCCAGAAAGCAGTGCTGCTGGCGGAGCAAGGAGCTCTCGTTCCATGTCTTCCTGCTTTGGGTGGATCTGTGCAAGTTGCTTTGTTTCTCAAAAACATCTTATTTGTCTTGGGTGGGCGCCAGGCCTCACATGTGGGTGGCGTGTACTGTGCACTGTGTCGCAAACCTCAGGCCCCAAGCCTGAGTGTTGTTTTGTCTGTTTGGTCAGACACGTGTGTGCGACAGGCGGCGAGCTGACAAAGGGGATGTTTGGGAGCCGGGTAGACGGCCTTGGGGCAGATGTCTGAGATGTGGGAATTGGTGCCATGAAGAGAGAAGAACAGAGGAGGGCAGGTAAGGTGCTTGTAGATTTTCTAAAATAGCTCCTTTTGGCTGCTTTTCGAAAACTAGTTAGTTAGCGTTCCATGGGCTCATTCTCTTGTCCCCCCTTTTTCTTTCCTGGTGATGACTTTTAGATGTTGCTAATGAAACTAGCATAAAGCAGTTTAATGCAAATGTCATTAATTTAAGTGTGCAAATAAAAATATGCATTTTTTTTTTACTGCTGTCTCCTGCAACAAAAGGCAAAGGTATCTAACTGTTTAAATAGGAAAAACAAACTAGCATACGGGTACATGAAGAGTCTCTTCGTGATCTTCTTTTGAGTCCAGTTTAATCTGCAGGCTTAATTTAAAATAAAATTTACAGCAGAACTGGAAACAGAAACCATGGAAGACTCTAACTGTACCTTTGTACTTCTGTGTTCCTTACCTGTGCCCTTTCTCTTTCTACACACACGTGCACACACACACACATGCACGCGTGCACATGCATGCACCTCTACCTACATTTATATGAAAAATAGGTAGAAAAAGCTGTGAAGGGCAAACAGAAAGTACAGCTCAATAAAGTAAGAGGTTGAATGTAAAATGGAACAAGTCTTAATTTTTTTATTTCACTTTCATTTGGATACATTTACTAATTCTCTTTGCTGGGCTTAAAACTTTTCAAACATTCTTTGGCCCTGGGAGGGAGTTGTATAACCATAAAACTTGAGAATCCTGGCCCTGGAATAAATGTTCCTTTTAAAACCCCAAGGACAGAAAATTGAATACAGCTGTGCAAAAAAAAAAGTGGTGTGATGGTTTGGGTAGCTGGCGAGCTGACCAGCTTTCCCAGTGCACTGGGGCTGAGGCTTCTTGGAGATGGGAGGCAGGGAGCACTGCTCTTTCTGAAGGTTTCAGGAAGGGTCAGGCTTCCTTCAGAAGTGCCTGTTTTTGGGATATGGTTACAAGATCACTCTTACTGGGGCAGCTATCCATCATCTCACTTGTCTTCTGCATATTATATAGTTTCTCCTGCAGAGCGTTGGGGTTTCTAGGTCCTTCTCTAAGATGCCATGATTCCACAAACCGTACAGTTCCTACTGACCAGGCTTGGAGCTTAAGCATTTATACCAGAGTCAGAACAGAACTGAGATTTTGAGACTCAAATTACCATCCTTGAAGTCCCTCAACCATGGAATTTTCCTCAGGATAAGGTTTTCGAGTGTGGTCCTGAGAACACAGCATTGCTCCTTGCTTCTCCTCCCCTGGAATGGAAACCCGGATGTTGCTTCTCTGATGTTGCCTGGCAGGTCACACTGCTTGGTTTGTAGCCCATAGGGAGCCATTGCTGGGGACCCTAACCTCTGTCCAGCCTGGCATTAATCACTTTACTCTCTGTCAGATGTGTAATGATGATTCATACTTTTTCCTCTACAAGATTAGATTACTATAATTTTCATATCCTGGACTGCCCACTAGGGATTTGAATTAATACTCGTTGGTACAGAAAGCAGTATTGTGTTTCTAGGGAGAAAGGACTGAACTTGCCCAGTTGGCCATTGTCAAAAGACATTAGGGAGGCCCTGGCTGCAAGGCAATCCTGCCTTCAGGGCTTACCTTGTCAGTTAGCTTTCCATCAAGGCCAGCGAGCTGTGCCTCTCTGCATATAAGATGCCTGGGCAGTAGATTTGTTTAAGTGATGCCAAACCTACAGGATCAGAATGCATGGAGCATTTTACCAGGGTTCCTGTATTGAAATCAGATCCTGCTTAATGAGGGAAGTCTTTCCTAAATATGTATTTGGATGGAGGCAAACTAATTCATGCATGTGGATCCATGTACCCAAAGCCAGCAGGGATTATGACCACAGGGTAGGAAGCAGAGGTGAGCCCAGGAGGTATAACATAGCCTCTTTAGAAACTCTTAAGATTCTGTAGTTTCTCTGTAAAACATATATTATTCATTCTATTTGTACAACAGGTATTTATTGAGCACTTACTATATCCTAGGCACTGGAGATGAGCAACTACCTATACAACCAACAGAAATCTCAATCCTCACATATAAATCACATTTTAGGGGCCCTTGTTACTGGGGGTAGGTGTGTGGTTGAAAGAAAGAGTGACAGCAAGAAAATTTTAATACTAAGGACTTCAAAATTATTGCAATCATTTGGAAATATATCTGCTTGTTTATTTCCTGTCTTCCCTCCAACACAATGTGCATCCCACTGAGAAGATCACTGGACATTTTCCAGGAGATCCTCTGATACTCGTAGATGGTCATGAATAACCCACTTGGCATCAGGAGTCCAGCGAGTAACTTCAGGTTCTTTGAAGGGAGTGTAGACAGGGACCCCAGTGAACTGACACCTGGAAGGCAATGCAGTATGTGATTTACACAGCTCCACTTATTAAGCTGATTTCTGTATCTTTCTTCCTCTGGACTCATGTGGTCAGGGAGGTGCATTCCCAGTTGGAGCTACAGATACATGTTAAGACGCAACACATAGCAGTTCAGTATTATAGAATTAGCCACACTGTGGTTCCAGTGTATTACAGGCTTATCAGGCTTTTGTGAAGTGGCCAATGATGCAACCATCACTCCTAACTCTGTTTCTGGAGGCGGGGAAGAGGGAACCCTCCTGGGGCTGGAGAGCGCTTGCCCTGCACCACCAACTTGATGCATGGGGTTCTTGGTCTTTGGGGAATGGAAGAGGGTCAGAAGGCCACCTGGCAGCCTGCCGCTGTGGGTGATGCTTCTTGGTGTCCTTGGTAACACAGCACCAGTGTGTGCCTCTTAAGAACCCTCCTTGAAAAGATCCGTAGCTGCTTCACGTTTTTCACTCAGGAATAAGCATGGTCCATTTCCTTCTGTACTTGGGACCAACAAAGGAAGCCCCTTGTGGTGCTAAGTGTGGCGATGTTAGCAGCTGCACGGAGGTGAGAGGACCTGTCTGGATCTTTTCTGGAGTAAGGAGTCCTCACTCCTTCAGCGCGTCGCCTTCAGCTCATCCCCGCCTGGGAAACGCCTCTATGGTTCTGCCCTGTAACGGCTTGCTGTGTGAGAGCCGACAGAAAACCCGTATTTTTAGATGTATAACAGCCCAACTGGAGCATGTCACACTTTGTACATCTCCAATTACTTGCAAGACTCTGAGCGTGGTGTCCAGGAATGTGATGTTGGTCCAGCCATATGGGAGGCTGCGTCCCTGGAGTCAGGACCAGGCTCACTCCTGGCAAACTCGAGTTTCATCTGGACCTCGAGGCCAGCAGTCCTGTTCATGCTTAGCTCTGCCACACACCCATTGCTTGGAGCTGCCACCTGGGAGAGAGGATTGGCTTGCAAATTGGTTGTTCAAGCCAGTGACTTACAGATGACCTCGGAGTGCAAAAAGATCTTCATCTAAAGCCAGTGAAGTTTTCCATAAGCTTTCGGGAAAAGAGGCCAGACAGGCAGACTCCATTGATTGATTGATTGATTGAGATTATCTGGGAGAGGGGAGTCTGTTGATTGAAAAATATTGCTAACTGAAAATAATATCCCCCTTTTTCGCCTTTTTGAAAAATCTACTGACAAAAATTATCTGACTGTGGTGGAGATGGCCACAATCTTCGACTCATATTGGAGGACCAGTGTAGATATTAGGAGATATACACGTGCCTGTATTCTCTCACAGATGTCAAAACTCTAAGCTTATTGAGAAAATGAAATGATTCTGTCTGGTCCTGTTATGGCAGAAGTTAGGACAGAATACAGGCCCTGATTGCCTAGCTTTTTCGTCTCCTGGAAATGAGCAGCTTAAAAAAGACTTCCAGTGATTGCTCAAGTTCAATTAGAAAGCAGAGCTCTTCAGAAGGCTGAAGCAATTAGACAGAGCTTTGTGTCTTGCTTTCCCCATACTGACAGCTCTGGCCAGGCCTCTGATGTCATTGTTACTTCAGAAGCAGAGGGGGGAAACGGAGAGGAATGTGAGGCTGTTACCCAGACACCCTCCAGCCAGCGATACTCGTTTGATTTTCTGCTTATAAACCAAGGAGCCAACCCGTCAGTGCATTTCCAGAGGGGGATTACACATTGATTAGTCAACCCTGAAAAAAAACAAAAGGAGAACGTTGTAGTTGCATTAGAATGAGAAAAAGAGATCTAACTGCAAGCTCTTCTGATCCTAGTTCTGAGTCTTCACATCGTAGACATTTATTATACGTATGCAGTGGTAGACACTGCTAGGTTGTCAGGATAAAAAGACTTTGGAGTCCCTGCCCTTTCCAGGTCAGGGAAGGCCTTCAGGAGAGACGAAGTCAGCTGAGGCTTGAAGGGTGGTTAGGGCTTCTCTAAATGAGAAGAAAGGAAGGCATTCTCACAGACAGCGCAGCCTGGACATAGCAAGGCGATCCCTGAGGCTTCTCATGGTCGAGTGCAGATCCACCGCGGGGAGAGGGGTGGAATTGTTGGGAAGGGCCAAGTCAGAAAGGCTGGGGACTTGGGAATTTACCTAGTGCACCAGCCATCCTCGTCTGTTGGGGTTTTCTTTTGTTTGTTTTCTGCCAATACGTGTATGCTGGTGTCACATACCTCCTAGATTTGTCTAAATATGATGTGGGTGTTAAAGTAAGGCATTACTATTCCTTGTGATGTTCGCAACCATTAGGAATACACTCCTAGAAGTAAATCACTTCACATCTTGGGCTATACGAGATCATCCTTGGGTTGAGTATGATTTCCAAAGTATTTATGTGTAACTGGTTGCCTGATTCCTCCTACTGATGAGTATCTAAATCCAAGAGGGTGACAGTGCTTCTTTTATGTGGACATTCTTGTGACTGCCCTTCTGCAAATCTAATTCAAAAAGTTTGTCAAGTGAGCCTCCATCAGTGGGAAGTATGTGCTACCTACCTGGAGTCGTAGCTTTTGCCAGGACCACACTGGAGGACCACTGTTGGGAGGGATGAAGCCCAGTTGGGCTGTTTAAAAGCCATTCTGGAAGCAGTGGAGAGCATGGTTTGGGGAGGTGGCAGTGGTTGGGGGAAGTTTTGGAAGCTCCTGTGGTTATACTGACTCAAGCCCTGAGAGTATCCACAGGGAGTAGAAGTCAAGAAGTAGGCTGGAGTTCAGGCTGCAGCTTGATCACAGCTGCAATTTGAGTCACAAGCTCTAGTGAGGAGTGGCCCCGGTTTCTGGCTTGGGCGGCGAAGTTGCTTGGGTGAAGCTGTGGTCAGTCAGGAAAACAGGATCGATATTCACGGTAAGAGATGGTGAGTGTCACATCATTTGTCTTGAGTTTCACTTTCCTGTGAGGTATCCTGGTATTCTGAACTCCAGGGAATCACCAACAACATGAATTCTGCTTTGGGTGTGATAGAATTTGATCTAGGAGAAATAGACCAAGAAGATTCCCAAGATCAGAGTCCTGGGACAGACGTAGACATGTGAGAGAGGGACAAGATAGAAGGGGCAGCGAGGTAGCTAAGATTGTGGTCAGCAAGACCTGGAGAGGGCTGAAGAGAGTAGTGGCAAAGGCAGAAGTAGGCCAAGTGTCAAGTCCTTTGTCAGAGAGAACAGTTCCTAGAGTAGCAGGAGCTAGAATCAGAGGCAAAACTGATGGAGAAGCAAATAGGGACTTGAGGAAAGGTGACAGGGCTTGTGAGAGATTAGTGGTGATGAAAAGAAGAGAGATAAGGCAGACCAGCACTTGGATGGAGAGGTGGGGCTGAAGGAATTTGCAGGTACAGGAGATGGGAAAATCTGGAGCATACCCTTGAGCTTGTGCCCCCCTCACCAAAGGCCTCATTTCTCTGTGTGGTACCTGGCATTGCCATGCTCATCTGTCCTAAAATGAAAGTGAGTGTGGTTCTGTGTTTGCATCTAGGCTTTATGCTAGGCAACCTGAGTAGATGAAAGGTACTGGGATATTCTCAACCTGCCCATCCTGCTGCGTGGAAGGCTGGATTTATATCATATTTTTTATTTTAAAAATAAGCCCTCTAAGACTATAGAATTCTGCAGTTCAAACACTTGTTTTCTTTTATATTTATAGTAGTGTTAAGATTTGAGATAGCCCAGTCTTCTTCCTTGTCAAGAAGTTCTTGGCTATTTCTCAAATGCAAATCATGTTTTGGAAATTAATCATCTTGGGCATTGGATTGAACTTCTGGAAAGTGTAGGTCCACCCTCTTCTCCTATTGGATAGGCCCTCAGTATTGCAGGTGCTCTTTGGAAGGATCTATATAACTTACATCAGTCACCTTCCCATTTCTATAATGAAACATTTGAGGCGGTTGACTCATAAAGAGAAAAGACTCATGGTTCTGGAAGTTCCAGCCCAAGTTCAAGTGGCTCCATCCTTTGAGCTTCTGGCAAGGACAACACATCGTGGTGGGAGTGTGTGGCAGAGAAAACCACTTATATCATGACCAGAGAGCAAAAAAAGAAACAGGACAGGCCAGGGTTCCACAATCCCCTTTGAGGGCATGCCCCCAATGACCTAAAGACCTCCCATAAGGCTCCATGTCCTAATGGTTAGGGGACTTCTAATAGAACTGCCATGGGGACCAAGCCTTTAACACGTGGACCGCTGCAGGACATTAGGCATCCTAACTTTAGTACCTGCTATGAAAATAAATTTAACTGGAAATCCATGCTTTTTACGTCTTATTCTTTATCAGTATTTTACTTTGGATCAATGACTTTCATTCAGGTAGAGCAAAGCAAATATTTCCAATTTGAAGTTCTTAAGGTGACACTGACAACAGGTAAACCATAGTTACGGTAAGTATCCTATTTACAAATCTGGAAATTTCATTTGAACTAGGTTTGTTTTGGGGGTGAGGATGGTTGAGAAAAATTTTGTTTGTTTTACAGTACTGGTAATTAAACCCAGTGTCCTTACACTGAGCTATAACCTCAGCCCTTTTTTATTTTTTATTTTTGGGACAGGATCTTGCTAAATTGCCCAGGCTGGGCTCAAACTTGTGATCCTCCTCCCTCAACCTCCCAGACCCAACCTCCTAGCCTCCCATGCTGGAAATACAGGCATGCACCATTAGACCTGGCTGAGGAAAATTTTAGTTAAACGTTTAATTTATGAATAACTATAGATTCAAATGCAAGTGTAAGAAATAATACAGTAAGATCACGTGTGTCTCTACCTATTTTTTTCCACATCTTGCAAAACAGTAGAACACTATCACAGTCAGGATATTGACATTGACCCAGTCAGCGGAATAGTAACACGGATCCCTTGTGTTTCCCTATTATAGCCAACCTGGCCTCATCCCTAACCTCTGATTACCACTGCCTCCGCTGACCAATCTGTTTCTGTAATGTTGTCATGTGGCGAATGTTCTATCAGTGGAATCGTGCAACAGCCAACATTTTGGCATCGGCTTTCTTTCACTTAGTGTAATTCTCTGGATAATTATCCAGGTTATTGCATGTATCAGTAGTTTCCTCTTTTATACTGTTGAGTATTATTTGAGTAATATTTCATGGTATGGATGTGGACATACCACAGTGAAGACCAGATTGAGGAGTTTTTGTATTGGTCTATGGATGTCCAATTGCTCTATCAATATTAGTTGAAAGGCACAAAAATCAGTTGAGCACATTTCTGGTTTCTTTATCTACACTATTGTGTCTAGCCCATCATCTATGTTATGTGTCTCGCCCTTCATCGATGCCCCACTGTCTTGATTACCATAACTATAGAATAGGCCTTAACATAGGATGGATTGATTCCTCTCTATTCTTTCTCAAGGTTGTTTTAGCTATTCTATGGTCTATGCCTTTACATATTAATTTTAGTATAAGCTTGTCTTTATCTGCTAAAAATCCTTACAAGGTTTTGGTAGGAATTGCATTAAACATATAGACCAATTTGGGAAGAACTGATATCTTTACTATGTTGACTCTTCTAATCCATAAACATAGTATGTATATGTATGTATCTGTTGGAATCATCGTAGAGTTTTTTTTTTGTTGTTTTTTTTTTTTTTTTGGGTACCGGGGGGTCGACCTCAGGACCTCGCGCACCAACAGGCACCCATGCCGCTGAGCGATATCACCGGCCCCTTTTTCGTATGTGGGATCCGGGAGTCGAACTCGGGCCCTCGCACTTGCAAGGCAGGCGCTTATGCCACTGAGCCATCTCACTGGCCCCATCTTAGAGTTTTTAAATCAACATTTTGTAATATCAGTGTAAAATATTTTGTAATATCCTGTGTATGTTTAGCTGAGTTTATATCTCCATATTTTCTTGAGAAATTGTGTTGTTTTTAAATTTTGGTTTCCACATGTTCATTATTAGTATAATAGATGACATAGAAAAATGAATGCAATTTCTCCTAGAAAACATATAATAAACAATTTCTAGATTAGTGCACACAGATTAGAATATATAATAAAGCTGTGTAATGAAAAGTTACTAAAAAGAATAGTACAATATGCTATAATACTAGTATTAAATGCTAGTAGTATTAAATGATAGCAAACGATAAATAGTTACTTATCAAATATCTTGGAAATGTCTAAGTCTAGTACAAGTCTAGTTCTGATTTCTAATTTTAGTTCATGATATATGATTTTTACATCATATCGTTTTGTGGGAAGAAGTAAGTGTGGCAGGAGTTTTCTGAGTCAGGTGGGTAGCAAAAAATATTTAGCAAAGTGTTTTGGCGTTTTGCACAGGTAGAATTAACTGCGATTCAGATAATCGGAGACCCAGAGGTATACAAAAGAATGACTAAGAAGAATGGTCCTATTAGCCTGCAGTAGACGTTAGTCTGGAAAAATTGGGTTGCTACAGAGAAGCAGTGCACGACAGCCTAAGAGGCATACAAAAGTCAGATGTGTTTATTTTGTGGCAGTGAATCTTTTTTTAGGAAATCTGTATTATGATGGTAACAGTGATTCATTTTCTTCCTTTTCCAAGATAGTCAAGTTTGACATTCATTTTCATCTATTTTTACCCTGCTTTGCTGCAGAAAGCGTTTGAAATAACTCACATAAATACATTCATGAGAGAGAAATTTTAAAATGAGAGAAAGCCAAGTTGATCAAAGGGAAAATAAGATGAGGGCCAGTACTGAGATTAGGATGCAGATATCATGCTGGAAAGTTTTGTTTGTTTGTCATATTGAAGTGGGTGAAAAATTTGGTTTGGAGAAATTGTTTTTAACCCTTGCACAAAATAGACATAAAGCCAGTGTCTAATTATCATGCGTGTTCAGTATCTGTCACCTTTTTATTAATAATAACATAGTAATGGTGCATATTTATGGGGTATAGTGTGATGTTTCAGTCCACCTATATGGATTGTGGAATGATCAAATCACGATACTTCTGAGCCATCATCTCAAACACTTATTCTTTGTGGTCAGAACATTCAGAGTCCTCTGTCCCAAGCTACTTTGAAATACATGGTTCAGTATTGTCATCTTTTCACCTGGCCACAGGATGGTGGTGCAAGGGTAAGCATTATCCTGCAGGGTTAGTGAGTGACAGGAATCCTGACCCTGCTTTGTGAGGCCTCCCCTGCTGCCTGCTGCAGCCGTGGTCTGGGAGCAATGACACTTGGAGGCCCCACAACACGGCACGCAGCAGCGCGCACTTCAGCTCAGGCTGTAATGAGGTTTGGGGATGAAGTTAGCACAGACAATTCAGACTCAGTGTTATTCTTGGTAACAACAGGCACGTCTACCACTGTAAGTACTTTTGTAAGTGGAGGATTTTTGTCATATTTAATTTTAATGTTTAAAAATGTAAAGGGCCCTTTAAGAAGTGCTTGCACATAATGGTACGAGTTCGTTAAGGCTTGTTTGTTTTTTTAGGTGAAATGAATGACCTGAAAGCCATAGGAAGATAGATTTTGCAGGTCTTACTTTATCCTTGCCAGTTCAGAGATCTTCGGTTTGGTTTTAAGGCAAAATCTTTGTGTTGTTTTGGAGAACTTCCAGCATAATTGTTTCTTCTGATGATGAATTGTTAAGAAATCCATAGGCATCTACACAATTCTAAACCTGTAAAGAGGCATGTGCCATTACAGCATGCTGCTTAATAGATGTGCTATATACATATATCTGATGTTTATGTTTAGGGTGTTCAGAATCTCAGCTTTATCAATGATGGTGCGTTCTCTCTTTTAATCTAAAAACTAGAGTTAGAGATCCGTTTGCCCATCCAGTTCTGTATTGTTGTAGCCTGTTCAGGAGACTGCTGTTGTATGTTTAATTTCTCTATAAAACCAGCTGAAAGACAATGTGGACAATTGATTGCATTCGAAGTGGCTACCGGCCAGATCTGTTGCAACAGCTGATGGGCTCCTCTTAGCTTCAGGAGCTATTTTTGGTAGAATAGCTGGTGTCAAGGCTCTGGAGTTCAGGCCATAAAAGGCTGGTCATATTTGGAGTTGCTACATTGCCTCTGACCCGTCCCAGGCTGAAGCGTCCTCGGGTTTCAGTGGATTTACCAGGAATGGACGGCCCCGCCAGCACCAGACTGAGGAAGCCCAGCGTTGAGGACTCCAGAGGACTCACAGCCTCAAAGAGAAGACTCTTTTTATTACTATCTTTGCGTTCTTTTTTCAGAGAAACTTTTGGGATGTAGCCTTTACCTGTTTCCCAGATCTGGCCTTTTGGAAAGCACCTTTCTATATTTATCCTATTCTGAATTATCGCTTTCGATAAAAGCTCCTGCTTGCATCGTGATGTTGGATTTTGTACAGTGCTACTTGGGCTAACTTTGGATATTTTACTTTTTGTTTAAAATTTGAAGGTAGTATTCATTGAGAAGAGACTCTACTAGAATACGCAAAGACATCCAAAGCCGGATTAGAGGATATAGTCTGTTTTATTTTTTAATTAGAAAAAAAAGGAATTGTCATGTGATTTCCCCTCCCCCTTTCACTTAGAGGAACAAGGATTATACAGAAATTTGAAGTAAGTGAAAACTCTTCCTATAAACCTAAACGCAGTTTTTTTTTTTTTAGGTGCCATCTTTTTTTTAGATCCCTGAGCATGCTTCCTAGGAATCTGTTGACCTCAAGCACTGGAATGTTCCTGCCAGTCCTGTATTTGCTAGTTACTGCTGTTTCTCTTGTAGACACCCTTGGGTGTATTTTGGAGGTTAGGAAAGATTGCATTTCTTTTTTCCTTAAAAGCAAAAATACACAGAGGTCTATTGCTAACAATTTGATTAAAATAACTTAGTAAGTATATTCTGTCTGAATTTTATCACTTGAATTCTTGGAATTGAAGTATATTCATAATACAATGCATTTGAATCATTTTACAAGTATGGGGGTGGAGTTCAGAGGGTAACCTTGTTTAATTCCTTTCATTATTATTATTGATTATTGATTGTTTGTGTTGTGGGTATCGAACCCAGAGCCTAAGGTTTGCTAAACTTGTGCTCTACCACTGAGCTACACCCCCAGCCCTCCTTCCTTCATGTGGAAATAAAAATCACTTGTGATTTTTTTTTTTTTTTTTTTTTTGTGGGTACCGGGGGTCGAACTCAGAACCTCATGCTTGCCAGACAGGCACTTATGCCCCTGAGCTATCTCACCGGCCCGACTTGTCATCTTTTTTGTATCTTTATTTTGATGGATTTTTGCCTTGCTACTCTGATTCTTTAGGCTTGATTTATAGAACTTATTTGTCCCAGAATTTTAAAGAAAAATCAAGGGGCCGGTGAGATAGCTCAGCGGCATAACCACCTGCCTGGCAAGTGCGAGGTCCTGAGTTTGACCCCCGGTACCCACACACAAAAAAAAAAACTCAAGGTTCTAGATTTTGAATTGCAATTCATCTTAAAATTCTCCAAGAAAAAGTTTCAGTGCCAGCCTTTTTAATCCCTGGGGATAGCGATGATCTCTTCGTAACTTAGCTTGGCGATCTGGTGCTGAAAAATAGCACTGAGCTCTAGGACATTCAAAGTTTATTTGACATAATTCTCTTTATTCATGCCATATCAGAAGAACAAGTATGGGCAGTAATTATTTTTATCAGGTAGAAAAACAGGATATTTATAGAGAAGAACATCATCAGTGAATACCCTAGTTCTGCAGCAGAAGTTGTACCGAAACCCTAGGGGGTATTAGGAAATGCTGGGAGTGGGGTATCTGCTGCTGGACTTCCCCAGTATCTGCTGCTGGACTTTGGAAGGATACAGTTAAGAACTGCAAATGCCCAGTTTGCATACTATATGCAAATATATACAGGATTACTCTGGCCGAAATGCTGATGTTACCCACGTTGGAGAAAATTGCAGGGTATAAATTATACCCTTGACCTCCATAGAGAAATTCCAGAATGCTAGGTACATGGGGGCTGCTCATCACCAAACCAGGTGGGCTCTGGAGGAGCCACGAAGTCAAATGTCCTGCAGGGAATAGATCACCCATGTCACTCCTCTGAAGGTGCATGGAGGAGACACAGGTGAGCAGAGAGAGGGGCAAGATAGTGTTTGTTAGCTAGCCCTCAGGGGAAAACTTTTTTGAGATTATTAAGCTGGTACCAAAGTAAATTTTGGTTAAAGTACCCAGCTCCCAGGGGCATCCATCTTTCATCCTACACTTCTTTATCTTTGCTTGTAATTTTCAAGACTGTTTCTTGGTAGCCAGACGTCTGGAAGACCTTGAAACTCAATTCCAAATGAACGTCTTTAGCCACTTCTAGGGTCATTTAATAGTCTGCCAGTGAGAACTCATTTGCAAGGGACAAGGCCTGTGGCTTTCACAAGGATGCCCAGTGAGCTACACCCTGCAGGGGTCATAGGTCGCGTGCAGGCTTAGAGAAGAGCTGTTACTAGGAAGTCATGGAGGCCTCCCGGAACCTTTAGGACCTTCACTGCAATTTTATATTTTATATTTTATAGCATGATCTCTTGGGTGTCTCTCTGTGACCAGGAATATCTGGAGCTTTCTGGCAGTTCTGGGCTTGCTTATTTGTGACTGAATCAGGAGCCTTGCCACCCTTGACCTCTCTCTGCCGGCTCCCAGAGCTGCTGTGCCTGCCTCTGAAATGGTGGCCCAGCCTTACCAGCTCCTGGCAAGCTTTGTCATTTGCCCTTAACAGGTCGCATTGTGCCCATATTCTCCTCTGTCCAGTCCATCCTCAGAATGATCTTCCTAAACAAAGGTGTGATCATGTCACTCCTCAAACGCCTGTCCCTCCTGAGTCCGCACTGCTCCCATACTAACACCCAGACTCCTTAGCTTCATCTTCAGGGTCTTTCACGCCGCTGGGTTTTGGTGGCAGCCCTCCCTGAAATCATCTGCCCTCCCTTGCCTGCCAGGGAAGTGTAGCACGTGAGGTTCCCCCAGAAGCTTCATCTGCCTCTGGCCCCTGAGCCTTGATCGCAGCCTGAACTGTGGGACCCTTGGCATGGCATGCAGATTGTCCCTTCCTCTGTAGGGGGTGCCCAGTGAGGCACCCGGATCTCTTGCCGTCTTACCCAATGGGAACTCCACAAATGTGAGTTGATTGAATTGAATCAAATTGTAATGTATGGGTTCTTTAGACTGAACTTTAGCTGTGTTCCATCGAATACTTCCCCATGTTGTATAGGGCTCACTGGAGAGGCAAGTGGCTGTGTTCTGTGTTATATATTCTTTTTTCTCATATCCAATAATGCAAGCAGAAAGAGTCATTTTACCGAAACAAGCCTGTCGGGCTTTCTGCACGCAGATTTTTGCCAGCACAGGAAATTGAGGTGTGTTCAATGAAGTCAGCCACTTCATCACTGGAGCTTTCCTTGAACTGAAGAGACTCACCTGTGTACTTGACCTGGGAAAAGTCTTGAGGGCTCGGTTTCGTCTCAGGTAACACCTCTCCGGAGTGGCTTGCACTGCTGACCTCGGGACAGCAGTACCTTGATGTGGTTCAGAAAGTCCTTTGTCCCTTAGGGAGCCTCTCTGTGGTGGGAGGGTTTGAAAGAGGCACATACTTTGTCACATTGCTTGCTTATTCTCTTCTGAAAGGTGATCTGTTAACCCCCAACAAGTTCATAACCTGTGTCTAACAAACAGGTTTTTGTATAAAGACAGTAAGAGACACGCTTTGGATATTTGCTTTGAGGTCATTTATTTACCCGTGTCAGCCCTGGATTTGTTCATTTCGGCACATATTTCTTGCACTTCACCTGGACAGAGCTCTGGGTTGAATACTGTGGAATAAAGCGAGCTCCCTTGTCCTGGGTGACTTCAGGTCTGGAGGGGCTCACACAGGGATACCTGAAGCCCTCGTGTCTCTCAGGCTGGAAGTGGCACACGGTAATTACACGTCCACCATCACGCCCATGTGCAAGACTCCATGCCATGCTCTTAAATTTGCCCAGGCTGGACTCAAACTGTGATCTTATCCTCCTGCCTCAGCCACTCAAGTAGCTGGAATTACAGGCATCACCTTGATGCTTGGCTTCCCAGGCTTTTACCTCTACATTAGGTCATGTAATTTCCATAAAACTCCTGAGAAATGTTAGTATCGTTATGCCTGAGTACTGAGTGCACAATACTTAGTACTGAGGGAAAAAACGGAAGCTTAGAGAAGCTTACACAAGGGCATGTATCATGGCATCAGGAAGAGTTGGATTTGAACCCAGATCTCTCTGACTTTATTGTCCATTTTCATAACCATTGCAGCTCAAGTTGCAATAGTAATTGCTGGCTGTCTTAGTCCATTTTCTGAGACCAGATCATTTATAACGAACCGATTTCTTACAGTTCTGTAGGCTCGGAAGCCCGGCATTGAGGGGCTCTACCAAGTGAGAACCTCCTTACTGTTGAGAGCTCTGTGAGTTCCCAAGATGACACAGGTGAGGAGACAGAACAAGTGTGCTGGAGGCAGCGTGCTTTCCCCACAAAGCCACTCCCCTGAGAGCCCTTCATCCATCATCCATGAATAGATTAGCCCATTGATGAGGGAGGAGCCCTCATGACCCAATCTTTCCCCAAGACCCCCTCCAAGAGCCATCAACAATATATGACAGGGGGTTAAGTTTCCAGCACGTGAAATTTAGGGAACACATTCAAACTGTATCACCTGCCATCTTGATACTGTGCAGCTTCAACTCAGTAGGTCTGGTGCAGGACTGAGATTCCGTAAACAAATCCAGGTGCTGGGGCGGGGGCATAGCTCAGTGGTAGAGTGCTTGCCTGGCCTGTGGTTTCCATCTCCAGCACTGCAAACAACTACGACAGCAGCAGCACACGATTCAGATGCTGCTGACTCCTGGTCCGATAACCAGATCTGAGTAGCACTGCTTTCAGCTACTTTGGGGAGAACCATGAACATGGAAGCAACCCAGCTCAGCTGGGGTGGTGGAGAAGACTGCCCGGGGTGGAGATGGGCTCCCCAGGCCAGTCTGTTCCTCTGTGCATTGCGTGCACCTGGCCCTCTCCACTCTTCGCCTACACGTTCACCCCCAGTTTCTCTGATCTCGGCTTCTGCCTTTCTCCTGGCTCCTTCTCCTCGTGTTGAAAACATACTCAAGTTTCCTCCATCCTAAATAAAGCTCCCTTGCCCTCCGGCCCTTCCCTCCCTCCCAGACCTTCCTGCTGTCCCAGTTGCTCTTGCAGCCTCTCAGTAAGGACCCGCTCTGGGGCTGGGCGGGTGGATGGCGCCCTGGCCTCCACATTCTATGTCCAGGATGCTGTGTCCCTGAGTTCTTCTGTGGGCTTTGTTTTAATTTATTATTTTCAATTTGTTTTGTGTTTTCATTTTATTTTATTTTAAACACATATCGAGTGTACATATTAATGTGATTTAGTATAATATTTCCAGGCATGCATACATTGTCACGGGTCAAATCCAGCCACCCTTTTTTCACCCTTTCGATCTCTAGTAATCACTAGCCTACTTTCAGGACCTCATTTTTAAAATTATTTTCTGTCTCTACTTGCTCAATTGTCCCTTATTCACTTTAGAGGAAGATTCTTGTGCTGCCCTTTATAAGGTGAATTACCTGACCTGCCCATTTCAGGTGAAATTTGGGTTTTATAGCTTCTTTGTAATTAAAAGTTAACTTCTAAATAGCTGCATAAGAATTTGTAGCCTATATATCCAGTGTTGACAGAATTATGCATTTAAAAAAAGAACAATTAGGGGTGGGAATGCTGGCACATTGCTGTAATCCCAGGACTCTGGGAGGCTGAGGTGGGGGATCACGAGTACAACCCCAGCCTGGGCAATTTAGTGACTTAGCAAGATCCTGTCTGAAAATTAAAAGTAAAATAAAAATTTAAAAAGACTTGGGGATGCAGCTCAGTGTGAAGGCCCTGGGTTTAATTCCCAGTACTGGGGGGAGGGGGCAAAGAACAATTAGGTTCTAAAAGACCCGGAGGGCTTTCATAAGTAATGCAGTTATAATTTGTGACCTGTGCGTAGTTAATCAAAAGCCTCTTGTTTCCTTCTGGATTTTCAATTATGTTCTGAGTATGTAAGCTGGCAAGTAACTTAGATTCAGCTATGTATAGTCATTGAACAGAAAAAACCATGTGGATGTCCTCAGATTTTTAAGATTTCAGATACTTTAACTATTTTAAGATTTTTTTAAGTAAATACTATTTTTTATACATTGTGAAACACTGTACCTAATTTTACCCCATTTACCCAAAAATTTAAGGTACACACATATTGCAATTACATGCGCATTATATGCTCAACAAAAACAAACCATCTCAGCCAAAACCCAATTAGGAAAGCAGTTGACTTTCAGTAGCTTAAAAGATGTTGAGGGCTGGTGATATAGCTCAGCGGCATAAGCACCTGCCTGGCAAGTGCGAGGTCCTGAGTTCAACTCCTGGTACCCGCCTTAAAAAAAAAAAATATTGAATTAAGAGGTAGTTTATGGAAGCTAAAATAACCATTGGAATTTTTAGTATTGTTTTTGTATATACATTTTCTTAGAAATTTTTCTGTTTCATTTAAGCTGATATTTTAGTTTTACCAGGCGTTGAGATGGTCACAAATTTCAGTTTCATCTATTCATTTTACAACTATGGTAGTCCATTCCCTCAGCAGTTGCTATGATGAAACCCACAGACAAATGGCATTTTAATGTCTACTATTTATTTGCAAATCATGCTTTAATATCTAATTCAGTTGATGCATATAGATTTGAGTCAGATGACGAAAGCTGATTTGGATATGGAGGTAAGAAGTAGATCATTCCCCAAATTATGCTTATAGTCTTAATTTCCATCGCATCAGCCACACGCAGCACAGTCATTTGGCTCTGCGATTTCATACATTTTTGATTGAAAGTGTTAAATATTTTAAAACTCTTGGATTAGATGAAAATTGTTAGGGTGTTTTAGACAAGGGTGAGTGAGTTTCATGAATTTCCCCCCCCCCGCCCCAAGGTTCCCCTCTGGGATGAGATTTATTTGGAATCCCATAAATTCTTCCCTCCAAGGGCTCCAGGAGCTTCCAGGCAGCTAAAGGTTTTTAAATATTCCGAAAGGAAGCTGCATTACGCATGTGGATTGGGGACCTAAGAGGAGGAGGGGGAGGGGGAGGGGGAGGAAAGTAATCTGAGATAAGGATAGCCCTTAAGCTTTGTGCTCTCTCTGCCCCGCCACAACCCCCAACACTCCCAAGAAGTGTGTTCCCAGTGAAGGGAGCAGGGGGTATTTGGAAACTGAAGGTGTTTGCCCCAGGAAGGCTGAGGGCCATGGCTAGAGTGGGGCAACAGCACTGGTCTGAGTAATCACCGCTGAGTGGGCTTGGAAGCCCCTAACCTCTCCAAGCCCAGTGGCTCATACATTCAAGTGAGGGTTGGGCCGGAAGTTTGCAAAGGCCCCTTCTACATATTTGGATTCTTTAATGCAAAGATTTCGGAGCTTGAACATGTATTTAGTCTTCCCTGGGAAAGATGGTAACCCTGTGCCTGAGAGGTAGTGGTTCAAGCTGGGAGTGAAGGAACAAATTAGAAATATCTGGGGGGCCAGTGATATCGCTCAGCCGCGTAAGCGCTTGCTGGCCAGCACGAGGCCCTGAGGTTGACTCCCGGTACCCACATTAAAAAAAAAAAAAAAAATGTCTGGAAGAAGAAGATGTTTTATTCTTTTTAAAAAATATCTTCTCACTGTCTTTGCTTATTTCTGTCTAAATGTGTAGCCTATTCCTTCTTTCTCTCTTGGCTTGATCACCATTCTTTGTCTTCATCTTTTATTGTGGAAAATTTCTTCTAGCTCTTCGGATTAAGCTGCCCCTTTCTTTTTGTGTGCATTTAAATATTTAAATTTTCTTTTCTCTAACCTGGTTTACTCTGATCTTTGTGACTTTAGTTTTTCACTCCTCAAGAGAAACCTCGCGGTGGTTTGGGGACTCCCGCAGGCTTGCCCGGGATGGGAGCACTGCCCTGCTCACTGCAGAGCAGCATGTACCACCGCGATTTTGTCCTTTTAAGTGCCGTAGCTCAGTGCCTGGCGATCATTCACCACCAACAATTATTTCCTGAGTGCTTACTGCTTGCCAGGGGCTGGAATACATGTTGGGGAAGAGCCGTGAGAAGAGAACACCTGTGCTTTGGAGCTTGCACCCCAGTGGCGTGGTACACACAGGCCCTAGGGAGCCCCTCGGGTTTTGGTCTTTCAAGTGCACACTTGAAGGGCAGGGATGAAAATGCCTGCCACACCTCACATTTCGTTTTGTGTGAGTATGGTAAAAATACTTGAGATCCACCCTCTTGGCAAATTTCAAGTATATGAAGCAGTGTTATTAATTCTAATCACCATGCTAGAGGCTCAGAACTGATTGATCTCACAACTGCAAGTTCCTTCCTCTGACCAGCGTCTCTCCCTTTCCCCTAACTCCAGTCCCGTTTACCACCTTTCTAATCTCGGTTTCTATGAGAGTTTGACTGTTCTATCAAAACATTACATTTTACATCAGGTGGATATGCAGTTTTTACTTGTCTACCAGCCCTTACTAATGGTTAAAAAGAAAAAGTGCCATGGTCCCTAACTCAAAGTAGATCCTTGTTAGATGGAGAATCTCTATTTGCATATTATGTCTTCTGAAATTCTGTGTTCACCTATAATTTAGATTTATCATGTGGATAAGCTTTTAAAAAATATTTTGATATAGCCAAGAACAACTCAACTACTGTATGTGTTTTAATCCGCTTTCTCTCTGCTGTCGTAAAGCGCTATCCATAAAACATTGATTCATTGCTGAGGACAAGGTTGTCCCTGGTCTCATTTAACCAGAATATGGCAGACATAAATCATTGAGTTGATTTCTTTGTTACTTTCAGACTTTGTCTCAAAACTTTATGAGACCTAGCAAAAATTAAAAATGCTACTTGGGAGGCTGAGGCAGAAGAATTGCAAATTCCAGGTCAGACTAGGCAACTAAGTAGGAGTTTGTCTCAAAATGAAAAATAAAAAGGGCTGAGGACACAGCTCTGTGCTCCCTACGTTCAATCCTCGGTACTAGAAAAGAACTTAAAATAGTTTGCCTGAGATTTTGAGGCAGTTTTAGAAAGAATTTAGTAACATTAGACGAACTATCGAACTATCGTGTATCACTAGTAGATTCAGAGAATCTCTTACAACTGAAACTTTGGTGTCTACTTTTCTTATTAAGATGATTTTTCTGTTCACCTCTATCACCAGTGGAAGCCAATTTCATACAAACTAGCACATTAGCTGTCTTTCTGCCTACGCTGTATACTGTAACCTTTTTTTTTTTTCTTTTTTGTGGTACGGGATTGAACCTAGGTCCTCTTACATGCTAGGCAAGCCCTCACCACTCAGCTACATCCCCAGCCTTGAGTACTATTTTTATATTTTACACAAGTTGAAAGTGCATTCTTGGTTCATAGGACTATAAACATTTCAAAATTTGTCCTTTGCCAGATAATTATTTCATTAAAATTAAATTACAATTTATTCAGTAGCTCCAGATGAAAGTGTTAATCACCTGGTAAATAGATGCTGTTAGGACTGGAGGAGAACAAAGTTCCTTGGTACTTTAATGGAGGAGTTTTCTCAGCTCATTTCTATGCACAGAGCATTGCTGACTAACATGAAAGCTGATCCTGATGTCTACAATGTATTCAAAATGTTAAACAAAGGCAGAGACTGACAGGTAGCTTAGGACAGGGAAGCCAACTTGTTCCTACAGGGAGTTGAGTTTCAGATGACCACAGTCGGGGGTGATTTTGTTCAGCAGATGTTTTTTTGTTGTTGTTGTTTTCTTTTCTTTTCTTTCTTTTTTTTTTTTTTTTTTTTTAATGTGGGTACGGGGAACCGAACTCAGGACCTTGCGCTTGCCAGGCAGGCGCTTATGCCGCTGAGCTATATCACCCGCCCTCAGCAGATGTTTTTAAACTGAGATCCACAAATAGGGTTTGGAAGGTTAGAACAGCTCCTGCAAACTGGATGGAAATTGTCCCTTTTTCTGGAAGTTCATTTAATGAAGGTGGATGCATTGTTTTCATCACTGTTCTTTTTTTTTTTTTTTTTTTTTTTTTTTTGTGGGTACCGGGGGGACGACCTCAGGACCTCGCGCGCCAACAGGCACCCGTGCCGCTGAGCGATATCACCGGCCCCTTTTTCGTATGTGGGATCCGGGAGTCGAACTCGGGCCTTCGCGCTTGCAAGGCAGGCGCTTAAGCCGCTGAGCCGTCTCACCGGCCCTTCATCACTGTTCTTAAAGGGGTTGGGACTGAGAAGGGGCTGAAGTCACAGTCTTCGGGTGATTTATATGAAGCGAGGGCAGGCCTCACCCAGTTGCACCACGCGGCTCTCTCTGGGGGGGCCCCGTCCACCCACTGAACAAGGTCAGGGCAGCCCAAGGGGCCGGGCCCGTGCTGTGCAGGGGACAGGATGATCGGTGTCGCGGGAAGTGTGGGTGCTGTTCTGTAAGCCCGTCCCTGGTCACACGTGGCTGCTAAGCACGTGGTGGTACAGCTAGTGCTGCCAGGCATGGCGGTGCGCACCTGTTTCCCCAGCTACTCGGGAGGCTGAAGCAGGGGGCGCATAGGTTCGAGGCCAGCCTGGGCAACCGAGCAAGAGCCTGTCTCAAAAAAAAAAGGGAAGATGGTGAGTGAAACTGAGGGATTGAACTTTAAACTTGCCTTCATTTTTATTCAGCTACAGTTGCCTTAGTGGTGGACAGTGTAGGGCCAGAGGAAGTGGATTTGAATTTTGTGCATCTGCCTGTACGAGTAAGAACCAGAGTGCATTATGTATCCCTTGTCCATGTCATTTGTGATTCTGGGAAAAATCTAAAATATTGTGTTTGGGGGTTTATTTGTTTGTTGTCTTATTTTGTTTTGTTTTTGCAGTCCTGAGGCAAAGGGTCTCACTAAGTTGCTAAATTTCCCAGTTCAAACTTGAGATCTTCCTGCCTCATCCTCCCAGAATGCTGGGATTACAGGCATGTGCCATCATACCTGGCTAAAATATTTTTTTCAAAAGAAATACAAGCTTATTACATCAGAGAGAAATATTGTGGGACTCCTTATTCCTCCCACCAAACCACACATACATATCTCCAATTAAAGTGTATACACACATGCACACACGCACAAGGTACAGTGTTGTAGGTTCTTTGTGGCCCCGGACGCATTAAATGTTCATTTGCACATTCTGAATAATGCATTCAAAGACCCGTGCTTCACAGTCTCGCCATCGCTAGTGACGTTTGTGTTGAACTCTTCCCACCGCCCTCACAAGGCCTCATTGCTTAATGGGCAGTGTGGACAGGAAGCGCTTTGAACTTGGAGACAGAGGGTGTGGGGGGAGGTTGTAGTCTCTAATTTGTCCACAGCGTGTGCTCTGGCGGCTTTGTTGTTCTTTCCTAATTTTGTGTTTGAGTTTAAGGTCACCGGGTTCTGTGAAAAATTAGTGGAAATGGTCTTCTGTTTGTTTTTACTTTTAGCTTCTTAAAATGTAGAAATGTGAACTAAAGACATCCTTGGGGAGCCAGGGCCACGGTGTGCGCGATCAGGACACTTTTCATGGTGATGGCTCTTGTGGAAGATTTTGTATTTACCAAGTGTGGATCAACAACTGGTGGTCAACTTGTGACACCCAGCTGAACTTAATCAGGGTGGTGCTGGGTGTGGAGGGCCCACCTGAGGTTTGCTGCCAATAGCATAAAAAGGAGAACTGGAGGGGGAGAGGTGATGTTGTTGGTTCTCCTGGAGAAGCTTGTCACGCTGGCTTTCCTGATATGGACTCAGCGTTCCCATCATCGGAGGAGCTCAGGTCCTCGCTGTCCCTGAGGATGGCTGCGGTTCTCTTTGGGGGAGCTCTCTCTGGTCCTTACCTTAAGCGTCACTTCCTGGCTCCAGCGCAGATCCCTCAGCCTGCCGGCACAGATCCTTCATCCCGCTGGCACAGACTTTCTAGCTTCCACCACTGACCTTTGGGCCTTCCCAACACAGATCCAATGAAAAAGACTTGCATGAGACATTGTCATGGGCTGTGGGCCTCCAGCTGGACTCGTGGGGCCATTGCCATGGGCTCTAGGTCTTCAGCTGGACTCATGCAGGACATTGCTGTGGAATCCAGGCCCTCAGCTGAATTCTTTGGGTCTCTAGTGGGTGGACAGATCTCCTGCACTCTTTTGTGTATGACTCTTTCAGTGACTATTATAAAATAATCCTATAAATTATGTGTCCTGTATTAAATTGTTTCCCTTGCAAACCCTTACCACACCACCAAGCGAGCCATGCGAAATGCTCTTGGTTTATTCATTCATTCCACCTATTTTGGAGTCCGTACTGTGGTTGCTAATGGTATTACGCATTGGCCTGGGGTGCAGCTCAGTGGTAGAGCACTTCCCTAGCATGTGCAAGGCCCTGGGTTCCATCCGCAGCACCAAAAACAATTTTATGTATTTCCCCCAAACCTCTGCAGCTCACGAACCTTTGATAGTTCAGAAAGTGTGGAATCAGGCAGCATGATGGGAAGAACAGGCCCTGCCCTTCTGAATTCCTGGAGTTCTCATATCTGAACTTCTTTGCTGCTTTCCAACCTCTGATGTGTGAGTGTGTGTGTTGTGCTGTGTATTTAGTTTCCCAGTAACATTTATTATTAACATTAACCCATGAAAGAATAAGCTGAGAGCTCTTGGACACTGTGGGGATGTGAGGCTGGAGGGTGATTAAGATCCCTGAATGGTGTAGCCTAACATCCAAGGTAAGAGCCTCACCTCTGCCCATGGGCCCATGCTCAGGGATTGTTATGATGGCCTTCGGAATTCTGGTGAGCATGGCGTGTAGCCACCTTTCATTGCTGAGACAAAACACCCGAAATACACAACTTCCGGAAAAAAGGTTTATTTTGGCTCTTGGTTTCAGAGGTTTCAGTCCATAGTCAACTGCCTCCAAAGCAGAAACATCATGGCAGAGGAGAGCTGCTGACCTCATGGTGGCCAGGAAGTAGAGAGATAGGGAAAGAGTCAAAGATACACCTTTCCAGGTTATGCCCCCAGAGAATGACTTCGTTCAACTAGTCTGAACCATGTAAGGGCACATCCGTGTAGAACTCATTGATGGGAAACCTATCAATGGATGACCCATTGATGAAATTAGCACTCCCAGTGATCTAATCATCTTTCAAAATCCCTACTCTGAACACAGGAATCTTTGGGGGGACATATTTGATCTAAACCGTAATAAATGGAATCTCATTTTTAGACCTCCTTGTTTCTGACAAAAAGCTGTTATTTCTTGGTGCAATGAATTAGTAACCTTTTCTTCTCTGTTGTCTTTGTATACGTTTTTATACCAGTAACTGCTCTCTTTGCACCACCTGAGTGGCAGACACCACTTCCTGGATGCATTGTCTTCCCCACTCTGTCTTTCTATCCATATTCTTTTCAGTCCAGAATACCCCAACCCACTCAGTTTCCCATCCTCAGCGAGTTCAGTGCCTTTGTTCAGAAATTCCACTGTGGGTAAGCCCTCCCCGGCTAGTTCCCACAGCGCTCTGCTAGTTTTGAGCACAGGTTTACAGAAGTACCCGTGTCCTTATGTTTAGAATAACACCAGAGGTAAGATAATTCCCCACTGTATTTCTTTTCAACTAAAATCAAAATAGATTAGAGGGATTTATTTTTCAGAAGTATAAGATTTACCAGTTTCTTGAAAGAGTTCAGTAATCTTGTTATTAAATACATGGAATAAAAAGGCAAGACTGTTTCCTCACTTGCTGTGTTTAACCCTTGCATCAAGAGTAGATGAATAAATAGATTTAAATGGATTAGTGACTGTGTGTCAAAAACAGTTGGCTCAGCTGTTGAGCTGAATGGACTTTTTAAAATAACTAACCCAGTTGACTATCCGAGTTGCCATCTGTCCTTATTTGGTGTGTCAGAGGGTGGGTGAATATTTAGGGACAATATAAGGACTCTTCCTCTTTCTCTTCCTCCTCTTTCCTGTTTCCATCTTCTTCCCCTTTCTCTTCCTTTTCCCTTCCTCTCTTTCTTTCCCCCTCTTTTTTCCTTTCTCTTTTTCTCTTTCTTTTTTCTTTTCCTCTCCTCTACTTTCCATCTTTTCTTTTCTTCTTCTGTCTTCTCACATTCTCTTTTCTTTTGCTGCCGCTTCTCTTTCATCTTCAGCTAATAAATCAAGACTTAGCAACATAACCATGGAGATCCGTAAGTTCTACTGATTATTATGGGTGTCATGATCATTTTTTAAATGTAGATATGTCTAATCTTCCCTTCACAATTCTGATAGCTTTTATTATGTTGCTAATACTAAAAGTGATCTTTGAGAAATTATTATATTCTGAAACTTAGAATTCAGGAAACCTTATACTTTGTGAAAAGAGGCTGTTATTGGTTAGAGTGAACTAGTAATCCTTTCTTCTCTGTTATATTTGCTTATATATGTGTTATATGTGTATGTGTCCTTATGGCTGAATAATATCCCAAAAAGTCCTCTTACATTTCATTAAAAAATTACTTACTTTTTAAAAAAAAACATAGTTTGCCCCTGGTAATAAGAAAATGAGTACATGACTTTCTAGTTTAATTTTAAGAGAGCAAAAATTAAAATCAAATCTCAGCTTTTGCTTTGGTGGTTGTTAACTCAAATTTAAAATTAGAAATGTGGTAATTATTTGGCAGTTTGGACTTCTAAGGGAAACCATATCATATTGTATGTGTTTGTGTGTGATGGTCTTTAAAAATAGGTATTGCCATGGGAAGATAAATGTCACCATCGATATTTCTGGCTGATCCTCTGAAGGTGGAGGGTGGGCTTTGGGGTTTGAGGCAGTGGATTTATGGCTTTCTAAGGAGTGCTAAATACCGGCTTGGCTGCTCTCAGTTCATCTTTGGTCAGAGCTCTTTAGCTGTAAAAGCTAACTGCCTGAGAGTAAACACTCTTGACCCTGACTGTAAATATTTGTCATACATCTGGTTAGTTTTAGTTTTAACTGAACAAAATCATTTTGGCAGAAAGAGTCATTAAAGTTTGACAGCCCAACAAATTACACACAATCCTGGGCTTCCCCTCCCTCCTTTTTCTCACACAGCCGTCAAGCCTGACTCACCATCCTTTTGGAAACATTTTTTCTCTGGTGTTGAAAATCTCCTAGAAAATGTATTCTTAAGCAAACGAAATATATAATAGAATATAAACATGCATGACCAAAAAAAAATTGTATGTGGTGTCTTCTGTCAGCCTCTAGATAAATTCATGGCAGATTATTCACTTTAAGAGTTTCCAGTTTAAATTCTTGAGCCTCAGGCCACGACCACCATTCATCCTCTGTTCGTAGGTCTTTCCCAAAGGAATCTGACTGTTGTCTTTCTGAGCCACTGAGGCAGCAACAAAGCTGTATAGGTCGAGTTGCCATTTTTAGCATAAGATTCCCCATCCCACACCCTTGTGTTGGTTCAAGGCCCTGGTGACCTTCCCCGCCCTTTGGACTAAAGTACTGAAAGCGCACTTGTGGGCTGGGGGCATGGCCCAGTGGTAGAATGCAGCTTGCCTGAGGGCCTAGGCTCCATCCCTCCCAAAGGTTTAATTGCAGCTGGAAGGGAAGGGAAAGCAGAGGGCTTGGGGGCAAAGCCCAGTGCGAAAAGGTCCCTCAGTGCTGGGTGTCTGCCTTGCCATGTATCCAGGCTGTCAAACAAGAGTAGCCTGAGGGCATTTGGACGTCCCCCGCTGAGAGGGTCCTGCAGGGGCTGGCAGTGTGTCTGTGTGAGAAGCAGAGCTGAGGAAGGCCTGGCTTTGACCCTGCTTTGATTTGCTTTGTGCAGCAAATCCTGCCTGAGGCCCCTGGGTCTGCTCTTCTCTTCTGCGGAGACTTGTTTTGTCAGGGAGCCTCAAACAGCCTGCTGTAGTCGGCCTTTTCCTTTCCATAGCTTTATGACACGAGGTAAGACTTGAGTGTGACACATTATATACTAAATCCTCCTCCCCAAGAGTTATGAGTTGAGGCCTTGGTTCTTTATTTGAACTGTGTGCAGCTGTTGGGTTTTTGGCTCCTTATGGAGTTTTCAGAAAACCCAAGTGTATTAAACGTCCTCCACCCTGAAGAGGCCCGGATTAGCTCCTCTCCCCATGAGAACATTCCTGTCCCATCTCACATAAGCCAGCCCATGTCTCTACATGTGCTGTCCCACTGTCGTGCATCTATGACCATTTTATCTCTGGTTTGGGATGAGCAGGACATTTTTATATGGCCTGCGATAATGATAGCTGGTGTTTTAGGACTTAAAAACCTCTTAACATCTTGGCCAGACTGTGGAATATCCTAACAAGCACCACTTTCTAAATCAAATGTCCCCACTTGACAAATTCAGCCTGCATTGGCCCACTTTGCTTTTTCCCTTGTTCCGTGGAGAGCCACACAGAAACTAATCTGAGAAAAACCTAATCCGTACTGAAAAGACAGAGCCCACCAGCGATAAGTGGACTGTACACTTCGGCCAGTTCACAGAAAGTTCATGATCCTGGTGCCAGTAGTATTCCTCCACAGCATCTCCGAAAATGACTCTCGTACTTCACGGCCATTTTCTAAAGTGGACGGCATTTCCTAATATGAATTTGCTTCTGGTCTATTGACTTAGGTTGAAATAGCCAGACAGCGTGATGGAGAACGCCCGATGCACTCCCAAATGCACAGCTGTTGAGGACCCTGACACATGAGAGAATATTCAGTGACTTGGCCTCTGTGTGCGTCTGGCCCCAGGCAGAAAAGCAGCATTGCTTGGGTGTACTCTGTAGGCTATAATTTTAGGATTAGATAAAAGAATTGCTTTACATAATATTTGGAATTTAAAATTAAAGTCTAAGAGAAATACGTGACTCACTATACACTTGTCAGTGAGGAAAAACTCTTTACCCTCTTAGGTTAAGTGAATGGGAGCTTGCAAAATTAACTGGCCAAAGTCAGATTAACAAGGAAAGGAACACAGATTTTATTAATGTTTTACACACATGGAGGTTTACAGAAAAGCAGTGACATTCAAAGAAGTGGTTAGATTTGAGAGCTTATATGCCCTACTTGATAAAGGAAAGAGAGTTTGGGCTTAAGGGGCAATAGATTGTGAGTGACTTGGAAATACATAGGAGAAACTAATGAAAGATAAATTTTCTTTTGAAGAGGTTTATCTGAGCTGACCTATCTTGAGCCAACACCCATCTCTGATGATGAGTCATTGTCCCCTTCCTGGACACCTTTCCAGTGGGAAGTCAATGCCCTGCTTTTGGGCAGAAAAGCCAAGGGCCAGGAACACTTCCATCATCTGCTGGTTTTCCGTTGCCTTCAGCTTAAAGTAATCTTTATGCAAAAGGGACATAGTTGGGGTATGTGTCAATCACCTTCCCATCTCTGTAACAAACACTGAGATGATCAATTTATGAGGAGAAAGGTTTTTTTTGGTTTCCGGTTTGTGTGGTTCAGTCCCTAGTCAGTTGGCCCATTGCTTTGGACCTGTGATGAGGCCTCGTATCTTGGCAGGGAGTGAAAGAGTAAAAGGAGCCTGGAGTCCCACACCCCTCGTTAACCCAACACCTCCCAGTACACTGCCCTCAGGCACAAATCTTTAACATGGGGCTCTGGAGATGGGTAAGTTCCAGACTGTAGGAGGGTGGTATATTCAAAACCCTTCCCACCTTACATAAAAATGCCACACGGCTTAGTAAATCCTAATGAGAAATCCAGTTTTCAGTGTGAGGCCTTATTTCAAATCTGTCCGGTGTTGAATGTTATATTTGATTTTGGAAAAATTTGTACATGCAATTGGCCAAACCCCAGTGTTATACAGGCTGACACATTTTTTTCTTAAAGATAAAAGTAGAATATTCTCAAATAATAAAGATTTAATGAGCCAACTACCTATATGCTGGAATAACTTGATTTGATAGACATTTCAAGAAAAACTACATTTGGTCTTCTTTAGAATCATATTGTTTAGATGGGATATTATATGATATTATGGCAAATTGTATAGGGAAAGCATCAATTTCACCTTAAATTTACTAAACTGGGATGAATGTGAGGAAGCCTGGGTAGAAGTTTAAAGTATGGTGAGCCTTCAAGTACTCAGAAAATAGGATTTTTCAAATAGGCGAGTATCTTCAAACAACTCTAAACAGGATTTGGAACGTGTTTTTATAATTATATGTATTTAATATTATGTCTGATGTGTGGGACTGCTGACCATTACTACCCAATTACCATTACTGTACACACCAGCTGCTCAATAAATACCTGTGGATGAGAATTAATGAAGGAACACACACACACAAACACACGCGCACGCACACACTTGAATGAGCTGAAAGAGCGGAAGTACAAAGAGCTGAAACCCTGTTTGATGTCCTCCTCTGCTAAAGTCCTTACTGATAATTTGTTTTGTAATACTTTTGAGTCATTCAAAGCTTCTCCAGAAGTAAAGTAATTAAGCGTTTTTATTTTAGACAGTTTCATTTTTATAACTGCAAATGACAAGCGAGGAATAACCAGTTTTAGATTTTAACAAAATGAGTAAATACAGAGGGTTCTGCCAGTAAAATTGACACTTAATCCAGCTCTGTGTTGAATGTGCCTTGGGAATTGGTGGAGCAAGTAGGGTAAATAATACACCGTTGGGTTTTAAGAAATACCTGGGAGAATTAGCAGGTTTAAAAGCAAGATGACAGATGTCTAAAAAATTGTTGAATTGGTGCTAAAACAAGTGCGATCAATCCTTAGATTGCGGGATGACAGCTTGCGTTTTGGACTGAACCCAGGGCCTTGTGCGTGCTAGGCAGGCGTGCTTCTGCAGAGCTGTATCTCCAGTCCTTTTATTTTATTTCAGACAGGGTTTCACTGAATTGCTCAGTTTGCCCTCCAACTTGCGATTCACTTCCCACATTCTCCTGAAAAGCTGGGATTATAGGGGTGAGCTGCTGTGTCTGGCAAGATGATGATTTTTTAAAAGAGCAATTATTGGTCAGTTTCTTAAATACAAGTTTGATGATGTCTGACTGTCAGATTTCTTTGTGGCCCCTAAAGCCAGTGTGGTGTTTCCAGTTGCAACACTTTTAGGTGTTGTGTTACCTGTATGGGCAAAATACTTAACCGCTGCTGCTCTTTCCTCATCTGTGAAATGGGAACGATAGTCGTATATAGCACATGGGTTTGCTATAACGATCAAATGGGTTGGTGCATACAGCACACCAAAAGCACCCCTTGCCTGCGTGGCCACATTTATTGGAAGAAGAAGGTGGGGGGGAAGAGGAAGGAGGAGAAGGAGAAAGAGAGGAAGAGGAAGAAAGAAGAAAGAGAAGAAGGAGAAGGGGGAGGATCCTTTCTAGGGCAAAGGAGTTGTAGATTTCCTTCTTATCCATAAACTACAGGGACTTTTCTAACTAAGATTTTATTGCAATTTTTTTGTAACTTTGGTGTTAAAAGTAGATGATTTAACTTTATGACTTACGTGTAATCTCAGGAAATAATTTAACAGTCTTTAATTTTTTTTTTTTTTTTTTTTAAACGTGGGTACCGGGAGTCGACCTCAGGACCTCGCGCTTGCCAGGCAGGCACTCTTGCCGCTGAGCTATCTCACCGGCCCCAGTCTTTAATTATTAAAACATTTTAAAAACATTTTACATAGGTGTTGGTTACAATAAGAGAATGTCCCTGATGCTTGGGCGGTCATCCCAAAGCCAGTTCCTAGAGGTGCGAGCTCGGGGCACGGGGGGACCAGCATTCTGCAGCCAATCCACACCGAACATCGCCTCTGCCACAACCACCTTACACATTCCACAAGGAGAGAGAAAAAGTTTCCTACTGGTGTGGAGTCCTAGGGGATTTTGAAGCTCATATGTAAGATGATTATCTGGCTTTTAGTCCCTTAGGCAGGTCCCTTAAAATTACACAAAAGAAGAAAGAAAATGTTGTTTGGGTTGAAATTCACATTATAGATGAATATTTGCATATTTATTCATCTAGAAGAAAATCTAGGGCCGGTGAGACGGCTCAGCGGCTTAAGCGCCTGCCTTGCAAGCGCGAAGGCCCGAGTTCGACTCCCGGATCCCACATACGAAAAAGGGGCCGGTGATATCGCTCAGCGGCACGGGTGCCTGTTGGCGCGCGAGGTCCTGAGGTCGTCCCCCCGGTACCCACAAAAAAAAAAAAAAAAAAAAAAGAAAATCTAGATTAATTGAAATACACGGAATCATATCACCTTCGTCTTGGAAGATACTCAATGATCATTAGATTTACTTGACGCAGCTCTTGAAAAGTACAGTTTGTTGGACCCCGTCCAACCTATGTTCTTATAACCAGCAGGCAGGAGCTATAACCTCCTCCCTGTGACTCTGATGGGTAGCACAGGGGGCCTGCCTGGTGCTGGCCCTCATCCCTCCTGCTGTAACATCTTGGTTTGATGCCACCACCTTACCTCCACACCTGCCCCTCTGCCCTGGGGCGCTGGGCGGCCCTTCATCCACCCTGTCCAGTGAGGCATTTGTGTCTAGAAGAAGCACACTTCCCAAGGAGCTAAGGATATTTTGAAAAGTGTCTTCCTTTGCAAAACTTTTCATCTTAAGCTCATAGCATATCACCTGGAAAATCATACTTAAAATCCAAGAAAACTCAAGGTGCCCTCTTCTTATTTTTATGGGGCCCAAGCCTCCAGAGCTGCTTGTTTGGCACACAGATTATTTGCTGAGCTGCAGTTACTTGGGCAGAGCACCTACGGGCGACAGTGCCGCCTCCCCAGACCTTGAGACGTGAAAGTGGGGAGCTCATTTATCAGGATGTGGGTGATTCAGCTGTGATTGAGCTTGGCTCCCAGAGTCCACGTCCAATCCCTTCACTGCCATCCTGAGCCCAGGCTGATCAGTCATTCTGTCGCCGATGTCATGACCCGCACAGGAGGAGCTGGAAGAGGGGTAAAAGGAAAGCAGAAACTCCAAGGTATTTTCCCTGGTGTACCTGGCACAGGAGTCACATTGCTTTTGGCGTTGAGGACCTGTCGCTGCCCAGATGACCTCTCACCAGGCTGACACACACACGCCACCGGGCACCCAGCAGACCCTCCTTTTCCCTGTAACGGGAAGAACAGCTGAGAAATGAGCTAGGGAGGTGAGTCCTGCCGACATCTGGACCGCCTCCCTGGGGCAAATAGAATATTTCTAGAGAAAAACTAGCTGACATATTGCTGACAGTTTTCACACCGTTCCATACCCCACTTCCCTCTCTAGGCCATTTGTTATCTCCTGGGGCTTAGAGTCCATGAAATGAGAGATCCTTCCTTTTTACATAATATGCATATGTAACCTTGAACCCCTAAGCTGCCCCAAATGTGGGGATCCCAGGGAATTAGCTGACTCTCGTCATCCTGGATAGATTCACTCTGGTTGAGACCAAAAGTTCTCCAAGGAGTTACTTTGCTTCTAGGATGTACTCCTTTGTCTTATCTGCAAGGTACAGCAGAACTGGGGTCCTGCCTTTACCCAAGTCTAATAGTAACAAAGCCTGTCTTTAGAAAAGCTTTCGACTTCAGACAAACCCATTCAATTTAGACCTCTCCTCCTTGAGCCTTGCATTCTTTTTTTTTTTTTTCTTTCTTGCAATACTGGGGGTTGATCCCTGAGCCTCACACATGCTAGGCAAGCAGAGCCCTCCACTACTGACCCTCACCCTTCTTGATATTTTATTTTGAGACAGGGTCTCCCCATGTTGGCCTAGACTGGCCTCAAACTGACTATGCTCCTACCTCAGCCTTCCAAGTAGCTGGGATTACAGGCGTGTGCCACCATACCCACTGGCATTGCATTCTTTTGTTCCCCATTCCTCTCCAAAATATTCCAGGATGTTATAACATGTCAAGTCCTTTTATCCTGAACAAGGGGTGGCACTGGAACCATAACACAGCCGCTCCCACCAGAGCTAAAATGAGAGTCACATCAGGTAGCATCCTGGCTGCAGCATGGTTGGGACGAGGAACCACTTGACATGTTCTAGCAGTTGGCCCAGCTCAGTTCCACCTGTGTGGCACTGTGGCCACACTAGCACACCGCCCTCATGCCTCAAACAGCTGGGGAGGAGCTTTTAGGCCTGTGACAAAGTGCACCGAGCAGGGTGCCGAAGATAGTGAACAAGCTGCCTTCTCGGGGAAGAAAACTAAAGGGAGAATTCCAGCAGCGGGACTTCAGGTGGGGCAGGCTGCACGGGCGCTCTTAGAGTCTGCTCATGAGTGAGGAAGGAGAGGCAGTGTCCCTCTTAGGCATTTAGCATGACAGAAGTATAGCTTATTATTATCCAAAAAGCCAACCACAGAGAATTGAATGTAGACCAAGTATTTGATACAAAATAATATCATTGAAGTTGTTACCTAGAATAGCTTTACAACAATGTAAGGAAATAACCATAATTTCTAATGTTTGTTGAGATACATAGGGATAAAAATGACTCGATATCTTCAGTTTGCTTTCAAATTTTTGCAGAGAAGGAACACTAAGGACAAGCAGATATGGCCAAACCTTGATAATTGTTTAATCTAGATGGTTGGGTAGATGGAGGTTCATTGTCATCTTATCTCTGCTCTGTACAGATATAATTTTTTTCAAAAAAAAAAAATTAAGTACCAGAATAAAATGTAGAAAAATCTCTTCATGACATGGATTTGGCAGACCTGTCCAACTTAGTTAGAATCCAGAAGTCAAAAAAGGAAAGATTGATAAAAATCAACTATGCTTTTTAAAAACCTACTTTTGCACTTGTAAAACACCTCACCTAAGAGAAAGGGGGGCAAAAAGGAAAATTATCTGAAACTCATAGACAATGGCTCATAAGGTGGTCGAGAACTATGGTGAATGTTTAAATTTTTTAAAAATGCATTACAGTAAGAAACACATTGCCATTCATCACCCTCAAAATACATGTTCCCTCTCACTTTGAACACATTCATTGCGTTGTTCTTGCCACTTTCTGAAGCAGTTCTGGAAGTCCTCTTTCATGTCTTTATGAGGTGTGATCACAAATATGGTGAATGCAGCTACTGACTGCCATCCAATGGAAAGGCGGGCTCCAAAAGACATTACATAGCTGTGTGTCCTCACTTACATTATTCACCAGACTTGGTACCATATGACTTCTAGCTCTGCTCCAAAGTCAAAATGACCCTAAAAGGTCAATGTTTTGAATCAATTGAGGATATCAAGGCAGCCATGATAGTGCAACTAAAGACTCTCACAAAAGAGGACTGATAAGAATGTAACGTGTGATGCTCATGCTTGATGAGGAGCAATTTGGCTGTTTCTGGGAGAATTATTTCAGATATACTTACACTCAGGGTTACATGCTGCAACTTTGTCTGAAATAACAAAATATTAGACACCACGTCATTAACATTCACAATGAGGGGCAATTTAAGCCAAGTATGGAGTGTATAGAGTGAAATATTATATAGCTGTGAAAATGAAGATGCTATCTGTGCTTATTCAGGAAGATCTCCCACATGCACTTTATACGTTACTACTTCCATGTAAAAGAGAAAATAAATGCTTGTATTTGCTAACATAAAGAAACTACAGAAGGACAAGTAAGAAACTAATAACCTTCAACTAGGAAATTTTGGGAGAGGACTAGAATATTTCATAATGAACCTTCTGCTACTCTTTAGTTATATTTTCATCACATGAATCAAGAAATGACAAGCATAAATTGGTGTTTGAAAGACAGTACCTTGGGCCTGTAACATAGTCTCCTTTGCAAATCAAGTCCTGGTTTTATTTATGACATCTATTTGCAGTCTAGTTTTATATGAAATTGAATAAAATTCCAAAAATAACAGTTAGGTCATTGAAAAACATATGCCTTGGGTCCCCATTAAGTGTTCTCTTCAATGTAGGTTTTGTTCCGCATGTGGTCTGAGCAGGCCTGGATGGGTCCCGCGCTTCCACTGAGTCAGGTGTCCTGACTGCTTTGAGGAGGGAGGCCTCTCTGCTCGTTCCTGTATCATTTCGTCACCTCTGTCACGACCCAGCCAGCGGCTCTATCCACTGAATATCCAGTATGCTCTAACCTACAGGTGAAGAAATCAGATGAGCTCTCTGGCCATAAATTTTATCGTGATTCTGGGGCGCGTTTTGCAGCCTGGAGCCAGAGCTCTTTCTCTGTGTTTCAGGCTTTACATCAAGCATCTGTGTGCTGAATGCTTTTTCTGTTATTGTTTTAAAAACTGTGTGTGAGTGCCTATTTTATGTCATACCATGCTCACAGCACTCTTTCTTAGAAATACAAAGATTCCTGTCTTTAGTCTTTTTAGAAAACAAAATGAGTAACTCATCTCCCGACTTTCCCCCGCCCCTTTTTCTTCTTTACTATTCATTGTGTTCATTTACATGTTGGATGCAAGGAGGAGAGAAGAGGACTCCTCCACAAAGTCTTCCTCATCTGGATGAAACACCACGCATATCTACACCCTTGTGCAGCCTGGCACTGCCTTTTATTTGCCTCCAAAACAATACATGTCTGAGGAGGGAAACCGTGCTCACAGCTTCCCGTAGTCTGATGATAAGAAGTCCTTCCTTAAGGGCAGTGAAAAGGTGTTAAATAATTGTACATCTCACTCTGTTCTTTTTAAATTAGGTTTTGTCTTCTTCTCGACCTGGCCATTTGCATTTTTAAACACTGTGTTGCAGACACCTGACATCTGCGCTTTCCAGTTTCACGCAGTTTACGGGTTGCGCTCGGAATACCTGACCCTGTTAGCATTTATACTCGTGCATGGAAACATTGGTGTTTTCTTTCTTCCCCAAATCATCCTGGTGGCGGACACTTCACCTGCCCAGTCCTTCATTCAGAAAGAGGAGCGTAATCCTTCTAGGCCTTGGGGCTCGTGGCCAGGCTGCCCCAAGCAGGGAAGGTGAAGCGTGCAGACAGAGCAGGCGTTGGAAGTTGCGCCGTGAGCAAGCTCACTCAGAGAACCAGCAAGAATGATATCTTGGGTCTTAAGTTATTGCAAAATAATCCAAACTCTGTCAGCTGGACAGCATTTCTATTGTAGGAGTTTAGAATTGCTAATAAATCCATAAATTGGTGAATGCAAAAGATTGCAATATAACCAGGGAGGCAGGTTTGGAAAAAAAGTTAAAAAAAAACTACCAAATCCACCACAGAGATACCAAACACTATCTCTAAATTTGGCTAAGTCGGACTCACAGGGATCCTAACAAGGAGCGAGCTAGCGCGCAGGGAAAGGAGAAGAGCAGAGAACTCAACAGACAAACAGTCAGACAGTGAGCAGATGTATGGATGTACGGCGTTCAGTTAGAAAGGCTTCTGTGCCTTTGTGTGCCCAGGAGAGAGTGTGACAGGGAAGGTAACCAGAGGGGAAAGCACAGGGGACTGTGTGAGAGCAGCAGGTGACAGTGACACCCAACAACTGCGTCTCCAGAAGCCTGCGCCGTGCCGAGCGCCCGGTGGTAGATGTGCATGTCATCAGTCCTCAGCATAGCAGCCGTAGTGGGAATCCCTGCCTGAGCCACATGGCTAGCAAGCCCTGCAGTGAGGGCTGTGCTCACGTTTGTCTAAGAGTCCCGGCTCTTTATCTCTGGGCTGCCCTTTGCACTAAGTGTCCTCTATGATCTGCCATCAGTCAGCTGGCCCTGCATCAGAGCTGAAAGTCCAAGTTTTATCCTGAAGTGGGCCTGTGGCAACAGCCTCATTATATAACTGCAGATCATGCCGCACGCTGAAGCCTTTCCCCAAACTGGGGCCAGAGGTGGCTAGGTGCAAGTGTGAGAGAATGTGTGTAGTTCAGCTCACACATTTCCACTCTGAGTGACGCTTTAGAACGCAATAGGCACTGTTCTCCCTAAGAGTGGTTTAGAAGCATCCTCATCATAGATAAATAATGGTACATTTCTATCTTCGTAATTACTTTCAGCTCCAGTTTGGGGGTTTGGTAAATCTGACGTGTGCACTGGCGTGTGGCACTGTGGAAAGCAAGCTAAATAAATGAAACTCCGGGAGGCAGGCGGCATCTTTTGCTGCCTTTGCTGATGGAACTCATTTATGCTGGTGTTGTTAGCTGTGTTCTCTGGATGAAAAGCTCCAGTAATTGTCATAACATGTTTCTGAGATGCAGAGGACGAAAACCGCAACAAAATGCAAACCTTTCAAGTTAGCACAGGAGCGATGTGTATTAATGACTGAGAGGAGTGGAGCCAGGAAAAATGATTTTAAAGAAAGAGCAGCAGACATGAGGAGTGTCTCTGTGTGTGGTTGCATTAAATCTGGTGTTTAGAAGTATGCTGCTCGCAGTCCGTGTGCTACAATTAAACTGGAACTTCACAATCAAATGTACTGACCATCACACAGGTCAGGGCCTTCTGACTGTGATCTGCAGCAGAGGTCCCCTAGCATGGAGGCCTGGAGAGGGGACTGAAGATACCATAGAGGGATTAGGATGGCCTCTCCCAGTCGCATCTCTTCCTTCCTGCTTCACTGCCATTTGTTGTGTTTTTATCATAATTCCATTACTTAATTTTGTGTAGCAATCTTTTTCTCCAGCATTTTATTATCTGGGAGTGATAAAATATTAACCGCATGCTCTCTAATAATATTTGTTTAACATGCATCACCATGTGACACATTTCATGTTAATGATGCTGAGGTCTGAAAAAGGAAACTGGGTTCTTAGATTCCTGTGCTTGCTTCGGTCAGCACCTTAGCAACGCATGTGTCCCCGGCTGAAAGTGGAGGGTTAACTCCGGGGCTGTACACTGACTCACCTGGAAGCTTCCAGAAATTCCAGTATCCCACCCAGGGATTCTGCAGCCATCAGGCTGGTTGTGGGGGGGATGGGCCGGTTCAGGCTGCTCTGCCTGGGAGAGTTTACCAATTAACTACAGTTGAGAATCAGGGAACAGGGGATTCCTAAAGTCCCTTCCAACCCTACATTTAATTCTACCATAAGACCCCAGATAAATTTGATTGCCCCTTTCTGATTCCTAGTTGGGCTGGTATATAAATAGTGTCCAAAATTCATAATAATTTTTTTTAGGTGCTTGGAATGGAACCCAGGGCCTGATGCATGCTAGGCAAGCACTGTACTGCTAAGCAGTACCCCCCTGGCCCCTCGGAGTACATATTGTTAAGTGATCCTTATAAAAGTTTCATTTGACCCATATAGTGTATTTTATAAGTGTGTTCACGTGCATGATTACCCCATTCCTACCTCCTCTTCTGCCATTAGAATGGCAGACTCTCAGAATGGCCAACCAAATGCCAGAGGGCTCTCATTAGCAATCATCTTGCTTACTCTACCATTGGTGAACTTTTTCCACACTTATCATACAGTACATTCACTGCTAAGCCACCCAAATCACATCTGTCTGACTTGTGGGAATTTTTTCTTTTGCTTCTGCCTGGAAGACTACAAAAGTTTTGGGGATGAAAATAAGACTGCTCAAAAAAAAAAAGAATAAAAATAAAAAATGGATTACAGCCCCCCCCAAATTTTCTCACATAGGGACGTAGCTCATTGGTAGTGTTTGCTTAGCATGTACAAGATCCAGGGTGCATCCCAGCATGGAGAGAACGAGGAGAAAGGAGGGAGGGAGGGAATGGTCATAATTTAGAACTTGAAAGAAAGAAAGAAAGAAAGAAAGAAAGAAAGAAAGAAAGAAAAGAAAGAAAGAGAGAAAAACATTGTCATGATTTATACCTTGTTCTAAATTTTCCAGGCAGGAGAAGAAAACAGCTGTTTTCTGGGCATTTACCTGAAGTTCAAGGTTAAGCCCAGGAGCTGAGCCTTGGGCCGGAACCTCTCTCAGTCTGGGCCTCCCGTACTTGCTCAGACTAGTTTCTGCGGAGATGAAGTATTCCTGCTACAGAAAACTTTTTTTTTTTCTTGGCCAAATCAGCATGATCAAATATTTCTAAAGCTCAGGAAAATGACATATTGGCTTGCAAGGATTACCCACACCCTCACATCAATTGAAAAAAACCGAGCCGCTGCTGACAGCCAGTGGGGAGAGGCAAGTTTGGGCTCAGAAAGATACCCTGAGGCATTCGTAGATAGCATTGTTTCTGTCAGACTTTGGCTGAGCTAGCGTGTGCCTTAGCTCATGTTCCAAATCTGTCACCAGAAGAATGCAGTGAGAATTTTGTTTCAATCTTCTTCTCTCTCTAACTTCACCTTTCCTCAGCCAGAGTCCAGCATCTCTGCAGCCTCTGTAGCTAAGGCTTGAAAACAGCAGTTTTGAATAAAGCAGGCTTTTCACGGGACATGGAGGCACTTCCTGTGCTGTCCCCCAACACAGATTTCCAGGCCCTTATTGCCCAGAGGTAACTGGTACTGCGTTTTGGAACAGACGGGACTCATCTCATTCCTAGTGTCCACAATTCGCCGCTGACACTGAGGACACCAGAGAGCCCTGGAGCCACCTTGGCGGCTGCCATGATGGAGTGCAATTTGGTCATTTCTGCATATAGTGTGGCCACCAAGGATCCAGTGACTTGGGACAACTCCTGGCACCATACCTAAGCTCCATACCTACAGGCAGAGAATCTACCTGTTAACCATTTGTGTCTTCTCATCTCTCAATACTAGCCCTATAGGATTTCTTTTCCAATTTTTTACATTGTGATAAAATACACATGACATAACATTCACCATCTTAACCATTTTCAATGAATAGTTTGCCAATATTAAATACATTCATAATGTCAACTGTCACTACCATCCACCTCCAGAATCCTTTTCACCTTGTAAGATGGAAACTCTGTACCCATTAAATACCAGTTTTTCTTTCTGTCCTCCCCTACCCCCTGGCAACCACCATTCTATTTTCTGACTGTCTATGAATCTGACTACTCTAAGTATCTCATGTAAAGAGAATCATACAGTATTTGTCTTGTCTTTTTTTTTTTTTTTTTTTTTTTTTTGTGGGTACGGGGGGTCGAACTCAGGACCTTGTGCTTGCCAGCAGGCACTTTTGCCGCTGAGCGATATCAACAGCCCCTTTTTCCTTTATGTGGGTTCCGGGAGTCGAACTCAGGACCTCGCGCTTGCCAGGCAGACGCTTATGCCGCTGAGCTATCTCACCAGCCCAGTATTGTTCTTTTTATGACTGGCTTATCACACTTAGCATGGTAGCATTGGGTTTCCTATGTATTGTCAAATACAGTAAAAGTTCATTTCTTTTTCAGGCTGAGTAATACTCATTAAATGTATGTACTGATTTTGTTTAACCCTTCATCCAGCCATGAGCCCTTGGGTTGCTTGCATAGTTTAGCTGTTGGGAATAATGTTGTGAGAACATGGGTGCACAAGTACCTCTCTGAGACCCAGCCTTCCTTTCTGTGGTCACTAAGCGCCATGGAGCTCAGTATCATCGGTGTCCTCATCTGTGGCATGAGGTCAGTGATACGTAGCTTCATGCCTGCATAACCACATAGTCATCGGTATCCTCATCTGTGGCATGAGGTCAGTGATACTTAGCTTCATGCCTGCAGAACCACATAGAGCCATATGGGCTAAAGGACTTTATAAACTATGAAATACTTCATGATGTTCATTTTTGGGGAGTGGAGATTCAGTGAGATATTTAAAGCATTTTGCATGCAGTTAAACACTGAATAAATGGAAAGTGATTGTATTATTAGTTGGTGCCTACCACGAGAAGATTTCCACACTTGGCTCAGAATGAGAACTTGGGTTCCATGTGTGAGAAGGTTTGGCAGGGGAGGATACAGGAGAGATGGGGAGGCCCCCTTAGTTGGGTGCCCAGTGGGCTGTACCCTGATACTTCTTTAGGTATGGCATCATCCCCCCACCATGGAGCTGTCCATATGGAAGGAATCCCCATAGAGAACATGGGTGTTTGGCATGTCTTATCTTCTCAGGTGTGATACCTGCTTGTACGCACATGACTTCATCATGAATGACCATAAAGATACTTCATTTAAAAATGCAGAAAAAATGTGGAGCCTGGCCCCTGAGCATGTCCTGTGCAAACAGAGAAAACTCCAGCAGTGAAGAGCACCCAGGCAACCTGGTCATGGGCAAGAAAGTAAATGAGGCGGCTATTTCCTGATGACCACAAATTTCAGCGTAAAGCAAAGGAAAACAAGGCAGCTGTATTAGTCACTTTTCTGTTCCTGGGACAAAAATACCTGACATCCACAATTTAAAGGATGAGGTTTATTTTGGCTCACAGTTTCAGTGGGTTCAGTTCATGGTAAGCTAGATCAAAGGCAGAAATGTGTGGCAGAAGGGCAAGGCAGATGAAAACTGCTCTATTTAAGGCAGCCAGGAAGCAGAGAGAGAAGGGAGGAACCAAAGAAAGATTCATACCCTCCAAAGACATGCCTCCAGGGCCCACCTCCCCCAGCAGGGCCCAGCTCCTAACGGCACATGCAGCTCTGAACTCATGTGGATTAATCCACTGATGAGTACAGTTCTCTATGTTCTAGTCACCTTCTAAAAGCTCCACCTCTGAACACATGAGACTTTGGGGGGACATTTTAGATGTAAACCACAACAGCAATGAAACTGGAATACGAGCAGGAGGGAGCCTCTGTCAGTGGGGCACTTCATGACTGGTGGCCTGGTGGCCTGGTGGCCTGGTGGCCTGGTGCCCTGGTTCCTGTGTGAAGTGTTTGGAGGGATGGTGTGATCTGAGAATTACCAGATGTTGGAAGTCTTCTGGTGTGCCCATGGGTGTGGAGGAGCTTCCTGGGCTAGAATTAGATGCACTAAAATTATGGATTTGCCTTAGTGTATATGTATTTTCCTCTTGAAACATGAGTTTCAAAAGTTTGCCCACCCAGAAGATACTTTGTTCTGATTTTACATTTTTTGTTGTTCTTTTCTCCATTATGAAAGTAGTAAGATGAATGGAATTTGCTTTCTTTGCTACCAAACTGAATAATGATCAGCTATATGCTCCTTTATAAATAACAGCATTGTTGTGGAGAGCCACGCGCCTGCCATCGGGCAGCCTTTCTGTGCTATGGTGGACATCCATCACCGGGTATGTGCATTTCAGTGCCTTCATGTCCCCTGTCCTCAACCTGCAATTCCTCCTTCAGCAGAACCCAGCTGACTCTGAGGGCACGTGGCTAGGTGGGTCTCAACTAACTCCTGAGGACTGTGGCCTGCCTGGCCGGCTCCCATCCAAGTCACATTTCTTTGCCTCCTGAGGCTGCTCTCTCCAGTCTGGTAAGCAGAGGTGGCTCTGCCAAAGCCTCATTTAGGAAGATCCAAAATTCCATGAAAGACCTTGGACTTAAGGTTCCTGGTTTAGCAGAATTGGGAAAGCAAAGGTGTAACTAGTGATGAAGGACCAGTGCTCTCTCCCATCCCCCTCCCATGGTCTTTATCTTCCAGAAGGTTTTCAGCCTATGAAATACAGCAGGGACTGGAATTCTACAAACAGAACCTCTGTGGTTGGGTCTCAGTAAGATGACTTGGTTTCTGAGGACCTGAGTCTCATGGAGAGGCAACTGGGACCCCATGCATGACCCACCCTCACTCAGAATCATCCTGCTGAGCAGGTGGGGAGCAAGAGATGCCCTTAAGTTCCCAATGGAAATGTTCTAGGAGCTGCAGGGACATCCGCCTATGTCCTTTGCATGACAGTTTCAAGGTGGCTCTCAGACACTTCATAGTTGGCTTCCAGCTGACTCCAGTCACAGCCTGCAGAGAATCTAGAGAGTTTGTGCTGTTTTCATTTTTAAAATAGTGCAAAATTTTATGAAATAAAATTGTAATACAATTTTAGTGTGAAATTACAGTGCCTATGTTTTTGCATAGTTGCCTTCTAACTACACAAATACCAACATGGCTCTCAAAGGCTTTTAAACATGACACAGATAAGAGGACCAAATCTTTGTGGGAGTGTTTAAGCCTGGGTCACCATCTTCAATAACTTTCGGTGTGACCCTGAAAATCCCAAATTGTACTTGGATTTAAAACTTCAGTCAACAGATCAACAAATTAGAATTTTGGAGGTATTTTCCCCTTACATTTGGAAACTGAGTTGAATTTAAACCTCTTTCCACTTTCCCCTTTACAGCTCTAAAGAATGAACTAGATTAGGACGTAAGTTGGTAGAATGAACATTTGGCTTTGGCTATGAAGGAAATATTTTTAAAAATTATTTGAATTTCATTAAGACTTAAAATTTAATAATCACACAAAGTTTGTTTGAAAATTAGCTAAGCTGCTTTTCCAAAAAGAAGGTTCTACCTAACAAAGCTCAACTGACTATTTTAACCTTAGTTGTTTATGCTTACTATAAATTGGATCCCATATTAGATCTTACAATATATGCCCTCTTCCAACATACCTCTGAGGCCCCGTAACCTTGGAATCCCCATTTCAGGGCTTCTCTATTAACTGGAAGAATCTCAGTAGCAGGAAACTGAACAGTGCCTATAGAATTTTAAACAGAAATGAGAACCTGCATGTGTCGAGCTTTTGTGAAACTTCATGCTCCTAGGAGACTCTCTTGCCCTCTGGCTTGTAAAATATCCAAGCGGCTTTATTTTATAGAATATGCTTTGGGTATATTGCACTTTCACACTTAAAAACAGGGAGTATTGGGCCGGTGAGATGGCTCAGTGGTGTAAGCGCCTACCTGGCAAGCGCGAGGGCCCGAGTTCGACTCCCGGAACCCACAAACGAAAAAAGGGCCGGTGATATCGCTCAGCGACATGGGCGCCTGCTGGTGCACGAGGTCCTGAGGTTGACCCTGGTACCCACAAAAAAAAAAAAAACATAAAATAACAGGGAGTATCATACCAGCGAAAAACTCTTCTAGTGCCATGAACATACTGCCAGTTTCTGGGGCCAGCATGAAGTACCAGGAGAGCCACTGTAGGTACAGCTCCCTCCTGAGCCCAGAACAGCTCCAGCAGTCACCCAGCGTCCGGGGTTTCCCCAGGCATGGTGACAGCCCCACACAGCCCAGGCCAGTGTGCTCAAGTTGGCATGAAAATCCCACCCGCTGCCTTGGCATATTCTATAGCACCCAGCATACTGTAAGAACTCACATATGGCAGCACATCATCAGTTCTGATGTTATGAGTGTTTTTAAAATGAGGCTGTGAGTGAGGAATAGGAAAATCGGTGTTCTTCAGCATGAGGGTTAATGACTATTGTCTGATGCGAGATTCTGAATAAAACGTTTGCACAGTTGCAGTGATTGCACACGACACTTTTATTATGGTACATTATTGCATCCGTTTTTTATATAGAGACCTATTACCTTTTTATGGGACAGCCTCACTTTTATCACTATAAATGTTTTAGTTCATAATATGGACCATTGAAAATAGCAAACATCCTTTTATTTAGCTGATAGTAAAACCTGTTAGTTTGGATTCATGTTAGTTTGCATTCTTAGGCCCATACTCATTTTATTGCTCAGATACTTAGAGAACACAATGGGGGAGATGGGGCCTAGGGAGGGTGGAACATGTAGAGTGGCAGAAAAGTAGGTAAAGAGAGAAGCCACCAACCAAAATCACCGGCATTTCCAGAGTACTTGACATTTCATGTACATAAAATACATTATGCCTACATGAAAGCAAAAGGACATCATGGTATACTTACGTTTTATGCATTTATCACTAGAATTTAAGCCTGTGTAGTCAGAAAGTTGATCTCACCGTATCCCCAGCCCCAGAGCAAGGTTTGGCCTATAGCGTACTCAGTAAATATTTGTTGAACAAATAAATGAAATAATTTACTAACTTTTAACTTTTTACATATTCCCGGGCATAGTCAAGCTGCTATAAACAAAAATGTCCTAGCTGCAGTGTTGCTACCGAATTAAGAGTAGCGTTTGTAAAATTGACTTTCGGAAGTGCACCAATTTCTTTCCGCCACAAGGGGACAACATAGTGCAGTCAAGGAATGGAGTTTTTAAGGAATTCTTTTTGAAAGAAAGGTTGGTACTTTAGTGGAGACTTTTGGGTGTAGATAATTGTAAGCTAAATCATTACTGCAAAAGGAGGTTTACAGCTGTGTCAGCATATTTTAAGCTTAATACACAGGTTAAGCATGTGTTTAGGTTAAAAATATGTCCATAAAAATAGCATGATAATGTACTTAAAAATAAAGTAGTATATAAATAGATAGCAAATGACCATTTAGTTATTTTTTTTTCTTTTTTCTTTCTTTTTTTTTTTTTTTTTTTTTTTGCAGTGCTGAGGATTAAGCCTAGGGTCTTGCACATGCCAGGCAAGTGCTCCACCCCTGAAGTACACCCCAGCCCTGACTGAGTATAGAGTCATTTTAAGATCACTTCCTACCACCCTAATCAGATACATGGCATATGTGATCTGCTAATCAAAAGGTGTAATGTACATGTGAAGGTGAACATATTTTGGGACATTTCCTCTTCAGAACAGGAGAAGATCTGATTAAAAACCTGTCATTTCGTCTTGGTAGGTGGCAGTTTTCATGCCAAGGGGGAAATGCAGTGGTTCTAGTTCTACTGCACGGACATGACTAAATATATACCTGCATAACAGAGTGTCAGTTGCTGGTTTAAAGCAGTTGAGTGTATGAATAGCTGTCTGTGTTGGAAACCTGTTGGGCAACCTTGCTTAACACAGAAATGCCTATGGGAAGGCCAGTCAGGGTGATACCTTTGCTGTTAAGGAGAGTCAGTCACAGGGACTATAAAGAGAGGAATTTTCTTTTACAGTATCATATTTAATTAAAATAAACTCAATACTAGTTCCATCGACATTGCTGGTGACTTGGGAAATTATTCTTGGATTACCATCTTCAATTTGCCATTCCTGCAGTCCTGAGGTCTGGCTCTGTAGGAATGGTGGAGTGGACCCTGGCCACTCTGCAAACCCATCCCTCTTTAAGGACCCAGGACCTCTTTAAGGGGTCCTTCATGCCTGAGCTTGCTGGCGAGAGTTGGTAGCCAGCAGCTAAATTACCTCACTTCCTTTTTTCTCCTAGCTGTCATCCAGCTGTGGCTCTTCCCCCGCCTTGCCCACCTTTGAGAAGACAAAGCTGATTCCCTCAGTGTCAAAGCTGAGGGCAAAGGTGTGTTAAGAAAGCATGGCAGCTAATGTAACTTTCTAAAACTATGCTTTCCAAGGCCACTTGCCCAGAGCAGAAGGCCAATATTTTGATGTTGAGAGTCCCATACCTCTTGCTCTTCTCCCCTTTTGCCATAAACATCTAAATAGGAATTCCCAGTCACCTCGATTATAGAATCCCCAGGGACTACTTTGACTGGGTAAATGCTGGGTTAATGAAAACATGAGTTTTTAGTAGGCATCCACTTTTCATAACTCTTGCTTCAAAAACCCCAAACTCCATTGCTCAGAGATACCAAGAACTGATGCTGTATGTTGAGTCACTGAAAAACTATCCAAAAAAATGCTAACATGAAAAATGTTAATATTAAAATAAGAGTGACATGATGAGGCTTTTTACTTCTTTTTTCCACCACCACACATCTTGGTGACACATTGAGTCTGAACGAGGTGTCCCATGAATTCTGTCCTCCAAAGCATTGTTACTGTTTCCTGCACCCCGGTCTCTCCTAATTCTGCTCCAGTTCGGCATCCCTGGGCCCCGTGGAAACTTGAAATCATGGTGCTGTTTGTTCAAAACTCTGTTGGTACACACTGAATTCTGGTGAGCGCCTGGGTGGAATGCCTTCAGATGAAAAAGCAACTGAGGGCTAAAAGCTAGGGACGTGTGCAGTGATGAATGTGCCCAGATGCATCACTCCAGATCTGTTCTTTTCCTTATATAGAAGCACAAGGGGCCTGGGGAGCAGGAGCGTCTCTGAGCCTGAACCTTAATAGAATTAAGAATAATGAATGTTTATATCTAAGCCTGGTCTGACCAACTACTCAGCCTCCTCAGTAGAAAATAGAGAAATTTCACTTCACTGGCACTTACTTATCTTGTGGAATGCTGTGGCTCTTTCACTGCACCTGACCCAGTGACTCTTTTAAGCATCCAGGACAGGCAGTCTATTTGCAGACAGCGGGGGTGCTATTTTGAAGTCAGTGAGCCTCAGGGAGTCACACACATGCTAAATTAGTCCCTGCGAAGATGGACTTTTTAGTGAGTTTTCTGATGAAGCTGGAGAAGAGGCTGGGAGGAGTCAAAGAGGGAGAAAGAAGGTCCCCTGTAACAGCCTGGCTTGCCTGGCCCTGCCAAAGTGATGCTTTCTTTAACCCAGTAAACTGAGCCTGTGCCTGGAGTCCTCCAGACTGCACCCACGAATTTCTATTATTATGGAAATGTACTAAGAGTGCAGCCCTTTAAGAGTTTTTGGCAAAGGGTAACCCTTTGTCTGCCAAAAGGTAGGCTCTGGCTTTGCTTGCCAGCCCAGAGACTGCACGGTAAACAGTGGGCAACCCACGAGCCAGCCAGTCAACTTGCAGATGGCCTTATTAGGGCAGCCCAAGAGCTTGTGTGTGGGGACAGGCTGGCCACTGCACCACCAGCAGAGGGCCTGTGTCCCGTGTGGAGCTGCAGAGCCCGAACCCTGGGGACTTGGCCTAGTACCGGTCCATTACTTATAGTGCTCTGCAGTGACAGCAATGTGCACTCGTCTCACTGGTGTTTCATAGCTGCAGCTGAGCATGCAGCGAGCCCTCTACCCCATATAACCTTTCTCTCCTCTGAATTCTTCCTAAACGGGGCGCAGTAACTAGCCGTGAGGGAAGATGGCATTTTCCCCTACTGATATTTGGGTTCAGGCATCTCAATTTCTTCCACAGTTGTGGCTCAGGAACCAAAGCTGTGTGTTGCACATAAAATCGATCAGCAAACAGAGGAGGAGCCTGTGTCACCCTGAGGCAGGAGGCCTCGCACGAGTGCGCATCTGCCTCTCGTCTACGTGGCTTCTTGTTTATTGAGTTTAATGTTTCTCCTGTTGGTGTAGTAGTTGGACAGTAAACCAAGAAGAAAGGAGCAAATCACAACTCCTTTTTTAATTTCCCCTTTTCACTGCGCTGGGGATGAGACCCAGGGCCTCACACGTGGTGAGCACACATCGTACTCCCGAGCTACGTCTCCAGCCCGTGTTTTACCTCTGTAATGAGAGGAAAGTTACTTACTGCCTGACCCAAATGGATTACACTGCTTTAATCAGGTATGTTGAATTATTCCTTGGTTGTTGTAACAAGTGAACAGTGACAGTGGAGCAATAATAAATGTAAAAAACAATAGGACAATTTATATTCACCCAAGACGCTGCAGCTTACGTACTCCTCACACGCGTAGTCACAGCTCCAAGGCCTCATCTCCTGCGCTAGCATTTTAGAGACGGGAGGGAGGAAATGCCAGCGCTGTGTGTTCTGGGAAGCGATTCCTCGCAGTAGTCCTGCAGGTTACTCCTTTCAGCTCTGGCTGGTCTGAGCGTCCAGGGGCTTGTCTCTCAGCACACCTAGGAAGAATTTCTCGTCTCTGGGGGGACAAACATATGTACCTGACAGGAGCACAGGAAGGAACAGGGAAACGGCAAAGGCGTCAGTTGGCAGCAAGGCGGTAAAGGCCTTGGAACTTAGTACAAATGTGTCCCTAACCTCACAGGCGACGTCCCCATCTGGAATGTGAACTCACTGAGGGCAGGAGCTCAGTCAACCCACTGAGCACCTGAGAGCCTGACGTAGTTGTCGCTCAGTGCATCCTGTGCAGGAAAGGATGTGTTCTGGAGATGGAGTGATGCAGTCATCCCCTGGTATCCATCAGTTCAAGGACCCCTGCAGGTCCCCAAACCCCAGGACACTCACATACCTTGTATGTGACAGTGCAGTATCAGCATGTGACTTACACACATCTGCTGCACACTTTAAATCATCTCTAGAGCATATATAATACCTGATACGGTGCGTATGCCGTGTAAGTCATCGTTATACTAGATACCTGAGGGAATAATAACAAAAGAAAAAGTCTGCTTGCATTCAGGACAGAGGCAACCATTGTAGGCTGGACTGTATTACTGATGCAAAGATGCAGAGGACCATCTGTATGTACTGCAGGAGACAGGAAAGGCAAGAGAGGCCAAATATGTGTAGAGGTGAGAGCTTTGACCTTTGTTAGATGTTAACGGAGCATCTAACCAGAAGGGTTATGCAGATAGTGGAAAATATCAGCCTCCAGTTCACATCTTCCTCTCAACACAGAACTCCCCTGTATATCTGGACCACTATGTTTCATTAGCTTCAGATGTCGCTAGCCAGTGACGTGGTGGCTGGAACGTCATGCCTGGTATTTTGTGACCTGTGGAAGACTCACAATAATGAATGTACCTGTGGGTTTTTTTGTTTTGTTTTGTTTTGTTTTCTTGGTGGTACTGGGGATTGAATCCAGGGCCTCACACTAAGCTACACCCCCAAGCCCTTTCCTATTTTTCTTATTCTGAGACAGGGTCTTACCAAGTTACCCAGGCTGGCCTCAAACTTGTGATCCCCAGCCTTCCGAGTAGCTAGGATTACCGTCATGTGCCACCACACCCAACAGTATTTAGCTTTTCTATTCTTTTGTATTTCACCGTGTTAGGTTCCCAATCAGATGTTGGAATGTGAGGGAGGACTGTGCGTTTCTGAGAAGGTGTTTCTCCCTACCTGAACTACGACATATTTCAGCTTAGTGTCGGGGGAGTCAAGAATCTGAATTTTTTTTTCCTCCTTGGGCTTCAGAGCTGGCTCTGATGTTTCTTCTCGGTGGCCTGGCTGGGGCCCCTGTGCAGTGAGTCCACTTAAGCTCATGCCTCCTCTGTGAAGCCCTGTTCCCGTTCCGGCCCTCAGGCCTGTGTCACCTCTTTCCAGTGTGCTCAGCGCTGTCTTCTCCATTCACCTATTGCTGTGACTTCCTTCCCAACCAAGCTCACCTGTCACCTTCTCTGAGAAGTCTTCCCTCATCTAACTCATCCTGTCAGATTATTCTGTTTTCCCACTGCTTCTGGATTTAATGTCACAAATGCCCTGTGTTGTGGCTTTTCAGCTTTGAAGTCTATCATGATCTTCTGGGGTAAGAGATAAAAGCATGTGACTCAGAGGGACACCCACATTTGCTATCATCTGCCTCGTAGCCAATATTAAACTTCCCTGTCAGTATAAACAGATTCTTTAGTCGTTCCAACCCAGTGAAGAATGCGTCCGTGATTCTTCTGTCTTCGTCTCCCCACGCCGCCCATACTGTGAGCGCGAGGTCTGCTGTCCTGGTGCTGTCCGCCCGCGGGCCGGGTCCTCGTGAATGTGGGAAATCTCACCGCCCTCCCCTGCACTCAGCACGCATCCTGGAATCTGTTCGCAGAGCCCGGGTTACATCTTGGGTACCTACGAATGCGACTGGTGAAAAACACCGACGACATTAGGGATGGCGGGTTGCTGAGCATTTCTTGGCGTGACACACTTACATTTGTTGTGGTTGTCAGTTGTTATTTTCATAAAGATGCCCTTCTGAGGTCAGAGAGGCCCAGAAATTATTCAGAGCTGTTTCCTTCGAGTCACTCAAGTGCAGCTCCAGAACAGCTTGGGTCTATCAGGTGTCATTTTATATATTTACTGTCTGCCATCTGGACTCGTGGACTCATAAAATATTCTCATATCTGGTGATTCAGTGTTTCCCTGCTTTCTGGTCCTGTGAAAGCCATCAGTGGTGAGCACTGAGTGGGAGTTGGCAGGATCCTCCCGTGCTCCCTGGATGACTGTAACCGCGTCAGCCCCTTCCCCTCTGCACAAGGTCTTCTCGGGGACAGTGGAGACAACGTGGCGATGTGCGCCTCACCGTGCTCAAGGGGCCGCTGCAGATTTCACACAGTAACACCTGGACATGTTCATCAAATCATTGCTGAGGAGGCCTTTGTGGATGGGTGCTTAGCACAGGACACAGATATTCTCGGTGCCTCCCTAACCCTGTAGGGGTAGTGGGCTGGCCCCACGCCATCCACGTCAGCAGCATCCAGTGCTGCTCCCAGAGCTGTCCCCTGTATGCTCAGCTCGACCCTGCGTCTTGTGTCAGCTTGCGACTCACTTTCCATGGACTTTTCTTATTATGGCCAAATATACATGCAGAAAGCTTACCATCCTGCCGTTCTTCAGAGGTGAAGAGTAATTCACATTACTGTGCCACCATCACTGACATTTACCACCCATTAAACAGCTCTTCTCCCAACCCCTGGCAAACACCTTTCTCCTGTCTGAATCCGTGCATTTGACTACTCTGGGGACCGCATAGAAGGGGAATCATACAATATTTGACTGCTTTATTTCACTTAGCCTAATTTTCTCAGTTTCATCCAGGTTGTAGTGTGTATCTGAATGTCATTCTTTTTTTTTTTTTTTTTTTTGTGGGTACCGGGGGTTGACCTCAGGACCTCGCGTGCCAGCAGGCGCCCATGCCGCAGAGCGATATCACCGGCCCTTTTTTCGTATGTGGGTTCCGGGAGTCGAACTCGGGCCCTCGCGCTTGCCAGGCAGGCGCTTAAGCCGCTGAGCCATCTCACCGGCCCCTGAATGTCATTCTTTTTAAGGCTGAATAATATCTTATTGTGTGTGTAGTTCATCATACATTTTATGTTATTTATCTCTTCTTGCAGTGCTAGGGATCAAACCTAGGGCCCCGTGCATGCGCTGGAGCACCTGTGCCAATGAGCTGCACCCTTAGCCTTCAGTGTGCATTTAAACAGGGAAGGGGGCTTTATGCTGTATCCTTGCTCTGAGAATCACTTGGCCATTCTCTGAGGTACCTGTATTTTTCTTCCTAAGAATCATTAGCAATAGTTTCAGTATCAACCAGAAATCAAAATGATGAGAGATCATTTTCTGTACAAATGTTAACATTACTCATTTGAACTTTATTTTAAAGACATCAATAAGTCTTTGAGGGAAATGAAATAAGCCTTTGCTTCAAAAAGGAATTCTTAGGTATGGAAAAGCTGGCATGATTTTCTTTCAACACATCTGATGAAGAAGTGGCTGTGAGTTGTAATATATCTTATTGTTGAAAGTACTTTTGCCCCTTTCATCTTGACATATGTGCTCTGTTTTAAATTACCTTAAGAAGTGATGTAACAGAAAATTTTATTTGCAGACTTGTCCAAAATATGACTACCAACCCAAACTCACTAAGCCTTTTACAGTGCATGCAGGAGGAGAAATGGACTAAAATAAGGAATCTGGAATGTATGGGTAAGCGGTATGTGATAAAAGGGAAATGAAAGGGACTAAATGGGCTTCCCGCTGGTGGGATTACCTCATGTCAGGCAGTTCTGCCTCAGATTAAGGGTCTAGGCACATAAATAAAATCCACCAGAGAAAATGAGAATACCATTTATGGCTGTTTCTGGCATACAAAATACCCCTTTACTAGGCTATAAAAATATATCTTTAACTTCGGAATTTCAGTCCAGCCATCATCTTTAGTAGCTTATAGGAAATTTCATTAAAATCATTTCTGGGGCACATCTTAGTTTTAGAAATGCATCCATAACTCACAACAGTGTACATTCAGACAATAGCCAGAATTTCACACTGCTCTGTATCACCTGAGTTTCAGCTCCTTTCCCAGTAGGCTTGGAATGCTTTTGCTTTTCTCCAGGGAGCCCACTGAGGGAAGGCAAGATGCCACCACACGGGCCTGGCAGTAGCCAGAGCCCAATTCGTCTCCACGTGTAGTTCGCTGTGTGAGTTCAGCAATGGGCTCCAGCGTGCAGTGATTCATCTTCCATCTCTCATTTCATCCTGAACTCTCCTTCCTGTTTTCCTCTCAGATTTTTTGAGGATAGGAAAATCCTATCCTTCTTGCCACTTTCCAAAGCACTTCTGGAGGTCCTCTTTTGCAAGTGTCTTTATAAGATGTGACCAAAAATATGGTGAATGCTGCCACCAAGTGCTATCCAACAGAAAGGCAGGATCGTAAAAACATTCTAGTGTGTCCTTATCCACCTTATTCACTGGATCTTACACAGTGCACCTTCTGCCTCTTCCCCAAAGTCAAAATGACCATGAAAGGTAAATGTTTTAAATCAATTCAGACCATCAAGGCGGCCAGGATAGGGCCACTAAAGACACTCTCGAAAGAAGACTTCCAGAACTGCTTCAGAAAGTGGCAGAAACAATGGGATGAGTGTGTTCAAAGTGAGGGGGAAGATTTTGAGGGGCAATGTGTCTTTTTACTGTGATAATTTTTAAAAATTTAAACGTGCATCATATTTTTCAGTCATACTGCATATTCTGGCTGACCAGAGCTTGCTGACTTGCCTTTAGAAATACATTTTAAGTTGTTCATCCAGGCTGGGTGTTTATGCTAGATTCCATGCTATCTCTGTTTTCTCATCTGCAGATGGGGGCGGTAACAGGATCCCCCTAGCAGGCTGTCAGAGGACAGGGGGAATCTGGTGCCCTGAGCACTCAGCAAGGTGATGAATATGTGAAGGTTGCAGGTCCTGTTCCTTTACCGCATCACATCGGTGTGGTAGAGAATGGCCCCGAGTTGCCAGTTGGAATATTTGGAAATTTCCCTTTCAGTGGCTTTGTTTCCATTCTCTCCTTCATGAGAGCAGCCCCCAATAGACAGCTGTCACTTGTGTTTCAGAGATGTTCAAGTGTCCTCAGCGTGTCTGACAAGTGAGCAGCTCTTCGCATGGCCTTCTGTAACCTGAGCTGCAGCAGGGACCTGCACAGCCAGTCCCTCAGGGTGCAATCCAGCTATCCTTTGTCATCTACCGCCTTATCTTTTGACCTTGGTGATCCTTCTTACCTGGACTCCTACTGCCATTGTCAATAGGTAGACCTCAGGAGTCATCTTCCCTGCTTTCACCCTTACAGGATATCCACAGGGAATTCCCTAACACAGTCTTCCTGTAATATTTGTGTTCCACATCATCACTTTGCATTTTGGAAAGCCAGGAAGATTCTATTAGGAGTCTAACGTTGAAGAAGGAGTAGTGATGCTTGTCCTTCATGCCACCTACTTAAGAAATACAGTTGGCCAAGAATGAGGAGGAATTTAAGACTAGAAGTGATATCGTTGCTTGCCCACTTACTAGCTGTTTGATTGATTTATTCAGCCAGCATTTGTAGTTCTTTGGTTCCAAGCCAGGCACAGGGCTAGAAGTTCATCCAGAAGTGTGTCTCCAGTATTGCTGCTCGAGTTCTTATAATTATTTAACTAGATGGCAGTTGAAAGTTTTTGAGTAGGAAAAGTTCGATTGATGACGGAGAAGCGCTGAGAGAGAAGGAAGTGTATCAAAGATCATTAACAGGTGAACTCAGAGTTGGTGGACAGGGAGAGTTGACCCACGTACTTTGTATGATCGTGGCCCACCCGATGTGCAGTGTGAAAAACACTGTGTTGTGTGTTTTCAGGGATTCGGGGTGGTCCTCTGCATCAGCTCCTAAATGGGTAGCCAAGAAAATGCATCACTGTAGAAATGGGGAGGGTGCCGGAGGCCATAGGTCCACTGGCACAGTTCCATCCACAACCATCGGTTCCCCCGGATGTTCAGCTTACGTCTAAGCCCTGGGCACTTTAAGAGGTCTTACTCCTTTCATCCTCATTTGTGCAATTGTTTTGGTAACTACAGAAATAAATCATGCTTACTTGGATACTTTGGAAAATAGAGAGGAAAAAGCGTAAACAGGGTTCTCTCTTGAGTCATGAGATAATGTGTTGATCTTTTTACTGTCTTTGAAAATGAAGTATGCATGTGTAATATAACACAACATGAAACATTTTCCAAATTAGTAATTGAGTTTCAAACCTGGTGTTTTCTGTGCAGATTATTTACCCAATCTTCCATGTGTCCCACAATGTAGACTGGTTCCAGTTTTATACATTTATAAACAAGTTCATGGTAATATCCTTGTGCCCATTCATTTTTTTCAATCTTTATTTTTTATTAGTACATATTTGTAATACATGTTTACATTCCTCTTGGCAAGTTGGTACATGTACGTGACATATCTTAATTCTTTTTTTTTTGTGGATACCGGGGGTCGAACTCAGGACCTTACGCACCAGCAGGCGCCCGTGCCGCTGAGCGATATCACCAGCCCTTTTTTCGTATGTGGGTACCGGGAGTCGAATTCAGGACCTCGTGCTTGCCAGCCAGGCACTTATGCCGCTGAGCCATCTCACTGGCCCGACGTATCTTAATTCTTTGTTTTTCTATTTCCCCTCTCTTCCCTCTGCCCTCCCTCCCTCTTTTGGTCCCCTTCCCTTTTGCAAAAGCTCTATCTCCCCGTTTCCTATTATCTACTTTTTATTTTTCTATTTGTTTATATTTTGGGTTTCTCATATAAGAGAAACCATGCAATGTTTAAACCTGTGCATCTGATTCATTTCACTTAACATCCTGGTCTCAAGATGCATCCATTTTCCTACAAATGACGCAAGTTTATCTTTCTTTAAAACAGAGTAGTGCTCCCCTGTATATAAATACCATATTTTCTTTATCTATTCATCTGGTGATGGACATATAGGCTGCTTCCAAGATGTAGCTATTATGAATTGTGCTGCTATAAACATGGGTGTGTATGTATTACTGTAATACGATATCTTTAACTCTTTTGGGAAGATATCTAGAAGGGGAATACCTGGGTCAAATGGAGTTTCTAATTTCAGTGTTTTGAGGGATCTCCACACTGACGTACATGATGGTTATACTAGTTTACATTCCCACCAACAACAATAGGAGGGTTCCTTTTTCTCTGCAGCCTTGACAGCAACTGTTATTATTTGGTTTCTCGATGATAGCCATGCTTTCTGGAATAAGATGGGATCTCAGTGTTGTTTTAATCTGCATTTCAGTAATGGCCAGTGATGCTGAACATTTTTTCATGTATTTATTGGCCATTTGTACTTCTTTTTCTGAGAAGTTTCTATTCATTTCAGTTGTCTATTTTTTGATTGGGTCTTTTATGGTGGGGGTCTAATTTTTTTGAGTCCTTTATATATTCTAGATATTACATCCTCACGTACTTTTTCAGAAGTGGAACTATTGAGTCATTGTTTCCCACATTCTTCAGAGTTGACCGTAATATTCATCTCTTGAGCTTCTCAAAAATAGTGGGGTACAGGGAAAGGAAGAAAGACCCTTGCTTTCATTTATGCCACTCCATGGAAGCGTTTTTGCATGCCCATCTACAGGCAGCTTAAATATTTACTTTCACAGGTTTTTAATTTACAGGTTACAACTTTAAAAATATCCAGTAAAGGGGCCGGTGATATAGGTCAGTGGCATAAGTTCCTGCCTGGCAAGTGCGGGGTCCTGAGTTCGACTCCCGGTACCTGCATATACAAAAAAAAAAAAAAATATATATATATATATATATATATATATATATATCCAGTAAAATATTTTACTACCATAAGTCATTGCTCCTGAATATTATAGACTACAATGCTTTGAAAATAGGTAGTGTTCCTACGTGGGTGCGATGGCAGGGAATTGTGGGTACCCCTTTCCTTGGGACTGAGCTGTGGGTTACGGAATGCTGTTGGGGAGGAAAAATGCCATCATCACCATTGAATGAAACTGTCTTCTGCTTGAAATTTAAGATGATTACCACGATTTTAGAATTTCCCCTGCATATAAATGAAATATACTAATTGCTAAGTGAGGCAAATAATTCTAGTAAAAATTCTACTACCACCTTGAAGAGAATATCCAAATTCTTTGCATTGTGGATTGGAATTTTATTTTTAAAAATTAGAGGGGCCGGTGAGATGGCTCAGCGGTGTAAGTGCCTGCCTGGCAAGCGCGAGGGCCCAAGTTCGACTCCCGGAACCCACATACAAAAAAAGGGCCGGTGATATCGCTCAGTGGCACGGGCGCCTGCTGGTGCGCGAGGTCCTGAGGTCGATCCCCGGTACCCACAAAAAAAAAAGAAAATTAGAATAGACATTCCTTAATAATGATTCAAAAAGATCATTTAGAGTCTTTTAGGATAATTATAATTAAGTTTTTTACAGGGGGTAATTTCCAGAAACATAAATGGTGATGAGTAAGTGATGCTGTCTTTTATAAATTTAAGTTCTTAATAAAGGAATATTTATAAATATCAATATTATTTCAGCTCATCTATTTATTTCTTCCCAGCATCATTGCTTCCACTATTTCCCTTTCTGTTCTGCTTCCCACACCTTTTCCTTTTTGTTCCTAATTATCTGTGGTCGTACGATAAAGTTTCCCCCATACTTTCCACAGTCCCGCTGTTGTTCCTGGCTGCCGTTTTTTATGATCCTACTTGCCATATTTCTTCCTGGTTTTATAAGAGGTCACCAGAAGTATAGAGAATGCTGCTGCTGACCCCCGTAGTAACCAGTGCCCATGTAGCCTTATGTGTTTACACACCTCAGTTCATTTGGCGTAGAAGTCTGCATTTTCAGCTTGTGTGTTTGTCTTTGAAAACGCCAAGTCAATCTGGTTTGAACACAGGATATGAAATCCATGCCATCATTTTAAAATGCTACCTGTAACTTTCAGAAAAGATCATCCCATGATTTCTCATGGCTATTCAACAAACATTTGCTGGAGACCTACTATGTGCCGAGTCCAGCGTACAAGACCAAAGATGAAAAGACAGACAAACTCAGGGTCCCACCTCAGGGTGGGGGTGAACTACTTCATGATCTTTACCCACCCATCCAAAGTCCTGTGGCTCTATCACAAGCCAGGTGTCTTCCCAGGGGCAAGCTACCTCTCCAGCCCAATCTCCTGACCTAACTGAGCCCATTTCCTTGGTTCTCCTCCATACCTTTTGGCTGTGAAATCATAAGTCTCTAACGACTGCGTTTGTTCTTCGGACTGAGTTATCATTGCTTGCGTCCACATTGCAGTTGATAATACGTACGCAACAGTCTCATTGGTGGAGCTTCACAGCTTCTGTCTCAAATTAAAATTGTTGAACCTCTAGTAATATCTGCCCTTGCTTTTCCCACTGCTTCACTCATCTGGTGTTCATAAATCTTCACTCTTAGTACAAGTGTTTGGCTCACCATTAGGTGAAATATTTCATTTAACTTAGCCAAAGCCAAGCCTGGCACAGGCTGGGAATGCTTGGGGCTCCACCTTCTCCCTACACATTGAGATCCTCTGTACGTTCTTCTTCTGTTTGTTTGTTTGTCGGTTCGTTCATTCTTAGGGGGAGGAGGAGTTGTTTCTGACACCCTTGTGGTGGTTGGGTTGTAATATTGTCCACCCAGCCAGAGCATGCACTGTGACAGGGCTGGGACTCTGCAGTGGCAACCTCGTAGCTGTCCCATCTCTGGAACCCAGTCTGTTCCAGCATCTCCAGGCCTCATTTCTGCTGTAATCTGATTAAGGGGTTTGATTTGTTCCAGCCTGCAGCCTTTTGCTTTGCATTTACCGTGCAGTCAAGGACACAAGAGCCTGGTCGCTCTCGCCCTGCTCTGTGAGCAGTCTCAACCCAATTTTGCTTAGACCAGCCCAAGGTCGTTGCTGCTTGAGCATTAGCTGTAGTTGCTTCCAAACCTTGTGCAACCATGTTCAGAAGCCCAGGAATTTCCAGCTATTTGGGAGCTTTCAAGTTCTCTGAGAAACAAGGTAAGGCAAGAGAAATACCAGATGCACCTCTGTGTTCATTTTGTAGCATATTTGCCTTGGATCCTACTTTTACCCTGTTTTTGCAGGTGCCTGGTCAGTGATACAGTCTTCTCATAGGATACTTTAAATATCTAACTGAGTTTATAAATGAGCTTATCTTGTAATTGCTGAAAATGTACATTTCTCTATGAGTAAGTTAGGGATACTGCTGACCCAGTAAAGTTTTTATATAGGAAAAACTGCAAATTAAATTGGAATGCCAGAATTTGGATCAAATTCTGGATGTGTTGCACTGTAGCCAAAGTATTTTCTAAACCAAATGCTGTCTGTACTAAATTATATCTTGTAGGCAGTGGTGAGTGAGTCTCTTTTTATTAACTCTTCATGTCAGACAGTTTGGAACAAAATATTGTCTTTTCAGTGGCTTCCTTTACAGCACAGAGGAGGATCTGTGCTTTCAATTTAATTACCGAAGTGGTATCGCCTACTCATGTTTGAACAAAAATGAAACGCTGAGGTTATCTTCAATGTCCGATTTGAAACTCAGCAATTGAGTATCGAAAATGTGGTACAGCACAGATGCATTATTCAGATGCAAACAGAAAGCTCCGGTCTCTGATTCAGGAACTTCTTTCTGCACTAATTGATAGCTTTGTGAACTGAATTCTCTTTCTCTACATAGTTAATGGGATGCTTGTATGATTAGAAGAAAACCTGAGCTGTTTCATTGGCATTATACCTCTCATTTCATTGTGTTTCTCTAACTGGCCAGCATTTCCAAATTCCAGGATTGAGAATGTGTTTCAGTGATGGGTAATGAATGCCAGTTCCTGGTATATTTTATTCCTCTTATTCCTCAGGCTTCTGCCACTAAATATTACGTAGTAAAAGGTACTTCCTCAGGCGAAGGAGTTTCTGTAAGAAATCTGCTTGTGGTTTTCGGGGTGGACAAATGGTTCCTATGCCAGAAGCTGTAAAACAGATTACTTACCATTAGACTGGTTATAAATTTTGTCCCTGCCTGGTTTTCATTAACCCGTTCACTCGGGATATGTGTTTTTCCTGTATGGAACTGTTATCAGCTGTCTTTACATAATATATCTTATCTTCAAAAATAAAGGAGTGGTTATTTTGATGTGCTGTTGTTTAGCTTTTAATGAAAGCAGCAAAAGTACAGCTGGCGTGTCTCTTGCTCTCCACCCCCCCCCATTTTTAAGGACATCTCAAATCGTATCAGACAGATTACTTTCAATATTTCTGGTTACCTTGACCAAAATCGGTTATTTTCTCCCTTTTTGTTTTTCTGAAGTGTATAGCTATGTTATCTGGCATTTAATTGCTTCTAGTTATTCTCGTTACCATAATAAATTTAAATGATAGCACTGAACTATGTCAGAATGTTTCTGAACCTGTGAAATATGTAGACTACTCTTCAGAAGAGAAAAACAAACAAAACACTTGTCTATGTAAAATTTATATACGGAATTTGATTCTTAGAATTTGTCATTTTTGCATTCTTATTTCTTGCCTGGTTAATGGTTTTCTTTTCCTTAAATTTTATGTTCAAGGGGAGCTTGAAGAATGTTTTCCCATTGGATTGTTTTTTAAGTTACTGCGTAGCTATTTCAATGTTACATTATTTCTTTTCTCTTAGATTTCAACAAGAAAAACTTAAGCTTCATTGGATTCCCACATCAAAGAAAAGTTCCAAGGTAAAGTGGCCTTTGTTCAAGGAATATTAACTTTTGGAGATTTGTAATAGGTTTAAAAATGATTCCCCTGAATTTCTTTCTCCCCCATACTCAGCACATGCTTTACCACTGAGCCACACCCCCAGCCACAGTCTCTTAAATTCCTAATTCATGAGTCTAAGTGTTTGGCAATGTGTTTTCTCCCCAAAGTTTTAGTCACTGAAATATGTAAAGCAGTGGCTAGAGATGTAGCTGAATCATAGAGTACTGCAGTTCCCTCACACGTGTGAGGCCCTAGGTTTGCACCCTAACACTTCCTCTGTTTATATATTATATATTATATATTATATGTTATATAATGTATGAAACAAGTTGACTTAAAGATTGTCTTTGTAGTTAAAGCCATTCATGGAAACTAGTGGAGGACTAGAATGTTTATATTGCTTACAATTAATTAAAAACTTATAAAGGGATGTAATCTTTTCTTCCTCCCACCAATCTCTAAGCTTGGCATATCCTCTTGTAATCTGTCCACCAGGCAAGGGAGCTTTTGATTTTTAGGAAGGGTTTAGCTTTGTCCCACCTCCCTCGCTCTCCCTCTCAACCTTCCTTCCTTCCACACATCCTCCTTCTTTCCCTCCCTCCCTCCTGTCTGTATCCACCCATCTGTCCCTGTGAGTTCTTGTTGCTTGGTCTCGACATCTCTCTCTCTCCTCACCTGTATGACTTTGAGTGCCCATGGCTGCGGGATATCACAGGTGCTAAGGCCCCCAGCATGTCATCGTGGCTGTGAGACAGTGTCCAAGTGAAAGCGTGTGCCAGAAAGGTGCTTCACTGTGGACCTCTGTCACTATCACAGCTGGGTGTTTTCCAGTGGAGACACAAAGTCACCCCCGCCACACTCAGGCATGGATCTCAACCTGAAACTCACTGCAGTGGGAGGACCAAGCCCCTGACCTACCCTTCATTCCGTGCAGATGCTCTTGTTCCTAATGCACCATGACACTGTCACATTACTAAAAGGGCTTGCATTTCCTTTGCTTTGGAGCACACAGTTGTCTGACTCCATGCTGCTCAGGCAGAGCTGAGCTCTACGTTGATCTTATGAACACATGAAATAAGACAAATCGTTGGTGTGTTGCATGCACAGGTAAACATAAGGTAAATTAAGAGTAATAATGACCCAAGGTGAACAGGAAGATTGTCATTAATTGAAAGAGGAGTTCATGAACGTAGTGCTTAATGCAGACCCATTTCACATCTTTGGCATGGTTTGAATAGAGCCTGAGGCGTATTTCATAATATGTCCCTGGCAGGTTGTCTTAATAGTAGTAGAGCTAATAAGTGACTAAGAAAAATAAAAGGGAATCAGGAAAGTATTGCATATTTAAGGGTAGGAAAAGTATGAAATGCAAAAGGCGAACAGTTCAGTGGACAGTGACTCGAAAGGACACATCAGTCCTAACACCGTGGCTATGATTTCTTATGGACCTATGGGTAGGTTCTTGTGCACCTATCAAAACCACAGCCTGCTGGGCACCTCACTAAATGTATAATGTGCTGGAGGTCTAAGAACCTGCCTCCTGGAAAGGAACCTAGTCCTCCAGACCCAGAGAGATGAAAATATGAAGACCTGGGATTTCACTTCCCTTGTCTTATAATTTATACTTCGGTAGCAGAGCGAACAGATCGTAGGGTAGCCTTCCACCACATGAGTGCCTGGGAGTTGTAACGGTAGTGTCATCCACGCCGTAAAGAACAGACGGTAACAGCAGAGCATCCTGTATTCCCTTTAATAAAATTCCCCTCTGTTGCTACTTCTAGGCATTTAAGTAGGTTAATGAGACACATTGAAAAAAAAAAAAAAAAAAAAGAAGAAAGCACCCTGGAAGCAGGGGCAAGGTCTTTTCAGATGATTGAAGCAGAGGAAGGAAGGTTAAATTAAAAACTGAGTCATAAAGAATGAGTGCTGTTTCAAAGATATGGTTGGATAAAAATACAAACTATTTCTTAACATTCATTTTTAAATTATAGTACAGAAAGGAATCTGTATTCATGCGTTATAAAAGGAGAGATGGCTTCATGCTGGAATTCAGGCTTGTAATTTTCAGTTGAGCTGTGGCAACACACCAAGCCCTGCAGAGGTTGTCCTTCCAGGGAGCCTCGTCCCAGAGATGGGAAGAGGGACACTAGGAAGGGCAGGACCCTGCATCAGAGCTCAGGGGTGTGGAGTTTGCAACCCCGTGAGCTGGGCATGGGCTCCCTTCTGGCACCTCTGATGACTTAGGAAGGAGGGGTGTCTCATCCCCCATAAATGACACAGGAGTTAACTAGTGGGTGAGTGGTCCAGAATTCCTAACTGGGGTGTCCAGCCTGTATTTTCACTGCTGCTCAGTGCCCTTGTCTATAGGAAGTCCAGGGGAAGAGATGTGATACTTGCTAAGAACTCAGTGTCTTGTGTGGAGTTAGGGGGTCCTGCATTCATCACAGCTTTGGGGACCCTCTTGAGCCAGAGCGACGGGCTCCTGCCCGGTCAGCTCATCCTTCCTGACCACCCATCTGCTTCCTCAGAAGTTGTAAGGCCTCTGGCAGGAGTGAGGGAGAGGGGCAGGAGGCACAGGAGCGAAATGTCAACAGCTACATGGATTCTAGCTTGTACGAGCAAAGCTGTGGATTTTAAGAGAGATTACTCTATATGCAAATATGCTAATATTTCATACATGTGTACAAGGTGAGCAAATGTAAAAAGGATAGAATAATGATTATATGTTATTCTAAAGGTGAGGAAGGGAAGGGGAAGGTTGATTATAAGTGATGTTACTGAACACATGCCCTTCTAATTATTCTCAGTATTTGTGATGATTTTTTGCCCCTGGCTATCATATTAACAGTGTATAAAGCATTACATAAAATGCTTTGGGTCAAATTATAGTATACATCTGAAGTACTTCACAGCAGTCATTCATTTAATACATATTTATTGATGTTTCTCAGGCTGGGATGTAACTCAGTGGTAGATCACGAGCATAACATGTGAGAGGCCCTAGGTTTGATTCCATGCACCACAAAATAATGCTTTATCAAAATATTTAATTTAGCAGTTAAATGCTCAGTTAAAAATAACATGCCATTCCTTAAGTAGGGTACATTTCTGCAGTTATTTTTTTTAGATTTATACTAAATCATGCATCTGAATAAAATACAAAATAACCCTCACTGCCTAACAATTCACTGTGGAGATGCTGGTGCTAACACTTAAGTTTCTGAGTAGACAGGCATCCTAGGATCTTTAAGCCAATCTAGTGTTGGCTTCATAAAGTTTAATTATTCTCAGTACTTTAATAGACACATGATACATATTTATGAATATAAGCTTCAGTGCACTTACTTACAGTTGCTAAAAAATGTCAGATGGGCTTGGTTCTACCCAGGGTAGATAGTGTACGATGTTTTGAGATGTTTGGAAGTTGCTTCAAATTTAATTTGTGTATGGGGTGTGGATTATTCTTGTGACCCACTCAGATCGTGTGTGCATATGCACAGCAACTTTCTCTATCTCTTTTCGGACTCCAGGGAAGCACAGCCCCCCCCCAACACACACACATATGGACACACAAACGGAGGGACAGGTGCAGGGGTGTATTAGTCAGCTTCACATCACTACGACAAAATCCCTGACACAAGCGATGTAAGAGGTAAAGAGAGGCTTACTTTGGCTCACAGTTCTGAAGATGCCAAGCCAGGCCCATTGCTTTGGGCCTGTGGTAAGGACAGTGTATGCTGGCAGGACCATGCATCATAGCAAGGGATCACATCTCAAGCTGAGAAGAGACAAGGGTCCCACAAACCCTTCAAGGGTGCACCTCAGTCACCTGAGGACCTCCTGCAAGGATCACCTCCTGAAATCCACGGCCCCTCCCAACAGTGTTACCCTGGAGACTGAGCCTTTACACATGGACCTTTGGGGGACCCTCCTCCATTCCATAGCAAAGAGGGAGGTCAGTTTCACACCACATGCGTTTTCAGGCCTATTATTTTTTCTTTTTGGAGGTAACTGTGGTGTTGGGCAATAGTGATTTCCTCTTTTCCTGGGTTTATTTTATTCCTTCAAGGCAGCAGGCTCCTCTGCCCGGCCTGATTCCAGCAAATCACCATTTGAGACCCCGGCATTGTGTATCCAGGGATCTCAGGGCCACCCGCCCATAGGACAGTGTTGGAGCAGGAGCTGGATTGGAACGTCATCTCCCCCTCCTGTCGATGAATCCTCGGGCACCTCATGTAAACTTGGAGCTGAGCTGCAGCCGGCTCATGCCCTGCTGTCTCCTGTGCACCCCTCTCTCCCAACTTGATTTGAGCGAGCCCTGCAGGAGCGCTAAGTAGTCGGCCATGGTGGAAGTATTTACACCACGAGCAACTACTGCAAAGCAGCTGCTTTTTGTATGACCGGAAGGGCAGAGCCAGTTGTAAAACATCTGAGTCGATGGTCTCATAGGGCCTGTGGAGATAATGGAGATCGCACCTGGAAGATGCTTAGTAGAGGGAGAAAGTACACAAGAAGTGCTCATTTCCCTTATTATTATTCTCCTTTTCATTTCCTCTTTTATTCCAAGATCAGTGTTCGTGAGACTTTCATACTGTTTAACTATGCTTTGATTTCTTGGCTCTTTGAAGGTGTGTGCTACTTTAATATAACTTTACTACTAAAAGACAACATAGAGATCACCTCAAGTTGCTGGCTTCCTGTGGAAGACACTGGTGCAGAGAGGTTGAGCAATGAATCCAGGCTTACACAGCAGTGCTGGGGTCTGGGGAAGTTGTCATTCTGAACAAAAAGCTAGGACTCCTAGGTCCAGCCCCGTTCCCCTACACACCCTGCCCTGCCAATCTGATGTAATTACTTAACTGCACAAAAATCATAATCATATATAGTAACTGGAAATAGTTACTAATATACTTCCCCAAATAAAACTCTTTATTCCTTCTGTACATGCGCGCATTTAACTATGTGAAACGACATGTTTTTTACTTTCTGCGTTTTCCCCTTGTTATCCTATACCTTGATTTAAATTGAGTTTTAACGCTTTGTTAATGGCATGACTTTTAGCTTTCAGAAAGAGTTCTTACTTGAGAATAAAGAACAACTTGCTAACCACAAAAGAGGACTCGATGCTAAGCTTATACCTGCACTTCCAAAAGGTAAGACTCTTTCGGCACGGGAAACCAGCGCGGGGCACACGTTAGGGGCTGCGTTGTGTGTCTTCGAGGGCTTCTGTCCGTGCTCTCCAGCACAGTGTCTATTGAGACCCTTTCTGCCTCGTCCCAGAATCAGCTTCGCTTAATGTCCCTCTGCTCTTGCATCGTGAACCCTCAGCTTTCCACTTGCTCTTCCCCTTTGCTTTTGGAAATCCTCACATCGTCAGTGGAAGCTGGTCTACAGGGAGAGAGCAGGGTCAACTTTCACTCCTCTTGCCCTTACCTTTAACCTTCTCCAAAGGCCCTGAGTCTCCCTCCCCCCACCCCCAGCCGCACTCATCCCCAGCCCCCCACTCCCCTCCCCTCAGGGCCGCTCCCACTGCCGCTTGCTGCTGCTGAGAGTCAGGGATTTCACACTTAATATTTGTTGCTCCTTTTTGGGCTGCAAACAGCTGGCGCACACTGTATCCTGATCCTTTCTTCTCCCCTAGTGTTACTCCCATGTGTCGGGTGATTACTGTTTCCATTGGTGAAAGGTGTGCAAGCCATAAAATCTGCGCACCTGCTGTCGCCTGAGTCCCTCTCGTTTTGCCTCTGAAATAATGTAAACATTGCTTCATCTTTTTTCTTCCCGCTAACTGCAACACTAGCACAAAGAACGATCATTCAGCAGCAGCTCGGGAAATGTCCTCATCCCCACAGAGTTGATGGAAGGGAAAATTTTTTTTTTTTCTATTTCAAAAGGAAAAGAAAAAAAGATCAAGCCCAAAAGAAATTAGATGCAAAGAAATATTCTTGTAATAGAAACTAAATCCAGGTTAAAAGGTGCACTGAGGAATTGGAATGTATCCTGAGGAGTTGTTGGATGCCACACTGAGACGGTCTGATAAGATGGATATTTGAAATATTCCAGGGGTTTGGGCCAGTGAAGAACACTTATAAAGGGACATGTTGCCATTTTCAAGTCCTTAAAAAACTATCAAATAAAATGTAGGCTTATTCTTTGTTGCTCCAGAGGCCAAGAAATAAGAAGAAAAGTGCAGAATTATAAGGAGACAGATGAGATTTCATCTGAGAACAAAAACCCTGATAGCTCGTGGTACCACAGTCCCCCTTCTCTGTAGGAAATACCTTCAGCACCCCCAGTGGATATCTGAAACCCAGCTAGTCCTGTGCCGTGGGCAGCCTGTGTTTTTTCCTGTGCGTCTGTTACCTATGATGATGTTTAATTTATAAACTAGACACAGTAAGATATTAACAACTAATGATAAAATACAATTATAAAAATATACTCTAGTAAAAGTTAGTGAATGTGGTTTCTTTTCCTCTCTCTTTTGATAGAGTTGAGACAAATAGTAATATTTTCAGAACACAGTTGTCTGGAGGTCAGTGGAACCAGGAAAAGTGAAACTGCAGATAAACAGGGACTCCTGTACCCACAAAAGAAACCGACCGCACTGTGGCCTCGCCAGGCCTCGTTGCGGAGGATGGAAGGGGAAGGCGTGTGGCCCCGGGTTCAGGGCAGGATAGAGTCTGGCGGTTCGCAGCTGATTGCTTCCGACTGTTACAGATCTGGGAGATAGACAGAAACCCAATTTAACCTGAGCCAGACTTAAGTGTGTAAAGTCTGTAACTGTGATCAAAACAGAATATGAAGATGAACAAATTGCTTTTAGGCATAGCTGAAAAAAGTGGGCTGCTTAGGTAAAATTTTGTGTACCAAAAGCGTCCCTCTTCCCCCTTTTCTACCCATTCCTTTAAAAATAAATAAATAAATAAACAAACCATAGAAAATATCACAGTCAGAAAAAGTAAAAACAGGGCCGGTGAGATAGCTCAGCAACATAAGCGCCTGCCTGGCAAGCGCGAGGTCCTGCGTTCGACTCCCGGTACCCACATATGAAAAAAGGGCCGGTGATATCGCTCAGCGGCACGGGCGCCTGCTGGCGCACGAGGTCCTGAGTTCAACCCCCAGTACCCACAAAAAAAAAAAAAAAAGAAAAAGTAAAAACAGTATGAGATGCTAGGTTCCTTAAGACTCATCATACTGAAAACTTCATATATAACAAAATTTTAAAAGATAGTTTATTAACCAGATTTAATATAAAATGTATGATAGTTGATTATAAAAATAGAATTTACACAAACCAAAACAATGGTGAATTTATGTATTAACCAGATTTACGTTTGTAAATTAACAAGGCTTTAAATTTTAAATCTTTTTTCTGCTTCTGAGCTGAGGATTGAACCCAGGACCTTCTCACTGAGCTACATTCCCAGCCCGCCCTTCCCTTGTCATTTTGAGAGAGTCTTGCTAAGTCACTAAGTTTCCCAGGCTGGGTTTTAATTCGTGATCCTCTTGCCTCAGCCTCCCAGAGTGTTGGGATTATAAGAGTGTGCCACCACACCCGGCATGGCTTTACATCTTTGAAGCATGTTTTAAAGTGTCCGTGCCCTTCCTCTGACTTTCTCCTCAGTGTTCTGCAGTCTCGCAGCCTTGCGGTCTTTGGTCTCTGTGACTGTGATCAGCACATGTGGAAATAACCAGGTTTACCAGCAGTCTCTTTGGTTCTCCATCTTCACAGATACGTTAATGATTTTGTCTATTGACTTGTAGCAATGTGATGTTTAAAAAGGAACCGATTATACTGTTGTTTCCGTGGTACAGAGTTTTCTGTTTCTAAGTGTGCAGCAGCTCCTTTCGGTTCGTGTAGTGAGAGATCGTTGCTCCTGTGACATTAAAATAGTCACCCCCCCCTTGGGGACGTCCCATAACTGTGTATCACAAACAAGAAAGCCAGGGATTAAAAATCTTCACCTGTGTAAAGTTAGAACATTAAGGTAGATTTTCCATTTTGGGATGAACGTGCTGAGCTGGGGCAGTGACATGCACCTGTCGTCCCAGCTGCTTGGGAGGCTGAGGCAGGAGAGTCTCTGAAGCTGAGGCATTTGAGGCTGACCTGGGCAACACAGTGAGACCCCATTTCAAAACATAAAATAATAATAATTCATGAAATGAGCCAAATGCATTACTTTCTTTAGCCAGTTTTATTAGGATATACCATACAACTCAACAAGTGAAAGCGTACAGGTCGCTGACTTTTTGTGTATTCGCAGAGTTGTGCGTTCATCTCCACACTCGGTTTTAGAACATTTTCATTATCCACAAAGAAACCCCCTGCCCTTCAGCTATTTCCTCTTCCTCTTATTCCTCCAGTTTGTAATTAGGTATTTTATTTGCTGCTTGTCTTTATGTTAATGGCTGCTGTCCAAGTGTGAAAATTAAAGAGCATTGCTCCCACGGGCAGTGAGACCAGTGTTGGGGATATGTCAGGCCTGGCCTGTGTTTTCAGCTGTCAGGCAGTGGAGGGTAGAGAAGTGTTTTTAGCAGTTCCCGACCACTTATTTCTTTAGAAGATCCTACTGTACTTAGGTTTAGGTGAGTAAACCCAACAATACCTTTACCGGAACACTTTTGTTTCTCAGAACTAGTCAAAGAAACTGTTTCCCAAGAATAGCAAAGAGGAGACCAAGTTATCCTGAATATTCATGTTGTAATTCTTATTACCAAGAATTGTTAGTAAATAACTTAATGGCATAGTATAGCCCTGCTATCAAATATTCTTAAGTGGCCTTAGCTGAAAACTGACCACCCCAGGTCTGATCAGAAATAACTAGAGAAATGACTGATAAAGCTCCATGTTGCCACAGAGGTTCTGTTCGAATTATTCAAATAAGAGCAAGGAATGAAGGTAGCAGGTATAAAGAGATAATTCAGTATGCATGAAAGTCTTAGTATATTTGAAGCCAAAGTGAAACATTTCTTATCACAATGGAAATTAGACCACCTATACTTGTTTTATAATCTGTATTGTATGATGACTAGTATTACTAAACCCGAAACGTTTGTGAGTTATAGTTACAACACAGCGTAAAGTCAGTTGACTTATGGCTGTTGAATCTGATTTTGAAAAACAATTTATTGCTCATTTTTAAAAATGCACACTGCAGAATTTAGAGATAAAGGGACATCATGCTACAATTTACGCTTATGGTGTTAATATTATGTAATTATGTAGACTGGGTATGTGTATGCGGATACACATATTTATATCCATGCTTAAATATATGTATTAAGAGAGAGAAAAAAGGATAAAATAAACCATAAGTAGTAAAAATGTTAATATATTTTGAAAGGAATCTTTTACATTTTCTGCAAGTCTGAAATTACATACAAATGTTAAGGCAACTTCCAGGATGACAAGAGAATAACTTTGGTAGAACTGAAAGTAGTCTCTAGACATCAAGCGATGGATTTATAATACACATTTCCACAGCAGGGCTGACTTCAGTTTGTGATTTTTAATAGTAGCTGTTTTTCAATGTTTTATAATAAATCTGACCAAAAATTTAACCGGAAGATGTAACAGGAACTACAAGAGCCCACATAAAGGTGAGGATGAAGAAATGCACGCACATCAGCAATTTCAATAAAAGGTCAGCCTTTCTTACATAACTGAAGTGCTTTCCCATGTGATGCGCCAAAGTTATTGTATTACACGTTTGTGTTACTGATTTTGCTTTTAAATTATGGGCTTGGGCGTAAGCGCCTGCCTTGCAAGCGCGAAGGCCCGAGTTCGACTCCCGGAACCCACATACGAAAAAGGGGCCGGTGATATCGCTCAGCGGCACGGGTGCCTGTTGGCGCGCGAGGTCCTGAGGTCGTCCCCCCGGTACCCAAAAAAAAAAAAAAAAAAAAAAAAATTATGGGCTTGGAGAAAAGAAGCTAGATTCAAATACTTCTTTCCTCTTGTACCATCATGTCTTACTGATAACCTCCTGTGTGTATGGAGGAGGCAAATCTTAGGAACTGGAAAACGTATTGCTCTTTGCTCTAGGGATTTTTTTAAAATTTCCATAAATATTCACTACAGACTTCCACTGAGGAGTAATACACTTTCCCATACATTTAAAAGTATAGTTTCGGGCCAGTGAGATGGCTCAACGGCTTAAGCACCTGCCCGGCAAGCGCGAGGGCCTGAGTTCGACTCCCGGAACCCACATACGAAAAAGGGGCCGGTGATATCGCTCAGCGGCACAGGCGCCTACTGGCGCGCGAGGTCCTGAGGTCGACCCCCCGGTACCCACAAAAAAAAAAAAAAAAAAGTATAGTTTCATATGTGACCTCCCCATTCCTTAGTAAGCCATCGGAGAGGACTAAGAAGTATAATCACAAGCACCCATTTTGCTGCTGGATGGACAGCAGCTTGGGGGTCTCCGGGTGACTGAGAGGTGTGTGGTGATGGGGGGGCATCTGTCTTGGGTCACTGAGGGCATAGACGTCCAGGGAATAGATGCCTATTTGATATCTTTCTAGTGGAATCAATGGCTCTTAATCCAGGACCGTCCCTAGGAGGCTTTGGAAATGTGGAGGCATTTTTTTCTGTTTTATTTTATTTTATTTTATATTATGATGGAGGCATTTTTGTCACAGGAGCTAGGGTTGACTGAGCATTGCATAGGACAGCCAGGGCTACTTGACGTCCTGCAGCACAGGGCTCACATTTCTCCCTCAGAAGCCCATCAGCACTTCATAGTGACCTGAGGTCTATTCCAGAGCAGGCTTCCTAGTCTGTGACTCTGATGTGGTCCCTCGATTAAACGTGACCCTAAGACTTTTTCCCTGATGCCCAGAAGTCAATGGTTGTCCCTTGGCAGTGTTTACTGGCAGAGCAGCCGGCCTGTTCTGTCTGGCAAGGGGCAGGGAGGCCCATGGAGGAGGCCCTGACCTACCCCTATCCCTCGCTTTGCTGTCATTGCTCCAGGTTGAGGTTTAGCTTCTGTGGTGACCAAGGATTCGGACCATTGTCTGATCCCGGTTCATGAAATCTAAGCACTTAGAGAATACTGAAACAGGATGGTCATATTGCTGGACCAAGTCCATCTGCTCACCCACCCAGAAGCCAGTACTCAGCAGGTGAGGGTTGGTAGAAGGAGATCAGGTGTATGCAAGGGCCGCGACAGTGGAGGGAATGTCATCTGCAAAACACCTCGTGGAGAACCCAGGTGCACCAGAGGCCTCTACACGGGGGAAAGGAGATGGATGAGACAAAAGCCAGGAAGGCCACGTGACGAGCAGGGTCTCCTCTTCCAGAGCATGGACTGTGCTCACTTTTGTTCTTCTCTTCTGGTTTATCATCACAATTGACCTTGACCTGCTGGGACTAGTTACAAACATTTTACTTTGCTGCAAGTTAAACACCACGGTGGTTCCCATGCTTTGTGTTAATCAGTTCACAGGACTAAAGGGTAAAGAGGCAATTTACACTTTCCAGTGTTACCTGAAGGCCAACAGATGTTTTGGGTTCTGTCACTCTAAAGAAAGACTGTTTAGTAGGTAACATCTTAATCACTTAGGTAAGTGTTTTAGGATTTATGCCAGCAAAGAGAAGGGAAGCGAAACTAACCCTGTCAAGGACAGCTTCCCCTGGGATTGGCCACTGTCACAATAATGGTGGTGGGGAAAGCAGAGATTTGTTGTAGATGAGGGGTTTGCAGGGTCTCCCAGTAAGGTTTTTGTTGTTGTCGTCATTGTCGTTGTTGGTTTGTTTTACTGTTCAGAGATGGTTTAAAGATCCTATTTCCAAGCACAGTATTTCCCATCAGTTTTTAAAAGCTATTTACAGACGTGTGTTATTTTTAGTTGCTCTTTCCTGCTAGAATACGGGAAACAAAGAATGGCAGGAAGCAAATGTCACTCAGCCTTTAAACATACCACTGGAATCTTTTCAAAAATATCTTTACTTGTAAATTTCTATAGAAAACTTAAAAATAAAACAGTGAAGAGAAAGCAGTTTTCAACAGTCCAATTAGAACACAAAAAGTGTATCTTAACTTTTCTCAGTGGGAGTCATGACATTCTGTGTGGCAATATTTTTTATGTGTACCCAGTTGAAATAATTTGGGGGAAGAAAAGTTAACTCTGGTTACACTGTTCAGGACCCTGTTAATACTGCTCTAGGCCTCAGTTATGAATTTGAGGCAGGGACTGAAGATGCACCTTTCAGAGCCAGACTTGAACAGTCTTATGAAAAAGACAGTCCTGTTCTCCTCTGTGCAGCTTAAATAATTAATTAAACTCCTTGGCGTATGTCAACATTGAAAGTATTTTAAAACAGGTACTACTCACCATTAAAGTTTGATCCCTGTCTTCTCACCCAAGCTAACTTTGTTACCTGGGAAGCTATTAGCAGCCAATCTTCATCAGGCAGAACAGGGTGGCGGATGCTGGCAGGCACACCCCTGCCTGCAGCCGCCCTGACTCCTGGGGAGGCAAACTCAGACTTCTGAAGGCAGAGAGAGGGGTTTTTGCCATGTTAGGGGTGGAATGCAGTCCTCCCTGTGCTCCACCGCTGAACTGCATTCCCAGCCCTTTTATTTATTTATTTTTGTGTGTGTGTGTGTGTGGGTACCAGGGGTTGACCTCAGGACCTCATGCGCCAGCAGGCGCCCGTGCCGCTGAGCGATATCACCGGCCCTTTTTTCATATGTGGGTACCGGGAGTTGAACTCAGGACCTCACGCTTGCCAGGCAGGCGCTTATGCCACTGAGCCATCTCACCATCCCCCAGCCCTTTTAAAACTTTGTTTGTTTGTTTGTCTGTTGGTAGTACTGAGGATTGAACCCAGGGCCTTCGCACTGAGGTCCGTCCCCAGGCCTTCTTTTTAATTTTGAGACAGGGTCTCTCTGAGTCACTAAGTTAGTTACCCAGGCTGGGCTCAAACTTGCAATCTTGCCTCAGCCTCCCAGGGTACTGGGATTACAGATGTTTCGAGACAGGGTCTCCGTAGACTGCCCGGGCCAACCTTGAATTTGGCCATCTTCCTGCTTCAGTCCCCCAAGTGTCTGGGATGACAGACTAGAGACTTTTTTTAAAAGTCAGATACCTTAACACAAGGCAGTTCAGCTAAAACCCTTATGTTGTAAGGTGTTTTTTTTTTTATTTAAAAATAAAGGAAAAAGGATTATAGCACTGGACACAAAAAGCATGTGGACCACAAAATCATGTGGTTTTGACTCACTACTGAAAATGACCACTTAAAACAAACTGGACCAGTTGAAAATTAAACTCTGCATCTTCACACCCTCCTTGGCGTTCCTCCTCAGCCTCAGTCCCTCAGGAGGATATTGGCCCTGGCTATCCTGCCACCCTCGCCCTCCGTTCCTGCCCCTTCCTGGCTCTTCAGCAGGAGCTGCTCCGAGGATCTTAGGAACAAATGCAGCTCAGGAGGAGGTGAGAAGAGACCTCTGTTCCCCACCAATTCTGGCCACTTCCCAAAGAAGCAGTGGCCAGGCACCTCCCTGTATCAGCATACAGGAGAACCTCCCGGCCTCAGCAAAACATATTTTTATGGTTCTCCAGTGCTGTCAGAAGAATTAAGTTGTCACTTCCAGCTCACTCTACCATTCGCTGAAATGATAGCAAGGAAACCTGGGAACATGTCCTTGCGGGGAAAGCCTGTGAGGGGAAGCTTCGAACCTGTGTTGCTGCAAAGCTCAGTTAAACAAGTTTCTTGCTGCTAACGCGTGTCTTGGAAACACAGTCGTGTAGGTACAGATATTTACAGATTAAATGATAGGTGACATGGGAGTGGCCGTGAGTTCACAGTGACCTGTGAGCTTCATAGTACTGGTCTCTGGGTTTGTAAACGTTTTCTAGAGTAAAAGCTTAGAATACTTTGTTAAACCTAGCAAAAGTTAAAAGCAGATAGATACTGAGATTTCTGCTAAAAACACCTTTCTAGAGAGAACTTGCAAGTCAGGGCTTCTTTGACTCCTCAGGGCAAAGCAGAGCCATTCCCTTCCCCTGCACGAGCTCACTCTTAGCTCGACATGGGGCGCGCGTGTGTGGCTGTTCGCGTGCACCCCTGTTCATTGGCATCCGCCTCCCCTGCTAGGAAACAAACTCCAAGAAGGTGAGAACTTCGCTGGTGTGGTGTACGATGTTGCATGGAAGCAGAGGACAGAATTGTGAGTTCAACAAACCTATGTTGCGTGAATGAATGAGAACATGACTACTAACTATTACACTTTCTTTTTGCTCTTTTTTTCGTTTTGTTTTAGTTGCAGAATTAAGAAAGATCTTTGAACCAAAGAAAAAAGAATTTTTAGAAATGAAAAGGTAAGACGTACCTGGTGTGTTACTGGGAAGAGTTTGGCAAAGCAGTGCAGTGTTTTGTTGTCCCTTCACATTGATTTCCACGCCTCACTTTGCCTTTTTGGATGTAATGCACAGAAAAGAAAGAATTGCCAGGCGCTTGGAAGGAATTGAAAATGACAGCCAGCCGGTCCTCTTGCAGAGCTGCACAGGGCTAGTGACACACCGCCTGCTGGAGGAGGACACGCCCAGATACATGCGCGCCTCTGACCCTGCGAGCCCCCACACCGGTGAGCCTGCCTGTCCTGCCCAGTGGCACGGCACCAAGCAGCCTGCCGGGCACGGGCCTCATTCATTTTTCACGTATCACCTTTTTAACCTAATGGTACTGGAAGTGAGATTTTTTTGAAGTAAATTATGTGTATATAATGTTTTAATAAATGTGCCTATTAAACAGCCACAACAAATAATCAGCTGCATTCTGCCTCACAGCTGCGGTCCTGCACTCCCCAGCAGGAAGAAGTACAGTGCCAGCCCCTGGGCAAATTGCTGGGTGTGGCTGACCGGCTGTGTCCCCCCAGACTTAGATTTCTCAAAGGCAGGCTCTGCGTCTGACTGAGCACAGTGTCTGCTGTCAGACACCCTCAGGACAGGTTGTTTGGTGAAAGAATGAATAAGACAGGTGCCCTGCAGCAGTTATAGTCAGTGTAAACCTAATGCCCAGGTGCCCAGTAAGGGGCGAGTGAAAGGCAAAGCTGGACCTGGAATGAAGAAGGTTCTTACCCTTATTAAGGTTCTTATATAAACGTAAATTTCTTACATTTTATACAATAAAGCATCCTATTTAAATTGTTTTAGTGTAAACAAGTTAAATATGTTGCATATTAATTTCATATTAAACAGCATGTTGAACATGACCTAGCTTTTCCTTGATTGCACAGGGTCACCATTAGGGACCTCAGCTGTTCAGCGTGACCTCCGGGAGGGTGACAGGGCCAGGGCTGACGTTTCCAGCCCGCCTCTGGCTCTGAGGCTCTCTACTGCTGCTTTTATAGCTGTGTTTCTGGTTCCTTCCTCAGTCAGGACTGTTGGTCTCATGTCGTGCTGTTCACAGTTTGCTTGTGTCTACCGTTCCTAATTTTCTATGGCCAGAAACCTAGAGAATTAAGTTTTTTTATTGATGTAAATGAAGAATCAAGAATAGTCACGTGAGGGCCGGTGAGATAGCTCAGCAGCATAAGCACCTGCCTGGCAAGCACAAGGTCCTGAGTTCGACCCCTGGTACCCACAAAAAAAAAAAAAAAAAAAAAGAATAGTCAGGTGAGAACACCAAAATTCATAGCCAGAAACAAGCCCTGGTATCTATAAAATGTTCAGCTGCATAGCATATGATAACTTAAGCATCAAATATTAGAGAGAAAAGGAAGAACTGTTGAATAAAATAGTACTGGGGAAATGCGTCTGCCGGGGGTGAAGGGCGTGACTCGCTCCTCTTTCTATTTCATACCCAAACCAAAGATAAGACCAGTTATTCAAGCGTTTGTTTTAAAGAAAATGTTTAGAAACACGAGAACATAGATGAATATCTATTCCCATGCAATGGGAAAAGCCATATATGGCACAGGAGCAGTTGAAGAAATCACGGAATGATCAGGTCAGTTGACCTGGTGACTTAACGTTTACCTTCGCACTTCAGAGGAAATCTTACAAACACGTGGATGTCACACAAAATTAAATGGCAGGCGAGTCTGGAAACACTCGTGAAGACAACAAAGGGCTAATGGTCCAATAAAAGTTTATATGATCCAATAAAAATGACACTATGGAGGCTGGTGAGATAGCTCAGCGGCATAAGCGCCTGCCTGGCAAGCGCGACGTCCTGAGTTCGACTCCCGGAACCCACATAAAGGAAAAAAAGGGCCAGTGATGGCTCAGCGGCACAAGCACCTGCTGGCAAGTGCAAAGTCCTGAGGTCGACTCCTGGTACCCACATAAAAAAAAAAAAAAAAAAAAAATGACACTATGAATCAGTATTACATACAGCAATAAGCTTGAGCAGGCATTTCCCTGAAGAAAAAGACAATATAAATGGCCAATAACATAAGTGAGAAAATGCATATATTCTTTTTTTCTAATAATCAAAGGCAATTTTTAAAAAAAATGAAGACTCAGTACTTGTGAGGAAGCATGTTTTGCAGATATATGTATAAATTGACCCAGAATTTATAGAAATTAATTTGTGTGTAGCCAGCATTTTTAAATGATGTATCCTTTGATCAACTAATTCTATTCTTATGTGTGTCTACTGTGATAGTGATAAGAAAACCACACTGATGGAAAGTTAGAACCACCCAGCATTAGAGCAAGGGTTACTTTAATTATGGAATACCTGTTGGATACAATATTGTGAAGTTCAAAAATATTGCCTTCAAAATAAGATTTCAAATTATAAGACAAAAATTTTTATATAAAGCATTAATAACATTAAATCTTTTATATAGAAAAAAAGAAATGAACTATATCAAAGACTGGGAGGAATATATGGAATATATAAAACTGTCAAGTTACTAGTGAGTAATGTGGTTATTGGTGGTTTGGCTTTGTGCGTTTTCATGTTAGAAATTTCCTACATCATACGTGTGTGCTACAATTAGAAAAAATGCCACGTGTGCCACGTATGTATATATACATATACACATATATACATGTATATATATATATATAAATGTCAGATTCTGTAGAACTACAAACCACAGCAGATCACTTTGCAAGTTGTAGCTGTTCCAATATCTGTCATTTCTAGAAGATTCTGAACTTGTCCTTTGACCTCACATGTGAAGTATTAAACTCAAAACCAAAAGCAAACAAAGAAAAGAAATAAGGGGAGATAAGCCGATAGCAAGGACAGAGGCGCTCTGGGACTACCAGGGACTGGGTTTTGGCCATGGCTCCGGAGACTCCCGTGGCTCCAGCCTTCGTCCTCAGCCCTGCAGACCTGAGCTTGTCCAGCATCCCGGTAGATCACATCAGGTCGCACACCGAGGTGAGAGCGTGGCCCCTCAGGTGCGGGCGGTGTGGCACGCTTTCATGTGTGTGAATATTGGACGTATGTGTCTTCGCTGGACTCTGTGTATTACCCCTGTGGTCTTCTTGCAGGGCGATCAAATGAAGAGGAAGAAACTTCCGGCTCTTCTTTAGAAAAGCAAACTCGATCTAAATACTGCACAGAAACCTCAGGCATCCATGGTGACCCGTCCTGTCGCCCAGGCATCATGGACCCCCACAGTCAGGAGTCCAAAGCTGAAAGGATTGCAAGGTACAAAGCGGAGAGGAGACGACAGCTGGCGGAGAAGTACGGGATAACTCTGGATCCCGAGGAGGACTCTGAGTACTTGTCTCGGTACACCAAGTCCAGGAGGGACCCCGATGCTGTTGAGAAACAGGGTGGAAAAGCTGACCAGCAAGAAGAGTTCAGCAAAGACTTGAGTTCTGCCTACTCCAGGCCTGAGGCCATGGGGCTCAGGACCTGTGTGGTCGAACCCGAGCACTACGCCCTGCTCCACAGGAGTGACCTTTCTGACAAGGAGACGCCTCTAGAGGTGGAAAACCAAAGACAAAGGCAGGAGCTGAGTGCCACCCGGCAAGCCCATGACCCGACGCCAACAGCTGAGAGCTCCTCATCCTTCTCATTCCCTGGGCGATGCTCCTCCTTCACTGAAGTGCCAAGGTCCCCAAAGCAAACCTACAGCCCCTCACTTCAGCAGTCAACGTCCCCAAGCCACTCCGCAGGGGACCCGGAGGCTCGATCCAGGTAAGCACCCAGCAGGCACTGGGCAGCCTGACCCCAGGAAACGCCTGCGCCGGCCTTCTCTGTGCCTGGTGTGTGGTAGAGTTTGCCTGTGGGTGCTCTGTGCAGCCTCAGTTCCCTAGGGAAGTAATCTTGCTGTGGGGGTAATTTCCACTTTATCAAACAGGGTCTGCCAAAGCAGGAAACTTCACCTTCTTTTTGTGTGTATTTCTCATATGCTTTTTGAAAGCAACAAACCGAAACAGGTATTATGGGGACACTTTTGTGGACACCCTGTGCCAGGACCCTTCTTTTTACTGCGTTTCTCACTCACCTTTCATGATTTATTTTTGTTTGTTTTTATAGAATCACACCCAAGACTTAGGGTTTAGGGTGATTGCATTGATTGTGGATGTTTAGAATCACAAAGCCACAGGAGCCACACTAGCAGGCGAAGGGTCTGAGTTTAGGGTGCAGAGTGTGACTGTAAAATACACTGAATATAATCATAATATAGTTGCACAGCTATGTAAATACACTAAGAGACAGTTGTATGTAAAGACATCTTATTATTGCAAGGGCTAGCCATTGCTGGCCACAGAGGCACCCACCTGAGATCCTAGCTGCTCAGGAGACTGAGGCCGGAGGATCAAGAGTTCAAGGCCAGCCTGGGAAACTCAGCAAGAACCTATTAAAAAAAGAAGTCAGCCATGAAGAGAAGAAAAGGATCCACCAAAGACAAGAACAGCTCTCATTTGGAAAAACTGGAAAAGCCAGAAAGTCAAATGCCAGGAAAGAATACATGTTTCCAAACTTAAATTGAAAAATGTGCTGATGATATTTAAAGAGCAATTTACTTAAACATCCTGCTTAAAGGTAACCAGGGACTGGGTTTAGGTAATTTTTCTAGATAGATTCCTAAGTGTATTTTTTTTTTCAGTTCAAACAGGTGAAATGAGACGGGCTGATCACCTAAGGTCAAACCAGTTTATTCTTGGAAAAAATTATACACATATGGAAGATATATATATCTATAATATATACATTAGTTCCTTTTTTTACCATGTACTTGATCATGCAGGTTAAAATATTTAGACATCGGCCTCTAAGATAATGAAATACTGTAGAGGCCAAGACTGTTTTGAGGACCCTTGTTCAGCCCTGAGACACGACCACTTGAAATTAAAGGACTGTGACCTCCGTCTCCTGTTTTGAAAGGAGGTCTTTTGTTTGGGAAATTCTCATTTCACAGTAGAAATAGTGTTCTGGGTTTAGTTATTCTGTATCAAAGGAAATCCTTTATGTGCTTTGTGAGTAGGACAAAGAAATCTAACAGGTCCTAGTTTAAAAAGAATATAACAAGTATACAATTACCGTCGGTTAAAAGAAAGCACCCAATTTCAGACTGCCATATGATAACAGCAGTTCATTGCCACGCCATCCAGATTTGTCACCTAAATTGCGTGGAATAGAAAGAATTTCAGTAAGATTTTGAGTCAGTTGTAATGAAAACTTTGTTGAATATTCCAAGTAAAAAGATAGGACACTTGATAATTTTATGTGGGTTAAAATGCTAAGATTTGAAAATGTATATAATATACATATATGTCATCAGATTTAGGGAAAAGCATCATAACTTAGCCAAGGAGCAACCCATAGTTGTTTCTTACAGTTTTTTGAGGAGCTGTATTACCTAAAATTTTGGAAATCCCACTTTCTTTATTACCATGAAGAGGGGGCGGAAAGGATTCAGAATTCGTAAAAGCACTTGCTTTATTTTATGAAGCCATCCAAGGTGTGCAGTCATATGATTCACAGGCAAAGAAATACAAATCATGTCTGATATATTAGGGAAATGCCTGGGACCCATTTACATGAGGAAGATGGAAATAAAGCATCACAAGTATGAGATACTCAAAAATTAAATTGTATTTTGTGATGATTACTGATTCAGCTTGCAAAGATGGCTTTAAGATGGATTAACATTCAGCTTAGATGTCCTTTATCTAGAGCCAGGAAATTCAAATTTCAGACAGTCATTCTTATATGGTTTCCATTTGAGAGGAAGACAAACAAAAGAAAAAAAATACTTTATAGCTTAAAACAGTAACAAAAGAAACCGTGATGACTTGAACAACCATAGAAGAAAATATTAATGTCATCTGGCATGAAAAAATGTAGCAGGAAAGTTCAAAATGATTAAGAAGTGAGGAGGAAAGTGCCTAAAAATAAAATAACAAAACAACTTTGATGCTGCGTGTTTTTCATGGATTGGTTCTCCTCAGAAGTGGAATATTTTTCTTGCTTCTGTACCTTCTCGTCACCTCATTCTGTCCAGTTACTTAACTGTTAAATCTCTGAACTCCCTCACTTCCATTTTATCATTTTATTCCATGCTTACTTGCAAGGACCTGTTTTCTTTCATTAATTAAATACGAACGTACCATTCATGGATCCAAAGATTACCCGGAAATTCAGGGACACTGGGTGGATACCCAAGCACAGAGGACCCTCCTGTCCTCTGAGGTCTGTACACACTGTGTGTGGGTGCGGACTCGTCATTAGTTCGTATACTTCATTGTGCTTTTCTATTTTTAAATCATTATTGGTTAAATAATAGTTGTTAAGGCAATATTTACCTAAGTAATGAGTTTATTTTGGAATTATTTAGTATCCCATTATATAATGAATGGGTCTTTAAAAAATTAATTAGGGCTGGGGATGTGGCTCTGTGGTAGAACTCTTGCCTTGCATGCACAAGGCCCTAGGTTTGATCCCTAACACCACAAAATAATAGTAATAATAATTAATGCTTAATGGATGGATGTTGCAGGGTTTCCAGCTCAGAAATCCTGTTACTAGTTGCACAGGAATTCAGATGAACACATTGTTCTAAAAAAGAAAAAAAAACTAAGAATATTTATTGTAGCCAAAATAGAGCAGCTTAAGGCAATCCTCTGCCCCAACTCCTCCAATTCTTCCAAATCTTCTAGAGATGGAATTTCAGAACCTGTTCCCTAGAGAGGTGGTGTTACCGAGATGAACCATTCTTTGTAAATTCAGCCACTATGGATTATTCAAGTTTTTAAAAATCTGAACTGCTACTACTAGAAATCTTGAATCCAAAGCTCTCGTTGAAATTGCTATTTTGTGCAACTCTTATTTTAGAAGAAGTGAAAAAAGCAGGAAATGCACCATATGTGTTACTAATGTGGGTGGAGAAACTCGCTGCCTAAGGTCCCCAGCTGCTGTTGCTGAGTGTCACCTGTCACCATTCTCCATGGACTCTGACCAGCAAGGAGGAAGACGACTGGGAGCTCACACCTTATCTCGAGAGTGGTGATCCTGCACCACTGTTTTAGGGTGGGACCTGCCCTTGATCACCCTTGTTCCTTATTTCTTCTTCATTACTCTATTGCGATCCCTCACCACTCCTTCTTTCAATTAGCAGATTGTGTTGCTAGTGACCAGAATGTGATTGCAGGGCTTTCGTGAAGAGCGGATGCTGAAATGTGACCTTGGGACACATTGGTGGGTGCTGTCGGGACAGAGCTGCATTTGGACGTCAGGGATGTGTAAATCCTGGGTTCTCTTGCCAAAGGGTCTTGATTTTCAGGGTTACGCCTGATGGACCTTTATTATTCTCAGAGCTTATTTAGCTCAGTATGACACATACAGTGAGCATTTGCCAAATGAACCTGAGTTAGTATTTCTATGTCGTTATCAGTTGCATTATTCAGTGATAAAAGGAAAGTGCAGATCAGCTCAGGAAGATGTTGAAGGTTCCTTCCAGAAGGAAGCTCTTCTGCCGCACTGTAAAATGCAGACTGAGCCCCCGAGAAACACAGAGCTTTGGCTAGGTGCTCGTCGCTTATTTCTGATGGCGCTTGCCCAACTCCTTATGAGAAGTCTGAGTCTAAAATCGCCTCCAGGGCCTCAGGCTCTGGTAGTTCTGTGTCCGTGCACTGATAAGGATGTCAACAGGAGAGCATAGTGCGTGGCCTGCAGCCTCCTGTCACAGCTCCGGTCTCAACACGCTCCAGGAGCCAGCGCAGAGCATCATGGGAACAGAACCCATATCCACCTCTGGGTGCCTCTACTGCACCTCACAGACTCTTCTGTTCTTGCAGTACAATCATTCTCACCTTTAAGTCCCCGGACCTCCAAAGAACTGCACCTTGATCTAACAACTTTTGGCTGTTAATATACAGTTAAATGCTCTCTACTTTTTAAAAATTCTATTCTCATTAGTAAGTGGCAGTTCCTATTCATTGAATTAAATATGAATATGTTTCTCAAAATGTCAGCCTACCATATATAGCAGCTAAAAATTTAAATGTATACCAGACTTTGTGAAATTTTTTCTGGGAGCCTGCGTTCTTGTGCATTTGTACCTTTTGCGTATATGCAAAGCAGCAAATTTTTTCCTAAACAGGCAACTTTCAGTAAATTAACTGCTAATTTTTTTTTTAAAGAGAAGAAAAAACAAAACAAATCAAAAGAAGAACAAATTTTCAAACCAACATAATAGGAGGGTAACAATGGTTAATACATTACGTATTACTATCTTTAAGTTAGTTATTCAGGACACCAGACATTAGCATTCAATTGTCCAAACATTATTGGCACAAACCTTACTCTTCAATGAACTAAATAAAAATGGTAGTGTATCTATCTTAACCATCATATATATATATATATATATATATATATATATATATATACAATTTTTTTTCCCTTTCCCTTCTTTCTTTTCCCTATTCCAGTCTCTCTTTCCTTTTGACCAGTTTCTTTTTGATTCACCATGTCTATTGTACATTTTGGATCTTATTTACTCTTTCAGTTTCTCATACTAGAGAGATAATACGATGCTTACACATGTGCTTCTGGTTTATTTCACTTATGAGTATTTTCTCGAGTTGCATCCATTTACCTATAAAAGTCTCCAGTTTATCCTTCTTTATGGCTGAATAGTACTCCATTGTATAAAAATACCACATCTTTCTTATCCATTCCTCAGTTGATGGGCATTTGGGTTGTTTCCAAGATCTGGCTATTACAAATTGTGCTGCTATAAACATGGGTGCACATATATCGCTGTGGTACGATGTTTTTAATTCTTCTGGGAAGATGCCCAGAAGGGGAATAGCTGGGTCAAATGGGACCTCCAACCCTAGTTTTCTGAGGAATCTCCACACTGACTTCCACAGTGGCTGTACCAGTCGACACTCCCACCAACAGTGAAGAAGGGTTCCTTTTTCCCCACAGCCCCTCCAGCATTTGTTATTAGTTGATTTCTTAATAGTAGCCATTCTTTCTGGGGTGAGATGGTATCTCAGTGTTGTTTTAATTTGCATCTCTCGAATGACTAGTGATGTTGCACATTTTTTTGTATATTTGTTTGCCATTAGTATTTCTTCATCTGAGAAATGTGTATTCATCTCAGATGCCCATTTTTGGAGTGGGTCTTTAAATTTGGGAGGTCTGATTTTTTTGAGTTCTTTATATGTTCTCGATTTAACTGCTAATTTTAATGAGACACAGCAGTTAATAGCCATTCTTCTTAAGCTGAATAATGTGTTATAATTAGAAGTTTTGTGTAAAATGGGAGCTAGACACCCATTGATGAAGCTAATTTTACTGCGCTAGATGTGACTTTGCTGTGATGGCATGAAGCACATTTTTGCCTCTTCACTCTAAGGAATTATAGTGAGCTAAAGGCTGTCACTATGTACTTTGGGGTGCTAACCTAGAGCAACAACTCCTGACTTCTATGAAAACTGATGGTGCGTTCTTACTTCCTCTTAAGAGAATTCTCTGGCAGCGCTTGCCACGTCAAAACCGTTCTGTTGGGCCGGTGAGATGGCTCAGCGGCTTAAGCGCCTGCCCGGCAAGCGCAAGGGCCCGAGTTCCACTCCCGGAACCCACATACGAAAAAGGGGCCGGTGATATCGCTCAGCGGCACGGGCACCTGCTGGCGCGCGAGGTCCTGAGGTCGACCCCCCAGTACCCACAAAAAAAAAAAAAAAAAAAAAAAAACCGTTCTGTTACACCTGTAGTTGCCACTTCTTTATTCTGGTCTCCAGGACCCTATAATCCTCTTCTAGCAAGGTTGGTTGCCTCTGCCCTCTGGGGAACTGGCTCACCTCAACCTTGCAGAATAAATGCTCTATGTTAGAGAATTTTATACTCTTGGAACCAGAAGTTAGCCTGGAGATTATTTTAAGAATCTATTTTATACATTAAAAAATGAAAGCTCTAAAAAGTAACTTGATCAAGGCCATAGAACTATGTTAATAAAACCGACACCATCATTAACCATCCATCCATTCACTCAAGTTCTCTGATCGTTCCCTCCACTGCACTCCTTTATTTTTAAATCTATGTCAGTGCTACTTTCCATCATAGTGGCAATGAGAGTTTGCTGGTTTTGCCCTTTGAAAGTCAGAGATTTCAGGAAAGAAGATCGGATCAGGGCATTACAGAGTTTCAGGGGATTTATAAACACAACAGAAATTTGTGGTCTAGGGTGATTTTAACCTGCTAGCCATCTCTCTGCCTATCCATACCTCATCAGTGTTGATTTATGGGTTAATTTTAGCTCTAAGGTAGTTTAACTAACCAAGAATATTCATGTGCGAGGCATTGGCTCCTAGCTCGGCATTTCATTTTTTTAAACATGGGAAATAACTGCAATACCAGAGGTGATTATGGTTCTAGAGACCAGGGTTGGTTGCTACAGGAACACCAAGGGTGGGAGAGTAGTTCTCTCTCCTTAGAGAAGGGGGCACAGTTGAACCATGGCTGTAAGGATATGGTTGGGTTTTCTAGATGTGGAGGGGAGGCTGCAGCAGGCAAGAAGTCACAGACCTCCTGTGAAGACCTAGGAGAAGAGGGCATGGTGACACTGGAGAGCCAGGTGGGGACCAGTCAGAGTGATGTTCGCTTTTTGTTTTGTGGATGATGGGAAGTGTCTGAAAGACTTTAGAGCAAGATTGATAGATTACACCTTTTAGAAATGCCACTCTGGAGAGCGTGGAGAGTTGGGCTGAAGGAGAATCAATTACAGTCAGGGATGCCAGATAGCGTGCTAGTTGCAGTTCCCAGGCCAGGGAGCATGAGGTCTATGGGTCTAGGCTGGGCTTTGTTATTCACCTGGTCCTGTTTGACATTTCATCTGGGAGGCATCAAGAAAGAACTGTAAATAAATTTTTGATAACAGGAATAATAAGAGCAATGAAGAAGGAAGAGATATGACAGGGACAGGAATAAAAGAGAGAATAAGAGTGTGAGGACAGGAGAGAAGATGGTCCTGGAAGAGCCATAGTTATACCAGTCAATGCCCAATTACTGTGATGAAATACCTGAGGCAGTTAACTTATAAAATGAGAAGGTTTATTTTGGCTCATTGTTCTGGAGTTTCCAATTCAAGATCGGGTAGGCTCATGGCTTTGGACACATCATGGCAGGAGCTATGGCAGAGTGAACCATTTACAACATGAGCCAGGAAACAGAGAGAGACTAGAGACCAAGATCCCAATGTCCCCCCACAAGGGCACCTTCTTAGTGACCAAAGGACCTCCCCCACCTCTCGAAGGTTCTCCCACCTCCCAGTGGCATTTCACTGGGTACCAAGCTTCTAGCACATGGACCTTTGGGAGACATTCTTCTAAACTCTAGCAGTTTGGAACTAACAAGATGAAATTTAATAAAGTATTGTACTTAGAGGGGAAATGAATCAGTGTCGAAGTTCAGGATTGGAGAAACCTGATTTAAGAGGAGTTCATGAGAAACCAACCTGGAAGTTATAGTTGACAGCAAGTTCTTTCTGTGATTGCCGAAGTTATCAGCTCAGTCTTGGGTACATTAATGAAAGTGAACTGTCAGCAGCATAAGTAAAAATGGTCCACCTTTGTGCAGGGGCCACACTGCTCTAGATAGCTCATTTTAATAGGACTAGTGACAGATGACAAAGGGGAATCCCCTTCCCATCTGCCGTCCTTTCTTGGCCTTCCCAGGTTTTTGTAGATTTATCCCTATCTTCATGGCCCATGCAATCCCTTTTGGATTCCCTCTTACATTTTCTCTGGTGCTTATTCATTCACACTAGTCTTTTCTTCTCATTATCAGGTTGTCATTTTCCCAGAGATGCCAAAGCCATACATAACATTGGGAAGCCTAATGTTATCAGTGTGACTTGTGGTTAGTGATGATTCTTCTGGAAGACAGAGAGGAGAAAAGGCTGCATGGGGGGGGGGTCTGCCCATAATCCCAGAACTCTGGAAGGCTGAAGCAGGAGGATCACCAAGTTCAATCCCAGCCTGGGCAATTTAACAACTTAGTGATACTCTGTTTCCAAATTTAAAAATTAAATAGATCTAAAGGACTGGGGATATGGCTCAGTTGTAGAGCAACACTGAATTCTGTCCCCAGAACCATAAAAGAAGGAAGAGAGGAAGAATCAAATGAGCTGTATCACAGCCTCAGCTTTGCTTGCCCCTGAGGTCCTAGGAAGAAGGAGTCAAATAACCAATATCCAGCAAGGTGGCCATACCCAGAAGAGGAGGTTGGCAATTTTAGTCTGGATTTCTCAAACATGGCCCCATGAATTTGGTATTATTCTAGTCTGTAACACTGGTAAAGGTGACTTCAACAATAGCATTACTTTAGTAGTTTTAAGGTTAGATACCTTGTCTTAGTCACTTTCCTGTCTTCTTCCCAGTTGCTGCCCAGCACCCAGCATATATCAAGTCACTCAACAAATCATTTTTGGTTTTGGTTTTGGTTTTGGTTTTATTTGCAGTGCTGGGGATCCAACCCAGGACCCAACACATCTAGGAAAGTGCTCTATCACTGAGCTACATATTCCTAGCCCAACAAATCATTTTTTAATAAATGTCCTCCTGTCTTCTGTGTTTCTTAAACAATTACCAAATGATAGCAGTGCTACTTGAAACAGATGATCTCCAAAGCGTTTATCAATCTTCACCCAAACATAAAACTGGGACTGTTCCCTTTGTCGAAAAAGTCAACTGTGAAGAAAATGTCAGCTGAATTAAATAGCAGGCTTTGGTGGTGTTAATTTTCATTCTGGTGCAAGCCTCATATCTAATCATAGCAGCAGTGATACCAGTCCACAGGACACACTGAGCAACACTCATTTATAATTCAAGGCTCTTTCCAGATTGCCTGAGGTTGGCATTCCTGTGTATGGCTTTGAGTCATTGTTCTCATAAATGTTAAACTGTGAGAAGTAAGCAAAAATTCATGGGCTGCTTTTGGGGCTTTGTGAACTCAGTCTTCATCCCCAAAAGGCTAGTCTAAGCTAGTCCCATGACCAAAGTCACGTGCTAGCTTTCCATTATTGTAACTAAGCACCTGAGATAATCAGCTAAGAAGAAGGAAATGTTTATTTGGGTTCATAGACTCAGAGGTTTCAGTCCAGAGTTGCTTAGACCTGTTTTTGTTTGTTTGTTTTTTTGCTTAGATCTGTTGCCTTTGTGCTTGTAGCAAAGCAATAGGACACTTAGGAGCACGTGGCAGGGGAAGCTGCTCACCTCATAGCAGCCAGGAAGTGAAAAGACAGGAAGAGGAGGGACCAAGGTCCCAATATGGACTCTAAGGCCACACCTCCAGGGACCTAACTGGACCTAACTCCACCTCCTAAAGCTTCCATCCTTTCCCAGTAAAGCTGCAGGCTGGGGACCAGGCCTCTAATACACGGGCCTTTGGGAGCCACTTCCAAACCATACCAGCTGTCCATCCCCCAAATTTGTCTGTTCTAGGAGGGGTTCAAATCCAGACCGGAAACATGGAAATCCAAGTCCAGCCAATAGCCAGAAACTCAGTCCACTTAGTAAGGCTTAGGGCAGCCCCTTCTTCAGACCCCACTGCTTTTCTGACCGTCCTCTGCCATCTCCGTCTCAGCTGAGGGGACAGCATTCAGGCTTTCAGCACTGAGATTAGCATGAAAAGAGACTGGAAGAAGTCAATTATTTCATGGGTTCATCCTGCTTCTGCCCTAAGAAACTTATCTGGAGAAAGAGATAAGTTCAAGCGTAGAGTAGGACAGAGTTCAGTGGTTGCTACTGGTGACAGGCTGCTTGTCAGCTTGAACTAAAACTTGGAATAAAATGATTTTAGAAGATTAAATGAGGGGGCCGGTGAGATAGCTCAGAGGCATAAGCGCCTGCCTGGCAAGCACAAGGGCCCGAATTCAACTCCGTGAACCCACATACGAAAAAAGGGCCAGTGATATAGCTCAGCAGCACGGGCGCCTGCTGGCGCACGAGGTCCTGAGGTCAACCCCCGGTACCCACAAAAAAAAAAAAAAGATTAAATGAATATAATTATTTATGGTACACATTTTATGGAAAAGAATAGTCCCTTTTAAGGACAAGCACATCCCACTAAATTTGATAAAGACGCCTCTGTTTTTAAATATTAGGGTATTCATGTAGACTTCACTAAAGCAAACTCGAAGACTTACGTAAAGGTGGTTGCTATGAACAACTTTTGGGAAACCGCACTCTGAGTTGTCATTTTGGCAGGGAGCGCTTTCTCACCTGCTCACTAGAACTAGGCAGTAGGGGGCAGTAGTGAGCACCTAACCAGACCTCGGTCTTTGAGACACTAACCAGTGTCTCCTCTTGCCAGTGCCCTCTCCATTCAGTGCTTCGGCCTCCTTGTTTTCATGTCTCCTTGTCTCTAACCTAGTAGTTTCCAGCAGTTAAATGTAGGACATGTGTTTTTAACAGCAGACAAAAGCCCCTATCATAAATACAATGCTACTCTTTTTTGGAGATTGCCTGGAGCTGCAGTGTGTTTGCAGCGGTGCTGAAAAACTCTTGCAGATAGGTTCCTACTGCTCGGAGTTAGTAAATAGTGCAAGTACAATCTCCGCTTTCTCTTTCTGCTGGTGAGAGGATACAGCACACAGTTCGAGTATTCCTCCTGTGATTGCTTTCCATTGCTAGCACAAGGGTTTCCTTGCCTGTGAGTTTTTCTGGATTATCTTCAGCCTGGTGTAACTACTCAGTCACATTCTACCCTGCAACAATGAGTATTGAGGGACGCATGTGTAAATCACTGTTACCTTAACACGATGCAAGATTTTTAATGGCCAGGGTGATGCCTGTTTTACTTTTGTTTCCTCTCAGAGTTTATTCAACGCAATATTTTGTACTTAATAAGAGTTCAATAAAAAATTTGTCTAATAGGCATGAATTAACATTTATAACTATGGAAATAATTGTATTATTCCATGATAAAAGGAAAATGAATCATAGCAACTAAAGATATAATCTCATTGGATTTCTTTTTATTTTTATTCAGAGTGTAATGTTTTACACGGACACTGATTTTATATTTGACTATTCCCAATGTGCCTCAACAAAGCTTATGGAAGTTAAGTTGGTTTCTATTTTTATTCCAGGTTCTTGCAAAATAATTGTCTGTGTTTGTTGGCAGAGCCCGACTACAATAGACTCCTTTTTAACCATTTAAAATTACTTGAAAAACAATTTGGTGGGGCCGGTGAGATAGCTCAGCGGCATAAGCGCCTGCCTGGCAAGCGTGAGGTCCTGAGTTCGACTCCCGGTACCCACATACGGAAAAAGGGCCAGTGATATTGCTCAGCGGCACAGGTGCCTGCTGATGCACGAGGTCCTGAGGTCGACCCCCGGTACCCACAAAAAAAAAAAGAAAAAGAAAAAAACAATTTGGTGGCTTTAGGTATATTTATTTCTACCTCTTCCTAGCTGTAGTGAGCCAAGTATTCTAGAAATTTCATGAAACAAATTTAAACCATGGAAAAACACGTTTATGTATTTTCAAAGGCTAGGATAATTCTTTATTTAAAAACCTTTAGATGACCAGTTATAATAAAATGTGTGTGGATGTTGATGTTTTTAAAAGAAATTCTCTGAAGTTTTCTTATTTGTACATGACAGTGCAGGGAAAGTCAAACATGAGTGGTTTCTCCAGAAAGATTCTGAAGGCGACACCCCTTCACTTATCAACTGGCCCTCCAGGTACCTCTCGCGTGGAGACACTGTGGCTTGTGTTCCGTGGATGCGCTGCTACCTCCCCTCGCACTGCCTTGTTGTTCCACACATTCCCTAATCCCGTCTGTCTTCTTGACCTGTTGAAAGGCAGTGCACTTGGAAATCCTGTGTTCAAAAAAGTTGTTGTCTAGTTCTTTGCTTTTCTCTTCCCGTTACTCTAATCCATGCTGACGGCACTCCCTTCCTCTGATAGTCTGTTTACTGCACTTTCTCACCTGCTCACTAGAACTAGGCAGTAGGGGGCAGTAGTGAGCACCTAACGAGACCTCTTGGCCGCCAGTCTTTGAGACACTAACCGTTGTGCCCTCTTGCCAGGGCCCTCTCCATTCAGCACTTGGGCCTCCTTGTTTTCGTGTCTCCGTGTCTCTGAACCAGGGCATGTGGTTTTAACAGCAGACAAAAGCCCCTATCTTTCGTTTTTAAGCTTGGAGGCAGGGAGAGGTGGAAGAAGTAGGAATGAATAAGTCCTTGGAAGCACAAAGCACTGTCTCGAGTTCCTAACAGTGACTTTGTTCTCTGCTGAGGACAACATTCAGATTGTCTCTGATTAGAGGGACACATTCCACAGGAGAACTGGACTGCATTTCAGACCTCCTTTGATTAAAGAAGGTTGTAAGTATGAGAACCTCCAACCCTGGATAGTCCCTGGGAAAAATGACAACCCGGACTGCTTTTCCCAAAAGTTGTTCATAGCAACCACCTTTATGTAAGCCTTCGAGTTTGCTTTAGTGAAGTCTACATGAATACCCTAATATTTAAAAACAGAGGCGTCTTTATCAAATTTAGTGGGATGTGCTTGTCCTTAAAAGGGACTATTCTTTTCCATAAAATGTGTATCATAATTACTTCTGCTACATTTCCCACAAGAAAGCACTTCTCCCATCCCAAATGCCTCTGTACTTCTTAAAGGTTATACCCAGTCAGTAATCCATTCTCAGTTTGAATGGTTTTTCCTTTCTTACTAAATGGGATTTCAAAAAGTAAAAATAAGAACTAGCTAACACGATTAAATGCCCTCTCTAGAGGCTAAGCACTAAGTCATGAGCTTTGCAAACATCACAGTACAGCTCTGTTACTTCCATTTATATAGTAAGGCTCTGGGGATCAAACTCAGGTCCTTTTATATTGGAGGCAAGTGCTGTACCACTGAGCTATGCCCCTCGCCCACTTCCTTCCATTTCAGAGGTGAAGCCCCTGAGGTTTAAGAAGGGTAAGTAAGTTGCCTGGGGCTCTTAGGACCCACAACCAGGGTTCTTGGTTGCTTTGCTTCTGCAGTAGGGAAAGAGGCCTGTGGCTCTTGAAATGGTTTGCATTTTTGCTCTCATGTATTCAAATAACTCAACAAACAACAAGAGCCATCTCTTGTTAAATTAATTTTTAACTAAGGACATAACACCAATTTCAGAGGGGTGGGGGAAAATGTTCACTTCATTAATTCTCTCAACAAATAACTTTTCTGTAACACTCTTTGTGTGCCACCATTGTTAGTAATGCTGTCCGAACGGGTCATGTGTCTTAGGGATGGATGGGTGTGGCCTGCATTGCATGAAGAGGCCTGTGGATGTTTCACTGAGTGCTTTGAAAGAGAGAGATTCTCATATCCTGAGCTAAAAAGGTAAAAAGCATAAATAATCACAGATGAATTTGCATTTCCAGGAGACAATGAAATCACCATGTTTTTCCCTGGAGACACCACCTACACACAGCCACAGTCCCTACCCTGCACCAGAATGCGCAGAAAGCTTACTGGTTCAGTGCACCTGCCGCAGTGTGCCCTAATGCCTCCCAGGGTGACCACTAATGAACCGTTCTGTGGCTTCTAGTCATTTAATTAGTCGTAAGGAACCCATCCTCCTCAGGATGGTGTCTGACCCCTCTCAGGCTCAGCATGGGGCACAGTGAGTTTGACACCACACTGGCCACATATGCAAGTTTGGAAAGTTAAAACCATTTTTTGTGGCAAGTACTGGGTTTCTACGTGAAACACCAAGATAGCTTCCTGTAACCTGTACTCTATGAATTGATTACCCTTCCTCGCAAATCTGGGATCTGCGCATGCTGTCTTCGTGTTTAGCAGTTACTGTCCATTGCAATTTAAACCCTTTTTCTTTCTTAAAGAGTTAAAGTTAGAGAGAAACTGGTGAAAGAGGAGAGTGCTCGCAGCAGCCCTGAACTTGCCTCCGAGTCGTTCCCTCAGAGGAGACACCAGACAGTCCATTACCTGTCCTTTCAGTCAGAGAACTCGGCCTTCGATAGGGTCCTGCGCAGAGCAGGGAGCTCAACGCGACAGGCTAGCCGTGCTTGCGTCCAGCCAGCAGATCCCATTCCCATCGTCAAGCTGGTGACAGCGGAAACCCCAGAAAGTGTGTCCAAGTGCAGCTGGGTGGGCTCAGCCGCCCCGAATGTCATAAAGCCTCCCACCCCGAAGGTTCTAGAAGGTGAGAGAGGGGATGCCCCAGTCCTCCACATCTGTGAACCAAAAGCCAAAGAAGATGTGCTCTTCCCTGACACTCTCGAGGAAAGCCCAAAAGCCCTCGTGACCTTGGAGGATGAGGGGCCTGCGAGGAGCCACGAGGATCCCTCTGGGAATGAAGACCTAGGTAAGACCAGTGTCACATTAGAAGCTCAGAAAGAGCCACCAGCTCAGCACCAGCCCAAGCAGATGGGCCGAAGCGAAGTGGTTCTGTACGTTCAGAGTGAGCCTGTGCCCCAAGAGGCCACACCGACGGACACCAAAAAGGAAGCAGCTCCAAGGAAGCACAAGGTCCGCACCCGCTCGATGTCTGACTACACGGGTGCCTCTCAGCTCCAGGCCTTGAGCAGCAAGGACTCAGCTGAGCCGGAGCTGCAGGCATCCAAAGCCGAAGGGCCCTGTGCAGAGCCCGGCATGCTGGACACCAGGGTCTCCGTCGCCCAACTCCGAAATGTGTTTCTGGAGTCTGCCAGAGCCAGCCAGAAACCCGAACTGTAGGTGCCCTTTCACACACACTCCTGATGTCTCACTTGCACGTCCTTAGCAGAATGATTCACTTCTCGACGTGTGTTGTGTCCTGCATTGAACCTTGTTAGCTTAGCTCACTGGCGTGTGCAGGGCAGACCATAGAGGAAATGGCTCACCAACTACCATTCTGCTGCTGCTTACTAATGGGGAGCTGGAGGAGCGGGTCTGGGGTGCTCCCCTCGTCTGTGCATGGTACAGGCATGCAGTGGGGTCTACCACCCGTGCCTGAGATGCATAAAAACCTCTGCTTTATTCTCTTCCCCTGTCTTCCTGTTCTCCCTGCTGTGCACCCTCTGCCCTCTGATTCGAAAAGCCAATCACGGGCTGGGCCGTCACCCGGAGGAGCTGGCTTGCCCACCGGTATGGAGCGGGAGAGAGGGTCCCGGAAACCGAGACGCTATTTTTCTCCTGGTGAAAGTAGGAAAACTTCTGAGAGATTTAGAACTCAACCTATAACCTCAGCAGAACGGAAGGAATCAGATAGGTAGGCATGTGTGCTCGTAGAGTCGTAGTCCAGGAAAGTAGAAGAAATGATACAGGATTTTTTCCACCCTTAATGGTTCTGACACTGCTTACATAGGATGTTGATGATTCCATAATGCTTCCATCTAATCTGCAAGGAATAATATTTGGCTTATTTAAATGTATTTTTAAAGAATTTGACTTTTCCAGCAGTATCACGGTACAGTCTTACATTGCATTCAGATGGTGAGAAATAAATATTTTTCTTTAATGTTAATTTCTTTCCAGTCTTGTTAAATTTGAATTGAGTGTTCCCCAGATTGTCAATGAAAATAAGTAAGGAATTTTATATTCATTTTGTAGTACGTGTCTACTTGTATTAAAGATTTTTTGCATATTATATTATCACATGGGATTGCATAGACATGATGAGGTTTGTCACAAAAATTATCATCGGTCCTGTTTAAATAGCTTGATATCCTGGTTTCTCTCCATGAGGTGTGCACTTGGCTGGGACTGTGTGTGTACGCACCCCACAGTGTCTGTTAACAACTCTACACGGGTCTTCACAGCTAGAATAGCTACCAAGATGGTGTTCCGTAGGAGAGTTCAATTGCATCTCTATTTCTACTTTTGATGTGATGTTTTATTTGGATCTCCTACTCCCACCACTAATTTTTTATTGTTATTTGCTAATGTCTTTCCTAGATACACTTCAAGTTCAGAAATGCCAACCGTTGAGGGCAAGTATCTGTCTTCCTTTTTCTTTGTTTTCATCTCATCTAAGTTAGATTTAAGTAATAAGGTGATTGGCTTTTTGAGAGAATAAAATTGTAGTATCTGGCAGTTTCATGTTTCTCTGCAAGTTTTTTTTTTTCCCGTGAATGTAATAAAGCTTAGTTGAAATTTTCTGATGAGCTTACTCTTATTTTTGAGACGAGTTAAGAAAATCCTAAAGTGAGCAATATAAAAACAAGTGATTTGAATCAAAAAAGCAGGTTTTATTGTTACTGCTGCTATTCAACAGTAAGAAAAGTTCCTTCCATAAACCTGTCCTTAAATCACCATTAGTCAAATCACTGTCCAGACACAATTTGGTTTGGGTTGGTTTGGTTCAGTTTGGTTTGGTTTGAATTGCAGGAGGAATTAGTACCTTTGAACTGAGCAAAAACACCAGCCTCCTCCCAAGAGGAAAATATGCCCGTTGTTAATTTAGCTCATCTATTCTTGTATGCAAGGGAATTCCAGGTCAGTCTTGGAAAATGTTCCAGAGATGCTGCTTATATTTTCTAATGAGGTTCAGTTTTTATTTCTTGGCTTTTCACAGATGAAGAAAAGGTAGATGAACGAGCCAAGCTGAGTGTTGCTGCCAAGAGGCTGCTATTCAGGGTAAGGTGTACAGAAAAGCATGGCTACAAATCGTAGCCCCTGTGAATGGGGGCTTCCGGGGCTCTGGCCACTTGACGCCCCTCCAGGACCTCCTCACCTGATCCACCTGTAGTTCTCTTATGTTGTGCTAGACAAAATACCTGATATAATCAACTTAGGGTTCCACCCTCTCTCAGTAGAAGCAGGCTGGGGACAAAGGATCTTTGGGGGACATTTCAGGTGCAAATGGTAGCATCTGCTTTGGGGCACCTGGCCTGCGTGTTCACTGGGTCCTGTAGAACAGAGACATTTCACTGTCTCGATTTCCTTTCCCTGACTTTGTAAGCACCCCACCATGTTTCTAATCTTAGGAAATGGAGAAGTCGTTCGATGAACAGAATGTCCCAAAGAGACGCTCAAGGAACGCAGCGGTGGAGCAGAGGCTGCGCCGCCTGCAGGACCGGTCTCACACCCAGCCCATCACTACCGAGGAAGTGGTCATCGCAGCCACGTGAGTCTGCTCGGGATTCCTCGGCTGGCCAGAAGGTCTCCTCTTGTTTTAGAAAGAGGATTTCAAGAGTTTACATTAAAGCGAGGTGATAGGAAGATGGTTTAGCTGAAAGCCACAGAGAAGGTGGAGTTTCAGGATTTTCTTCATTGCAGTCTCTTAAGCTTTGTCATAGGATGTTACCTAGAGTAACTCCTGGAAAAATGTTAAGGAATTGTATTTGTTTTGCCCAGCTTTGGTTGTTTCTATTTTTATGACGAAAAACATAAAATATGAAAACAGATGAAATACAATGAACCCCCAGCTTCAGCGGTTACCAGCGCCTGGCCAGTCTTTCTCTCCCAGCACCCCACCTACTTCCACTTTCCCCCTGCATTATTTTCAAGCAAATCCCAGACATCGTTTCACCCGTAAATATTTCAGTACCTATCTCTACAATAAAAATGTTTGTTTGGGTTCTAAATAATCACCAAAAACATTTGAAAATGAATTGGCAGTTTGATGGCTTTCCAAACTATAAGACGTTGGTTTTGAGCAATATGTTGCAATATCATCAGAATCATTTTCCCAGAGTACAGTAATTCCTTCTAAGATAATGGCTTTCACCAAGTGAAAATTTTTATTTGTGTTTTAAAAAGTGTCTTTGTGGAGTGTGAACATCTCAACAGGCCTCTATGTTGAGGTTCGCCTCTGGGAATCTGCGTTCAGCCGTTTCATTTCGCTTCGCTTTCTTCACACTTGTTCTTCAACTTCTCTGTTGTCATTGTTATTTTCCAGCGCTGGGAATGGAATCCAGAGCCTTGCATATGCCAGGCGAGTGCTACCTCACTGAGCTCCATCCCTGGCCTCAACTTTTTTGTTTTTATAGATGAGTACATTCTTGTGAATTATGATTAGGAACTGTTAGCAAATCCATTTGTTTTAAAAAAAAAAAAAGTGTTTTTGAGTGGCTGGTATAAGAAGCAGATACCCATGGAAGCAAAACAATAAACACAGGAAAATTATCACCTTTTTTCTTTTTTTGTGGATACTGGGGTTCGAACTCAGGACCTTGTGCGCCAGCAGGCACCCATGCCGCTGAGCGAGCGATATCACCGGCCCATTTTTCATATGTGGGTACCGGGAGTCGAACTCAGGACCTCACACTTGCCAGCAGGTGCTTATGCCGCTGAGCCATCTCACCGGCCCAAATTATCACCTTTTGATGCTCAGTGAATATACTCTGATGTGCTTATAGATTGTGTGAGGTCACAAATTCTTTTTAAGAACAGATTGAAAACAACATTCTAAAACCATGGACATAATCTATGGATTTACCGATGGCTTATATTAGCTTTTTAAAATTTTTAAAATGAGGATGTTTATTCTAAAAACAAGAGAAAATCTTTTTCAAGCCCTATCCCTATGCTTCTTCTGTTTACGTCGGGGCAGCCTCTGTCTCTTATTTCCTAAGTTGCTTTTCAAGTTATTTTGTGATTTTTGTTTTACCCCAAAGTAATTAGCAAATAATTTTGGTAAAAGATTTGATTTAACATTGGTGAATTTAAATCTATGCTCTCCTTAATGCTTCTTTTCTTCTCTCTCCTTATGGATGCTCCTTCTTTGGCAATTGCTTTTAAAGCGAACCTCTCCCCGCTTCACGTTCTGGGGCCGCCCACCCTGTAATGGCGAGACTTCCCAGTCCCACTGTAGCTAGGAGCTGTGTGCAGCCTGCCAGGTACCGGACAGACCCAGCTGCACATAGCCCCCAGTGCCAAGGTGCTGGGCAGCAGGTGCATCTGAAAGCCTTGAATGCCTTTCGTGTGTGTGACCACCAAGTCAGTGCAGTGAGTTGTTCCTGGGACGTGTGGCATTTTGTTTTGTCATGGCACAAGGTACTGAAGGTCTGCATGAGAAAACATCGAGTCCATCTGTTTACGTCCTGTGTCAGCACTGGGATCACACTAACTCACTTACCCATTTGTTTTGTTTCTATTTTTCATAATAATAATCATTCCTAAAAAAATTTTCATTTTTTTTCATCTAGAATACTAGCACTTGCAGATGACTAGAAAAGTGGACATTAACATGTAATTGCAATTCTGATAAGATTCGGGTTACTTTTTTTAACACATTAAATACCAATACATATATTTTAAAAATCCTCCCTGTTTCTAATTTATGGAGACAGTGCTGTTATATTTTAGGATTGAGAAAATAATTTGTATTGTCTGATCAGAGATGTTGAGCTGTTATGTTTTTTTTTTTTTTTTTTTTTTTTGGTGGGTACCGGGGGGTCGACCTCAGGACCTCGCGCGCCAGCAGGCGCCCGTGCCGCTGAGCGATATCACCGGCCCCTTTTCCGTATGTGGGTTCCGGGAGTCGAACTCGGGCCCTCGCGCTTGCCGGGCAGGCGCTTAAGCCGCTGAGCCATCTCACCGGCCCGAGCTGTTATGTTTTAAATTGTGGTTATTTTAAAATTATGTCCTCAAACCATGTAAAAATTCCCTTTGTTTTACTGTTATGAGTCAAAACACTAAGGCTAAAAGTAAGATTCAAAGAATTAAAATGACAGTGCCTAACCCAAAAGCAGGAATCTGCCAGGGAAGTAGGTTGCTGTCCTCCCAGTTTGAGGCACTGCACTCTAGAAAGACTGGAGACTCAGGTGGCCTTTCCCACTGTCCTCATTAGATACCTGACTCTCTCCGGTCTGGGACAGCCTGTGAGTCTGTGATTAACTCGGGTGAAGGCAGAATATACTTTTTACTAGGTTGAGAATGAGATTTGCCAGTGGCAGAATGAATATTGTCTGAGAAACCTTTGAAGATTCACAGTGACCAGATAAATTGGAAGCCTTCCTTCTCTTCCAGCTGGAAATTAGAGGAATTTATTATCATTATCATTATTATTGTTATTGTTATTATTATTATTATTGTTTGCAGTGCCAGGAATCTAGCAGAGCTTTACACCTGCTAGATAAGAGCTCTACCACTGAGCTATACCCCCAGCCCTCGTTGCAAGGATTTATAATCACCTCAAATTTAATCACTTTTCAAGTTACTGGGAATTCGATTTAAATACCTTTTAAAAGAATGATAGGAACCTAATAGGAAAAAATGCTATACTGAAAGAATCTTTAAAATTGTAACATTCGTACTTGGCAACTGCAAATCAGAGCCTGTGTTTCAGATCATGCTGTTCACAGATGAATATATTTTTAAACTATTTACTCCTGAAACACATCTTTAGAGAACTTTATGCCCAAAAATGCCTTACTACTCCCTTTATCCTTATTTATTATGAGAATAACAATATGGCATCTCTCTAAGGTAAAATAGATTTAAGCCAACTTTGGCTCCTTAAATAGGAAATTTACTTTTTAGAAGTAATTCAGAACTAAGAATCTACTTGTTCTAAAACTGATAACACTAGTGTCCCAAACTCGCCTCTGCTATTCACTGTCTTCTTTAATAGCTAAGCAATTGCCTACCCCGTTCTAATTTTCATAGGGAAAAATAAGCCCATTGCAAAATTAAGTGACACTTAGAAGAAAGTTAATGGAAAAAACTGGCAGTGGGCTTTTGTTGTTATCTGTGCCACTGACTTTTCACCCTTTCCTTTCAGATTGCAGGCATCTGCTCATCAAAAAGCTTTAGCCAAGGACCAGGCAAACGAGGGCAAAGATTCCGCTGAACCAGGAGAACCTGATTCCTCCACTCTGAGCTTAGCAGAGAAATTGGCCTTGTTTAACAAATTGTCCCAGCCTGTCTCAAAAGCAATTTCTACCCGAAACCGAATCGACATGAGACAGAGGAGGACAAATGCCCGCTATCAGACCCAGCCGGTCACGCTCGGCGAGGTGGAGCAGGTGGGTGCTGGCCTATCATCTCCCGCTCGTGCGTGTATTCTTCAGCTAAAGCAGCAGGCGTTACTCTTAGGACAGTGCTGTGAGTAAGGTGATCTCATGATAAACTGTGTTACCGAGGGGTGACTGGGTCATCGTTTCATCCCTAAGTGGGATAACCATGCTAAGTGTGTTTCTCTTCTCTTGTCTTCATAACTTGCTTGCAAAATCATCTGGAATGAGGCCATTTTGCAAAGAAAAAGTAATAAGTACAACCTACTTTGAGCCAGAAGGTTTCGTTAGAGGTGTATTATATAACCACATCCAGGACGGTTTTCTAGTAAGATAAACTGCATGGAACACAGTATTTCAGTCTGCCAGTCCACAGCCCAGCACTTGCTTCGACTTTCGGTCGGTGTTTACTTGTTATCTGTGTCCTCCCAGGTGCAAAGCGGGAAGCTCATCCCTTTCTCACCGACTGTGAACACCTCTGTGTCCACCTCGGCCTCCACAGCCACCCCCATGTACACAGGGGAGCTTCGGACAAGGCCACCCGCCGGTGACAATGCAGGTGCCACTGACACCGAGTTTCCTTCCCCAATAGAAAATTCAGACTCTCCAGTTAGAAGCATTCTGAAGCCACAGGCGTGGCAGCCTTTGGTGGAGGGGAGTGGAAGCAAAGGAATGTCGAGAGAACGTGCAGTGACCGAAGGCCAGGGAGCTATGACAGCCGGGGACGGTGGTGTTAAGACGCACAGGTCCTTGGAGGAAGCAGAGCGGTCCTCTTCCCTCCTGGGCCAAGCCAGGGAAGGAGACAGCCACTGGGAACCCAAATACACAGCTCTGAGGAAAGGAAGCCTGGAGCTCGCTGCTGCCCACCGTGGTGATGAACTGAAGGAATTTTCCACTGGGAAAAGCAGCGCGCAAGGAAGCCTGGGCGTGGAGGACAGGCCGCCCTTCGAAGACAAGGTGGACGTGGAGAATGCCCCAAAAAGGAGGTTTTCACTCAGAGGTAAATTACCACTGTACCTGGAGTTTCAGAAAACAACAGGGTGTTTCGTCCCTGCTTGATTTGTTGCCCGAGATGGAGATTCCTTTTAACCGAGTCATAAAGGCAGTTTATGGCTAGCATGGGTCAGGAGTTCGGTGTGAATCATATTCTCCCCAGAGAAGCGCTCTTCCCCTTAAATCTGATATGCAGGTGGTGAGTCAAGTCTTGAACAATAAAATGACTGAAACCCTTTTACACACTTTGATAAGAGCTTCCAGTGGCTGGTGACATTAACTCTGTGACAGCTCTAATGGCACTTTGATAGCTGATGGCTGGGTGTACACAGGGAGTAAGGACTTGGGCCAGTCTCTAATTTCTAGGCTGCTTTTTTGGGGGGGAGCAGTTACTGGGGATTGAACGTAGGAGGCACTGAGCCTGTATCCCCAGCCCTTTTTTTATGTTTTATTTTGAGACAGGCTCTTGCTAAATTACCCAGGCTCACCTTTAACTTGTGATCCTCCTGTCTCAGCCTCCCACGTAACTAGGGTTACAGGCCTAGGTACTCTTTCCTTTCATACTCCTGTTTGCAGACTGGTCAGCTAGACTGCGTGGGACTCGAATCTCCATTCTATTTAATACAGTGATGCTGTGTAACTTGGGATAGGGGTTTGGGCTTGTGAGTGTAGCACATTTGAAACATGAAAGTCTTGTTTTGGAGAAGTAGAATCATTCCGCAGTGTGTGGTGAAAGCCAGCGTCCTGTGTCTTGCACATAGGAGAGACACTGATTGTCGCAAAGCAGTGTGCTGCGTTGGAAGTTTGCATGAAGCCGTGCGGCCTGGCTGACCCACCACTTGCCCACGGGTTGGAGTCCAGGGTGGCGCTGTCTGGAGGCGAGCAAGCTGCTGAAAGGGTGCCGCTGCAGGAGGAATGCTGAGGTCGTTTCTTCTCTTCCCAGCAGCAGAGTTCGGGGAGCCTGCTTCGGAGCAGACTGGGACAGCCGCCACTGGGAAACCCCTTGCTCCAGCAGCAACCCCCAGTTCCTGGAGGCAGCAGGATTCCTCCGAACAGCTCCAAGAGAGGTACTACCGGAGCCCGTGCGCCATGTTTGCTACAGGAGAGGTCAAAGTGCCAGCAGGAGAGGGCGTCCTTGACTCACCCAGCAAAACCATGTCAATTAAAGAGAGGTAATGCGAGCTCGGGATGGGAGGAGAGTAATTCTGCTGGGGAGGAGCTTGCAGCCTGGCTGTAGAAAAAGATTTGAGTAGTGGACCAAGAGGTGAAAGCGCGGTCAAACTACAGGTGGAGGTGTGCTGTGACTGAGCTCTGGGGAGTGGAGGTGTCTGAGGGTGAACCGCGCTCACCCCGCGCCTGGTTTACCAGTGCGAAGGGAGCCAGTTTGGATAAAGAAACAAACAGAAACAGATTTTTGCTTGGTTCATTTATTTGTAGTCCAAATTTTTTTCTTTCTTTCTTTCTTTCTTTCTTTCTTTCTTTCTTTCTTTCTTTCTTTCTTTTTCTTTCTTCTTATATCAAGTTCTTTGATTATCTACTGATGAGAACTGAAATCTGGGCTCTTTGCTTTCAGAGGTGCGTGACTGAAACCAAACACAAACCATTTTGTGATTGTGTAAACTAAGTATACAGGGAATGAAGATAAATTCATATATAGGATCTATAGCTTTGGGGTTAGAATCTATGTTTTGTTTACTTTAGTGGAAGTAAGATAAATGACTTTTCTGAATAGTATTTAGATGTTCTATTTTGTTTGCAGTGCTGGGGACCTAACCCAGGGCCTTGTGCACACTGGGCAAGCTCTGTACAACTGAGCTGCACCCAGCCCTAGAAGTTTTCTATCAGACAGTAGCTATGGGTGGTTACAGTGTTGATACAGATAAGTATCAACACCATGGCCTCATTTCATTCAAAAATTAATGTAGGTTTGAAAGAACAGATTTCAATGGAGGGATATAGGGAGTAGAAACCAAATTATTTTGAGGATACAGTTTTCTCATTAGCCTTTAACCACAGTTGATTTATGCTGCAGAAGATGCAACAGTGGTAGAAGCTGAATGAGGAGATGTCACACCAGCTGCCCGAGGTCATTAGCAGAGCCATTTCCACCACATGTCCCCATGGTGGTGCAGCCCGGATCTTCCCTGGCATCTCCACCAAGGGGGATTTCTCCTGCTCTATCAGGCGCAGGCCCCTCTTACTTTTCTAGATCTCTTTCAAACTACCTGAGACTCTGTATCAAGCCACAGTGAAAATTCTTTCTGTTTTTTAAGCCACACTTTCGGCACATTAGTCATAAAGTATCATCAGAGCCCTGGCCTGGGACCACCGATCTCCTGCTCCAGGGGTATGATGACAGAATAAAACACAGACAGGAGATATATTTTTTAGTCACAAGGGGCACCAGGGTGGTCAAAACCCAATAAGGACTAAGACCCCGAGGCTCAGTGTCCTTGGCCTGTATTAGGTGCACAGCTTGATTGAGAGGGTGCTGCTGGGCTGCTGGGGGCAGTGGGGGTGAACTGCTGACACGGCCAAGGTTCAAGGATTGAGGAACAATGCATTTTTGGAAAGGCACACAGGAGCAGATCATGGTTAACTGGTAACCTGATTGTCCGCTAACTGCAACTACTGAGCTAGAAGGAATTCGCATGAGTCAAGTCCTCAGTGGCTGTGTTATCTTGCTTTGAGGCACCAGAACTTCACAGACCATTTGCTGGTCTCAGCTCTGGCTGTTGGCTTAAAGATTAACCCGTCCTTAAACCAGCCGGGGGTCTCGCCGCAAGTCATATAGGCCCAGGACAGGCTCTCAATTTATTCTTGTGCCAATTTATTAATTATTGCCTGCTCTGTGCCACGTCAAGCTGGTCCTCAGCAATGAAATATTAAACAGATACAGCAGTGCCTTTTTCAACAGACAAATCAATAAGATAGTTGAATCCTATTTACTTCTGCCATTAATTATTTAAAATGCCCAATAAATGAGACCCACCAGGCTGAGGGGGTGATAGAGAGAGGTGTCCAGACTCAGGGAAGCAGTCTGGTGTGTGTAAAGTCCTCCTGTACAAGAATTAGGCTCATATTTTGATCCCAAGGATATAAGTATTGGTGAAAGGTAAACACCACTTATACAGTCCTAATGTTTTATTTATCTGTGAACATTCCTGGGATAAAATCCCAGTGGGAAATACTCTTACACTGCCTTCTTTCAAAGGCTTTTATAGGGACGCACGTCTTTGGATACATCCTCTCTATTGGGACTTAGGACCTTACATAGAGAAGTTCTGCATCTGTCCTCTGTGCAGTATTTCTTGATGTACTTGTCTGTCTTAGTAACCTTCAGTCGAGTTTTATCTTTCCAAAAGCAGTTTTAACCCTACTATACAATTCTTAGTTTTAAAACTGAAATATTGTAAAAGTGCAATTTCTTCACCATGGTTTGGTGGACATCTGAGAAGCTCAAGGATGATTGTAAGGTTTCAAGTGTATTCAAAGTTGAGTGTGTATAGCAAATATCCAACGGTCAGCAGGGGCCCTAAGCAATCATGGCATCAGAGAGGCTCCTGACCAAGTCTGTTCAGAATCTGAAAAAATTAGGAATGCTTGTTAAATAGACAGTGGTTTAATTTATTTTGCTTGTCTGTCTGTCTTTCTCTTTCTTCCTTCCTTCCTTCCTCCCTCCCTCCCTCCCTTCTTTCCTGCTTTCCTTCCTTCCTTTCTTTCTGGGTGGTGCCGGGATGGAACCCAGGGCATTGAGCATGCAGGCAAGCACCACATCTTCAGCCCTAATTGTTAAAATCTCCCTTTGAAAAAGGACGGAGAGCACTTTATGTAGCAGTTATGCTTGTCATAAATTATGTTAATACAAAATATATCACCAGTGATCTTTCTCCCTTTCTTTGATAATACTTTCGTTTGTACCTTGTTGAAAATGACAAAACTACATAACTTTACAACCTATGCACAACAGCTTCTACTAAATGAGACTCTAATCTCTTCCGGTCGTGAATTTGAAAGGTTGAAGCTTGGCCTGTTTAAAATGTTGTTCATATATTTATTTGGGCTTTACCTTTCTTTCTTGGGGTAACATATAAAATCAGGGGACATTTAAACCCCATGCCCTCTTCCTTCTACCCACGGAAGGATTCAGTTTCAGAGCCCCCCAGGACCTATAGTGAATAGAGCTGATCCCTGTCTCGGCCCGGTTCACAAGACTGCCCCACACCCCATTCATATTGGTGTTTTAGCAGCTAACAATACTTGGACAACATAATAAGGGGACAGAAATTCTGGCTACACATTGGCATTAGGAATGTTCACCTCCTTCTATGTTAATTTTCTTGATTCACATATTCTTCTTGCTGTGTTGAATCCTGGGCTCGAGCAATGCTCCCACCCCAGCCTCCCCTGTAACTGGAACTACAGGTGCTTGTCCCCACACCCAGGTCTCCCGCTTTGTTCACATGGCTTCTTTCAATTACGTATTCACTTTAAAATTTGAGCTGCTGCAAGCACGAGGTCCTGAGTTCGACCCCCGGTACCCATATCAAGAAAAAAAAAAAAAAAATTGAGCTTCTAAGAAAGAGAGCCTGGAATCCACAGATTTCCTTTTTGGTGTCATCTAAGTAGCTGTACCCTAAGGCACGCAGTCCCCGGTCCTGAACCACATGGCCTCTGCTCTCCCTGTTGGGATTGTGACTGTAGAGGGCTTTCCACACCCAGGGCCACCAAGTGTCCTGTCCTCCTGTATGGCTCTAAGCATCCGGCAGGCAGTGTCTCATCTAGTGCTAACGAGGCGGCAGTGTTTCCTCATTTGTAGATAAAAAGTATAAGAACTAAGAAATGATAGGAAATCCTCCATACACTCCCCTTTTAGAATATATGTTTGATGCTTATAAAAACATATCTGAAAGTTCCTTTCATATTTCCTGACATCTAAAATACCAAGTTTGGGGCCGGTGAGATGGCTCAGCGGCTTAAGCGCCTGCCCGGCAAGCACGAGGGCCCGAGTTCAACTCCCGGAACCCACATACGAAAAAGGGGCCGGTGATATCGCTCAGTGGCACGGGTGCCTGCTGGCACGCGAGGTCCTGAGGTCGACCCCCCGGTACCCACAAAGAAAATAAAATAAAATATCAAGTTTGAACCCTAACTAGCATAAAACTTAGGGTGCAATTTCCTTTTACCGCAGAAGCAAATTTCCTTTTACCACAGAAGCAATAAAAAACACTATTTTATAACTGTCTAAATGGTTTGGTTCAGATTGTTCCTGTTTGGGAACTTCTTTGAAAAGTATTGTGAATGGTATAACTCTTTTCTTACTTAGGGATAAAACCTCCAGTGCCTCTTAAAAAGCACACTGGGCCTTTAGAAAGCTTATTTCCACATTTACTGAACCTTCTACTTTCATGCTGGGGAGAAGATGACAGAGAAGGGGTGAAGGAGCTGTCCTTCCACTTAGGGCACTGGGTGTAATGGAAGGCTGGGGCAGAACTCCCCTATGGAGTCCCCAGGTTCATGTGGAAGGAGTAAGGGGCAGAGGGCCATTCCCCTTTGCCCTCTCCCTCTCGCATCTTTGATGCGTCCCTCCCTGTCTTTGTTGATTTTCTGTTGCTGTAACAGAATACTTGAGACTGGATAATTATTAGTAAAGGAAAGAAGTTTATTTTCACTAACAATCCTAGAGGCTAGGAAGTCCAAGATCCACCAGCCACACCTGGTCTTGGGCTGCTTCACAGCCAGAAGGGAAGCAGGCCTACAGTGGAAGCGGCAAAACCTGAGGGGCAGCTTCACCCCTGGGGTAACCAGTTCAGACCGGAAAGAGCAGAGCCTCACTAGGAGAAAGGCATGAACCCTGGTAGTGACCTGAACCCCTCTTTGAGGCCACCTCCCCCTGCTGCCGTCCCGTGGCTCTGGTGGAGCTCAGGCTTAGCATGGGCAGGGTCCTGCCTTTCAGTTCCCCAGCACTGAAGTTAAATAAATAAATACAAATACATGGAAAAGGCATATCAGCGCCTCCAACCTGCACACTAGCCAAGACCGAGGTCCAAGTATCAGTACAAATCGGTGCTATTCGGCTATATCTGAAGTCTGTGGGGTTGCCTACATTTCTCTAAAATGAGAGAAATTTTCTAAAAAGAGAAAAATACACCTTATTTCGATTGTAGGGGCATGTGTTTGCCTGTCCCATATTTGACCCGGGCCTGACTGTTCTGAGCTTGAAAGATTTGTTCTAACCAGGGCTCTCAGGCCAGAATTCCCTGGTGGAAAAGTGTGGCCTCTGTCGAGAGGCGCAGACATTTCCCTGGGACCTGGCAAACACATGTCCAGCTCGCCCGAGGCCAGGCTTCGGGGTTAATAGGCCAATGCGGTGCACTCACTGGGTCCCCAGCCTCAGACTAAGCACATGCCCAGCTTGCGACATCACAGCCTGCAAACTGCACTTAGGCTTGGCAGGTGTTGTTTGAATTGCACGGGCAGGAACAGATGTCACGTGTAGGCCTAGACGCGTGGCCCTCTCCCGTGAATGACCATCTGTGGTGACCACAAGGCTGGGAGATTGCAAGAGGAAAGAACACTCTGGAAAAGACTTCCCGTCCCGCTTCGCTTGTGAAACACCACGCAGGAAATCTAAAGGGACTGGAATAGCCCACTTAGGTTGTGGTGCGGGCTATTTTGAAGTTATTCATCGTTTGTACTCTGTAGGCTACGGCTGGGTCCAAGCACCATGTGGGCTCAGTTAAAGCACAGTTTCTTCCATATTATTGTGGTTACTCTGTAGACTTTGGAAGTCCCTAATGATGACCCGGCCAGTACATCTAGAAGCAAAATTTCAGGGTTTTGGAACAGAGGAATTCTTTAAAGGTCATCCAGGGAGCGAGTGGGGAGAAAAAGAAAGCCAGAGTGCTGTGTCGTGACTGAAGAGCAAGGCACAACTGTGTGTGGTCAGCTAACGGAGCAATGGAGTGAAACAAGCTGTCCACCAGGGGCCCGGAGGAATCACATCTCCCTGCGCCGCTGACCGACAGTGGGGCCTTGCTCAGCTCTGATACCTAAAGCTGTCTGCATGCACACACCCTGTCTGTCAGGAGGGGAGAAGCTGTGTCCAGTTTCCCAGAGGTTACTGCGCCAATGTAGAGAGTGTAAGGTGGACAAAAGAAGTGATTCCAGACTCCCCCTTTAAAAAAAAAAAGAATCAGTTACAGATTCCTCAGAGCAGCCAACAGAGAAGCCGTGGGATTATTTTAGTGGTGTCGTCATTGCTTCCAACATTTGGGAACTTCATTTGAAGAAGGTCCTCCAAGACTGTAGCTCATTATTTTTAATAAGCCCAACTCGTGGGATGAATTTGCTTTTTTTCAATTCCCTTAAACCAGTCGGGATCCAGTCTGATTAACAAGGTGTACGGGCAGGATGAAATAACCACTTTGAGTCAAAGGGAAGTAAGAGACAGAAGCTGGTTCTGAGACCAGTTTGCAAGAGACAATGGGTGAGGGAAAGTTTCCTTCACAAGGCGAGGGTGAAATGCCTCCTCAGCGGGTGTTACAGTGAGGGGATGCTCCCTATCTGAAAGTCTTATTATTGATGCTTTGAGACCTTTGAAAGCTCTAATGCAGAAGGCAGGTGCTAAGTACTCCTTTTAATGATTTGATTTTGTAAGATTCTTTTTTCTCATTAGAGTAAAACTGATTCACTCAAAATAATTGGAAAAGAGATAAATATTAGGCATTATCCATTGCCTATGAGTATTAGGCAATGCAGATTAAAACACTTAAGGGACTTTTTGGGTTCCAAACACATGAACCAGTCCTTGAAACATATCAAGTGCTCTAAATATTAAATTTATGACATTTAAAACTGAACCAGGCCAGTGAGATAGCTCAGCGGCATAAGCGCCTGCCTGGCAAGCGCGAGGGCCCGAGTTCGACTCCCGGTACCCACATACGAGAAAAGGGCCAGTGATATCACTCAGCGGCATGGGCGCCTGGTGGCGCGCGAGGTCCTGAGGTCGACTCCCGGTACCCACAAAAAAAAACTGAACCGAGCCTTGAGGTGGGCTCTGCCTTAGATAGATAAGGCAGCATCACCAGTTTTGTAGAATGGGCATGTGGGATCTTACCTGCTCCGCATAGCAGAAAGAGAGACTAGAAGGGAAGAAAAGAAAGAGAATGGAGGAGGGGTTAGAACTACAGCTCAATGCTCCTGGCTCCTTTGAGGAGTCCTTTACTTCATGTCTTATTTTCCACTCTGTGACCAGTGCACACGCTGGGGATTGAACCTAAGGCCTCATGAGTGTGAAGTCCACTCTCTACCACTGAACTGCATCCCAGCCCTGAACTCCTGTTTAACTAATACAAAATTTGTTTTCTTATTTGTTGACAAGATTTGATCACAGAGTATGTATCATCCTGTCTCCAATTCAAATATTTACTGCAATCAGGAAACTTAGCAGAGGGCCCATAGAGATCTGGTGATCCAGTTCTTGATAGGACAAATAAGGAAAGCAGAACCAAGGTACCTGAGTGGAGATGACAGCCAGGCTTCTGGCTAGAGCTGCTGTGCTGCTGCGTACCAGTGTACGGGCGGGGGAATCGATGAGAAGACCTAGCCCATCAATCAGCCTGGTCCCGGAAGAAAGGGGGACTGGTCTGTTTTTCCTAATCATTTAGATTGTTTGAACATCGGCTCCAATAAGTCCTATGACCACTACTTTTTTTGCCTTTTATCTCTTTCGTGTTCATCCAACTTAAATGCCCAAGACTTATTCATTCTAATACAGTTAGCTAAAACAACATTATGTTCGTGAAAATAACTTTTCAAGATTACAGTCTCTAAGCAGCTTTACAGGCAGTCACACCAGAGTTGAACAAAAGTAGGTTAGATAAAAATCTTCGTTAATTAGATTCTTTTTTTGTAGATCTCTTTCCCTTGGGGAAAACTGAAGTGATGGTTTTTAAAAATGGGTTTGTAGAAAATCGCTTTTGTATTAAGATGCATTGGAAAGACCAAGTTCATTTGGAAGAAAAGAACAAGGCTTAGCATAGAAAGAGAAACATCATAAAGACTATAATTTTCTTTAATTGAAATGTATAGTAATGTTTTTTCATTGCTTTATGTATTTATGTTTTTAAACCCATTTGTGTGATATTTTCTGCAAAGAACTACACAGCTTTCATAATCTAGTGTCATTCCAACAAGTGACCAGAAGGGGTCACTAGAAGACACTTTTCACTGAGAATGGTTACTTCCATCTCTTACCCTCTCAGCCCAAGAGCAAGGAAAAACCAGAACCACTTCTTTACTGGAATGATGCTGCATCTTTTTCCTAGCAATCAGGTTTCAACTGTGATTTTCACTGAACGGTAGAGATCTTCAGGATCATTTTAGAGAGCAACTTTGCTAAGTTTGAAGAGTTTGGTGCTGACTTCTTTTTGGTTGGCATGTTTTCCTCCTAGACTAGCACTGTTGAAGAAGAGTGGCGAGGAAGACTGGAAGAACAGGCTTAATCGAAAGCAGGAGCATGGCAAAGCATCTGCCACCAGCAGCCCGCATATCCAAGAAGTGGAACAGTCACTTAAAAAGAAGGTAACGCTTTCCATGTTAGGAAACAGCATTGTAACTAACATCACATTTGAAAGTGTGCCTGGAGATGAGCATGTGTGGCTTACTAATCCCACTCACGGAGCATTAGTGCTTTCTTGCCCTTAGGCTAAACATCTAATCTGTCTCAAATTTGCTTGAATCAATCAAAAGGTCAAGTCTTAGTATATTCTGGAATTGATAACAGCATCATGCATAAGGCCTCAGCGAGCAAGGGCCTAAGTTTTAAATTGTGCACACAGTTGAAAACTTTCTTAAGTGCAGTCTGGCTTTAGAATGTGGATCAAATCAAACACTTTAATTCCCTATTAACAGCTTTACATTGCATTTAATATATGGACTTGAATTTCCTATGCAGAGATTTAAGACCTAAGTATAAAAAATAAGGACATCATTGTGGTCTGTGAGCACTTTCTTCATAATTCGCAGCCTGCTTCATGATGAGGAGGTGTGCCCTTTTATGGAGCGTACAGCAACACATGTTATGAGTTTAAATAAAATCAAATCAGACATGGTGACCAATGCTCGCAAGCATTTTGTATGCAAGAGCATTGATGAGTTGTTAAATTATAAATGTAATGATGACCAGTCTTTGACCCATTGTGCACACTTTCAAAACTGATGGTGACATCCGTGCTGGCTGGACCCTCCAACTCCAAATGCACTTGCTGGCTGGAGGCAAAGTGACAGCATGTGAGCCAGGCCTGCTAGGCAATGTCTAGGATTTAAAGTCTTTAAATAGAAGAGAAAAAAATGTTCCAACTAGTTGGTCACGTGGCCCTCTTGTAGTTCTAAAATAAAGTATCTCAGCCAGCTGTGATGGTGCAGATTTGCAGTCCCAGCTACGCTAGAGGCTAAAGTTGGAGGATTACCAGGGCCTAGGAGTTTAGAACCAGCCTGGGTGACAGAGGAAGGCCCCATCTCGAAAATGAAATAAAATAAGCATCTGTGAAAGAGAGAAGTTGTGAATGTGACTTCTATACATTAAGGAACTTACATAAACATGAGATGTACACATACTGTGAGTCAGGAGTCTGACCTTATTTTGTATGGTACTTCTGGGTCTATGTAGGGGACACTGCAACGGCAATTTGAATTCTCTTTTGTGGTGTTACAGATAATAACTAAAGACATTTAATCTCAGCCATCGATAAAGTTCTCAACTATACCAAGAACATTAAAATGTATATAGGTGAAATATAGATTTGAAGGTAAAAGAAAACTAGGTCCATCCAATACAGTAATGTATCCTCCTAGCCCACAACCTTTATTTAAATGAGTCTTGGAGCTAGAGGTAGAGCTCAGTGGTAGAGGCCTTACCCAGCATGCATAAGGCCCAGCGTTCAATCTCTATCACTGCAAAAGAAAAAAAAAAAAAAGAATCTTGAAATTGTTGGTCAAAAACAATTTTAACACAGACTTCACTAGCAAAGCTGTCAACTAACTCATGCTGGCACTGAGCAGTGGCCAATATCTTGCTGGTCCCCAGGCCTTCAGGAGCTGAAGGTCCCCTATAGCCAGGTGAAAATTAAATGAAGCTAAAAAGCACAAAACAACATAGATCCCCAAGGGTGGTGCTGCCCACTTGAGAGACTGAGGCATCCTCTGAACACCAGTCCGAGGGCACAGGATGAGTCAGAACTGCCCACACACGCGGCTAAGGTTTGGAGAAGGTGAGAGGTGTCGGGGTAGAAAACCCAGTGAGGGGCTCTAAGTCCAACTGGGGCTTGGGTGTGCACCGCTGTCTCTGGACTCCTGGGTGCCACTGAGACTGCAGCCATCGTGAGCTCATCGTTCCCGCCCTCCTCAGCCACTTGGTCCACTTTGGCCTCAGGCAGTAAGCTCTTTGACGTTCAAATGAGCCAGTCTATTTTGGGATCTTCACTGCTGACCTTGGGGAATCTCAAGTTTAGTTGACCTCTCATGGTTTTCAGCTGGCCTGTGACAGCCCCTGGGTTCGCTGCTTCCCAGGGGCTGGCTGTGTATTTCAGGGACCCCCGTGCTGTGCTCGGGCCAGGCATCCTATGTGAAGAAAGGTCTGTCTGATCGCTGCCCTGGAGGAGCAATGGCACTGGACATGTGCATGCAGATGGGGCTTGTGCACGGGTCCTGCTGAACTTGCCCAGGCAGAGCTGCTTGGAGGGCAGGGACTGGAACCTTCCATTCTTACCATCCAGGTTAGAAAGGAGCTGGATTCCTGGTCAGGTCATCACTTCCTTCCAAATCTGTGAATTTGCCAAACAGCATATATCCATGGTTTCCAAACATTCTACAGCTCATCCTCCCACTTCGTGTGCAGTGAGCCCTGCCCCGCGAGTTGCAGCTCTGGGAATACAGGAGGGGCAGGACATGGCGAGGATCCAGGAGGTCAGTTTCTGGCCCCTGTGAAGATCCATGTAACACATGGGTCAGCCCTGGCCAATGAAGTGGAATGGGAGCCACACAGGTAACTTAATGTTCCAACAACCACACTTAGAAAAAGAATGGGAAGCCGTGAAGATGTGTGACCATCCTGGTTCTGTCAGAGGGTTGAGCCGTGAGAGAAGACGTTGAGGTCCATCTCCTGTGGAGTCCTTTTCGGTAGATGGCCCTGTTTCGGACCATAAATAGCTTTTGGAGAACCACGAGTTTTCCTTTGCAGTCTAAACTTCCAGTTAGGTCTTAGGGAAATACGGGATTGAGAAGCAGTTCCTTGCTTTCCAGTTTCACTCCTCCCCATCATCAGGATTGACAACCCGAGGAGCACTGAACAGAGGAGCACTAATTATTTACCTACCTGGCTGTCGCTGGCTATGAAAAATCACTCAGGTTCTTTCTTTCCCTCCCTCTGCTGCCACCCTTCTTATCTTTCTCCTGTGCTTGGTTTAGTCCAGGCCAGTGCTAACCTGACTTAAATGTTTTTGCTCCTTGTAGCACATACAGTTAGTTCCAAAGGCACCAAAGCCACGGGTTTTGTAGATTTGGCCTGATCCACACCACGTGGGACGCATGCTCCTGAGCATGATTTGTGTGCCGTTTCCTCCAGAGTTAACTCATTCCACTGGAGAGAGGAAAAAATGAAATGAGACAAAATCTTAGAGAAGTTTCCCCGGAGCCTCTTTGTTCCAACCAAATCACAGGTTTTGTTTGCACCAAAAAATGATTTCAAATTCCAACCCCAGTTCAGCCTGTTCGACATTATAGCATCCATGGTGCCTCTCGCGTCCTCTTTTTAAGATAAATGTCCAAGGCCTGGGGTGCAGGTCAGTGGTGGAGGGCTTGCCTAGCATTGATGAGGCCCTGGTCAGCACTGTAGGTTGGGGGTTGGGGGTTTGATCTGTGTTTAAGCAAGGAAGGGTAGTTCAAGCTTGTAATCCCAGTTACTCAGGAGACTGAGGCAGGAGGATCTAAGATTGAGGGCAGCCTGGGCAAGTTAGCAAGACCCTGACTCAAAATAAAAAGATCTGAGGATGTAGCTCAGTGGTAGAATGCATGCTGGCATGTGCGAGGTCCTGGATTCAATCCCCAGTAGCTAAAAAAAAAAAAAAGAAGATAATTATCCAGTGATCCAGCGATCTGACATTTCCTGGGACATTAAAAATCCTGCACTTGTTTTGGTTTTATCCTCAGTAAACCAAAGCCCAGAGCCCTGGCAATGAGCTACATCCTCAGCCCTTTTAGTTGTTCTTTATTGTGAGGCAAGGTCTCACTAATTTGCAAAGTTCTGCAGGCTGGGCTCAAACTTACAATCCTCCTGCCTCAGCCTTCTAAAGTGCTGGGATTACAGGAATGGGCTACCCCACGCAGCTTGTTTCTGAATCCCAGAGGAGAACTGGATATCCCACCACGCTTCAGTCCTGATCAGTCAGTGAATGCAGCTGAGATCTGTGACATCTCCTAACAAGTTCCTGAACATTCAAGGAAGGCAAATCTGCCACATTCATATTCCCCTCTGTCATTGAAATTCCAGATCATAATTGAGGGGAACAAAGCTCAAAGAGCGAGGCTGGGCGGGCAGGAGCACAAGGCTGGCGTGATGACCTCCAAAGGAAAGGTCATCGTCCTGCCTCAGGGAATGAGCTTCCTTGGGGTTCTTACCATGGGACTGGAGCACTGGCTTGTGAACACCTGCATGCTTCTGGCTGAACCAGGCACGAGCACTTGGAAATGACGGGTTCCCTAACCAGACTGTTCTCTTGCAACCTTCTGCAACGTCTCCGTTTGTTTTAACCTGTAGGAAGAAGGAGGATTTACAGATGATAATGCCATGTCTAATCTGCTTTGGGTAAGCGTAACTCGAGCACAGGTGTCCTGTAACTGAGCACAGTGGGCTCCCCCTGGTGAGTGCAGAGCCGATGAGCGAACCCAGGAGAGAAAAGGGTGAAGGAAGGTTTATTACTTGCAGCAAGGCGGACCCTGGAGAGAATTCTCAAAGCGGTGCCTCCCACAAGAAAAGCAAGGGGCTATGGTCGTGGAAACTCGTTCGTGTTCATATAGGAAGGACTCCTCGTCCTGCACAGAGGCAGGCACACTGTTGGGCATGCTCAGTTCAAGGTCACACATCTAATGTTCAAAAATAATGGGAGACAGGACCCCCCCCCCGACAGAGAATTGCCTATTTATAATTAGCAAAATTTAAGTCATCTAAAAGAATGAGTCAGACTGACTCAGAGATTTTGGCTTGTTTTTTATAAGTTTCTCTGAAAGGCTTTTTCTGGAAGAAAAATAAAATTATGAAGGACATTTAAAGGGGCAAGAGCTTGTCCCCCGACAGCTGACGCTCCCTCTCACCGTGCCAGATCTAATTCTGACCACAGGACAGAGCCTCTGTCCAGCCTACAGAGCTAATCCTCTGACCTTGATTATGTTTTAATCATGTAATGCAAATACTTTAAAGAAGGTGAGGTTTTATGTTAATGTTAAAACTGTCAGTGACAGTCTTTGTTCCCCTCTCTGTAACTATCTTATATAAGTTACAGTAATCTTCTCGTTAACTCAGTTACTGCACAAAACTGACCCAGGGGCACGTACTGTGCTTTTTTTTTTTTTTTTTTTTTTTTTTTTTTTTTTGTGGGTACCAGGGTCGACCTCAGGACCTCACGCGCCAGCAGGCGCCCGTGCCACTGAGCGATATCAACCGGCCCCTTTTTCGTATGTGGGTTCTGGGAGTCGAACTCGGGCCCTCGCGTTTGCCAGGCAGGCGCTTATGCTGCCTAGCCATCTCACCGGCCCACGTACTATGCTTATACGGATTGATTTTAGTAGTATTATCATCACAGCTGGGCCCTCCTGAAAAGAAAACTGAAATTGCAATGAGTACATTAACTTTCTGCTAGAAAAGTCATTGTTTTTGTCTCTCCCCACCAATCCCACCTGCCCTGCCCTGCTCAGATAAGTCTTCTCTTTTTACCTCTAATCCTCTTGCTTTGCTCTATAGGAACCTGTATATGCTTCTATTTATTCTCCTGCTATACCTGCTGCCCATAAATACCTGTCTTTTGTATCTATTAATCAGGTGAGGAAAAGCCTATACATGTTAAGCCTCATTGCAATTTCTGAGCAGTAGGGAAGGAGTTTTGGGTTTCATTTGGGAAAGTAACTCCCCGCTCTGTGTGTGTGTGTGTGTGTGTGTGTGTGTGACAGTCTGTGATTGTGTCTGTGGTAGTGTGTGATGTGTGTGTGATTGTGTGTCTGTGTTTGTGAGTATGGGATAGTGCCTGTGTATTTAATCAGTTCGTATGTTTGGGGTCAGTCAACATACACTACATCCCTGGCTTGGATTTTTAGGGAGACCCAGTGTTATGAATTCACCACACAGCCATGAAACTGGTTTAAGGGAACATTTCCCTTTCCAGTCTCCAAGCTTTAAATTCTGTCAGGAGCCCACCAAGTGCACCAGAGTGTTCACTGTCCCAGCTTAGTAAGGATGTTGCCTTGCTTAGCTTCACAGAGTATGGTAGAAGAGTTTGGGTGTGGAAGGGACAGGGAGGAAGATAGGGCAAGGAAGTGGCTATCTGGTATTTTTAGGCCTCAGTGGTCCTGTTTAATGAGACGCCACAGACTCTTGCCCCTTCCCATCTACCCACTCTACCTCATCTGAACTGCACCCCAAACCTGGCCTGGGCTGAGTGATATGTGATCATTTTTAAAGCTAAAAATGTTTCCTGTTCCCCTTGAAATATCCCTGGTGTCACAATAGCTGTGAAAATTAGCCACATCCATTTTTCATCACTCCCAAGGTCCTCATCTCCATGTTAGTCTGCTTTCCATCCCTATGCAGAAGTACCTGAGAAAATCACTTCATAAGGAGGCAGGCAGTTCATTAGTTTGGCTCACTTTTCAAAGGGTGCAGTCTGTGGTCGGTTGGCTCCATTACTTTGGGCCATGGTGAGGCAGAACATCATGGTGGGAGTGTGTGGCAAAGTAAACATGCTCGCCCCATGTTGGGTAGGAAGCAAAGAGAGACAGAGGAAGAGGCAGGGTCCCCGTGTCCCCTTTAAGACCATGCCCCCAATGACCTTTCTCCCACAAGGCCCCACCTCCTAAAGGTTGCACAACCTCCCCCTAACACCACAAGTTGGTGACCAAGTTGTGCACACATGGGCCTTTTGGAGACATTTCAGATCCAAGCCATAACAAACATCCACCTGTGGGACTGGCCCCAGCCCCTTCCCTGAGGCTTTCTACCTCTCAGGCTGCAGCTCACTAGCAGCATCATGGTGGCACTGTTCCTTCAGGGCCAGCAGTGGTGGAGCAAGATACTCAGGATGTCATATGAGAGGTTGACAGGACAGGTGTCTGGTGGGTCCTCCTGTCTTCATCTTGCCTTGTCACAGACAGGAACTCCCCACTTCTCCCTGAGGTAGCTGTTTTGCCCTTGTGCTCACTGGTTCCCTTCCTGAAGTTAGAAATGCTCGTTGTGAGAGCCCAGGCCCCAGTGTCCAGCCAGTGTTCACCCGTGAAAGAGGCTGAAATCTGGAGCAAACTGGTGCTTTCATCACTAATAAATAAATCAGAACTAGACTTGAAAAGGAAGGGCCGGTGAGATGGCTCAGCAGCTTAAGCGCCTGCCCGGCAAGCGCGAGGGCCCGAGTTCGACTCCTGGATCCCACATACGAAAAAGGGGCCGGTGATATCACTCAGCGGCACGGGTGCCTGCTGGCACACAAGGTCCTGAGGTCGACCCCCTGGTACCCACAAAAAAAATAAAAATAAAAAAAAAAATAAAATAAATAAATAAATAAATAAATAATAAAAAAAATGAAAAGGAAAGCTCTATTATTGAAGTCTTTAAGTATATGTGTGTATTTATATGTATAGAGAGAGAACTTACAAATTCTATATATCACATATACATAAAGAGAGAGAGAGACAAAGAGAGAACTAGCTTTAGCGCAGTCTTGGGTTCAGGATCACAACTAGATTGAACAGGGTTTCTGGCCCTGTCCCCCTACACACAGCCTTCCCAACTATTAATGTCTCACACGGCAGTGGTATACTTGTTACAATTGATAAACCTCTATTGACACATCACCTAAAGTCCATAGTTTACATTAGGGTTTATTCTTGGTGTACATTCTCTTGGTTTTGATAAATATATAATGACATGTGTCTGCCATTGTAGTATCATACAGATTAGCTCCACTGCCTTAAAACCCCTGTGCTTTACCTGTTTATCACTCTCAGACCTGTAATTTTTGTCAGCCACTGTCTTTTTACTATCTCCATGGTTTTGCCTCTTCCAGAATGTCGTAGGATTGGAATGACAATAGGTAACTTTTGCAGTTTGTCTTCTTTTACTTCATCATATGCATTTCAGATCCCTCTGTCTTTTCATGGCTTCATAGTTCATGTTTTTTAGTTCTGGATGTTACCCAGTTGTTTGGGTTTACCACCATTTATTTAGCTGTTCACCCACTAAAGAACATCTTGGTTGCTTCCATGTTTTGGCAGTTATGGAGAAAGCCGCTCTAAACATCCATCTGCAGGTTTTTGTTCAGATGTAAGTTTTCAACTCACTTGGATATTAAGGAGCGAGATCGCTGGATCATATGGTAGGCGTATGCTTACTATTTTAAGAAAACTCCAACCTCTCTTCCACAGTGGCTTTACCATTTTGCATTCTCACCAGCGATGAATGTTCTTGTTCCATGTCTTTGCCAGGATTGGTGTTGTCAGTGTGTAGGATTTTCATCATCTATGAAGTGTATATCGGTGTCTCATTGTTTTAATTTGTAAATTCCTGATGACATGATGGTGAGTATATCTGCTTATGCTTAGCCTGTGTCTGTATTCATTGGTGAAATATCTGTTCAGATTCTTTACCTATTAATCTGATTGTTTGTTTTCTTATTGCTGAATTTTAAGACTCCTTTGGGGATTTTTGGATAATAGTCCTTTATCAGCTATGCTTTAAAATATATTTTCTCCCATCCTGTGGTTTGTCTTACTCTTTTGACAGTATCTTTTTTGTGTGTGTGTGGGTACCAGGGGTCAAACTCAGGACCTCGTGCACCAGCAGGTGCCCGTGCCACTGAGTGATATCACCAGCCCTTTTCTCGTATGTGGGTACCGGGAGTCGAACTCAGGACCTCACGCTTGCCAGGCAGGCACTTATGCCGCTGAGCTATCTCACTGGCCCCTTGACAGTATCTTTAACAGAGGAAAAATTATTGATTTCATGGAAGTCCATCTTATCAATTTTCTTTCATGGACTATACCTTTGGTATTTTATCTAAAAAGTGATAAGTAAATCCAAGGTCACCCAGACTCACACTTATAATAGTTTCTAGGAGGTTTATAGTTTTAGCTTTGCATTTTACGTTCAGGTCTGTGATCCAGTTTGAGTTAATATAAGATCATTCTGCAGATTTGTGGGGGAGGCTGGGTGTCCAAATATTGCAGGATTATCTTTTCTCTGTTGAATTGCCCTTTCTCTTTTCTGTTTTTTTTTTTTATCCCGTTCAACTGATCTAATTGTCTGTTCTTTCACCACATATTACAGTTTTCATTCCTATAGCTTTATAATAATTCTTAAAGGTCAGTAGTGTAAGTCCTCCAACATTGTTCATCTTCTTCAATTTTCCATTGTCTATTTTGAGTCTTTTTCCTCTCCATATAAACTTTATAAGTTTGTCAATATCTAGAACACATAGTGCTACCATTTTGGTAGGAATTGCATTGAATTTTTAGATCAAGTTAGAAAGAATCGACATCTTGACAAAACAGAGTTTTCCTATCCATGAACATGGACTACCTCTCCGTGTATTTTTAAGTTTATAGAAAAATAACATTTACCAAAAGCAATTTATGTTTTATTACTTAAAATTTTAATATTTTAATTCTATATATTTACTTCTTAGCAATTTTTCCAAATAAATAGGAAGGTTTTTTTATACCAGTTAGGCAGTGATATATCACTGCTATCCTTCAAAATCAGGTCACTCTTTTTCTTTTCTCCAGCCACCCTAGTGCCATGATTTTAAGTGAGAGAAGAAAATAGAGTGTTAAACACTATGCAGTCTTCACCTAGAAGATCTGTGTCAGGCATCAATATTCATTCTGTCCTTTCTCACAGGCATCAAGGCTGCACCAAACAAGAGTCTGCTTTCTTGTCATCCTTTTAAGAGCTGGTAGGGAGCTGGATCAGTGGTTACGTTGCGGTATGAGGTAGGCCTGTGGCTTTGCGCCATCTTTTGTTCAGGCCCCTTGAGGCTTTGTGCAGTGATGATGGACTAGAATCTCTCTTAAGGAGGAGGCAAAGCTGAATTTCTTTAACAGTTGCCAGAATTTTGTCACTTTGACTTATTTCTGTTGTTTATTTCTGGGACCATTCTGCTCTAGCTGAGTTTAAATGGATGTATGATAAAAAGCTTAAAAGTCAAATCACATTTTCTTTTTCTGAAACTTTCCAATTGTGGAAGAGTTTTACCCTTAAGCCTGCCCTAATCCTAACCATACAGGTTAGTTCCACCTTCTCGTTGTATCACGTCCCTGTGTGCAAAATATGAAATGAGATTTTCCGTGATTTCTAAGTAGGTGTAGAGAGAGAAGCAAACCCATCAGCAGCGATGTGGTGACTAGAAAACATTATTACAGTCTCAATCTGTGTCCTACTAAGTAGCTCTCTGTTTCTTCCTTCCCAACTGTTTCTCTACCTTCTGCTTGCACACACGCGTGCGCGCACACACACACACACACACACACACGCCCTACACTTTCTCCATCTCTTCCCATATTTGACAGGATGAATTATAGATGGGATATTCTGCCTCAACTGTCTCTTACTATCCCAGGCAATCCTAAATATCTATTAGCTAACCCTGGGAAATGACATAGTACAGTACTTGCTACTGTGCGTATTATATTTTCCTCTATATACAAGGAAAGAAAAATTTAGAAAATCAAAGTGAAGTTTAAGATTAAAAAAAAGCAAATGGACAGAGAGATCCACCTTATTCTCACATTTTGAGCTCTAAAATTTAATAGTCACTTATGATAAATTTTATTAGATTCTTCCATGAATATACAAACCATATATTCCTTACCCTGTTACAGAACCATGGAAAGTCAGATGAAAGGAATTACGCACTAAGTTGCCAAGTTAAGTAGAAACTTCTGAGGAAGTGAAAACTTCTATGTTTAATATTATCTTTAAGAGGGGAGTGAAAAATATTTCTTCCTGACCCAGATCTCTCAAAAGAATGGAAACTTGAAATTCTGCGGTGGTCATGTCATCGCTGGCTCATGTCCACCATGCCCATGCAGGAGCCCAGGGGTACCCATGGCCTTTGGGAATGGGTTGATGCTTTGGGGATGTCTGTTTCTGAATCATCGACCACACCCGAGTGCCCCTCCCTGGACTCTGGAGATGTTTCAGAGTTCACTGCAGAACTAGCGCTGTCTGGTCTTTGGGAGGAGCCAACTTTCTTGGCACTTTATATGTTTTTTTGAAATATTTTAAGCCAAGTATTATATTTATTTGATTCAACTTCACTCCTAAAACCGTATTTTCAAAGAAAACTTAGTCTTGCTTGAACTGTATGAGGTCTTCCTGGCAAGTCAGCCTTATGGTTTACTTAGTACAGATGTATGATTCACTGTGTTCCTTAGAATTAGAGTCTTCTTGTCAATCATGAGCAGGAAAGTTAAGGAAAATGTTTTGGGGTTTTTTTGGATAGCTTTTCATATAGGTAAAATTTAAAACTTTCAGAAAAGTTTCTGTAATAGGCAAGGCACTCTCCTATATCCTTTTCAGATTCACCAACTGTTGACATTTGTTTCCTCCCCACATTCCTATTCTCTGCCTAATCTCACCCCTTCTTCCCTCTGCCTCTCCCCTGGCTTCCCCTCCCCCACCTCATCAATGCAGATGTGTGTGCATGTGTGTGCGTGAGTGTGTATTTAGCCTTATCTACACCCTCAACCGTGTACAAGTAGCTTGGAGACATACTCCTTTCCATACCTCAGTGTGTGTTTTCAAAGGTTTCACCCTATAACCACAGTACAGTAATACGGTGATCAATGCAAGCAATGTAAAACTGATGTAATGTTTATCCCACATCCATGTTCATATCGTATCAATTCACCCCCAACAAGGTCCTTCTAAGCCCCACAACCCTTAGGAACTAAGGCAGGCTTGTGTATCGCGTTGTCTTATTTCTTTAGGAAATAAAGAAATTACCTTAAATTAACAAGGTAATCTCAGAAACACTTCCGACTACGATGGCCTGCGAAAGAATCCTGTAAAAGGGAGATTCATAAATCAGATGATGGGAAACCCGTATTCATGTCTGAAACCAACTTTTGGAAGTACCGACCTGGTTTGATGCTACTGGAAAGGAGACCAGGACCCCTTTCTTCTGTTATGCTCCATCACTCCAGGGCAGCAAGAAAATGCACTATGCCAGTCTCCTCTCTCTTCCTGTCCTTCAGGAGTCCAGACGTTATTTCCCATTGGCCCGCTCAGCGGCAGCAGATCGTTCGCCACGGGGGGAAGGAATGTCGTGGGTGCGCTCCTGCTGCAGGATCGCTCGGTTCCACTTTGCCAGGGAGACTGGCAGAAGACGTTAAGGAGAGCCCAGTTATAGTTTAGCATTGAGTCCTCTAGCACAAAAGGCGTCCCTCAGGTCTAAGAAGACACTGAGGTGACAGGGATAGGACAAACCCAGGAGGCCATCGCCAGCTTCCTGTCCGAGGAGTGACTACAGGTGCCTGGCCAGGGAAGCTGTCCAGGCTCTTGGGAGGAGAACTTTTCGCTCCTCCTTCCCTTCCGAGGCATTGGCTGCACAGCGCTCCCCACTCCCCCCTTCTCGCCCTGTCCTGCACCCTGCTCAGGGTGGGGAGGTTGTAGTGAGGGACAGCATGAAAGGGGAGGATGAAGCACCCTGTCGTGACAACATCTGGGGACTCCTCCCCCCAGATCACCCACTCCCACCACCCACGCTCTTCCTCTCCCCTCCCTCCATCCTCCCGGCTCATCCTGCGGGCCCCGGTCCTTGGCCTCTGCCTCCTGCCTCACACTCAGCCCCTGTCTGTTCCTCAGTGGCCCCTCCAGCCCCTTCCCCTTATCTCTACTCGTCCCCAGCCATGGGTCCAACAAGCATAGCCAGGAGCTTAGAAGCTGACGGGGAGCTCTTTCCAGGCCCATTTGGGAACTTTGGGAAGCATTTTTAAATGGAAATGCTGACAATGCAGCACAATGCTTCCTCAGTGTCTGCCACGGGGGGGCGGGGGGCTTCAAGCCACTTCCATGGGTGACCTGGGTGCCTAACTGCCCACTGACATCCCTGCAGGAGGGAGAACGCCACTTCGGTCCCAGGCGCCTGTAGGACCACTCCTCCTAATCAGCTTTCCCCATGTCACCGCCGCCTCACACGGAGAAAGGCGTCTGGATTGACCGCGCTGTGTGTAGTCTCCTCATAAACCCGAGCTCACCTAGATGGCGAAACAGAGCAACTGCTCCTTATTCATTAATTTTGTGCCTGCTTTTTCACTCAGGAAATGCTACAGGCAAAAGTTCACGCCTCTATCGTTTTTCTCTGTCTCTCTGATTTTCTCTTTTATACATTTTGCAAACAGCGGGTCACAGAAAGTCGAGAGAACCAGATGACCATCGAGGAGCGGAAGCATCTCATTAGTGTGAGGGAAGAGGCCTGGAAGGCTAAGGCCAGAGGCGCTGCCAACGACTCCACCCAGTTCACTGTGGCTGGCAGAATGGTGAAGAAAGGTCAGAGCCAGCGTGCGTGCGTGTGTGTGTGTGTGTGTGTGTGTGTGTGTGTGTGTGCGCGTGTGTGTGTGTGGTGTGTGCGCACATACACAGGTGTGGCCATGCCACCCATGGGGATGTGACATGGACTGTGACCATTCTGGGAAACAAGCTATGGTCTTTTGGAATCTTTAAAAATTTTTCTTACCAGTATATGTTTCCAGTGCACAATGAATACATTCATGGTGGGGTACCAGTGCTTATGCACGTGGCGTCTTGAACCTTTTTACTTCCCCTTCCCCCAACATGGTAATGCTGTCGCATGAATATTTTCCTGATAGATTTTGTGGAATATTCCTACTGAATGCCTTTGCTTCTGAGTCAGTTCATGTCATCTTCAGAGGAAGAACTGTGATTCAACTTGTCAGTTTTGCTTTTTTTTTTTTTTTAATGGTGCTGCAGAATCAACCAGAGCCTCACACTTGCTAGGCGAGCGCTCTACTGCCGAGCTACCTCCCGACTTTCAATTCATCACTATTCCAAAACTTAGTCACTTGGAAACTGAGTGTAATTTCAGTTTTCAAAAGCAATTATAGATCTGCTAATAAACCTTGGTCCTTTCCCATAATTATTTTTAAATTGTTTCCATTTTCTTATGACCTGGCATCTGGTTATCCCAAGTAAGCCTTTAGCAATAGGAATTTGTCTCCTCCCCCTTGTAGGGTAATTCCTAGGTCTCTTTCTGTCAAAGCAGACTGCTCTGGCCTACAAAGCCCAGTTTCCAGATTTGTTTTAAGAGCTGTCTGAAGGACTCTGCCATTGCATGGAGGGGGGCTTTCCCCGCAGAAGCTCGTCGCTGAGTAGCAGAGTCCCTAGAGCTTCTCTGAAGCCTGTGTCCAGACATTCACTGACATGTCATGTGGTTAGTAAAGTCACCAGAGAGCTCTCGACTCCATGGGAACATTTGGGACTTTATTTTGTGTCCTATAAACACAGATAAATATGGGTGTCCCTTTGTCACTATATGCACAGACCTTCATTTTCCAAGCTATTATTTGAAAGCAAATTTCCCAAGTTAATGGCCGAAGTGGTCACGTTTACTTAGTCTTAACATGTAGTCATCAACCTTCGAGGTTTAGCTTTTCTTTTACTCAAAACTTTTAGGGGTCCTAACTGATGAATAGAACCTAACTTATTGTAGGCACATAATAAATTTTTGCAGAAGAAAGGAGGAGCGGGAGGGGGAAATCCTGAATTATAGTTAACTGGAATCTTAGTGGAAGAATCCTTTCTAACAAACCTATTCTTACTTAATCTTAGGATAGTCAGAGGACAGCAGAAGATAATTTACTCTCACAAAATGAGGCAGTTTTTGACTCTTTTCCTCATCAAGTCACAAAACTGTATAATCGTGGCCAACCTACTCTAGCATAAGCCCCATCCCTCCCTTAGCAAAAGCAGACTGGAGGCTACAGATTGATAAATACAACTGGAGCTGAGAACTTGAACCAACCTCTGCTCTTGCTAGTATCCTGATGACTTTTTGCATTGGTTTCTTTTGTTCTTTCCCAATTTAAAAATCGTAACTTATCTTTAAGTCAGTTCTTAAGTGTCCCCTGTGCCCAGTCGGTACTGATATCAAAGGAAACAGACTTACTCTGATATGGGTTTGGATAACAAATAGTTCTTACAGCTCAGTGAATACGTTTGCTTTCCCATTTTCTTGAGTAAATCAGCGATATTTATTTAACACCTGCTATATGGCTTGCTCGGGGAAAACTTTTCTTTTGTACTTTTTTTGCAATAGTGAGGATCAAGCCCGGTATGTCATGATTGCTGACCAAGTGCTGTACCATGGAGCTACATTCCCAGTCCTCTTGTAGTTCTAAGCTAATAAAAATAAATAAATAAATAAAGCCTATATCTTATTTTTCTAATATTTGTTACAATCTACTGGGTTATACATTTCACTTGAACCTTTAGTTCTTTTTGATTTGCAATAACATTACATGCAGGTTACATTCACTGCAGAATAAAATAGCCCCCACACAGCAGTCCCAGAAACTTCTCATCTCACCTGTACCGGTGGTGCCATTTGGCAGCCACCTGGAATGACCGCATGCTGGGCCCTGATTCCATCTGTCACCCAGGAAGCTCCGTGCCCCAGGTTCTCTAAAATGTTCTCCCCTTTCTGATATTCCTGAGCTCGGTGTAACAATTAGCACTCCACATGCTTTCTGTAGTTCTCTAGGACTGTCCCGGAAGAAATATTCAAAAGCATGCCTTCAAATAAGAGAGATGTGAAAACATTCCCAGAGAAAATAGGTCATTGTTCTTTGCATTTAGAAGTCATTGAAAAGAAGTATGAAGAAGGCTTTGGTTTGTTTTAATATTTGATCATTTGAACCAATAAATTCTCCTTCATTAGGGAAAAATCTCTCCAGTTGGGAAAAGAGTACTGTGTCTTACCTCACCTTTAAGAGTCCTTTGTGCACTACCTTCTGAATGGGCAGCAGGGGGCGCATGGCAGCCGGAGTGCCCTGTCCCCCAAAAACAGAAGGGCAGATTTTGCTGTTGGCTTTGTAAATCAGCCTTCTGGGTTGAGTCCTGTTTATTAGCGTGAGAGTTAATGACTTCAGTGCTAATGAACTCTTCTGACTCTCTTAAGCATCCTTTTAGCAAGGAATGATATACTGCTCCATTGTCTGACACTGAATTTTCCTGGTTTCTAGTACAATCTTTCAGGAAAGTTTGCTTTGTCACTGAGAACCTTTGAAGATCTGGTAACTGAAACAAATGTTAAAATACATACGGTATATTTGCAAGTGGATATATACAAATATATGTCCACGTTGAGAAGTATTTCCAGAATATTACCTAAAACTTAAGCTTTTGGCCACTTACTGATATTCTGCCTTAAATTTTTTATGCTGACACTTAGGTCTGTGGCTCACAGGGGAAGGAGCTGAGTAATTCATTCACTTATTTTCCTTGTAAAAGACAATGGTTTACATAATCTCTGGTGTTCTTCAGGCGATACTTAAAGGGGCACTGTCCTCTAAGGATTTTATTACAAAGGAGAGCATCAACATCATTTTCTTCATAAACACACTAGTTACTTCCCTGTCCCATCTCTTCCCCTTAGCTTAGGAAAAAATACTTATCTTTATCATTATTAAGTTTTCTTATTCCAACTAGGTCCCGTCTCTGTTCTGAAATTCCATTCTTTCCCTTTCATGTGTCTCTTACCCTTGGCCCTAGTAAAGAGTCCCCATCCTGCCTCCCAGTATCTATCTGAGAAAACATACTGGTGTGGTGTGCAGCCACACCAGAGGTGAGTGGGACCCTCCAACAACCATAACTCACTTCGGCACCCCCCTCTCCTGTGTTGTCTGAAAGGTCAACACTCTTGGGGTCTTTGTCCTTCATAGTTTCACAAGGCCAGCTTGTCCTTACGTCCAGTGCTGAGGACCACTAGGTGGCCTGTGTGACACAGTTTATTCTTAACTTCCTCTGTGATAGATGGTACAAATGTGCTCCCTCATCAACGGCCCCTCCCACCCTTCAGAACTGGTAACTCCATTTGTTTGGGTGTATTCTGATTGCCTTGCACATCTTTTATTCCATTTACACAACACTGATATATTTTCCCATTCTTTATTGTTCATTTTGGAATATCCGCTTGCCAGCCATTTAGTCATGAGGAACAGTAAAATCCTGTGTGCAGTGGCAATTGCCCCACAGTTGTGGTACCTGCCAAACACCCATGCGTGTAAATGCACGCACAGGCACGGGCGTTAAGTTCTTATAAGTTGTAGTCTACGCTGGGACTCATGGGGATGATATGGGTCCTGGAAATGTCCAGAAGTAATTTTAAGATACTAAGTCTTTGCTCCATCATCCATTCTGCAGGTTTGGCATCGCCCACGGCCATAACTCCGGTGGCGTCCCCTCTTGGCAGCAAATCGAGGGGTACTACACCAGTTTCCAAACCCCTGGAAGGTGAGTCACCAAGGTGTCCATTGTACTCTCAGTTTCTAATTGGATGAGTCTTCAGGGACACTCTCTCACTGATGGTTTCTACTTGCTTAGATATTGAAGCCAGACCAGATATGCAGTTGGAATCGGACCTGAAGTTGGACAGGCTAGAAACCTTTCTAAGAAGGCTGAATAACAAAGGTACATACCGGAAGCCAGAAGGGAAGCTTTGGCTTATATTCTTATGGCACATCATGATTTGTATTTTTCAATGAGTAGCTAAAGAAAACCTAAATAATCCTGCTCCTCTCTTAGAATCCCCAAATCCTAATTGATTGCTTTTTCTGCTCAGCTAAGTCATCCTCCATCTATTATAGATCTACTAATTCATATTATAAGCATTATCTTTGTTGTTATCTTTCAAAAAATGAAGTTTGGGTCAAGCCTGATGAAATGTATCAAGCTCTGATTTCCCAGTCTCCCAATAACACATTTATTCCTGAATCTAAACCTTTGGACAGTAATCAGATCAGAATTTTGAATTCAGTGATTGTGCTTTTAGCTCTGAAAACAATTATAAATATGCAGATATCACCATGATCTTGCATAACCTTACAGTTGTGTGTATCAATTTCTAGTAAGGTAAAAGCTGATATTCCTTCTTGAAATCACAAATTATTTCTAAGAGAAAATTTTAGTAAATAGATACCGAGATAAATATTTCATTACAAAAGTCAATAGAGTCCACAAAAGAATAAAATGTAGAAACAGTTTTTTATCTCTTGGTTAAAAATGTTCAGTATGTGAAACTTACCAAATAACCAGACATTGGGAATCCCTATTATTGACAGTGACCCCTTAAAGTTTGAAAATAATAGAAAACAGCCCCTGTGAACTAGCAATATAAAAGTGTACTACAGTAACTGAACTGGTAGGGAAGGAATACGAACAATGAGGAGATTATCACGTACATGTAGCAGTGATCTAGGCCATGGTTAGCACACAGTACCCACAGCTGAATCCAGTGCTCCTGTTTTTGTAAATAAAGTTTTATTGGAACACAGCTGCGCCTGTTTGTGAACCTGCTGTCACTCCCCACTTACCCACTGGAGCAACAGAACCGAGTACTTGCAACACTAGTAATATGGCTCTCTGTGCAAAGCCTAGAATATTTATTGCTTGGTCTTCTGCAGCAAAACTTCACTGACCCCCAATATGGGATGAGACAGAGGTTAGCGCTCCTGCAGTAGAAAAAGGGCAGGCTCCCAAAGGCTCAGTGGAATTGTGGGTGGCAAGGTCAGCCTCCCTCCCTCCTACCATTGCATTGGGTGTGCTTTGTTCTGGTGTGATGTCCTCACAGAAGTCAAGTAAGGGCCAGCAAGCAGCCGCACGACCCTGTACACCACTATCGTGTTTTCTCCACTCCTAGAACTTCGAGGGGGAGTAACTTTTAATATATTGCAAGGTTTAGCCGCGGTGATTGTTTTTAATAGAACACTTATGTTGTTTATGTGCTTGTTTATTGATAGTTGGAGAAACAGTACTCACTGTCACCGGCAAATCCGTTAAGGAGGTGATGAAGTTGGACGATGATGAGACCTTTGCCAAATTTTACCGAAGCATGGATTGTAACACACCAAGAAGTCCTGTGGAGCTGGATGAGGACTTCGATGTTATTTTTGATCCTTATGCACCCAAGTGAGTTATTTTGGTCTCCATCTTTCCTCCACTAAGACAGGCTTCCTTCACTGTCCCCACCCAGTCCTGTAACAGCGAACTTCTATCGCTGTGCTACTTTCTCGGCAGCAGAACCCGTACGGCTGCATTTTCACTCTAGAGCCAGCTGCACGGTACTGTGGGACCCATAAAGCATGCCTGCTTCAGACCAGATGTGCATACCGTGCGTGCCACAGATGTTTGCCCTGTTCCATAAAAATCGTGTCACTGAATTTTTCACATAATTCAAGTATCGCGGTGCATGTTTTTAGATTAACACCACTTAGCAGAGATTCCTACACCTGTTCCATTTAACGTGTTGACTTCTTATAACCGAAAACCAGATGGATGATATGAGCTCAAATTAATAGAAGTAACTAGAAAATCGAGAAAGAATGTGACTTAGCTTACAATAATGATAATGTATAAAATCAATAAATCTGCAGGTTTTTTCAGTGATAGCCAAAGAGTTCTCTTTACAGGAGAATGTCACAAAGCCACCAAAGCAGTGTTATTGTGATACTAGGATTCTGTCAGTTGCTGAGTGCCAGAAAATACCTAAGTCAAACTGACTTCAGCAAAAGAAAGGTGTGGAAGGATTTACAGTTCACAGGCTGAAAAGTGCAGGTGTGACCTCAGGTTCCAGGGGTTCATGGGGATGTGGTCTCTCTGTGGCCATTTCGCTTGGGCTGGCTTCATTCTTGGGGGGGTACCTATGAGGTGGAAAGTGGCCACCCCCAGCACTGGTTTTACAGGCCATCTACTTGGCCAAACAGCACTACAGCTTCTCTTCACAGTCGCTCCAGCAGAAATTCCAAGTGAGTTCTTCCTTGCTCAGTTGAGTCCCAAGTCCCTCCCAAAGACATTCGTCCCTGCCTAGGGGTAGAAGACGCGCCTGGCCAGAGCCAGGGTCCAGGTCCTCCCCAGAGTCCTGGAGAGGGTAGAGTAAGGTACTTTCTTCAGAGGGAAACTCAGATGCTACCAGTAGAAGCAGGGGTCCATATGCTAGGCAGGCTACACCCACAGCAACCAGCCAACATCTCCTCCTTCCTACAGAATTATCAGGGGGACCATCTCTTCTAGAATTTTTCTGTAAGCTGCTCCTAACACATTTTTTGCTTATTTCAGTTTGTTCAATTTGTTTCAATTGGCATGTTTCCATTTCTTACCTTTAAAAAATAAACAATTTGGGCCAGTGAGATAGCTCAGCAGCATAAGCACCTGCCTGGCAAGCACGAGGTCCTGAGTTCAACTCCTGGTACCCACATATGAAAAAAGGGCTGGTGATATTGCTCAGCGGCACGGGCGCCTGCTGACACGTGAGGTCCTGAGGTTGACTCCCGGTACCCACCAAAAAAAAAAAAAAAAATGAACAATTTGCCATTTCAACTGTAACATAATATCTGGAATGACTTAACCATTTCTCAATCTTCTCTCTACTTAAATGTTATTGTTTATTTGTTATATAATTTAAACACATACAAGGTGTGATCAAAACATACACTGAATGTTTAAATTAAAAATAATATATTGCAGTAAAAGACATTACCATTAATCCCCCTTAGAATATTCCCCCATCTTAGTTACTTGTTTCTCATTGCTGAGACAAACTACCCAACACCCAAAGTTAAAGGAGGAGAGGTAGCTCACAGCTCACAGTTTGTAGAGGTTTAGTCCATAATCGGCTGGCTTCGAGGCAGGGTGGCACATGGCAGAGGGGCAGGGCAAAGCAGGCAGGAGGCAGCAAAAGACAAACAGCAGCAGCAGCAAGCAACAAGCAACTGCCCTCTTTCTGTCCTTCATATCTTATCCAGGCTACCCACCCTTAGGGCAGGTAGCACTCACACCCTTAATCCTAGCATTGCACCATGAATCAATCCCAGCATCGCATCCTTAATCCCAGCATCACACACCCTAGATTCAGCCACCTCTGAAAAGCTCCAACTTATGAGGCTCTGGGGGGACATCTAGATACAAGCCATAACACCCTCCTTATGTATATCATTCTTGCACTTTCTGAAGCAGTTCTGGAAGACCTCTTTCATGAGTGTCTTTAGATGGGCTGTTGTGGCTGCCTTCACACCCTGAATTGATTCAAAACATTTCATTTTCATGTTCATTTTGACTTTGGAGAAGAGCCAGAAGTCTCATGGTGTCAGATCCAATAAATCAGGCCAGTAAGGACACACCATGATGTTTTGACAAGCTTGCTTTCCATCGAACAGCACTCAGCGGTAGCATGCACTGTATTTTTGATCACACCTCCTAAAGACACTCACGAAAGAGGACTTCCTGAAATGCTTCAAAAAGTGACAAGAACAAAGAGATAAGTGTATTCAAAGTGAGAGGGAGGACTTTGAGGGAGGTTAATGTCAATGTGACCTTTCCTGTAATAAATTTTGTTAGACATTCGCCATACATTTTAATAACCCCTTGTATGTGTATGTATTTATAATAGTGCACACACACACACAGATGCACACACCATAGTGTTACATATAAAGACTCTCAGGCACAGAGTCCTGCACACTTGGAAGCTGAGTGTGGTGACAACAGTCCCCCAAGAGGTCGTGTAGCTGCGCCTGCCCCCCGCCATGCTTCTTTTCTGCCCATAGACTTGGGAAAGTTCCAGCATTGCGGATGGCTTGGCAGGGCTGTTTTATATGAATATATTGTTCAAAGCTGTGGCTCTTTTTCTCAGTGGGCCCCTAGGGTGAGTGGGAGCTCACTGGGGAGGGATGCGAAGGAACTGTAAGCTTTATAATGACTGCAGCCGAGGCAGGAGGATTCGCAAGCTTGAGCCCAGCCTTAGCTACTTAGTGAGAAAATAAAAATCTAAAATAGGGCCCAGTGTGAAGGTACGGGGTTGACTTATAATGAAATCAGGAAATGAAGTGTTCGAGTCCATTGCCCTGGGTCCCAAACCCACTCGTGAACCAGACCTGGCTGCTGTTGCTGCCAGCCGAACCAAGACTGGCTTTGCTTTGCCGGCAGACTGACGTCCTCCGTGGCCGAGCACAAGCGCGCAGTTAGGCCCAAGCGCCGGGTGCAGGCTTCCAGAAACCCGCTGAAGATGCTGGCTGCAAGGGAGGACCTCCTTCAGGAGTACACGGAGCAGAGGCTGAACGTCGCCTTCATGGAGTCGAAGCGGATGAAAGTGGAGAAGAGTGAGTACCTGGGACCACCACATACTCAGCGGAGCAAGAGAAGCTGGCTGGGAGTTTGGTGGGGGAGCTGGGCTGGAAGATAAGGGAATGGGAGGAGCCCTCAGCCTAACTTTAAAAGACAGCTCTGTTAGGAATCATTTCTGATTGTAAACATTGTCGTTTCACTAAACATCTTGCTTTCCCCACATTACTTTCCTTCTTCAACCTGCCCAGTGTCCTCTAACTCCAACTTCTCAGAAGTAACCCTGGCAGGCTTAGCCAGCAAGGAGAACTTCAGCAACATCAGCCTGCGGAGCATCAACCTGACCGAGCAGAATTCCAACAACAGCGCGGTGCCCTACAAGAAGCTGATGTTGTTACAGGTTAAAGGTATTTCCCGGTGGCATGGTGGAACTGCACACTGAGCAGCGGCTTTTGTCTGGTCTCAGGAGTCCCAGATGCTCCCTTTATTGCCAGTGAAGGTGTGGAGCGCGTGCTTCCTGAGTCTGCCCTGCATGCAATGCTCTGCCACCTCCTCACACCTAAGCCTCGCAGAATCCCATGAGGGAGCGGGTTTCCTGCCCACTGAGGCTTCGAGAATTTGCTAACATGGTCACAGCAGCTGCTGAGAGGCAGACAGAGCTGGGGGTGAACCCGGGTCTCCCCGTCCAGCGTCTGAGCCTCCGCTCCCACACCCTCACTCCCTGGCTGCATCTACGTCCCCCGTGTGCTGCACGCAGCTACCAGCTGCACCCTAAGGGGTCAGGATGGGCCTCGGCTCTCCCTGCCAAGACCAGCAAGCGTCCATGCATGCCAGGGGAGGAGGGCACCTTCCTGGGGAAGGAGTTAGGGGAACGCAGGAGCCAAGGAAGCAGAGCCTACTGTGCCTTTCTCTCCCTACCAGGGGAGACTTAGAGAATGAGCAGGGGCACCGGGTGGGGAGGAGAGGGCTTCTCTGGGCTGCAGAGACATGGGTGGAAGAAATAGCCTCCCCCTGGGCATAACCACTGCCCTTTTTAGTATATCAAAGACGAAACTAGTGACTAGTTCCCATGGCCTAACGCAGAGATGACACTACGTGTGTAACTGTGCAAAGCTCAGAACCAACAAATCATTTATTAGGAGGGATTGAACAGGGCACGACGCAGTACTTCCCTCTGAACTGATTCCTATTGAGATGCCCCATGAGGTATAGGGGGAAATCCTGGGGAAGGAGATCGGATCCAGTAGAAGGCTTGCCTTCCCCTGCACTTTCACGAGGCTGAGTGCACGGGGCATGCTTGGCAGCTTCCCTGGACGGGGAACAAAGCACACCAGTATCCGTGCCCTCCAGAAACGCGGATGTAGGCACAGTCCACACAGCGCTGTGGCATTTGGGCAAGCACTTCCAAGGGAAGTGATCACTGATGCTGCCGTGCGGCTCTCACTCACTCCCCCTCCCACGCCGCCCTGTATCATGGGAACTGGTGCCAGCAGCCCAGAGACTTTAGAAGCAGGGAAGTCCGTAGCAGGGATGTTCAGCCATAGTGCCTCCTGGCCCTGTTCCTGTCCGGGAAAACAGTGACCTCGGGCTTCATCTTCAGGGAGAAGACATGTGCAGACGAGGCTGGTGGAGCCACGCGCCTCATCCCTCAACAGCGGGGACTGCTTCCTCCTGCTGTCTCCACAGCACTGCTTCCTGTGGGTAGGAGAGTTCGCAAATGTCATCGAAAAAGCAAAGGTGGGTATCTGGACCCAAGATGCTTCTGCTCTAGATCCTCACAAAGCTTTCCAGATGCCTGAGGCTTCCTTCGAGTGAGAAGGGACAGGTAGTAGTCTTTCCCTGAGTGTCACTTGAAGAAGCTTTCATGGGGTGCTGAAGGAGGAGTTTTTAGAAGGATTCTGACCTGTACCTCTAGTCCTAAAGTGCTGGGTTTATTCCTACTCCTGTGTAAAAAAGGGGAACTGGCCCTGCTTCAAAGCTTGTTATCCCAGGCCACAGCTTTTGGAAGAGTCTCATAAGGTGAAGCCCAGAGAATGGGGCAGAAGCTTTACATATGGTCTGTTTCACATTGAAGATTGAGAACTATTGCTCTAAAAAAATTAGCCAGGCATCACCATACACACCTGTAATCCCAGTTTATTTGGCAGGCTGAGACAGGAGGATGACCTGTTTGAGGCCAGCCTGGGCAACTTAGCAAGACTAAAATAAAAGCTAAGAAGAACTGAAGATGTAGCTCAGTGGTAGCATGCTTCCCTAATGTACGTGAGTCCCTGGGTTCAATCCCCAGTACTGTAAAAAAAAAAACAAAATTGCTGACCCTTGGTCCTTCAGTTACATTTTCTTGACTTTATTGAACATGCCCAACAACTAGTGTCCTCCTGCCCCTGTAGGCAGAAGATTTCCCTTTCAGACACACAGTTTCTCTTCTGATCATGACATATGCTATTCTATCCAGCCATGGGCTTTTCTAACCAGGTGATTTGTGTGTGTGTGTGTGTCTCTCTCTCTCTTTTAGGCCTCAGAACTTGCAACTTTAATTCAGACGAAAAGGGAACTTGGTTGTAGAGCTACTTACATACAAACCATTGAAGAAGGAATTAATACGCACACTCACGCAGCCAAAGACTTCTGGAAGCTCCTGGGTGGCCAAAACAGTTACCAATGTAAGAGTTACTATGTTTAAGAGACTGAGAAGACCTGAATTTCCTTCCTTCTCCCTTCGTTTGTTCTTCTAAACCAGTTACTTTTTGATATATAATGTGATACTTTCCTATTGTTCTTGCCCCAAAGCTGCTGGCGACCCAAAGGAAGACGAGCTATATGAGGCAGCCATCATAGAGACAAACTGCATTTACCGTTTGATGGATGACAAACTCGTCCCTGATGACGATTACTGGGGCAGAATTCCCAAGTGCTCCCTTCTGCAACCAAAAGAGGTACAATGCTTGTATTGGCCAGCTTTCTTGATGCTAGGCCAACATACCTGCCATACACAACTTCATGCAGGAAGGGTTTATTTGGGCTCACAGTTTCAGGGGTTTCAGTCCATGGCTGGCTGCTTTTGAAGCAGAAACATCACAGTGAAAGGGCCTGGCAGAGGGAAGCTGCTCACCTCATGGCAGCCAGGAAGCTGAGTGAGCAAGGAAAAGCCAGAGAGAAAGGGGGCAGAGACCAGATATGGTCCCCTAGGTCACACACCCCCGACCTACCCAGATATACCCAGAAGCATGATTTACAATCTCCCAGGCACATCTCAAGCCAATCAAGTTGACAGGCAAGATTAACCATCACAGTGCTTGAACAAGACAACACACTTACAGCATTCTGCCTGGGGGTGTCCAATAAAATAGATAGTGTCCAGTGAAGGATAGCCAGCTTTAGTACCACCTGTCAGACCCTGAAGCTCTTTAAAGGATATGTATTTGGGATTCAAACCATTGCTTCCATCTGAAATACTAATACAGAAATCAGAATGTTATTCAGAGGTGGCATAGATCATTAAAGACATGTATATTTTAGGCAAAATGTGTTACTTAGCCCTATCTCTTGAATTCTGTAAGCAAAATATTTTTGGTTCTTAACATTCAGCAATGATTGATGCGTGTATGTGTAATATGGATTTTCCAAGCGATGTGATTTTTCTACTCTACTATGATATGGAAGACATTTAGAAGGAAATAAAATCACAGACAAAGAAATAATGAGGAATAATTTTTTTTAAAAAGGTGAAATTGAGCCTGGCTTAAAGTTAAGTAGAATTTGGATTGCTGAAATACAGGGAGAAATTATCTTTTTTTTTTGTGGGTACCGGGGTCAACCTCAGGACCTCATGCGCCAGGAGGTGCCCGTGCCACTGAGAGATATCACCAGCCCTTTTTTCATATGTGAGTTCAGGGAGTCAAACTCAGGCCCTCGCGCTTGCCAGGCAGGCGCATACGCCACTGAGCCATCTCACCGGCCCAGAAATTATCTTAAGAAGAAAGAGTAGAACAAACCACAGGCATGAAAATAAGGGATAGCATTATGTTCATATATTCATTCAGCAAACCCCTAGTAGAAGTATAAATATGATATGATTCCTGCCCTTAAGGCTCTTGGAATTGTCCACAGGAGGAAAACAATTGCTGACATATATCAGTACCTGGCATGTATGAAGTGACCTATATTGTGTTAAATGAATGAAAGAACAAACATGGAGGGAGAAACAAGGGGGAAAGGGAGGGAAGAAGGAAAGAAGGTAAGAAGATATACTTATGGAACTCTATTATAAGTCAGAAGTTAAGTGGTGTGTTAGCCAGCTTTCTGTCACTGTGACAAAATACCTAAGAATAACAACTTAATGGAGGAAAGGTTTATTTTGGCATATGGTTTCAGAGGTTTCAGTCCATGGTAAACTGGCTCCATGACATTGGAGACTGAGAGGAAGGGGCTGAGGACAAGTTAAAATCCCCAAGGTTATTCCCCCCATGACCCATTCCCTTCAACTAGGCCTCACCTCCTACGTTTCCATTGCCTCCCAATGATGCCATCAAAATTATAAATCCATCAGTGGATCAGTGTGCTGGTTAAATTAGGATCCTCACGATCTGATCACTTCCCAAAAGCCCAGATGCTGCCAGCCAGGCCCCAAACAGTGCATCAAACGGAGACCCTTTAAAATTAAACCATAATAAATGATTTCGAGTTCAGAGGAGGAGCTTTTAGATTGAGCATTGGGACAGCAAGGAGGCCATGGCACAGCTTGGAACTTGTGACTTTTCTGTTTGCATTGACTGCCCCCTTAGGATCTGTATCACCACCCATCTGCCTCACTGGCCACACAGACCCATCCAACTGGAGCTGGTCCTTAAAGCTAACAAATCCTTTTGTGCCATTTCCCCAGGTCCTGGTGTTTGATTTTGGTAGTGAAGTTTACGTGTGGCATGGGAAAGAAGTCACATTAGCCCAACGAAAAATAGCATTTCAGCTGGCAAAACACTTATGGAATGGAACCTTTGACTATGAGAACTGTGACATCAATCCGTTGGATCCTGGAGAATGTAACCCGCTTATTCCCAGGTACTCCCGCAGCCTGGGCATCGTGTGGCAGAGGGAGCAGGGTCCCCCTGCAGGCTTGGTTCTTCCTACAGTCATCTACTTATTGCTCTTTATGTAAAGGTTTCAGTTTCATAAAAGATTCCATGGCATGGGCCATGACTAGTCACCAAATGAGCATTTCTTTAGCTTTTACCAGTCAAATCTGAAATACAGATGTGTTGTAGTCTTCAGGAAGCTGTTTGTGTCATATTTAATTTTTTGAAGCAAATGGTAGATTCCACCTGCTGCATTCCAGGTGCTGCCGTGGCAGACGAGCAGCAACTGTTTAAACAAATTACACCCTGAAAAGCTTCCTAGGATCTGGAATTCTGCCATTGATCTGAAGGTGCAAAAGTGACATGTCTCCTTCTAATTTTATACCTCTACCACGTAGAGTCCCAGGATTTATTTGGCAGAGGATGCTGTTTATATTTCTTGAGGTGGAACAAAGGAGGAGGAAATGGTATTGAAATAATGACTACAGTCTTAATATTCTCTACAGCACACTGGGCTTTTAAAAGTTGTATTGGCAAATGAGTAGAATATATACAAACTGTAAGAAATATGTTCATGGGAAAAAAGAATTATTACCTGCAAAGGACTATTGCTTTTTTAACCACCAGACCCCAAAAAATGATTTCTATTTGTTCCATATAATAAATTAGAATAGTTATACCACGAAACTGCATAAAATTGTGTTCAAATTTCAACTTTCCTACCTAGTTTCTTGCTTTAAAATTGAATTACTGATTTATTATCAATTTATTTCCATAATGATTAAAAGTGAAAATTATGTCAATGCAGTGAAAAATTTTAAATCCTTCTAAAGCAAATGCCTATTAGAACTGTAACAACCAGTGTTTTAAGCGCTGGAAGGAAAGCTAGATTATTTTATTCACTATGGTAAAATAACACTGAAGGGTAGAATCTATATGATGGCCAATTTATATTGGGAGTGACACGATCACAGATCTGAGAGTGGGTGAGCGGCCCATAACTCACTGGTCTCCGGCACTTCGGCAACAGACCCCTGGAGGAACTTAAATAAAGTGCACAGCCAGGCCCAGCCCCAGGGATGTGTGGCACCTCTTGAGAGTGTCGCTCAGTGTCAGTGTGCCGCACAAGCTCCCCCAGGACTTTTAGGGGCAGCCAAGATTATGCACCCAGCCCTTCCTGACAGAGGAGGCAGCGGCAGCCCCCAGACGTAGTGGAGCAACCCCGGGCCAAGGTGTCCAAGCGAAGGAGCTGGACGGATCCCTTACACCGAAGGCTGCTGTGTCTTCCCGACAGCCTCACGGGGCAGGTGAATTTTCCATAGTCGCTGATATTTAGCTCCTTACTCTCCCTAGAGTACAGAGTAGAAGTATTTGCATTCTGTGCTTTATTTGCTCAGTTCCCTTAGAAACAGGCAGCCTCTTTGAGGTGATGTTGGAAACTGGTCTTGAACAAATAGGAAGAGACTGGAGCGTGGGCACGGTGGAGCCCTGAGAAGCACAGCTTGGTCGGCTGGGACAACAGCACCCTGGTCCCAGTTCACAGCGCGAGGAGTGATCTGGAGGAGAAGTACCTGCCTGTCATTCTCAGGGCTGTGCCCTCTACAGCACGTGTTTTCTCAGCTCAACTGTTTTCTAAATGATCTGTTTCTGGGTGCAATGTCCAATCCTATGGTCCTGGGACTATATCAGAACTCCTGTATTACCGAGCCTTCCCTTCCTGAAACAAGTGTGCAAAAATTCTCTTTATGCAAGATGAAAGCATAGTACATCCGTCGTGTAACAGAAGACTCTGCATGTCCTGGTGAGCTTTGTTGCAACAAGACAGAAAAGCGTAGAGAATTTGGGGTGAGCTCCTTTCTCTCTGTTGATTAATCAGAGGGCCCCTGGTGACACCTGCAGGTGACTATGGTAGGTATAGTAAGCAAGTAAGATAAACACGTGTGCCAGTCCAGGAGATCCGCAAAACAAGAACTTACTAGAATGCAAGAGAAGCTCAGGCCTGACATAGTTCACATCACACACCAGCTGCACTGACACGAAGCCTTGCAAAGCTCCTGGCTAAAACAATACAATGTCACTTATTTGGTAAAATAAGTGAAAATAAGCGGTTCATTCTGTATACCACTTGTACAGTATTTTGATTTTTTTTTCAATAGCTATGTATTGTCATTGTTGTTGGGTTTTTTGGAGGGTGAGCAGTACTTGAACCCAGGGCCTTCACACTAAGCTACATCCCCATACTACCAAGGCTGGGCTCAAACGTTTGATCCTCCTGTCTCAGCCTCCCAGACAGCTGGATGACAGGTGTGCACCACCACACCCGGCTGCCATGTTGTTTTAAACACCTTGTCTTTGTATAGAACGACTGAATTGGGTTCCTTTCTTGTCCACTTCCACTCCACAGGAAAGGACAAGGGCGGCCTGACTGGGCAATATTTGGAAGACTTACAGAACACAATGAGACTATTTTGTTCAAAGAGAAATTTCTTGATTGGACTGAACTGAAGCGACCTACTGAGAAGAACAGCGGGGATCTTACTCAGCAGAAGGTATTCCCGTGAGCAGGCTTCCAACTCAGAGCTTGGTGTGGGTCCCAACAAAATGCGCCTGGGTGGTCAGAGCTTTCTCAGGGTGCACCAATAAAAGAAAAGGATTTCTAATTACATTCTAAAATCCACTGCTGTGGCAGTGTTATTAGGCCTCCCAGAGGACTCCTCCTAAATGCAGTCAACAACCCCAAAGCAGAGTGTGAAAGCTGTCCTCTCAGCTGTCCCCATGACAGTAAAAACAGGGCTGTTGGGGTGTGCCTTGGGGGTAGAGTGCTTGCCTAGTAGGTAGCATGGGTGAGGCCCTAGGTTCCATCCACAGCACCACAGAGGGAGGGACAGAGGAAGGAAAAAAGAGAGGGAGGAAAGAAGGAAGGGAGGGAGGGAGGAAGGAAGTGGGGGGAGGGAGGGCAGGCAGTTGAAATAGCACTGAGCACGATAGGAAACAGCTATAGGATCAGAGCCAGCTGAACACACATTTCTGTGTTCCCTTGCAGGAAGATCCGAGGGCTGACATCAAGCCCTACGATGTGACGCGGATGGTGCAGTTGCCCCAGGTGATAGCTGGCACCGTCCTGGACGGGGTGAACATTGGCCGTGGCTATGGCCTGGTGGAAGGGGACGACAGGAGGCAGTTCGAGATTGCTAGCATCTCCGTGGACGTCTGGCATATCCTGGAGTTTGACTACAGCCGGCTCCCAAAACAGAGCATCGGGCAGTTCCATGAGGGCGATGCCTATGTGGTCAAGTGGAAGTATATGGTGAGCACTGCAGGTTAGTGACACTTCTGTCTCTCCGCGCAGAGCAGGGCTGGAGAGCAGGACCCACTGTGCCTTGGGACCCCAGCTGCGTGCGTGCAGGGTAGCAGGAAGCCAGGCAGGGCTCCTCCCAGCCCAGCATCACCGCGTCTCTGGTGCTCACTGACAGGAAGCGAACCTGATACTTTAGGCTTCCCCGAGGCCCTTGCTGAGTCCCCTGTCCCAGTCCCCACGGATTTTCCAGGAAAGTGACAATTTGCCTCCAAGTGATCACTAAGCTATGTGCTGCTCCAAAAAGTCACTAAATAGAATACATCTTGATGATTTAAAGTGGAACCAAAATGGTGAAGTGACATTTTAGTAAATACACTAAAAAAAGTTTTGTTTTAAAGTGAGAGATTTGGAAATGTAGCTCAGTGGCAGAGCATTTGCCTAACACATGTGAGGCCCTGGGTTCAATCCCTAGCACTACAAAAAAAAAAAAAAGAATCCGTTTCCTGTGAGTCTGGGAGGCCCCACTGTGCGGGTCCGGACTCTTCATGGTTCCTGTAGGTGAAATATTCGGAGATATTCTAGTTGGCTGCTTCACACCTGAGGCCCTGAAGAGAAGGATGGTCCCGTGCACTTTGGAGATTTGGTCCGCTTCCTTGCCAAGTAGTAGCCATTGTCCATGACGCTCCTCGCCCGTGAGGAGAACACTTCCGTCACAACTCTGTGATTTTGTGAGTGACCTCACAAGAGAGCTTACTGACCTCCTTGCAGCCCTGCTTCCAGAGCCTCAGGAAGCCAGGAAGCACAGTAGGTGTTCGCAAGTCAGAAATCTGAAAACAGAACCCTTTGAATTTTTCCGATTTATCAAAGATAAGTCTGTTAACCAGTGGACCTCGTTCACTGAGCGCTTACTCTGTGTGAGACACTCTCTCTGAGGGACGAACTAGGGATTTCAGACACTGCCTCCCAGCAGCATGTGGTATAAATGACAATAAAGCAGGTGTAGGAGAGGAAATATCTGCCATGGTAATGAGGAGAGCAGTTCCCTTGACATTGGTTCTGCCAGCAGTGGGGAGACCCAGGAGGCCAAGACATGGGCAGCCACCAGATGGGCGTTGCCGGCGGAGTGGGTAGTGTGGTGAGCGGAGCCAGGCTGCAGCTTGGAGCATCCCACTGGCCATGAGGTGTGATGCTGGTGGCCTAAGCCTGTGTGTCATGGTGACTCCCATTACACCAGTTTCTCAGATGAGCAACAGAACAGCAAGATTGAATAACCTACCTGAAATTGTGCAGCCAGCAGGGGGCAGAGTTGGCCACTACAACCCAAGCTGGCCCCTTTCCAAAGCCAAGTATGCTTGACCCTGCTGCGCTGTTCGTCCTGCAGGAGGGAGGCAGGGTCAGAGTTCCAGCACAGGATTTGGGGTGACAGATGTTGGACATAAGGAGGAACCAGTGGACCCAGGCACCAGGCCACAGTGGAGCCAGTTGCAGTGCTAAGCCACTGAGCACAGCAAGCTTCAGGGACCTTCCTAAATAGCACTGAGCAAAGACGAGGTCTCGCAGGGCCTCTCCTTCCAGGTGGGAGTGGGGTGTGGAACAGGACCTCAGGTGGAGGGGCGTTTCCCATCTATCTCCTTCCTTTGTGCAATCAGAACTGCACCTGGCCCTTCCCCCAGCAGACCACACCCTTGGAGGAGAGGCCACAGGTGCTAGAGTGTAGGGCCGAAGAGTCATAGGCCCAGGCCTTGCTCACAGCTGCGCATGTTGGCTGAAGGAGCGTAACCTGCCTGGTCTTGGTTTTCTCCCTGGCTCACATTGTAATTAGCGCCATGCCTGGCGCATGCTCTGGGGATCTTCCTCACCCAGCGGCCTAATCGCTGTCTTGAGCCCAAAGACGGATCCCATGGGCCTACCCAAGTGACATGATTCCCAGAGACTCACCAACGGGACCTCAGCTCCCTGTGTGACACAGATGGCAAGTGGACATGACAGTCTGCACTGCTGGTGGCAATGAAGACAGTAATAGGGAATTTAGTGTGCAGAGGGGGCAGAGACGACAAGGCGGTAGAGTTATGGAACTAGAAACTTAAAGGAAAAAGCTTTAAAGGCACTAGTAGGAAATACTAGTGGGAAACGAGATGCAGAAAGGGAAATATATGTTTGATAAAACGAGACCAAGGGACAACACAAATTGATATGTAGTCACTTTCTCGTCTTCGCTGTTATAAAACAGAAGTAGTAAGTGAATGAACGGCTAAAACTATATTACAGTGAATTACTGTCATGTAAAAGCATCAATCTAAGGTTTCCAAGGTTTTCATTGACTACTTACTTGGAGGCTCCTAGGAAATAATAACTTGACCCAGGCGATCCCTTTTAAATTTCTTCCCAATAAACACAGTGTATGTCTCACAGCCAGCTCCAGCAGTATCTTTATGAGCAAAGTTACAGCTTTGAAAAACTCCAGCTCCGGAGAATGAAGTTAGAGCAGGGAGTGTTCAGCCCCCAGTGCATCCACCCAGGACCAGAGTGGCCAGCCCATGGCATTTACAGTCACTCCGTGGCCATCTTGGAAGTGCTGGCCCTTGGTGACTGCTAGTCCAGCTCCCCATCACTCATACCCCATCAGGGCTGCACCCACAAACAAGACCGAACTCAGAGCTTGGGCTGCTCACCTTGGTCAGCACCAAAAAACAGCAGCTGTAGAGGGAGCACTGTCTCCTCTTAGAGGGTGCTGTTGGCCCACGTGGGTCACCATCTGTCCCACCCCAGGGCCATCTGCACAGTGCAGCTACACAGTATGGCTTGTGCCTCTGCAGGGTCAGGAGACCCAGCGTGAAAAGCCCAGTGATTTGGGGTCAGGCTACTTCAAGCAGTGATGTACAGTCGAGTTCCTAGGTGGCTGTGCTTATCAAAGTGCTTTAAGAAACTGAGATTCATTTGTGAAAACTGTCAAAGAGTACTTCGCTAAGAAAGGGACCAAAAATCAAATAGTATGGCCCCTAACCTCTTAAGAACTTGAGTGAGCTTTCCTCATACCTTCAAACCTCCAAACAATTTAAGTCTCATAAATGGCATTGGAGCAAAGAAAGACTGAAGTCATGCAGACCCAGAGAATGCTGTTGTTATCACTAATTTTTAATCTGTATGGATGTTAACACCAACTACATTCTACTCTTATTGACCCCTTGCTCATCAGTTTTCTGTTACTATAACAAAATACCTAAGATAATAAACCTATGAAGAGAAAAAGGTTTATTTTGGCTCACGGTTTTAGAGGCTCCAGTCCATGGTGTTGCTCTGGGCCTATGGCAAAGGCAGCACATCATGGCAGAGAGCAGGTGATAGATGAAAGCTCACTTCGTGGCCTGGACATGAAAAAAGGGAGAGAAAGGAAGAGGTAGGGTCCCACTCTCACCTTCAAGTTGTGCCCCCAAAACTGGAAGACCTCCCACCAGCCCCCACTTACCCACCTTCTCCAAAGGACCTTGCCTGAGCATGGTCTTGTCAACCCTTACCTGGCCAGGTGTCATGGCCGCCATCCACTCTGCTCAAAACTTTTATCACTGTCTAAAATTGTCTTGCCCTTCCACTTGCTGATTAGAATGATTAGCCTGCAATGCTGCGCAACTGGACCATTTGGCCAAATGACCTATGATGGTCTTCAGAGTCACTGGTTACATCTGCCTTCTCTGCTGCCAGTGTCTGTTGAGTGCTCACAAGGTGCCAGACAGGAGGGACACTCGGCACCTCTGCCTGGCCACCCTGTGGGGATAGCAACTTAGCAAGTGATAGGTCAGCAATTTATCTCTTCCATTTCTGACAGAACTTGGAAACTTCAAAGCTGTCATCATATTTTTTTGTTGAAACTAGAATAGTCTGCATTTTTTCCTTTGCACTTAAAGCTGGTCCAGCTGTTGTTTTCAGTATTGTTCCTCCACCAGCTAATTTTTTGCCAAAGAGTGGCGTAATGTGGAAAACACGCGTGAGTCTGTGTGAGCCCTTGGTCTGGCTCTGGCATCACTTTCTCCCTGTCACACACTTGGAGAGATCTGTCACCTTCCTCTGGGATGACACACATTTGCCTTTGGTTATCAAGAGGGCCCCATGAGCATTTTCCTGTGTTGGGGGCTCTGGTCCACTGGGAGAGAGTGGCTTCCTTCTTTCGGGATGTGACTGACCTGCCCTCAAATTGTTCAAGTCTTTCTCAGCCCCGTGTCCTGAGGCGAAGTGCTTGCTGTCCCTTTGGTTTCTCAGCTGCTTCCTCACCCTCGGCCCTTCTTTGTTTGCAGTGGGAAGCAGACAGCGGGGAGAGCATTCGATCCGAGTGGCTGGCAAGGAGAAATGTGTCTATTTCTTCTGGCAAGGCCGGCACTCAACTGTGAGTGAGAAGGGAACCTCAGCCCTGATGACAGTGGAGCTGGATGAGGAGAGGGGCGCCCAGGTAAGATGCTGCTCAGGGATTCGGAGGGGACACTGTCCAGCCTGGTCCTGCCTCTGCAGATGTCTCATCCTCTACCCACTGCAGGATGATCTGGCAGCCAATGTTGTGTCTGCAGGTGGCCAGTCCACAAAGCCAGTGTGAGTGGCCAGTGGGTGTTTCTGCAGATTTCCACCTAACTGATAACTGAGGAATTACAAATCAGGCAAGGAGATTCGTTACCCACTCCTAAAACTGGTAGAGATTTTCCAAATACTGCGTGCCCAGCTGGCAAGGATCCAGTACCACAGGCCCCTCTCACGCTTCCCTTGGGAAGCCCCACTCAGGAGAACCATCCTGAAGAGCTGTGGGGTTGAGACCTTGAACACTCCACTTATACAAGCCCACCTGGAGGAGGTGTCAGAGATCCATGTGGAACGTGGAATATTCCCACTGGGTGAAAAATCAACCCAGGTGATTTTTTCAGAGCACGTGGGACTGTGTTATGGATCTAAGTGAGCTCCCAATCATTTCCAGCCCTTCCTGGTGGCCTTACACGTCTCCCCAGACTCCCCCTCCCCCTCCTCCCCCTCCTCCTCCTCCCCCTCCTCCTGTGCCAGGCTGCTCCAGCCTGCTTGCCAATCTCACACAAGCCTTTTCACACTCCCTCAGACCTTGTGCCCTCTGAGGCGCTTCTCTGCATACAGATGTGCAGAACCTGGAAACTTTAAGAATTTCTTAAAGCATAGCACCCAGCCTCTTAGGATGCAGGTAACTGTTAGTGCCACGCCCACTATGTTATTCACATCCCTCCCTACGCCTCCCTTACCCTCTGTCCCTTCACTGTGCTTTATCTCCTTACGGTACTTTCTACCCCCGAAACCACGCAGGCATGGTATGTACTTATTTATTATCCACCTTCCCCCCAAGCACAGGAAAGAGACCCAGTCAGTACTGGTCTGACAGCACCAGTGCCTGTGTAATACCTGACAGGTTCCCCTGCCCAATTCCAGTGTTGTATAAATATTTCTTTTCAATTTTTGGATGATCCATGCCATGTGTCTCATCCTTTGGTACCAGTAATTAAGAGCTGACTCTAGGGTTTCGAGAAAACATGACACCAAGTACAAATATTTTCCCCATCATGGATCAATGACTCAGAATAGCATGAGGGAAGAGACCAGAGAAATTTTCTCCAGAAACAAAGCCACATGCACTCAGCCTTTTGGAGTCCTCAGAACTGATCATCTTCCCTAAAAAACATTGTAATGCAAATTTTCTCATGGAACATATTTCAGAAATAGTTGTTAGCAAGAGTTGCATTTTAGTTTACTCCCAAGAGAAAGTAATCTCAACCACTTTTTTTTCTGTAAAGGCAATGGGTGAATAATGTTTTAATCATGCCTTAAAAGCATCCTTAGAGTTTCGAGTCTTAATCTCTCTAGACTGGGCATTTTATTTGTTATCAGTCCACCCAATAGAAACATCGCTGTAGACGCTTGGTATAAAACACTGCCGCAGGATGGCACTTGACTGGCCTTTGTGTAAAACAGACCAAGACTGGTAAGTTGACTCTTGGCAAAGAATGCTCAGTGCTCCCTGACTGCCAGCTCAACAAAACATTCCCTCTTTAAGGGGAAATATCCTGCCAATGTGAGAATGAGTCAACTCACCGCTAGTATCAATTGTGGTGCAGCAGACCCCTGATGAGAGAGAATTTGTGAACAGGAAGAGGGGAGGTCCTGTGAGAACCACAGTGCCATATGAGCAGACTGCTGGGACAGTGTTAGCTTTCCATTACCTTAACAAATACCTGAGATAATTGACTTAAAAACAAAAAGGGTTTATTTTGGTTCATGGCCAACTTCGCTTTTAGGCCTGTGATGAGGTAGCATATCATGGAGGAACATGTGGAGGAACAAAACCACTCGTGTCCAGGAAGTGAAAGAGAAGAAGAGGCTGAGTTCCCACAGTCCCCTTCAGGGCCACGCCCCCAATGACCTAAAGACACCCACTAGGCCCCACCTCTTAAATGTCTCGCCACCTCCCAGTAGCACCATGCAAGGGGCCAAGCCTCCAAATCATTGGCCTCAGGGACATTTAAGATCCAATCTACTGCAGGTGGTTACAGAGGATGCATCCCCACCCCCAGAATTGCCAGGTCAGTGGTCATCCTTATCACTGTGAGGTGCACTTTGTTCAAAGTGTATTAAATCAATCATGTTACATCCATATCACAGAAAAGCATTAAAATATCAAAATTCATGTTTCAGAAGAATATTCAACAAGAGAAAAATAGTGATAAAAATGAGTATAAGACAACAGAAAATAACACTCCTATTTTTGTTTAGGACAAAATATAGACCTGAAAAATGCTTTGAAAGGAAGCAAATACACATTAAAGCAACAGCACTTATCTTTGGTTAACAGTACTGTCACTGGCTTTCATGTGTAAGTCCTGTAGTTTTCAGATTTCCTACAGCAGGCGTGCACTATTTTGTGACCTTGAGAGCCCAACCCTGCAGTCTGAACTGCTGTGTTTAACTTCGCAGGTCCAGGTCCTGCAGGGGAAGGAGCCACCCTGCTTCCTCCAGTGTTTCCAGGGGGGAATGGTGGTGCATTCTGGGCGCCGCGAGGAGGAAGAGGAAAACACTCAGAGTGAGTCACCTTTATGCTTGGAATTCATAAGGGCTTTTTCCTCCTCCCACAAGGTATTTTTATGGGTAACAAGGTATAAAGTGAGTCTGTCTTCATGTACTCATGGCTTTGCCAATGGAAACCTCCTGATGTTTGCCTGATAAATCAGCTCTTCATCCCCCACCACACACACACACACACACACACACACACATGCACACACGCACACACACTATGGAATTTCCTTCAGGACCCACCTTTGCATGGAAGAGGCTAGAAGATCACTTTGCCTTGAATTAAGTTCTCTGTCCGTGATTTTTAGGAGAGCAAAATAATCAGTGGCTTATCTATTATAAATTAGAATCTTTTGTTGGCCACCATCCCCCCTCCAAAAAAAAAAAAAAAAAATCTGAGCTTTAGACCTTTATGACTTACTGTATAAATTGCGGAGAAGAGGTTTTTCTGCATCACGAACTTTTGGCAGCCCGCTTCTAACTCCAAAATGATTTGCTTTCTGGAAAGCCCAGATGCAGTTCTTGCTCGGCTGAATTCAGGCTGCAGGAGCCTCAGTCTTCCCTGTTCCCTGGAGCCCCTGCCCTGTGTGTAGTGGCTGCCGGAGTGCACAGGGAGGAAAGCGCTTCCTGTCCCTGGCTCAGGTCCTAACTGTGCTGCTGGCGCCCCCTGCAGGTGAGTGGAGGCTGTACTGTGTGCGGGGAGAAGTGCCAGTGGAAGGGAACTTGCTGGAGGTGGCCTGTCACTGCAGCAGCCTGAGGTCCAGGACCTCCATGGTGGTCCTCAATGTGAACAAGGCCCTGATTTACTTGTGGCACGGATGCAAAGCGCAGGCCCACACGAAGGAAGTAGGAAGGACTGCGGCAAACAAAATCAAGGAACAGTGAGTACCGTGTGCGGGTGAAGAGCTGTCCTCAGCAGGGGCCTCCCGGAGGTGTAGAGCAGGGCAGGAGGGAAGGAACCCCCGGGACACCTGTTGTACCCAAGGTGATATCGACAAGGGACAGCTGGGTGGAATTTGATATTCCAAGTGGGTGGGACATACCGCCAGCCAGGACCTCTGATATGAGGCGTCTCCAACTTTCTGAGGATTCACCTGCCTCAGTAAATGACAGCGTTGAGTGGGTGCGGTGGTGCGTGCTCGTAGTCGCAGCTTCATAGGAGGCGGAGGTGGGAGTGTTGCTTGAGCCCAGGTGTTTGAGGCCAGCCTGTAACATAGCAAAACCCCATCTCCAAAAACCACGAGAAGAAACAGGCATTGCTGAGAGCAAAGGAAATGACCTCAACAGACGCATTAACTTCGTCCTCATAGGTACAATTCGGCTTTCAAATTATAAACCTAGACTCCTTTGATATTTAAAGAGCAAATTCTGAATATTTTTGAGGGATTCCAAGACTTAGTTTTGTCAGAACAGAAGAGTGGGAAAAGCTAAAGAAGCATTTGGGAGGGCTGGGAGATGTCCCTGTTAGAAAACAGCACTGCGCCCCTTCTCAGGCCAAGTCCCCGGCAGGGGTTCCTAGGGCATAGCACCCCGGTGTGGGTCTTCTCCCTCTCCCAGGAGGCCTTTTCTGGGGGCAGAATACTGAGCGAGGACCTGGGGAGAGGGCGCACTGGAACCTGTTGAAGGAGAACTGGGAAGGCGCTGTCACCCCCACCCCCACCCCATCCCTCAACCTCTACCCCCACCCGTCGCCTGGCCAGGTGGGCAGCCCTGTGGCTCTGTTCTTCTAGCATCATGCAGACAGGCATCACAGGCCACCAGAGGAACCCCTGGGAGGATCCGGGAACTTCCCTGTGCGGCCACCACAGCCCAATATGGCATAGCCCATTCTCCTGGCACAGCGCTGTGCAGCGGGACTTGCTTTCCTTGTGACTGCTGCAGAACTTAGCTCTGCGTGGTGAGGGCAGAGAGAGGAAGGGACACATGTGACCTTCTGACCAGTAGACAGAGGGAAGCGGTCTCGAGTGTCGCCCACTGGGCTGTGGAGCAGGAAGGGAGGGGAAATGGTGCTCAGCAAGTTGTCCATGGGCATTCAGGCCCTGTCACTGTTTTTACCTGGACCACTAAGAAAATAGCAAAATGGGGAAGAAATTCACTCATTTAGTTATGCATTTGGCAGATATGTATTGAGCTCCACTTTGGTGCAAAGCATAGATTAAGGGGCTACAACTTGGCAGTGAATAAAGTCTTTCTCCTCATGACATTTATGTTCTAGCAGGAAAGGACAAGAGATAGCAAAAGTGTTGTGTTATATGTTAAAATGTGGATTATTTTCATTGCCTATCATATGTAATCATATAATCCTCTCTAGGGGCAAGCCAGCCCTTCCTCTTCCAAGACAAACACACTCATAAACTAGAGAATATACTTTCACTCTTAGCAAGAATTGCTTTCAGTTAGAAAATAGAACTCAGTGAGCTGATCCATTGATTTAGTCCTTGGTAGTTTTGTGCTGCTGGCTCTTTCCGGTCATACAAGAACCCACTGGAGTTTGTCCCATGCAGATGCCCCCTGGAAGCTGGATTGCACAGTAGCAGCAACGTGACAATACACGAATGTGATGAAGGATCTGAGCCTCTAGGATTCTGGGACGCATTAGGAAGGAGAGACAGGAAAGCCTATGACTGCATGCTTCAAGGTAATGCCACCGTCTATAGCCTTCAATCGTTTTTTAATTCACTTTAATTTATTCAGTATTTATTGAACACGTGCTACCCACAACACACAATGAACCTAACCTAGGGTGTGTCCTCCCAAGCCTATTACTCACCCAGCGGAGAGGCTGCGTAATATGCCGATGTGAGTGATTATAATCCAAAATACAGGTTGCTCTGTGTCATACCAGAGGAAGGTGAAGGAAGGTGAGCAGAAGATTCCCACACAGCTTTAGGGAAAGATGGCGTTACACAGTCCCCCGGAGGCTGGTGCAACTTGGAGAAAGGAAAATTCCAAGAGACTCGATGAGCAACAACACCATGTAACCTGTGGAACAGGACTCCATTGGGTGCGCCCGGCAGCCAGGTTCGGGGAAGCAGTGGGAAGGCCAGTGAGAGAGGGGGTCCAAGCCACATCGCAGGATCTTGAATGGGAGGCTGGAAACGCTGAGCCATTCACAGAAGTCACTGCTGGAAGGGGAGGCTTGAGCAGGGATTGATGCTCCGTGCATAGCTAGTAGAAGTTTAATGAATCGATGAATACAGGAAAATTGCCAGCAGCCCGTGAACTTGGAGCCTGAAACTCAGACAGGTTGGAGACGGTAGGGACAGGCAGGAGGAGGAAGCAGTCGTGGAACCCCTAGGCTCTTACCCTTCCAGGGACTCACAGATCTCCGTGACAGAGCAAGGGACACAGCCCTCAGAAAAGGGCAGAGTAGGGGCCGGTGAGATGGCTCAGTGGCATACGCGCCTGCCTGGCAAGCGCAAGGTCCTGAGTTCGACTCCCGGAACCCACATACGAAAAAAGGGCCGGTGATATCGCTCAGCGGCACGGGCGCCTGCTGGCGCGCGAGGTCCTGAGGTCAACCCCCGGTACCCACAGAAAAAAAAAAAAAAAAGAAAAAAGAAAAGGGCAGAGTAGACTATCTGCGTCTGATGTTGGGTGTGATTCAGAGATGGCGCGTTCATGGCCATTAGCTAGAACTCGCCGTTTAAAAGGCAGTGACGGAACACATGAAGAGTGGATTCACAAAGTCATGGATATCAAGAGGGGACAGGCACCACTGCCAATCGCACTAGCACAACAAAGAAACATCCTTGGGACTGAGGGCGAGCTGCTCATCACCAACCAGTGCCAGCCAGCATTCAGGAGATCAGAGTGGCTGGTGAGGAGGTGAGCGGAAGCCAGTGAGATGTGGGAGAAACTTCTACTCAGCAGTCTTCTACAGCTAGAGAGATGTTTCCAGTTTTTCTCTATTATACAATAGAAGGGAGGACAGCACAGCACAGGCTAAGTATCTCCTATCTGAAATGCTTGAAACCAGAAGTGTTTCTGACTTCAGAGTTTCTTCAGACTTTGGAATATTTGCATACACATAATGAGATACTTTGAGAATGGCACTCAAGTCTAGATACGAAATTTATTTATGTCTCATACCTTGACACACACAGCCTGAAGGTGATTTATACAATATTTTAGTGTCCCTGTGTTTTGACCGTGACCTGTCACATGAGGTCAGTTGTGAAATGGTATTTGTGGTATCATTTCTCTACTTAGAAAGCTTTGGATTTTCCACCATTTGACTTAGGGCTGCTCAATCTATAGTAGAATTATCAGAGTGAAAAGAAACGCTTTTAGCGACTAGACGATTTAATGTGCTACCTGTTCTTGGTGCCGATTTTGGATGGAGCAGGAGAATTCAGCTGAGAAAAGGACTGAAGTCTAGAAATGAATGATTAAAGGAAGGAAGTCCAGAGGAGTAGGGATTAAGCGCACAGGGGAAATGCAGCTTGGGGAGGGGATGACGTCTTTGTTGTTTATTGATTGTCTTCTACATACCCAGCTTTATGCTGAATGTTATGAACTGGGCCTGTGAAGAATCCTGCTGTCACCAAAGATGACAAATGTAGATGGCCCATGGGGCATGGGCTACCCAACCACACCTCATTCATTATTTTCTGATGTTTGTCAATCTAGGCTTTTCTTACCCTAAAGACATTTAAATCCTACATAATTTTCCTTGGTCCTTTATGCCATGTTTTATCTTAATTCTTCAGTATAGCTGGAATTTAGCTTGAGGAGAGTGGCATCCAGCTGACAGACCCTGTTTCTCTCCCTAAAGGACAGCAGGGCACTGACACATAGGTTCCCACTGGGATTCAGTTCACAGAGCCTTGGGGGTCTTAGGGACTAGCTGCAGCCTAATGGCCACCTCTGAGAAGGTGGCAGTGTTCTGGGAGTTGGGGTGGGAATCTGGGAAGGAAGCAGACCCTTCATACCGCCCTTATCCCTTCAAAGTCACTGGTCCTGTTTGAAAAGATGATGGCATAGCTGTCCCCATTCACTAGGGTGCGCCAGTGCACAAGCACGTGCTTTTCTGTCTTTTCCTAAATGCAGGTGATTAACATAAGTTAAGCAAATGTTTGTTAAGCAGCTCTGACATCCCAGGGACCATCTTTATGCTATATAGTTTTTCCATTAACTCACCCCACCCAACCCTCTCCGGTTTTTACAAATGAGGAAACGGGCAGAGAGCAGTTCATCACCTGGGCAGGGTTGGACAGCAGCGGTGGGTCTGCTCAACCCTTCCGTGAGCCTCTGCCTCTCTAGTTCCATAAATTTTTACGTAACTTTTTATACATAATGCCTACCAGTGATAGAAATTGTTGAAATTAGACAGATGAGGAAATAATCACGTGTAACATCTCTCAGATATAACTAGGATTCACCTTTTTCTATGGCATCTTCAATATATCTATTTTTAAAAATGAAATTTGGACCCACTGTTGTATAATCCCCTTTCTCCCTTTGTTATGACTGAGTTCCTAAGTTGTTACTCTTTTAGACTTAGTGGCTACAGAGAATTCCAGGAATTGATCCCACACTCTACTCAAGAGTTTTCTATAGCTGCGGAGATGTTTCCACTTATTCTCTATTATATAATAATGCACCTTACATAACTTTAAAAATAAGTATGTATGTTCATTCCTAATTAGGGTGAATTCCTAGTTATGGCACTTGTCTTCTAAGATTATAGGTCATACAGTATATATCCACGTGTCCACCAGAACGTTAGTGCCAAGCTTCACTCTTACCAGCAAACAGTCAGAAACTCAGCACGTAATTTTTTCCTCTTTGCCAGCTAAACTGGGCCAGATAGCTTGGTGCATAAGTCAGCTTTCCGTTGTTGTGGCAAAGTACCTGACAAATCAACTCAAAGCAGAAAAGGGTTATTTTGGGTCACGGTTCCAGATGTTTCAGTCTGTCTGTCGTTAGCTGGCTCTGTGGTCTGTGGGGCTGTGGCAAGGCAGAAACATCCCAGTGGACAGACACAGCACAGAGAAGCCACTCAAGTCACGGCGACCAGCTGTGGAGAGGGCAGGGACAGAGCCTGTGCTACTGGCTTCCTCCCCCCTCCTTTTGTTCCCCCTGTTGGACAGTCCCTCCCACATTCAGGGCGGGTCTCCCCCTCCGCTGTTGTCCCCCATACCAGTCATCTCCGGAAACACCCACATGCTTTGCTAATTTCCTAGGTGTGTCCCAATCCAATCAGGTGGACAACCAATGTTAGCACCACACTAATCATTGCTTTAATTTAATTTGTTAATCAGAAGACAAACACTTAACATATATCTGTGTGTGTGTGTGTGTGTGTATACTAGATATAGTGCAGTTTCTATTTGCCACACACACACATACATATATGCACAGACACAAACAGGCATTCACAGATACATGTTTAGCTATTTGTTTTTCTACTTTGGTGAATGTTTCATTTGTGCCTACTTAGGTAGATGTTTTATTTATACACATTTTATTGAACTGCTTGTCTTTTCCTTATGTACGTACCTTTATGTATAATGATACTGATTGCTGAATTACAAATGCTATTAAAACTTCTGGGACCGGTGAGATAGCTCAGCTTGGCAAGCGCGAAGTCCTGAGCTCGACTCCCGGTACCCACATAAAAAGGTAAAAAGGGCCGGTGATGTTGCTCAGCAGCACAAGTGCCTGCTAGCAAGCGCGAGGTCCTAAGTTCAACCCCACGTACCCACATTAAAAAAAAAAAAAACTTTTGTGCTATAATTTTTCATTTGTGCATAATCAATGCATAAGTCTCTCCCTTTTGATTGCTTCTTTTAGTGCTGCAACTGAAAATGTCTTCCCTGCGCTGGGTCTGTAGCTCGGGTGTGGTACTTACCTAGCATGCAGAAGGCTCCGGGCTCCATCCCCAAGACCCCCCTTACATACACACACACACACACACACACACACACACACACACACAGCTTCCCCATCTCCAAGCCCTGATAAACCCTCTATCCAATCTGCTCCCACTGATTCTTTGATTTGTTTCACGTTTTGTCTGCAGTCGTCTGGAGTTGGGTGCATGTGGTCTTCAGCTGCACTCTCGTTTCTTTCACAGATCCTGGAAGTTTTAACTTCGCACCTCGCCTGTTCATCCTCAGCAGCTCGTCTGGGGACTTCTCGGCCACAGAGTTCGTGTACCCTGCACGAGCACCCTCTGTGGTCAGCTCGATGCCGTTCCTACAGGAGGACCTGTACAGCGCCCCGCAGCCAGGTACAACCTGCAAGGGGCGCACCTTCCTGTTAGTGGTCACTGCATTGTGCAGTTTCTGTTTGCCAAGTACACTGCGGAGACCCTGGCTGGTGCTGTCTTACTTAATCCTCACGCCTACCCCCAAAAGGAAAGGGAATGAAATCAACTGCACATGACAGTATAGCACGTACACTCCCACAACAATTTTTCTCCTTGACAATCACTGCGAGGTTTACTTGTGGCAAGACCTGTGCCCAAAGACCTCAGGGATATGCTGAGCACAACAGTATCAGGCTGGCAGCTCTGCTCCTCTCCCAGCCTTCCTCTCTGACTTGTTGCTTCATGGTCCCCAGTGGACTTCCCTTGCTCCAGACATCATGTTTGCATTTAAACAGAAAAGGAGTAGGGGAAAGGGCAGTAGAAACTGTGTTTCTCTCTTTCATGAAATAAAGCAAAGGCTTTCCCAGGTGTCCCCAGCAGACTTCTGCTCACATCCCATTGGCCAGAGAGTGTCACATGGCCACCCCAGCCGCAAGGGAGCCTGGGAAAGCAAGTGGCTAAGGAGAAGAGGGTGAGGCACCTGCTGAGTTAGCCCAAGAGCAGTGTGTGGCTCACCACAGAGCAATACTCCAGTTTGGGTCTTCTGATTCCAAGATCAGGGCTGTGTCCACCGGGTCACCACCACCTCCAGCCAGCAGCCTCTGTGCCCTCCTTCTGGTGGAGAGTTACAGGGGTCCCACTCTCCTGCCATCGAGTCCAAGGCCAGCCGGCCCTGCGCTCATGTAACAAGAGCCTGGAGCTGCAGCCAGGTGCCTCTCCTCGTTGTGACGGCCCAGGTCACTCCCAGGAAGCCTTGACCTGGACCGGTGCATTTGCCACACTGCGGGAGACACGAGCAGCTGTCTCAAAGGAGCAGCTGCTCCCTGACCTCTTCCTGCTGGGGCTCAGGGTGGATTTGCCCTTTCAAAGGGTGTGGCTTTCCCAGAATCCAAATGCATGCCGGGAAAGGCCAGAGAGAGCTGAGCCGGCAAATTGGAGAGCTGCTTGACACGTGGAGTAAGAGTCAGACTGAGGGCGTGCGGGCAGAGCGTGAAGAGGGAGAAGCAGCACCAGTTTGCTTTTTAAAGCCCATTTCTCTCGGAGAGAACCATGGACCCACATCATTGCTAAGCAGTTGGATGGGCACGAATGCTAAAGACCCAAGGGCAGGCTTCAGTTTGTATTATGCTCTTTGGAAGCCAGCGGTGGTGACGGCCTGTCCGTGACGTGCCACCGCCCCACCCTCTCCAGAGGGGCCATGGGCAGCCCAAGGCTGAGCTGGGGTAAACGGTGAGGACTGAGAGGCAAAGGAAAGAAAGTGGCCACATCATTGCTGCCTCCGCTCTAGCAAAGGGCTTCTCCAAATTGACCTTTCCAAGGGCTGAGGTGTGCGGGGGAGGGGACTATATTTCCCCCTTTGTCCCTGAGCTTGAGGGCAATGTCACCCTCAGACAGAGCAGCAGGAGAGGAAGGTGTCCCTTATGTTTGGGCCACAGTGCGCTGGCAGCGTCCCTGCAGGGCTCCTAATGGGCTCTGTCCTCACTCCCCACAGCGCTCTTTCTCGTTGACAATCACCATGAAGTATACCTGTGGCAAGGCTGGTGGCCCATTGAGAACAAGATCACCGGCTCCGCCCGCATCCGGTGGGCCTCAGACCGGAAGAATGCCATGGAGACCGTGCTCCAGTACTGCAGAGGTGAGGGCCAGGGGTGGGGACTGCTGGGGGCTGCCAGAGCCCCCCTTCCTGCTGCACACCCCCACCCTTGATAAGCCTGCAGACCGCGATGAACCAACTGTCCCCCCTTTAACTTTTTGAGGCTTACTAATGCTACAATTAGTACATTCTTGGCTGCCACACTGAAGGAGAACAAGTTTTTCTCTTTCATATTATGAAGCCGTCTAACTTGTCACCCTTGAGGTGTGCTGTGGAACACCCAAGTCTCCAGCCCTGTCGTTCTTAACTTTATTCATGGTGAGAGATAGGTAGACCACCGCCATGCTCAGTATCTGCAGGGAGTGCCTTTCCGCTGGAGAACAGAAATCTCCAAACTGGCTGAAAAGCCAATGCCAACCCTTTTGTCACTTAGTGTTATGTTAGAATTATATTCATAAAGAAAAACCTATAGTAAATTTGTGGGGTTTTTACTACACCATTTACCCAAAATACATGGTCTTTTATATGAATGAAGATGACAGTAATTAATGTTTATGGTTTTATTGATGAGCTTCATATCTCCGAGTACGTACAGCTCATTCTCTTCTTGAAAAGTTCTCTCATAATAAACTTTAAACTTTCCACCAAATGTTAAAGCTACAGCGTTAAAGTAACTGCTGGAGCCAGTGACATAACTCAGCAGCATAAGCGCCTGCCTGGCAACCCCAAGGTCCTAAGTTCGACTCCCGGTACCCACATACAAAGTAAAAAGGGCCAGTGATATCGCTCAGCGGCACGAGCGCCTGCTCGCGAGCGCGAGGTCCTGAGTTCGACCCCCAGTACCCACAAAAAAAAAAATAAATAAAGTAAATGCTGTCCTTTGCTGTCTGATGCCACTGAAGTCTATTGTGTATTAGGCCACCAGAGGAAAACCTCTGGGGTGAATGAGGAGGCTGTAAAGTCCCATGAGGAAGCTCAGGGAGAGGCCTCGGCCCTTCCAGGGACCTAGAAGCATCTTCTCGGGATCAGGAAGTAGACTCAGTGGACTCCATACCACCATGACAGGCACAGGAGTGAAGTTAGCATTTCAGGTAAACATGACACACGTGTTATTATGAACCACTCAGAGCCCACATTTGAAGCATGAAGTCAAAAGTTCTGAACAAAGAAACAAAGGCTCCAAGGGAAATCAGAGAAAGCAGGGATCATTGGGGCGGCTGACATTTGCATTCTGCTTTACTGCAGGGAAGAACCTCAAGAAGCCACCCCCCAAGTCTTACCTTATCCATGCCGGTCTGGAGCCCCTGACCTTCACCAACATGTTTCCCAGCTGGGAGCACAGAGAGGACATTGCTGAGATCACAGAAATGGTGAGCACATGCCCTGCCCCGCGACCCCCTGCCTGCTGGACCATGGGCAGACTTCACCTGTGGCAGAAGCATCCAACTGCCTTTCACGGTGGGATGGGTTTGATCTTTCTTTTGCAACAGGTCTATATAGAATTACCTTAGAATGAAGCAAGGCCTAATGAGAAGTCAACTGAACAGTTTGGGCAATTTTCTAGCCATAGTAGTTAGAGTTTAAATTCTCACGTAGGTGAATTTACTTACTTTGAAGACTATAAATAAAAGCTGCTGTCTCTTCATTCTGTTAGCTAGGAAGTACTGCTTCTCACATGACACACACCCAAGGCCTCATGTTTCAGACGTTAACCCTGCAAGAAAAGACACAAAATAAACCTGTGATGAATGAATGTGTTCAGTTAACTGAGAGAGTGAATATATCCTGACACACGTGTGAGAAGGTATTGCGTGCATCTCCTTTTGTCTCTTATGTGACCACCTGCTATTACATGAGGCAGTCGTGATTTCTACCTACAAAAGGTGTTAGTATCCAGAAATGTTTTACTTTCCAACCACATAGACAAGACGCTTAACATAGCTGTGTAGAATTGCGCAGGTTAACTTCACCGGTATTGGCAATGCCAAGCGTTTCTTTGGTTTGGTGGGACATGTGCGTTTTCTCTTTGGTTCTGTTACTATGTAAGAGAAAGGTGCTTTTCTGGGAGAAATGGCTTAAGTATATTTTAGAGGAAATCTAAGTAATTTTAAACAAACCAAAAGTCTGCTACTGTATAGCAATAGAGTGAGTTTCTGTAATGGTACAAATGTTACCACTTAATCTAACCTTTTTCCTTGGGGTGGGGGCTGGGAAACAAACCTAGGGTCTGGCACCTGCTGGGCAAGTTCCTTGCCCAGCCCTTCTAACCTGTCTTACTCTAAGCAAGTGGATTTGATCTACTCTGGAAAGGCACTGGTTACTCCCTCTGACATAGTTAGAGCAAGACAGTTCTATTCACAATAAATATGGGATCACAAAACCCAAAAGCTCTAGGGATTATAGGTGGTGCGGCTGCCTCTTGCAGTCTGAGCCCGAGCACGTAAACCACAATCCTATTTCTGCATTCACTGTGGGCTGTGGGGGTCAGCAGCGAGCTGTGTGGGGCTGTGCAGGCCTGTGAGATTCCAGCCCGTGGAAAATCGGAGTTACTACACCAGCAAGTTGCGCTAATTAAGATTCACCAAGTGCATGCTCTGCGTTAGGCCCTGCTGCAAATGCACTGCTTTTACATTCTCATTTAATCGTAAGGGTAGTCCTTAAAGATTCATCTTAGTATTATCCCCATCTTCCTAGAGTACAAGCCAAGCTACTTCAGTCACTGGCCCTGCATCTCAGAGTCAGTGAGTGGAGGAACTGTGCGCAGGCCCAGGCCAGCCCATTCCCAAACCCGCCTCTTGACCCCTGGGCTGTCCTGTGTATTGGGGACAGCTCTTGGTTATTCATTATCTCATCCACCTGCCTTAAAGGAGGGCAGCACATCTGGGATCCCAATTTAATGGAGGGAGATAACTTACCCGGAATAGCCAGCCTACTCAGATTAAATGCACACGGTGTTTTAAATGGAAGCAAGAGGGTCAGTGAGATGGCTCAGCGATGTAAGCGCCTGCCTTGCAAGCGCAAGGGCCCGAATTCGACTCCCGGATCCCACATACGAAAAAGGGGCCGGTGATATCGCTCAGCAGCACAGGTGCCTGTTGGCACGTGAGGTCCTGAGGTCGACCCCCCGGTACCCACAAAAAAGAAAATAAATAAATAAATAAATAAATAAATAAATAAATAAATAAATGGAAGCAAGAAAAGGCTCAATTCATCCCCAGAAAGTTCTAGGTGCATTTTGTGTTTCTGGTGCTGGGATCAAACACAGGGCCCCGGGCCTACTAGGCCACACTGAGCCACACTCCCACCCTTTTCCTTTCCTATTATGGACTAAAAGATGGGGCCAGGGGAAGAGGTAGTGGGGTGGGATTTCTTTTAAAGTCACTTTGAAATATTTATAAACACATTCTATTATTTGGAGGCTTCTGGTGTTTAGACTTCAAAGACAATCATCTTCTCCCATAATTTACTTTCAAGAGAGTCCTGAGACAGGGCTTATTAGAAACTTCATGGTAGGGTGAGAAAATATCTAAAAGTCTAGAGACCCACAAGCCTTTGACCAGTTCCTTTGCATTCAGAGCCCTGTGAAAGGAAGCTCCAGAACAGGTACGGCACAGAGGGGACAGGGCTGCGTACTTGCAAGCTGTGTTAGTCAGCTTTCTGTCGTTGTGACAAATTACCTAAGAGAAGCAACTTAAGGAGGAAAGATTTGCTTTAGCTCACAGTGTTAGAGGTTTCAGTCCATGGTTGACTGGCTGCATTGCCTCTGGGCTTGTGGCAAGGTGAGGTGCATGTAGTAAAACAGAGCTGCTCACCCCATGGTGGCCCCAAAACAGGAAGGAAACCACCGGGAGGAAGGGGCTCAGGATGAAACACACCCTTCAAAGCCACATTCCCAGTGACCTGCATCACCCAGTTAGGCCCCACCTCCTAATGAGCCCACTGCACTGTGATCTCATCCGTGGGTTAATCCAGGATGAAGTTAAAGCCCTCACGCTCCGATCACTTCCACAGAGCCCACCAGCTGGCAACCAGGCCTTCAGCACCATGAGCCTCTCGCAGGACATTTTAGATAACAACCATAAGGCGAGCCCCTGGTGAAACGTGTTCCGGTGTGGACCACATCAAGTTCTCTCCCCCCACCCCCCCAGGACACGGAAGTATCCAATCAGATCACCCTGGTGGAAGACGTCTTAGCCAAGCTTTGTAAGACCATCTACCCGCTGGCTGATCTCCTCGCCAGGCCACTGCCAGAAGGCGTTGATCCTCTAAAGCTTGAGATTTATCTCACTGATGAAGACTTCGAGGTAAGCAGCATTCCTGGGGGTGGGATGTCAAGGCAGCCACACCAGTGGCCCGAGCATCCCCTTACTGGGCTGCCTGGTGTCCCCTGTGCTTCCTCAGTTTGCACTGGACATGACACGAGATGAGTACAGCGCGCTGCCTGCCTGGAAGCAGGTGAACCTCAAGAAAGCAAAAGGCCTCTTCTGAGCTGGACACACCCACAGCCCCACGGCAGGCGCTTTCAGTTCTGCTGCACCAGAAAAACTGATGTTCTGGGAGACTGTTTCTTTTTTAAAGTATTCTTAAATCGGAGTTTTTCCAAACCTGACCTTATTAACGATACTACTTGTCCCAGAGTTGTGTATTTTGTAAATGCTTAAGAGAACTCTTTGGAAACTTGCTTTCCACAGTTCTGCTGGTGATGTCAATAAAAGTCTCTATCATGTGCACTGAACAGCGACTCCTCAGCAGCCCGCTACAGCCTGCCCTTTCATTCCAGCTAGGCATTGCCTTTGTACTTTTCTTTTTTTTGAAGCAGTTCTCTTTATAAAGTGTTATTTTGATAGTTTGTGGATTCTAAAATATATATATATTTATATAAACACCATATAAATCAAATGTATATTTAACAAAGCAATATGTATTCATCCACTTTTAAATTTTCTCTTTTTTGGTGTCAAAAGATTGTTACAAGAGAGTGGGCGTGGCTTCGGTTGAATGAGTCTGCCACTCACCTGTAGTTTCATACACGTTCAGAAGCTTCCCTCTGAGTTAGGCCTGACTTGTTCCGAGTGCTGCTTCCGGTGCTAAAATGAACAAAGAATTTGTACTTACTGGCGTGGACTCTGAAGAATCTATGCGAATCAACCTTTCTACCTTAATATCTCCCCCAAAATGTATAGTGCCTTGTTTTTATGTACAGTTTATATACAGAAAAGTTTGCTCTGCATTTTTGATGCTGGTGTAGAACATTGCCTACAGTTTTACTCTCAAATAGTAGGAATAAAAACATCTCAATTTGTAAAGCCAGTTGTAAACATTACACGTCATTTTGTGACCTAGGACTCCAAAATAAAAACTTCAGAATAATCACAACAATGAATTGATTGGTTCACATTGAATTCTAAGCATGTTGCTTTGTGGAAAAAAATGTATTTGTACTTGTCAATGTAGCACCAGTATTTTGTCGTTAAATATTAACTGCTATAACTTTAGGCCTAGATTTTATATAGGGTTGTAAGATAAAATAGGCAGATATTTGACCCATAAAATTAGTCCTAAATTCTGCAATGGAGATATTTCTGCAGACCATCATTTATCAGAAGCTCAACTCTACAACTGTATCTACATTACAGAACCTCAGTGCCTTTAAAACATGAATACATAAGGCATCTAGAAAACTTAAAATGGTTAGAAAACTCCTCACACACTCATACATTCTTTTTTTTTTTTCTTTATGTGGGTACCTGGAACCGAACTCAGGACCTTGCGCTTGCCAGGCAGGCGCTTATGCCGCTGAGCTATATCCCTGGCCCCACTTATACATTCTTAAAATGCCAAATCCAGTGCTGAGGTTGCAGCTTAGTGGTAGAGTGTTTGTCCAGCATGCATGAGGCCCTGGTGAGGCACACACAAAAAACAAAGATTCTACAGATGGATCGTGAGTTGCTAGAGCCACTGCTTCTTCCCTTAAGTCTAAGTCTGCCATATTCAACAATCACACATTCACCTTACACACAATAACTTACACACAGTAATTTACACACATGCCCCATCCCTCCAAGGCCCGCACCAGGATCGGGGCCTGTGGGCTGCTCCTGGCCCCACCGTGTTCTGATTCTGTGATACTGGAAAGTTGCTGAACTTCCCTGCCTTGATGTCCTTAAGAAAGGAGATTTTGCCTGCATTACATGATCTTTGGCAAGGATCAAGTGGGAGCTCTTTGAAAAATCAGCAAGTGCTAGATACTTGCTGGTGTTCATATCAACATGATGGTAGCAGAAATAGGAAAGCATGTGAATGAAAGTTCAGGGATGTTATCATACACCTGGAGATTATAGATCAAATGAAATGAAGTAAAGGGGGCAGGAGAAAGTATATGTCCGTCAGGTAGTATCCAAAGAGGAGTGGAGAAGGGTTTCTAGAGAGAATAGGGCAACCTGTGAACATTCTAAAAAGGAGAGACAGGGCTGCAGACATCTGTGACAGGTTCAGGAAAGCACCGGATTCTTATGTACACAGGAAGTACATTACAGCCAACAGAAAACAGGTGATTGACCCATACATAGGTGGGTGGGTAGATGGATGGATGGATGGATGGATGGATGGATGGATGGACAGATGAGAGAGAGAGGAACTTTTTAGAAGAATAAGCTCATGTGACTGTGGGTCTGAGAAGTCTCACAACAGGCCAGGTGGAAGCTGGAGACCCTAGGAAGCTGGCATATGGTTGTCCAGGGCCACAGGCTTCAGAACCAGGGAAGGTAGTGGTGTAACTCTCAGTCCAAGGCCAGGGGCCACTGGTGTAAGACCTAGAGCCTGAAGACCAAAGAACCTGGAGTTCTGACGTCCACAACAGTGTAAGACAAACCCATCCCTGCTCCAGGAGAGACACCAGTTCACCTTTCTTTGTCTTTGCTAGACAAACAGCAGATTAGGTGGTGCTCGTCCACACTGAGGACACATCTCCCCAATTCTGATCACAGACTCACATGCCAACCTCCTCCTGCAACACCTTCAAGAGATGCCCGGGCCGGTGAGATGGCTCAGCGGCATAAGCGCCTGCCTTGCAAGCGCGAGGGCCTGAGTTCGACTCCCGGAATCCACATACGAAAAAGGGGCCGGTGATATCACTCAGAGGCACAGGTGCCTGTTGGCGCGCGAGGTCCTGAGGTCGACCCCCCGGTACCCAAAAAAAAAAAAAAAAAAAAAAAAAAGAGATGCCCAAAATACCACCCTACCAGTTCTCTAATATTCCTTAGTCCAATCAAGTCAACGCCTAAATTTAACCATCACAGAAAAAAAAGGGAAACCTCCAGTGGAGAATCTGCTGGAATTAGCAAATAAGACCAGCAACATCAATCCTCATCACCACCACACTATTCCACAGTGTTTTAAAAGTGTGCCTCTCCACCTGACCCCCAGTGAGGAGCTATCGGTTGCCTCTCGGCTCTTTGTGAACGAGACATCCCAGCCTTGAAGTCCCCTCACAGCCTCCTCAGGCTGTGGGAAATGTGCTTGACATCTGATGCCATGGGTTCTAGAAGTCTCTTAAGGACTGTATTGGAACTGACTCATAGTATCTGGAAATTGACATAAATTACCGGTTATTAATTCTCACTGCATTAACAAGTCCAATTTTACTATCCCAACAACACTTTGGCCTCCATCTTGAGGTGGCTGTAATCAGATTTGTGAGCTGGCTCCATAAAGGTAAAGAAATACCGAGCAACAACTGGACACGCAGCCTCGTGCTCGTGCTTATATGGACGGAAAGAAATACAAAGTGGGACAAAGGTGGAGACAGACGTAACGAGTACTTTGTCATGACTGGCTTCTGCACATGGGAAAAAGCAAATAACTAGAGAATGCATTTGGGAACTACAGGACTTGCTTAGCGTCAAAGTCTGTCCTGGGGGTGACAGCGCCCTCCCTCTCTTTGTGTCCCCCCTGCCTCCATCCATGGTTCCATCCTAAAGGAGCCCATTCCCTTTTAACATAAGAATCACAAAGAGCTAGTGGGAAGAACCATTTCCCAGTGATGACGCAGAGGCTCCAGTGGGGAAGCCTTTTTTCCGGTTGTCAGGAAACGTCTTTCCACAGCTCCTAATCCAACCCTATGGCAGCCATATCATCTGCTGGATTGTGTTTCTAGGATGGCACAGTCCGTTATTTGAAATGCTTTATATTCGTCCACAATACACGTATGTATTACTTATTCATTCAAGTATTTCCTGGGTGTGTGCTAACGATAAGGCTCAACGGAATATAGAGAGGAGGTCTACCTAGCTCTGATCGCCCAGGGAGCCTGCACTCCAGGGGAAGCAAGGTAATGACAGAGCAACGAGAAGCAGAAACAGTGATGCAGTCCAGCTCTGTACTGGGTTGGATTGTGTGCTGCTCCCTCCCAAAAATGTGTCTTAACTGCTAGTTAACCTCACTGGGAGAGCGTTAGATAACCAAGTTGAACGAGGGCAGTAGGGTGGGCCTAACCGATGACTGATGGCCTTGCCTGGAGAGGCAAGTGTAGCACAGCTCGGACAAGGACATGGCCATGAGGGCCTCCGGGCTGAGAAGAGGAGCATGGAAGGGAGAAGGAACTGGAAATGGCCAGGTCTCTTCAGATGCAAGAAACACCCAGAAATGCCTGGGCCTGGGCTTCATCAGGAGGGTGGGCAGCGTCCCCTCCTGTCTGTGATCATCGGTTTCCAGGGCTACTGGTGTTTGGCCCTTGTTTATCCGACGCCCTGTGTTAGTGCTTCTATCCTGTGCCTTTATAGTCAAATCATGAAGGACTTAGATTTATTACATCCTCTTCTAGTCTAGTGTCCTTAAAGATGTCTTCAGAAACATAGTTCTGAAATGTCCAGCAAACAACACACAATAGTATTTTTTCTAGGTATCTCGTGGCCAGGAGGGAGCTCAGCTAAATCTTGCTTTAGTCTTAGAAGCTACTCAAGAAGAGAAGAAGTTTTTCTGTTGCATTGAAAATAGTAAACATTTCTGAATCTTACATTGCTATATTAATGATAAATTTAATTTTTTTACTTTTAATTTTTAATTTAAATTTTTTTCAGAACCCAGTGCTCATGCCTGCAAGGCAAGCACTCTGCTACTGAGCTACAACCCCACCCCAATAAATTTAAATTTAAAAAATAATGTTTATTCTTCTTTCAAAAAACCTTTGAATGACCCTGTGAAAGTGATTGGCATTATTAAGAAAACACCAAGACATACAAAACTAAAGGGACTCAGCTAAGATGGCAGACCTACGTGTTACACAGGCACCTTGGTTGTCTCTACTCCATCTGAATTTGATTATGATTGAATAACGCAGACACACTCGAGCCTATTACCATCTCTTCCTACTGTTAGGGAGAGACATAGGGAAGGAACCAGCCCTGTACCAGCTGCCTCCTCTGATTCATCAAATCCATGCAAGCAGGCTGCCATGGTATGGATGTGGTTTGTCCCCAGAGGGCTCATGTGCTGGATTCTGGGTTCCCAGCGAGACACTGCTGAGGCAGTGGGACCTTTAAGAGGCATGGCCTAGTGGGAGGCAATTAGGTCATGGGGCTCCACCCTCATGAATGGGTTGGCACTGCCTTCTGAGACTGGGGCAAGTCTGGCAGGAAGTGGATTCCTCCCCACCACAGAGCAGGTTGCTATGGACAGAGCGAGCTGGCCCCTCTGGCTCTCCTGCTTCCTTGCTTGTACGCAAGGCCAGTTTTCTTTCTACTCTTTAACCAGGTTATGGCACAGCAAAGGGGTCCCTGGCAACTGCCAGCGCCATGATCTTTGGACTTTCCAACCTTCAGAATCATGAGTCTAAAAACTTATTTTCCTAATACACCAGCATTGGATATTCTATTATAGCAACACAGCAGGGACTATGACATGACCTTATGAGGTGCTGTCAGCCCATTTTACAGATGGGGCTCTCGGGGGTTCAGTTCTGATTCACCCTCATGCTGGGGAATGGGAGATGATGAGTTTGAGTTGCCTCCAACTCTTCCTTGTCCCATTGCCTCCACACAGAGAGCAGACCCTAACTCTCAATCACTGCCTGACCGGCGTTAACAAGTGTCTCCTGACCTTCTCTGGTGTCACTTGTGTTGGAGGCAGCACATCTGGAGGAGCCGCTTGCCCTCACAAACACAGTAGCAGGGAGGACATATCTCCCAGGGATAGGACTCTGAGGTCTCCATCTTCCAAGCCCTGTTCTGCCCCTTAGAGCTGTATACCCCTGAGCAAGTTACCCAACCTCTCTGTGCCTCATTCACATCTATAGAGTGGACTGATGGCACCAGTCCCTGCACCACGTGTAGGTGCAAGGCGAGACAAGGTATGCAAAGGCCCGGGCTGGCACACAGCAGCTGTTCAATAATAAAAGGTGGGGACAATCTTGGAAGTTTTTCCCACTGAAGCAAGGCTATGTGGTGGCCCACGACACTAAAGGAGATGAGGAATCCACAGATGCTTTTGCATCCTCAGACACCTGAGGCTTCCTGAGGGTAGGGGCTGGGGGCCAGCACTCCACCAGCAGGAGTCATGGGCAGAACAACGGTCTGGATGGGACCTCGGCTGGTGGCCTGGCCTCATGCTTCAGCGGATACTGAACTCTGGCCTTTTTGGGACTCAGTCCTGATATTTCATGAAATCTAAAGTTGACAGCTTCAACTCCATCTTCAGAATGACTCCGCGTAGGTAAGGCAGAGGGTGAGGAGCCATTTGGGGGTCTCCGGGTCGAAATCCTTCAGCTTCCAGTGGTATAGGGGACACCCCATTCCCAGTGGCGACTCAGTCAAGTCTTAGATCTCTTCATCACCACTAATTTTAATCCAGAGGTGCTAGGTTAGCGTGAGGTATTTGCTACTAATATCGAAATGGCCTTCTAACAGATTTATAGTGGTTCTGAAGTAACCTATCAGCAGCATCCCCCCCACACACACCCCTGCAGGCCCACACAGCGTGCGCCGTACTTGCCCTGGGCAGCGGCGCTTTAGGGAAGGGCCAGCAGGTGGCGCTGTGGCTCAGCCGCAGAAGCCCAGGCGTCGGCTCCAGAGCTTCCTACCTGGGCCAAGGTCTCCAAAAGAAGGTCTGGCTCTTAGAAATGGGGTGAGATAAGACCTTCTTCCAAGACCTACCACAGCACCTCTTTCTGATTTGTTGTTCCCAGCACAGAAAACCTGAATTCCACCGTGAGTTGACTTTGCTGCCTGTCCTTCAGTCTGTCCACACAGAAGCTCCCCGGAATGTCCCCAGAAACAGACCCAAGGAAGCCCGCACTGCACAGTGGCAGCTGTGATAAATCGCACAATTAAGTGAAACTGCCCCAGGACTGGGGCCATGTGACCACGGCTCTTCTAGCTCCCGAGAGTCTGTACTCCTATATGCACACACACATTTATTTTTAGGGGGAGGGGCTTTCTTAAACGTCTCCGCCTTGCCAGTTTTGCCATCTGTAAAATGAAGGTGATACCTTTGTTCGGCTCAATTAGTTAATGTCAGGTAAGCTTTCTGCAGATGAAAAGCGCTAAATTCTATTTATCAAATATTTAATTAGCCACACTTGGGAATGATTCATAATCATCTATTCAACTTGCTGAATAACCAAGCAGGAAGGATCGGAAAACATAATTTTAAATACAGGTTTTCATAGATTTTGTACTTGTCAAGACTCTGAGCGAATTTCTGAATTAGCATTCCAATTTCCCCCGTGTTGCCCAGAGGCAGGAAGAAACAGGCTTCCGTCCCACTCAGCCCATGGGCTCCCACAGCTGCTGCCTACCCCATGTTCACAGCTGGCCTGGGGAGTAGCCTGGCTGCAGCATGAAGTCTGACCAGAGGGAGGACCCAGGCAAGATCTCCCTTCCCAGCCCCCTACACTTCTCAGCCAAGGTGTTCCCATCAACTTCTAGCAAGGTCCACTTCCGGTTCCGGTTTCTCACTTCCTGTTGCTCACACAGACTTCCCCCTTCTGCTCTGGCAAAGATTCAAAAGAAGAAATTAGGTCATAAGGGAGACATGGGCACTTTCACATGAAAGACACTCATGAACTCAAAGTTTTAAGGTGATTCAGAGTCATTTCTAATTGCTCTGAAGCATAGTCAGCAAATATGGCTCTGTCTACCTTATATCAGGGCTCTGACTCCACCTAGACCTCGGTATTACATCGTGCACACAAGCCTCTAGAAGCAGGGTTGTTTTCATCCATCCATTCATTCTGCAAATATTTATTGAGCACCTGCCCTGGTATAAATGCTATGCTGGATATGGAGGTTAGACAGGTATAGATGATTGTCTTTGAACTGCTGGCCAAGTGTAATTTTCAAGAAGTTAAAAAGCATCATACCGATAGATGGGGAGCCCATACGTTATTTTGGATCCTCCAGGAAGTAGGTGCCGAGCCAAGGGTAGATGTGCACGACATTAATTGGAGAGAAGAAAGACAGAAGGAGCAGGAAGAGGCAGGGACAAGCTACAGAGGATGAGACAGGTCTGACTCTTAGGAGACAGGGAGGAGGAAGGATAGAGAAGAAATAGTCTCAGACAAAAGAGCATCTCTGGGAAAGTCTCAGCCATCCTCGGGAAGTCCTAGAGCAGAGGGTGCCCCTCAGAGAAGATGGGTAGAGATGTCCAGGCCCCTGTACCTGGCTGGGCTCCATCACTGGAGGGACCCTACCTTGACAGGAAAGCTGTGGTAGATCCAGAAGCTACCACGCTGAGAAGCTGCTGGTCGACCACAGTCCCTGTGCAGGCTCTTACTTGAAGGCTGCTGAACAGCGCACTTCCACGGCCACCACAGGCCAACGAGCTGTTGAAATCATGAAACTGCTAATGACGGAATCATCAGGGTGGTGTTAGTTCAGAAGAGGTGAAGAGAAAAAGCATATATACACAGATACGTACGTCTCTATGTAGATGAAAAGATAATGGGAAAAGAAATAGTGGAATGACATCTCAAAATTATATTTGAAACTGGTTAACATCCTACAAGGTAATAAAAGCTCAACACTGGTAGTTATCCTTTTCTAGCAGGCAGAAATCACTTGCAATTTTTTTCTAGAGTTGATATGTATATAACGTTTAGAGTTCAGGCCTAATCGACATGAAACAGTAAGTCAGACATGATGATATTCCCAGGAGTCGGACACTCATTGGAGAATGCTCTGGTAGGAGGCAGAGTCATCTCTGTGTCCTCATTTTGGATAATTAATAATTCTGGGGGCTGACATTCTAGGCAGACAGGAACATAGGTTAAATAGCCAGTTAAAACATCGTGTGACAGATGCTACACCAGAGGTCAGCCATACAGGGGCAGTTAACTCAGTCTAGGGGCACAAAGGCATCCACAGGAAAAGATGTGTCACCTGAGCTACGAGGATGATAGGGTTAACCAGGTGCGGGGGTGGGGGGCAGGCACTGCAGGGGCAAGAGCTGCACAGAGCCTTTCTGTGACACCTCTCTAGACCTGCAAGCTGCTGAGGGACAAGAGGGGCTGAGCTTGGCAAAGCCTACTGGTTAAATAGTGAACTATCTAGTGTGCCATGCTCAGGAATTTGGATGCATATCCTGAATGCAATGGGGAGACACGAAGTGTTTGAAATGAGAAAATAACATGATCAGTATTTCTGTGGATGAAGCTGGGCTTCAGCTGAAGCTGAAGCTTCCTGATGGGTGATACCCGAAGGACAGCTTCCTGCTGTCTCAGGAGTCTAAAGTGGGAAATGCACTAGAGCCTAGCAGTTCACAGCTGGCCTTGAGATGCTGTGTCCCAAAAAAATATGTATGTGTAGATCTGTTGTTAGCGACCACTCTAGCTGAAGGATTGAAGATTGATTGAAAGGAAGCAAAGCTATAGTCAGGCAGGTGGGTCATGAGGCTGTTGTAATTTAGGTAGGAAGTGATGGTGGCCCAAACTGGGGTGGTGACAACAGGGCAATGCTCAGGCAACAAGGACAATGGTGAGCTGGCCATGCTGGCTCTCCACCGCTACAGTTCATCTCCTGCTCAACAGAAGGCTCCTTAGCCAGCTGTGTGAAGGATGTCAAGGCCAAGAAAGAGACGATGGGGCTGTTAAACTCCCATAAGCCGTGGTCCACACATGTCCACAGTTATGAGATCAGTTTGCAGACACCAGGACGTGCAGAGCTTTATTCTTATTGCAAAGGGAAGCCATTTAGCAGGGTAGTGTGTGACATCACTTATATTTGCAAATGATCCCTCTAGTTGGAGAGTCCATATATCCAGATTTGCACTGGACAGTCCTGGTTTATGTCTTTTGCCTAGAGTAATTTGTTTGTAGTGCCTCCTTTTGTTTTCTTAAGTGTCCTGGTTTGGACCACAAATCATAAGATTCCCCCTACAGGAGCTGTGGAGGTGGCCTTGGAGCGAGTCTGCAGTAGAGCTAGAGGCCATGATGGGGTCCTGGATGGGGCGGTAGTCAGGGCAGAAAGGCACTGATGTCCTCGGGATGGGTTATGGAGGAAGACCCAGCAGGATGGTAGCTGGATTAATGGGACAGAGGAGAGGAGGAGTCCAGCACCCATGAACTACACCCAGTCTATAAGTTCCATTTCTGTATCCCTCTCACATCTGCCATTCTTCCATTCCCACACCCATCTTCCTGGTTCAAGCTTCTTCATGTCTCACCTGAATTCAAGATCTTCCTTCCATCGCAATGGGCATCAGTCATTGTCCCCCTTGATGATGGTTACACCTCTGGCCCTGCAGCCTACATTAAGGGCAGACCCCTGAACTTGACAACACACGACCCTTCAAATCAACTTCCCTTGTCTCCATGTGGAATGTCCCCCTAGGTGTCCTCAGTACCCTTCTATCCTTTGGGTCACTCTGTGGTCTCCTCCTGCCAACCCTGCCAACTAAAATGTTCACCCTTTAGGAAACTTAAATGTCGCCTCCTCAGTGATGTCATTCTCGTCTCCAAAAGCCCAAGGCTCTCCGGTCTCACCTCTCCCACGGCTTCACTGTAGTCCATCTTGTAAAACAGCCATCTGCATGTTTACCTCCATCCCGAAGGAGTGTGTGAGCTGCTGAGGGAAGGATGATGTTTCTGCCACCTAAATCTCCCACCAAGAGCTTGGCCTGCCACCAACGGCTCCACTATCCTTGGAGTGGAATATGTCAGGCAGGAGAAAAGGCTACCTGTGGGTTTCATCGATCTGGCCCTGGTGGCTTTACCCCTCTGATTCTCTCCCGAGTGGGAAACGCCCCATGAGTTCCTTGCTCCCAGCCAGGAATGAACATCCTAATGGCCAGAGCGGCCCAGGCCTGCTCCAGGCTACCAGGACTGGTGCAGAGGAACCAATGTACAGACGTTAGATTCTTTCGTTTTGAATGCTCACCACTTAACTGGATGTGTGTTTTGGTCAACGCATTTAACTTCTGAATCTTAGTTTCTTATGCACAAAGCAAAGGCAACAAGACCCGTCAGGTATGCTGGGAAGATTAAAGAAGATAGACATGTAGGATGCCTGGCATAGAGCTGCCACATAGGAAACTATAAAGCAGGCATTGCTTATCAAGTGACTAATAGAACTGGAAGCCAGACAGAAAATCCCCGACTGAAGACATTGATGACTTTGACTGTTGTATTAAGTATTTTAATAACTTTAATGACAATGGTCAAACTGGAGCGTGTGGGCTGAGTGGGCAGGATCAGGGTTCCAGTCCTCTGAAGAGCAACTGGACAGCATTACCCATGAACCTTTGAAATGCTCACATTTTGGCCCCACTAATTCCACTTCTAGGGAATCTATATTATGAAAGTTTACAAAAATAAATGAAAAGTTTTCCCCTAATGTTAATCTCAACATTATTTACAACAGCAGAAAATTGGAATGACCAGCAAAGGAAATACTTAAGAGAAATTTGGCATGTAATTGCTGAAATGTATGTAGTTACATGTAAGTGCTTATTTACAAAGAGTGCTTCACGACTAGAGGAAGCTAGTAGTGTTCAGTGAGAAAAGTGGGCTAAAAGCATTTTATGTAAATAATTGTAATTATGTAGAAAGTGTATGCATAAGGAAGATTGATTCTGGTTTCTCTCCAGGTGGGAGATAAGGGACAGTTCTTACTTTCCTTTTTAGTCTTCCTGCAGCCCTCTCATGTATAAAATGGAAATGCACTACTTTTCTATCGGCAAGAAAACTCACGCTATATTAAACACAGTTAATTGGTGAGTGCTGCTGCAGAGCTGGCTCAGAGTTAAGCCCTGGGCGTTTGGTGACGTTGCCCAGTCAGTAACTTTAAAGCGATGCGACCATGGCCACGTCACAGAGCCTGTTGGTTGGCCTCTCTGCACCTCACTGACCTCACCAGCAAGACGAAGATGCCAACCTGCAGGTGGTCGGATCAGGTGCTCCGTGAAAGGCTTTTCCAGTCCCGCCAGTCTCTGAGTCTCCTTTGTGAGGCCCCTTGTGTCTGAGCATGGAAATCGTGGTTAGCTCAGGGCCGGCTGGGAGGTGGGAGGGTGGAGGCTGTGCGTGTTTCCGCTGCAGGGCACTGAGCAGGTGACAACAGAGGACTGATTCAGAAGCTGCAGCTGCACGGAGCGACCGGGCCTGCTGGAGCCAGCTCACTCTGCGGGAGTTTTGGAAAGAGAAGGAGCCCCCCACCCTCTGTCCTTTCTTCCTCCCCGCTGTCACCCTGCCAGCTCTCATTCGTTCGCCACAGGGCCATTTGACATTGGCAGAGAGCACACCTGCAGTTCTCTCCCTCGAAAATCTGTGAAGCACTGAGGGCCCCGAGAACGGAATTCTGCGTCCTTCCTGGCTCCCTTCTCCCCTTGCTGGGCATGCATCGGAGGAAAAGTGCTCCTTCTGTTCTCAGCCTTCCATCTGGAATGGAAATGCGGAGCCCACTTGGAGCCCTGAGGGACAGACAGGCTGTCACAGCAGCCCCAGGGCACAGGAGCAAACAGGTGCAGGCACCCCAAGGTAGCTTTCTACCCGGAATTAGCAGGGCAGGCACAAGACTAACTCTTAGTCCCATGGTGCGAAGCTCGAGAAGCCTTCTTACCAGGCTGCGTGTCAACAAAGGCTGCCCAGCATCAGCAGGGGACGAGCCAGGAGTCCCACTGCAGAGATGGCAGTAGCCCATCTGCCCTACCCAGCATAACTCAATGAGACAGGCTCTGCAGGGGTGTGCGGTCTGCAGCCTGGTCAGCCTTGCGCCCAACATTTTACTGCCTCTGTGGCTCTGGAACAATCACCCAAGCACCATAAATACCAGCTTCCCTACTTACAAAATGAGACTCACAGAAGCACCCACTGCACAGGTCGCTCTGTGGTTTAAATGAGATAATACATGGAAAGTGCTCACCCTGTGTCTGGCACACAGAGGAGCTCAGGGATTGGCAGCTGTTTTTGTTACAAAGCTCTTCCTTGGGGTCAACCCTCGTGTGTGCAGTGAATGAGATGCAAACGTTTCAACCACATCCCTACCTTTGGTGAGTCAGGACTATCCCCAGGAAACAGTTAAACAGCTAAGCAGCGGATGATTAAATGCAAAAGTGACCGGAGGAGGCAGCAGTGCTATTTATAATAGCAACGTGCTGGAAGCAACCCAGACGCCCAGCGATCCCGTAATGACTAAGCAAACCTTGAGTCATTAACATGCCAGGCTGCTGCAGAGTGGCAGGAAAGGCGGGCACGCCGCTGATGTCCATACATGGAAATGTGCCTCTGAGAGAGGAGTTTCTGGGAGAAGATCACGAAAATACATGCGCCCTCTATTTCCTAAGGTGTATAAACACAGGTGAAGTCTTCCACATAGGTCAAAAGAAAGTTTGGAGTCATGGAAGTGGATGAATGCACATAGGTGCATGTTTTTTGTACAAGTTGTTTAATGAAGCAACTTTAGAAAAGACAGTGGGGCCACTAGCACTAGAGAGTCTTTTTTCTTTCTTTCCTGCTTTTTTTTTTTTTTTTTTGAGACGAGGTCTCACTAAATTGCCTGGACTAGGCTTGAACGTGGGATCCTCCTGCCTCAGCTTTCCTGAGTATTGGAATTACAGGCAAGCACCACCAGGCCCAGCTCACTAAGGGTCCTAAGAGGAGTTCCGAAGAGAGGAAGTGTGGAGTAGAAGGCTAAGGAAGGCTTCACAGGGATGAAGATGTTCTAGCAAATGTGGAAGCATTTATGGATTTGAATAAAGGGAACAGAATTATCTCAGTGGGACCATTTGTGTCTCCCTTGCCTACTGGTCTCTTCAGCTAAAAAGGAAAACTTGAGTTAAACGTCCTTTGGGGCAGTATGGGAAGCGAGTAGGGGAAAGAGCTGGGCCTGGGCTTCTCCTTGGGGACCAGGAGGATTCAAGGTAAAGTTGTTTGTGCACTAGGTGTCAGGACAAGACTCATCTACACTGGCTGGCCCCGCCTCCTCTGCACTGCAAACTGGGAACTGGATCTCTGGGGCTATAATAGGTCCACTGGCTGTTGTTCAGGTCTGGCCAGCCCCGGGGGAAGCTCCGGGGTCAGGCCTCTCTCTCCAGTGTGAGTCTGGAGGCCTCAAGAAGGGGCAAAAAGTGGGCCGGTGAGATGGCTCAGTGGCTTAAGCGCCTGCCTGGCAAGTGCGAGGGCCCGAGTTCGACTCCCAGAACCCACATACGAAAAAGGGGCCGGTGATATCGCTCAGTGGCACTGGTGCCTGCTGGCGTGCGAGGTCCTGAGGTCGACCCCCCCGGTACCCACAAAAAAAAAAAAAAAAAGAAGGGGCAAAAGTGCTGGGAACACGGCTTGGCAGTGGAGCCCTTGCCTCACATGTGGGAGGCCCTGGGTCATCACTGGCGCTGTAAAAGGAACACAGATGCTGGCTCCTGATAAAGATGGGTTTAAATCCTGTGTATGAGACTTCAAGCAAGTTTTCAAACCTTTCTGAGCCTCCAGTCACTCATTTATAAAGCCGAGATCTGTGTGTGTCCCTCCAGGGTTTGAGGATTAGCAGGAACGCATGCAGATGTTTGCTGATGTGAGCATCCCTCTTAGTCTTCCTGCGGAAAAGGTGACTGTGACAGAAGAGTTCCCACTTTGGGGAGACAGCAGTTCAGCAGAGACACAAACACGTGGCCAGAATACAGCTCCTGCCTAGCCCACTGTCTCCTCCGCTGCAGGTCTGGGGCTTCCTGACCCACCGCGGGCTGCACACAGACTCCGGGGACAGAAGTCGGGAAGACCCTGAGCCTGGTTCCCTCTGCGCGCTGGTGAGGTGCATGCAGGGAGGCGGTGCTTCCTGGGGGACAGAAGAAAGTCCTGGTTGAAGTTTGTCTGCAGTCTCTTGTAGGATTCCCACTGCAGTACCCCAGCCCCGGGAGCACACGGGAGTGGACCGGCCCCTCGGGGCACGATAAGACATATATACGACATGTATATTTGGTCTTTGAGCCTAGTTCCTGACACAGACTCCCAAAACTCTTAGGATTTCCTGAGTATTGAGAATGAGAGAACATCTCCGTTCCCACAAGGTGACCCTTGGGGGACCCCTAAATAGCTTCAGCACAGGGTCTGTAACCAGGAAAACCAAGCCTTGATTAGAAGCCTAGGACTTTGACCCCACCCTCCATCCTCTGGGAGGAGTGAGGGTGTGGTTGCATTAGGACCTGGCCACACTTCCAGTTGGTGAACACATCCAGGTGCTAAGAGGGTCGCACAGCCCAGCTCCTTGGGCACAGCAGCTCCCGTGCTCAGGACCTGGCTGAGCCTCGCCCGCTTCATCCAGCTGTTGCTCTCGTGTGCTTTTATAAACTGGTAAAGTGTGTTCCCGGGTTCTGTGAGTTGTTCTAGCAGGTTCTCTCAAGAACTCTGATTTTATAACCAGTTGTTCAGAAGTCCAGGAGGCTCAGGACATCTGGGTGGCATCCAAAAGGGTGCAGTATTGGGGGAGGAAGCCTGCAGGATCTGCGCTATCTCCGGGCAGCGCTAGGACTGAGTGACAGTGATGAGCACAGAGCTGGTGACCAGAGAATCAGAGAGTCAGTGGTTGGTGATGGAAAACACCCAATTGCCTGAACATTCAAATTGACTGCATGCCCCTAAGAAGTAGGGGAGACATGAGACACCCCAGGCGAGGGCTGAAGCATATCCAGGGACACGTGCTCTGAGAGTTTCCTGAGGATTACACAGCCCTCACCTGGGGTTAGAAGAGCCTGGGCCTGGCCTACTTTTCCCATCAACTCCGTAGGAAATCTGAATGAGTTAGATGCTACCAAGCTTTTCCCCCACAAGTTTTCAAAATGTGTTTGTTTTTTAAGAGAGTATCCTCACTATGTTGCTCATCCCATCCTCAAAATCCTATGCTCAGGTGGTCCTCCTGCCTCAGCCTCCAGAGTAGCTAGACTATAGGTGCATGCCATCATACCCAACCTAAAATTTCAATACCTAATTTATTTACATGTTTGCTGCCTTAAAAGATCATGGACTTATATATCATGCTCTTATTTCAGGTTTCCAAAGAATGCAGTATTATTTCTAACCCTATTTTGAATACACTTTTAAAGAACAGTTTTAGTTCCTTCCTCATAGGGAACAGGATTCAGAACCTCTTTCTTCGCTTATCCCACTAGGCAGCCACTCCCACATCTGGCAGAACCATCAGGAAAAGAAAACCTGACAAACACAAATTTCTGTGAAGACCTGCAAACCCAATATTGCAGTATTTTCTCAGTGTGCCTCCTGATTCTCAGCCCTTGTTCCACCAAAGCAATTTCCTGCTTGGTTTCTCTTCAACTCGTCTCAAAGACACTTCAGACTTAAACTATCCATAAGTAAATTCAGGGTCTCTCCCAGCCTTCACTGCCAGCCCAGTGAGTGCTTCTGAGGCTCCGCGAGCCACATCAGCGTCCATCCCTGAGGTCACCTGAGCAAGAAAACTGGGAGTCGCCCTTCGTTTCCTTTATCTTCACCACCATCTCCAGACACTAACCCCACTGCCTTCCCAAGAGCCCTTAAAGCCACCCACTGCTACCGCCTTAGTCCAGACCCTCACCAGGGTGCTATGGTGACCTCCTCTCCAGATCCGTCTGGATTCCCTTCCCATCTCACCCCCACACCACATCTGTGATATTTCCAAAATGCATAATGCCTCTGCTTAAAGCCCTCTGAGGGCTTCTTAGTCTCTTAAATACCAGTTCTCTAACAAGCCCACCAGGCCCCCATTGAAATGCCCCTTGTTCCCTGTGCTCTGCCGCCGTGGCTTCTATTTGTCCCACACCCTCTCAGATAGAGCTTTGCATATCAGCTCCTCCCATCTAAATAAGTGGTGGTGAACCTATGGCACACATGCTGCAGCAAGCTGTCTGTGTCATTGCAAGCTCTAAAAGGTTCGCCATCACTGCTCTAGGTTGTTCAGAGGCCACCACAACCGCCCCTTCACCTACCCAGCCCCCACTTGGCTTTTGGACTTCTGCTCAAGCATCATTTCACTAGAAGCCTTCTCTGACTCCTTGGTCAGGCAGCTCCTTTACAACGAATTCTCCTTCAATGCATTTTTTTCCTTCCCCAGAACATGCACCTTGGCTAGCAATTATGAATTATTCATATGACAGCTTGATTTCTCTGCTCATTATTGTATCCCAGCATCCAACATAAGGCCTAATTCATATTGTCTTCTTAAACGTTTAATGATTTAATGCTTGCATGCATAAGTGAATGCATGAATGAGTTAAAATACTGGGGCTTTGGCTAATGTTATGACTTTCTAAAATTTATGACATCACAAAATCGATCAAAGCCATACATTTCAAATATCCACTGGGATGAGTGATCAGAGAGGCGCAGTGTTGTGAAACTAGGCATGACAAACAGGGATGCTGTCCTGCAAATGCATGGGCACTCAGTCACTACATGGCACCTTACGGAGAGGTCACCAATTGAGAGAGGAGCTGGATCTAAAGGCTTTGGAAATCAACCCAATTCTACATGGATACTGAGCCTCTCATTTCAGCATGGTGCCTAAGGGCTCTGGAAGAGCGGTAGGGGCATTTTTGGTTGTCACAGCATCAGGAAGAGGGCTACTGTTGTTCATTTGGAGGCTCAAGGAGACTGAAAGTGCTTCAATATTGGGGCAATCCCACACAGCAAAAATTGTTCTCGCGGGTATTCGCTTTCCATTGCTGGGGCAAAATACCTGACACCCGTAACTTAAAGGAGGAGAGGTTTGCTTTTGGTTCACACTTTCAAAGATTTCAGTCCAAGGTTGGCTGGCTCCGAGGAAGAAACGTCAGGGAGGAAGGGCGTGGTAGAGGAGAGCTGTCCAACCCATGGTTTCTCAGATGCGGAAGGCCCAGAGAAGAAGGGCCAGAGGCAGGATGTATCCCCAAGGTCACGTCCCCAAGCCCCACATCCTCCAACCAAGTTCCTTTTTAGAGTAGCCCATTCAGCTATGAACTTCTCATTGGGTTCGCCCATTGATGAGTTAGTGTGCTCACAATCTAAGCATCGTTCCAGGCTTCTCTTACTCCAGTTTGGTTGACTGTCAAGGTGAATAGCGCTCTAATGCCAGTCCTGCCTCTGCTGAGAATTTGGGTGAGGAAGGCATAATGCAATTACACACTTCCCTAAACCACTACTGAGATTCTAAGGAACCAAGCACTCAGCACTGTGAAAAGAGGAAATAGCTGTTTATTAAGGGCCAGGGACCAATGCAGCAGTACTAGCAGCTGTCCTGTGTTGGCTCCACCAGCCCTGCTGCCAGGGCAGGGCCTCGTAGTCCAGTGATGGCCATGCATGTGCACATACACACAAACTCACATGGAAGGATGGACCGTGGCTGGCGTGAACGTGTGTGCACACATGTGATTGGATGTGGCTATCAAAGAAGCTGGTGTTGATGGAGCCTCCCAAGTGAGGATGATTCCCCGCCCTCCCTGCCAGAGCTTCTGTCCAGGGAGGCGTAGAGGCGTAGACCTGGCTCTCACAGAGTGCTTTGAATAAGCGTCCCCCAGAGGGAGATGTTCAAGCTTGGTCCCCAGCTGGTAGAGCTGTTCAGAGGTGGTGGAACCTTTAAGAGCTGAGGCCTAGTGGGAGGTTGTAATGGTTGATACATGGGGTCAACTTGAGAAGTTTAAAAGTTTAACTCAGCGACCCAGCAGGGGCCAGGGTCCTCACTTTGTAAACATCCTGAGCCTGTGCAAGAGGAGGGCATGGAGATGGTGTGAGTGCTACACCCACCCTGGGGGGTTACCCTGCTTACAATATAAGGGAGGAAAAGAGGCTTACTCTCCCCCCATTTTGACTCTTGTTGCCTTTGCTGTCTTCTGCTGCCTTGAACAGTTGCCCCTCTGCCACGACACTCTGCCTTGGAGCCAGCTGATTATGGACTGAAACCTCCACAAACTGTGAGCTAAATAAACCTTTCCTTCCTTAATTTTGGGCGTCAGGCATTTTGTCTCATCAAGGAAAGAAAAGTAACCAATACAGAGGTCTTCTGGTCATGGGCCATGCCCTTGAATGAGACAATAGGACTCCAACCCCTCCTCTTCCTTTCTTTTTCAGACACAGCCTTGAAGATGAGCTTCCTGGGCCATGGTCTACTGCCATGATGTACTACATCAACACAGGCCCAAAGCAGTAGAGCCAATTCGTCATGGACTAAAACCATCAAAGCTGTGAACCAAAAAACCTTTCCTTTTTACAAGCTTATTACATCAGGCATTTTGTTACAGTAAAGGAAAATTATGTGATACCTAGAGCTATTACCAAGATAGGTGATCAGCTATTCCTGCTCCTCAGGCTGGGCCCCTTTCTTACTGATTTTTTTTTCAAGCACAAAACCCACTCCACACAATGGGGACATAATTCCTACTGGCTTCACCACTTTTTCTTGTATGGATAGATGACTTAGCTACTGCTACCAGAATTCAAGCTATTTGGTGGGCTTTCTAAGTTGACCATTTCTTCTTTGATTCATGATGAATTCCAAAGTAAAACATGTCCAGCATGCTTTTGGCATCTTCTTTTCAAGGTGAAACAATAATATAGATATTCTTAGAAAATTCCCTGTGTTCAACTGAGTGGTTTTCCTATCCTTGCTTCTCCAAGATCACTGAATCATAAAGAAAAATGGTAAAGGGCTAGAGATGTAGTTCAGAGACAAAGCACTTGTCTTGCAGGTAGAAGACCCTAGATTAGATTCCTGGGGGGGAGAGAGAGTGAGAGAGAGAGAGAGAGGAAGAAGGAGTAAAAGGAAGAAGGAGGAGGAAGAAGGAGGAGGAGAAAAGGAGGAAGGAGGAAGAGGAGGAGAAGAGAAGAAGGAGGGGGTGGGAGGGGGCTGGAGGGGGCCTGATGCACCCATGGATACACAGAGGATGGCACTTCTGACATGACCAAGGGGGCTGGAGGAGAGAGGAGAGAAAGGGAGGGAGAGAACTGCTGAGCAGTTGGCCTGCCCATTACCGCTTTGCTATAGAAACTTACAATACAGTGTAGTGTATCACATACATTCTTAGCCTTTGTAAGACCTCTACTAACTGCACTCATTCTTCCACAATCACTTTAGTTCCTTTTCTGTGATAACAAGCGTAATAGCGTGTATCACTGCCTTTCTCTCCATACAGAGACAGTCATTGCTAACTTCTGGGTGATTCTTTACCACCAAGCATAAATAACACATCCTGTATTATATAAAATTATGCAGTGCATTTTTGCTTCTATTGTGTTTTCTTGTGTTGAGAATGACCCATAGCCCGCTCCATAATGTGGCTTTATGGCCGTGCATCATTACATCTGTGGATGTCCCAGTGCTTAAGAAATCCCCATATCTTCAACCTTCATTTCTGTACAATTTTTGGTCCTGCAAGCGGTGTAGGATCCAGCAAATCCCCACCAGTTCCTTAGGATAAATTCCTGGATGTGAATATCTGAGTCACAGGACATGGGTTTTGATATTTTACTGCCAAATTGTCTTTCCCAAATGCAATGGTATGAATGTCACCTCTGAAACTCATGTCGAAATGCATTTGCTACTTAAAAATAGTAGGAGGTGGACCCTTCAAGAGGCTGCTTAGGCCATGAGGGCGGAGCTTCACACCTTTGTTGCGGGGGCAGATCACTGCTCGTGGGAGAGAGTTCTGGTCAAGAGGCTGAGTGCAGCCTGACCCCCTCCTCTGTGTTTCCCATGTGCTCGCATAACTTTCTACCACATCATGGTGCAGCACTAAGGCCCTCAGCAGGTGCCAGTGCCAAGCTCTGGGACATCCCATCCTCCAGAACCACGAGCCAAGTTAAAATTCTATTGCTCATACTTTACACAGCCTGCGGTATTCTGTCATGGCATCAGAAAATGGACCAAGACACCCAGTTTTATTAACAGTGTGAGCCTTCGTGAGCAGCTTGCACAAGCGTCCACTTCCCCAGACACTTAGCACTGGTAAGTGGTGGTTTCTTCTCTCTTGGCTCTTTAATTTTAAGCAAAATGGTACATGTTTGACACACTGAAAGCCATCCTCATCATCCTTCCACCTCCTGACACACCCACAGATACACAGAGGGTGGCACTTCTGACATGACCAAGAAAATACGGGCATCTTTCAATGCAACCTGAATATTCAAGTAGGTTTTGTTTCCTCTGATGTTTCATGGGTGAAAATGTACAGGGTGGTCCTCCTCAGGCATTTAAAATAGGCTGTTAGTCAAAGACGATGTTCCCAACACTTGTCATGCAATTTCTGGTAGCGTAAACTCTGTACCATAGGGGTCATGATTTTTAATATTACTCCCAACTTTATTCTTCCACAGTCTCGTGACTCCTTGTTCTCTTTTGGGGTCCTGCAGGCTTGCAGCTCTCTGTGGCTTCCTGAGGAGGAGAGGAAAAGGAGTTGCCCACCCAAGACCTTCATGGGAGAGTGATGTCGACTCTGCCGCCCATCAAGGTGAAGAGTCCCTCTACCACGTGTCAGCTGCCTCCATGTCACTGACTCAGGCTTGGGAAGTAGCCATGGGAGTGGATGCAGGAAAGTACCAGTGACTCATCCTCTCCTGGATGGCTGGGTGAGATCAGGACTCTCTCTTAAGGTTAAGGGGCCTCATCTGAAATTCACCCAAATACCCCAGTGTCTCCAACCGTTCCTCCTATCTGAAAAGTTGCACTGGATTTGTGACACTTGACCACTCACATTTGGCTGTAGCAAGGTCCGGCTCTGGAATTTAATCATCATATTGAACAACTAATTTCAAAATAGGGCTTTTGATCAGGACCTCTTTATAGGAATATTAATTGCTTCACATTTGCAGCCAGAAAATACCTGACAGCCTAGATTTTATGGCTCATTCTAGATAATGGTGACACATTGCTGAGAAATGCTTCTGCTTCCCAACTCCATAAATTGGATGTTGTTTATAATAATGTAGCTGAAGCAGTCACACTTTATCATAAGAGCTGCTGTCCCCACGAAAAGTCGTTATTCAGTGTATCCTTGATAAATTGGTCATCACTCATAGGCAGAACAGAAATGGATGTGGCCTGTTTTATTTACAGGGGAAGAGGCAATATGTTATCTTCTTATTGAACTGATGTTTTTCCTAACAGGTTTTGCTACCAGAAGGATTATGTTGCCTCCTGCACATCACTCAGGGAATTATGTCAATGTTTTTGATCTTAAAGGTTTTAGCACCCAAACCATAGGAATCCCACTTTCCAGTTCCAGAATGATTTCCAGAGGAGAATCTGGGGGAAGGATTTCTTTTCAGATATGATTTAATCTCTTACCTCCCAAAAGGAAAAGCGAAGAAATGGTGAACAGTCAGGAGTAACTTTGTTTCCCAAAACTATCAATGTCATCAGATGAAAGCCAGATGATTTCATCTGCCCCCTCGTGTATAGGAAGACAATGGTGGACTGTGATTCTGGGTCTCAAGCAGAAACTGGAACAAGCTAGAGATTAATGCATTCCTCTGTTGATCTATTAGTCAGGTTTCCCATTACTGGGACACAGTATCGGATACCTACAACTTAAAAGAGGAGAAGTTTAATTTGGCTCATGGTTTCAGGTGACTCAGTTCATGGCCAGTTGGCTCCAAGGCAGGAATATCATGGTAGAAGGTCATGATAGAGTTTAGCTGCCTATTTCATGGTGGCCAGGAAGCACAGCAGGGGTATAATATCAAGAGGAAGAGGCCAGGGACCAGATATAGTCTCCAAGGACACACCTCCAGGAGCCACACAGATACACACAGAAGTTGCTTTACTAGTCCATTAGGCAGCTCCCAAGCCAATCAAGTTGACAACTAGCTTATCTAGCTCATCAGCAAAAGAGGGAGTGGAGAACATGACATTGCCCAGTGGAGAACATTGCCCAGTGGAGAACATGGCATTGCAGCGAGGGACAGAGTTGCGAGTGGACATCTATAGGCTCTCAGTATCCCCCTTGGGTGTGGATATGGCTGCCTGTCTACTCTGCTTGGGCCATCAGGAAGAAAGTGTCCCTGGTCATGGTTGTCCTGACTCCATCTGCCAGCGGCGTGAATGTGTGCATGGCATACTGGTAAAGTGCAGGGAGGAGGTGTCCTCTGAGAATGGCATCAAGCAGGTCACAGGCCGTTTGTTGTCCTTTTAAGGTCTCAGGCTCTCCCCTGGAGCCAGAGCCTCTCCCCATCTTCTAGTGCATTCCAGGCATTAGATTCTGATGATACGGCTCCAAGGCCACACAGAAGCCTGCCCTTTTTCGTCCTCTCTTGACTCCACATAGTAATTCCCATGTAGTTCATCTGCAGGTATCTATCAAGTCTTCACTGCACCCCCAGCACTGTGCTGCAGGAAGGAAGTGGCACCAGAGTGTCCCCACACAAGGGACTGCATGTGTACAGCGTTTCAAATGCTCTCACGGCACTGTCTTGCAGTGATGGGATCAGCAATTCAAGTGCATGCAAATCATCCCCCATCCCGCTGCCTGCTGAGTGTGTGCCTGGCACTGCTTCCTCCACGGTCGGAGCCTGTTCCTCTTCTGGAAAGTAGGACTGCACTTGTGCTGATGCAGGAGGGGTTCGCTGGGGATCAAAGGCACACACAAGCCTTCAGCCCCCCTTCCCTGCCATCCTCGCACCAGCCCCTTTGCTGATGAAGAAACAGCGGCAGCAGCAGTGTCATATAAATAGTTGTGGTGGGTACTGCATTTGCAGTTTTCACCCGTTTTCACACATCTTATCTTGGCTAGGTTTTTTCACAACCTCCTTCTTTACAGGTGAGGAGATAAGCTCAGGAAGCAGGGCAGGTATCTGAGTGTTCTGCAGAGGAACAGAAACAATATAAAATATATGTATGATCATACACAGGATTTAGTAGACAGGCTTACAGGGTTAAAAGGGGAAGGGTTCCAATGGGAGTCTGTGGATCAGAGGCAGAAGAATCCAAGATGGCTGTCGGTGGAGCCCTGAGAGCCCGAGGATCTAGTCACAGTCAAAGGCTGAAGACCTGGAAGTTTGCTGTAGTTGCCGGAGGTCCTCCAAAGGGGGGACATTTCCTTCTTCTTTCCCTTTTTATTCCACCCAGGCTGCACGTCTGTTGGTTGGTACCACCCACACCCAGGACGGGGGCTCCCCTCCTCAGTTTTCTGGCCTTCGTGTCAATCATCCAAGACGCACACAGAGCTTTACTAATCTGCTAGGTGGTTCTTACAAAAGTTGATGTACCACCATTAATGATCCCAACAGGGTACTCACTGTTGATGTTTGGGGCTGGAAATGCTTTGCTGGGGCTGTCTTGTGCACTGTGGGGTATTTCCAGCATGCCTGGTTTTGAGGCCAATAGCACAGTCCCAGTTGTGCTAACCCCCAAATTTTCAATTGTCTTCTAGGGGGCAAACTGTTACCCAGTTGAGAACCACTGTGGTGGGGTAGTTTGTTCACAGGGTAAAGAAGAGCAGAGAGGCCAGGACCAAGTCCCAGAGTCCCACACCCACAGGTAGCTTGTCCCCAACCACTCCTGCACCTCTCCTCAAAGGATTTATCACAGAGCCATAGAGGCAAAGATCCTGGAAAGTTCTGCCTGATGAACAATAGAAGTTCAGAGAGGGAGGCATTTGTGACGAGCTTTGGGTTGGCCCAGGACAGTCAAGTGAAGGGCAGGGAATGTGTCCTGGTGCTGCAGACTGAAGGGAAGTCTGGGTGAGAGATGAGTGTGTGGGGTGCTGCAGCAAAAAGAACCCCAGTCAAGACCCAGAGGGAGCTCCATGGGGTGGGACAAGGACAGAAGGGTCTGCAGTGGGGAGGTGGGAGATGAAGCTGGGGGTGGTGAGGAGAGGAGAGGACAGAGAAGCTGACTGACGTAAGTCAGGGCCTGCGGGGGTGATGGAGGCCTATCTAGCAAGAGTGTGCAGCCAGTCTGTTATGAGACTCACCCTTTTTCTTTCTATTTTATTTTGTTTTTTGGCAGTGAGGATTAAACCCAGGGCCTTTGCACTCAGCTATAACCCCAGTCCTTTTTCATTTTTACACAGGGTTTCGCTAAGTTACTAAATTATTCAGGCTGGACTTGAACATGGGATCCTCCTCCCTCAGGCTCCCACGGTCCTGGGAGCACAGGCGTGCATCTCTATGCCCTGCCCAGCTACCACAGGAAGTACTGACAACCGGCCTATATATGGCACAGCAAGCAAGGTCACAAAAGAAAGGCGCTTCAGACCCAAAGCCCAGTGAGGATTAGGGGTGCCTCGAGGGACAGCTGGCGGGCCCAGCACTGACCCGGCTTAGCTCAGAGGCCCTGTGTCTTGCTCTGGGACAACACCCCTGAAGACCAGCTGATCCCCACAGAAGCCATTGTTCTCGCCCACCAGCGTCCCCAAGACAACAGTCAGAGGGCTTTGAGGTGGCCTCTTCCGGGCTCTGAGCAGAAGGCTGTGCAGAGGAGAAGGCCGTGACCCCCACGAGGAAGTCCGGATTTCCCGGGGCAAGCAGCAAACCCTCGAGGCTTGCATACTCCTACACCTCAGGAAATCCAGCCCCAAAGGCAACAACAACAAAAAACCTTTAAAAAAATGCAGTGTTCAAGTCACAGGTCTATTTTTAGTCTGCACGAGCTGACTTGTGCTTACGTGACTGTCCCCCTGTCTACCTGTGAGAATTGCACACTCTGTGTGTAAGACTGTTCCGTGCTTTGCGGCTGGCAAGCGTGGGAGGGCCCTTAGCAGGGGTCAGACCTTGGCTGTAGGTGGCCCGTGCACGAGGGGCCAGGCTGGACAACTTCTGAAGGAAACTGGTGATCGTCCCTGCAGGCTGTAAGGCCACAGCCCTTTTGGCTTTTCAGTATCTCAGTAGATCAGCTCGTTCTCCAGCACAGCTGCATACCGCTCACTGGGTTGTTCACACACTTTTTTCTGAAGCACTTGCTGTGTGTCAGCTTCTTTATGCCAGGTGGGGTCTCAAAGGACCTAAGAGTAAAAGACATGAAGAAAGAAAATGGCCTTAAAATGACAGAGCCCCAGGGCATCATGGGAAGTGGAGCCATGTGTTGGGCAGAGCAGATACAGGGCCCTTCCTTGCTTATCAGGGACATCTGAACTGTGTTCAAGGACGAGGTCCTCAAAGCCAGACCACTGGAGTGTCAGTAGTTCAGCTTAGGAAAGCAGAGGTTACCAAGTAAACTAGGACCACCTGGACAAATTCTCAGCCTTTATTTCCATTACCAGGTACTTTATCAGGGTGCCAAGAAAAAAATAAAATTGCCTGCTAAAGGGCTGAGTTGGCATCTCCTCTAGCCTGGGACGCTTTGGCGAAGGCCTTCCGTGGTATGCTGCAGACACGGCCGCCAGCAGAGGGGGCCTCAGGCCTGGCCAAGGAGCCATGAAAGATGGGCCTGTTGGAGAGAGTTAGGCCCAGCACAGGGGACGAAGTTATCAGGAAACTATTTGGCTTGATCGCTACTTGCTGACGATGAAGTCACAGCCAGTGGGAAATGCCCAGTGATTAACAGAGATTACAAAACCAGAGGAAGAAGGCTGCAGGCTGGGAACAGGCTGGGGACCAGGGAGCTCTGCTTGTCCTTAGAGCCCACACCTCAGGCAGCGCCAAGGCCCGTGGAGTTCACGCTGGCCTGCGGGAGCCCTGCCTAGACCTTCTCTTCACACTGGGTTGTCCATTGGTCATCCTGAAGGTGACTTTGTACATTGAGGGAAACAGTGTGGGGCCCCCAGGAGTGGCCAGCAGGGGGCAGTGACTTCCTGACTAATGGATGACTCCATTCAGGAAATCAGAAGCTGGAGCCATTTGCCACTCCAAAGAGGACCGTGAGGACAAGGCCCAGGTCTCCTCCCGGTCACAGAGCCTTCCGACGGCTGCGACATGACAGCTCGAGGAGATTACGTGTCTCTGTGGACCCAGCTGACATTGTCTGTGCCAGTGCGGAGCCACTGGCTTTGATGGCCCTGGAGTCTAGCGACAATGCCCCGAGGAACAGCAGGACAAGAATATGCTGTGACAGATGACCAGTTAGGAGGGTGCCTGCCCACCCACTTCTCAAACAGAAAAGCAGCCCCTTATCACTGGAAACTCTCCTCCCTCGAAACCCCACCACTGCCCCTTGCGGCTCTAGACTGACTGGTGCCTGCTAAGAAGAGCCTGATTATGCAGGAGAAATAGGCGATTCCTTGGAACAAGCCAAGGATTTGTGATCCCGCCTCCCAGAACAGGCGGGGGACCTGCGCCCTCTGTGGGGATGGAGACCACGGGCAGAGCTGCTCCAGGATGCTCATGACAGACCACCTGGGCAGCACCGTGGCCCTCGTGCTCACTGCCCACTTCCAAAGCCAGCCCACCCGGCCGGGCCCTAGCTGGCTGCACACACGTCCATCCCCGGTCTGGCTTACTGGGCAGTCCTGGAGCCACCATGGGACACACCACAGTGCTGTGCCTGGTGTGTCCCACCTCCCTCCCACTGCAGACGGGGCCTCATTTGCTGGTGTGATGTTACATAAATAATAATCATTTCTTTACTAGTCATAAGACATCCGTGGCCCATGAGGAATCAGAGCCGGGCTGATGAGCATCAGGCAGCAGCCTAATCAGAAACTCAATATTCTCTGCCTCTCCTTTCTATTACGGCCCGAGCGGACCCTGGAGCAGCACCAGTGTCAGGTTCACACCTTTCCCTGCAGCTCGCCGAGCCTGGTGTTTACGGTGCAGGCCTGGTGTTCAATTTGTTGGCATCGGCGTCCCGAGGAGGTCTCCTTTATCGTCCCACAGAGAGAGGGAGCCCATCCCCGGGGCCTGAAGCAGAGTCTGCCGCAGTGGTGTGGGGCTCATGCTTCTTCTAGCTCATCGAGGAGACTGCCCAGCTGTCATTTCTGCCCTGCTTCTCCCCTGCTTCATCTGTGCATCTGGGCCTTTGTAAGGGTGCTCACAGGCAGTGAAGGAGAGGCCTGAGCAAAAGCATGGTAGCTCTCCTTGCTCCTGTCCTCCTTTCTGCTTTAAAGACCACTCTGCCGCGTGCTCTGGGGACCCCCAGGCACACTTGTGAAGGAGCTGCACCAGGCGGGCACGGGCTCCTCTTTCTCTGTCCCTCTGCGCCCCTAGCAGGGACTCGTCCTGGAGAAGAATGGTTGCAAACTCCCTGGCCTCGACAACGCCCCCGTCTGGAGAATGTGTGCTCCCGGGAAGTGGAGCCCACCACCACTGCATAATCTGGAACTCAGGGCAGCAATGAGCCACGGGTCACTTCCTAGGTCCCTCTGTCACAGCCTTGGGGATGTCACCTGGAGGCCTCCCTCCAGGGACCCAGTGGCAGTGCCCACTCACTGAGTTCTTTGGCTCTTCCTCTTTCTCCCTCCCCAGCACAGCCGGAAAATGGGAATCCACTATGGTCTTCTCCTCGCTGTCTCCAGACACGTGGGCACTGCAACCCTGAGGCCTCAGGAAAAGTCTGGAAACGCCCCGTGCACCCTGCCCCACCCTCCGAGGCCGGGATCACTGCTTCTGCTGTCTGCTCTCAAGTCCTGGGCCTCTCGCCTCTCCACTGGGCGGCGGAGGGATGGTCACAGTGTCTCACAGGCTGATGACAGAGAACAGCCTCTGAGCTCTTGCTCGAGCCAGGCGCCCACAGAAGGAGAGCCTGTGCTGAGAAAGGCCGTGCAGGTAAAGGAAGGCGGCACACTCACAGGGCTTAGCTCTCTGAGTCCTGAAAGATTGCCACTCGCTGGGAAATAGCAGTGGTGTGGCCTTACCCACTGGACCCCAGGCCACACAGGCTTACTGTGACCTGCAGTGGGGGGGTTTCCACTTGGGTGCAGAAGGTCATAAGGGGCAGGGGAAGCATCATTGATTGGACCCATAAGGCGTGTACCTCAGCCTGGGGTAGGAGTTCTCATGTACGTGCTGGCACTTAACCTTCCCAGGGCCCCATGAGCTAGGGGTGCTGGAGCTGTTTCCCAGATGTGGAAACAGATGAGCTGGTTAGGATGGGAATTTGCCTTCCAACCCACTGTAGTTCAGTTTCTTTTTATAGTCTCACTATTAGCCCACTGGTGGGGGAGGAGGGGGTCCATGCAGCTCCCTGAGAGGAGACGTGGGAGACACTGACCCAACAGAGAAAGAGCCTAAGATGGTTGCTGGGGCACTCTGGCCTCAGGACCCTCCCTGCTTGCAGCATCCACGCGCTTGGCTCCTGCCTCTGCCTGTGCTGGGGTCAGCAGCAGGAGGAGCGTCACTCTCCGGGACACGCCAGCCCTGCCCTGGGAGGTGGAGAATTTCATCTGTCCAGGCCAAGCTTCCCTTGTTTATTTCACCAGTGCAGGGAGGGCTGATGAGGGTCAGGCTTATTCGAGGTTTTGTTTGCCAAAGGCTGGAGGCAAAGGTAATGTGTTAGACAGGAACACAGAGGCCTCGGCATACCTGCCAGGAACGATAAACAAGTGGGCTATTCTAATTGTATTTTCCCTTCTCTCAGCGCTCCTAAATTCACTGCACGAAACGAATGGAGAAGCAATCTGCTGCTAATCAAATCGGCCTGTCTGCCCACACACATCCCCTGCTTGCTCAAGACAGAAAGGAAGAATGAAAAATACACCAGAATTAGTGCTCTGAGTTCAGGAAATCCCAACCCCTGGAAACAGCAGGCTAAGATGGGTCCATGTGTAAATTCCGCTGTCGGAGTGTGTGTGCCACAGTATGTGCCCCACATCCAGCTGGGCACTGCGTGCTCAGGGTTGGAATGGCAAGAAGGATAGCAGCGCGAGCTGTTGCATTTTGCTCCTACTTCCCCATGGGCCTCAGCTTCAATGACCAGTATAGAGTTACTTTCCCAAGAAGCCAGGAGAATATTTCGTGTCAAGAAAGAGTGGGGTGGATGGAGCTGGCTCAAGTTTTGACAGAGAACAAGTTTCCACTTAAGGCTGGGCCTGCCTGCCCAGGCCTGCAGAGAATGGATCCCAGCTGTGCAGCTGCTGGCCAGCTCAGAGAGCGTGCCCCCTCCTCAGTGCAGGGCATGCTGGAAACGGGTGCTGGGAACAGGTGGGTTGTGGCCAGATGTGAAAATCTGACTGCTCATCCAGCCCAGAGAGCTCAGCCCAGTCCACAGAACTTTACAGGGCTCCTCAAAATGAAGCGCATCATGGAAGAGAGGGACCCGTAAAGCAAACATCAAGCCAAAAGGAAAGAATCTATGAAACCGTTAGAAGGTGCTCGAGAACTGCCCAGGCTTTGGGCTTCAAAGAATTTGTTTGCATCATTAATTTCTCAGTCCCCTTGACCAGAACCAGAACTAACAGTCTTAGAGTTCTAAGATGAGGTGAATCTGAGTTCCAGTCCCGTGTATGCCTTTAAGTAGTGTCATCCTTTCCCTGGGCCTCGGTTTCCCTGGAAGTTGGAGTGAATGACCTCTGAGGTCCCTGCTTGGAGAGATCTTTCTAGGACTATCCAAATTGGGCTGTGATCTTTTGGACCAGCAGGCAGTTTTCTAGATACATGCATTAAAACATACTAACTTTCTCATGGGTAGTACCCGATTTGCTTTTTCCCTGGAAATGAAAGATTTGGACACTAACGGATATGACATTTGTGCTGGTGGTATGTAGATAAACAAATATGTGTTCAGGACAGATGGAATTTTGTTTGGATCATTTCTAAGCAATGCCTTATAATCACTCAGCAGAAACTCAACAAAACACTCACATCTTTCCTTTACAGAAATTTCTAAGCAATGCCCCGACGATAGTTGTTATTACAAATACTCGCAAACTTGAATCTCTTGGAGAGCTCAGTCAGTTGCTCAGTGGCTTAGCATGAAGTTCTAGAAGTTTCCCCCTGAATATACAGGCCTGGGCCTCTCCGGATCCCCTTCCCTGAGCACTAGAGGCAAGAAGCTTCTGGCCTGGTTACCCCCGTCCCCAAGTTAGCAAGAATCATCCCAGCTGTCAAACCCACCCCTTCCTCTGGTGCTGGTTTGAAATAGTGGTGAGCTTGGGGATTATAACCAGGGTTCTCTCTGACCTTTAAGAGAACCAAGGATCCTTCCCGCACTGCTCCCTTAAAAACCGCACGTGTGTTCTTTGATGCCTGACCTTGGCTGTCTGTGGAGGAGTTTAGAATTCCAGTAAATAATTTCCTAGGCATAGCTTTGCAATGCAGAGTGTTGTTGAAATCATTTATTCATTCAGTTTTTCTAACACATTTATCAAATATCTAATGCCTGTCTGCCAACGGTCTAGCCAATGGTACGGCACTAATGAACAGAACTAAGTTCCTGCCCCATGAAATTCCCAGTCTAGCAGGGGAGGTATTGCTAACCGAGTGGGTTGCCAATAACTAACCAACTTCAGAGGAAATGGAGAGACCTTGGCCTGTTATCTGGCTGACAGAAAAAAAAATCCATCCCTCAGAGGTGGGATTTGGAGCTGCAGTAGGGAAACAGCCAGCTGAATTATTACATGAGGTCATCTGCATGAAACGCTCATTGAGGGCAGGACTCCGGGGACTGGGCTGGGTTGGCCGTAGATGGTGTGCACAGCATGGAGGATTTAAGGATTATAGATGAGGTAGATGGTTATAAAGGGACTGAAGAGTGTACCTGAGAGGCAAATAAAGTCAAACCCTTAACTTTGCTTCTCAAGACATGGACTGAAGCCCTAGAGCTTAACTCTTGAGGGACGATGTCCACCGAGGCAGCTGAGAAAAGTCAGGGCAGCAAAAGCAGACTCACTGGTGGTGACTCATCAGCAGCAATGGGACCAAGTCCCCACGGGGAGACCTTGCTCTCCAATCTCCTTGTTTCTGCCCATTTCCAGAGCCCGGTTCTCAATGGTTCTCATAGATTCTGTGAGCTCCCTCATACGTTTCCATGAACACCCTCTTCTGTGTAAACGAAGCAGTCAGTTTCGTAGAAGGATCTCTCAAGCACCAACCCTTATCCTCAGATGTGGAAGGAACAGGCGTTCGTCTAGTCAGAAATAACCTATCCCATCTAGCCATATTTTATATATCTTATGAATCACCTTAAATGCTTTCCAGAAGAAAGTAGTGTAAATAAATTAAAAAGAGTAAATGATTCAACATGCATTTGCTGTTTCTTTCCAGTACAGAGAACCGTAGCGGGTCTTAGGCAATTGGGAGGCTGGTGAGGCTGGATGGAAGGCAAAGATGACCAGGACCTGGTCTTGTAGAAAGATAGAACGTAATCCCCAAACAATGCAAGGTCCCATGAGAAAAATGTTTCATGGGTAGTACTGTAGTCCGAAAGTTTGTGTCCCTTCAAAACTCATATGTTGAAATTCTATCTCCCAATCTGGCAGTATTTGAAGGTGAGGCCCTTGGAAAGTGCTGTAATTTGGGTCTTGAGTGTCCCCCAAAGGTTCATGTATGTGTTAAAGGCTGAGTCCCTAGGAATGCACTATCAGGAGATGGTGGAGCCTTTAGGAAGCGGGGCCTTGTCTGCAGGTTGCTGGGAGCCTTCCACAAGAGGATTGCAGGACTCCAGCCTCTTCCTCCTTCTCTACTTTGCCTCTTGTCCATAAAGTGGGTGGTTTTGTTCCACCACACACTCCTGCCATGAAATTGGGCCAACCAATCATGGTTATACAAAGACTCATTTTTTCCCCCCATTTCCCACATGTAAATCCCTTTTACTCCCTATAGTACATGATATTTGGAAGGAGATAACATTGGTTATATGTTTATCCACTAAAGAACATATGGTACTAAAACTTGCACCCACAGAAGGTGTGATCTAATTTAAGACCAGCCTTGGAGATTGAAGTTGCCCATAAAGGCCAATCTTGATGGGAACCACCAAAATGCAGAGCTAAAAGAATCTCTCCTTTTATAAGTTGGTTGTCTTAGGTATTTGTTACAGTAAGGGAAAGCTGACTGACACAGGAGAGATTAGTGCCCTTGTAAGAGACTCCAGAGAGCTTGTTCATCCCTTCCACTGCGTGAAGACACAGCAAGAAGATGGCAACCAGCTGTGACCCAGGGCATGGGCCCTCACCAGACACTAAACCTGCAGCACTTAATCAGGTCTTCCCAGGCTCCAGAGCTGTGAGGAATAGATTTCTGTTGTTTACAAGCTGCTCGATCTATGGCAGTTTGTTAGAACAGCCCAGACTCTTGCAGGTAGTTACGACGACAAATGAGGTAGGCCTTCAAAAGGCGGAAGTGCTGAAGGCGGGGCTGAAGATGATGTCATGGATACTGAAATGAGATGCACAGGGACCACTTAAAGATCTCCTACCTGCCTAGGTGGCTGATGCCAATGTAGGATGAGCATTACTGACACCAAAATCCTCCCATTGGTGCATACAGTTGATATGGATGTGCTTTCTTCAGTCAGCTGTTGGTTTCTGAGATCCCACCAAGGGCTACACATCCATGTTAATGCAAAAGAACAAAAGACAGGAATTCAGAAGAAATACAAAGCCTTCACGCCCTGGCGAGCCACTCAGAGCCCAGTGCGTGGACATTTTGAGTCCACAGTACTGCTGGCATCACACCATCGTCTTGTGCCTGTCCTGGCCCAAGCAGACCCAGAGGGTGAAGGAGAAGACTGTCACATGCCCTCCAGCTCTGTCAGCGGCAGCACTGGGATGCAAACCCCTGAGGTGACTGGGTGACCTCAGTGGTCCCTGCAGAATGCCCTACAGACCCAGAGCCCAGAGTACAAGGGCAGCTTTCCCACCTTGCCAAACCAACCCAGTGAAATGTCTCCCTTGTCCTGTAGAGGTGCCCACCCAACAGACACCAGCTCTCACCCAGGTCTGCAGGCTCTTATCTGGGACAGAATCCCCACCTCACCATGACCACTTCAAATCCCCCGGGAGTGGGCTGCACTTGGAAACTGACCCCTCAGCATTTTCCCTTCAATGCTTACAGTGGTGGTTTGGTTTATAGGTGACACTTCTATTAAGACAATGTGGACATTTTTTTTTTTTCAGGGACTTTTTCATCTTTGTAATTAGAGGTGAGGAGGAGAATGTCGTCCCAGTGTGGTATAGCTGTCCCTCCACTCCAGCAGCAAGGCTCTCGGGTGCCTCCTGCCAACACGAACCACATCTGGTTGGGTTTGTTCTGCTGGATGCCTGGGCATGGCTTCCCGCTTGCTTGGGCATCCTGGGGAGCCCGTGTCCACTCGGACACACCCCAGGAAAGAAAGGGTTGTGCAAAAGTGTTTTCCAGCCCAGCACAAAATTCTCCTTTACAGCCACCCTCAGCAGAAGGGCTTTTCCAGAAGTTCCAAAAAGCTCACAGGTTTTACTTTGTTTTTAAACAATTACCAAGGAAAAGAAAAATAAATCAACCTGAGTGAAAGCAGAGATCCCCGCTCCCTGACACACACCAACCACCAACGAAGCCACTGCGTACTTGCTGGGCCCAGAGCCATGAGAGATGGTAGAGGGGGAACTGGCCTGGGCGACATTTTCCCGCACACTGCTCAATTCTCCACTCCTGCTCCTCACCAAATAAACTTTCTCATGAACTAAGGTCTTGAAATTAAATATATAGACCCCAGTGGGGTCCACTAGTCAGAGAGTTATACAACTACTGGGTTTCAACAAGCCCCACTGAGGCCAATCAACACCAACCCTGGGCTATTGGTATGATCCTGGCCCGTAAATGGCAGGGGACCGCCTGGACCCCCGAGCTCGTAACTCTGTTCCCCAGTCAGGTTTAACAACCATGGCTTATAGTCCAGGGACAACATGGGAAGGGACTCATTAAAAGCTCTCCAAAGACTTCTTTATTAATCTATGACTGTAAGAGTTCACGGTGTGTGTGTGTGGGTGGGTGGGTGTGTGGGTGTTTAAAATCTGAAGATTGGGCTGGTGAGATAGCTCAGCGGCATAAGTGCCTGCCTGGCAAGCGCAAGGTCCTGAGTTCGACTCCCAGGACCCACATAAAAAATAAAATAAAATAAAATAAAGTCTGAAGATTCCCTAACTTTCCACCAATCAATTTTTCTTCTAAGTCATACCTGGAAAGTCATTTTTCATAAAAAACAAATAATTTTACAAAAAATATATGATATGTCACTGGAGAAACGAAAAGATTACCTATGTGCTCATGATACTCAAGTACTAATTGGTCCAGAGGTAGGGTCCAGAAGAACATGGCGGGGGACAGGAGGAGACTCCCTGTTACCCCAGGAGAGCAAGTCCCAGGCCCGGGATGAGACTGGGGCTGCTGAGGACAAAGTGCACTGGTCACACCTGATGCCAGTTGAAGGGGGCTCCACATTCAACCGAGCCCAAGTGAACGAGGGTCCGAGGTCACCCCAAAGGCATCTGGTGGGGGCCCAGGACAGAAAGCTGCACCAGGGACCAGGCAATGACCCTGCACCTCTGTCCGCCCTGCCCCCTGCCGTAACCACCTTGCTTGCTTTCCTGTCCCTGGCCCGAGAGCTGATTAGCAGGACATGAGTAATTCACCCGTTAAGCCACTTCAGTAGCAGGTGGGGTGGGAAAGCAGTGGCAGGGACACACGAAAGTCTCCATTTTCACTGTGTGAAGGCTGTACTTAAGCAGAAAGAGAGGAGTGTGCTCACAATGTGTGTGTGTGTGTGTGTGTGTGTGTGTGTGTGTGTATTCGCCTTCTTTGAAATGCAACCAGGGAGAACCAAACTGCAGCCTTTTTGTTGGCAAACGAAAGGCCTGCGGCTGCTTCTGTGCTCTCACCCCTACAATTAGGGGAGCGGCCACGTTTCTCCCTAGAACAAGAGCTACAGTTGTGCTCCTCGTGCCTGTAATGTCACAGCAGGACCTACGAGCCCAAGGAGGGAGCCAGGGCCTGCACACAGGGAGGGTCAGAAAGAGGGAGCCCTTGCTCCCTCACTCTGCTCCGAGTGTAGCGACACACACTACCACCTTCTGTCTGAGACCCAGTGGCCCAGATCCAGAGAGAGCAGGTGGGCGCAGGGTCCCTGGCACCATCAGGGTCTGCGAGACCAGCCGCCTCCTGCGCTCCATCACCATTCCAGCCACCTGCAATCATCCCTTTCCCTCTTAGAATGGAGCCCGCACCTAGTTTTGAATAAAAATAGGTGTTTCCAAATTTATAACCTGTCTTCCCCAGGCTTCCGTCATTAACTGTAACAGTCATCTCAGGAAAACAACGAGCTGTGCAGCCTCGTGGCTGTGAGAGTCTCCACCCTGTCCCCTCGCCAGCGCCAGCTGCCATCTTTGCCTTTTGTGACATCAGGAGGCCCCAGATGCCTGCAGCTGCTCCGAAGGCTGGTTTTAAGTACTTTCTCAGAAACCTGGGTCAGCAGTCTCTATCTGGAATGTCGTTTGGAAAATGCTTGACATTTCTATAGCAGGGTATTTGCTCACTTTGGAAAAAGTTGTGAAGAGAAAATAAGCACCTGACTCCTGCGCCAGTTCTAATGGGCCACTCCCCTACCAGGAGCAGCTCCGGCCTCCTCACTCTCTGTCCTCTCTCTGTCACTGCACTTTTGTGCTGTCACTTTTTCAAAATAGCAACACACAGCCATGGCTAGCAACTGCATATCTGACAGCTCTAGCCTTTGTCCCTAAAGGGAATCTTAGTTGTGGTCTCTTTATGCTTTGCTTTACTTTCTTTATAATAACTAAACTGCACAGAGCAGGAAAACTTTTTTCTACAGTCTCACTCAAGGCAATTATGATTGTGCAACATAATCTGTTTGGTTCTGATGCTCACAAGAAGAGCTTACAGAACAAATACTGAGTTTCTGACAGATGGAGCACTGGGCAGGGAATTTCTGGAAAGCAAGAGACTCTGTCTTCAGGGCCTCTTTCCTACCCACAATAGCCACTCTGCCCCTCGGGCACTGACCTTAGGATCCTGGTTTAATCGTCATTTGTAAACTGTTTCCGGGGACAGAGGTCATTGGGTTTTTAGGAGAATAGATGAACAGACAATCCAATAAAACCAGGGAGCTATGAGAAAAGCACACGGAGCCTAAGGAGCTATTCCCCAGGGGTTGTGACAGGGCCTCCGTAGCTCTGAACTCCTGGTTTGGCACCTCATCCTCCTGTGTCCAGGTGACCTCCCAGGGGAAAGACCTTAGAGTGGAGCCACTGGTAGTTGGAAAACCCACTTGTGAAGTTTGATGTGACATAAAGTTATGTTTGTTGAAAGATTCGTATAAAAGTTATACAAGTTGTAATTCTGATGTGTTAGGCCGAACTATGCGATGGCCATTAGGGCTCTAACTTATTGGGCTCTAACCTATTAGACTAAGTTTCTGTTACTCTGTCTCAGGGCAAATTCCTGGAAGTCATGTGACTTGGCTGGTTGCCAAGCCCGCGCGCGGGCTACATTCCCGTGCCCGGGCTCCTTTGTCTCCTTTGTTAGCCTTTCCTCCAAACTGATTGGTTGCCCGTTTGCTAAGCTCCCCTATCTATAGGTTCCCCTAAGTAACCAAGGAATGTATTAATTACCCTTTAACTCTTTGCGATTGGCTTCTGTAAAACTTTGCTTGCCTATCCCTCATTACCATACCCAACCCTATAGAAACCCCTTGCTCCTGCCCTTCGTGGTCACCTTAGCACATTCGCTGGGTGACCCTACGCTAGTGTAGCCTTTCAATAAACCCCGTGCCTTTTACATAAGGGCCTGTGTGGTTCTTGGAGCGTCTCCCTTCTCGGACCCCTCTTCCGCGGACGTTACATTTGGGGGCTCGCCCGGGACTAAAGAGGGGCCGGGGAGAGGCTTCAACGGCCGACACTGCGCCTCTTGGGGTAAGTACGGCCGTTTCTTTATATTTCCGCCTCTCGACTATACCTTGTTCTTTTGTTCTGACTTCGCTCGTGACTCCATTTGCCTGATGCTGCAGTGTCGTTTGGGAGAGAATTTCCTTTTCCTTCTCTCTCCGTTCGTTTGGGGTGGCCCTTAATTGGGCCCCAACTCCGCGGAGTAATTTTGGGGTTTCAGACCCGTTAGTTTCAGCAGTCACTGCTGAGTGTGTTTCGTATCGGAGTCATTTCGCTCTTTTGTTCTCTCTTTCACTCCCTGGCGCAAGCGTTATCATTACATTCTCTCCACAGAACAATGGGACAAACCATCTCCGGACCGTTAGACCTCACACTGGCCCACTGGTCAGAGGTCAAACAAGCTGCTCACAATTTATCTCTCCTAGTGAATAAGGGGAAGTGGATAACTTTTTGCCGCTCTGAGTGGCCTCTTTTTCAGGTTGACTGGCCGCCTGAAGGCTCCTTCAATCCAAACCTGATCCAAGCAGTTAAAGAAGTTATCTTCAGAGAAGGCCCTCGGGGGCACCCTGACCAGCAAGCTTACATCCTAGTTTGGCAAGATCTCAGTGAAAATCCGCCCACTTGGGTAAAACCCTTTCTGTCCCCCCTGCCGGCGGAGGGACCTAAGGCGCTTCCCGCCCATACACGCCCTGCGGTTTTGCCCGAGTCACAGGGTGACTTGATTGGCTGGGACATGGACCCCCCCCAATCGTGTCCCGCCGAGGAGGGCTCCTCCACCCCCCGTGGCTGATCCGCCTCCATCAGCCCCTCTTTTTCCAGCCTCACCACCGTCGGATTCCGATGACGAAGGACCGGCGCGAAGAACACGCTCCCGCGATAGAGACGTAGCCGTTACCCTACCCCTCTGGCCCTATGGGCCACCTATAGACGATGGTAATGGGGGAGAAATGCCAGCTCTCCAATACTGGCCTTTCTCCACCTCCGACCTTTATAATTGGAAAAATAATAATCCTCCTTTCTCCGAGGATCCATCTAAGTTAACTAATCTTATGGATTCTTTGATGTTTTCTCATCAGCCCACCTGGGATGATTGTCAACAACTCCTAGGTACCCTTTTTACGACAGAAGAGCGCAGATGTATCCTGGTTGAGGCACGCAAACTCGTTCCAGGACCCCATGGTCAACCTACGCCGCTACAGAATCTCATTGATGATCTCTTTCCCCTGAATCGCCCGACCTGGGACCCTAACTCGCCTCAAGGTAGGGAGCATCTGTCCATTTATCACCGGACTCTAATGGCGGGCCTCCGGGCGGCTGCTCACCGCCCTACTAATTTGGCTAAGGTAAGAGAGGTAATTCAGGGGCCTACAGAGACCCCTGCAGCATTTCTAGAGAGAGTAATGGAGGCTTATCGCAGGTATTCGCCATTTGATCCTCAGAGTGAGCAAATGCAAGGAACGGTGGCTATGACTTTTATCGGGAAGTCGGCCCCTGATATTAGAAAAAAGCTGCAAAGCTCTGAAGGGTTACCTACTTTTAATCTACAGGATTTAAAGAAGCAGAAAAAGTGTATTTTAAAAGGGAGACAGAAGAGGAAAAAGAAATTAAGAAAGAAAAAAGACAAGCTAGAGAGTTTGGAAAAATCTTGGCCACTGTAGTTACTAAGGCAGCTCAGAGTGAGGAACAGGAAGATAAGAAAAAACCACGACGCCCTCCTTTAGACCCTGACCAATGTGCATATTGCAAAGAAAAGGGACACCGCACTAGAGAATGTATCAAATTAATGAGAAAACAGGAGAGAGAAAAGTCAAAAACTTCCAAGCACACTTTGCTAGCCCTGGAAGAAGAAGATGATTAGGGGCGACGGGGTTCAGATCCCCTCCCCGAACTCAGGGTAACTTTCAATGTGGAGGGGACCCCTGTCAACTTTGAAGTAGACACAGGGGCTGTATATTCTGCTTTGCAAGCACCACTTGGAGCTCTTTCTCCCAAGAGGTCTTTAGTTCAGGGGGCCAATGGTAGCAGATATCGAGCATGGACAACTCAGAGAACAGTAAACGTAGGAAAAGGAACTGTACAGCACTCCTTCCTAGTGATACCTGAATGTCCTGCTCCTTTAATGGGCAGAGATCTATTGACTAAACTCCGGGCTAAGATAACGTTCGAACCTACGGGTCCACAGGTTGTTTTTCAAAACCCTCTGGTGGACCAGCCATTGACAACCATGTTAACCTTGTCATTAGAGGATGAATATTGACTTCATGACCAACCCCAGGTGCTTGCCCTAGCCCAGAATTGGATGAGTGACTTTCCTGAGGCCTGGGCCGAGATGGCTGGGTTAGGGCTAGCTGCCTTACAACCCCCGGTGGTAATCACATTAAAGGCCACCGCCAGCCCAGTCCGGATCAAACAATATCCTATTAATAAAGAAGCCCATCAAGGCATAAAGGTGCATATCCAAAGATTTCTGGATTTAGGAGTCTTAAGACCCTGCAAATCCGCCTGGAACACCCCATTGCTGCCCGTTAAAAAGCCAGGCACAAATGACTATCGGCCTGTTCAAGATTTGAGAGAAGTAAATAATAGAATAGAAGACTTACACCCTACAGTGCCTAACCCATATAACCTGCTTAGCATGCTCAGTCCCACAAAAACTTGGTATACTGTTCTGGATTTGAAAGATGCTTTCTTCTGTTTGCCTCTCCATAAAGACAGTCAATTGATATTTGCTTTTGAGTGGACCGATCCCGACGGAGGCACATCTGGACAACTCACTTGGACACGCCTCCCTCAGGGTTTCAAGAACTCTCCGACGATATTTGACGAGGCACTCCATAGAGACTTGATGGGTTTTCGAACCCGACACCCAGAGGTAACCCTCCTTCAATATATCGATGACCTCCTGCTGGCGGCTGAGACAAAATCGAGCTGCCTATCTGGGACCAGGGGCCTACTACGGGAGCTGGATAAGATGGAATATCGAGCCTCTGCAAAAAAGGCTCAAATTTGTCAAAAGGAAGTCCTCTTCCTGGGGTATTTGCTTAAAGATGGTAAGAGATGGCTTACAGACGCCAGAAAACAAACTGTTGCTCAGATTCCCATCCCCAAAAGATGCAAAGAACTACGCGAGTTCCTAGGAACGGCAGGCTTCTGCCGTCTCTGGATTCCAGGATTTGCATCCCTGGCAGCGCCACTCTACCCACTCCTTAAAGAAGGGACTCCTTTTGTGTGGGATAAAGAACAACAACTGGCTTTTGATAATATTAAAAGGGCTTTGCTGTCCGCTCCGGCTTTGGCCTTACCAAACATAGACAAACCTTTCACTCTCTACATAGAGGAAAGAGAAAATGTTGCCCGAGGGGTTTTAACTCAGACATTGGGACCCTGGAAATGACCAGTGGCTTACTTATCAAAAAGACTGGACCCAGTGGCAAGTGGATGGCCCTCCTGTTTAAAAGCCATAGCTGCAGCCGCCCTATTAACTAAAGATGCGGACAAACTGACTCTGGGGCAAAACCTCACTATTGTGGCCCCTCATGCATTAGAGAGCATAATTCGTCAGCCACCCGATAGATGGCTCTCTAATGCTAGGATCACTCATTATCAAAGCCTCTTGCTAAACAAGGACCGAATAACCTTTGGTTCGCCAGCCGCTCTCAATCCAGCCACCCTGTTCCCCGCTACCTCCGCCGACCACATCCTCCATACCTGCCAAGACATTCTGGCTGAAGAATCTGGGATCCGGTGCGACTTGATGGACCAACCTCTTCCAGACGCAGAGGTAACCTGGTACACTGATGGCAGCAGCTACATATTAAATGGTAAGAGACATGCGGGGGCGGCGGTAGTGTCAAAGGACAAAGTCATTTGGTCCTCGGGACTCAGAGAAAACACCTCTGCCCAGAGGGCAGAATTGATTGCCCTCACAACAGCCCTAGAACTGGCCAAGGGCAAAAAGGCGACAATTTATACTGACAGCCGTTATGCCTTTGCCACTGCCCATGTTCATGGAGCCATTTACCAACAAAGAGGGTTGCTGACTTCGGCGGGAAAAGAGATTAAAAATAAACAGGAGATATTAAGACTCTTGTCCGCTATCCTGTTACCCCAAAAATTAGCTATTGTACATTGCAATGGCCATCAGAAGGGAGATAATCCAGTGGTGAGAGGAAATAACTTTGCAGACAAAACGGCTAAGCAAGCCGCATTGTCGGGGCCTACTGAACTTCTTTTAAAAACTCCTGATTCTACAGAGGGAGAGTTGGCCAAAGCTGATCCACTTCCACTCATAAAAGAATCCGACCTGAGAGAATTTCTACAAAAGGCCCACCGCCTAACTCATCTGGGGGCTAAGAAACTTACACTGGTGGCCAAACAATATGCCAACCATTTCCCATTGTTCAAAATCTCGGAGTTGGCCAAATAAGTGGCCACCTCCTGCAAAGCTTGCCAACTGATTAATGCTCACCCCTCTCCCGTAACACGAGGAAAAAGATTACGAGGGACTAAACCTGGACAATTCTGGGAAGTGGATTTCACTGAGATTAAGTTCACAAAATGTAGATTCAAATATTTACTAGTGTTTGTAGACACCTTTTCTGGATGGACTGAAGCATTTCCTACGAAGACCGAAACAGCCCAAGTAGTAGTAAAAAAGTTAATAGAAGAAATATTTCCTCGATTCGGACTGCCTAAGGTAATCGGGTCAGACAATGGGCCGGCGTTCGTGTCCAAGGTAAGTCAGGGAGTGGCCAAGATCCTGGGGATAAATTGGAAATTACATTGTGCATATAGACCCCAGAGTTCAGGACAAGTAGAAAGAATGAATAGGACGATTAAAGAGACCTTAACAAAATTGGCTCTAGAGACCGGTCATAAAGATTGGACCATGCTCCTACCTTTTGCCCTATTTAGAGCTAGAAATACCCCCTATTCTGTATCCCCACACCTAACTCCCTTTGAAATCCTGTTCGGGACACCTCCACCAATACAGGACCTCAACAACTGGCCTTATAATGCTGCCCTGCCTACCCCCCTCGCTGATAGACTCTTGCTTCTTGACCAGGTCCGACGGACGCTGTGCATGCAATTCTCCCAGGCTTATCAACCGGGAGACACCCTTGTTCCCCATCCATACCAGGTTGGAGACTGGGTGCTTGTCCGTCGACACCAGGTTGAAACTCTCCAACCACGCTGGAAGGGACCATACCAGGTGCTGTTGACAACCCCCACAGCTGTTAAAGTGGACGGCATTGCTTCCTGGATACACGCTTCACACCTCAAGCCCACAGCTCCCCCGTCGGAGACCGACTCCTGGATCCTCCAAAAGACTCAAGACCCTCTTAAGATCAAGCTTACCCGCAATCCGTAAGACTGCTCCATGCATTGTTATCCGTTGGCATTTATAATTGTATTTGCTCTTCTGATTCTAATTTTTGCTATAGCCTTTTGGACTGTTTTACATGAACAACACTGGGAATTCCCCCAAAAAGTTGTTTTCATCCTAACTTACCTGATTACTGTAACCGGATTGAGTGTCCTTAATTGTCTAAGATGTACTGGTTAATACTAAATGGGTTGCTGTCCCTCTGTATGGGACATAATATACACCAACTGTGGAAATGGACAATATTTAGCTGGGAAGACCACCGCACCCTTCTAGCCTGGGAGGGCCCCGGAGAGCCTAATCTGTGCATGTCACCTTGTCACTTCCTTCGTGGCCCCTATACAGTTAAGCCTGACTGTCACGACAGCCATATATACATGTGTCCCGCCTCTAACCCTGGCAGGGGCTATTGCAATGACATACGGTCCTATTATTGTCCCTATTGGGGTTGTGAGACAATAGCCACAGGCTGGAAACCCCCATCTCCTGATCGACATCTACAGGGGGAATGGAAAAAAGGGACTTCTGGGTCCTGCCCGTTCAATTGTAACTTCTGCCTCAAGCCCAGAAGTTTAAATGACCCTGGCTGGTTAACAGGGCGAACATGGGGCTTTAGACTATGGAAACAACACCATTACGGGCATAACCGGGGAAGCCTTATTCTCATAAAAAAAGAAGACATAAAACCGAAGGTTGCAATTGGCCCAAATCCAGTCCTAAAGCCCAAGACTCAACCCAAACTCACTCGAGCCCCTAAATTGGCCACAACCACCCCCACTCCTATGCCCATGAACACTGCCTCATTTAATGTGTCCAGCTCTGCTATGGCATTATCCTCACAGACTGAGTCCGACTTTATACGCCAGCCAGACCAGCTCCCAACCAGGCAGCCAGCTGAAACAGTAGATAGATTATATAATCTTATATTGGGAGCCTATTCGATGTTAAATTATACCCAGAGTGACCTAACACAATCTTGCTGGCTATGCTTATCTGCGGCACCCCCATACCATGAGGGCATTGCAATTAATGGCACTTACCAAAGCCTACAGACAGATGATTCCTGTGATTGGAATGGCAATCACCGCCTCACCCTTTCTGAAGTCTCAGGGAAAGGGATCTGCATAGGGACACCTCCAAAAAGTATAAGACAGTTGTGCCTACAGACTCGTAATGTCTCTACATCAACAGGATATTTACTCCCCCTAGATGGGACCCGCTGGGCCTGTAACACTGGAATCACCCACTGTGTCTCTACCAAGGTGTTTAACAATTCAGCTCACTATTGTGTAATGGTAAAATTGTTTCCTCGGATCATATATTACTCTAGCGAGTCTTTTGAAAAAATCATGGATAAGGCAACAACCAGGTACCAGAGAGAACCCATATCTTTAACTTTAGCTGTTCTAGCTGGCCTGGGAATCGCCACCGGTGTGGGTACAGGGACCGCAGCGCTCATTCAGGGCACTAAATATATAGATTCAATGCAAAAAGTAATTGATCAAGATCTACAGGAATTAGAAATGTCCATAAAAGCCCTCCAGGACTCTCTAACCTCCCTGTCTGAAGTGGTATTACAAAATAGACGCGGACTAGACCTCCTTTTTATGAAAGAAGGGGGACTATGCGCTGCCTTACAAGAAAAATGTTGTTTTTATGCCGACAATTCAGGGGTGGTCAAGGAGTCCATGGACAGATTAAACCAACGTCTAAAACAACGACAGAGAGAAAGGGAAACCAGAACGCCCTATGGAGGTTTATGGGATGGCGTCCTCCCTTACTTGATACCACTGGCGGGCCCCCTTTTAGTAATACTCCTCCTGGTCACTATAGGACCATGTGTGCTAAATCGAATAACTACCTTCATTAGACAACAAATATCAACAGTCAAACTTATGGTTATTAGACAACAATACCAATCCCTCCAACAAGACTCCCATCTTTAAGATTAAAGATTCTCCTAAGAAAAGGGGGGAATGTGAAGTTTGATGTGACATAAAGTTATGTTTGTTGAAAGATTCGTATAAAAGTTATACAAGTTGTAATTCTGATGTGTTAGGCCGAACTATGCGATGGCCATTAGGGCTCTAACTTATTGGGCTCTAACCTATTAGACTAAGTTTCTGTTACTCTGTCTCAGGGCAAATTCCTGGAAGTCATGTGACTTGGCTGGTTGCCAAGCCCGCGCGCGGGCTACATTCCCGTGCCCGGGCTCCTTTGTCTCCTTTGTTAGCCTTTCCTCCAAACTGATTGGTTGCCCGTTTGCTAAGCTCCCCTATCTATAGGTTCCCCTAAGTAACCAATGAATGTATTAATTACCCTTTAACTCTTTGCGATTGGCTTCTGTAAAACTTCGCTTGCCTATCCCTCATTACCATACCCAACCCTATAGAAACCCCTTGCTCCTGCCCTTCGTGGTCACCTTAGCACATTCGCTGGGTGACCCTACGCTAGTGTAGCCTTTCAATAAACCCCGTGCCTTTTACATAAGAGCCTGTGTGGTTCTTGGAGCGTCTCTCTTCTCGGACCCCTCTTCCGCGGACGTTACACACTCTTCTACATCACTCTGCAGCCCATCCCGAAGCCATCCAAGCCACAAGGGCTCCTTGCTGCCTGCGTGCAAGTCTTAAGCCCTGTATCTCTTTCCCCATGCAGGGGCAGCCCCTGAAGCCCCGAAAAAGTCAGGATATGGCTCAGTGGTAGAGTGCTTGACTACCATGCGTGAGGTCTTGGGATCCATCCCCAGGGGAAGGAAGGGAGGAAAGAGAAAGGAAAGCAAAGAAGAGGAAGTGGAGAGAGAAGAGGTGGACATACAGTGACCCACTGATTTATCCCTCAGAATCCAGCTTAGCTTTTCCAGAATTGAAGTGCTGACAGATTAACAATAGACCTCCAAGGATTAACCTAAAATGCTTTCATTTTGCATTTGAACTGGGCTACAGAGCAGCCTCAAGGAAAAACCCTCAAAGCCAGCTAGTTTGTGATCCACACCCACAGCACAGTGGGTCAATGTCGAGGAACTTGGCCTATTTACTCTGCCATGGCTCACCTGTGTCACATAGTACTTCCATCATTTCCACGTATAAGTACAAAGACCCTTCCAACAAAGTCTTTTCCTATCACAGCCACAGGCTCAGGTCCAAGGGCCAAGATCTCAATTCTGTGAGCAGGTCTGGTCCAACTGGATAGGTTTCCTCAAGCCTGGTTCCTCTTGTGCTGAAGACCTGTGAACCGGAGAGATAATGGTGTGCCCCTCACACTCAACCAACATGGTAACCGCGGGCAGGGAGGACTCCAGTTAACACCCTCCATTCCAAGGAGGCAGAGAGCAGATGTTAGGGTTAAGCAGTCAGTGATTGGTCCATGATGGTGTGGAAATCCAGCCAATCACCTATCTCCAATTCTCTGATGGAGCAAAGTCCTGCCCTCTGTGCCTCCGACTCGGTCTCTTCATAAGGAATGGCCGGTTCACAACTGAGGAGCCTTCTCGGACTGCTTCCCCACCAAGAAGGTCAGCGTCCAAGGGCCTCCTTCCATTTTGTATTGAATTTGTCTTTTCAGTCCAAGCTGATATAATTCCTTTCACAATTTTGTGGATTTCGTATTTCCCCATCAATGGTCATTCTGTCAGACAAAAGTCACATTTCTTTTCAGGTCAGATCTTTCTCCACTTTTGGTGACTGGCAAGGCTGCAGTGTCCTTAAAATTCTTAAAAGTCTATTAGCTAGCTGAGGAAGTCTATAAGGCATGTCTTAAGACTCTTAGGTATACCCTTAAATCTTTCAGAGATCTTAAAAGTCTTACAGCCATGCACACGAGGTCTTCACCCTGAGACCCTGCTGTACAGCTTTGATCCGTGTCCCGAAGCCATTTCTGAATGTGATCCCCCAAGTCCAGTACTGGGGATGGTGAACCCACAATGTCTGGAGCTGAGCACAGCCTGAGCAGCTTCAGAGAGTGGTACGTGCAGAGTTGAATCTTTAGAGACATCGGGTGGTCAAATGCCAAAGGGTGGACTTAGGGATTGGGAACCAAAAATTGGGGTGCTGGGCTTTAGCACCCATCACTGGACACCTAGCTATGGGCACCCATCTGTAGGAGCATACTGGCCATTTGGGACAGCCACACCCAGCAGCACCTCGGTCACAGTGTGCTCTGGACTTTGGCACTGCGTGCAGGAAGGGAGGGTCCGCTCCCAGCCCTGGATCTCACTCCATTTCGCAAATGGACTTCATGGCTCTTGTTATCACCATTTCCAGCTCGACTCTCACGTTTCATGCCTCGGAGCTGGTGTTTATTGATACTAAACAATGCTCCAGCCATCACGCAGAACATCTGTACAGCAGCTGCTGGGCCCCAGCCGGGATCTTTGTAATAGTTTCGGGATGACTCGCTTGCACAGTACACACAATACCAAGAGGGTCATGTTCTGTGAGTCAAGAGGCTTTGCGATAATGCAAAATTTCAGGGTTTTTAAGGCTGTTGTTGGGTGTGGCACCAGGAGGGCAGTTTTGCTTGTAAAAGGATCAACTGGAAACATTTCTAAATGTCAGAAAAAAGAACTTTGCATAGATTTGCCCTCTCTCTGCCCCCATAAAATCACCAAAGAATTAATCTAGAAACTATTCTCAAAAAGCATACCTCACTAAGACTTTGTAAGTTGGGCACTGAAGGAGCTCACTCTCCCTTATCCCTATGTCCACCTCCCGCGCCATCACTACTGCTGCCCTGGAAGGCTTGGCATAGAGGCAGATTGACAGCCGCCTCTCTGGGACAATGAGACAGGAGAGTACATGGGCTAGAATACCCAAAGGCAGCATCCCACAACGTTATCACACACCTTCCTCTTCTACAGACAGCGTAAAATGAAATTAACACCCCCTTAGTTTACTGCTTCAGAAAGAAACTCAGAGAGATTCAGTGACTTGTCCGGTCACTTGAGTCAGGTCTTCAGGTTGTGGAGAGAAGGAGGACCAAGATCAAGGCACCCACAGATCCGGGGGCTGGAGAGTGCGTGCTCTGGACTTCAAAGATGGCATCTTTCTGCCACAGCTGCACGCGGCAGAAGGGTCAGGCAGCTCCATTCAACTTTTTATAGGGACGCTAATCCCACTCATGAACAGCCCTTGTGATATAATCCCTTCCCAAAACACCTCACCACTTAGTACTCTCATGCTGGGTATTCATTCCCAACATAGGAATTTGGGAGGGACAACAACCTTCAAACCATAGCAGTTCTGGAATGTTCTAGAATCAAGTCAGCTGACAACTAAATGACCAACAGGTGAGCCTGTGTCTTGAGCTAAATATCAAAAATAGGCCTTCTCTGCTAATGGATTTTTGAAAGTTGCTTGGGGAAGAGATGCTAAGCCACCCTACACTATTGCATCAGCCTTTGACTGCAGCTGTTATACCTAAAGCCCCAAACGGACTGGATAAGCAATCATTACCTTCAGTGTGTGGTGCCCCAGGTTTTTAAAGCACATTTCCTAGTAGGATCTCCTATTAGTCTTGCTAAGGCCCCAGGAGCAGAGTTTCAGCCTGCAATCACGCAGCACTGGACCCTTCTGTTTGTTTGTTTGTTTTTTTTTTTCCTTTATGTGGGTACTGGGAACCGAACTCAGGACCTCGCACTTGCCAGGTAGGTGCTTATGCCGCTAAGCTACATCACCAGCCCGACCCTTCTGTTCTGAGGACTGGCACAGCCTTGTCCAGACCACTAGCCCACTAAATCCTTGGGATCCCCACTCTCCTGGGCTTTGCATTCTGCCTAGGGCATAAGTGCACCTACTGTGTGCCCAGCACTGTGCTAGTAGCATGGTGGCCAGCAAGTCTGAAAACATCTCTGATCTCTAAATAAATAAATCAATAGAAGAAGAAACATACAAAAGTTGGACCGTGCTAAGGGATGGGCAAGACTGAAGGAAGAGGCTATGGAAGAACAATGGGGCAGGGGTGCTGTTTTCCAGCAGAAGGAGCAGAAAAGGCCTTGCTGACATCTGAGCTGAGATCTGAGTTGCAAGAAAAGGCCCGCCACTGGGAGATGAGGCCGTGAGGTCTCCGGACAGGTCGAAGCTGTACCAGCACGGTAGCTGGGGCTGAGTGCAGCAGGGTGGACACAGTTTGTCGAGCCATACCACGTGACCCAAGTGCAAAGGCAGCCCATTGGTGGGTGTGGCAGCATGGGGGCACTTGGCCCAGGTTTCCCTCAGGAGAGGACCCATGGGAGCAGGGTCAGCTTCCAGCCATCAAGCTCCACCCATAGCTCCCAACCTGAGGTAGGTCACGCTTTCCTCAGGGCTTGCCACTCTGGGGGTACATGAGCTGGGACCCCAATGTGGAGCTCACCCTGTGCCCGGGGCTGTTCTTCCACCCTCTCCTCTCCGTCTGTTGTCCCTTCCCAGGCGACGTATTTCCGTGCCCCCTTCTGTTCCCTCCTCCCTTTATCCCCTTGTCATCTTCCCTCACTTCTGACTTCATTTCACCTTCAGCTTCTCAGAGACCTGGCCTGTCAGAGCCGGTTAAGCAGAAGAGCGGCGCGTTGCGATTTCGGGGCTGCAGGGCAAAGCGGATCATTGCATCAGGAGCTGAGCAGGAAGGAGCCGGGGGAGGGAAAGGTGCTGGAACCTCAATAGCAGGAGGGGGACACGATGACCGTAGGTGGACTTAGCCTGGTTTCTAAATGTTGAGTTGACAAAGCTCGCTCATGGATTTGATGTGAGGTTGGTAAAAGAAAGAATCAGAAATGACTTCCGGTTTTGGCTGAACATCAGGGTAGCTGGTGGAGACGCTCACAGAGGTGAGGAAGACTCAGCAAGGAGCACATCTGGGGCAGAGCCCCAGTCCTGGCCATACTGTCTGAGGTATCTACTAGACACCTGACGAGGTCCTGTTATCGTCTGACCCAGCGCAAACACCGCCTTCCCCTGAAACCAGCGTGGGTGCCGCAGTCCCGGTTACAACGCGGCCACACGCTGAGCAGGTAGCGCATGCCCGGCACGGTGCCAGGCTCACCCTCCTGGACTTAATCCCATAACAGACAGGAGACCCTTGTTCTCATTACATCATATCCAGCTGGGTCTCCTCTAAGCTGTTCTCTGTGAGGAACCAACCACATCTCGCCCATCTCTGAACTCTCCGGGACCCACCAGGTGGGCTTTGTGCACTGAAGTGCCCAGGCAGCAAGGAAACTCCCCAGGGCCGGGGCCGGGGCTGGGAAGAGCTCCCCTTTCCGCGATGGGGCCTGACATCCCCAGCGCTGGGCAGCAGGGAGACGGCCCCTCCTGCTGACAGGTTTCCGAGCAGCTCCCAGCAGCCTCCCTCTGCTGCCCCTGCTCAGGCTCAGCTTCCCGGAGGCCTGACCTTGGTCCCTGCCGGCCGCCTCCCTGGTAGATGACTGGCCAGGTCTGTGTGTCTAAGGGAGCCAGAGGTCACCGGGACCTGGATGACAGTGGCCTGCAGAACCCAGCCCCTCCACTGTGGTGGAAAAGGAGCCCACCTTGCAGAGCCTTTTGCAAAAAAAACTTTTTTTTCTTCTGCTTCCGGTGCCACGGGCGCAGGAATTGGGGCCGAGACAAAGCCCACTGGCTCCCAAGCCGCTGGGATGCTCGCCCGCGGGAGCTGGAGCGCTTCGCTTCGGCGCCGTCCTCCCCGGAAGAAAGCGCCCTTGTTCAGGCGCACAAAGGACAGGCGCTGTGTGTGGACGGGCCGTGCATGCTAATGGCCCGCGGGCGCACGGAGGGAAGGCCCGGTGTGCGCGGCAGGGAGGCAGCCCGACCCGCTCCCGCCCGGCCCGGCCTGCACCGGTGGCGACGCGCGGGCCGTGCGCCCACTTTCCGGGGATCCCCACCGCGGCCAGCGTGAGTCCGACCGGTGCCCGTCACGTGGGAGCGCCCGGAACCTGGGCTAGCGTCTGTCGCCGGCGGCAGCACAAACGTCTAAACATCCGTGCAAACTTGGAGCAACAGGTCCTGCCGGAATGCGCTAACCATCTGCTGCTTCTTCGCCTTTTTTTTTTTTGAGCAAATTATGTTTATTATGTTAATTTATTTTACTGTCAACAACACAGAATGACACAGTTGCTGCTAAACAACATCATTATATATCTCATTCTGGCGTATTTCCAGCAAGGCTTTTCCCCCCTTTTGTTAAAGCAACAGGAATGAATAGGTATTGAAACGCTGCTTCATGTGACGTTGAGCCCACGATGTAAAGCCTGGCACAGGAGGCCCAGGCTGATGACCCCTCCAGGAAGCCTCTTCCAGGGTGCAGCCCTGGCCTCTGCTGCCTGGCCCGAGGGGACAGTCCTGCGCTTGGCAGGATCGCAGGCTGCTCTCTGCCTGTGGGCTGGGGAGGGAGACAGGTGCCAAGCATCTCATTTTCTTTTCAAAACTTCCCCCTCCCGCAGGAAATCCTCCCATTTTCCAGATGGTCCAGCCGCTGAGTCATTGGGAGCCACCCTCAAACGAAACAGGGCCCTGGCTGGATCTTCCAATAATTAAGTTGTGATCACTCTGCAGACCAGTGAACTCCTTATTTCTTGAAAGAGAGAAGGGGGAGGGAAACATGGAGGCTGCTAGTTGGGAGAAGGAGAGAGGGCGGTGATACTTTTCACACTGTACAATGCAGCCAGTCATGGTACAGCACACCTGTGATCTTAGCCCTCTAGGAGGCTGAAGCAAGCGGATCAAAAGTTCCAGCCCAGCCGGGGTGATTTACAATTTAGAGATTTAAACGATACCCTGTCTTAAAAAAATAAAGACAGGCTGGAGATGCAGCTCAGTGAGAAGGCTCTGGGTTCAATTCCCAGCGCTGGGAAAGAAAAAAATAAATGACTGTACCACGTGGTTGCACTGGCCGCAGACACAACCTCCTCAAGCCAGCTAAAGATACTCAAAGTAGCCCCAGGCTGACTCAAATAGTTCATCAATTAGGTAATGAGCACCGTGAGGCCAATGCGGTTTCCGCCGAGGAAAACAGGGCCTCAAACGGAGACCGGATCGGGCTGTGGAAAAGCACAGGGTTCTTCCACTGGGCTCAGGGACACAGCTGAGACGTGTCTGGGGTCCGACGGGGGCCTGCATGCGACAACCCGGGGTCCAGGCAGCTCCCTTGTGTGACTGGAGTGCGAGCTGCTGGCGAACCCTTCGGAAGCTGAGCCTCCCCCCCCCCCCGGGTTTCCACAGCGCAGCCCGCCTGATGGGGAGATGTGGTGGCCAGGTGGCCGCTGGATATCCTTGCATATATTTGGTTTCAGAGGATGGTCGTGTTACACAATTTAATATCTGGAGACTAGAAAGGCTGCCACAATGAGCTTTCGGCCCCCACTTGTCTACAGCTGCCAGTAGACCATAAAAATCTGGGGCTCGAGTTCCCACAGATGGCTGTGGGTTTTAAGCGCTAGGGGACAGGGGTGGAAGGAGCCAGCCATGCACTGCCCGAGCGGCGCAGTGAAATGGCTCTGGGCTCCTGGGCACACAGCTATCACTGGGCACACGTCTAGGCCTGAGAGACCCAGTGGGGCTAGACGTTCCCCGAGGGGTCTTCACCCCTAAAATGCGCACAGGATTCTTTGCTCGGCTTCCCAAGGCCACCGCCTGGCCACCTCCTAGTCCCACCGAGGACCCCTGGCCCCTGAAGGATGGCCAAGGTCTGGCTCCTGTATCCTGTCTCTTGGTTCTTTCTCCTAAGAGCCCGCTTTCTCTTGGGAAATGATAATAAACAGGTTCGCCCTAAAATGGGTGCCTGGACTGTGTCTCTCCAATGGTCCTTTCATTTAACTGGGAGCCAAGCCTTAAATCAAAGGGATGGATCTGTAATTGTGGACTGGCTTAGCAGAAGACACGAAAGGAGCTGTGTTTTCAGCTCAGTCGAGGGACAAGAGTGGCGGGGCCACCCCAGCCCCTGGCGCGGTCTCCCACGCCACCTGAATCCACACTGGGCGCCGCAACTTTGAAGGCAGCCTCCCTCCGCCCACGTGCACGCGGGAAGGTGCGCGAGAGGGTCGCCGGCCAAAAGGTGGCGCTGGCGCCCAGGGCGGGCCCGGGGCCCCGGGTCCGGGGGTGGAGGCCGAGCGGCCGGACCCGCCCCGGGACGGAGGTGACCGCAGAGTGCGGGCTCTGTGGGGTGCTTCCGAGGACCGGCAGTCCGAGGGCCCTGATTAAAAACCGAATGGTAAATTCTTCCGCCTCTTTCTCACGGCCCGCGATGAGCCCCACCGTCCCGCGACGACTTCCGGGGAGACGGGCCGGGTCGTCAGGCGATTTTACAGCCCGCTGATCGACGCAGCGCGGGCGGCGACAGGGTCTCCTCGGGCTTGAACAGCGACCGAAGCGGGTGGGCTCGGGCGGTGCGCGCCGCCTCCGGGAGCGTGAGCGCGGCGGCCTCGGCGGCCCGGGTCGCCCGGGTCGGATCCGGCCTCGCCCCCGCGCGCCCCGCAGAGAGCGGCCTCCGCGTGTCGGAAGGGAACCGCCGCCCGCTTCGGAGCATAGCGACGGGAGCGAGAGGAAGACGACTTCCACCCGGTGCTGCCGCGAGCTAGTCGGGGTTTTTGTTTTGTTTTGTTTTGTTTTTTGGAAGGGTGGGGATGGAGGATTTAAAAAAAAAAAAAAAGTCAGTGTCTTCTCACAACTGCAGCTGATTTCCTGTGTAAACGAAAACCATGTGATGTTCCATAAATGCTTCCAGCTCTACATGACAGGAAATGAGAAGCATCGTGGAAAGATGCTTCCCAGAGCCGCTTCCCAGTCCGGGTCCCGTGACCGCGACGTCTCGGACCCACGGCACGCGCGATCGCCGAGCGGCTGGGAGGAGGGGCGCTCTCTCTCTGCGCAGCCTCGCCGGGGCGGTGCAGCGGGCGGCGCGTGCATATTCATGAGGCTCATTAACCCCGAGGCCACCGCCTCCCCCACCCCGGCCAGGGTGGGGCCCGAACCCCAGCTCTGCGCCCTCGCGGCGGCCGGGCTCCGCAGCTGCGCCTGGGCGCGGCCGGGCAGGCGAGGAGGATTAGCCACGTCGCTAGTTGCCAGCCTAGTCACACGTGCTCACGTAGCCCCTCGCTGCAGCCCGGCCCTGCGCCCGCAGGCAGAATGTCGGAAGGAAAGGGCTGCTAATTCCCAGGGGATCCCGGGCTCCGGCCTTGCCCAGCCGGGCAGGTGGGGGCCGGGATCAGGGTGGGGTCCTGGTGAAGTCACTGTGCATCTCTGGGTTTTCTGCTGTGATGTGAGGCTGTTGGGGCCCTGAAATCCAGAGGTCTCTCCAGCCACGTGTCCCCAGCTTTGTTTAAATAGTTTTAGGCGCGGAGGCTCCCAGGAGGCGGCAAGGTGAGGGGTAACATCTCTGTTTCCTCCGTCGGGTAAGGCCCTTGCGTTTTAGGCTTCACAACCGAGCTTAAGCAAACTAAAGAAGCGCTATTTGATAGGTAGATATTTGATAGGTCCGCACTTGCTCGTGGACTCACGGCCTGGGCAGCTGCCAGCCTCTCACCATCTTCGCCTCCTCTCTGCTCCTGCTGCTTCCCTTTGTTCGCAGACTGGCATCCTCTGCCCCATTTTTCAGTCCCCATGGTAGATGATGGGATACAAGATAGCCCCTGGCACCATTTATCAGTTCTCATCTGCTCTATGGGAGCCCAGCGTAAAACTGCACTTTCAGGTCTCTGGCACAAAATCTTGGATTGGCCCAGCTTGGGTCACATGCTTAGCCTGGGTCCAATCAACTGATAGGAGGTGGGTCACATGATACAAACGGGCTGCCCTGGGCCAGCCCTGCGGTAGGGGGTGCTTAAGGGGTGAGTTGGGCAGACGTGAATGTTGCCTCCAGAGGAGCTCTCTGGGTTCCTGACCCAGAGCTGGCTTGACCTTAGAATAAAGAGGAGAAGGCAGGAGTCCCCATCCCGAGATCAGCGGCAACAGGCAACCAGGCACAATTTCCCTCAGCTTCTAGCAGGAGCCAGGAGTGAAGCCAAACCCCTTTCCCAGCATTATCAGAGAGCAGAGAAGCAACAGAGCCAGCTGTCCCTCACAGAAACCTCTGTGGCCCTGACTGAGGAAGGACAGGATTGCTCATCCAGGGCGCCAGCTCTCTCCTTGCCACCAGCATTACACGGAGAGAGAAGCTGGACCCACTGTCTCCAGTTCTGAAGGAACCAGGGCCTGCCTGTAGATGTGTCCACCAAATTGGCACTCAGATTTCTCCGTAACAGATCGAGTGGAGAAGTAAAACATTCAGAGTCCCAAGTCCTAAACCATGGAATCCACTTTGGTGGTCCTCCAGAAAATGGATTCAGGCTGTGCTAGTCAAGATGGGCCCCCTGTGTAACAGTGGCAAAATCAAAGTGGCTTAAAATAATAAGATGTTTATTTCTTATTCACGTACACTTGACATTCAAAGGCTCAGTCCCCCTCCTTCTAGTGGCTCCACCATTGTCTAGGAATCTGGTTGTCTTTCACTGGGTCCTCTACACCCTGCTAGATGAGAGCATGGAGGGTTGCTTGGGGGCTTTTAGGAACTAGGCATGGAAGTCTGTCACTTCTCCCCACCTGCTGTTAGTCCAAGCTCAGTCACATGGCCACACCTAGGAGCCGGGGAGTGGGAAAGGCAGTCTGGCTTTGCATGTCCTGAAGGACACAAGAAACTGGGTCCAGAGAGCATGCTCCTGGGTCGTATTAGGCAGCACACTGGGCCACAGGCAGATGGGAGTTGGGAGTCCAGGCTAAACTTCCGGGAGCGACGCTGCACAGAACGAATGAGCAGACCTTACCAGCCTTCGCCACCTAAGCACTAACTGCCAGGAACCTGCTTGGTGGCCACATTCATCCCTTCTAGAACTAATGATACTTCCAGTCCTTGAACTTGACCTTGCAATGTCTGGGAAACAGTGACCACTGCCACTTCTGAAAGGCAGTGTCACTGCCGTCACTCGGAACAGGGATTACTGATGTGTGGGGTAGGAGGACACCTCTCTGCCCCCTGCCCTTTACCTTCAGATTATTCATTTCCAAGTTCAAGTTCTGCACAGGGGCACTTGAAGCGTAGGCTGAGGCCGCAGATATCATCCTTTCTGCAAAGAAGCCTGGGAATTTGAGTTCTGACATTTACTCTGGGAAGGCAGGAATCGTATCGTGAGCTTTTCCCAGAATAAGGAGCTAGAAGACAGCCATGGTGCAGCTGAGCAGGAAGGAGCCCCCCACCCCCGGCAACTGCGGCCCTGGCCAGGTGTTCTGGGTTACATCCAGCTGCCCCTCAAAGCCCATGTGCTCTGAAGTGGGGCTTGTGGGAGGTGATCAAATTGTGGGACGGTGCACCTGGCTTGTTGTCAGGTGGGGCCTGGTGGAAGAAGGAATCTCCCTCCTGGCTCCTCCCTTCACCACTGCTTCCTGGCTGCCCTGAGCAGCTTTCCTCCACCACACTCCCCTTCGAGGATCTTTCTTCCTGGGAGCCAGCCCACAGTGGGCTGAAACAGGGGCTGAATGAACCTCTCTTTCTTTATGTTGAAGGTGTCACACGTTCTGTCCCATTGACTAGAAAAGTAGCTAAGACACCAGGCCTGGGTAAAATGGTATTGAGGATGAATTATACGTAATGTTCAGGCAATTCCAAAAGTGAAAAAGCTGAAAGGCAGAAACACAAGTTCCTGGAACTGGGAGGAATTTAAAGGTTTTCAGCCCAGTCTCCAATGTAACACAAGAATCACTGCCACCACCATCACCCAAGCGGCCCCGTGGGTGGGGTGTCGCTCAGTGGTAGAGCCATGGCCATGTGTACAGGGCCCTGGGCCCCATCCCAGAACAAACAAACCCTGCAACAAACAAAAACAGTTGCCCCTGCCAGTCAGCCCTGTGAAACAGTCACAGGGCTAGTGACTCTGTTGTACCTTAGGAGACAGCCTTTGGGGTCACTTTTTGTCCTTCAAAGGTTCTTTTTTTTTTTTTTTTTTTTTTTTGTGGGTACCGGGGGGTCGACCTCAGGACCTCGCGCGCCAGCAGGCACCCGTGCCGCTGAGCGATATCACCGGCCCCTTTTTCGTATGTGGGTTCCGGGAGTCGAACTCGGGCCCTCGCACTTGCCGGGCAGGCGCTTAAGCCGCTGAGCCATCTCACCGGCCCCCTCAAAGGTTCTTTTTTTAGATAAAGCAGATACCTGCTTGGAAGTGTCTATCTCTCTTCTGCCTGTGGCCTGGGTTCTGCCCTGGGAGGCCACATGGAACAAATCTGTCCTTCAGGCATATGACAGTTTTTATATTCTACCAGCTTGTCCTCTTTCTTGTCGTTTCTGGGATGAACATTCCTACTTCTTTCCACTTGGGTCCTGATACAATGATCAGCTGAAGAGAGATCTGCAGGCAGAAGAGCACAGGGCTGCACCCTGTGTTCATCAGCATTGTTACTGTAACAATATACCTGGCATAAAGCAACTTAAAAACAGGAAAGGTTTATTTTGGCTCATGGTTTCAGATTCCAGTTTGAGATCATTGGTCCTGTTGTTCAGGGCCAGTGGAGATGAAGCAGAATGATGGTGGGAGTGCGTGGCGGGCAGCTTACCTCCAAGAAGCAAAGAGAGGCGGGAAGGAGCTGTTCATGGTCACCCCACTGTGACCTAACTTCCTTCCACTGGGCCTCACCCGTTAAAGATTCCACTCCCTCCCAATAGTGTGGAACACATGGTCCTCTGGACGACATTTTAGATCTTCATTCTAGCACATCCCCAAATCATAGTGTTGTGAATTTCACTGCTTAACAATACCTTGGGTGTCTGAATATTACAGTCGGACAGATGGGGAAACCGAGGCACTGAACGATGAAGGCCACAGAAGAAATCTAGACTCCACATCAAGACTTGAAACCATCCATGTTCTGGTAGATACTACTTCCAGTAGGTCCCACCCCACCCCATCAGAAGGACCCCTAACTGTGTCGACCAGGGGCTCCTCTCTGCGTGCTGCTCCCACAGTCACAGGACTCCTGAGCGAGGGAACTCTGGGGTGGTGGCCGTCACTCTGGGACCTTCCAACAGCGGCTGCAAAGGGTAACATGTGCTGCCATGAGGACACGGAAGCAGCCTCCTAGAATTTCCAATATGCTACTCTGAATGTGTGAGCGTAACGACCTAGGAAGAAAGAGAGAAAAAGACTTGTTTACCCTGAATTTTTCTGTTAGGAAAAAAAAAGAAATGTATGTGTAAAGAAACCATTATCTGTCATCTCAGCTGTACTCAGCCTGCTGGTTCCCACAAGAAAGGGGCGAAGCCCATCATGAGAGATCGCGGGCGACCGTGCAGAACCGGTCTAGAACGAGAGCTGCAGTAGATCCGCAGCGTGTCCAGGCTCAGCGCGGGTATTTCACGGGTTGCCGTGACCACTCAGATCCTTGACTCAAAGTATAGCTCGTTCCAAAAGCTCTGGATCCTTCCCTGTATTCATCTATCTTATTCACTGTTTTCACAATTATAAAGGAAATGGATGATTATTTTTAAATGTCTGGAAAATAGACTCATCCATGAGGAAAAAATAGAAGTGGCAAGGGCTAACCACTGCTAACAATCCAGTGCCTCTCATCTGGGTTTTCTACCTGTATTTATGTAGAAGGACGTCATGCTGTGCATTTAATTTTGCAGGCTTTTTTCTCATTTAATGTATTGTGAGCATTTTGCCAGATGGATTGGTAAGACTGGGTCACAGTCCATCTTGCAGTGTTCATTCCTCAGTCCCGGAACCTCCTGTGGGCCAGGCGCTGGCGTAGACTCTGGGGCTGAAATAGCAACAAGACAGCCAGTCTGAGTCCCATGGGACTGATGAGTCGGAGCAGAGTGGCCACAGTCATGAAAAGCTGAGGCGTATGGCAAAGCGTCACACCAGCGGCCCAACATGGTGGGTGGTGGTGGCGGCCACGGGTGGCAGGTCTTCCCTGAGGAAGTCGTGGCAAAGCAGAACCCTGAGCGATCTGTGCGGAAAGAGGAAATGGGAACAGCAGCGTGCTGACTGGGTGTCGGGAGTTTATTGCCTGAGCAGCCAGGCTGGTGACCAGCAACCAAGATCCAGACCCAGTAGTTTCAGTTGTTTCCTTCTTTTTTCTTCTTGCTGTTGATAATGGTACAGTGAGCGTCCTTCAACGTACATCTGTGGGGGCCTCTGTTGATTGACCTCAGGAGAAAGGGATTATGGGGTCACACGGCATGAACATTTGCAGGGATTTTAATATACGTGTATTACTGAGTGACCTCTCCAGGGGAGTTCCCAGCAATAGCATGGGGCATGACCCATTCTGTACACTCGGACAACAGCGATGGCGATGACAGTACCACCACTCGGCATTTTACAGATTTTTTATTCACTAAGTTCTCACAACCACCTCAGGGAAGTCGGCGCCATTACGCCCTATTACAGATGGCTGGAGGAGACACCACGAGGTTAACAAACAAGGTCACTGTCCCCAAACAGCAGGAGGGGCTGGGCTTTCCACCCAGGCAGCCTGAGTCCTGCATCCTCTCTGCCACACAGACTGGCATTTTGGTTACTGCCGTCAATTTCGTATTTTGTTTTAAATTTGAATAGTAAGTCTCGATACTTTTTATCTTTTTTCTTTTCTGTCGTTTTTGGATGCATGTATTTGTGTGTTGTGAAGTATGTGGAGTCCTTTGTGTAATGTGTGATGTGTGTGCAGTTGTGCATGTGGGTGCCTGGTGCGTGAAGTATGGGTGTGTGTGTGTGTGAGGATGTGTTTGTGGGTGTGTACATGCCTGTGAGTATATATGTGTGAGGTGGGGACTATAAACTGTGTGTGTGTACCTGTGGGGAGCAGATATGTGTATACATGTAGTATGTGTGAGTGTATGTGTGTGCACATGTGCATTGCCCATTTATGGCCACAAAGTCACATTAGGGTCACCCCCTCTGGGGACGCATGGATCCATGGAAACTTGAGCAAAGTCCCTGGGCCCTGCCTGGTTCAGGGTTTGTTGGTGGCAGCACGGGACAGGCACCTGAGAGACAGCACCCAGAGCTCGCCCTGGGAGCCTGGCTGTGGCCTGCTGTATGGTGGCCTGCGGGGCCCACTGGGTGTGTCCATCTCCCCATCTGCTTCGGCACCGGGCATCTGCTGTATGATTTCCTCCTAGCACAGTGAGAATAGAGGGACATCCAAGGCTGGGGGCTCGCTTATTTTTGCCAGCCTCTGTAGGGATCAGGAGGGGAAGGTGAGCTCGTTCTCGGTGGAAGGCCTGATCTGCAGCCCCTCGGCCTGCGACAGAAGCCCTTCTCCAGCCCCCTGCTTGCTCCTCTGCTGTCTCTCTGCCTGTCTCCAGCAGCGGCAGCTCTCCTCCTCATGGGCGAGATGCTTCCACTGCTGAAGATCTAGCATCTGCTTGAACGTCAGCAAACGCAGCCAAGGATAGAAAAGGGTAAGTGAAAGCCACAGAGCCCCATGCACCCACATTCTCAGGAAGGGCTTCGTCCCATCCATGATCTCTCGGCACCGAGTGCTGCCTGGCTTCTGGGTGGAGCTGGGGAGTGGGCGTGAGCGCCAGCTGGCCTCCTAGAGTGCCCCCTCCTGGGTGGCAATGCCCACAGAGCTTGCCGGCCAGGCCACCGAGGGCCACCTCGGATGGTGCAAATAGACACCGTGCAGACTGACCTGTCTGGCGGAGGCTGCAGGAAGAGACTCGTTGGTTCCATGTCAGCTGGGAAGGGGTTGCAGGAAACTCAGCTCCGAACAAGAAGTACGGTTGTAAATGGAGTGAATCTTTTTATTTTACCAGAACCAGATGTATAAAAGTACCAGGAAAGAAGGAAGCCAAAGGTTAGAAAAACAGACTACTGCCATCAGGAACAATGAAGTTTTATTGTCATGCTTGTCAATGGTATGGAGTTTATGAGTTAAAATGCTGTGGGAGACGTGCCACAGGATGTCAGAGGGCGGGCACACCTCCTGCCGGGGACGGGAGAACCACCGAAAGCCCAAGGGACCCCAGGTGCAACAGTAGCAGTGGCCACAGCTCCCCTGGGTGTCCATCTGGTCACCTGCACCCCTCCACGTGGGCCATCTCCGTCTTGGGCTCTCCACCCTCAGCCCTGTCTCATCTGTGCCCAGCACTGCATCATCCTCCAAGGCCCAGAGGGTGACTGTCAAGGGCACAGGCCCAGCCACTGCGCTTACTTCCTGCCTCTGCTGACAGTGCTCCGGCGGAATATCAGACTCAGCTGCGTCGGGGCCTGGTGTGTACACGTTGATGTGCAAAGGTGCACACAATTCAGGTGTGACCAGAGCATTATCTTTGCCTCTGCACAAAGCCCTCCAGGGGTCACTTGCCTCCCTCACTCCCAGGAAAAGCAGAGGAGCACCCGTGGCTCTCGGTGCCACATGGTGCAGCACTGTCCCGCTCCGCACTGGACACTTCTCTACCAGGCAGCTACAGTCCCACCCAAGGCCCTCTCATGGGCTGCTCCTCATACCCCGAATGCCATCTCTAGGCACTGGTATTTCTCTCCTTGGTCAAACGTCGCCTCGCCGTGAGACCCTCCGCTCTTACTGCTTCAATATTTCATCTTTCTCCTGTTGTATTCTATTTAGTGTTCTTATTTTTTTTATTGTCTCCACTCCCCATACTGTAAGAGAAGGTTTTTATGTTGTCTTGATCACTGCGGTAATTTTGATGCCTAGAACAGCGCTTACTTGTTGAACATTCGCATGACAGGTGGATTTTCTGTGCAGGGCATTTCGAAAAGTAGTTTGGATTTCCTTCCCACCCCCACCCTGGCTGTCTGGTCATGCTTCGGTAATGCAATCTTATTTAATATTCACCGGAGTCAAACTGAATTTAATAGGCGGAAGTTATAGAAATGTTAACGATCGCTCCAAATCAAGCACTATGTTTGCAATGATCTGTTTCTCCATTACGCGCCATCTGTATCGGACATCCTTCTGTGTCACTTCCAGTTCTCTCTGTCCCCGCTGCTGCTCCAGCCCAGGGCAGTGGCCAGACCTCGCTGCTTTACACAGGCGCAACCTGACACCATCACCTTGGGCCCTCCACCCTACCTCTGGCTTCGTGATTTGCGATTCGCAGCTATTTCTGTGCTCACAGCAGGAAACTGCTTGTCGGTTACATGTGTGCAACTTGGAAGTGCGGGCTCTCCTGCCGGTGGGTCTGTCTTCAACGATGGGACAGGGACTGATGGGTAAAGTCTCCCTCCCTTTGTCCCCTGGCAGGCAGTCCTGAGGTACCTCTCAGGGAAGATGAAGCATTGGTTCTGTGGTGGCTGGGACAGCTGATCAGCACAGAGAGCACAGCAAGGTAAGAGTTGTGGAGTGGGCTGGGTGTTTTTACCAGAGAGGCCGCGGACAGCCAGTCACCAGCTCAAGGCATACTGTGGAAGCCAATGGAGCTCTATGGAAGGATTTAAAGAGAACCTGTCACCTGCAGTCTTTAGGGAAGAGTGTGCTGAAAATCAGACCCACGATCTAATTGTGACATTGGCCAATCCACAAACAATACTGACTACACAGCTCCGATATGGATCCCGCATCAAATTCAGAGCACCAATAGGAAAAGAGTAGGACCATGAGGACTGGGATGAGGACATTTGGGAAAATAAGCCCTAAAATCTTGAACCCTCTGTCCCAAGCTCCCATTTGCTAAAAGAGAACAGCTTCTTGCTTGGACAAGCTGCACAGCCCTTACTTGAGGTAAGAAATTTTCAAGACGACATTTATATTTCCTTTTCAAGCTTCACCCCACTCTTTTGCTTTTCCTCCAGGATGATAATTATGGATAGGTCTTGGCCTCACCCAAGTGGGGTAGTAGTCCTCATTCCAGCAAAAAAAAAAAAAAAAGGCTTGTATACCAAAAGAATTCAAAAGCTGGCAGGAGCTAGAGGAATAGATATGGAAAGGAGCTCTTGATAGTATTGGACTGAGAGGCTGGAGAGAATGTCTACAAAGAAGAAATTTTACTAGGGGTGTCATTCACAAACTGAGGCTCATTTCCATGTAAGAACACCTGGAGCCAATCCTCACACTGCCAGGGAGGTCTCCTGAAGTTCGGGTGTCATGGTGGATGTTCATAATTGGCGTGGAGATGCTCACATTGCCCTTGCACAGAATTGAGAAAGGGGTTGGAAGGCTGAGGCATGTAGATTTATTAGGCAAAACGAGCTAAATCTTCACTTGTCCTCTCTTGGAAGGCCTAGAAGACACTTCCTTCACAAAAGCAACACGGAATGCATTGGTGGTGGGGTAGAGATGGCAAGGTAGACATTTTTGAGGGGCTTTGTGGTGGGTTTTTGAGGGATAGAAACTCCAATGGAACTGGGGTTCCTACTGTCGTAGGCATGATAGGACTCTGGAGTGACATGGGAAGGCGAATACAAATACGCATGTGGTCAGCGAGGCCAGAGGGGTGGCAGTGGGTACTGAAAGTCCAGCTACATGGATAGCTGGCCAGGCAGTTATGTGAGATGTGGCAATCCGGTACCACAGCCCTTCACAAAGTCTCTAGGTCCGAGCTGGTTCACAGATCCAGAGCCCAATAATGGAAGATGAGGATAGATAGGTACTTTTGAGATAGGTCATAGCACTATGTGCCAATAAATACTCCCCTAATCCTTGCCCCAAAGTATGTACAATAAATACTTCCCTAATCTTTCCCATGAAGGACCTTTAACCAGTAATTATCACTGGGGAAAGAGGGTTACTCAATCTCTTCCATGACTATTGGGTATGGGAATTGGGTGATTCTGACACCAGGGAAGCAGCAAGGCCACTGCATTTCTCTAACTTGAGAAGGAGATTATAGAGACCCTAGATGGAGTCATACCCAGTGCATTTGGATACCCACCCTATATAACTTTCCCAGTCCTGACGATACACAGCGGTGCTCACACTGACTTCATACCCAGTGCGTTTGGATACCCACCCTATATAACTTTCCCAGTCCTGACGATACACAGCGGTGCCTCAGTTCATGAACTTAATTTGTTCTCTCACTTTGGAAAAGATGGCTAGGTTTGTGTTCATATGGGAAAGATGATCGCAGTCACATTTGTCATCCAATGCAGAGTTTGCAAACACAAATGAAATTTTTCCAAACACTTCTGTTTGCAAACCAAATTGTTTGCAAACAAAAGCGTTCGCCGCACGAGGTACCACTGTGATTGGGAGAGCTGCAATCAATATGCAGCAGCCCCTCACATTGGTAGAAGGGCTATGTGGAAGCCTTTGACCTTGTGTAAATTAGAAGCATCTCAAGATAAATTTCAAAAGTTCACACCATCATTAAAGTCATAAAAGAAGGCTGGGGATGCAGCTCAGTAGTAGAATGCTTGCCTAGCAGACACAAGCCCTGGGTTCAATCCCAGCACTACAAAAATAAAATTTGTACATAAAAACAAAGACCTAAAAATGCATGGGGATTAATCCCCATTATGTGTCCTTCAGAGATGTAAGAACTGGATGGATCACGGCAGATGACAATGAACTATTGCAAGTGCTGATTGAGTGGCAGCCACATCAAGGCTCTGTTTAGTGGGTGCATTGATACAGCCTCTGGCACTTGGCATGTAAATTTTTTATCTGCTATGTAGGTCTTTTATTCATGCATCACCAGTGAGGACGGTCAAAATCAGAGCTGTGTTGGCCACCTCTCTGACACAGTATAGGCCAAAGGGACCTTAAATATCTGGGCATTCCACAGGACACCTCCTGCTGATCTACCACAGTGGTGACATCCTGCTAATTGGAACTGCTCAGTAGGAAATGACAAGCATTCTACATGCCCTCGTAAGACACGCATGTGCTAGACGGTGCCAGATAAATATTCAGGACACTGTCACATGTTATGGGCCATGGCCTGATGTATGCTGAAACATTTACTGTACAATGACCGACAAGTTGAAATATAACCAGAAAAGAAGGGGCACCGTGCTTGGTGAGCCAGTTGGTGAGCTGCTTTAGATTTGAAGGCAACATACATTACACTTGGAATTTCACTGTACTCCATTTACTGGGTATCTTTGAAGGCTGCCAAGAAGGGCTGAGTACTAGAGAAGGCTCAGCTTCATTATGAATGTGCCTGTCACTTGGGGATTGGGACCCAGAAGATCTGATGCTGTTGGAAATACCTGGGTGGTAACGGTGCTGCTCAGAGCTCCAGCAGGAAAGCCACAGCCTATCTGGAGCAAGGCCAGGCTTCTCCTTGTCCTTACCTGTTGTTATTTCTTTTCCCCACAGAACCCACCAGGCCAGCCCTCCCCCAATCTGCTGAGTTGTCTCGTGGGTGAAGTCACTGACAGACCGTAAACTTGGTTTCCTATCCATAGGGCAAGCCTGAGTCCCTATGAAAACCCAGGATGCCTGGCATTCAGACACAGTTCTGAAGGCCAGAGGGACCATTCGGTGGCTACTATTGACCAAGTAGTCTCTAACAATGGGGACTGCAGTACGAGGGGCTTCCCATGCCTCATCTAAGGACACCCATAGCACCCTTGCTGATAGGGCATGCTCATGTCCTTGGATCCTAGGACAGGAGGGTAGCAAAGCCCAGTCCTCCCAGGGAGTAAAGACAACTTCCTGAATCACTGATCAAGTGTGATCTCCCAGACCCGAGCCCTCCAGGTCACGGCTGGCTCTTCTAGTATGACAGCCGATGCCTGCGTATATCCTTCAGGGAACGCACTCACCGCTCTGGCCCGTGGGAGGTAAACAATGTCACAGGATCCAGTAATGCTAGAAGGTGGAGAGCTCAGCCTCAGCCTGCTCAGAGAGGCAGGGGTGGGAGCTGGTAAGTGATCAGCCAGGGACGAGGCAACAGTCACAGCCTCCCTCTCACTCTCACATTAAGCCTGACTTAAATTTTAGTTTTTGTGTTATTATTATTATTATTATTATTATTATTATTATTATTATTATTTAGCTCTTTACATGTTACAGATTCCAGATTAACTATAGAGGGCATGCCAGTTAACCTCCATTGTCCACTTGACTGGATTAGGAGACTCCTGGAGAGGTGATAGGATCATGGCTCACTATACTCATCAATGGATTAATCCACTAATGTTCACAGCTGCATGGGCTGTCAGGGGTGGGGCACAGTTAGAGCAGGTGGGTCTCTGGGGGCGTGGCTCTGGCGTGGTCATTTCTCACTTGTGCAGTCCCCTTCTCTGCTTCCCAGGCTTCCTGTGAGTAGCTTTGATTTGCAGTACCTTTCTGCTGCAATATTTCTCTCTTGGAGCTGGAAGATCATGGACTGAAACCTCTGAAACCATAAGCCAAAAATAAACCTCTCCTTTAAGTTGTGGGCATCAGGTAGTTTGTCTCAGGGATAGGAAAGATGACCAGTACAAGGGCCTTGCATTTAAGCCAAGCAAGACTGTGATGTTTCAAGTTTCTTGTTTAAGATTTGTAAACCAAGCCAGATGTGGTAGTGCATGGCTGCCATCCTAGCTACTTAGGAAGCTGAAGCAGGAGGACTGCAAGTTCAAGGCCAGCCTGAGCAATTTAGTGAGACCCTGTCTCAAAAAAGGGGCATGTGGCTCAGTGGCAGAGCACTTGCTTAGTATGCATGAAGCCCTGGATTCCAACCCCAGTATCACGAAAAAATACAAATAAAAAAGAATTTGCAGCCTCCCTGCCTTGACACTTTGCCCACCTTGCCTGGCCCCAGCAGTCAGAAGCCGGGCCAGCGATGGTGGGTAGCGTCTCTGGAGGGTTCCTGTGCTGTCTGTGGACCCCGGGCAGGCGCGCCTGGGAGAGGGAGGGTGGATGAGTCACACCTGCTGTGAGCCAAGCCCAATGAAGGAGACGCTGGCCCAGTGGCCATGGCAGTGCTGGCCCCACCTTCCCCACCTGCTCCCAGCCCCACAAGGGCAGAGAGCACCCCTCTGCTAGCCATAATCCCCCATGCCACTTGGCCTGGACAAGCACAGCCCATCCACACCCTGAGCCAGGCTGGGGAGAGCGCTTCTCCTTTAATGTCTCGCTGGAGACTGAGGCCGGATGTGCTGACTGAAAGAATTGTAATAACTCAGAGGGAAAATCCATATTGCAAATCACCTTACTTAGTGTGCCTTTGTGAGAACTATTTATTCCCCTGAGAGCTGCAGCCTCTTCATCAGGTTCATTGTCTTCGGAGCAGCCGGAGCCAGCCCACAGAGGAACAGGAAAGTTTGCACTCTGCTCGCCAGAAAAGCAGGGCAGGAAGGAATGGGTAGATGCAGAATCCAGGGACAGCTGATTTGGGCGGTGGCTTTGGGGATGTCTGTATACTCCCCGCACCTGGTGGCAGGCAGCAGCACAGGGGAGAGGCGTGTGCTCTGTCACGTGTGGCGGAAATCACCTGTGTGTCCTCAGGGCGCTCAGGCGGAGGCTGGGGTTGAACTCCTGGGAAGGCAGAGCAGGCCCAGCGCTGCCCCGTTCCCAGGGTTCTGCAGACGCCTGAGGTCAGCAGTACTGTTTCCATACTGCAGCGTAAGAGCCAAAGCCCAGCGGGATTCAGTCATTTGCTCTGGATCCCATGGCTGAAAACTGGCAGATCCAGGTCCAAGTCTCTGACCCGGGTCTTCTTCCCCGCCCTTGCCCGTGGCACTCTGGGGTGAGGAAGGAGGAAGATTATTTGAGCCCTAACTTGGGTGTAAAGGGAGGGGAATTAAGATGGCTCTGGGCAGACAGTGTCCCTGGGAGGCGCAGTGCAGAGCCCTCCTCCGGCTGCGCTTCAGCTGCTTGGAGAGGGGAGAGAGGCAGAGGCGTGGGGAGCCCTTGGGCCAGTGTTGATGGGGCTGGAGGGCAAGGGAACTAAAGACGAATCTGTAGTCCGTAACATGAATTTTTTTTTCTGGATCTAGGGGTATTCTAGAGTGTTCATCAGAGACCAGGGCAGATTTGACTGTTTAAAATTCGTAATTCACAAGCCAGTCACTTCAATCACACATCCAAAATTGAGCATTTCCTTTACAGCCCAAACACGAAAGAAGAGAGTCTTCATTAAAATTTCCATTATGTCTGAAAACAGCATTTTCGGGAATGTTACAGACTGCATCATTAATACAGAACACCCACTTTCAACTCTCTAGTAGGTGTTATAGTTTGTATCTAGGTGTCTCCCCAAAGCCTCATGCGGTCATAGGTGGGGCTTTTTCAGAGGTGACTGTATCTAGAGTGTGTGATGCTGGGATTAAGGGTGTTCGATTACTAAATTAGTCCACTGATTGGTTTGGCATGGTTCTTGGTATGGATAATGGGAAGGCCCACCCTGGGTGTGAGTGCCATCCCCCCCAAGGGCGTGTAGCCTGGACAGAATAGAAGGGATGTAAAAAGGACTACTGTGATGGTGGCTGTACAACTCTGTGAATATGCTAAACACCCTTGACTAAAATACTTCAACCAGGGGAATTATATGATTTGTATCTCAATGAAACTACTTTTTAAGTAAGAAAGAAAAAATAAAAGAAAGAAACTGGTGTTTGAGATGGGCCTTGAAGACTGGACTGCAAATCCGCAGTGGCCTGTTGGCTCCTCTGACGAAATCCACCTTTCAGTGAGAACTGGGAAGCCGTAATCCTAGAGGCCAGACTCTCTCCCACCCAGAGGAGCAGGACTCGAATGTACTGCAGTTGGGATGCGGTGACAATACTCAAGCTTTGGATGTCACTTCTTTTGAAGAAGCTTCTTTTGAAGAAGTTAACAGTCTTCCTCTTCTCCTCTCTCCTCCACACAGCTGCCAGCACCATATTCCTCAGACTCGGGTCACAGCAGGGTGCCCTCCCCTGCCCTCTTCTCTCCACTGTAACCTGCAGGATCCTGTCAGCTGGGGTGGCAGCCAAATACCCTCTTTCTCAAATCCAGCGGACATTTTCACCACGTGCTATATTGATGCTTATCCCTGGGCCTAGAAGGTCTTCTCTGGCTAAAATAATAATCAGATCTGAGATCTTAAATAAAATTAACTTCCCATGATGGTGACCCCAGTTCTCCAGTGGGGACCTAGTCACACTTTCTTTGTTCACCCCACGGCACTTGTCTGGTGCCTCTGCTATGGAGTTCATTCCATTTTGTTTCTTAGTGTTTGCTCACATTCCTTGGACTAAAATATAGACCTCCTACTGGCAGAAGTAGTTGCTTTACATCCTTTGGATATTTATTGGGTGTTATTGTGCACAAGTTGCAAACTCGTTATTGTGGGGGACACACATTTAATAGGGACCTTACTTTAAGAAGTTTATAGTCCATGCTATCAACATGGATGGTAGGAGATTTTATCCTAAATATAACAAGAGCTCTTACAAATCAATAAGAAAAGAGGAAATACCCCTCCAGAAACTAAAGGCAATTTCAGGTGCGACTGGTGAGAGTATTCGTTGTCACCACTTTTCTGAGGGACAGTTTAACAAAACACATTAAAAATGCAACATACACTTTTATTCAATAACTCCACACTCAGGAGCTTCACTCAAGAAAGCAATCAGAGGTACACAAAGATCAAATCCAGTGATGTCAGAGACAGAGTGATTCGTAATATTAAAAAATGAAAATGACACATCCATAGAATGGAATATTTAACAAAAATAAAGATAATGTTTTCAAAACTACCAGCACAAAAAAATCCAGGATAAAGTACAGAAAGAACAGAATATACACAAACAACTCTCACTTCAATTCCAAGATATCTAAGAGGTGGTATTTTAGGTTACTTTTATTTTATTCCTTAAAATTTTCAGTTATTATTGCATGTTTATTTTAAAATTAGGGAAAATGCTGGGAATATAACACATTGGTAGTGTATATGCTTAGAATGCACAAAGTCCTGGGCTTGGTGGCTAGCACTGAAAAAAAATTTAGTAAAATTAGAAAGATCTAATTTTTTGAAAGAAGAATGCTAAGTCCAAAAGAAAGCTAAGGCAAATACAAAAAGGGCCAGGGCTGGGCTGCAGTCAGTACACACCTGTATTCTGTGCTATGTCTCAGTGGTGGCCATGGCCAGTTGATATGTTGGAGGACTGACATAATGGTCAGTAAATACACTTAGTATCACCCATACAAATAGCTATGGTCAAAGAGAGAGCGACGAGTTTCTTAAAGCCTGGATAAAGTGTTTTTAAAAATGACATCCAATGAATAGAACTGCTTGGAGACTATTGACAAAGGAAATGAAATAGACCAACACACTCTAAGGGATTTTAAAATTACTGTGCTTAAGAGCTAAAAAGAATCTGAAAGATCAGAAGTGTCACCAATGGAGAAAATAATGCTCAGAAGTACTTATCCACTTAGCCAAAGTCCAAGGGCGGTGCCCAAATTCAAATGTAGAAGTCCTAACTGCCAGTGCCCCAGGACACAACCTTATTTGGAGATTGTCACTATAGATGTAACCAGTGAAGATGAGGTCATCAGGATGGGCCCTACTCCAAGTGCCTAGCTGAGTAGGACTGGTGCCCTCTTAAGAAAGGGAAGCTGGACACAGGCGCACAGGGAGAGCACCGTGTGAACACGAAAGTGTAGCTGGGGTGAGGCATTTACAAGCCGAGGAGCACAGCGCACACCAAGGAGCCCCCAGCACTGGGGAGAGCCTCAGAAGGGCTGCCACCGTGACACCTTGCTCTTGGACTGTGGGCCCCAGACCTGTGACAACACATTTCTGTTGGTTGAGCCTCCTGGCTTGAGGCTTCGTCTGGCTGCCCTGGCCCATGGGTGCAGGTAGAAAGCAGAACCAGAGCCCAGGGGTGCTGACTCTCTGTCCAGCACCTAGGCACGGGAGCATCCTGCAGGTGGCTCACAGGGCTTTCTGGGTACGTGGACTTTGGACTCTGTCTGCTGGAGGTATCTGTGAATTTCATGACCAGGGCAGAACCTACTTTGCATTCCCAGTCAAGGTCAGCTGGGAACTTGGGTTGGAACTGGAAGTGATTTGACCCCTAGATTACACATGTGGGTAGAAATAAGCCCTAAATCCTCTTGCCTAAACATGAGGCCTGGAGGGTGGCAGAACCTGGGGCTACATGCTGCAGGTTTACAGGACCCATGTTGCCCATAAGTACAATTTGCTATAACAACTGACATGGCAAGTTCGTGACCAGCACCTCATCCCAGGCACTTGGTTTCCTTCTCACATTCCTCCTCTGGGCCCAGCTGTCTGAGGCAGGAACGCTGGGTCCTGGACTTTTAATTCACTCCAGATGGTGTATTGAGTCCTGTTACTACTTAGGCAAACTAAAAAGATGTGAGTGATGGTGCCGGCCTTGATAAAGCAGGTGTGAACCAAGACATCCACTGGGAGGACAGGCAGAGACCATCCGGCCGTCCCCGGGAAACTCGCCTCCTGCGAAACAAGGAGAGGAGGACAAAGCCAGAAGCCAAGGCACTGGCACCATCCACAGAGACCTGAGGCTTCCGGCCCTGTCCGTCCGTCGAATCGTGTTCGTGTCATAATCACCTTTTAAGCAACTAACTGGAGGTTGGAGCAGTTTATGAGGTTTGTGTCTGAAAATTATGTTGGAATGCTAACTTTTTAGGATGAAACTAAACCAAACCAAACTGTAGGACTCAATTTGTTTTGTTTCATTTTGTGGTACTGGGGATTGGAACTCAGGGCCTCACGCCTGCCAGACAAGTGTTCTACCAGGGAGCTACAACCCCAGCCCAATTTCTTTAACTTGAAGATAGGGAGGGAGATGAAGGCTGTGTGTAGAGCTAGAACTCTTTGATTTCCAGGTTCTGGGTTGTCCCCGATGTGACCCTGTCCCCACCCAGGCCGCCTCCCTCTGTAGGGAGGATTCTTCCTTGGAAGGTTTTGGAACATGTAGCCTAGTCCTTAACCCAAGGCTGAATCACTCTAAGAACCACCTCAAGGACCCAGCCAGGACTCAGACCAACTGTCTTCATACCCAGAGGACCTTTGCAAATGCCGTATTTCTACAGAGCAGCTTCGAAAGCAAAACAACTCTTCTGGAAGCCACTGCCTCCAGCTGTATGAGGCAAAAAAAAAACAAAAAAAAAAAAAACAGCTCTCAAATTCTAGTTCATAATACATTTTGTACATAGTTTGTGGTTTTATAGTCCCTTTAATCTTTCTTCCCCCTGCACTCCTACAAAGATTTGGGCATCAGCCGTGCCAACACACAGTTGCACTTCTAAGCGACAAACTTGTAAAACCAGGCTCTGGACTATGGCCATTACCTCTTTGTAACATCTCCAAGAGCAGAGAATGACATGATAGATTGAAACAGGTCCAAGTAACCATTACTATGTTTTGTGTCAAAGAGCTGCTTTATTAAAGTCCTATGACTATAAATCAGGCCAGCTAAAGGTTGTGTTTTCCTTGCCGTCTCCATATCCAGGTCGACATAATCAGTCCAGTGCTGCATCCCATTTGCCCAGCATCTTGTGGGCAGTTAAGGCACCAGCTGGGCTGTCACGGGCCAGGGGACAGCACCACATGGGGAGGGGCTGTGACTGTATGGAGACAGAAGCACGCATCCTCCAGCACCCTGTAGCTTGGGCACTTAGACTGTGCCAAGGGCCTTCATTAGATTGACCCAGCCCTCCCCCAGGCTCTCAGCGCCGGCACCAATAGCAAGAGGTTTCTGAATTTTGGTTTTGTTTATCAAAATCTCCATTTCAAAGGAAGATGCTGGCTTGCCAGGCTCTCTTCTGAGAGGCTATGGCAGGAGGCCCAGCTTCTCTGACCCTCACGCTGGTTGTGAGAACTAAGTGGAAGAGGGGACTTTGTGAAATGGTCCGGCAGAACATCCAGCCGTATGGAGTCCTCGACCCGCACCATTAACATCTGAATGCTACTAGTGATGGGGACGCGGTAGCTGTTGATAATAGGATAATGTTGATGTGAAGTAACACAAGAACTCATCCTGGTCCCCAGGGTGTCTGCCAGGATGGCTACCTTCTAGCTGGCAACTTCAGCCCTGGGCGCATGTGGACATCCTAGTTTGGGGAATTCCTTCTGGGGCTCAGGCTGGTGAAACGAGCAACAGCTGAGAGATGCAAATTGCTGTCATTAGGGTATGTGTGACACATAACCAGCCCCACATTTCTCCCTTGTGTGCAGAGCAAAGTGTGGGAGATAATGATTTAATCAAAGAAAACTCGTAGACAGTAACACTGTGCAGACACAAACAGAAAGAGGGACAGCTCTGTCTTCTTTGTTCTTTCTTCATCCCCTAAAGAAAATAAAACACACAGGTGGGAAATCTAAGCTAGACTTCCAAGTAGTTTGCACTCAAATTAAGGATGAAAATCTAATGCATTTCGAGTCTGGCATTGAAAAATGTATAATGTTCTGAAGACAAGATGTTTATCATTCATTTTATCCCTCATTTCCCCCAGGAGAATCAAATCATTCCCTGTTGCAAAGCATCCTGGTGACTCCACCAGAGAAGAAAAGCAGTTAAAACAACAGGTGGCCTGTGGGATTCGCCTATAATTAAATATTCCAGGAGGCAGGAATTATCTTACAATTTGACCAAAACAAAAGTTCTAGTTTAATTGCATCCATCTTCTGACTTTCTTCTTTTCTTATAACCTTCCTTTGGTTTCTGCTTTCTTCTTTTCCTGCCTTTTCCCTTTTAGCCTTCATTTGAAAGCAGTTTTTTTCAGAACCCTTAAAAAAATGAACACTTGCAAATACGTCATTGCTTCTGGAGTATTCTCCAAGTCTGGCTCCAGGGAGTCCCAGCCAGTCCCTGGTCCCCAGGAATGGAAGGACTGAGACCAGGCAGGACCAGGTCTGCCATCTTGAAGTGCCAGGACCTGCTGTAGGGTGCCACACAGGTCAAAGAGTCACCCTGAACACTTCAAGTGGGTGTGGTTTACTCTGTGTTAATTATATAATTGTCCTTTAATAACACCAATGGGGGGGACAAGGAAAGAGGGCAAAGGAGACCCTGTTCCATTACAGTTGGCCGAGCAGACTGGAGGGACATGGACAATCTCACACATGTCCCCCTCAATATGACTTTCTCCTGATGCCACTCTATTAGAGCGACAAATTGCAGAGCCCAGAGGAGCTGATGGGATAAAGAGCATAGGCTTTGGAGCCAGGCTGGATTTGATTTCCAGCTCATTCACTTACTGGTAGGCAAATTCTCTCTCCCTCTCTCTCTCTCTTTCTCTCTCCACTGACACAGCCATGGAGCATAGGTGTCCAGGTGGCAGCTCTGTCCTTCTGGCTCTGCAGAAGAAAGGACAGGCAGGTCTCTGATTGGATGCCCAGGGCTCCCAGATTCCCAGGAATCAGGGGTCTGTACACGTAGAGGAAGCACCAACAATTCATGTGGATAGTTACAGAAAAGCGAGCTTCATTTGGGGCTGGGACCCGCAGGACCTCCTCCTTCGCACCCTTCCTGCCACAGGTGATTATCATCCTCAGTTCCCAGCTGAGGCAGGGGAGGCATAAGGAGACAGGGAATTTCACTAGGTTGTGTAGCCAGTGAGGATGGAATTCAGACCTGCTGGTGAAAGGGGCAAAGAGGGAGTCCCAAGCACGGAAAGCAGCCCTGGCATTGCCCTGCAGAGCTTGCTCCAAGAACTGGGGTCTGCAAGCCCCATAGACAAGGGGAAAGCACACATTCAGGCAGCCCCACATTCAAAGGGTCCATGGTGAAACCCCTGGGTGACCTTATGGCCACCCATTAACCTTGCCTTCCTCACTTGTAAAGCCGGGAGAACAGTTGCTGCCTTCCTTCAGGGCTACTGCAAATATGGGAAGAGTCAATCACCAGCTCAGTGCCTGTCTCTGAGAAATACTTTAGCTGATTTCACCATATGAACATTCCAGAGTACACTCACACAAACCTAAACGGTACAGGTGTATATGAGTCATGTTCTCATCACTGGGACACATACCCAATACCCACAACTTGAAGGAGGAGAGACGTATTTCACCTCACAGTTTCAGAGATTCAGTCCATGGTTGGCTGGTTCCAAGGCACGAATGGCACAGTAGATGGGCATGGTGGATGAAAGCTGCTCAACCCATGGCAGCCAAGAATTAAAGAAAGAGTAAGAGCCAGAGCAAGAGATACACCTTCCGAAGGCATACGCCCAGTGACCACCTCCTCCAGTGGGGTGGTCATCTTAGCAGTACATTCAGCTATGAACTCATCAGTGGATTGGTCTACTGGTAAGTATAGCACCCCCATAATCCAATCACTGCCCCAAAGCCCCACCTCTGACACATGAGACTTTTAGGGGGCACTCAAGATCTAAACCATGACAGGGTGCATCACTCCAAGTGGCCTTTCTGTGCAACCAAGAGCAGAAGTAAACACAAGATGTGTGAGGCTACTGCTGTACCACAGTTTGCAGTAAGCTTTAAGTAGTAGGCATGAGCTCTACAACAGTGATAAAATGTATAGCACAGTAGTGCGTAGACCAGTAATAGTCATTCATGTTCATCAAGTGTTACGGACTGTACACAACTGTTGTAGGATGTACTATATATACTTTTATGCCACCAGCAGTGAGGCAGGATGCATAACATGAACACCACTACAAACACAAGAGAAATGTGTTGGACTGTTATGATGTCTACATCACTAGGTGACAGAGGCCTTTTTTTTTTTTTTTTTGTGGGTACCGGGGGCCGAACTCAGGACCTCACCCACCAGCAGGCGCCCGTGCTGCTGAGCGATATCACCGGCCCTTTTTTCGTATGTGGGTACCAGGAGTCGAACTCAGGCCCTCATGCTTGCCAGGCACACGCCCATGCCGCTGACCTATCTCACTGGCCCAAGAAGCTTTTTGATTCCATTATCATCTTATGAAACAACGGGTCCATTGTTGCCCAAAACGTGGCACCTGAATCTGTGGATCTAACAATATGTTCTACCCTCCTCTTCTGTTGCCTTCATCACATTAGTAGATAAATGCTATTGCACCCATTTTAGAGGTGAGGAATTCGAGAGGTTAAACAACTTACCTCAAAGCTCATCTCAAGCCCAGTGCTCTTTCCTTTTGTTTCCTTTCTGGTTAAATCCCACCATCTCCTGTAAACCCCTCCCCTCCGAGACCCTGGAAGGGGACCCTCGGCTCTCAATCCTTCAATTCCTGCCCTCCTGGGCTCATGTGGCCATGGAGTCTAGTGTGGGAGAAACAATCTAATTGGGTGCAGAGCAAGCCTTGTGTCCTTACTTCTGTCCCTAATATTATTAACTCAGCTGAAATGAGTTCCACTGGTCCAATGTGCAAATGTGTGTCGTACCCCCCCCCACCCGAGGCTGACAACTAGCTACAGAAAGATGCACTGAGACTAAAACGGTCCTCCAAATGGCTTACAGCTGCCCCAGAGTGGAAGACCGGCTGCCGTCAGTTGCCTTGTTTTTACAGGGCAAATATCCAGGACTGCTCCATCCTCTATAAACAGCCTGTTGGCATGGAGATCATGAAAGCAGAAGTCCGGTGCTGTTCAGGGGTCGGGCAAGGGGTGCGCTCCCATTTACACATCTCAGGCTTAGTGTTCTGCCGAGAACTCGGCACTGAACTGCACAGAAGGGCCCAGCCTGCTTCAGCTTCTACATCAGTATCAAAACCTCGCAGATCCGAAGAATACCAGTGCGCTCCCCATTCCGGCAAGCCTCGCCCCCACGTCCCTGCAGGGGAACAAAAGCGGACAGTAGAGCCCGCTCAGCTGCACATCGCCTTGACCTCCTTCTGCCTGCCCCGCTCCGCCTTGACAAATATTTCTGCCTCCACAGTCGAGGCCCAGCCATGGTTAAGGGTCACTGAATTCATCATGCTAAACAAGAGTTTTGCTGATGTTTTAGAATTTCTAGGGTGACCTAATTCCCTGTATCTGTTTTTCACAACTCTTCTATTTTTCCCTCTGTTGTGTATAAGAGCAATTGCTGGACTGAAATCAAGAGCTCACAGTGCCAATACGCCAGAGAGGCCATGAGGCTCAGAAGCACAGAGAAAAGCTTCCAGGCTGCCAGCACCTCCCGTCCAGGGGCTGGCACCGGAGCAGGTGCCTGGGATCCTTGGAGTTAGCCCCAGGTGGCCTTGTACATGCACCCAGGCCTAAGGGACTCACAGCTCAGGGCCTGGCCTGATAGCCTCTTCAGCTTCTGCTCTACTGGAGAGGTGGGGGGCTCACTTTCATCTTGCGGGAGGGAGAATGGCTGGGGCGCAGGTGACCTCACCTGGATGCTATAGAATAAAAGATGAGTTTCCATGGTGAGGTGCTGGCGGAATAAGACTCCCTGGCTGCGCTGTTCTCCACAGGGCACTTTCCAACTGTGAGCTCTGCTTCTTGCAGCAGCGAGACCTGGGAAGGCAGGAGGACCTGGTGTGTTCTCCTTCTCCAGTTCTGCAGATGATGAATCCAGGTCTGAAGGCTAGGGGACGGGCTGCCCTCCATCCACTGCCTGTGACTTGGGTCCAGAGTGGCTCTGCATGTCCACCCCCACCCTGCCCCGCAGGATCCCTGTGAGTTAGAGAGGCTAGCCAGGCTGAGATTACTACCCTGCCCTGCAAGAAGAAAATGAGATAAGTGGTATGAAGAACTTGCCCAAGACCATGGCTCTAGGTGGAGAAGGCCAAACAGAAACAGACATTTCCGATTCTAACTCTAAAATTTTACATGCAAATCGGAAAGTTTAACTGTTCTTTCAATCTTACTATAAGTGGTGGGACTATTTGGAAGATGTCCATGGTGACTCTCAAGTACTTTCTATTTTGTCTGCTTGATAGATTTCCTTTGTCCATCCCTGAATGGAGAGCCTCTGGGTGGAGCTGATGCTACTGACTCTGGAGTACGAGCCCTTCCCCAGGACCTGGGCCAATCTCAGGGTCTTCCGCCTATCTGTTTGTACAATGGCACTCCTATCACCACCAGCACCATCATCGTCCTCACCTCTGCACGCCCATGGGACAAACAAGGGCAGAGACTTCCGTTAGCCACCAAGGTCACCCAGAGGGGAGCCAGAGATGTTGGCGTTCAAGCCCAGGGGTTCTGCTCTATAGTCTCTGCATTAACCACTTGGCTCTCCTGCCTTTTTCCAAGCACCGCTTACGCCTCCTTCTGCTGTGTCTGTGAGGGGAGAGGAAAGGATCTGATTTTACAGACATGAAGCCCTGAGCTCATGACACCACAATTAGATTATCCTCCTTAGAGCTATGGCTGGGTTGGGAGGCTCACATTTCCAGACTAATTTTCAAGAAGCTGCATCTAGGTGTTTAGCATGAGCCAAGAGAGGAAGAAACAGTCAGGAGTAAACGCCCTAGACCTGCCTCTTAAATTGTAATGTGCACACAAATTCCCCGGAGATGGTGTGGAAATCAGGGTTGAGACTCCGAAGGCCTGGGCGGGCCTGGATTCTGCATTTCCAACAGGCTCCGGGGTAAGGTAGATGCGTCTGGTCTGTGGCCCCACTGTCAGTAGGGAGGCCCTGGGTTTCCAGGCTAGATTCCGGGGGGCTCCTGAAGGCACCCCAGGGGCAGGCCTGTAGGGCCCTGGGAAGGGGTTCTGAGTGAGATTGCTATTGACGAAAAGGCTTTTTCCTGCTTTGGAAAAAAAGCTTGACAACCACAGCCCTAAATAAAATGTCCAATACATTTGGAAATTCTTACACATGTATGTGGCAAGACATTTCTGTCCCCAAAGAGAAAAACATTTTTATTCTATATACTTTGCTGACTCAGGGGAATCCAAAGCTATATTTGGACAGCTGGCCTCACACTGACCTCCTGCTACCTAACAGAAAATGTTGGAGGTACTCTGCTTAGAAATAATTATATTTACATTCTCTCTCTCTCTCTCTCTCTCCCTCACCCTCTCTTTCCCTCTGTCCTGCTCCATCTCTCTCTCATAGAAGAAAAGGATACCTGCTTCTGGAATTCATCAGCTCCAGCTATTTACTTCCATTTGAGGCCAGAAATGTATTTTTCTCCCTGTGTCTAATTTTCTTATGGGAGGAAGGGGGAAAGAAGGCTTCCAAGATCGCAATCGTGAAATTGTTACCTTCACAGGAAAAATCGGTCTATTTGTCTGGAATGTTGAGTGAAAGCTCACCACCAGACCACAGGAAACAAGATATTGGGGTATTGGACTGGAAGGAGCTGAATATAAATCCAGTGTTCTGGAAGAAAAGAGCTCTGTGATGAAATATGTTAGGGAAATGCCATGTTAAGCAAGCCTCTCTCCTGAGGGATTTCTTAGAGTCTGTTATGAGAAATTATAGTTCTAACCCCCCAAAGGCAATTATAGTCAGCAGTGCTTCCCAGATTCCCTGATATCACACAGAGCTTCCTTTCCATGGATATTTTGAGGGACACTGGGATTCCGTGAACCCCAACCCCTAGGAGAAACTGATCAAGCCCCAGCTCTAGACCTCCTAATGCAATCCCTAAACCTGGGAAAGTACTATCCCTTCATGGGCTAGATCAGACAGCAAGATCTTCCATCTCTGGAATTACGATTCCAGAATGTTCCAGAAAGACAGACTCTGGACCAGCTCTGGGAGTTTGGTGCTAAGGCTGAGCGAGAGGGCCACTCCAGCAGTCCAGTCCCTCACACGTGGCTGGGCCTGGGTCTCATTCCCCTTGTGACTCCAGGGTGGCTCACAGAAAGCCATCAACAAATCTGGGTTCCACTGACTGTGGGAGCGTTTGCAGGGAGGAAGTGCCCCGGTAGAGGACGTGCCGAGCTCCCAGAGACCAGGGAGAGGTGGAGAGAGGCCTCCGTTTGGTGGGAGAAAGCAAGGGAAGAAGGAGGGCTGCTGGAAAGAGAAGTTTGTAAGTGTCTCATTCAGACAGGGCAAGGGCTTGTCGTACCTCTACTCCTCTTTCGCTTACTTGAGTCTCAGTTTGCTCATTTCCCAGACAAAGGAGCAGTTTGATGGTTCTCAGGCCCCTCCGGGTCCGGCAGTCAAGGCTTCTAGTATGGCTGCTCTTAGTGTGATGCTAGGTGCTAGCTTTTAAAATTTTAATCATTATGTGTTTGCTTGACCATTTATTAGAAAAATATGTGAACTAGCACCTGAAGGTCCCACTTTCCCAGATGTCCTTGCTCTGATGGAGGCCGAGGCAGGAAGACGCAGGTGCTCCAGCTGCGCATAGATGGGGAGTAGAAGTGGCAGGTGAAGGAAGCCTGAAGTGTAGGCTCACAGGACAATTTTAACTTCTCAGAAAGCACACCTCTGGGCCACAGCATGGGGCTAGTACAGGCTGGAAGGTGTAGTTGACCGTCCCCCACAGTGACAGACTTGAGGACATAAAGGAAAGTCTGCGGATGAAAAGAAAATAACAGGAAGTGTGCAGTTCCTTGCTCTCCCAGCAGCCTTCCAAACTGGCTTCTGTTTCTTTGGATTTCAAGAATTGCATTTAACTTACTGGATGAGATTATCTTAATTCATACTGCTCTCAAGAATGCTTCTGGAAAAAGCTGTATTTAAACTAAAATGTAGGAGAGAACACCTTCTCTTAATTCAAAATAGGTCTCCCTTTGACCCCTTAATGCTGCAGATTAACGTGACATGAGACTCTGCATCTGCAAGTGCCTATGCTTAAATAATGTAAAGCTTTCTATTTTCTGACTATGGCTCAACCTGGTTTAGGCAAGAGGGCTGTACTCCTTTATCTCTCTGCTACAGGGAATAAGAATAGTTCCCAGGATTTAGTGAGGACTCGTCACATGTCACAACTTGACATTTACTTAACCCTATGATCCAGGGATTGTTGTTCTGTCCATTTCGCTGATGAGGAGAGCAAGGCCCAGATAAGTTAAATTATGCTCCGGGTATGCAGAGCTAGGATTTCAAACCCTTAACCACTACTCTGCCTCTCTGGGGATAAGGTTCAGGGCCTTTATATAAACTTTCTGGTCATACATCCAAAAAGGAAAAGGGACATGCTAAACGTGTGGATTTCCACAGCCAATCATTTGCAGTATGGACTGAGTAACATGGGAATCTGGTGGACTTCCAGGGGAGCAGGCTGGGTATGTGACTGCTTGTCCAGGGCAACGGGGCCTGGGAGCCTGCAGGGAGAGAGCTAGAGAGAGGTGGGAGATGAGAAGCCCCACTCAAGCTTTTTCCTGGGCTTAGACCCAGGAAAGAGGGAGCCAGCTGAGCCCTGCCAGGGGCATGCAGGGAACCTGAGAGTGGGTACTGGAGGTGTGGTGGGACGCTGGTATGACTTGCGGTTTATCTACCCCAGGGCAGAAGAGCTACTCATTTTATGCAAAATTGTAAATGCCCTGCAGGGCCCTTGGACCACAGTCCAGGCAGGCGGAGGAGTCCACCCTGGAAATGCTGGTGTCTGGGTGGCAGTGCATTTGGGTGGGTGGTGTGTGGCCTCCTGTCCCCCAGGGCCCACATAGCACTGGGTCAGAGGGCCATGAGGGGGCTGGGGACTGTCCTCTGTGACCGTGGGAGCTGTCAGGACCAAGAAAGGAGCAGCGCATGGGGCCTGGCTTTCACCCTGTCCTCTGCCCTGGATCTGCAAGGACTGCTGGTGAGTCCCACAGCCTCTGCTTGGCAGCACCTCACTTCTGAATCCAGACCTGCCACGCAGCGCCTGGCTGGACGTCTCCAGCCTTCACCCCGAACCCCGTTGATTGCTGCCGCAGTCCCCAGCTCAGCAATGCCAACACCCTTGAAGTTAGCCTTGATCTCTCCCTTTCACACCCCACATCTGGTCTACCAGCACATTCTGGAAGTTTCCACTGAAAACCTGCTCCTTGTTCTATGGCTAGTGTTTAGTGCAAGCCCCAGCTTGGCCTGTGGGGTGCTGGAGTCTTCTGACATCTCCCTGCTCCCATGCTTGCTTGCCACCCACCCAGTCCATCTGGCAGCAGAAAGGAGCCCTTGACCATCCCTGCCCTCCTCCTCCTCTGCCCAGCCTCTCTCTCCAAGGCCTGGTTACTCCGAGATGTCAGCTCTTGCTGGCCTCTCCCTCCCCACTAGCCCCAGACCTGGCAAGGTCCTGCCCCAGGGACCTTGTGCCTCCCCTGGGAGCCTGGTCTTCCTGGATGCCTGAATGGCTTCCTTCCTCACCTCCCAATTCCTGTTCAAACTGCCACCTTCGAGCTGAGGCCTGCTTGGGCCACTGTTTAAAATGGCACCACCTCCTCTTTCTCTTTGCTAATTCCTTTTCCCTCAACAATTCCTAAGCCAGAGTCCCTCCCATGTCTGGCCTCCAGATACACATGTACACACACATACACACCCACATGCGTGCACACATACACGCACACACACACATCAGTAGTAGCAGTAGCAGCTCATGGCTACCCTGAGCCACGGCTTTGCAGCTCTCAGCACAGAGGGGAGAAGGATGTGAGAAATGTCACAGGGATCTTTAGAAACCCAGGAGAGCCAGGAGCTCCTGCAGAAAGGGGGCTCTGTCCCCCTAGCAGGCAGGGAAGGAGGGCAGTTGGGACTCTGCCAATCCCAGAACGGCAGGCAATTGACAGTTGGGAAAACCAAGGCCAGATTGGCAGAGAGAAGCACCTTTGCCTTTATCAGAGCAGAGCAGAAAAATACACCAGTGTTCCTGGGGCCCCCACGAGACCACGATGTCCTGGAGGGCAGGGCTTGCCCCCCCTTCCCCGCTGGTGGCTAGCTCAGAGGCCTACAGGAATAGGCCTCAGTAGAAGCTTGTTCTGCTGCGTAGACAGTAGCCTCAGGACACAGTTCCAGCATTTAAGCCAAACCCCGCAGGGGTGCCTAAGTGGGAGCTGTGGATCCCCCAAATCTTGCTTCATAGTTAAGGTTTCTTGGAATCTGCCAGTTCCATTTGAGGGAAGGCAGCAGCTGCAAGGATATTCCGTCTGACTGTTCCACCCACCCTGGGTAACCCGCAGGGCACACCCTGGAAACCAGAAAAACAGTGGCGCCTTGCCTGTCCCTGTCCCTGAGAGAAAGAATTAAATTGCTGCAAGCAGTGTGAAAGGAAGGGAGCTTGGAAATTCACAGCGAGCAGAATCATCTCCTTCCAGCCTCCTTCTGCTGTCTCAGGGAACATGACGGAAAGGCTGGATTTGCCTCATTCTTCCACGTTCGTCCCTCGCAGGGGATCCCCAAGTTCTCTCCCCCACCAAGGAAGGTCCCTGTCCTTCACCATGGCGTCTCTCCCCTTTCCTGCTGGTTTGCAGCTTTGAGGGTAGGAAACAAGTTCTGAGGCTTGAGGTCTTTTCCACTAGGGTGCTTGGCTTGATGCCTTTGTAAGGGAAAAAACCATACCCTGCTGGGATCTGCCAGGTCTCCTTTCCTTCTGCTCCCAGGTTTCCCCTCAAGGGAGACCAAGGTACCAAGGGAGCTGTGCCCAGCTTGGAATCCCAGAGACCCCCTCAGGAGAGGTGCTATCATGCAGGACAACTGGTCAACTTGCTGGTCACTGGCGGTCCCAGCTGCATTGATAGAAACAAAGTGGGAAAGAATGTCCATCTTCATTGGGATTTAAGATGATAGGTTTCTGGCTTTGTGCACTTGGATAAGGTTAACTTCATTCTTACAAGAAAGAAAAAATATCCCAACTCTTGGAAATAGCAGTTTGGTGGGAAAGTGTGCAGCTTTGAAAGCGTTGCAAGCAGTTCGATTTGCACATTCCCTCTCTCCCAGGCTGCATATTTTCTGTGTCTGATAATGTGTTTGTTACACCTCATCTCTGCCAGGGACACATACAGTAAATTGTCGGCTCCAACCATGTAATCTCTTAACCATAAGGTTCTAACATCTGTTGGCCAGTTGTTGCATGGTTGGATCATTAACAAGGCTTCTAATTTTACTCTTTGAATTTAACATAAAAAGTTTTAATGAGTATATGTAATTCATACTTTCCAACTTCAGAGAGTCCTGAAAGAGAAACCTATGCTTTTATAACCCAAGTCTCTGAAGTTAACAGTTTTATTTTTAAATCCCATTTCCTCCCTCATGCCCCTTACACCAACGCATTATAAAACAGACCAATGGGACATGCATATTATCTCCCATGCCGGGAAGTTCATTGCTGTGTTAGTCTCGGTTTTGGTGACGAGTCCCCTAAGCTCTGTGCTCCTATGGATATGTCCTGTGCGGTCATTCTTCCTTCTGAGGTAAGACTGGTGTTGTGAGAGCCTGTCTGCCCATTTATAAAAACAAACTGAAAACTGACACAAGAAAGGCAAGTGCTGAGTCAGGTTGGGAGAATTTGGTTTTAAAACTCGCTTTCATTCCCATGCTGTTCTTACTGAAATGATTTAGGAATGATTTGTCCCTGCCAACTCCGTTCACCTTTGCATCTTCCTTCCTTGGGTGTATGCTTTATCTCCGCCTAGGAAGAGACAGATTTTGACTAGGACGCAACTTCAGGCGGACCTCTTTATTCAGAGACACGCCATATATATTGGAGTATTCTTTAGGAATCACTCCCAACAGGCCTATAACATGTGACTGAGAAACACATCTCCTTCACAATTCTTTGCTGTAGCTGTGTTTATCATTAACCAAATCGTGGAGAATTCCAAAAGGAATCCCGATATTATCTCCGCCTTCTCTTGATGGTGCTTTTAAAGGACTCGTCGACTCCAGCTAGAAGTTCTGTCCAGGTTTTGCAGATGCTCGTCCCTTTCTGCAGAGTGCATTTTACCTGTCTTCACCTAGAAAACTGGGACAACAATGCTCACCACAAATGACCAGACTTAACCAGCCACGCCTGTTGCTTGTGACTGGAGAATCAGGGGACAGGTTCCTCTCAAGTTCAGAAGCAGGATGACAATGCAGCATTTCCTGTGAAAAGCCATGTCCGCAGTGTGTGGCCAGAGTTAAGGTGAGGCGGATGAACTTGACCCCAACTAAGATAAGGTTCTTCCATGTGTTAGTCAGTTTTCTGTTACTGTAACACAATATCTGAGATGAAAGTCATCTTTTAAAGAGGAGAGGCTTATTTTGGCTCCCAGTTTTAGTCCATGGTTGGGCAGATGCATTGCTTTCGAGCCTGTGGCCAGGCAGCACATCATGGTGGGGAGGACATGGCAGAGCAAAAGCCATTTACTTCATGATCAGGATGAAACAGAGAAAGAGGAAGATGCAGAGCTTTGGATCTTTGGGGGCACAGCACCAGTGACCTAAGACCTTTCACTGGGCCTCATCTCTTAAAGTTTCCTCCACTTCCCATTGGCATTGGAGACCAAAGAAAGGAAACAGGCCTTTTTTTTCAGAGCTAGGATGGAACCCGGGGCTTTGAGCGTGTAGCAAGAGCTGTACCACTGAGCTATAACCCCAGCTGGGACCAAGCTTTCAACACACAGGCCTTTGAGTGACATTTAAGATTCAAAATATAGGACTAGGAATCCAGAAGGTAGGTCAGAAGTAGTGCTTGCCTAGCATATGTGAGTCCTTAAGTTCGATTTCTAGCACTGCAAAAAAAAAGAAAAAAAGAAAAAAGTAAAAAGGAAGGAAGGAAAGTAGAAAAAAGAAAGAACCAAACTGTATCATTCATTCTTTGATAGCCAGGCAGTGGGTCCCTCGCTTTCTGGGCTCCAAGGACTGATGGTAAAGCAGAACAAAAGGGCGGCTTTCTTGGCATTTATGTGCTTGCATGGGAAGAGAAATGACACACAAATAAATTATATGACTCTTTGCAATGAGATTTTTTTCCCACAAAATAAGTAAAGAGAATTTTCTAGATTTTGGGAGAGTTACCTAGGAATTTATTATTATTATTATTATTATAGAATTCTTGGGAAAATTCATCTGTAAAACATTATTTCAGAGGTAGGGGCTTGGTGACGGGGTAGTGGCTCCCTAAGTGGGGCTGGATAACAGAAATGGGGAATAATTTAGAGATAATCTTGCAAAGATTTTCTTTATAGAGGAAGAAACTGAAGCCTGCGGTAACATTGTGCATGAGAGGTACCATCCTGACAAAAAGAGAAAGCACTGGGGTAGCAACTGGTGAAGGAGGAAGGCGACTGAGAGGCGAGGAAAGAGGGAGGAATAGATGGGAGAAGGCAGGAGCAAGAGGCAGGGAGAGGCCACACTGAGGACCCTGGCCCTTCTGGATTACCTGAAAGGAAGGTACTGCTCCTGTCTGCAGACAACAGGCAATGCAGCAAACTCCAGGTGACTTGGGTCATTTCAGTTCTTTCCCTTCCCAGGCGTGTCCCATGTCCCTGCCCCTGACAGGGCCATTTCCTCAGGAAGAGTCCTGTCTCCACTAAAGGAAACACCTGTGACACATGGTCCTTGAGGAGGCAGCCAAGGCTGGCCAAGCCTACTACACAAGGATGCAAAGCCATGTCCTTGGAATGAGTCACTTCTGTGTTGTTTGTACTGTTGGGGATGGAACTCAGGGCCTTGGGCATGGTAGGCATGTACTCTACCACTGAGTTACACCCCAGCTCCACAGTTCACATTGTCAACTGTGCATATATTTGACACCAGCATGGTCCCTGCTACAGCTCCTCTGGCACACTGACAGCCTCCCTGGGGAGGAGTGGAGCCAAGTTGAGGCTGTGTGGGTATTGTGTGGGTACTGCACCAGTCACCGGCCCAGTCTATCCCTTGGTGGCAGTGGCTGACCCCATTCCTGCTCATTTTGGGCAGTAGGGCTTCCCAGAGGCAGGCAGTGCTGGTCACACAGGTTGGGCTTCCCTCCCAAGCTAGAGAAGAACATCTCCCTCACTCCGAATGTCCACACTTGCTTTCCGAATTCCTCCAAGGGTGGTGTTGACAGGCAAGGGATGGGAACAAGAAGGAAAGAGACAGCAAGGGGGAAAGATGGGCTCTGCAGCTAGATGAGCCACAAGCACCTCAGCCTCAGCAAATCAAGGTCAACACTGCCAACTTCCCCCCAGGCCTCACCCTTCAGAACTGCTTAGCTCTAATATCGCCAGCCACATAGCTCCTCACAGCATGGGGAGGTTGGCCTCCGTTTTTTCCTTTCCTTCATTCCCCAATTTTGATCTGTCACGTCACTCTGCTGAATCCACCTTCAACAGTTTCATCCTGTGTCGTCCAGGATGGTAGCTACTGCGAGAGAGAGAGAGAGAGAGAGAGAGAGAGAGAGAGAGAGAGAGAGAGAGAGGAGGAGGGAAGGGGGAGGGAGGAGGGAAATGTCTCTAATTTCATCTCATGGGCACTCTCAGTGCAGGCCACAGTTTTTCTGACCTAGGCTAATGCAGCTGCCTCCTAAATCTTTCCCTGCCCTTGACTATTTATCTTCAACATTTTCTTTTTTTTTTTTTTTTTTTTGTCGGTACCGGGGGTCGACCTCAGGACCTCGCGCGCCAGCAGGCGCCTGTGCCGCTGAGCGATATCACCGGCCCTTTTTTTTTTTCGTATGTGGGTACTGGGAGTCGAACTCAGGACCTCACGCTTGCCAGGCAGGCGCTTATGCCGCTATCTTCAACATTTTCAGGGATCTAAAAAACAAAACCAAAAAACACCAAACAGTTTCTGACATTTTATTTTTCAAGCAAAGCCCTCATGCTCCCTTTGACCCCAGGGATTGGGGGTACCCAGCACAATCTGTGTCCCCTGCCACATGGGCTCCACCATCACTGTCTTTCCAGGCTCCCATTCCATGTGACTCATTCGATGTCACTTCTTTTGGGAGGCCCTTCCCACGTCTCCCAGGCAGTGTTAAATCTCTTCCCTGTGCTCTCCTGTGCCACAATGTTCAAGTGTCCCCACACCCTGTCTTACTGTCCTAAAGCTTCCAGGTGCGAGCTCCTTGCTGGACACATAGGAAGGTTCAAGAACTGCTGCTTAGGGCCAGGAATATAGCTTAGAGGCACAAGTGACTGCCTGGCAGGCACAAGGTCCAGAGTTCAATTCCCAGTACCAAAAAAAAAAAAAAAGAACTGCTGCTTAAGGGCTGCACACAATGGAGGCTGAACCTTGAAGGACAGAAAAAGAAGGCCAAGTCCCCTTGAATTTGCGATCTCATTTCTACAGGCCAGTCAACTCTGCCCAAGGCAGTGACAATCAACCCCGGCTATATCTGAGTTGCCTGGTGTTATGGTTTGGATCAAATCTGTTCCCAAAAGGCTCATGTGTTCAGAAGTGGGGCTTTTGGAAGGTGGTTAGGTATTTGGCTACTAACCTCATCAGTGGATAATCTATTTATGAGTTCATAGCTGACCTGCTGTTGGAGGTGGGGGCCTGGTTGGAGGAACTAGGTTATTGGGAGAGTACCTTTGAAGAGTATATCCTATCCTCAGCCCCTTCCTGTCTCTCTGGCTCTTCCTTACTCACTTTTGGTTAGTTGGCTGCCATGAGGTAAGCAGCTATCTTCCATCATGCTCTGCCACCATGGTTCTTCTGCCTTGGAACCAGCAGACCATGGACTGAAACCTCTGGAACTGTGAGCCAAAGTAAACTTTTTTCTTACGTATTTTGTCACAGCAACAGAAAGTGACTGATATTTCAGCCCTACAGGCTGATTAAGTCTGAGTCTCAGGGGTGTGGGACTGAGTGTTGGGAGAAGCCATGGGTAGCCAGGTGGGGCTTCCAGCTTGGGGCAGTGTGCAGAGCCTGTTTGCTTGCCAAGACCTCATGTCTTATTTATTTAGGGGCTGCCATAGATCTTTGGTGACTATGCACTGTATGTTTGTGTAAAATTAATGTCTTGATGTATAAAGGATGGTAGGGACAGAGGGACCAGTTGTGCAGGTGGCAGCTAGGAAACTTGGATTCCAAACCTGGCTGTATAAACAAGATTGGGAAACATTTAATCCTCCTGTAGATCTTTCCTGCATCTTAAGCAGCAAGGGGAAGCCCAGGACCAGGCTTTGGGAACGGACCCCTGACGGTGTCTCCCTGGCAGCATATTTTCACGGAGGGAGCCCCATCAGGTCACAGTGCATAGTCCCTGTTGGCTTGGGTGGGGCTCTCTTCACCTCACCCCATCCCAGACCCAGGATGTGCATATGACCTAGACTGGGGCCATGACACACACCCATGACCAGCTCCCCCAGGTCTTCCCGGGACTTGGCTGGGCAGCTGGAAAAGCCATCCCTCCTCTGGGCGGTGGTGAGATACAAGCGAGGCTGACTTCGGGCAGTCAGCATCTATGTCATCGCGGCATGCAGAGTCCGCTGGATGAATAACCCCAGCGAACCCTCATCCTCGGCGTGAGGTGGGCGCCATCACTGGAAGCCTGTGCTGAGTAATCTACTGTCCTTCTCAGGAAGCGGATAGCAAAGAGTCACCTTCATATCTAGCCATGAGAGAATGGTGCCAGTGCCTTAAAAGGTGTCCAGACAGGCAACTAGGAAGAGTCAAGATAAGCAAGTGTAACCGCATTGTCCAGGGCAGGAGGAGCGAGAGGCTGAGGACCAGCGGGCAAAGCTCAAAAGGAGGAGTAGTGTCTCGTGGGAGTAAAAAGGAAGACTTGGGCAGGAAAAGGGGACACTGAGCCAGGGGCGGCAAAGATGTACTTCTCTTTGACTTTCTAAATTGTGCATTCCATGTGTCTTCTGGGGTTGGTGGCTTAGGTCAGGGGATAACTCTGGCAGAGAAATTTCCTCTTCAAAATCTCTGCTGTTAGCTGGGTGTGGTGGTTCACACCTTTAACCCAGCACTCTAGGAGGCTGAGGCAGGAGGATTGCAAATTTGAACTCAGCCTGGACAATTTAGGACTTAGACCCTGTCTCAAAATTTTAAAAAAGATTAAAAAGGACTAGGGATGTAGCTCAGCGCAAAGGACCTGGATTCAATCCCCATTACTGAAAAATAAAAACAAAATCAACTCTGCCATGCCCCCTTTTCTCTCCTTTCCCTATCTGCAGAATTAATGTGGGACTTTGCATGAATCCAATTATCTGGTTATCAGCACTTTTTGTTGTTAGCATGAGCCAATCAACACTGGGCCATAGAGATGCAAAAGTTGTCCCCCCCAAAGAGCTCTTTGTCTTGTAGATTGACATTTAAATGGCAACTATAACAAATGGCCCCAGCGATGTGCTATTTAATGTTTAAATAAATACATAGAGAAAACACAGAAATTTCAGAGACATCACAAACATGGGAAATGATGTAGAAAATTATTCAGGAAAGCACGGTACAGAAAAGCCCTGAAGGTCTACTTTCCAGAATTCACAGGAAGAGAACATTACAAATCTCCCACATCCAAAAGGTGAAGTATTACCATTCTGTGGTGCATCATCTTGCATACATTAAGGGGAGATCATAACATAAGGTCGACAGGTGATTTACAAGCCCCTTCCCTTCCCCCTCTGGGCTATGCAGGGTGCCAGCCCCTGGACAGGAGCTTCCTTCCAGCAGGAAGGAAGATGGACAAAAGACTGCCTCAGACAGTGAGGTGAAGGCCAATTGAGAGTCGTGTGTCTGAGATGTTGGGTTACCTAAGGCCAGGAATAACAGGAGACAGGGTGAGGAGGGAGAGCCTCTAGGGGCCAGAGTAGAGAGACAGAAGCCTTTCAGGCCCAGGCAGGTCTTCATCCCCATGATCTCCTCCCTGAGACCCTGCCTACTTGGAGAGCAAGACTTCCAAAACCTGTGCAGACCAGAGTCTGTGGCTACTGGAGAGGGTGTCCCTGTTGCAGAGGCTTGAGTATATCAGGTACATCTGTTCAATAGACTCTTGGGTTTGAATCCAGGACCAAGGACTCAGCAGCAAGTTACTTAACCTCACAGTGCCTCAGTTGCCTCTTCTGTAGAGTGGGCATAATAAAGCACCTACCTCGAGGGATGCCCTGAGTTAAAGGAGTTGCTGCCTGCAAAGAGCTTAGCCTGGTCATCCACACACGTTAGGCATTCAGTGTAATTACTTCCACACCTCTGTTGGAAAGGGACCACCTTCTTCTAATATGATGGGTGCAGTGCAGTTATCCTTTGAAATCCAGAGTGACTACATGCCTGGCTGTGACAACCACACAGGACCCTGGCCAACCTGGGTGATTCCCTTAGTGTTTATAAAAAAGCACTGAAATACCAATACCAAATGGTTAAACAATCCTAGACTGTTGTTGGGGACTTTGATGGAGAAAGGATTAACTCACTTTCAAGTGCCTTGGCTTCATACCAACATTATTTATTTAGCTGAGAATTGCCTTTCAACACCAGCTCAGTGAGAAAGACCAGGCTAAGCACTGGGGAGGTGTATGGGGGGATCAGCAGGGGATAGCAGGGATGCATTACACAGACACTGGCTTGGTTCTAGGGGTTTCTTTCTTGGCCAGCCCCATAATTGAGTCAGGGAGAGACTGGGGGTCCCCTTTTGTGTTGAAAAAAGGACTACATACGTAATCAGGCTTGTAATCGGCAAGTGAAGGCGCCATTAGGCAGCAGTAGCTTTCACCTGCTTACTTCTCCCAAACAGTTAACAGTGATTATTCTGATTTAAATACTTCTCTAGGTCCCCAACAATTTAAGTGCAAATGTGTTAAGAAATGTTCTGGTGCCAGACCCCCAAGTTTATAAAGACACTTAATGTACTTCTTTTCACATGTAAAGCCAGAGTACTGGAACTGAATGATGCTTAATGCAAGATTTGATGATGTAACTGTCTGCTCTGGCTGGCTGGACTTGCTTGTGAGATGTCTGTCGAGAGCCTGGTCCCAGGCACTTACGGGACAGACTGCTTCAAGGGTCCATCAGAAACCTGGCAGACAGCAGACATCGCAGGCCTGCAGGGGACCTCGATGGTGCAGCCTCCATGGCCCCGAGAAGAGCAAAGAGCAAGGGGCAGGACTCCATGCATTCAGTTCGGTCCATGTCTTATTTCCTTTCAGCTTTTAAGAGGAGAGAGTAAAGTATGAGGCTTTCAATTTTAGGAGAGATATAGGAGCCACTGTAAGGAAACAAAATATCCTGGAATTATTCACTGAGGGCTTTCTAGGGATTTAAATAACGTTAAGAGCTGGAAACCCAAAGATGAAGTAGCCTTCGCTACCTTTGGGCACCGATAAATAATTCCAGGCGGCATGAGGAGGCTGGAGTAAGGAGAAGAGATGCCACATCTGTAGGGTGGCTGCCAAAGGGCCCAGCTTCTCTCCCAGTCCCTCCCAGAGATGTTGGACGAGAGCAGAATTGCCCCTCGCCTGTAGTAGGAGAACAAGGACCCAGAAAGGGGAATCAGCTACCAGTTCACACTGGTAAGGACTGGTAGAGCTGGAATGCAAAAACAGGTCTGCCTGTGTGTCTCCTACACCATGAATCTTCCATGGGGCCTTTCAGGCTTCAGAAGATAATGGGTTCCAGGAGCAAGGGGAGAAGCCTCTCTGTCTGAGGAAGTTGGAGAAAGCCACAGAGAAAGGGTGATGTTTGAGCTGTGAAATGAACAAAGACTTCTTGTTTCTGATTTCTCTCCCTTCCTGCCCCATCTCCTAGGCCAATGATGGTGAACATTTTAGAGCTTTCAATGATACAAACAGCCTGCTGTGGCACGCGTGCCATAGGTTCGCCACCACTGGCCTAGGCCACAATGGTGGCCCTTGGAGAAGGTATAGATATGAAGAGGGCTCTTGCTTCTGCCCACACCATAGCTGACGGTCTGCCTTGGGGCATGAAGGAAGGATGCTGGACAGGTGAGGGGCAAGAGAAGCTGCATAAATAATCCTTCCTTCCAGCCCAGAAAGAAAGGGAAGCCATGAAGCCCTACAGGAAGCAGATGGTGGCTTGGCTGCTAACGGGTGATGTGGAGATTTCTAGGCACTGGGCATACATCAGTTCAGGTGAGTTTTTGTGATCAACAAAATGAGCGAAGGGAGAAGGGCTTCTTTGCAGCTTTGACAAATGACCCTTGAGGAATAGGGATCTGACCATAATAAATTCCACTCTTACTGTTCTGATCCATATCACAGTGCTGCCATCATCCTGGCCAGTGACATCTCTAGTTTGGGTGCTAAAATGTGTCAAGTGCTTTTAATGGGCTCTTGACTGTGTTTTCCAGGCACGGGCTGTTGAGGAGCACTTAGCTAATTGGTTGCCTGGGCCCCTCAATTAGAAAAGTGCATTTCCTGTGAAAGATCTATGTGCATTCCAGGGAAAAGGGATGTGCAGGCTGCTCCCACGGTAGACAAATGTCACCTAAGATGCAGAGTAGTGGTACAGGTTGGGTGGCTCCATGGGAAAACCAGGCCAAAAAAAAACAAAAACAAAAAAGCCCCAAGGAGGTGGCATTGACATTCACTGTCCTGAGCTTTGGCTTGGTTTCTCTCAAGTATCAACCAAAACGAAAACAATAAACAAGCAAACAGCTACCAACACATACAGCTACTAAACACAACTCATCTTTAGAATGCAATTCAGAAAACTCTGGATCTTATCCCATTGAAAGACTCCAGTGAGATCTGTGACATTGACAAAACATCTGCTCTGATATTCAAAGGTGAGGGGCCCAGAAGGAAGAGAAAAAGTGGCATTTGAGATCTGTGCTTAAAATTTCATAGGGCAGACCCCCCCAGAAGGGTCTTCTTTGGTAATATCTGTGAAATGAACCAGTGGCGTGTTTCCACCAGGTTTCCTCTTCAGTATTAATAACAGCACCATTTCTATCTGAAATGTCTTTTATAATTGTGTAATTACACACCTCATTTATCCAATTGTTAAGCCAAGAGACTGATTAAATATTAACAACTGCTTGGTTCTCCCGGTGTCATTAGTTGGAACACAACCCTGTAATCTCAGGTAACACATGATGGTAATTATCCTTCACATTCACACTTAGCTGAAAACCCAGAGCAGTCAATCCAGATAAGACCAACTGGTAGAAAATGCATTGCCTTTAAATCCTGGTTTATCTCCTCTGTCTGGAGTAAGGTGCATTTCAGACCAGCTCAGGGTTTTTAAGAGTAAACCTGCTGTTGCTGGGTAATGGTTGGGGGATTGAGGCGAGGCTGGCATAACAAACAGCTCAATTCCCCCGTATACAGCCCTCTCCACTCATAAATCCGACTGGGCTTCAGAAGTTATAATGGGATTTTTCCCCAAAGCACCAAGATGGAGAATCTGGCTTAGGTGAAACATCCCTCATTTTAGAAAACAGTGCTGAGTCTAGCAGAGTTTCCTTTCTTATTCCTGCTGAGTTGGGTACTGGCAGGAAGTGGGCTCTGGAGCTGCAGCCTGGGCCAACCCCTAGGGGACAGGTCCTTCCTCCTGAACTGGCTTTTCCCTTTCAGGCCATCTCAACTCTGTCCCAGCCCAGAGACCCTTGTCTCCACCGTGTTTCTTTCTCTCTCACGTCCTCTGACTCATTGCGTCCACTCTCACCTGGCCGGGGTGCTCTGCACACTCTCATTCCTCTGATATCTGGCTCGGGTCTCAAGGCCATTGGCCAGTGGTTCTTCTGCTCAGGACTAATGACCTGTGGCTGGTGAATTTGGAGCAGTATGGATCAGGTTTAGGCAGAGCCTCAGGCCTAAAAGAGGCTGAAAGAAGAGGGAGACACTCTGTTTGGAGATGATGCAGTCTGGAAACACGAACCCAAGACAAGGCCAAGAGCCTTCCCACTCCCACCCCCCAGCGCAGGCAGCCTCCTGATCAAGTGGGCAACCAATCAGTCCTGTGCAGACATCTCATCATTAGGCCACTATGGACATGGGCTGGCGTCTGTGGACACTGGAAAGTTTCTACACCACAGCTCTGACATGGTGGGATGATAGCCGGGCCTGTCCGGACTCAGGCTGGCCAGCATCTGGAGGCATCCTGTGCCCCCACAGGTGGTGCCTCACTGGCCCAAGTGAGGTGCTGAAGCACAGCTGGAAGACTTACCATAAGAAGGATTATGGCATCAAAGGTAACATGCCTTTGTAGGTACAAAGAACGTGCTGTCATGCTTTGCTTGGCTACTGATGAGACAGCATTAATGAGAAAGAATTAGTTCATCATTGTCAATTGCATGGGGAAAAAACCCTTCTCCACTATCTGCTGAACTTTGGAGAAACATCTAGAAGGATTTGGGCTCATCTTAAAGATTTATTAATACGTTGACAAATGTTGATGAGGACCAAAAGGAGAAAAGGGGAGGAGCAGATTGTGCAGAGCTGATTCTTTTAAACAAACCTTCTGGGGGGTGGGTCTTGATGCCAGAGAACTGGCAGGGGAACCACAGGCTCCTTAAAGCTTCATTTCAAGGACTTCTGACACACCTATGTCTGATTGCTTTGGAAACTAAGGATGATAAAAGGCGTTGGCCTCTGTATTACATATCAAAGACCTATTTTAGGTTGAGGAGGAAAATGAAAGAACAGAGAGAACAAAACCAAACCAGTCTCCTTAGTAAAACCCACATCTGTGTAGCAAATCTGAGGTTTACATTTATTGCTCAGCAGGGAAGAGCGGTTTAAATCCTCCAAAGCAAACAGACTGGCACCAAGGCCCCGGGGAAGACCAGGCAGCTTTCTTTTGACAACTCATTTGCTGGATCCTAATTATACTGTAGGTTTGGGTTGTTGTCATTGTTTGTTTATTTAATACCAAAGTCAGGGGACAAGTTGGATGGAACAGAATTATACAACCTTCAACTCTCCCAGGTCAGAAACTCAGGACATTCAAGCTGTTTGTGTGCCCCATCTGGGGAATCATTAGAGCTACCTTTAAAAATAAGGAGCCTCCATCAAGGGCCCTTGCTTGCTGGTTTCTGATTTGACAATGGTATTTAAGGATTTGCTCTTACATTTCATCAGCCCAGAGGCTCCTCCTCTGATGTTTAAGAATCCAGAGACTTCACTTTGCTGCTCCACAACTTCTTAGCTCTCTACCTCTTTCTGACCGCCAGAGCATCAAACTTGTGCCAATCAGCAAGGTTTCCAGACCAGTCTAGGCTACTAATGCTGAGTAGGCTCGGTACTGGGGCCCTGCCTCTGTAGATTTATCATTTTCCCTGCCTATGATGCCACTGCACCCAGAGAATGCTTTCCACAGCTGGCAGTAGGCACGCAACGCCCAGAGGCACTGTGCCCCAGAGACCTGACAAGCTTGCTTGAGCCCTGCCTGAAAAATGTGGCTCATCTTCACACTGCGGTGGGGGAAACAGCGAGTTTAATTGGTTCTGACTTCAGCATTCAGATCATCGTCTTCCCTGGAGATGTGCCTCATAGGAAACAATATTACCGAAGCCAGGCCCTCTCCAAACAGCAGAAATTAATCAAGTTCCATGATCATTTATAACGGGAAAAGAGAAGGGAGCATTTGAACATTTAATTACAATATTTTGTAACTGTTAAATCACCAGTGACATTACAAAATGCTCTTGGTAAGCAGATGCATGATGTATTTCTGTATGAGAAGGCAGCCATGCTCAGCAAAAAAGGAAGCAATCATAGGCATCTCTCCTCCTCCTTTATCTTCCCCAAAGGGACCAATTCAAATAGATAATTTGACTAGATTGTTTTTAATTACATTGTAAACATTTCAAAAAAAATCTGGGATAAAGGTGAACATAAGTCAGTTGGTAATAAAAATGCAGGCTCCAATTCTTCTTGGATGACAGATGAAATGAGTTTAATGTATTCTTGCTCTGCAGAAAGCAGAAACATTTAAAATGGCAAACAACTGAATTCAATTAGCAGACCTTGTTCAAAACGGCTTGGAGATGTGCACGGCGAGGAACTCATGTTACCCACCCACTGCGGCAATGGGGAAACATCGTGGTTCCCGGATGATAGCACTTGGTCAGAGGAGCAATGTGGAATCAGTCTCTGCTTTTCCATGCAGTGTATCTGGCAGGCAGATCCATGGAGAGAGTCCGCTGCTAATGTTTTCAATCTCTCACCTTACACAAGTGCTTAATTCATCAGGAAGATATAAAGGCAGAGAAAATACATTCAGTGTTGAAAGATGTACTACTAACTGCATTGCTTTCAAATGCAAGTAAATCCTAATGGTAGGAAATTCCAAAATTTCCCCCACTAATAAATCAATCAGCAATTGTCAGTGGGTCCCGTGCAGGGCTCTGCTACCTGAAGAGTTGGTCCCCGTGTAACACCTAGCCTAGGCTACCTTGGGAGTTGGCTAATTTGGAGTTTGGAGAATGGAATATCTGTTTGTTTTGCAGGTGAGGCCTTTGCTGTGGCATTCAAGGGATGTGTTTTCTGTCCCTTTGCATGGCCATGATTTTTATAGCCCTGAAACACATAAATAGTGAGGTTTGTGCATTTAATTGCTTTGACCAGCTATTAGGAAGAGCAGAAAACTGACCTGAGCAGGAACCACATTGTTATCTGCATATCTGGTCCTCCCTTTGCTTAGGTCATTGGTAATTGTGTTTCCTGAAGGAAACAGTCCAAGTTGGCCCTGGAGGTTGAAAAGTATGATTTACTTAGGTGATCAGAACACTCAGTAGTTTCCTTAACCTTAACAGTGGAAAGATTCCAACAAAGACCTTCAGTATTCACATGGAACCTGCACTTAATTTATGAGAATTGAACTCATGTGCTCAAAGAATGAAGGAGTAGCCAAGCCAGGCCACCATATTTCAATGACATAGGCCATGCTCTATTCAATGGAAGGGACTAGAGAGTGGTTCTGTCTAGTTCCCTGTCGGTGAGTTTCTCCTACTGTTATATCCGGCAGGGGGTCTCTGGGGGGGTCCTCCACCTCTCTTCAGGTCCTTGCCCTCACTCAGTGACGAATGGAGAGGTGGGACTCTTAGTGAGAAATGGGGGAGTCAACGCTGGTATAGTGGGAAGTGAAAGTTTACTTAAAGAGTGGCAAGTGCCGAGAAAGCAGAAGGGAAGCTATCTTAGCAGCAGAATCATGCTACAAGATAGGGGGCATCCTGCTCGGGATGCCCGGTGAGTATGAGGTGTACTTCATACTTATAGGGGTAAGGTGGTTTCTAAAAATAACTGTTTCACTGACTGGTAGTTTAAGCCAATTTGGGTCCTGGCCTTTGTTTCTGGGAAGGAGACCAGGTCAGCATAAGAAAATGTGAGTAACACTTTCATAAGGACACAGCAGGGTACATTTTTCTCAAGCACATTGTACATGATAAGTATGTGATGATCTTACAGTCGTCAGCGACAGATAAGCATGTGATGATTTTACAATGTTAGTCATCTGTGTTTTGCCCTGGGTTTTTGGTTGTCACTCTGCCCCTACATTCCATTCTAGGAAGGTCCAGATTCTGTTTTCTCCTTTTTAAATTTTGTTCTTCAGCTACCCACTCCCCACCTTTTGTTGTTGAGATGGGCTCTTGCTATGTTGTCCAGGTTGGTCTTGAATTCCTGCACTCAAAGGATCCTCCTGCCTCAGCCTCCTGAGTAGCTAGAACTACAGGTGTATACGCCACTGCTTCGAGTTTGGCCCCTTCTCTCTTAATTCAAAACACTGTCACCTTTCATTCTGAATGTGTTGTTAGAAATGCTTCTGTGTATTTAGTGGACATCACTGTAGCAAAAGGTGATACTGGAGCTACTCTGGGAAACTAGAACAGGCTTGAGGGGAAAAACTAATACTGCCTGGAGGTAACAGTGCAGGATGGAGCAGCAGATACAGAAAGCTCACCTGAAAGTGGTCCATGTTGGGCAGTAGGCCTGGCAGCTGCAGGGAGGGGTGCATTCTACAGGCACCATAGGTGTGGCTCACAGCGCTTTCCCCACTAAGCTTCCACGGGGCTTGGGTTGAGTTTGTGCAGAAAGAGGGCTACTAAGGAGTAAAGGGTCATTGTAAGAAAGTGAGGGCTACCTCTAAGCTTGGGGGATAATAAAAAACTGTCCCATGAGATTGGAGTGGAGAACAGCAGGTGCCTTGGTCCCCTAGAGAATGACTTCATTAGTAATAATGCCTCAGGGAGCAAGCAGAGTGAATCAGGGTCAGCCCCTCTCTCCAGAGGAGGAAACCAAGAGGGTTAAGCTGGAAGTTGGGAAGAAAGAGGGTCAGCTCCGAGGCCAGCATCAGACGGCCTGCCATTTTCATTCACAGTCCCTGGTGGTACAGGGTCAGGTGGCGAGGTGTGAAGCCAGCTACATGAGAACCGTTAGTGTAGTGGTGATGGGGAGGGGAAAGACTGCGTGTGCTTCAGGCTCAAAGTACTTCTCAATGGATGTGTTACTGTTTCTTATTTTAATTGTCTTCTACAAGATTTGTCCATTTAAGACATTTTCCCAAAGATGCTGAAGGAGCTGACAGAAAACACTGAGATGATTTAAGAGCTCGCTGCTGACTGTACTGGCACCGATGTCAGCTTGCACTTAGTAGAAAATTGGTAGGTAACAGTGAATGACTGGATGTGACTTAGACTTCGGAGCTCTAGAGGGCGAAAGATTCGACTGGAACTTCATGGCCTGGCAGGCTGCGCTCACCTTATCCATGAGGGATGCTGGCCTTACAGACCACACCTCCCTGCCTCACGTGACAGCAGAAGAGAGCACCGCTGGCTTTCTGGGAAGATGGTCAAACATTCTCACATTGGGCCTGGCTCTTGCATTGATCAGTTTTGTCATCAAATAAAATTCAGTGACTTCTTTATCAAATTAAAAGACTATTAACACTGGAGTATGTTGAGGGCCTTTCTGAATACATTTTAAATTCCTTGTAATACTAGAAGGCCTTTTGCTATTTCCGAATGAATTATCACGACACTGACAGCCTGCCTGCAGCCCGATATACTCTCTTTAGCCCCAGAAGAGAGCAGATCTTGGGTTGCAACTGCCCAGTTTCTTAGCCACTTTCTTGACTCTAGCAAATCGCAGTTCTCCGGCCCTGGGCTTTCTCATCTGGTACTGTCCACAAGGAGGCCAATTAGTGTCCATTATAGCAAGGGACTGGTGATGTGGAAATTTCCCAAATGCAACTGGACTGAAAGCCCCAATTAATTCCACAGGACCTAGAAAAGCATTTGACTCCTTTGTGATAATTGCATAAGCTTGCCCTCTTCCACAACAAAGGCCCTCATATTTATAACAATTATTAATACCATAATTATTATTTCCCATATAAGACAATGAACATATTTGAGGTAGTATTTCAGCACACAGACGGAAATCAAAGCAACATGAAAACATCCAGCCAATTTTATTCTCCCCCAATACCTTTGATTATCCTTGCCAGAGCCCCATTCTCTTCTTGCATCCATGTGCAAATGCAAAGTACATCTCAGCGGCTGCAGCTCCAGGTGAAGCCATCAGACTGCAAGTCCAGAGGCTTCCCAACAACCAGGGCTGCCCTGAGCCAGGCTGGCTCTCAAGCTGGTGACCCCGAAGGCGCAGGCTGGGTGTGTAGTTCTCCATGTGAGTGTGAGCACTCAGGAGCAGTGTGTTGATTTGGAAAGGTCCTGGAGGACCTGTGAGTCGTTCCATAAATACTTTTTTGGCACCCTAGGATAGACTTAAGCTGCTATAAAAAGGGAAACCAGACCTATTTTCTTTAAGCCAACATACTGAAACTGAACCAGAGGGACCTCTGAGCAATACACACAGGAGCATGTGAATTAACTAGGTATTACCTTGGAAAGGTGGGGCCAAGTGACAGTTAAGTACAAACCAGAATTTTCTCTTGCAGTGGTGCTGGGCACTTCACAGGAGAGGAGGTTGCAGCATTTGGTTGCCTCAATCAAAGACTGAGTCTTACTTCAGAATCACTTCCTGGAGAGATGATGGGAAGACAGGGATCACTCTGACGTGTAAGAGGCCTCTTTTTGACAATGTTCTATCTTTGTGACCTTCTTGGCCTGCACATGGCAGAGCTCTTGACAAGACAATGAGGCTGGCAGGAGGGTAAGGAAGAAGCTATACCCATCACTTAGCAAAATTCATGGAGTGGGAGAAGAGGTGGGTGGAAGGTGGGCTCAAATACTGCCAGAATTTACATCTTCTCCAGAGGTCTTGATTTCCACTGCCAGCACCAAAGGCCTGCCTGTTGGCTGAAAGATCTCTGAAATCCCTAGCATTAGGTATCCCTTGGCTTGAGGTCAGCCTTCAAAAGGCCTGTAAGATGCAAATATGTGGAGAGAGGTAAGAGTCACTCATTGATCCCCTGATAGCAAGGACCTGGGAGAGTGGGTGACAGCCCAGGAAGGCCATAATGACATAAGAGGGGTCAGAAAATCAGAAGTCTATATATAGCTGCCTTGTATTTTGAATTGCATTTATTTATTAATAGGACATGAATTGATTCAGTGCAAGGTAGCTAGCCTTTAAAATAGGAATTTGACCCAGGGGTGGTACTGCACACCACTAATCCCAGCACCCTGGAAGGCTGAGGTAGGAGGATTGCAAGTTCAAGCCCAACCTGGGCAACTTGGTGAGTTAGCAAGACCCTGTCTCAAAAAAGAAAAAAGAAGTAATGACAAAAAGGACTGGAGATATATAGCTCAGTGCAAAAGATCCTGGGCATAATCCCCAGTACTGCCAAAAAAAAAAAAATTTTTTTTTTAAACAGAGCCTACTGAGCAATGTATATAATCATATATACTCTATTATTTTTATGCAGGTATCTGTGGATATACTGGGTTGAAAATGTTGTCGGCCATTGTGTTTGTGGGGCTGTTAGGGAGCAGGAACACAGGTACAAAGATGCACAGGGGCACCAAAACTGAAGGGATAGGATGAATTTTTGCCCCTTCACAATTTTGCTAAGGCCTGCCCTAATGATAACAGCACACTACCTCTTAGCTGGTAAAGCTGTTTTTTCAATTGAAACAATAAAATTTAGCAAAAGAGTCTTATAGGGCAAAAGAACACATCTCTCCTTTCCATTTCCCTGCACACATCTATCCCTTCTCACCCTCCCCTTTTTCTTTGTAAAAAAGCAAACTGGAGGACACTAACTTTGTTCTGTGCCTTTCTTCTTTCACACATTTTCTGTTCAGTATGTAAAGTTCTGCTTCACTCTTTTATTCTGCAGCATAATATTCCATTATATGGGACACTGTAATATTTCTGATAACAGTCTAGTCTTTTGCTTATTATAAACAATGTTTCAGTGAACGTCCTCATTCATCTTAGTTACTTTCTTGTTGCTGAGACAAAATACCTGATGCCTACAAGTTAAAGGAGGAAGGGTTTATTTTACCTCACAATTTGCAGAGGTTTCAGTCCATAGTCAGCTGGCTCCAAGGCAGGATGGCATGGCAGAGGAGAAACAGTCCATGGCAGGGCAGCAGCAGCAGCTGCGGCAGTTTCAGCAGCAACAAGCCTTCCTTCTTCCCCTTTTATCCTATCCACGTTACAAGCCTATTGGTTGGTGCCACACACACCTAAGTGGGGCTTCCCATTATCCACACTCAGAACTATGCTAAACTGGGCTAATTATCATACACCCTTAATCCATATTCACACATTTTACATCCAGCCACTTCTGAAAAGCCCCACCTATAAGCACATGATGCTTTGGGGGGATATTGAGATACAAGGTATAACACTTGTCCATCTATGTACTTGTACTTTAATATCTATAGGGCAAATTCTTGGGAGTGGAGCTTCCGGGTCACAAGGTCTACGCATTTTTGATTTTGAAAGACACTGTCTCATTTCTCTCTATTGAGGGTGGACCACAATAATCATGACATTTTGCTGCTTGGCCACTGCAGCCAGTCTCCCCACTCATCCAGTGCCCCATTGGACCTTCCACTGCCAAAAAGTACCTCAGCTCATGTCTTGTCCCAGCATTGCTGCCCTCTCACGTCTCGTGCTCTACCCATAATTTAAGAATAAAAACCTTTTGAAAAACAGTCTTTTTGGACATTTATAGAATAACTTCTTGGTTATGGTCATGTCAAAAGGGTTGTTCAATGAATATCTTATGAAAATTTAACTGTGCTTTATGTGGATTAAACTGGGAGAAGGTAGACTGCTAGTTTTCTGTGAACATACCTTTAATATTACCACATAGCTAGAGCTTTGGGATGGTTATGCAGCACATGTGTTTGCCCTGGATCTTGCCCAAGGCCAGGTTTCTGCAGTGATAGACATTACCACACAGGTAGTAATCAGACCACGTTCACTGCTTTGTTCTCTGTAGATACTGGTGGACCACCCTGTGGTTCTCCTTGCAACTCCTAGGTGTTGATTAAATCCATATTTAATAAGGAAAGGGAAAATCTTTTTGAGTAGTACTTAGTGGGTATTTGGCTTATCAAAAATATGACCTATTATAATCCTAATAACTTGCACTTTAGTGTTTGGAACATACTAAAAGTGGCAAGTATTGCCATCCTATCATTAAAGAGTTTTTCACTGTTAAGCTAATGGTGACTAAGGTCATTTTGAAGATGGAGAAAATTTAATTAAAAAAAAATCTGTCTGTCTTCACATCAAAATTAGAAAAGTAATCTTTCCATCACTTTCAGTTGTCGCATTTGGTTTCCTTCAGTGAATAACACTTTTCCAAAGATTAAACAACACACTGAAATATTTTCACACTTCAGAGGATGGAAAACGTGATGTGCTCCTAAGCCAATATCTGCATACTAAACACAAATTTAAAATATGCTGGAGAAATGGTGATTATAGTTTTATAACAGGGATCACCATGACTATGGCCACATACCAGATACAACGAACATTTCACTTCCAAAAGTAACATTCCTGAAGAGGCAGATATAGTTAAAATATATATATATAGGACTGCCCCACAAGCCTAGATAAGCTGTTGATTGTCCACTGTCAGTGCAGTCAGTATAAAGTAGAAGTGAAAAACCCATTCTGCTAAATCCCAGTTCATCCTTACCAGGGCAATTTTTCTCAGCAGCTCAGTGAAAAGGGGAGACTCTATAAAATACATACCTAACAAAGCATGTCAGCATCTTGAATGGAGCAAACCAGTCCCAATCTGAGAATGCTAATAAATGAAGTTGAGCATTTATTGCCAACAATCATTTCACTGTGGCCACAGAAGACCAAAGCTGTGCAGCTGGGAAGGGGAGGAGCCTGCAGCCAGAGAAGGGATGGAACGCACCCAGGTTTGATTATTTATGGTGTGCTGAAGAAGAGGCAACTTTCCATATGAGGAACAGCTTAACAGAGGAGCAGTCAGGCTAAACTAGGAAAAAGTCCATGAGAGAGCATGCAACAAAAGGGGACATGAATAAAAATGACAGGTAATAAAACAATACAAATCTAAAATGCTGTAACGTTTTGAAATAGTTTAGGGCCAAAAGAAAAAAGAATCTAATCTTGCTGGCTGTGGGACAGTTTCCCAAGAAGCAAAAGACATGAAACAAAATGAAAGTGTTGAATGACCCCAAATTTGACTTGGCGCCTTCCTAGCCAGCTGTAAGTTTAGTTGCTTCTAACGCTGATTTATTCATAAAAAGCAAAGCAGCAATTTTGTATTTAGCTGATGCATCCATTTTTTCCCCAACAAATACCTACTGTGTATTATTTCACGTGAGGTAGCGCACTCTTTAGGGCTTTGTGCTCAACAAAGGCAGACCCTGCCTTCAAGAAAGGCTTCTGTAGAGTTGGAAGCAGAGAAGTTCACTGTGGGCTTCTGGATAGGTGTGTGTGTGTGTGTGTGTGTGTGTGTGTGTGTGTGTGTGCGCGCGCGCGCATGTTGACAACAGCTAGACCAGGGGCCAGAGAAGGCCGGGGTGGGGTGGGGGGGTGGGGTGTTCAGGGAGGGGCTGCCAGCTGAGACCTGAGGAATGTGAAGCCCGGACAAGAATCATTTGTGCTGCGCTGATTATGAAGAGACACTTAGCAAACCTCCACGGGACCCCAGCGTGTTTTAATAGTTATTTAAAAATTCAAATGTATTTTTATGCAAAGATGCAAATTTCTGTTGTTGTTACCCTTAAAAGTCTACCTGAACTGTTTCACATTATCTTTATATAAGATACCTCTTTTTCCACATCTGACCAAAACCTACTAAATACCAGCCACCTATTAGTATGTAGCCCAAATGTGCCAGGTATTTTATTTGTATCTCATAGCCGCTTTACCACCTTGAGGTGGGGCCACAACTCTCACTTTAGAGGAGGGCATGGAGCCTCAGAAAGGCAGTCCCTCAAGGTCACAGGAAATAAGGACTACAGCACTTTATTCTCCCTTCCATGCCCTTTGGGTTAAGTGTAGTTTGGGACTGTGCCACTAACACTTCTACACCCAAGGAAGACAATGAGCTGCCCCAGGCTACACCATTCTCATTAAGGAAGCACTGCTGTAACTATAAGGGCCAGAAACCCCTTGTCTTAGGGTGGCATTGGGGCTACACACACTGTCACGCAGGGAGATCTCAGAGAATCTGAGAACTGTAACAAGTCTTGCATTTTCAATGACCCCCACTCCCACCCCACCCCACCCCGGCATCCAGTGAGGACTTCTGGACTCCAAATTTCCTTCTTTCTTAAAAGGAGTTATCTCAGCCGGGTGTGGTGGTACACGCCCTTAATCCCAGCACTTGGGGAGGCTGAGAAAGGATTGCAATTCCAAGCCCGGCCTGAGCGACTTTAGCAAGACCATGTCTCAAAACAGAAAAGAAAAAGGGATGGGGATGTAGCTCAGAGTGAAGGCCCTGGGTTCAATTTCCAGTATCACAACAAACAAATAAACAAACAACAAAGAAAAGAGTGGATGTTGATCCTTCCACTCTTGCCTTGCCTGCAACCCGCCCTCCCCCAGGATCCATGCCCTGATGAGCTGCATAAATTTAGCTAGGATTACTCGATCACTACGCTGAAATGAATTCTAGGAGGGGATCCAGCCAGAGCACTTAATCATGAGCTAATCATATCTTCTGCCTACCTCTGCTGTTTCCATAGCTCTGCTTCTTTCCTGAGACTGTCCAGACTCTTGCTCTGAGATGTGGTTAAATGCTGGTGATAGCTGGGTTTCTCCCCAACCAAGGGGAGGTCAGACTTTCCATGCCCGCTGGGTAGGTGCTTTGTCCCCATACCTAGGCCTCCATGCACACCTAGATTCACTGTTCTGCCCTTGACCAGCTGGCCAGTATTTCTGAAATACTAAGTATCTGAGGACTGAGCAGTCTATAAATTATTTCAAGGTTTGAATTTAAGTTTCATGGTTTGAATTCAGGTAGTATTCTTGGTAGTTGCCATTTTGTAATGTTTCCAGGACCAAGAAACAAACATATAATTGCACTGAGTAGTACAGCTATTTCATTATGAACCCTGGGATTCTAAAAATACAAACAGTGGTGGTCTGATGTTATCACTCTACATTAAAGGAAAGTGTGATCCATAAATAAACCACGAAAAGTCTTTCAGAGATTCCAAACTCTTTTTCTCAAGTTTATAAAACTTTGCAAAAATACAGAAGCTTGAGTTTTACCTTTTCGTATTATTTCAACTACACCATGTCTATGAACATTTGCTCTTAAAACCAGGCATTAAAAAGGATGACTTAAGACCCATTAGCTTATCAAGTAGAATTAGCTTTTCCTCTGCTGGGTAACTTCTTTTAGCACAGAAAAATGTTGGGACCGTGCCTGTGCCAAGGTTCAGCCAACAGGGATGGCCATGTGCGTGGTGCTTTCACCCAAAGGCAGGGATTTTAGTGGGATGAGTAAGCAAACCCCCCACTCTCAGAAAACGACTTTGCAGTCAGGACAGCCAGAAACTTCAAATGGCAACTTTTCTGATTCAAGGTAGTTTTCCAGAACTTAGAAGGCAATCATTTACTCCCAACTTTCAAAGAGAATGTGGCTTGAAAGGCATGTTGTATCTAAAATTGATCAGCTAGCAACAATCCTCTGAAGTGACTGTGGAGTGAGAGAAAACAGTTGAGACACCTCCACATCTGGACCGAACTATCTAGTTCACTTTACAGGTTGTGAATTTTCTAACCCCAAAGACTACTTGAAAATAAGTTTTTACCAAGAAAGTGGATTTTTTGTATTAGCTTAAGTATTAAAAATTTTTTTATTATTTTGACATGGAACACTATAGCTATAAGACTTGCCAACAACTAATCTTCATTTAAGAAAAGAGCAAAATTACAAAAAAAATCTAAGTGTTAAAAACATGGATTTTAAATTATGGCAAATGACAACCTTATTAAAAGACTGCTTTGCAGCATATTCAAATAAACCAGAGAATTTAATAAATATCAACATTTACCATATAATTTGATGCCATGGCTGCACTGAAATGGAATTGCCAGCTGGATGTAAGCAGAGAACATCTGAATGAAAGGACACACACACTCACACACACACACATTTTTACTGAAAACTATTTGAAGAACAACCTATATTCCTCTACATTTCAATCTCCAACTTTGATCTTTTTATTTATTCTGAAATAAAGTCTAAGGTAGTAAGAGTCAGTACACAGAACTTTAAAGTAAGACTGCATATGGTTAGAAAAATATGCATCCAGGGCATATATTTTATTTTATAAGGAAATAAAACTATATACAAAAATTACTTCTGTTCATTAATGTTCATCCTAACTTATTTGACTTATATAATTAAGTACCACCATAAAACACAAAGCTTTGAAAGAAAGGTACAAGCAAAATTCTCTTTAACTTGTTTGCCTCAGAGTTTCATTTGCCAGTTTCCCTGGAAATTTCTATCACCCCTTGGTTGGAGAATGTACTTAGAATAGCCCAGAGTCTGGAGGGGTCCTCACAGTTATGGTGGCTCTCCCAGTGCAGGAAAAGTTCCTCCTTCCTCCCCAGCGTCTGGGCACACAGGAGGCAGCTGAAGCCTGAATGAGACCAGAGGAAAACAGTGTGGTGGCTGCCACACTCTGGGCCCTGGAGGTCTTCCCTTGGCTCCTTTGTTCCCAGTTGGCCTCCTTCACTGGCCTTCAGTATTTCCACATCATTCTCATGGTGAAGGCGGAGTTGTCTTTTCATCTTAGGAAGTGCACGAGAGTCTTCCTCTGAGGCACAAGGCTTCACCTGCTTTCTTCTCTCTGGATGCTGCTTCCAGTCAGGACCAGTGTGTTTGGCCAGTGCTTCCTGAGCCCCTCTGTTGCCGGGTAAGATTCCCTCTTGCAGCCTGCCCTGAATTTCCTCTCCATGAACACAAAGTAAATGAAACTTGATTTCAGCAAAAGACTGAGCAGTGATCTGACAACGGCTACATTTGATTTGTAATTTGACTTCATCTGCCTGGTTTAGAAGGAAATCTTCTTCCAAGCTTGACTTGTTTTCCCTGAAAAGGGAAAAATAGTCTATATAAGATTTCATGGAAAAACACAATTGGGACTTTTCCCTTCAGCTCTCAGCCTGCAGGGATCTAAGCCATACCCCTCTGCGAAGTAGGAAGCATGGGTACACAGAGCCTGGGAAGGACTTCAGTAGAGGCCACAGTGGACATCTGCTGTCACTCCTCACACATGCTTCTCAAGCAAGCAGGGTCCCCCTAGAAAGTCTGTTCCTCCTCAGAAGAGCCACCTCCTCCCTGGCCACCACAGGACAGGTGTAGTCAAAGGGTCAGGCCACACTACACCAGGTGCTGTAGGATCACCTGGTAAGGTTGGAGGTGACTGTCCCCACCACCCACTGTTCCCTCCCCAACCTTGAGCACCCCCAAATGCAAGTTTGGACATTTTACTTAAACATCAAAATCTAACTATAGGAAAATAAGTAGGCAGTGGGATTTCCTTGTACACTGGTGAAAAGCACAGAAATGGGAAAGTGAACAGAAGTGCCCAAGAAAGAGAACCCTAGAAAGGTAAGAACAAACAGGGTAGGCACCTCTCATTTTTATTGACTATGACACAGTAAGTCAAAGTTGAATAGAAAATATTTTGAGCAACTGGGAAAAAAGAAACAAGGGACAGAGAACCTGAAGTGTCAGGAAAGGTTTAGTTCTCAGGTGTTGAGGGAATCTCCCTCATGTGGGAAGGGGGTACACACCGCCCACACTGAGGGCACTGCTAGTCAATGCCTAATTACTGCCAGGCTTCCAAATTATGAAGCTTATTTGTTTATAATGCTAGAAAGCAGACCCCGACTTAGGAAAAAGTTCATCTGGCCTGACAGGAATAATAAGGCCCATGCAGAGAGGGTTAGTTTTGGGCACCTGAGGTATGTATGTTCACTGCAGTACGCTCACCATGGTATGTGTCAGATGAGGCTTTTCAGATACAAATTCTATGGACATGAATCTGGGGGAAATTACCTGTAAAGAATACCACGAAATATATACAATAATTTACTATGTTATTTTCAGATGTAAAAATAATCTCTCACTGAATCATCCCCAGAATACCTCCAACTGGCATTCATGCCAACTTATACAGGTTAAAGTAATTAAAATAATGACCAGAAACCAGAGAGAAATGAGATCACTCTTCACAGAACTATAGGGAATAAAATCTTTCTGAATGTGAACTTTTACCCTCCTTCTCAAATCAAAACACATTTTCTTGCCAGGCTTCCAGCCTATTTGTACTCACTGCTCCAGTGCTCCCTCTGTCCCCTGCTCGCTGGCGTCTCTGTCTCTGCTCTTCAGCATGTCCTCTGGCTGCGGTTCACTAGGGGTGGGCTCCGTGCTGATCACAACCCTGTGTACTTCTTTCAGGTGGCCAAAATAGACTCGCACGTGGCCAAACACTTTCGCACAAAACTCACAGCACACGAGTTTCTTCAGACGGTTCTCGCCATGATGGAGCTTCATGTGTGCGCTCAGGCTGCCAGAGCGTACGTAGGCCTTGCGACAAATGCGACAACTGTAAGGCCGTCTATTGGTGTGTGTATTCATGTGGTCTCGAAGGTGCTGTTTGAACTGGAAGTGGTGGTTACAGACCTGACATCTGTGCCAAGGTTTTTTGACACCAGAGAAGCCATTTCTGAACACAGAGCTGGGCTTGGGGAAAGGGCTGTCATTCTGCTTACAGCTGAGACACTTGGAAGTGCCTGAATTATTTAACAAGCTGTCCTGTCCTAGGCTACTGGGGGTCTGAGATTGCAGGGTGGCTGCAGGAGAAGCCAGGGGAGGCAAAGCAGACATGACAATTACAGGTTTGGGCATAATGCTACGATATTTTTTCAAAGCCCCTGGTTTTTGGTCTTTGGATTCTTGGAGATTGTTTTTTGCTCTTTCTTTACCATCTCTGCATTTATTAATAATGCATTTCTTCCTTTTCCCCTGAAATGCCAAAATTTCATCTGGAACCTTTCGTTTTCTTCCCCTTCTCTTTGCTGCTCCAATGTTCAGTTTTGTTTTGTGGTTGAGATCTGTTTTGGTGACTGGACAAAAGGCACTTCCACAAAGTATCTGCTTTGGTATTGGCGGAACAGATGTCTTGCTGGCCATTTTGGTGGCTGCATTAAAGTTTTCTATGATGGAGGATCTCCTATCATTGTCTGTCCTATATCCAGGTAAAGGAAAATCTGCAGTGTTAGCATCTGATTCAGTTTTGCAAACCTCGGTTGTCTGCATTCTAGTGTAGGGTAAGATTGGTAGTTTACCTTTGGGGACTGACGAGATCAACTGAACTGCACTGCCAAAAATGGCTGGTGATAAACTGGTCATGGCTTTTGTATGATCTGTTTGTTCTTTAAGTTTTCCTCCAGCAACAGCAGAAGGTTCACTAGGTACTTTCTTGCTTGTATGGCTTGCTTTCCCTGAACTATGTGAGAGACTCTGCTTAGCAGAGGGCTCCACTGGTGTGGACAGGGCTGGTGTGGCAGGAGGGTTTGGGTCTCTGCAGCTGTTGGTCACTGGAGGTGTCAAATCTTCATGGCCACTGCCCTCAGCCAGTGCAGTTGTGCTGGCCCCCACTATGGCTTGGTCTGGTGATGGCATCTGCTTGCATGGACTGGGTTTCTGTGGGAGTTCATGATGGGCAGGTGGGGAACGGGACATCTGAGGGCACATATGGGTGTGGGCAAGAGGTTTGCTACAGCCACTTTCAGGAGAGCTCAGGCTGGGCTTTTTTCTTAATCCTTTGCTACTTCTTAGGGGTTGGTATCGAGGAATAGGCAATTTAAGGTTTTCAGGCATTTGGGGTTTCTGAATTGGCTGAGCAGAGGCAACAGGTGGCAAAGCGACAAGAGAAAACGTGCCCTCCTGGCCAGCCACCTGCATCAGTGCATAGTTCTGGGTGGGCATCCCCAGTGGCTTGGGGCTCATGGAGGGCCCCCGAGTCCCCTGATCAGAAAGTGATGGCGAATGACATGGCAGCACTCTGGAGGTTAGGACTTTAGGTGCAATTTTTGGTGCAATGGTCCTAAATTGACTCTTACTCTGCAAACTCTTCCCACTCTGTCCTGTTCCAGAAGGGATGTTTGCGTCACCTGTAATGACAACACGATATAAAAAGTGACTGCAGTGTAGCTGTCCTGGTATGGACAGTTAAGTAAGTGTTATTCTACCTGCAAAGGCAGATCCTTTGCCTGCCCCCTGTCCTTCTGAGCAAATGCCTATGTCTTCAAGACCCAGACGGAAGGTCAATTCCTACCCAGCTTCCTCAAAGATTATTCTCCCTCTCTGCGGTTCCTAGCCCCTACCATACTGTTGACTGTTGACCATCATAATTTATGTGCTTATGCATGTGTCTTCTACTACACATGTAGCTCCACAGGGTTGGGACTCTGTCCTCATCCTTGCATCCTGCAAGTCCACCCTTTCTGTTCACCCAGTTCTTCCCTACCTTCACAAGCCAGGGCAACTTTGCCTCCTTTCCTGATCTCATGAGCTGGGTAGCCTCCCCTCTGGTATATTCTGCTGTATATTCAATTTATGTTATACACATGCCCTGCTTTCCCCGTTACATATAAGCTTTAGGAAGGTGAAACCTATACTTAATTTATCTTGCTATTATCCACTGTATCTCTGGTATGGAACAAACATTTTCTGTATTCAATTCATTTTTCACTCCATTTCAGGACACACCATTTGACCCCCTGGCAGTGCAATTTGTTTTACACTGTGGATGAATTCCAGACTGAATGCTAGCTTTGTTGCTGTTTCCCCATGTGACTTGTGAATTTCTTCTCACACCTTTCAAACTGTTTATGTGTGCTTTTGCAATTAAGTCACCATTATTAAAAAAGCTGATGTGACACCTTTAAAAATGTTGAACAAAACCAAAAAGATGCAAAGTGATAGGTAAAGATGTAGAGACCAAATAAAAAAATACATGAAATCTCCAAAAAGTACCTTCTAGGATACTAATAGGAACAATTTAAAATGATAGAATAACATTTTATTCTCCCCAGATTTATTAGCTTGACCAAGGACCAATTACTACAACCTTAAGAGAACAATTAAGGAAACATTTCGGTGCCCTGCTCCTAAGGATTGAATCATCTATTTTATTCCCTGAGGTCTCAAGGTCACAAGGCCTGGCTGCAGAAAACTTTCTCATTTCTAAGTACCTCATATTAATCAACCTTCACTCCAACTGACATTTACTAGGCACCTATGCTATTCTAGAAATTGTCTATTGCAAGCCTACAATTCCTTTTCTGAAACTGGCTGGGCCACGTGTGTTTCAGAATTTGCACATTAAGATTTTAGAAAAGTAATAAGATATACATACCAAATGTTACATAACACCCAGCAGAATCTGCAGGGCACTCATAATTAAACCTGTTGCCACTTCTGTAGCAAAATATGTGCCTTTTCACAACAAATGAGACAAATGAAGAGCTTTAAACTGTCTTATTTCATTTTAGGTTTTTGCCTCTGAAAGAGGTTGGTACCCAACTTCTGATGAAATTTTCTGTTTTCAGAGCTTTTTAGATCTTGGGGTTGTGCACAAAGGATTGAAGAACTATTTGGGGGTTACTAGGAATATAAAAGTAGGAAGCTGACACTAGTGAAATAGATAATTAAATTTCAAAATCAACCTTTATTTGTATGCCTAAGTTAATAAACTAATAATTTTACCTGGAAGCTATTTGTCTTAGCAAAACTGCAATGCTCCAAATAAGTCAGGAGCATCGTAGGAGTAAATTGAAAAGTACTTTGAACAACTTATTTTGAGAAAGTGATCAGTGTTTGGTGAAGGCATAGGATCTTATAGAACATTTCACATGATAACTTGCATTAAAGTAAGTAAAAGGACTAGTGCCACGGCCTGGGAAAATCAGACAAGGATAATTTTGTCAATCTGATATTTTCTTTCTTAGTTTTGTCACCATGAAGCTCCCAGGTAAACTGATTGGTCAATCATTTCATAACAATCACCTAAACGATTGCTCCCTTTGTGTTTTCTTCATCTATAATTTTAATTTTTTTTTTTTTGTGGGTACCAGGGGGTCGACCTCAGGACCTTGCGCGCCAGGAGGCGCCCGTGCCGCTGAGCGATATCACCGGCCCCTTTTTCGTATGTGGGTTCCAGGAGTCGAACTCGGGCCCTCGCGCTTGCTGGGCAGGCGCTTAAGCCGCTGAGCCATCTCACCGGACCTATAATTTTAATTTTTAAAGCTCTATTTTTACAACCTTTCATATTAGTCTAACCTCATCTTTTTGGAAGAAGTACTGAAGTAAACTATAATTACATATATTAAATCAGGATGGACAGAATTTTTCAGAAAGCCTCAAATTATTGACAGCTTTTGGTTACCTAGAGACAGGCTTATTAAATAATTACATTAACAATAATAATGGTCTTACAACCTACACAGCAGATCCAGGGTGAGGAAGGGACAGAAAACATGTGCCATTCATATCCAGTTTTTAATTGACTAAGCAGAAAATATTTAGAGCCAGAAGATTTAGAAAAAAGGCTATTTTGTCCTCAGTTGGTCATAGATTCTCTTGAAACATGTGACAATATCTCAGCACAAAACACATCACCTCACTTGTCTGCTCACAAACGAGTGTCCAGTATACCCCTTCACCTCAGAGTAAAGGCGGAAGTCCTTGCAACAGCCAAGAGGGCTCACACTACTGGGCTCCTGGGGCCTGCATCGTTCATTCTGCTTGCTCCCCTTCTGCCACAGAGGCCTTTCTGCTCTTCCTTAAATGTGCCAGACAGGCACTACCTCTTCACTGCCTTTATACTTGCTGTTCCCCCTGCCCAGAACACTCTTCCTGGATAAATCCCAGTTCATGTTGCATCTTTCCTTCAAGGTTTTATTCAAATGGCCTCTTCCTAGACAGTTGTGCTCTGACCATTTTATTTAAAACTGCCCTACCATTCTGAGCTCCTGCTCTGGCCAGATGTGGTCTGTCACCCCCGGGTCCATGTGTCGGAAGTCTGCTTCCTATGGTAGGTGGCGGGTGGAAGGCTGTGGAGTCCTTAAGAGGCGGGGCCTAGTGGGAGGTCTTAGGTCATGGGTGCCCAGCCTTGGAAGGGACTGAGATGGTTCTGCTGGGAACCTGGAAGGAGTGTGTATCTTCAGGGTCTACAACAGTGTCCAGAATGTGGCAGGGATGAGTAAGTATCTGTTGAATTTCTTAAGTGACAATGAAGTGGCCAATGACAGAAATAAAGAATTTATAAATTGAAACAAACTGAATTTATACATTTCCAGAAAATGGAAAAACAAAAAGGAAACAATTCAAAAATGACAACATTTTGAAATTTTGCAAACTGAAAAAGAAACAGATGTCTCTGGATCACCCCACCACCACGCCAATTTAACTCCATTCATTGCCAGAACAAGGAAACAGGACAGCACCACGGTAAACTCCTTCCACACAAAGGGGACAGGTGAGGTCACTGGACTATCAATTAGAGGAAATAATGAAAGAGAACAGTAAATTTCGCTACTGGGGTACAAACTGGAAGAGTCAACAAATCAAGCAGGCTCTGGAGAAGAAACTGCTTTAAGATAAACAGGCACATACAGAGGGAAGGTGGCAGGTTAGAGTGAAGACAGGAGGGCAGCTGGATGTGGAAACACCGAGCCTCAGAGGCAGAGCGTGGTAACGTCAGCACGAAGGGCAGCAGAAGTAACAGAGTGGAAAATGCAGCTGAAATAACAACTAGGCTCAAGGTGACCTCAAGGTCTCTAAGGACTTACACTGGAAGGCGCTTCCTATCTCTTGTTTTTTATGACCAGGTATAAGAAAGCCACCTTATGATGGTCAAGGTTTTCAGAAATAAAACTCTATGTACTTTAACAGATATACCAGAGGGGAGTGAGCTGATTATAAGACGTTATGAGCTGATCATGAGACAAGGTTAATGTGCCTCAACTGATCTCCAAGAGTCTCTACATGATGGTGGAAACAGCAATGACACTCAAAGGAAAAGGAAGACAGCTGTGGCTGGGAGCAAAGGTTACTCCCAAAGATGACTCTGCCCCAGCAGAGAGGACACTGACCATGAGAGCAGCATGGGCAGCCTGAAACCACAGAGGCCTACACGATAGGGTGGTGCCTGCCAAATGGAATCAGTTCTCCTCAGGCTCCCTGAAAGTTAAAAAAATTGGATGTTGGGGCAGCAATGCTTATCAGCTGGCTCCTCATCAATAATCACAGACTAGTCATAGTCTGTGGGGTGCAAAATAAGGCCTTACTGGGTAATTCTGACTTGAACTGAGCTTGCCCAGATCTATCAGGAAGTAAATACAAAGGTGAGAGTCCTAGCAAGGTGGTGGAGCTAAATCCCATTTCTTATGTCATTCTAGGAATGAAACTGGTGCACTAGCGGAAATGTAAGGCAGGAAGAAGAGAGCAGGGCACAAGAATGTAAGGGGGAGCCCTAGGAATTACTTACATATCCATCAACAGAGTGCTAATAAAATAATCTTACTGTCATACAATGTAATACCTTGCAGCAGTAAAATGGAAGAATAAATTAGATATTCTCCAAGATTGGAGATTTACAGTATGCTACCACTTGGATTAAAAAGCTGGGGAGACGCCCACACAAACATATTCCTGCATATTTACAGAATAGGTCTGAAAGGAAACAAAGAAGTCCATATTAGCAGTGGTTGTTGTGAGGTGGGGTAAGTGGGGGAACTGAGAAGTCAGGATGGGACAAGTGCTTCTTTTCCACTGAACACCCTTTAGAGGTGCCTGGGACAGGAGGTGCTCATAAATATCTGTTCAGTGATGAAAGGAAAATAAGTTTACTTATTTCAATCAGTTTCTAAAAGCATCATCTTTTGGGCTATTCAAGATATGCATAAATGACTTTGTCTAGATATACACACTGAGAATGGCTCATGTCTTTTATTTTCCTTGACTACTTAACGAGAAGCATGGCTAATGACCAGGGAAGTAATCTAGTAATCTCACAGGCGGTGCATAACTACCTCCTGAAGTTAAGCACTGAGAAGTACCAGAGCTCATTACCTCCCAAGGATAATTTGAGTCCTGAGAATTGTTCCTCCAAATATTTGGCTCTTTAGGATGAGAGAAGGCAATTTGCAATAAACGTCAGTTATGCTAAAATAACTACAGTTTTTTTTTTTTAAAGTAGTTTGAACAAGAGGGGGGCCTCAGAGAAGATGAAGATGCCATTAAATTTTTTAAAAATCTAAAATACTAAGAAAGTACAACTGTAGGAAATCTTTCTTGGCAATGTAGCTACAACAGTGGTTTATTCCACTACATATTCACCAGGCCATTCACAGATGGTGTGAGCTAAAACCTCTCACCTGCACCTACTAAATTACAGATCTTACAGAACTGTGCACTAAATAATGAGAAGTAGAAATTTCCACTGACATTCATAATTTCTGGAAATCCTGTGAAATTACCCATAACAGAGTTAAAGAGACTCACAGGACTCTCAGGTACTAAACATGGACTTTTATTAACTGAACATAAAAGACCACTCAGTAAAATTAATTTTGCACAGTTATTCAATGAGAATATTTAATATTAGGATATTAATTATGGGCTGTTTTAAATATGTGCAGCATAGTAAAGTAACTATTTTGAAAAGTCACATTTACAGTTGGTAAGAAATTGATCCAGCTGTGGATGAAAAGGAAACTGGGAGGTGCTACATCCTTATTATGGTCTAGAACAGTGATGGCGAACCTTTTAGAGACTGAGTGCCCAAACTGCAACCCAAAACCCACGTATTTATCACAAAGCGCCAACATTGCAATTAAACCCGAATACTGAGGTTTTAGTTTAGAAAAAACAACTGTACATTAACATCTTTCTTTGTCTTAAAAGAAATCACAGTAACAGAGCTTTCAATGATACAAATAGCCCGCTGTGGCACACGTGCCATAGGTTCACCACCACTGGTCCAGAATATATCATAGGCCTTTCAATTGACTCCTCACTCAGGCTCAGCAAGAAAGTATTATTGTTCCCCCTTTTAAAGATTAAGAAAAATGAGGCTTGAGAAAGTAAAGTTCAACATGTGAGGTCCATAAACCAGATGGATCCCACTGCAATCTGAAGCAATGACCTTCCTCTCCTTCATTCTCCTCTCAAAGGGGGCAAATTATATGCAACGTCTTAAATCTTAATCATCTTAATCCCGAAATATACCATTTCTGAATTTTAAGGAGAAACAAATCAAAATAGAAATGTCTTCATATTTAAAAATTTCTATTGTCATTAAATGACATTTTCTTTCAGAAAGTCCACTTAGAAGACTAATGGAAAATTAAGTCATTTGAAAGTAAAAGCCAATTTCCAGGTATTCTGACAAATCCAGGAAGGCTGCTGGACATTAGTTTAGAGAATGTGCAATGCATGCCCTCCTTTTCCATCTCCAAAGGACTGGATCTGATGGATACACTTTGCATGCCTGAGGAGCAGAATAAAGATGGAGGGCTCCAGAGCACTAGCTGCCCAGTCTACCCCAGATTTATCAAACTCTTCCACAACACAGCTGCATAATGAAAAGACGAGCATGATTCCTACAAACCACTCACTTCCTGATTTTCACTGGCAGAATCAAGTCCTGTGATGTTGCCTCAAACAAAAATTTCCCACTCATCTCACCCTTGGTTTGGGCAAAGCTCCACTGCATCTGTGGGGGCTCACGGGCCTACTGCTCAGCCTGTTCGGAGGGAGCAGCAGAGAGTGGGGCGTGTTCCTGGTCTTAAACGAGGACCCTGCATCCAGGCACAGAATGAAAGTGCTGCCAAAGCTACCAGTACAGAGCCAACAATTTTAGGCACTGTTCAGGTTTTAAGTTTATTAAACTGAAAAACCTTATTTTCAACTTTATTTGCTGGCATCTCTGTTCTCCTTCCCACTTGGTTTTCAAATAATAAATTCCAGTAGGGGTTCAAATTATCTGCCAAGATGGTCTCTGGTTCAAATAAATATGGTAAAACCTTAGAGAGGTCTGGGATAAAAGAAATGTTTCATAACACAAGGACCTCAACTTCATTTTGTTGAAAAAACTATCATGACATTTAGCCATTGCCCCTGTCGCCCTCGCTGTCCAGGGGCTGCAGCAGGCAGAGCCAGTTAAGAGTTTACTGCAGGTTGACCTAGCAGCATGCACTGTAAAACATGCTGGATTAGGCACAAGTGTCCTTTTGTTCCAGGACTTAAGATGCCAAATATCATTTCTGGTCTTCATATCAGTAGCATTCAGAGCTCCTGGAGTCCTTGTATCTCAGACCCCACATTTCAGGAAATTTGAGGCAATGCAAAGGAAATGAGCACATTTCCAACTGGAAATCTTGCATCCTTAATCTAGTTTTGTTCATTCTCCTTGGCACACCTGTACTGCTCTGCTGAATTATGCTCCTAGCAACTCCCTCCCTCTCCTTAATAACACCAGTAACCAGCAGGTACCCTGCAGAGAGCATAGGCCTCTGAGAGCTGTCTGGCAAACAGCAATTCAATCATCTACCATAAGGAAAAGGGCTTCTTATTTTCTGAGCAGCTGAATTTATTACCTACAGTTTCTTAAACATTATCCCAATGATAAGTTGTATTTTATGTGTCAGGTACTGTACTTTATATGCATTATCTCATTTGATCCCCACAATAACCCAAGCAGGGAATTACTGTTATGCCCATTTTATAGATAAAAGATTTCCAAGCTGGTCAGCAACAGTGCTGGACTCAAACCCTTGCCCACTTGACAGAATGGGCTCTTTCCCCCCCTCATGCAGACTGTAAGCTGCCATGCACAGCTGTGGCCACCATCACAGCCTCCCACAGAACAACTGTGGGGTCTGGGGCTCAGACAGATTTGGTTTCAATGCCTAGCTCGGTCAGGTACTTCTCAAGTCATTCTCTGTGCCTACATGTCTTCCATGAAATAGGGATAATACCAGTATACTAGAGATCATGTCAGGATTGAAAGAGAACAATATCCAAGAAGGTGGCAGGGTAGTTCCCACCACGTCAGATGCTCAGTAGACATTAGTTTTCCATTTTCTCTGAAGCATGAAATTTCTGACACTTACTTTCAGTGAGAATAAAAGGCAGAGAGCTTGAGTGCTCATCATATGGAAATAGTTTCAAATCTTTGAACCAATGTTTCTTTTTTGAGAGGTAAATGAAGAAAAGGGAGAAGTGGCTATTCTTTGTTAATAATGATCTCAGTAAAACTTTAAGTTTTCTTCTTTAGCTGATGACACCCACTTTGGCAGCTCTACCATCTCTATCATCTGATCCATACTGCCAGGATCTCTTACTCCCTGTCATCCCCCACCCCCTGGAAGTCAGCTGACTAGGTATTAATTGGATTAACAATTCAGTGTGAATGAGTTAACATGTGTGCATCTGAAAGAGCTGTTCTGGGGGACTCTCTTAGGTTTTGTTTACACTGAGTAGTGGTGAGGCCAATTGTTGCTCTTAAAGCTAGCAGAGAAGAAAGCTACTACAGTACTCTAGTCTGTGTTCAGAGAGAAGGGTAGGTCAGAGCTCAGTGCCAGCAGTGGCCATATGATTTCTCAATTTAGAAGTGCAAATACATGGGCTCTCACAGTGGGGAGGGGACAGGACAACCACGGTTTGGAAGGCACTTACAGGTTTAGTATTTTGCTGATTATATCATTAAGAAATAAATTTAACATCACTAGAACACAGAAAGAAAAGTTGGGGCACCAAAGAGGACCCATTATAGTCCATAAAGGTGAATAAATCAGATATGTAAATATATCATGAAGCAAGAAGAAACTAGTATTCTTTATGAAGAATTTAAAAGTCAATTACCTTTAACATTAATGACAATAAGAGAAAAAAATTATACAATGTAGTTACATTCAAGTAACTGTTCTTTTGAGACCATATAATGTTCTAAATGAAAAGTAATTTTAAAAGTTATATCATTTAAAATACATTTTAATAATTTTCAGTTTCAACTAGTTTCTTTTTTACCTTAATTAAACCCTATTTATTCTTATTTTTGAAAGGAGCTGTTCTCGATTTCAAGTGCTTTTGATGAAAACAGTTGAGAACTATATAAATTTTTTTTGCTTTTAACACATTTAGAATGATAACGTTATTTTTTTGAAAAATAATTTGTAACACACAAAATTTTATTCATTATTATATAACAGTCAAGTTGGCATTTTGACATCTAAGTGATTGAATAACAAAAAATTAAGGAGAAGCTAGTGGTCTCCCAAGGACAATAAGCAAGACAAATGGAAACTTCTGAAACGCTTTAAGCCCATTCTCTCATTATTCTTTTTGTTGTTATGTTACTAGAACTGTTAGCATTCAGTTGAGTCACAGCTGAAATCTAGACCTTGATAACTGAACTTCAACATGGGAAAAGCAGCAGATCACTTATCTGACACCCTGTTGCCCGTAACAAATACCTGTGCACACTGTCTTCCCAGGAGAGTCCGACGCTGGCTGAGTCCGCTGCTTCTCAACGGGACTGGTGGGCATGGAGACACAGCCTGCAACAAAGCTTCCGTGAGTGGCACTAATGTCTCACAGCAAGAAATCTTCCACCAACCAAGGAAAACGGGCCCCTTCTTTTCAAATCTAGTATCTTAGTAACATCTTCATAGCAGTAGCAATAGTTAAGTATCTGGGAAGGCTAACAAGATTACAGTCAGTGAAGAAAATATTTTTGTTATTGGGATAAACAGAAAGATAAGGTTTCAACATCCAAATGTGCAGTCAGTTGGAATGATTAAACTTGGACACATGCAGAAGGTTGGGAGTTTTTTGCTTTTGATCAAAACATTAGGAAACTGCAGTGGTTAAGATCGCAACTTTGCAACAATAACAGTTTTAAAAGCCAGGGACTGGAGTCACAAAGATATTTTTATATTGTATTTTCAAAAGTCGGTTTACTTTATATAAAAGAGGCATTTTTGAAGAGTCTGAATTCTTTCTGAAGAATTTAAAAGCCAATTACCACCCCATCCCTAGGGGTGATGTAACTGAACTAGGGGAGTAATCCAGCCCAGCAAACGCCAGGCTAGGGTTCAATCTCTAGAAATGCAAAAAAAAAAAAAAGAAAAAGAAAAAGAAAAAAGAAAATTCCACTGCTTTATAGCATAGTCTTACAGATGCTCTATTTTCATTCTGATTTATCTTCAACTCACATTGATTCATAACTTTTTTGTAGCAGATTTTTCTATATTTCAGCTTTTATATCAATAGTTCATGATTTGTAAGTACAAATGTACTTCATTCACTGCCAGGACCTCGGTCCCTAGACCAGCATCTGGTAGTCACACAACATAGTATTTATTCACGAAATAAGTCAACTATTCACTCTCCACACTATTGTTTTCCTTCTCCTATGCCAGTGGTGGTGAACCTATGGTACGTGTCCCACAGCGGGCATGGAGGAGCCCTCTCTCTCTGTTGGCATGCGAGCCAAATTGTTCCAGCAGCAGAGTATCAGATAACAGTTAAAACTAAAACCTCCGTATTCAGCTTTAATTGCAGTATTGGCACTTTGCGATAAATAAGTGGGTTTTGGGTTGCAGTTTGGGCACTCATTCTCTAAAAGGTTTGCCATCACTATCCTATGCTTTTGCTGAACACACACTTACACACACACACACACACACACACACCAAACCAAACCAGACCAAACCAAATCAAACCAAACCAGTAAAGAGTCCTTGGCCTCTATCTCTCATTCTAGCTACAACCCTGTCTCCTTCCCTCTGGAGAAAATGTATTATTGGTAGTGTATATATGTGTATATATTCCCTGTCTCCACTTACTGATTTCTATTCTTCTCTCAAACCTCTAGCACCTTTAAATTCCATTATGAAGTACTAAAATGCTACTCAGTTGGGAGTCAGATTGGGTGCTTAGCCTATTATCTCACTTAACTCTCCATTAATATTTTGATATTAACATTTCCAGTGTATTGATATGGAAAATGAACATTTCTTTCAAGTTCACAAAGGTGATCAGAGCTAAATTTGAACTTAGATCTTTGGCACAAAAGCTGTTCTTCCTCTATTCTAAACACACTGAACTTAGGAAGGGTTTTGCGATTTATCTCTTTATATGTCAGTCTCCTCCAATGGCTGGTGAATGCCATATAATCAAACTCAATGTTAAGAAAATAAAGATTCAATTGGGAGTGCAACTTTTGGGAAGAGAGAGCACCTGTGTTCTAACAGGAATCCTCGGCATGGCTGCCGGAGAGGTGGCTAATGAAACCAACACTGAGCAATCGGTAATGCCCTGACATTGGAAAGCCAGGCTGGTGAAGCAGGTGGTTTTCTTTTACAGCTTCTGAGAAGCAAATTAGGCTGACACCAGAATGCAACTTTTAAAAGCAAAAATAAATAAGTTCCCTGACATTGTAAAGCACTGACAAAGTTGTGTTTTATTTGTTTGTTTGTTTGTCTGATGAGCAGAAATAAAGGAAAAAATCACTAAGGTCTTTTATTTTATTTTATTTTTTGTCAGTACCGGGGGTCGACCTCAGGACCTCGCACGCCAGCAGGTGCCTGTGCCGCTGAGCAATATCACCGGCCCTTTTTTCGTATGTGGGTTCCGGGAGTCGAACTCAGGACCTTGCGCTTGCCAGGCAGGCGCTTATGCCACTTAGCCATCTCACCGGCCCTAAGGTCTTTTATAATTTAAAAAATAACATAAGTTTCTTAGATATTTCCTAATCCCATACCACCTGCTTTGAAAACAGAGGACACTGAAGAATGTCAGGACTGCAAGAAAAATGCTAAAAGGATTTCTAAATTCCTCATGTGGCAAGTCCTGTACTTTCAGAAAACCTGAAAAAACACCAGTGATACATATATATAGATAGATACATGTTTTGATACGGGGAATTTTCTTTTTGGGGTGGAGAGAGGGCTCCCTCAGAAACAGACAAATGACATTACATGTAAGATAGGGACCAGAGGTGTATCTTCAGTTTTTCCATTTACTACTAGAATGAGTCTGCACAAGATAATAACCTTTAACCCGTTTTGCAAGCTTGAACCACTGGAGGTACATGCATGACTCTCATTGTGTGGCTTTGTACCACTGGTGGTACAAATGGATCTAATCACTTTTATTGGTCTTTTTATTAACAAATTACATCAGAGCCACCCGGCAGTGAGGCATACAAATTACGGCCCACTTGTGAACATGTTAATCCTTATGACTTGGTTTCCTCCTTTTAGCAAGAGAGGATTAGACTAGATCAGTGTTTCTAAAAGTAAATCCTGCAGAATTTGGGGAGGGTCCCAACACACTTTTTATATTGAGATTCCATTTGCCTTTTCGGCTGTGTTGACATCTGTGCATGTTGCACTGACAGAGCAGAAGAGATGCAGGTTTTAAACAGCTCTGCTGCTTTGACCTAAACTGAGGCAGTGACCACAAATGTTCGAGAAGCTCTATTCTTTACCATCACACTCTCACAGTAGAACTACCAAAAAGCAGTACAGATTCTTAGTGACATTAGACCTCAATCCTTGGGTACTTGCCTTTTCACAATTCTATGTAATGAAATGGTTCACACTCATGGCACACTTCTCATGTACACAGAAGTGTGATGAAGAGGAAAAGCACTCTATATGGTTGTAAAGCTGAACTAGTCACTTTTTTACTATGAAATACATTTTACTTGAGAGAATATTTGACAGATGTATGTTAAAACGTATTGAAAGACCACATATTGAGTATCTGGCAGCTACTATTTAAAAAATGAATGGATATTTCATTTACCAAAAAAAAAAACCTCATGACAATATTTGTTGTTAATGATAAAACTTATTTTTTCAAGAGGCAACTGGAGTTTTGAAGCTTCCCAACACTGATACTTCTTGACTTATGTTGGGGTTACATCCCGACAAACCCACTGTTATGCTGAAAATATCGTAAGTGAAAGATGTGTTTAATATCCTAACAACAAATCATCAAACATCAGATCTCAGCAACAGTAAATTGTAGAGTATTGGTTATTTACCCAGACGATCTTATGGCTGACTGGGAACTGAGTCTTGTTTCATGAGAAAGAATCATGAGCGTGCTTCATGGAACAGTATTGCACTGCCTATTGCTAACCTGGGAGGTCAAAATTCAAAATCATAATACAGTTTCTATTGCATATGTATTACTTTCATCTTAGAGTAAAAGTAAAAAATTGTAAGTAGAACCATCTTAATTTGGGAGCTGTACTTAATGACTTTTCAGTTGAGACTGAAGGTTACATTAAAAAGTATGATTTAAACATACATAATAAAGTATATGGAAAATATGCATAACTCAGTGAATTGCTGTTTTCTAAATGATGAAAGAATGTTACATGTAAATGTAAAAGATTTGTTCAAATTTTAAGACAGACCGAGATGTAATAGAATACAAAAAATATATCAATATGGTTTCAAATTTTTCTTTACAACTAAATTTCACAAAGTTATCATCTGACAAGTTTTGGTGTATTATCAAAAATCCTAGGGCAGGTGAGATAGCTCAGCAGCATAAGCGCCTGCCTGGCAAGCGTGAGGTCCTCAGTTCGACTCCCGGAACCCACATACGAAAAAAGGGCTGGTGATATTGCTCAGTGGCACGGGCACCTGCTGGCGTGCGAGGTCCTGAGGTCGACCCCCGGTACCCACACACAAAATCCTAATTATCTGATAAGGCTATCAGGATAGTTCCTCCTTTTCTAGCTATCATCAAGCTGGATTTTCTTCAAATACTTCAACATAAACATCACAATAGTTTAAAAAGCAAGACCAATATGAGAGCTGAAACTGTCTCCAATGAAGCTAGACTTTAAAAATATTTGGAAAAAACATAGTTGATGCCCATATACTCACTAATTTTTTGTTGTGGGGAAACAGCCAATTTCATTAAACTAGGTTATTCTGTTACTATGTTAAGATTATATTGTTAAAGTGAATTTATGAATATTTTCCTGCTTATAATCACTAATATAGTAAATATAAAAACAGCCTGCAGAAACAAAGTCTTTAGAGTAGTCAATAAGTTTTTTTTTTTTTTTGGTGGGTACCAGTGGTCGACCTCAGGACCTCGCGTGCCAGCAGGCTCCTGTGCCACTGAGCGATATCACCAGGCCCTTTTTCGTATGTGGGTTCCGAAAGTCGAACTCAGGACCTCGTGCTTGCCAGGCAGGTGCTTACGCCGCTGAGCTATCTCACCGGCCCTACTCAGTAAGTTTTAAGAAGTATAAAGGGGTTCCCAAACCAAGAAGCTTGAGAAGTGCTGAATTAAATGAAATGTTCTGGCTCATCTTTTTTGAGATTCTATTATTTTAAGTGTGAATGAGAACAGAAAATCAAATCTGGAAATGTTTTGTCTTTTTTAAGGTTTTTAACACTCTCACCTTTGTTTACTTGCATTGAACATAATATGGCAGATCAAAAGGAGAGTTTTGATAATAAAGTGTAAAAAGGCAATTCATCCTAATAAAAATATTAATTATTAAAATATCACTACGTGGCAATGTTAAAACACAGATTAAATAATAAAATACTTGACAAATATTTTATAAATATATAATGCTTCAGCAACTTATTTTATTTGATTTGAATAAATATTCATGGAACATCTCATAAATTATACTCAAATTGATGACTTATATTTCTCCCCAATTTTAAGAAATGTTGTCACAAGATTCTCTTTGTGGTATATAATACTTTCAAATAACAGAGAACCTTCTTAAAAGAGTTTAGAAAAACATTCGAAATCATTATAAGCTACTTTATCCAAACTAAAATAATTCTAAGTTGCTCACTTTCATGTAAGTTGAACACTGAATTTCTCTAAACATTTTTAGGATTTCAAAGCTAATTAATTTAAAAACAAGAAAAATATGTTGACTATTAAAAGCATTCTTTGATTTATGAATTTCTATTCCTATTAATATTGCACCTTTAAAACAAAACTGCCAACCCTCTATTTTTTGCTTGCATAACATCCTAAACATCCCTGTCAAACAACTTGGTTTTTTATTCCCACTCAATTCATCACGCCAACCATCTGCATAAATAAAGATGTAAGCATCTGCTATATGGCAAATGGTCTCAGGGGCAGATGTTTCCATCCTTGCGTTCATGTCACTGGGGCTGGATACATTATTTGAACAGACGTACACAATCTGAAAGTGTTGTGTCCCACAGTGAAATGTCTCTAACTGCTTTCTATCAAAGTACATAAATGTTATTTGCACCTGCATTTATGTTAACGATATAAAGGCAGCAGGGGTTCCGACAAAGTGAAATGTGATGCTATGAAATATATTTACATGGGTAATTGGAATTTCTCAGAAACTATGCTGCTGAACAGTCACACTGACACTGACTCATGCCCATGTAAACTGTCTGATCACCAGCCGCTTTTTGAGTACTAGTGGAAATGTGGTCATTTCACACAAAAAAATTACTCACAATCTGAACTTACTAATATGAATATTTTAAACTCTAATATTTTATCCCAAAATAAAATAACTTCTAAGAACAGTCTACTTGGAAGTTTTAGTTTCCACTCTGCTCTGCAAGGATATGCCTATAGGTCTGTGTGTGTTTTCCATTTATTCTTCTGTCAACAGCACACAGTACTAATAATACATAGTGGTATTTTGCAGAAGTTATTACATCGGAAAGTTCCAATTTCCAACATTAAGGAGTTAACCAAAACCATCTTGAAAATGTCAATTTGTACTTGGTCTGCAGCATGAAATGGTAGCAAAAGTCCAAGAACAGCAGTTACACCACTTGTTAAGATCAAAATGTTTCCACATGAATTTCACATATTTGGAAACATAACATTTTGGTAATACATAAAGAACAATTTTTTCCCCTCAGTAATAAGGTCACAAAGCAATGCTAACCATTAAAAGGAAAGCATCAAATTACAGTGGTTCTCCTTGCTACTGTGCATTATATGTGAAGGCTGAAGAGCGGGAAGAACTTAACAACAGTTTTCTTTGTAGCTTTTACTAAGTCAAGAAGTTGTAACACGTTTGCTACTTTGTTAATATGAAATTTATAATAACAACTAATGCTCAAAATCAGTATATCCGAGTTAATGTTACCCAAAGTAACTTTTACTCTGCAAATCATCCAGAGAGATCTGTGTTTTAAAAAGGTGCATATACACTCATATAACCTTGATTTTCATAATTCAAATATGCTCTATTTGCAAATATGGCTATTGCTAAAACTTATTTGTAACTTCAAATCCAATACTTAGAGTACTTTCATGGTCATTCAGAGACTGTAGAGAGCAGAGACAAATCTGAGCCACCTGACATGCACCATTTCCAGCTGAGGTAAAATGAGGTGGCACTCTGGTTTCTTGCTTGTTTTAACTCTCACACTGTAAACAAGAGAGTCCTTTGCATGGTCTACTTAGTGCCTTTTTTTTTTTTTTTTTTTTTTTTTTGAATTTTTGTGCTTTCTCCTGGTGATTTCAACACTTAGAATGGCCTTCAAGAACAATGCTGAAGTGTTATCTGTTGTTCCTAGGCACAAGATGTCTATGATGTGCTGTATGGGGAAAATATGTGCGTGAGACCTTTGCTCAGGCACAAGTTATGTGTTATAAGAGTTCAATGTTAATGAATCAGCAATATACATCCAATGATGTGTCTTTAAGCAGCAGTGGTGCATGAAACAAGATTATGTATTGACTGTTGCCAAGAACATTGTGACTGAGGCCTACTGGAGCCTGTTATGGCTTGTACCTATATGTCCCCCCAAAGCCTCATGGATCGTAGGTGGGGCTTTCTGGAGGTGGCTGAATCTAGGATGCATGATGCTGGCATTAAGGATGTGATGCTGGGATTAAGGATGCCCCACCCTGGGTGTGGGTCGCATCAATCAATCAACAGGCTTTCAACCTGGATAGAATATATAGGGACTGAAAGAAGGCTGCTGCTGCTGTTTTGCTGCTTGTGTGCTACTGCCTCCTGTGTGATGCCCCTCTGCCATGCCACCCTGCCTTGGAGCCAGCCGATTATGAATTGAAACCTCTACAAACCATGAGCTGAAAAAAACCTTTCCTCCTTTAACTTTGGCTGTTGGGTATTTTGTTTCAGCAATGAGAAAAGTAACTAAGGCAGAGTCTAACCTTGTATATCTCTGTGATGGTTAATCTTGATTGTCAACTCGACTGGGTTGAGAGCTACCTAGATTACTAAAGCACACTTCTGAGTGTCTAGGTGGGTCCACGGGGGTATGATCTTGAGGACTTTATCTGGTCCTTGGCTCCTCCCTCCTTGGCTCTTTCCCTGTCTCTCTGCCTCCTGGCTGCCACAAGATAAGCATCCTTCTTCTGCCATGCCATATGCCCAGATATTTCTGCCTTGGAGCCAGCTAACCATGGACTGAAACCTCTGAAACTGTGAACTAAGACAAACCTTCCTTCTCATTAAGCTGTGTGTCAGATATTTTTTTTTTTTTTTGTGGGTACTGGGGGGTCGACCTCAGGACCTCGCGTGCCAACAGGCACCCGTGCCGCTGAGCGATATCACCGGCCCCTTTTTCTTATGTGGGTTCCGGGAGTCGAACTCGGGCCCTCACACTTGCAAGGCAGGCGCTTACGCCACTGAGCCATCTCACCAGCCCCTGTGTCAGATATTTTGTAACAACAAAGAAAAGTTGACTAATCTAGAAACATGGTATCAACAGTGGGGTCATTGCTGGAGTACACTTGATCACACGGTTTAGAAGCCTTTGGAACTAATTTGTGGGAGGAATTGGGAAAGGTTTGGAGATGTAGGCTAGAAAAATCTTAGAATGTTGTAAGTAGAGTTTAATGGGTGATTTGGTTCGGGCTCAGAAGACCAGAATCTTTATAGAAATGTGTACAGTAAAGACTGGGCTCATGAAATTTCAGATGGGAATTAGAACTCTATTGGGAATTGAACTAGAAATTATTCATGTTACATTCAGTCAAAGAACATGCTTACATTTTATCCATGTCCCAAGACTTTGTGTGATGCTAAATTTAAAGATGATGGGCTAATTCCATCAACAGATGAATGGATAAAGAAAATGTGCTATTTACACACAACACAGTACTACTCTTCCATAAAGAAGGATAAACTTGAGTAATCTGTAGGAAAATGGATATGCCTTGACACCATAATGTTAGGTGAAATAAATCAGAAACATAAGTTTAAATATGCATGGTTTCTCCTATATGAGAAACCTAAAATATAAATGAAGAGCAAAATAAAAGATAGATAATAGGAAATAGGTAGTCAGATCTCTCTTGATTAGGAGGGGGGGAGGGGGAGAGAAGGGAGGAGAGAGAAATAAAAAAAGATGTGTTGTGTACATGTACCAACTCCCTACAAGGAATGTAATCATTATGTACTGCAAACATGTACTAATAAAACCTAAACACTAAAAAAAAAGATGATGGACTCATTAACATGGTAGAGGAAATTCAAGGCAGCACTGCATTCAGACTACATAGTATGAGTATTGTTGACTGCCTTTTAGCTAGATTTATAGTGAGAACTGGGAGCAAAAAGCAGAGCAGAAAGATCTGAAGAACCTGCAGTTTGGAAAGGAAAGAAGCACATGTGTCTTTAAGCAGCAGTGGTGCATGAAACAAGTCTCAGAGGAAACTTTGGACTTGAACTTTTGAGCAATTCTGGGGCCATTTAGACTTTGGGGAGAGAATTAGTGAGTCTTTGGTTATATACTGGATAGTTATGGCATGTTAGGTAGACCTCTGTCCTTTGCACTGTCTCCACTTGGAGATTACATATAGTTTAAGGAGATGTGTGTGGGTGTGAAACTGACAAGGGGTGGACTTGTGATGGCTAATTTTGATTGTCAACTTGATTGGCTTGAGAGACACCTAGGGGATTAGTAAAGCACACTTCTGGATATGTCTGGGTAGCCTGCAGTGGTGTGACCTTAGGGACTATATCTGGTCCCCAGCCCCTTCTCTGGCTCTTTTCCTATCTCCAGGCTGTCACGAAGTGAGCAGCTTCCCTCTACCATGTCTTTCTGCCACGATGTTTCTGCATTGCAACCAGCTGACCATGAACTGACACCTATGAAACTGTGAGCCAAAATAAGCCTTTCCTTCTTTAAGTAGTGTGTGTCAGGTATTTTGTCCCAGCAACCAAAAGCCAACTAATACAATCTCCTTGGAACTATGTTTCAGTATTTACTAATCCAGTGTATTCCAGAAACTTTATACACTCTAGCTACTGCAAGTAACAAGAACTGACTACCTAATCTCACTCAACTACTTCAGGGCATGAATTACTATGCCCACTGAACAGATGAAAGAACTGAGGTTTACTGATTTAGCCAGGATCACAGAGTCTAAAAGCAGAATGACCAGAACTCAGCTGTGCAGCTTAGCTTTCTTTAACCAGACTGAGAGGAGAGGGAAGACATGAGAGAGGAAGAAAAGAAAACCTAGGAAGGAATCTTAAGAAAACAGCTTTCATAACATCTGAACAAAACTGAAACTATGGTTAGATAACAAGATAATAAACTAATTTTAGGTTAAATCCTCATAAAAGTAAATTCCTGCTTGGAAAGGCAGCCCAGTGTTATTAACTGAAACAGCTGTAAAAGAGCAGAGCTTAGTTTGGTTTTACGTTTTTTCATCCTTTGCTCTTTGCTTATTGCCTCTTCAAAGGTTATAAATATTTATTAAAAGAACATCTGCTTTCATTGACCTCAGAACTCCAGTTTGGTGTTTCATTTGAAAACAAAAAAGATTAAAACACTTTCACAGCATCTGATATGATTTATAAAAAATGTGGTTTCTCTTATATGAGAAACTAAAAAAACATACATATATATAAATAAATAAAGTACAAAACAAGACAAATAGGAAGTAGGGAGATCTTTTTGAAATGGATGAGAGAGTAAGAGATGGAGGGAGGGGGCAGGAGGGGAGCAGGGGAGGGAAAGGGGATGGAAAGAAAAAAAATTAAGATGTATTATGTACATGTTCCAACTCCCCATGATAAATGTAATCATTATGTACTGGAAACATGTACTAATAAAAAATTTAAAAATGAGAGTTTAAAGCATTTACAACATAATTTAATATGTATTTGAAACTCACTACATGCCAGGGTGGTTTAAACCCTGATAAATATAGAAAACTCATCAGGAACTTAAAAAAAGCCCTAAATGATACTAAGAATCCAAAATAAAATATTTTCCCCAAACTTTTTGTAAGACGTAACATCAACTAGTACTCCAGATGTTCCTTGCTTGAGTTCTAAAATGTTATATTCACTAACACCAAAGTGCTTATGTCTGTAAGATATAACTATATACTTTTATGTCTATAAGATATAAAATATATTTATTGGCTGTGCCATAACTTTTTTTTTTTTTTATGCGGGTACTGGGAGTCGACCTCAGGACCTCGCACTTGACAGCAAGTGCCTGTGCCGCTGAGCGATATCACCGGCCCTTTTTTTCCTTTATGTGGGTTCCGGGAGTCGAACTCAGCACCTCGAGCTTGCCAGGCAGGCGCTTATGCTGCTGAGCTATCTCACCAGCCCGCCATAAATATTTTTAAATTATTTTATTGAATTGGAAAACCCAGGCTTAAAAAAAAAAAAAAAAAAGATCCAAATATGAATTCACAAGACAGATAGTATGACTGTGGCTTTGCAGTCAAATAATTCACAGATTTTGAAAAGTGTAAGTAGTTGTATAGCATATTAACTAAACGCAGTAGCTCTGGAGGGGCCCTGCCTCAGAGCATCTGCTCTTATCATACCCCTACTTGATGTTATGTTATTCTCATTAAGTAGAAATAGCTCTCAAAATGTGGAAACTACCTTTCAGCAATACAAATGTTATGGCACAGTTGAAACAACTGTAGAGGACCTATATAAGAAAATCTTTCTATCTGCAGCAGATTTGCCTAAAGAATTACAAAACTAAATCGTGAAAATGCAAATGACTAAGAATTCCCATAAAATAGATCCTGAACTGGACTTAAATGGAGCATCTTTCCTGATCAATGAACAGTTGGACTTATTTTTAAGCAACTGTGCAGGTACTTGATATTTATCCTGCTCTATCCAAAGTGCAAATTTCAATCCTTGATTAGCATACAGCCACAGTGATTTCCTGCCTAGTACATAAAAACATAAGTTATCCTTGTCACAGAACCATTTGGTGACATTGCTCACCAGTGTAGAAAGGTTCCTTTTTCTCCATAGCTTTGCCAGCATTTCTTATTATTTGATTTCTTAATGATGGCCATCCTTTCTGGGGCAAGATGGAATCCCAGTGTTGTTTTAATTTGCATTTCTCTAGTGACTGGTAATGTTGAACATTACTTCATGTAATTCTAATGAGTTTAATTTTAAGTGTTTTGTTGCTTTTCATTAATGACTTTTAAGATTTGGTTCTTGCGCTGGACTTCCAGAATTTTGACTATGATGTGTGGTAGAGAGGTTCTTTTCTGGTCATGGCAAATTGCGCCTCTATGCCTGACTTTTCTGTATGTTAAATTCTTTTTCCTTATTTGGAAAGTTTTCTGGTATTGTTGCAATAAAGTCTTTTTTCAAATGACATTTGTGCTGCCTTCTGATCTTTCACTAATTCCAATTAATCTTAGATTAGTCTTCTTTGCATCATCTTGGAGCTATTAGATCTATCTTTTGTGTTTTTTGTGTTCATCTGTTTTTGTTTTTAAGATATCTCTCATAAATTAGACATCAATGACAACCTTGTTTCTAGTTCTCTATCCTCACTAGTTCTCTATCCACATAAAAAGACTCTGAATAGATAGTATTTTTAATCTCCTGAATTATATTCAGAGCCTTTTTATGGACTCTGGGTCTTTTCTATGATAGTAATTTGTATTTTGCATAATTTTGTTTAGTTCTGCTAGCTTTGTATTAATGTCTTCTATAGACTTGCTAATAGTTTTGTTTACTTGGCCCAATATCTCCTTATATCTTCTGTGTGCTTGCCAAATCCCTTATTGATCTGTTTTGTTATTTCCCCTGATATCATTTTAAATAATTTGGGTGTATGGCTTTTGGTTTCCTCCCCTTTCATGTCTCATGGATCAGCTTTGGGGTAGTTGGGGGGTTTTGGAGGTATTTTGTTGGCTTGTCTTCTTGTGTTTCTATTTTTTTTTTTTTTTGTTGTTATTTTGTTTTTGTTTTTTTGTGGGTACCGGGTGTCGACCTCAGGACCTTGCGTGCCAGCAGGTGCCCATGCTGCTGAGCGATATCACCGGCCCTTTTATCGTATCTGGGTACCAGAAGTCGAGCTCAGGACCTCGCGCTTGCCAGGCAGGCGCTTATGCCGCTGAGCCAGCTCACCGGCCCCTTGTGTGTGTTTTTTTCCCCACACATAGTTACATTTAATCTCTACAACAGAAACCGAGGTTAAGTCTTTGCAGAAATAAGAGTAACAGATTCTACAGGTCTAGAAGAGGGTTACAGGACAGAATCTGAGGGATGTGGACTGAGGAAGCACAGAAGTATCACTGTGGTATTGTTTCATCAGCACGAACATGTCCTGAAGGTACTCTTCTTCTAGGTCAGCCAGGGAAGCTCCACAGTGACTGGGCCCTTAAGGAACACCAATACCACTGGAGAACAGCTGGAAACCACACAATGAAAAGATGGTTTTTATTTGTATACTGATATTTTTTAATAAAAAATTAAGAAAGTCCTTAATATACAGGTTACACTGTCTTCAATGAATACATCTGTATTTGGCTCCTTTGGCAGCTTCTGTTTCATCTACGGGCAATGGGAACTTATTTTGTGACAATATCACTTGAGGTTCTTGCTAAGGTTAGAGAAGCCAATACCAACACAGGTCATGAGCATTTTATACTTACCTTTGGGTTCTTCACCACATGGCTTGGTTTCAATTTTAAACATAATCTGGGAAAAGTGGTTCAAATGCCATAAAAACTCTATCATGTAAGGAAAGAGTGGTCCTAGCAGGACTTTGGAAACATCCTGCTGTCCAAGGATCATGAGCAACAGAGCCAGACTTTGGTCTTTGGTTGACTAAGTCTACACATGTACCCTTGTGGATCTCTTCAAGCAGCAGTCTGGCATGGTTCCTCCCAAGCTCCTCTGGAAGCACACCTGCTCCTCGGCCCTGGGTGTTGGAGGCCAGTTCAGCACTGAGGAAGTGCCACCGGTGGTCTCAGAAACCAGTGACAACCCAAAGCCTGAAGACTTTGCAGAGTCAACTTCTTTCATGTGGTCTGTGTAAGTACAGATATTGAGTATGAGCTTGTTGAGGATGCTCATTGCTGAATCCACAATCCAGTTTGCCATCTAAGGTGACACATGTGCAAAGTATGTCATCCCTCTGATACACTTGATTTTTCCTGGAATTTTGAGTTGAATGGGCTTCAGGACCTTCCTGACAGGACATGAGAAAACCACTGCACCTCCTTTTCCAGGAGGCATTCCTTGTTGAATAATCTTGAACGAGAGCAATTCACCATCAATCCCAAACTGTTTCAATAGAGGGAGTGCTGTTGCCTTAAGAATATCAACCAAAGGGTGAACTTGGTCAGTGGTTCCTCAAAGAACTATTTTTAACAGGTGCTTCATAAATGGAGCTAGGCAAAGGATACCCTCCAGGTTATAGCTAATGCTGCAAAGGACACTACAGTCATGTTCCACAGATCCATCATACAGAAGGCCAGGCTGGTAATAATGGATAAGGTTGTTCCTGTTTGGTTTATTTCAATTTGAGAAGCATTAGTTATTTTGTCCAATAGCCTTATGAAGCTGGCTTCAAAATCTCAGAGGCCAGGGTTGTTGTCTCTGGCCAGAATCTTTTGGACTTTGACAGGGTCCCCACTCAGGGTGGACAGGACCAGATGTGTGCTTCGCCACAGAGGCACAGGTAGCCTGAGTATGGTGACTTTAGACAGGCACAGGGGCTAGGACCTTGGCAACAGCAGGGGTGGCAGCGTGGGCTGCCTCCCCCAGCCCTGCAGCCCCACAGCCTGTGGTGCATCCACATGGTTTGGAATAGGAAGACAGAGAGCTTATTTGTGTTTTTGTGTTGAGACTTCGAGCTGACTGTAGTGGAAAGCTTTGTTTTTTGTATGGAGATCTCTTTAGTTAATGTCTACTTTTCTTTCAGTGGTGCCCCCTAGGGGTGTGGCTATGGGCCTTTGCCTCTGTCCCAGGATCCAACCACCTCCATTTACTTGGGATGGGAGGTTGCAGTGTATTTGGCCTGGTACCCAGTCCTCCAGGAATGGGCCACAGTATTGTTAATGACCCCAAGGCTCTCCAGATGTATCGGCAGACAGAGAGAACTAATAATAGCAACAGCTATGCCACCTTAGCTATAGTAATAAAATCAGCATCAATTATAGTGCCAAATATAAACAATATTGACAAACCCTAAGAACCAATAATGTACCACCCCTTTACCACAGAAAAGAGATCTAGTATGAATTCTAAGGCAAACCAAATATTGACCTACTATTGACCTACAATAGACATCTACTAAATGGAGCAACCTTACCTCTAATAACAATAGAACAGAACTCAATGGCAATAGCATAAAGTTAACTAGTTAACTAAGCTTAATAAAGCCTAGTATCAATACTAGTAAAATAGAGGGGGTGGGGAATTGGAGGATGAAAAAAAGCAAAATATGAAAAATTTATCAAAGGGATATGAGAAAGAGGAGAGAAAAGTGAAACACGGAGTCCCATTGAGGAGTGAAAGGAAATTAATAATTTTAGAGAAGTCACAGGAAAGAACAAGTAAGAAGAAAAAAGATAAACAAAAAATATATGAAGGGGCTGGTGAGATGGCTCAGCGGCATAAGCGCCTGCCTGGCAAGCGCAAGGTCCTGAGTTCGACTCCTGGACCCCACATATGAAAAAAAGGGCCAGTGATATCGCTCAGTGGCACGGGCGCCTGCTGGCACCCCAGGTCCTGACGCTGACCCCCAGTACCCACCAAAAAAAAAAAAAAAATCTATCTATCTATCTATATATGAAATAAAGATAAGGACAACAAAAAAAATTAAAGGGAAAAAGAGAAAAGAAACTAAGAAAAGGAAAAAAGAAGAAAAAACCCAATCCCTGCAAAAACACAATAAAGGAAAGAAAAAAATAATAAAAAATAGAAAAATAAAAAAAAATGAGTCAAAGAAAAAATTTCTGTGTTTTTGAATGAGTGGCTTCTTTCTAAGATCTGCAGTCTTGAGATCCAGGCAGTCATGATGTTCTCCCCCTAACTTTAGGACTTATGGGTTTTTGAGGTGCCCTCCCAGAGCCCCCTCCGTCCTTTCATTTCAGACTGTGGCAACTATCCATGCCAAGGTGTGCCCTTGTTCCCACTGGTAGATGGGAAATCAAATTTGAAGGATATTGAGTCTCCCTTTTGCCCAATACCTGTACGAGATCCAATTCAAGAGGTCTGCTCCTGGCTGACTTGCCACTGGTCCCCTTGGATCGTGCTTGGCCTTATAAGACCATGTGGCATGCCAAGCAGGAGGCGGCCTCATGCTCAGCTTACTGGTCTGCCTCCAAAGGAGGGAGAAAGCCCAGAGATTAATAACTAGTTGTAAGAGTGACAGTTACTATCATTTGTAAGTGCCTACTCTGCAATCAATAATATACTGGATGTTTTATAGAAATGATTTTTAGTCTCCACATATCCTATGGGGTGGGACTTCTTCATTTTATAGATTTACAGATGAGAAAACTACTGTCAAGTGATGTACCTAAGGCTACACAATTAAGTGGCAGAATTGAATTATAAACCCAGACCCCGGGTTTTTAAGAGTTATACTACATTTTCATTGGTAGAGAGATCAGAGTGTTCGGTTCATTTAAGGATTATTATAGCAAATCCTCTTCTTTCACAAATTGCTACATCCTCTACTAAGAGAGTCCATTTTTTTTTTGAACCCAGGGCCTTCTACATGGAAGGCAAGAGCTCTACCACTGAGCCACATCCTCAGCCCCCCATCCTTTTTTTTTTTTTTTAACAGAATATACTGAGTTTTTATTTGAGGTCAAGCATTGAGCTAAATATTTAAAATGATTATATTATTTAATCTCCCAGTCAAGTCTGGAAAGTTGCTATTATTTGTTACTATTGGGGTCTTGGCCGAGTCCCAATGTCTTAAATAAAAGAGACAGTAGTATGATTTTGGGGGCTCCAGGAAGGTCAGAACTCTTCCTCTCTGTAGTAAAGACTCTCTGGGAGTAAAGACAAAGAACTAGAGAGTCCAATTTTGTATCATTAAAGATAACGTTTTTCCTCATACTCACATCTAAACTTATTTTCTCATGGAAGAGATTAGATAGGGGCAGGGGAAAGATTTATTTTTTCTCCTACAGGTTAGAGTGTGCCTTTTATAATGAAGACAGGTTAATTATACTTTATTAAAAAATGACTCTACTTCCATGAGCAAACAGTTTTTCTGAAAGTTTCAAAGGCTTCTGTTAAAATCAAGATAGCTGGGCATCATGGTGCACATCTGTAATCCCCGTACTCTGGGAGGCTGAGGCAGGAAGATTGCATGTTCAAGCCAGCCTAGGCAACTTAGCAATTTAGTGAGATTCTGTCTCAAATAAAAATAAAAACAAGCTAGAGATGTAGCTCAGTGGAAAGGACCTGGTTTAATTTCAGGTAGCAAAAAAATCATTATATTTTATAAACTATATGAAGGGGAAATGATTTTTCTTATCTGTTTCTTTTTAAATGGTCAGGAAAGAAGCAGGTCAAAGAAATGTATAAGCAAATATACTCTCTCCATGTGTGTGTCTCCTTATGTGTATGAACATATATACGTATGTATGTATGTATGTGTATTTTATTCACTAAACCATCTGTGTCATTCTGCTTCAATAAAGCCAACACTTCTAATTCCACTGATATCTATTAATGCCAGCTAACTGCCAGCTAATTGGGCTGTGTGAGTTCTGCATGGAGACAGCCTTGCTCTGAAGAAGTCATCAGTCTAGTAATGGTGACATGTCCCTGTAACTCTGGAATCCATATATACCTAATTAATTTACCAAATGAAATAAAATTTCATACATAATTATACTTTTTGTTTTTAATTCTAGGAAGTAAGTTACCTAATGATTGGAGGTTAGTGACATCAAATAGAATTAAATTATTTATTATAACATATACATTACCATCTTCCTCAGCATGGCTTAATCTTACCTTGATCTTTTGTTGGTACTGATAAAGAATTCTGCATTATGATGTGTTTAGAAACAGCAACTTGAACAGTAACTTTCCTAAAAATAACCAAGCACAAATATTAATTAGGAAATAATTGAGATATGTTAAATACATACTAAAATATAAATTATAAGCTGTTTTAAAAAGTCTTTCTATTTATAACTACAGTACAAGAGTAACAAAAAATGGATTGGGCTAGTAAGAACCAGTGTTTTTACTTCTCATTTTTCTACAGTCAGCGTTTTATTGAATTCACTAAAGGTCCTGGAGAGGGATGTAATGACACACTGAGTTAAGGCCCCATCCTAGTTAGATTCGTGAGCAAAGGTAATATTCCATGAATATGCCCTGACTAATAATTATGGCTCATATATCCTGTTTGAGAAGGAATAACTAAAATGCTTAATAATATAGATAAAGGTACTATAATTGCCATATATTCATTTGATGAAATATAATCCAATCATTAGAATAGGATTGTGAAGATGACAGAATAACAAATGGAATGCTGATGATGCAATGCACTGGGTAAACATACTAAATGGTGCACATTGGCATTACAACTATATAAAAAACAAAGGCACAGAAAAATACACGGGAGAAATATGTTAAAATGTATATTTACATTGTGTTTGGTGATGCAATTAAAGGTGTTTTTCTTTCTATTTTCCAAATTGTCTATAATGTGGGTTCCATGTAAATATAATCGTTCCTGTGTCTATCGTGGATAGGCTCTAGGGCTCTCCTGGAGAACCAAAATTCAGTATCCACAAGTCCCTTACAGAAAATGGTGTCATATTTGCACATAATTTATGCGCATCCTCTTGTAAACTGTAAATAATCTCTAGAGTACTTATAATACCTAATGCAGTGTAAGTTCTATGTAAATAGCTGTTACACTGCATTGTTTAGGGAATAATGACAAGAAAACTGAACATGTTCAGTACAGATGCAAATTAAAAATTTTTTTTTTATCCATAGTTGGCTGAGTCCAAGAACATAGAACCTGTTAAATACAAAGGGCTGACTGCATTTCAATATAAAAATTATACAAGGTGTCTTAGTTACTTTTCTCTTGTTGCTGAGACAAAATAAAAAGATGCCCAAATTAAAGGAAGGAAAGGTTTATTTAGCTCACAGGTTGTGGAGGTTTCAGTCCATAATCGGCTGGCTCCAAGGCAGGGTTGTGTGGCAGAGGGGCGACAGTTCATGGTGCAGAAGACAGCAAAAGCAACAAGAGCAAAAAGGGGGAAGCAAACCTCTTTTCCTCCCTTATATTATATGCATGCTACCTGCCCTAAGGCAGGTAAAGCACTCACAGCCCCAATCCCAGCACTAGACAATGAACCAATCACAAACTCTAGATTCAGCTGCCTCCAAAAACAGCCTCCATGACCACATGAGGCTTTGGGGGGATATCCAGACACAAACCATAACAACAAGTAAAATCTTCAAAAAATATAGGAAAATATTTTTATAACTTTTAAACACAGAACTGTTTGTAAACAAGATATCAACCATAGAAAACATTAAAGACTGATGAATTTTTCCACTTAGAATTTTAAATATTTTTTTAAACAAGAAAACTGGGCAAAATTTAAAGGCATGACTTCTGCTAACCAAGATAGAGTAATAAAGGCCAGATTTGCCCTTCTGCCTATAACTGCCTATATCTTACTAAAGTAAAGATAAAATACATGAAACGATATTTTCAAAGCACTGGCCATGATTCATGAAAAACTGATTCCTGAAAGAGAGGAAACAACTGAGATGAATACTGTAACTAGGAAGAAGGGAGGGAGGAAACACCCTGGTGGAGATTCCCGGAATACTGAAGGAGGTGGAGCTGCAAAGAGAGAGGGCCTCATCATGTATTCTCCTTCCTAATAATGCTCAACACATTGAGGAAACTCCCTATAGCCAAGGAAAGAGCCAGAGTGCCCAACGATCAAGAAAGGATAGCAATCTTGCCTGTTCCACTACCCAGATGGAAAAGACTCACAATTCACAAGCCTTGGGTAGAACATACAAATAAGGGCCTTGCCTTTCTTAGTAGGGTAGAATACTTAGCCCCAGACTATTTCTCTGGTGTCACAGAACAAATCTTAAAGCAGAATATGAAGGGACAATTTAAGTATTTTAACTGCATACCAGAACAAAGCTCAAGAATACTTATAGAGATACCAAATAGTCCATCTCCCAAAAAGTAAAATTCATAATTCCTGACACCTAATAAAAATCATGAAGTATGTTAAAAAGTAGGAAAATATGATTCATAATGTAGAAAATAATCAAAACTGACAAGAATGTTATATATATATTTCACAGCCTCTATTCATATGTTCAAAAAGTTATGTATGGGAGAGATTCAACATGGATGAATAGAGGAGGAGCCTCATTCAGAGCTACTCAGAGAAATTCAACTAAAATACAGGTAACTGGAAGAAAAGGGAGTGACATTCACCCTGAAACTAAAATCAATCTGACATAAGAGACTAATAGATCAAGCAAAACATAGATAAAGGAATTAATAAAACGGCCAGCCAGCCCACCCAGCTGCCGGTGGGTCGCCGGAGGATGACTGCCTACCATACTTGAAACCGTAAAGAAGAAAAAAAAAAAAAAAAAAAAAAAAAAAAAATCAAGCTATACAGGATAGACTTGGGCTGTAAGGTCCCCTGCCTTTTCTGCCTTCCTCCAATCAGAAGACACTATAATCCACCAGTAAATTCTGCTGACACGAACTGCTCCCTCCCTGACTATCGGCCAGTTTTCCTTTTTTCCATTTTTTTTTTTTCTTTCTTTTCTTTTTCTTTTTTCTTTTCTTCCTGTTCCTTTTGTGCACCAGAGCGCTAACTATAACTGCCAGGAACAAGATTAAAGACTACAGGGGTGGGGCCGGGGATATGGCTCAGTGGCACAGTGCCTGCCTGGCAAGTGTGAGGTCCTGAGTTTGATTTCCAGTACCAAAAAAAAAAAAAAAAAAAAACACTACAGGGGTGCAGTGTGCAGTAAATGGAACAGCTAACCCTTTCTCAATGAACTGTGGTTAGAGGTGTGGGGAATTAAACAGCCTTGCACCTCGGGACTATGCAGCCCTGGGCTGTCTCCATGCTGCCAGGGGCAGGAGCAGAAAGGCACCCCACAGCACACCACCATCTTGCCCAAGGAAGTTACAGACAACAGCAGAGGCGGGTGACGGTGGCAGTGGAACTCGTAAAGCAATGAATGGGAAGTCAGCACCTCACCTCGGGAGAGAAGTAAGAATTGGGACTGAACAGCCTTGGACCACAACAGCAGGAGCAGAGGACCAGACCACATCACAGCCCCCACCCCATCCCACCCTGCAACAAACGACCTGAGAGGACAGAGACCTTCCAGTGGAGGAGGAACACAGGAGGCTGAGCAAGGACCGGGAGGCGTCAAAGGTGCACCGGACTGGGAACAGCCCCGTCTCTGTCTGAAAACAGCACAGCAACTGGGAGAGAGACGCCTCCAAGAGAAACAGGGTAAGGAGTAGGAGGCTGCTAAGGGACACACAGGAAGTACTGGCTGAAGACTCTGGCCCCAGGCTCCCACATCTGGAGGTCAAGATCAGCTTCAAATCCAGCCCAAACTCTACTGCAGGCTTGGCAGTGTTATCCAGTAGTTTTGGACTCTTGGTGGACACCAGAGAAATTTTGTTTATTTTATTTTATTTTTCTTTTTTTGCTGGTTTGTTTTCCTTTCCTTTCCTTTTTTTCTGTCTTTTACCTGTTGTTGTTTTTCTAATCTATTCGTCTTCTTTCCCCCTTTCCTCAATTTACCGCTCTAGACTTAATCATATTTTCATATGAGTAAATAGTCTCTCTAATTTTTCTGGTCAACTTCAATAATCCCTTGCTTACTCCTTCATTCTTTCTCTTCTGCCCTCTTCTCTAGTTTCCCAAAGCTTGCGAGATCATCCTTTGTCCTCCAGCCTGGCTTCTACTTTCTTTCTTTTCAGTTTTCTCTACTCTATCCACTATCCTTCTTATATTTCCCCACCACAGGGTAAAACCACTCTACCAAGAGGAAACTTTGCATACAAGCTCCCAATTTATGATCGGTTCTGTTATATAACTGTAAGATTTTTGCTTCTACGGTTAAAGGTACAAAATTAATAGTTACAAGAGTTTGTCAGTTTCTAAACTGTGCTTGGTGCTATTATCAGTATTAATGTTACTACTTTAGGTAGGATGTTGTATCTGTTTTAATCATTTGTTCTCCTTTCTGTAACAATACTGGGAAGGTCTGGGGTACTAACCTCACCACACCCCAGCACCAAAGGACTGGGGACTGAGCCAAACAGATACAAACATCTCACTCTTAATTAATTGGAAAGGTAGGATCTTGGGACAGACACAAACCAAGAACCTCTTACACACAGAAGATACCCTGAAGAACAAACCTTGCCTAGAGAGGCCTTAATACCAGTGATAAAGCTACCTACTACAAAAACTTACAATGATAAACACAGAAAACAAAATGAAAACTTCTGAAATAGAAAATGACAAGACACAGAAGCAAAATGCAACCTCAGACCTGCAGCCCACCCAGAACAAGTCCAGGAGACAATGAGATAGAGGAAAATGGAAGACACACACCTGACAGTTCTGCAATGATAGCAACTGAAGTAAAGGAACAAATCCATGAGGCTATAGAGTAAATCAGATCAGAAATAATCTCTCAGGTAAAAAAAGAAATGTCAACATTCATAAAGGAATTACTCAGCAAATCTAGAGTAGAGATAGATAAAGAAATAGATGATGATAGGAAAAGGATGGAAGCAGTGAATGATCACTATAGGAAAGAAACAGAATGCATGAAACGGATTCAAACATATCCAGGAAATTAAAAATTCCATCGAAAGCTGGCAAAACTGCTTGAAGGAAACTGAAGACAGACTTTCAGACCTTGAAGACAGGATCTTGGCTAGCGATCATGAAAGGAAAGATCTCTTGAAACAAAATAATCAGGAAATAACAATTCAACAGCCACAACACGATGCAAAGTAAAATAATACAAGAATAATTGGTGTCAATGCAAAAGCAGGAGCCAAGAGAAATGACATGAAAAAACTATATGCAGAAGTAATAGCAGATAATTTCCCAAGCATGGGAAAAGAATCTGACATACAGAAAAGTGAGGCATATAGAACTCCAACTAGCTATAACCAAAATAAATCTACAGCCAGACATATAACAATCAAGATCCCAGAAATTCAGCACAATTCAGAATATTAAAAGCTGTTAGAGAAAATAAACAGATCACCTATAAAGGAAAGCCCATCAAAATCATGGCAGACTTCTCAACACAAACCCTCAAGTCAAGAACAGCTTGGAGTGAAGTATTTCAAGCCCTGAAAGAAAAAAACTTCCAACCCAGATTGATGTACCCTGCAAAACTATCTTTCAAAATTAATGGAGAAATAAGATACTTCCATGACAAAGAACAACTGAAGAAATTCATGACCACCAAACCAACCCTACAAAGAGTACTGAAAGATATTCTAGACAGAGATAAAAATGACCACAATTCCAAGAACAAGAACAGAAAGAAACCACCAGGTAGGGCAAGCAATTAAACAGGGGGAAAAAGCAGGGAGCCAACAGTGGGAAAATAATATGACAAAGATAAGACAATACACATCAGTTATAACCACCAATGTAAATGGCCTCAAAAGAAATGGACTGGCAGAATGGAACCAGAAACAAGATCCAACAATATGCTGTATACAAGAAACACATTTAACTCATAAAGAAATTCATAGACTGAAAGTCAAATGATGAAAAACAATCTTCCATGCAACAGGAACCCAGAAAAAGCAGGGGTAGCTATTCTATTTACAGACCATGTGAACTTCAAACCAAGAATGATCAAAAGAGATAAAGAAGGTCACTGCATACTTGTTAGGGGCAAACTTCAAGAGGAAGAGATAACAATCATAAATATGTATGCACCAAATATGGGATCACCCAACTATATAAGACAATTATTAACAGACATGAAAAATCAAATTAGCAAAACACAATTGTAATGGGGGACCTTAATACTTCATTGTCACAAAGAGATAGATCAACTAGATAAAAAATCAGCAAAGAAATATCAGAACTGAACCTGTGAACAAATGGACTTAGTAGATGATTTCGGAGTATTCCACCCAACATCATCAGAATACACATTCTTCTTAGCTGCACATGGGACATTCTCTAAAACAGACCACAGGGGCCGGTGAGATGGCTCAGCGGCATAAGCGCCTGCCTGGCAAGCGCGAGGGTCGGAGTTCGACTCCTGGATCCCACATATGAAAAAAGGGCCAGTGATATTGCTCAGCGGCATGGGCACCTGCTGGCGCACGAGGTCCTGAGGTCGACCCCTGGTACCTACACACAAAAAAAATAATAAAAAAATAAAACAGACCACATACTAGCCCACAGAATATGCTTAAGTAAATGCAAAGGAACTGAAATTATCCCACACATATTATCTGACCATAGTGCAATGAAACTGGAAATTAATGGCAAAAGAAACCGCAAAAACTCCATAAACAAATAGAAATTAAATAACACCCTCCTGAACAACCAATGGGTCACAGATGAAATTAAGGGAGAAATTGAACTATATCTATAACTAAACAAGAATGCAGATACAACATACCGGAACTTATGGGATGGAATGAAAGCAGTCCTAAGAGGGAAATTTGTAGCAATGAATTCTCACATTAGGAAAACAGAATGAGCACAAATAAACAACTTAATGTTGCACCCCAAGCTTCTAGAAAAAGAAGAGCAAGACAAGCCCAAAGCTCATACAAGGGAGGAAATTATAAAGATCAGAGCAGAAATTAACACAATGGAGACTAAGAAAACAATACAAAGAATTAATGAATCGAAGAGTTAGTTCTTTGAAAGAATAAATAGAACTGAGAAACCCTTAGCCAACCTTATCAAAAAAGGAAAGAAGAGTGAAGGGTACTTTCAACAAAGAAGAAGGAGGAGACCGCGGTGTGACAGAAGCTCAAATCTTGCAGACACACGGTGACAACTGGCTCCCCTGGGAGCCCCAGCAGAGGATCGCGAGACAGTGCCGGTGCGGTGCAGGGGAGCAGCGAAAGACTGCGCTGGCCAGCGGTGAGTGCCTCTGAGGCCCAGCTGTCCCGTGCTAGAGAGCAATTGGCTGGGCACCATTGTGGAGGGTGCAGCGAAACTCAGCGTGGCACGAAAACACAGCTCTCAGTGCGGCGCCGTGGCTCTCAGGCCCGTGGAAAGTGCGCTGACAGCGGCAGGCGAAGGAGACTGGTCTCCGCCTGAGAGTACACGCTTCTGCTCACTGCCCCGCCAAAGGGCCGCTCCTGGCTTGCTGGGACGGACCTGCACGGAACAGGACTCTGTCATCACACGGTGCCTGCCTACAGCAGAGTCAACACCTGGAACTGATTCTTTTTCCTTTTTTTCTTTTTTTTTCCTCTCATTTGTTTTTTGTTCTGGTGAAGGGTTTTTTTTTGTGTGTGTGGTTTTATTTTTGTTTTGTTTGTTTTGTTGTTTTTGTCTTCATTTTTGTTTCTGTTTGTCTGTTTGCTCTTTCCTTCATTATTCTCTCTGGTTTTTATATGAGTGTAAACAGCGCCTCTAACCTCTTTGTGATTGTGGTTGTGATCTGTTCTTCCTTTTATCCCTTCTTTCTCTTTTTCCCACCAGTCCTCTGCACCAGTTTCCCAATGTTAGTGGGATCCCTCTTGGTCCTCCAACCTTACATCTAATTCCTTTCTATTCTCCCAATACTCTATTTCCTCCTTAACTCATTTTAAATTTAAACTCCTGAGGGCAAAATTGACATATTAAGGACTTGTATATTGCATATAATTTTTCTGGTGTGTTTTAGATTTTGTTATATAACTGCAACTCTATACGGTTAAAAGTGGCAAATAACTGGTTAGCTCAGTCTGTCATTTTCTAGGCTGTGTTTGATGCTATAGGTACCAATATAGCCAAAAGTGAAATAATTGTTCTAAACAGCTTTCCTTCCTGATATTCCATGATTGAGATTGACTAAGGGTCACAGAAAATACAGTGGCACAGTACCAAAGAACCAAGGACTGGGCCAAACAGGTAGCAACTTCTCATATCCAACAAATTGAAGAGGTAGGATCTGGCAGCAAGCTCAAAACCTGAAAACAAGCTTCACTTGGAAGATACTGCAGAGAAGTAGTCATCGCATAAGGATCTTGAACACTAGCAATAAAGTAATATATCATAGGTAATTTACAAATATCAGCCCAGGAATTAAACTAAAGAAAGAAAAGAAAATGAGACGACACTTAACAAGATGCAACCCCACACATCCAATTCACCAAAGGCAAACCTAGGGGGCAATGAGGTGGGACAACCCGAAAGCCATCCACCTGGCCTATCTGAAGTGGTAACAACAAAGCAACTGAATGAGGCTCTGGAAAAAATTAAATCAGAAATAATTTCACAGATAACTGCAGAGATAATGTCCACAATGAAGACCATGCTTAAGGACACTATAGCTGATAAAGACAAAAAAACAGACAAGCTTAAGAAAATTATAGAACCCATGAATGCTCAGCATAGGAAAGAAATGGAACTCATAAGGCAGATTCAAGCAGATATCCAGGAGAACAAAAATTCCATTGAAAGTATAGCAGATTAAGCCAATGTGAGGACAGGATCTCAGATATAGAAGACAGGCTCGCAATTAATGATCATGAAAAGAAAGAATTCTTAAAAATAGCAAGGGACCATGAAAAATCAATCCAGCAGCTGCTAGATGACTCAAAGATAAATAACTTAAGAATAATTGGAATAAATGAAAAAGCAGGAGATAGCATAAATGACATCAGGACCCTGTTCACAGACATTATCACAGAGAATTTCCCTGGTAGAGAAAAAGAATTTGATCTTCATATAAATGAGGCTTATAGAACTGCAACTAGACACGATCAAAAAATACTTCAGCCAGACATATCATAGTCAAGATCCCAGAAATTCAACAGAAGAGCAGAATCTTAAAAGCTGTTAGGGACAAGAGACAAATCACCTATAAATGAAAACCCATCAGAATCACAGCTGACTTTTCAGCACAAACCCTCAAGAAGAGCTTGGAATGATGTATTTCAAGCTCTAAAGGAAAATATCTTTCAACCCAGATTGATGTACCCCGCAAAACTATCTTTCAAAATTGATGGAGAATTAAAATACTTTCATGACAAAGAACATCTGAGAAAATTTATGACCACCAAACCAGCACTCCAAAATGTTCTGAAGGACATTCTAGAAAGAGATAACAAGGACTACGACTCCAGGAACCCCAACAGAAGGAATCCACGAGGCAGGGCAGATAATTAAATAGAGGGAAAGGGGAAAAACAAACAAAGAGTGGGAATCAACAACAGGAAAATAACATGACGAGTATAAGTCAATACATATCAGTTTTAACCATCAATGTTAATGGTCTCAATTCACCAATCAAAAGGCACAGACCGGCAAAATGGATCAAGAAGCAAGATCCAACAATATGCTGTATACAAGAAACACATTTAATTCAGAAAGAAATTCATAGACTGAAAGTCAAAGGATGGAAAACAATACTCCATGCAACAGGCACCCAGAAAAAAGCAGGGGTAGCTATTCTTTTTGCAGACAAAGTGAAATTCAAGCCAAGAATGATTCAGAGAGATAAAGACGGTCATTACATCCTAGTAAAGGGAACAATCCAAGAGGAAGAGATAATGATCATAAATATATATACATCGAATACCAGTGCACCCAGCTATATAAAACAAGTATAAAAAGACATGAGAAATCAAATAAGCACTAATACAATTATATTGGGGTATCTCAATACTCCACTCTCACAAAAAGACAGAAAATTAATAATGAAATAATAGAACTGAACCAAACTTTTGAACAAATGGACTTAGTAGATGTCTACAGAGTGTTCCACCCAACATCAGAATACACATTCTTCTCAGCTGCACACGGGACGTTCTCCAAAACAGACCACATACTAGCTCATAAAACATGCTTAAGTAAATGCCAAGGAATTGAAATTATCCCATGCATATTATCAGACCATAGTGCAATGAAATTAGAAATCAATGGCAAAAGTAATCACAAAAACTTCCTAAACACATGGAAATTAAACAGCACCCTCCTGAACAACCAATGGGTCACAGATGAAATTAAAGAAGAAATTAGACACTTTCTACAACTGAATGATAATGACAGTACAACATACCGGAACTTATGAGATACAATGAAAGCAGTCCTAAGAGGGAAATTTATAGCATTAAATACCTATATCAGGAAAATAGAGCAAGCGCAAATAAACAACTTAATGGCGAACCTCGAACTTCTAGAAAAAGAAGAGCAGGCTAAGCCAAAAGCCCGTACAAGGGAGGAAATTATAAAGATCAGAGCAGAAATTAACGTATTGGAGACTAAAAAAAAATACAAAGAATCAATGAAGCAAAGAGTTGGTTCTTTGAAAGAATAAATAAGATTGACAAACCCTTATCCAACCTTATTAAAAAAAGAAAAGACTCAAATCCATGCAATTGAAAATGAAAAGGGAGCTATCAGGATGGACCCTACAGAAATCCAGAAGATCATCTATACCTATTTTGAAAATTTATATTCTACTAAGATGGAAAATGCAGAAGAAATGGACAGATTCCTAGATACATATGAATTATCAAAGCTTAATCAAGAAGATTTAAAAATCCTAAATAAACCAATATCAACCAATGAAATCGAAGATGTAATTAAAAACCTGCCAACAAAGAAAAGCCCAGGCCCTGATGGATTCACTGCCGAATTCTACAAGAAATTTAGAGAAGACCTAACACCACTACTTCTCAAACTTTTTAATGAAATTGAAAGGGAAGCAATACTCCCAAATTCATTCCTGGAAGCAAGCATTACCCTGATACTAAAACCAGAGCAGGACCCAACTAAGAAAGAGAACTACAGGCCAATCTCCCTAATGAACATAGATGCAAAAATCCTCAATAAGATACTGGCAAACAGAATCCAGCAAATCATCAAGAAGATTATACACCATGACCAAGTTGGACTCATCCCAGGGATGCAGGGATGGTTCAACATACATAAATCAATAAATGTAATACACCATATTAACAGAACCAAGACAAAAATCACATGATCATCTCAACAGATGCAGAAAAAGCTTTTGACAAAGTCCAGCACCTTTTCACGATAAAAACCTTACAGAAAGTTGGAATAGATGGTCTTTATCTCAATCTGATAAAAGCTATCTATGACAAACAAATAGCCAATATTATAATAAATGGACAAAAACTGAAAGCCTTCCCTCTAAAATCAGGAATAGGACAAGGATGTCCTCTGTCCCCACTCTTATTCAACACAGTCCTGGAAACTTTAGCCAGAGCAATTAGACAAGAGAAAGAAATAAAAGAAATAATGATTGGAAAGGAAGAAGTTAAATTATCATTATTTGCAGATGACATGATAGAAGACCCCAAAAACTCCACTAAAAAACTGCTAGATTTAATAAGCAAATTCAGTAGTGTAGCTGGATACAAAGTCAATACTCAAAAATCAATAGCCTTTCTGTACACAAATAACAAACTTACTGAAAGAGAAATTAGGGAAATAACACCTTTCACAAAAACATCCAAAAAAATGAAATACCTAGGAATCAACCTCACAAAGGATGTAAAAACCTCTACACTGTAAACTACAGTACTCTGAAAAAGGAGATTGAAGAAGATATCAGAAAATGGAAAGATATCCCTTGCTCCTGGATAGGAAGAACCAATATAGTGAAAATGGCCATACTTCCAAAATTGTTATACAGATTTAATGCAATTCCAATCAAAATTCCAACAGCATATCTCACAGAATTAGAGAAAACAATCCTAAAATTCATTTGGAATCAGAAGAGACCTAGAATAGCAAAGGCAATTCTGAGCAACAAAGACAAGGCAGGGGGCATCACAATCCCTGACTTGAAATTATACTATAAAGCTACTGTCATAAAAACAGTGTGGTACTGGCAAAAAAACAGACCTGAAGATCAATGGAACAGATTAGAAGATGCTGAAACAACCCCAGCCATACTAAGCCACCTTATCTTTGACAAAGGTGCCAAACACATTCACTGGAAGAAAGATAGCCTCTTTAATAAATGGTGCTGGAAAAACTGGCTCTACACATGCTGAAGATTAAAACTAGACCCATATCTTTCACCATGCACTAAACTAAATACAAAATGGATCAGAGATCTAAATATTAAAACAGAAACATTAAATCTGCTGGAAGGCAGGATAGGTAAAACCCTTGAAGACATTGGTGTAGGCAAAGACCTTATGACTAAAACCTCAACCGCACAGGAACTATCACAAAGAATCAACAACTGGGATCTCATCTTACTAATAAGCTTTTGCACAGCAAGAGAAACCACCAACAGAGTGAAGAGACAACCCACAAGGTGGGAAAAAATGTTTTCCAGCTGTTCCTCAGACAAAGGATTACTATCGAGAACATATAAAGAACTGAAAAAAAATCAGACCTCCCAAATTTAAAGACCCACTCTAAAAATGGGCATCTGAGATGAATACACATTTCTCAGATGAAGAAATACAAATGGCAAATTAATATACAAAAAAAATGTGCAACATCACTAGTCATTCGAGAGATGCAAATTAAAACAACACCGAGATTCCATCTCACTCCAGAAAGAATGGCTATTATCAAGAAATCAACTAATAACAAACGCTGGAGGGGCTGTGGGGAAAAAGGAACCCTTCTCCACTGTTGGTGGGAGTGTCGACTGGTACAGCCACTGTGGAAATCAGTGTGGAGATTCCTCAAAAAACTAGGGTTGGAAGTCGCATTTGACCCAGCTATTCCCCTTCTGGGTATCTTCCCAGAAGAATTAAAAACATCGTACCACAGCGATATATGTGCACCCATGTTTATAGCAGCACAATTTGTAATAGCCAGATCTTGGAAACAACCCAAATGTCCATCAACTGAGGAATGGATAAAAAAGATGTGGTATTTTTATACAATGGAGTACTATTCAGCCATAAAGAAGGATAAACTTGAGACTTTTATAGGTAAATGGATGCAACGCGAGACAATACTCATAAGAGAAATAAACCGGACGCACATGTGTAAGCATCGTATTGTCTCTCTAGTATGAGAAACTGAAAGAGTAAATAAGATCCAAAATGTACAATAGACATGGTGAATCAAAAAGAAACTGGTCAAAAGGAAAGAGAGACTGGGATGGGGGAATAGGGAAAAGAAGGGATAAGAAAAAAATTGTATTTATATATAAGATGGTTAAGATAGAGACACTACTAATTTTGCTTAGTTCATTGAAGAGTAAGTTTTGTGCCAGTAATGTTTGGACAATTGAATGCTAATATCTGGTACTCTGAATAACTAACTTAAAGATAACAATACGTAATGTATTAACCGTTCTTACCCTCCTATTATGTTGTTTTAAAATTTTGTTCTTTTTTGATTTGTTTTGTTTTTTCTTCTCTTTAAAATTAAAAAAAAAAAAAGGAAAGAAAAGACTCAAATTCATGCATTCAGGAATGAAAAGGGTGAAATCACTACAGACCCTGTGGAAATTCAGAAGATCATCCATGCCTACTCCCAAAATATTTACCCTCATAGGATGGAAAACACAGAAGAAATGGAGAGATTCCTAAATACATATGAATTACCAAAACTGAATCAAGAAGATATAAAAATTCTGAAAAACCCAGTATCAGTTAATGAGATTGAAAATGTAATTAAAAACTTACTAACAAAGAAAAGCCCAGTTCGTGATGGATTCACTGTTGAATTCTACAAGAAATTTAGAGAAGATTTAATGCCAATACTCCTCAAACTCTTTAATGAAATTGAAAGGGAAGCAATACTCCCTAACTCATTCTTGGAGGCAAGTATTACCCTGATACCAAAACCATAGGAAGACCCAACCAAAAAAGAGAAATACAGGCCAATCTCCCTAATGAACATAGATGCAAAAATCCTCAATAAGATACTAGCAAACAGAATGCAGCAAATCATTGAGAAGATTACACACCATGACCAAGTGAGATTCATCCCAGGAATGCAGGAATGGTTCAACATATGCAAATCAATAAACTTAATACACCATATCAACAGAGCCAAAGACAAAAATCACATGATCATCTCAGTAGATGCAGAAAAACCTTTTGACAAAGTCCAACACTCATTCATGATAAAAACCCTACAGAAAATTGGAATAGATGGACTTTACCTCGATCTGATAAAAGCTATCTATGACAATCCAAAAGCCAACGTCATACTAAATGGACAAAAACTGAAAGCTTTCACTCTAAAATCAGGAATAAGACAAGGATGTCCACTATCACCACTCCTATTCAATAGAGTTCTGGAAACTTTAGCCAGAGCAATTAGACAAGAGCGAGAAATAAAAGGAATAAGGATAGGAAAGGAAAGAGTTAAATTACCATTATTTGCAGATGACGTGACACTCTACATAGAAGACACCAAAAGACTTCTAGAATTAACAAGCAAATTCAGTAGCATAGCTGGATACAAAGTTAACACTCAAAAATTAATAGCATTGCTATACACAAACAACAAACTCACTAAGAGAGAAATTACGGAAACCATACCCTACATAATAGCATCCAAAAAAAAGGAAATACTTGGGAATCAGTCTAACAAAGGAAATAAAAGATCTACACATCGAAAATTACAGCACTCTGAAAAAACAGATTGAAGAGGGTATCAGAAAAAGGAAAGCTATCCTTTGTTCATGGATGGGAAGAACCAACATTGTGAAAATGGCCATACTCTAAAACTGTTATACAGATTGAATGCAATCCCGATCCAAATACTATTAGAATACCACACAGATCTAGAGAAAACATGCCTAACATTCATTTGGAAACAAGAGACCTAGAATAACAAAGGCAATCCTGGGCAACAAGGGCAAGGCAGGAGACATCACAATCCCTGATTTCAAATTATACTACAAAGCTACTGTGATAAAATCAGCATGGTAGTGGCAAACCACCCCCCCCGCAAAAAAAAAAAAAAAAAAAAAAAACAGACCTGAGGATCAGTGGAATAGATTAGAAGATGTAGACACAACTCCAAATACACTCAGCCACCTTATCTTTGACAAAGGGGCCAAACATGTTCACTGGAAGAAAAGATAGCCTCTTTAATAAATGGTGCTGGAAAAACTGACTTTCTGCATGCCAAAGACTAAAACTAGAGCCATGTCTATCACCATGTACTAAACCGAAGTCAAAATGGATCAAAGATGTAAATATTAAAACAGAAACACTAAATGTACTGTAAGGGAAAGTAGGTAGAAATCTTGAAGACATAGGAGGGTAGGCAGAGAGTTCATGAAGAAAACCCAAACTGCACGAGCAGTACTTCAAAGAATCAACAGCTGGGACCTCATCTTATTAAAAAGTTTTTGCACATCAAAAGAAATCACCAATGGAGTGAAAAGAAAACCCACAGAGTGGGAAAAAATTTTAGCCAACTGTCCCTCAGACAAAGGACTTCTATTTAGAACATATAAAGAATTGAAAAAAATCAGGCCCCTCAAATTCAAAGACCCGATCTAAAATGGGCATCTGAGATAAATACCCACTTCTCGATGAAGAAATACAAATGGCAAATAAATATATGAAAAAATGTTCAACATCATCGGTCATTTGAGAGATGGAAATTAAAACAACACTGAGATTCCATCTCACCCCAGAAAGAATGGCTATCATCAAGAAATCAACAATATAACAAATGCTGGTGGGGCTGTGGGGGAAAAAGAACCCTTTTCCACTGTTGGTGAGAGTGTACACTGGTACAACCACTGTGGAAATCAGTGTGGAGATTTCTCAAAAAATTAGGATTAGAGGTCCCAATCGACCCAGCTATTCCCCTTCTGGGTATTTTCCCAGAAGAATTAAAAACATCATAGCACAGCAATATATGTTCATGGAAACACAATTTATAATAGCTAATCTTGGAAACAACCCAAATGCCCATCAACCAAGGAATGGATAAAAAAGATGTATTTTATACAATGGAGTACTACTCAGCTATAAAGAAGGATAAACTCGAGGCTTTTATAGGTAAATTATGCAATTTAAGATCATACTCATAAGCGAAATAAATCAGACTCACATGTATAAACCCTAGTGTAAGAAACTGAAAGAGTAAATAAGATCCAAGATGTACAACAGATATTGTGAAAGGGGAAGAAACTGCTCAAAAGGAAAGAAGTGGAATGGGAGAAAAGAGAAAAGAAGGAAGGGAGAAGAAAATATATATATACAAGATAGCTAAGCAAACTATACTACAAATTTCTATTAGTTCATTGGAAAGAATGGTTTGTGCTTATATTGTTTGATCAATTTTTCATGCCTATATCCTGTAATCTGAACAACTACTTTGAAGATAATACACAATATATTAACCATTGTTAATCCCCTATTAGCTTGTTTTGAAATTCTGTATTATTGTTTTTTCTCTTCAAAAAAAAAGTTATGTACAAGTAGGAATGATAAAAAAGATCCAAATGAAAATTTCTACAGATGAAAATACAGTGTATAATATAAAAAAATACACTAGTTGAGATTAACTGTATATTGAGTTTTCAGAAGACAAATTTTTAGACATAGCAATAGGGATTACCCAGAATGAAACTCAGGGAGAAGAGTTTATTGTTTTTTTTTGTTTTTTTTAAATGAAGAAAGCTTCAGTGAGCTATAGGACAACTTCAAGAAGCCCAATATATCAATAATTGAAGAGGAAAGAGACTGAAAAAATATTTTTAGACATAATGGCAAAAATTTCTGAATTTGATAATGATATAAACACATAGATCCAAAAATCTCAAAAAAGTGATATACAAGAAAGATAAAAATATAGGAAGATATCATGAACAAATTGCTCAACGCTAATAGAAAAAGATAAAATTTTAAAGGCAGCAAAATAAAAGACACATTGCATATAGAGAAATAAACAGTGGTAAATATGACAGCAGATTTCTTATTAGAGACAGTGCACGTGAGAGAACAGTAAACAACATGTGTAAAGTGCTGATGAACTAAAAGAAGAAAGAATGAAAGAAACCTGTACTCTAGTTGTCCCGCAAGGAAAGGCATAGGCCCAGGTAGTTTCTCTGGTGATTTCTACTAAATATTTAATGAAAAATAATACTGATCATATGCAAATTCTTCCAAGAAGTTATAAAGGAGGGAATCTTTACTATATAAGAAGTCAGCACTATCTAGATACCATAACCAGACAGATCCACTATGAGAAGAGAAACTGACAGATCAATATCCACTATAAGGATATGTGTAAAAAACATGAACAAAATTCTACCAAGTCAAATCCAACAATACAACACATCATAACCAGTAGGGTTATCCCAGGTCTACACATTTGTTTTAACACTCAAAATCAATGCAATCCGCCATATTAAACTAAAAAACTATAGGGTCACCTCAAAAGATGAAGAAATTGCATTTGAAAAAATCCAAATTCATTCCTGATAAAGACTTAGAAAGCTAAGAACAGGAAGGAACTTCACTCTAGTGAAGAGCCTTATGAGAAATGTAACACTTACGTCACATTCCGTAACAGAAGACTGAATGCTTTCCCTGTAAGTTCACGAAAAAAGAAAAGGATCCTACCCCCACCATACCGTGCTGCAATCCTGAAGTTACAGACAGTGTAATAAAGTAAAAATCAAGAAAATGTATCTGGATTGGGTATTACAGAATACCACTCTATGTGCTATTAATATGACTGCCTATGTAGAAAGTTCAGTGGAAGCTGCCAAAAAACAAACACACAAAACCTCCTCAAACTAATATCTGAGTTAATAAGATTACAGAACATAAAAATCAATACATAAATAGTATTTCTATATACCAACAACAATGACAAATTGAGATAATAAATCAAAAATTCTAAATACCATTTGCAGCAGCCTAAAAATTAAACAACCATCAATAAACCTGGCAAAAAAGCCATACACTGAAAACTTCAAAACACCCATAAAAGAAATTTTAAAAACCTAAATAAATGGAGACATTATCATAGTCATAGGTCAGAAGACTAATATTGTTAAGACATTCTCTTCCAACAGATCTACAGAATGTAACTGTAATCAAAATCCCAGTAGACTTTTGTAGAAACTAACCGACTTATTCTAAAAGTCACATGAAAATGAGAAGGACCTAATTAGAACAGCCAAAACTGTTTTTAAAAAGAAGGAAACGGTCGAAGGATTATCTTAATTTTAAGACTTATAAAGCTAAAACTATCAAGGCAGCATAATGCAAAGAAACAAATAGATCTATGCAACAGAATAGAAGAAATAAACCCACAGATATATGGCCAACTGATTCTTCATGAAATTCCAGAAGGAAATCAGGGGATCAGCGATAGTCCCGTCAACAAATGATGGAAGTACTAAATATCCTATGCATAGAAAGTACAACAGCAACAAAAAAAGAACTCTGAGTCATACTTTACAAAATTGAAAATGCATCATACACCCAAATGTAGAACCTAAAACTATAAAACTAAAAGAAGCACTGTGGGGCCGGTGAGACGGCTCAGCGGCTTAAGCGCCTGCCTTGCAAGCGCGAAGGCCCGAGTTCGACTCCCGGAACCCACATACGAAAAAGGGGCCGGTGATATCGCTCAGCGGCACGGGTGCCTGTTGGCGCGCGAGGTCCTGAGGTCGTCCCCCCGGTACCCACAAAAAAAAAAATAAATAAATAAAAGAAGCACTGTGGTCTTTGGTCAGGCAAGGTTAGCTTAGATATGGCATCTAAAGCGTAATCTAAAAAATAACAAATTAATAAATTATACTTCATCAAAATTAGTAACTTCTGCCCTTAAAAAGACATAGTTCAGAGAATGAAAAGACAGGTTCACAGAACAGAGGAAAGTATTTATAAATAATAAAGATGATAAAGAAATTATGTCCAAAGTTTTAAAAATCTTCATAATTCAACAATAAGAAAACAAACCAATTTACAAGATCTGACCATATACTTCACACACACAAAAAATATATATATGGCTGGAAATGAGGACATGAAAGATACTCATTATCATTAGTTACTAAGGAAATGCAAATTAACACAATGAGATAACACCACATACCTATCAGAATGGTTGAAAGTAAAAAAAAAAAAATTAATTACAGTGTTGACAAGCAAGTAGAAGAAACAGAAGTTTTATATGTTTCTGATGATAATGCAAAATAGTAATTACTTTGAAAACCAGTTTGGGATTTTTCTAACAGCTAAAGATACCCTACCACAGTATCCAGCAGATCCCTTACTTGTGACCCAAGAAAAAAGAAAGTATACATCCATACAAAGACTGGTACAAAGAATGCTCCCAGAAGATTGATTTGTAGTAGCCCCAAACCAGAAACAACCCAAATGTTCAATGGCAGGTGGACTGTAAGAACATACAGTGGAACACTACTCAGGAATGTAAAGGAAAACACCATTATTCCACACTACAACTGGAATGAGTCTGCAAAAATGTTGTGAGACCACACCCTCAAGAGTATACACGGTGTGATTTTACCTATATAAAATTTTAGAAAATGAAAATTAGAGGAACAGAAGACAGATTGATATTTTCTAGGGTACAGGGAAGACGGGGAGTTTGGAAGGAAAAGCCAAGTAGGCATGAGGAACCTTTGTCCATCCACTGGGGTGAAAGATGCATTCATTATTTTGATTGTGGCTAAGATTTCAGCAAGACCTAATATAACAAACTTTATAAATCACTCATTAGCTTTAATTTTAGTTAACACAACATATTTAAACAGTTGATTAAAATGAAAATTAGGTGCAGTGGTGATTTCCCCTAATTGCAAGAGAAAGTGATGGCATGAAGGTGCTAGAAATGGAAATTTGTCATGTACTCCTTGTTGCAGAAAGCCTAAGGCAGACACTGCCTTGTCCTTGTTTGCTGCCTTGACAAGGTTCCTAAAAAGAAATATAAAGACTCTCAGAGAATAAAAGAGAATCATTTGTGTCATGCTCAACAGGCTTATTAACATTAGCCCATGTTGTGTGTTTGCGTGGTAAGTGCACGTTCTTGTGTGTGTATGTGGCACTAATCACAGACATGCAACGTAGATGTCAATCCAGATGACTATTTCTAGGAATCCAATTGTAAGAAGATAAACACGTCATATATCACCAGGCAGGCATACTACCATTCAGATAAATGTTACAACAAATTGAGCTAAGAGAACCCGAAATTTCAAAATATGAAAACATATAATGAGTCTTTGGTGTCTTACGACTGGCAGTTTATAAGGTTCTTCGTGATACACTGAAATAATGCTATTAACTGACCCTGACTGAGCATTTATTCCTTTGAGGGGCTTTCCTCCAGGACTGATTCTACTGTGATCTTGCACCTCTTGATTTTAAAGCATAAAAGGGTGATAGTCCCACAGGATTTTAGGTTTGAGGCTAGAACCAGAGTCAGTGAATCCATACAGGACAGCTTCACAGACACTATACTCTGCACTGTGGCTCTTCTGCAAAATGAGCCTGGTTTGGTAGTAGCCATTCCATCATAGGACTACAGCACAATTTGTTTATCCATTCACTTCCTGAGGGGTATCTGAGTTGTCACCAGTTTCTGGTTATCATGAATCAGTCTAATATAAATATTTACATTTATATACCCAGTTTTTGTCCAGGTAGGTGTTTTCACATCTCTTAGTAAAAACCCAGTAGTGGAATTGCTGGGTGGATATAACTTAATAAGCAATTGCCTGTCCTTTCAAGTGATTGTGCTGTATGTCATTGAATTTTATAAAAAGTACTTCTAAGCAATGATGGAATTCATTATTTCAAGATCAAGAGGACCTAAATACCTTAAAGCTCAATTTTGTTAAATAGAAGCTCATAGTATAAAAGCCTAACAAATAATAGTATTCATCATTTGCTCAATTACAATAAATGCTTATCCTATCTCAATCTGTCCTATTTAAAAAACAAATAAAAATGAAATTATCAAACTGTACTAAAGAATTAGAAGGCAAAATAATCTATAGAGAATTGATCTGCTTAGTACATTTTTAATGCTTATATTAATATTTGCATTAATATAATGGATTAATGTTCAACAATCTTCTTTCCCTAAGTAGCTGAATTCAGTAAAAAGCACTTTAAATTCAAATATTTCTTTTCTTTTTTTTCTTTTTTTATGTGGGTACCGGGAGTCAACCTCAGGACCTCGTGCTTGCCAGCAAGTGCTTGTGCCGCTGAGCGATATCACCAGCCCATTTTTTTCCTTTATGTGGGTTCCAGGCGTCGAACTCAGGACCTCGCGCTTGCCAGGCAGGCGCTTATGCTGCTTAGCTATCTCACCGGCCCCTTTTTTGTCTTTTTGAGACAGGATTTTACTATGCAGTTCAGGTTGACCATGAACGCACTTTGTAGTGCAGGCTGGCCTTGAACTCACAGCAATCCTCCTGCTTCAGCCTCCTAAGTGCTGGGATTACAGGTGTCCACCACCACGCCCAGTCTGATACTTCTTAATGTCAACCACTGACATAGTAAAATGCTTCACACAGTCACTCAGGGAAGTTAGTTTAAGACTCTCCAGGCAATTCCTATTCTACTCAAGAGTTATAGAAATCTTAAAAGCAGTACTATTTGGCTATTTTCCCATTGCTACTTTAGGTCAGGTCCTCATGGCTTCATGCCTTTGTTATTAGGCTCTTCTAAACTGTCTTCTTGCCTCCAGTCTTAAATCTTTGCAATCTTCTCTCTCTGTGCTGCTAGAATAATCTTTCCCTTTTTTCCTTTATAATTAAACTTTTTTTTTTTTTTTTTTTTATGTGGGTACCGGGAGTCGACCTCAGGACCTCACGCTTTGCCAGCAAGCGCTTATGCCACTGAGCAATATCACCGGCCCTTTTTTTCCTTTATGTAGGTATCAGGAGTCGAACTCAGGACCCTGTGCTTGCCAGGCAGGCGCTCATGCCGCTGAGCTATCTCACCGGCCCTATAATTAAAAATTTAAATGAAACTTACGCTAAATATTTCTATATACTTTCTTTTTAAAATGCAACCACCATGTCCTCATCCTTAGAGACAAGCACCTCTAATTCTCTGAGCTCATTCATCCAATATTTATACCCCCATATTGTTCCATTTCAGGCACTGTCTGGGATGTCCTACTAGGGAAGATGATGATTTATTATCTATGTTACTGTTGTTTCTGCTTCTGTTTTGCAGTGCTGGGGACAGAACTCCAGGCTACACACATGCAAGGCCAGTACTCTACCACTGAGTTACACCCCCAGCTCCAAGTACAGACTTCCAGGTTGAAATTTCAAGGCACTGTTTTACATATTCTGGTTTTCAATGTTGATGTCAAGAAATCCAAAGGGACTGTTATTTGTGGTCTTTTGTATAAAATTTGTCCTTACTTTTTCTCTACAGAAACAATGTTTAGAAATTTCACAATGAAGTGCCTCAGTCTATTTTCATCCGTTTCCCAAGTGTTTGTGCCTAACAATCTGGAAATTTATGTATTTCATTTCCTGAAACACGTTCAACTGTTTTTCTGGGATTTTTTTCTTTTACTTTTCTCAGTACTCTCTGTCCTTGAACTCCTATTAAGATCTTAATCCTCTTCAGACAGTTATACTTAATTTTATATTTTATTTTTTTCCCTTCTTACATATTTCTTTTTTGTTCTTATTGGGAAAATTCCTCAACTTTATCTTCCAGTGTTTCAACTGAGTTCAATCTTTGATTTTTAAAATTTGAAGCACTATACTGTATTATTAATTTTGGCACTAACATTCTTTTCTATAACAAAGTGACAGATAATTGTCTAAGTATAAATTGCTTCTGATTCATACAGATTGCCTGGTGGTGTTTTGGAGGGGCTGTACTACCCCCAAAATGATTTTAAAATTATTTCATATAAATGTAAAAAATGTCCTAATCTCTTTAATTTCTCCAGTATCAAGTTTAGAGGATTTCCAGCTATCTCAGCATTGTTTCAAGTTTTATCACCTACATATACAAAGTCCTAGAAAATAATAATTTTTAACATCATTATGCAATACACTGACAACAATGTTCTCCTGCTAAAGGCCTCAGTACATTTTATCTAAGTCTAAAAAGACCCCACGATTTCGGCAAGTTTTAACACACAATCATCCTTCTATTTGTTCATATGTTTAAGATACAGATGTAAGAAAAATATTTGCTTCTTTCTACACCAAACAGAACATCCTCAGAATTCCCAGCCTGGCTTCTAATTGTGACAGAATGAAGAGGTCATTCAGTGTGGAGAGAAGTTACCATCCTGATGAGATTGAAGCATTTATAAAATGAACTGCAACATTTGGTAATAAATGCCACTTGGCAGCAGAATAAGTACTATAAAATACTGTCATTTACCCTTCCATGATATTGATACATACGGTGAAACTGTTCATTACTTTATTTCCTTGAAATTCCCAGGCAAGTTGGCAATGTTTCCGTCTGTATTTAATTCATTTCTTTAGGTTTTTTGTTTGTTTGTTTGTTTGTTTGTTTTGTGACAGGGTCTTGCTATGTTGTCCAGCCTGGCCCTGAACTCGTTATGTAGCACAGGCTGGCCTCGAACTTGCAGTGATCCTCCTGCCTCAGCCTCCCAATCATTACCTTAGAAGTAATCACACTTCCACCATTTTTACTTTTATCTTGCCTACATTCAATGACAAAATTATCTCTAAGCAGCATTACAGAAAACTGATATAATTTGAAGATCATTTTCAATTCCTCACATTTCTTTTTGCTCTTACATCTTACCTGCTGCCAAGTACCACACACGTTTTGGTTGGATCACCACAGAACAACTGGTATACTTTCTATAAACTCTACTTCTACTCTGACTCACATCATTGCCAGCTCAGCCCATTTCTCTCTTTGGCTCTAATGCCACCTCTAGCTTTTTCCTTCTCTACAATTTCTGCATTAAATTAAAATCCCATCAAGTAACTTTATAATGACTCTTTAATTTTTAAAAACCCACCACTCTGTTCCATCTTCTCTTAAGTTCATCCATGCTTTTATATTTTTTATCATGTTCTTGTAGATATGTGAACTGCTGTTTAACAGATGAATCTGGTGATTTTTCTTTCTTTCTTAAAATAATTCAAACTTTCATCTTGTCTCTGGAGCACTCAGTTATAGATTTACCTTTCAACATCACCTAAACTTTTAAAATTCTTTGCCCCTAATAGCTTTTACCCAACATATACTTTATCATAAAATATTGACAACATGGAAAAAAAAAAAAACAATGAAAACAGAAGAAAGGACAAAATACTGAGAGATTAGAAGGAAGTACTCTGGAATTCTTTCATTTATCAAAAAACTTCCATTACTATACATTATGATAATATAACACAATTTTGAAAAGTGAATACTTATGCAACTGTGGCAATATTTAGATAACTGATATATACTTTAAACAGATAAAATATTACCTTGTTACTGAATTTTCAACAAAGAAAAAATCCACAATTCAAATACAAGTTATGATTGTAAAATATGGTGAATGCTTTAAATAATTACTACAATAAAAGACACATTGCCATCATATTCTCCTCATCATATTCCCCACCTTGTGCCAAGCTTCATACCCTCTTATCCCATCTTTCCTGCCACTTTGTGAAGCAGTTCTGGAAGTCTTCTTTCATAACGTCTTTAGTTGTACTGACCTGGCTAGCTGATATTATAAACTGATTCAAAATGTTTACCTTTCACAGTGGTAATTTTGACTTTGGGCAAGAGCCAGAAGTCACACAGTGCCAGACCCAGTGAATAAGGTGGAAGAAGACATATTGTACTGTTTTTATGAGCCTATCTTTCTGTTGGATGGCACTGAGCAGCAGCATTCTAAGAGCATATTTTTAAATTACACCTCATAAAGGTACTCACAAAAAAAAGGACTTCCAAAACTGCTTCACAAAGTGGCAAGAATGATGGGATGTGTTTGAAGCCATGGGGCAGTATTTTGAAAAGGATTAATTGCAATGTCTTCTACTATCATTATTTTTAAAAATTTAGACACTCTCATATTTTGATCACACCTCGTACTCTGTACTATTAATATTTTGCTGTATTCTAGTATCTTTACTATGTTTTTTTCTGTTTGTTTTGGTTTTGTAACACATGTAACCATAATGCATATATCATTTTCTTCTGCTCTAAAAAAGTATTTATGGGACTGGGGCTGTAGCCAAATAGTAGTGGGTGTGGTCTGTAAGCATAAGGGCCTGGTTCAATCCCCAGCACCACACCAAAAACAAGAAAAGAAAAGTACATATTAAACCTTTTCTTGCATTACTACAGTCAAAAGCTATTTTTAAAGTCCTTTTAGTTTAGAAATATAAACGTAAAACAAAATTAAAATTCCAACAGTAGAAAAAGAATGTAATAAAAATTATGTTTGCTTCCTTTTCTCCTAATTCTCTTTGTCAGAGGCGACAGCACTTACATCTTTGTGAGTATCCTTTCAGAAGGAGTTTTTGTGTATATATAAGCTAATGTGTAGAAGTATGCTCCATCTTCTCCTCCCTTTACCCAAAGTGAGATTATGCACATTGCTCTTTTTTTTGAGACCTCTTCATATCAACACTTATCAGCAAATCTCTTCATTTTTTTTAAAAGGCTGAGTAGTATTTCATTGCATGGAACCACTATTTACTAACCTACTAATTGACAATTAGACAGTTCTCAGGATTTTGCTCTTAGAAAGCTAAAGTGCGCACCTTACACACACATCTTTGCTAACATGTGCAAATCTATCTGTAGGATAAAGTCACAGCAAGAAATTTCTGGGTCAATTTAAAATTTTTAGGAATACTGATAATTTGTGATTAAAAGGAGTTATACTGACCTATCCAGGAATATATGAAAAGTCCTCAAAAACACTATTTGCAAAAACTGCTGCAGATACTTTTCAATCAACTTTCAAAAGTTTAAAAGATTCTAACACACCTATGTATTTTTCTCAACTTTAGGTGAATATGTAAACATGGCATTTTTGTTGAAATATACAAACACAAAACGAAAATCAGGGTTCACATATCAAGGTTTAGAAGAGTGATTGTTTATGGGAAGCTTCACTGAGAAATCACAAAAGGGAAAAAAGAGTTGCTTGTCAGAAGACAGCACTGCCGCCCAACACCACCAAAAGGGAGTGCGTGCTGGCGCTCCTGGAGCGTGACCCGTGAGGCACAGGTATCACACATTCCTGCTGTGAACATGGCAAGACAAAGATTTCCTAATTTTAAAACAAGTGGCCTTTAAATTTTTTTCTTTTAAAGGTACTACAGAACACACAGGTGTAGTTTTGAGATAATCTGACATATAAAAATCATGCTTTTTCATCTAATGTGAAATGTCTTCACTGAGGTGCTACTAACGAGGATCAGGTGAACCCAATTAACCCGAATTTTAACTAGTCCATACTAAGCAGTTTATTTTAGATGTACACTACTCCCTAAGTCCTTTAGGGTACAACATGGAAAAACCATAAACAGGCGATAAAGGTCATGACATTAATTTTGCTGTCATTCTCATGCCTTAAATAGGCATCGCGAAAAAAAAAATCGTATCCTCTGGGAAGGAAGGCAAATCTGAAACTAATTATAGTAGTTATTATCATAATACCATTAAATTAAACACTGTGACCCTAGCTAAATTTATTTGGGTACCTTTTGCTAAGGAATACAACTTCTCAAATAAGATCACTGCACTCTTGCAATGACCAAAGTGGTTAATCAGAGGACTAATAGAGCAAAGTAATCACTTAAAATCACTTCATTAACCTAAAGCTTAACTGGAAAGTTTAATGTAATAAACTTAGCATCCTGGACTCTTGTGACTTCTACAAATATAATGTTATATTTGTTACAAAGCTTTATTAAAATATTAAAAACTTCAGACTTTCCACAGATAGAACACTGAATCAACAGTTTTATCTGTGATGGTTAACAGCCTATTTACAGACAGTTTTCATTCATTTTCTGTTGTCATACATTACTCTTATTTTGTCAACTGAGGATCTGCTCATAATCATTACTATTTATTTAAACCTAAAAGAAAATAAAGGGGAAATATCTTATTATCTCAGCAGCTTCTTTCTGTGTTTATGCTTGTTTTAGAAATCAAATTGCTGCTTTATGTGTTTGGAGGACAAGATGGTCTTGCAGCAATATCTAAACAATTTCCTGCATGTTCAGGTTCCTGGCCTGCACACCAGGCCTGGCATGCGGGAAGTATTCACTGCCTGAGTTCTCTAGTGTTCTGAAACCACAACGATACTCCACACAGATCCTGAGGTGTTCACTTGAATGCTTATGAATGCTGAAGGACAGAAGTGGGAGCTAAAATGATGAGTTTGAGTGGGTGGGTAAGGAAAATTAGGCAAGGAGGACTATCAACATCTGGGTAGGACTAATGAGCAGGGAAAAATGAGTGCTTAACAATCACAAAAGAAGCCAGGTGTGGTGGCACCCACAACTGTAATCCCAGCACTCAGGAGACTGAGGCAGGAAGACTGCCACAAGTTTGAGGCTGGCCTAGGCTCCATAGAGAGTTCAAGGCCAGCCTCAACTACACAGTGAGACCCTGTCTTAAACAAAACAAAACAAAACCACAAAAGAAAAAGGAAGTGGCAGGAAAAAGGAATAATGGCAACATTATTTTAAAAGGAGAAATAGTATATGAAGAAAGAAATCCCTTAAATTTTAGTTTAAATATTTCAGGAGAGAGAGAAAACCATTCAAAAACTGGCTCTTGTGTATCCTATTGAAGTTAGACAAGATGCTTATACTTCTCGTGCACTGCTAATAGTCTTGATAATAATTACTAATTAGTGTAAGTGTCCAGTTGCCGAACACATGCAATCACATTAAAATTTCAGATGAAGTTAAATACTTCAAGAGCATCTTCTCTAAATTAGAAAGCTAACCTTAGAATAAAAATTTTAAATTGTCTCTTTGTTTAGTCATGTTAGCTGAATATAAGGCATAATTACAGAGAAGAGATAAGAAAAAAAATGCAGAAGGCAATAGGGGACCATTTTCTTCTTGCAAGGATTTTGACAACAGCTTATTTTGGACACTGAAGCATTCTACATAAGAGGACATGATTAGGAAAGTAATGCATTCCTGATCCTGCATTTTCACGTATTTGGCCATGTTCCCACAACCTATTTCTTCATATATCCACAACTCAAACTACAATCTGTACTCCATATGTGTGCATTCTCACCTCCACTGGTGAAACACTTCAAGGTAGTGCACAAACAGTGGCTTTATAATTATTTAAATATTTCATTACATTTTCCTATTATTTTTGAATAATTAGTGGATATGAAAAGATTAAAAGTAAAAGTCACTAATACGATACCAAAAGCATAAGCAATGAAAGTAAAAATAGAAAAAATGGACAATATCAAAATTAAATATTGTACATTCATGGACAAAAGAGAGTTAAAAGGCAACCTATGGAACAGACTTGCAAGTCATACGATAATCATCAAAAATGTTAATGTCCAGAATTTATAACAAAATCCCATCACTCAACAATAAAAAACAGTCCAATTTAAAAATGGATGAAGAGGGCCGGTGAGATGGCTCAGCGGCGTAAGCGCCTGCCCGGCAAGCGCGAGGGCCCGAGTTCAACTCCCGGATCCCACATATGAAAAAGGGGCCGGTGATATCGCTCAGCGGCAAGGGTGCCTGTTGGCGCACGAGGTCCTGAGGTCGACCCCCCGGTACCCACAAAAAAAAATAAATAAATAAAAAATAAAAATAAAAAAATAAAAATGGATGAAGGATTTGAGCAGCCATTTCTCCAAAGATGATATGCAAATGGCTACACAAATACAGTGAAACCATGTTCAACATTAGGAAATTATTAGGAAAATGCACATCAAAACCAGGATTATTGGGCCGGTGAGATGGCTCAGCAGCATAAGTGCCTGCCTTGCAAGCGCGAGGGCCCGAGTTCGACTCCCGGATCCCACATACGAAAAAGGGGCCGGTGATATCGCTCAGCGGCACGGGCGCCTGTTGGCGCGCGAGGTCCTGAGGTCGACCCCCGGCACCCACAAAAAAAAAAAAAAAAAAAAACAGGATTATTTCATAGTCATTAGGATAGCTATTATAAAAACAAACAAACAAACAAAAACAAATACCAAGTGTTAGTGAGAATATGGAGAAACTGCAACTCTTATTTACTGCTCCTAGCAAAGTAAAATGGTGCAGCCACTAGGAAAACAGTATGGGAGTTCCTCAAAAAATTGGAATTATTATGAATCAGCAATTCAACTTCTAGATATATGTTCAAAAAAGTTGAAAGCAAGATCTTAGAGAGATAAATGCACACCCATGTCCATACCGGCACTATTCACAATAGCCACAAAGGGAAACATCTCAAGTGTCTAACAACAGATGAATGGCTAAATAAAATCACACACATAATAGACACATGCTACAACATGGGCGAACCTTGAAGACATTCTACTAAGTGAAGCCAGTCACAAAAAGACAAACACTGCATGACCCTACTACAAGCTGTGTAGAGCAAATTCATAGAAAGGCAAGTAGAATGGTGGACTGGGGGTGGGAAAGAAATAGGCAGTTGTCTGATGGGTACAGAAGGTCAGTTTTGCAAGATGATAAAATTCTAGAGTTTGGTTGTACAACAATCTCAATACAATTTATACTGCTGAACTGTACATTTAAAATTATGATGATGTGCTGTGCCTGTAATCCCAGCATTCAGGAGGCTGACACTGGATGATTGCCACAAGTTTGAGGCCAGCCTGGGCTACATAGTGAATTCAATGCCAGCCTGGACTATATAGTGAGAGCTTGTCTCAAAAAAACCCAAAAATAAATAAATAGATAAGATGGTAAATTTGTTATTTATTTTTATTACCAGAATAAAAATGTTACTATATTAGTGATAAGAAGCATAGGTCTCATAAACAACATATAATTGGGCAAAACTGGCAATCGTTCAGTTTTATTTCATCTTTATTTCATCTTTCTTTGGAAGCATACAGGACTTGTCAGATGTTGTATTCAACTGTAAAGAAAAATAATAGAATACAAAAATATTACAAAATATATTTATGCTAGAGATAATGTAAAAAATGATATCTTAAAGAATTTTATAATGTTTCTTTGATAGTGGGGTATCTGCTTATATAGCATATGTCTAGTTATTGACTTTTATATACTGCACCACTCCATTTTTTTTTTTTTTTTGAGAAACACATTTTGTATGAAAGTAGATACCACCTATAAACAGCAGATAGCAGCCCAGAGCTCTTCAGGGTGTAGGGTATCTATACAGTCACTCTCAAGTTAGGATCTGGTTTGCTTTTTTTCTATATCCCCAAACACATATCTTTCATGTTCTCTGGTTAGCTTATCAGAAAGAGTAGGTGTTTAATTTTCATCTAGGTAAGTGTTACAGTTTACAACTAGCTGTCCCCCAAGAGCCTCATGCACTCAAAGGCGGGGCTTATGAAGGATGATTGAATCACGGAGGCACTATAATTAAGTATGACATTGGATGTGAGGTTTTGTTGGAGGAGGCAGGTCACTGGGGGTGTGAGTCACTTCCTCCTTTCACTCTCTGCTTCCACAACATGAGGTGAGCAGACTTTTCTACCATGTCTTCCTGCCTTGCAGCCAGCTAACTAAGGACTAAAAACATGAGCCTAAATAAATATCTCCTCCTTTAAGTTTCTGGTGTCAGGTAATTTGTCCCAGAGACAAGGAAATTGACTATGACGGTAAGTAAAGGCATATAAAAATAAAATGATTATTTCAAAAGACAAAAGCTCCCAGGTGGCTATGGAGCCTCTGGAAAAGGGAGAACTGGGAGGCATGTTTGAGGGAAACTGACTTTTTACTCCATACTCTTTCGTAAACTTTTCAAATGTTCTGCTTTATAGAGGCACAGTTTACTGAGCAATAAAACAAGGAGATCTAGAGAGACAGGTGATTTTCAATAAATGCTGGCAGGGAAGGATGTCTATGAAATAATGTAACATGAAGGATGTTACAGAACAGTGGGTATAGTCTAACTCAATTTGCCTTTGAAAGAAGAAAAACATGCTATGCAAAAGGAGTCCCCAAACCTGGTCCATAGCCCTGGTCCATGGCCTATTAGGAACTGGGCTATACAGCAGGAGGTGAGCAGTGGCTGAGCACTTGAAGTTTAATCTGTATTTAAAGCCACTCCTCATCCCTCAAATTACCACCTGAGCTCCAGCTCCTGGCTTATTAGTGGCAGCATTAGATTCTCATAGGAGCGTGAACCCTCCTGTGAACTACACATGGGAGGGATCTTGGTTGTGTGCTCCTTACAAGAAGCTAATGCCTGATGATCTGAAGTGGAGCTGAGGCAGTGACACTAGCACTGGGGAGCAGCTGCAAATACAGATGGACATTAGGGGAGAGGTTTGACTGCAGAGAGTACATAATAAATCAATAACCTGAAGACTCATATCAAAACACTTATCAGTAAGTGTCGAGTGACCATTAAGCTACATCTGGTGGCAGGTTTTACAGTGGCAAGTAAGTTGATATATTTCAAATGCACAGTTGCATCTGGTGCTGGGTGTTGAGTCAAAATACAACACTTATTTTAGTCTGCATGTGGCCTGCCCATTATTATTTTATTTACCACTTCTATCTGTGCCTCTTTCCCGCACTGTGTGCTTGTCTCACACACAGTTTTAGTAAGCTCACACAAGATAACCCTAGACAAAATGAGTGACAAAACAAACATCTCTGGAGAGCTTCTTTGAAAAGAGGGCAAGGCCCAGTGATGAGACAGCAGAAGACTCTAAGATTGCTAACAAAAAAGCTGCATTTAAAAAAATAACACCAGGCTGGTGAGATGGCTCAGCAGCAAGCCTGGCAAGCGCGAGGTCCTGAGGTCAACCCCTGGTACCCACACAAAAAAATAAAAATAAAAAAATAAAATAAAAAAACAACACCAACAATCCAACTTAAACTATGGGTTCACTGAAATAGGTGATTCACATTCTCCAAGCTCGCTTTGAATATACTATGTGGCAACTGGCTATTCAGTGAAGCCATGAAATCTTCAAAACTGCTTTGCCACAGAGACCAAACAACCTACATTAAAAGACAAGCCTTGAGTTTTTCAAAAGAAAAAAATGTGAACATGAACAACAGAAACAACTTATTGAAGGCCACCACTTTATCAAATGTGTCTGCCATGAGAGCATCATTCTTAGTGGCTAACTGCATCACTAAAGTTAAGAACCCCTTTACTAGTGGTGAAGAGTTGATCCTGCCTGCTGCTAAGGAACAGTTGTTGTGAAGTTTAGGAAAGACTGTAGTTCAAAAGGTGGCACATGTTCCTCTTTCTACTAGTACCACAATGAGATGAACTGATGAACGAGCAGAGTATATTCAGGCATATCTGTTAGCGAGCATTAACATCATTGTGGTTTGTAATCTAGGCTGACAAATCTACCAATGTTGACAACAAGGCAACAATGCTTGTTTTGGTGTGATATTTTTCAGGAGGATCTGCATGAGGATATGTTATATGTACTTTTGTTGCCAGCCAACACCACAGCTGCAGAACTTCTCAAGTCTTTCAATGATTACGTATCAGGAAAACTTAATTGGTCACTTTGCATTGGGATATACCTGGTCAAAGTGGGCACCATGACTGAATGGTTTTCTGGTTTCACTATCTGAGTCATAGTCATTTCTTTTTTTTTTTTTTTTTTTTTTTTGTGGGTACCGGGGGGTCGACCTCAGGACCTCGCGCGCCAACAGGCACCCGTGCCGCTGAGCGATATCACCGGCCCCTTTTTCGTATGTGGGATCCAGGAGTCGAACTCGGGCCCTCGTGCTTGCAAGGCAGGCGCTTACACCGCTGAGCCATCTCACTGGCCGTACAATGTAATAATAATAAAATATGCAATAAATGTAATGTGTTTGAGTCATCCCCAAACCATCCCATTTTATTCCCCAGTCCATGGAAGAATTGTCTTTCACAAAATTGGTCCCTGGTATCAAAAAGGCTGAGGAATGCTGCTGTATAGGATTTTAGCTTAGGAGAAACACAGACCATATGGCCTCGGTATGAGGCAGCTATACCAACTAGGTTTGTGTAAACACAGTGTATGATATTTGTTCTACAATAACACTGCATCACAACACATTTCTCAGAAAGTATCCCTATTTAAGTGATGCTTAACTGCATATACAGAACTACATAATCATCTGTTTTATACTGAAACAGTAAATAACTATTCTAAAAAGAGAAAGCCATTCCTCTACCTAAAATCCATTTTAGAACACATTTCTGTTCAAGGACAAATAGTTATTTTGATTTTCAAGTAGTAATTAAACTAAACAGGAGGTTTTTTTTTTCACTTTTTTTTATATTTCCCTTATTCCAGTTTCACAGTGACCATCACACTCAATAAATAATTTTCTGGCAAAATAAAATGTACAAAGTCTATACACCAACCATTAATATAGGAATTTAGTGGATTACAGCTATATCAATAAGAAAGACATTACATGTAATTTCTTTAAATTCTTATTTCAATATGTTTTCTTTTTTTTTTTTGTGGGTACCAGGGGTTGACCTCAGGAGCTCACGCACCAGCAGATGCCCGTGCCACTGAGCAATATCACCGGCCCTTTTTTCATATGTGGGTACCGGGAGTCGAACTCAGGACCTCGCGCTTGCCAGGCAGGCGCTTATGCCACTAAGCTATCTCACTGGCCCTTCAATATGTTTTCTAAACTGAAAGTAATTTCAACTAACTAGGAGACTAAAAAATCAGCATAAAACTCAAAAGGGAAAGTTCCAAAGGAATAATATACTCTGACTTACCCAGATTAGCTAAAGTTCCATGTTCCCTTTGCATAATTTAATTTTCCTTTCCTAACACTGATCATACCTATATTAACTTAATGTCTATCTTCTTCAACAGACTCAAAAAAACTCTACAAGGACAGGGTCTACATCTGTCTTATTCCCATTAGCCCCAGGATCTTTGAGCAGTCTTTCTAATGTATTTGATTAAAGATATAAACCTAAACGAAAAGAGTTACAAGAATTCACAGATATTCAAGGATAAAACGCTTCCTAATAAAGATTATATAACCACCTAAAAAAGATCCACATAGTTTAAAATAGAATAAGGACAGAAGAAAAGGTTATTTGCCTAAATAATTGGCGTAACAAAATTAAAGCATATGTTCTCTAAGCACAATTGTTAAAAGCCTCCAGAATCTTGGCTACCTTATAAATATTAGGCTCTGGGTTACAAAGTCAAAGACACAGTTTTAAAAAGTAACTTCTGAAATGGAACTGTAGGATCATGTCCTCCAGGTACAATATCAATGGAAAATTCTCATTAACTTTCAGAATTCATTACATTTTAAAAATCTTTTAAAAAGAATTATGGGATAGCAAATATCCTCAAACAACAACAACAACACACACATACATACACACAAAGTCAGACTTTGGCATTGACAATTCTTCAGAGGAATCCAAATTTTAATGCTCTTTGTGAATATGTATAGCTTTTGGCATGTCTATATTTACAAAATGTACCAGAGTTGAATTATGCTACTCATGAACTTGTACTCCAGTTTCAAGAGAATTATAACCAAAGTGGAAAGTTAAACTTTTTATAAATCAAATCAAACAAAACAAGTTTTCTGGCCACAAAGATGGGTAATTAAAGTCATGTGCTTTCTTATGCAAGTGTACATCTTTTGTCAAGTAGTATAGTGTAAAAGGCATGAGGATTTTATTCAATAATCAACATAGCTAATAACACCACAAAACAGGCAATGGAGAACTTCTGTAAAGGTCAGATATAAAATTTTCTTGGTTTTATAGACCCTATTGTCTCTGTCCCTACTCTCTTCTCTCATGACAGGAAAACAATAAGACAATATACATAACATTTATACAGTTCTAACAAAATTGTATCTTCGCACACAGAAATTGAATTTTATATCATTTTCATGCATCACAAAGTATCTTTTTTCATTAATTCAGAAATAAGAACCATTCTTAGCTTACAGGCTCCACAAAATCAGGCCCAATTTGGCCTGTGAGCTGTCATTTGCTAACCTGGCCCTAATCTAATGGTTTAGGAAACCTAGTTTATACAACCTACTAACCACGTAACCTTTTCCTTACTCCACGAAACAACAACAAAACACCCAGCTACAAGAACAATTGCCAATAACTACCATAATAGAATTAAACTCTTAATTTTTCAGGTGGCAGTTAAGACAGCTATGCTACTGATATAACGACATTAAAAAGCTAACATTTATTTGAGATAGTGTGTTCCACACAATGTTGTAAGCATTTACTGTGTAATCCTCATCACAACCATGGAATGAGTATTTTATGATTCCCACTTACATATAAGGAAAAGTTAGGCATAAAGAAGGCTAGTAAATGTATAGCTGAGGCTTAAAGACAGGCACCAACTTCTGTCCTTCTGCTTCAAATTATCCCCATTCTTTTCTTAAAGTCCCCATCTTAAATGACAATTTTCAGCAATTAAAATACACAATAGAAATAAGCACATGTGGAAAATAATGTAATACAGTTAACGCTTATCAGTAACAAACACTAATCTTTAGACTGACCCTACATGGACAGTAACAAACGTGGAAACTTAATTGAAACGGAAACTTCAGTAGTCTCATGGGAAAGACAAGGAGCAGTAGTATCTGACTGCTTCCTGTGTATGCTGGCTCAAGAGAACAAACGGTGAAAATGCTCCAGGTTAGGGTTGCAAAACACAGGTCACTATTATTTTTTCTAAATGACTTCTGCTTCTCCTAATTTAAATTTCCCTCAAGCTCTGCTGTGCACAGGACATTTACATATTTATAATGCTTGTCCATTACTGATACATGAGCAATAAAACACCAGCGACCTGGGAGCCTCCTTTCTTCTAACAGTTACAGTACAGCAATTTACACCGCAACCCATTTGCACACTGTTTTCTTCACAGGCTCTTCATCTGAGAGTTGACTGTGTGTGCAAGCACTCCAAATCCAACTGTACACCCAGTAACTAACTCTTCAGGGGTTGTTGAAAAAAATTAAGAGTATAAATTAAAATTTATTTTAGTGTAGTGCTAAATTGCCAAAGTGGATTTTAGAACTGTTAATAACACACTATTGCTTCTACGTAAGTGCAGAATAAAAACTTCACTGAAGAACTTGACATTTTAGGACTTTGGCTGGCCAAGGAAATAAGAAATTGCTAAAATTGAATTCATTCCAGATACTCCTCTCTGGAAGGTAGTTACACGCCAGAGAATTATTTCAGAGTCTATTTTTGCTACTTACATCAATATGAGGAAACTTAAATGACAGATGATCTCTATAACACTGGGCCAAATACATTATAATAACTCAGGTTACAGACTAGGAAAAAAGAGACTCTCAGAGCAAAATTCATCTGGCAAATATAAAAAAATTTGTTCGCCTAATTTTCTCAAATCTGTATTTTCCAAAATATCAGTAAATTGCACAATTCTGTATTATGTGTGATTGTCTTGGTAAGAAAGAGGTATTTCTCAACAGAATAAAAAAGAAACTCATCCATGTTACTTGAAGTTCTTTAAAACAATGTATATATTGAAGGAAAAATCTCTCTGGCTTACAAATATGTAGCTCTTCAATCCATTCACTGTCCAACATTTGGGAGCCCTCCTCACACCTCTGTCCTCCACTTCTCCACCTAGGCTTTCAACAAATTGTGTGGATTTTATCTCCTAAAAGCGCTTAGGGCTGGGAATGGTGACTAACACCTGTGATCCCATCACTCTTCATGCCTGAGGAAAAAGGATCCCAAGGTGGAACCCAGCCTGCATAATTTAGGGAGACCCTGTGTCAAAATAATAAAACAGGGCTGAGGATATACCTCAGTGAAAATGCCCTGGGTTTAATCCCCAGTACTGGGAAAAAAAAAAAAAAAAGAAGCCCTCAGATATGTCTACTTCTTATCTCCACTGCTAGTATCTGGTGCAAGATGCTGTACCCATCCTCTACCTAGACCAACGAATACTTTAAGAATGCTCAGGCCTCCCCTGCTTCTACTCCTGTCCTTTTCCTAACCAACATAACCATAATGATTTTTTTTTTTAATGTGGGTACCAGGAGTCGAACTCAGGACCTTGTGCTTGCCAGGCAGGTGCTTATGCCACTGAGCCATATCACCAGCCCATATAATGATTTTTTTTTTTTTTTTTTTTTTATGTGTGTGTGTGGGTACCGGGGGTCGACCTCAGGACCTCGTGCGCCAGCAGGCGCCTGTGCCGCTGAGCGATATCACTGACTCTTTTTTCGTATGTGGATTCCGGGAGTTGAACTCGGGCCCTCGCGCTTGCCAGGCAGGCACTTACGCCGCTGAGCCATCTCACCGGCCCCTATAATGATGTTTTGAAAACACAAAATTAGCACACGCCATCCCAGCTAACATGTCTATAGGGTTTTGCACATCTGCTTCATCCTCCACACCTTGCCCCTTACTTTCTGTGTCCCAGCCACACAAACTTTCCCTCAGATTCCTGAACATACCATGGCTGTCCCACTAGAGCTGTTGTACATGTTGTACCCCTTCTTCTCCACTTTGGTCTCAATAAGTTGGATAGATCTTCTAGATCTATTAGATAGTTCCTGTGACAAAATACCTGAGAAAATCAACTTAAAGGAGGAAAGATTTATTTTACTTCATGATTTCTGAGGTTTCAAATCAGTTGACCCAGCTGCTTTGGGGCCTGCTGTGAGGCAGTATATCACACTGGCAGCAGGACATATCAGAGGAGCCTTCTCATGTCATGGCATCCAGCAAGCAAAAAGGAAGACAGGAAGGGGCCAGAATCCCAGTGTTCTCTTCAAGGATATGTCCCCCAGTGGCCTAACTTCCTTCCACTAGGCCTAACCTCCTAAAAGTTCTACCACCTCTCAATAGTGCCACAGGCAGGTGACCAAGGCTTTGGCGTGTGAGTCTTTGGGAGAATACTTAAGATCCAAACTATAATACAATCTCCAGGCAAAATTATTTCTTTAGGAGAAATGTTCCTCACTCAGTAGTCTGGTTCAGATATCCCTGTTAACAGACTCAGTGAACCCTGTATCTGTCTCTCAGTATTTACTACAATTGTGATTTTACTTAGAAAATGCCTAGTCTCTATAACATAAGAAGCCCCAGAAAGGCAGGATTCATACTTTTTTCTGTTCATATGGTACCCTAAGCATCTGGCACAGTAACAGATAACCTAGGAGGGGCTCAGTATTTATTCATGTTTGTAATATAATTCACACACCATAAAATTTATCCTTTTATAAAGTGCTACATCTAGCAATAGAATAGGTATAACTCCATAAGGGCACAGGCTAGGTCACATGGTAATTCTGTGTTTAATCTTCTGAAGAACTGAGGCTTTTTAAAGCCTTCCATTTATGTCCCCACCAGTAATATGTGATTTCAAATTTTTAGATATTCTCATTAACACTTGTTTTGGTCCATATCTCAATTATATGGTATCTCACTGTGGTCATTCCTTAGTGGCTAATGATCTTTTTATGTGCTCACTGCCAATCTGTGTATCTTTTTAAAAAATCTATTCAATTCCTTTGTTTTAAATTGGGTTACTTTTCTTTTTATTAAGTTTAGAAGTGTTATATATCCTCAATAGAGGTCTCTTATCAGATACTGTATAAGACTTAAAAACATTTTTTTTTTTCTCTTCTCTGGGTTGTCTTTTCACTACCTTGATGTGTTCTTTGAAGCATAAAAGTTTTTAATTTAGGTAAAGCCCAATTTACCTATTTTTCTTTTGTTGCTTATGCTTTTGGTGTCAATCTAAGAAACATTGCCTAATCCAAGGTCATAAATATGCCAGCCTATGTTTTTCTCTAAGAGTTTTATGTAGTTCTATCTTTTACATTTAAGCCTTTACTCATTCCCTCTCTTCATCCCTCGCCCTTTGTTGCCTGGATCTCTTCGCATCTGCAAGAGATCCACTGCCTTGTCTCATTCTAGCCTTTATTTTTCTCTTAGTTTGTACTTTGCCTTAGTCAGATGAGAGATACCATACAGTATTCAAGTTTGTGTGTCTGATTTATTTCACTCAACATTACATCTTCCAGGTGCATCCATTTTCCTACAAATGCCTCAAATTTGTCCTTTATAACTGAGTAGTATTCCATTATATACAGATACATTTTCTTTATCCAATCATCTGTTGATGGGTATACAGGCTGTTTCCAGGATTTTGCTGTTATGAATTGTGCTATAACAAGCATTGGAATGCATTGTAGTATGATGTCTTAAACTCTGGGGAAGATAGCTAGAAAGGGGATAGCTGGGTCATATGACATTTTTAATTTTAGTTCTTGATAAATCGCCACACTGATTTCCATAATGGTTGTACTAGTTTGCATTCCCATCAAAATGCAGGAGGGTTCCTTCTTCACCACAGCCATGCCAGCATTTGTTATTTTTTAATTTTTTGATGTTTGCCATTCTTTCTGGAATAAGATGCAATCTTAGTGTTGTTTTAATATGCATTTCTCTAATGGCTAGAGATGCTGAACATTTTTTTCATATATTTGTTGGCCATTTGTACATTTTCCTCTGTGAAGTGTCTGTTCATTTCACCTGCCCATTTCTTGACTGAGTCTTTAATTTTAGGTGGTCTAATTTGCTTTGAGCTCTTTATATATCCTAGATATTAGTCCTCTGTCTGAGAAGTCGCTGGCAATAATTTTTTCCCATTTTGTAGGTTGTCTCTTCACTCTACTAATTGATTCTTTTGCTGTACAGAAGTTTGTTAGTCTGATACAATCCCATTTGTTGATTCTTACTGTTATTTCTTTTTTTTTTTTTTTGTGGGTACCGGGGGGTCGACCTCAGGACCTCGTACGCCAACAGGCACCCGTGCCACTAAGCGATATCACCGGCCCCTTTTTTGTATGTGGGATCCGGGAGTCGAACTCGGGCCCTCGCGCTTGCAAGGCAGGCGCTTACGCCACTGAGCCATCTCACCAGCCCTCTTACTGTTATTTCTTATGCAACTGAGGTTTTGTTTAGAAAATCCTTTCCTACATCTGTATCTTCAAGTGTTTTACCTATTTTATCCTCCGATAGGAGGTTGAATGTTTGTTTTAATGCTTAGATCTTTGATGCATTTTGATTTTAATTTAGTACACAGTGAGAGATACGGGGCCAGTTTCAATCTTCTGCAAACGGATAACCAGTTTTCTCAGTACCACTTGTTGAATAGGCTATCTTTCCTCCAACATGCTTTTGAACCTTTCGTCAAAGATCAAATAGCTGAATGTGTCTGGAGATGTTTCTGTGTCATCTATTCTGTTCCATTAACACATGTATCTTTTTGCTCCAGTACTATGCTGTTTTTTTAAAATCACCACTGCTTTGTTAGTATAGCTTGAAGTCTGGTATTGTGAGGACTTCTGCTTTGCTCTTGTTGCCTAAAACTGCTTTTGCTATTCTGGGTCTCTTTTGGCTCCATATGAGTTTTAGGATAGTTTTCTCCAGTTCTGTAAAGTATGCTGTTGGTATTTTGAGATTGCAGTTAATATGTATAACAGTTTTAGGAGTATGGCCATTTTGACAATATTGGTTCTGACTATCCAGGCACAGGAGATATCTTTCTGTTTTCTGATGTCCTCTTCAATCTCCATTTTCAGAATACTGTCTCATTTTTTATTGTGTAGAGGTCCTTCACTTCCTTGGTTAGGTTAGTTCCTTGAAGCTACTGGTATTTTTTCATGATTTCCTTTTAATCAAGTTCATTATTGTACACAAATGCTAATGATTTTTGTATGTTGGTTTTATATCCTGCTACGTTGCTGAAGTTGGTTATTAATTCTAAGAGTTTTTTGGTGGAGTTTTTAGGTCTTAGAGTATCATGTCTACAAATAATGCAAATAATGATAATTTGAGTTCTTCCTTTCAGATTGTACCCTTTTGTTTCTTTCTCTTGCCTGACTGCTCTGGCTAATGTTTCAAGGACTATGTTGAATAGAAGTGGTGATAGTGGGCATCCTTGTCTTGTCCCTGATTTTAGGGGGAATGCTTTTAGTTTTTCTCTAATATGATGCTGGCTATTGGTCTGTCATAAATAGCTTTTATCAAATTCAGGTATTGTCCTCCTATAGCTGTTTTCTTCAGGTTTTTTTTTTTTATTATAAAAGGGTGTTGGATTTGTCGAAAGCCTTTTCTGCATCTATTGATATGATCATGTGGTTTTTGACCTTGCTTCTGTTTATGTGATATATTAGATTTATTGACTTATGTATGTTGAACCATCCTTGCATTTTGGGAGGAAACCTAGTTGGTCATGATGTATGATCTTTTTTATGATTTGCTTCATTCTATTTGCTAGTATCTTGCTGAAAATTTCTGCATCTGTGTTCATTAAGGAGACTGGCCTATAGTTTTCTTTTTTAGTTGGGCTTTATCCAGTTTTGGAATTAGGGTGATACTGGCTTTCATAAATGAATTTGGGAGCACTCCATCCGTCTCAATTTTGTTGAAGATCTTGATGAGTATTGATGATATAACATCTTTAAAGGTTTTGTAGAATTCTGCAGTGATTCCATCAGGTCCTGGGCTCTTTTAGTTAGTAGATTCTTTGTACCATGTCAAGTTCATTGCTTGTTATTGGGTTGTTAAGCATATTTATGTCTTCTTGAGGCTAGCTTTGGTAATTTGGAATCAGTCTACATCTTTAAAATTTGCTAATTTGTTGGAATACAATTTTTCAAAAGTTATTTGCTTTTCAGGCTTGAAATACTTTACTCCAAGCTCTTCTGGCCTTTAAGGTTTGTGTTGAGAAGTCTGCTGTAATTCTAATTGGTTTACCTTTATATGTGATTTTTTGTTTTTCTCTTCTTTTAAAATTCTGGTTTTTGCTGGATATCTGGTAATTTAATAAGGATATGCCTTGGTGAGCTTCTTTTCTTGTCATATTTGTTTGGTATTTTAATCTCATTTCTTATATTTCTGAAATTTTCTTCTATGATTTCTATAAACATATTAGTAAATCCATTTATATTATCTTCTAGCTTTTCTCTAACTCGTTAGCCTTAAATTGGTCTTCTTACTGTTATCTAGTACCTTCTGGATAATTTTCTCTTGTTCTCTTATTTTCTTTGTGGCTTCTTTGAATACTTCAACATAATTCACCATTTTGTCCTCAATTTTAGACACTCTGTCTTCGCACTGGTTATTTACACAATTTATTAATTTTGTACAGTTTTTCATTTCAGGTATTTCTATCTGACATCTTTTCAAGGATTCTGTATCTTTGTTGAATCTGTCATTCAAGCTTTGAACTCTTTTGGTTAGCTCGTCCAGTTTTTTACTTATTTCTCACAAATTCACTATGGGCATATTGAGTGATATTGGTGTGAACTTTTCGTTCATTTCCTCTTTGAAGCTGTCTAGTTTCTTCATCCTTTGTATAAACTTTTCATAGAGTTCCACTACCTGGTTTTCCTCTCCTTTTGTAACCTCTTGCTCTGCCTTAGGAAAGTTAGGAGACCTCAGGAATCTTCTGTTGCCTTGCTTCCCCATGCTCCTACGTGCATGTATATCTGTGTTTTACCCCCAACTTCTGGAGGGGCAGTACTGCGGGTTGAGATCTAGTAGAGTGAGGAGAGTTCGTGGTTTACACGAAGATTTTTAATAAGATGTTGCCTCCCCATGAAGTCTTTTCAGCTTTGTATGTCCGGTGATAGTATTTACCCTCCTGTTATAAACTTTAAGTAATCTAGTCTCAGTCCATGTGTTTTTAGTTGATCTTCTCTGAGAGACTCAGAGACTTCTCCTCTATTCAGCAGTGTTGGGTCCTACTAATTCCTTTTCTTGCCTAACTGTCCTAGTTAGAACTTTCAATACAATGTTGAATAGAAGGGGAAACAGAACACAACTTGTCTTGTTCCTAATCTTAGTGGGAATGCTTTTTGTCTTTTACTATTAAGTATGATGTTAGCTGTGTGGTTTTCATAGATTCACCATGGTGAGGAAGTTCTCTTCTACTGTTAGCTTGTGCAGTGTTTTTTCAATAAAAAGGACTCAGATTTTGTTAAAAGCTTTTTCTGTGTCTATTAATATGTCCTGTGCCTTTTGCTCTTAATTCAATTAATAAGATGTGTTATTCTGATTTATTTTTATGCAGTAAGCCAACCTTGCATTCTGAGATATATTCCCTTTGGTACTGGTTTGTAATTCTTTTCATATGTTCCTAGAATTGGTTTTCTAGTATTTTGCTGAGGATTTTTACACAATTTCACAAGGGATAATGGTCTATGGTTTTCTTGTGCTGCCTTTGTCTGGTTTTGTCATCAGAGTAATACTGGCCTCACAGAATGAGTTGGGAAATATGCTCTCATTTTTTATTTTTTAGAAAAAGTTGTGGAAAACTGTTATTAATTCTTCCTTAAATTTTTGATAGAATTCACCAATGAAGCCATCTGAGTCTAGAGTTTTTTTATGCATGTGGAGGGGAGGAATTTTAAAATTATAATTCAAAAGCTTTACTTGTTATGGGCTGTGATTTTCTATTTCTTCGTGAGTCAGTTTTAGTAGTTTATATCTCTTAGGAACTGTCCATTTCATCTAAGTCACCTAAAGCATATAGTTGTTCTTGGTATTCCTTTATAACCCTTCTTTAATTCTGTATAGTTGGTAGCGATGTCTCCTCTCTCACTGGAGATTTTAGTAATTTGTTCTTTAATTCTTGGCTGGACTAGAAAAGGTTTTCTTTCCATTTCACTGATTTTTCTCTAGTGATTTTTATTGTTTCATTTATATTTGTGCTTTAATATTATTTTCTTCCTTTGGCTTACTTAGATTTTCTTCTTTTTCCAGGTTCTTAAGGTAGAAGGCTTATTTAACAATTTGAGATCTTTCTTTTAAAAAGAATAGGCATTTATGGGTACAAATTTCTGTATAAACACTGTCATTTTTTAGGTGTATCCTATAAGTTTTGGTATGTACTTTTTCAGGTTAATTTATCTGAAAGTGTTTCCTAATTTACCATGTGGTTTTTTTCTTTGACCCATTAACTATTTAGGAATGTGTTACTTAATTTCTGTGTATTTGTACATTTTCTAAATTTGCTTCTGTTACTTAGTTCTAATTATAGTCTATGGTGGTCAGAGAACATACTTGGTATCACTATAACCTTTTTTTTACAGGTCATTAGGCTTATTTTATGACCTAACAGAAATCCTGGAGAATGTTCCATATGAGCTTGAAAAGAATATGTACACTGCCCTTTTTGAATTGTGTGTTCTATAGCTATTATGTCTAGTTGGTTTGCAGTGTAGGATCTGGGAATGGGGCCCTCCTTACTCTGGTGTATTTAAGAACATGTTTACATGTTACCATCTAACATCACCCTAATAGGAAGATGTATGCACCATAAGATGCCCATATGGACTTGCTTTTAAACACATCTATTCTGAAAAACTATAAAGAAAGAAAAGTAGAAAACACATGCAGCTCTCCTATCTTTCCTGATTAATTTCATGTCAATCTCATGAGCACATCTTAAATGACTTCAGAGCACTCTGTATATAAAAAAAACTGTATAAGTACACAGTCAAAGAATAATTTTTTCAAAGAGCTAATAGTCTATCCAAGTACTTTCTGAAAGATATATTATATCACAACACAGTTAAAAGATAAATTTTACTATAAAGACACTTCATTTAGGGCCAGTAAGATAGCTCAGCGGCATAAGCACCTGCCTGGCAAGCACGAGGTCCTGAGTTCGACTCCCGGTACCCACATACCAAAAAAGGGCCGGTGATATCGCTCAGCGGCACAGGCGCCTGCTGGCGCATGAGGTCCTGAGTTTGACCCCCGGTACCCCCCACACACAAAAAAAGACACTTCATTTATAAAACGTACTCTGGGGAAGTAGTGTCCAATAAGTTGATTTTTAAAAGTAAGCCTTATGAGGCAAATCTAGAAATTAAAAGAACATCAATGTGCAAAAATTATCTAATAGGGCCGGTGATATGGCTCAGTGGCATAAGCGCCTGCCTGGCAAGCGTGAGGTCCTGAGTTTGACTTAGAATGTTATTTTATCTAATAAAACACTTCTTACTATGTTTTAATGAAATTTGTGGTTACTTCTGTCAAAATGTCTAGAAGGTAAAATCTGCTGATTTCCTTCAACACATCTAGAAAAGAAGATTAGATTTCCAAACTTTAAGGGAAAGATACAAAGCAGTATTATTCGTGTATGATTAAGGCCATATCTATTTTTTTTAATGACATAGTATTGGGATCTTAAGCAAAATTAATACAGATATTTGCCTTGTTCTACTGTGTATTACAAAATTTTACTATTTTAGTAAGGTACTAAAAATTCTCAAAATATACATACATATATATGACTTAAATACTATTAAACTGTATGAACTTAGAAATCCAAAGAAATGCCTGATTTTTGTTTCTGATTACGGTATTATATAGCCATCAGTTAGTACTTCCACACAATTTCCAGGAGCTACTATTAAATTACTGCCATATTTACTTGGGCAACAGGAAAATTACATCACTTCCCAAGTTCTTCACAATGTTCTAACTTTCCTGATTCTGGATTTTACACTTCTAAGTAAAATTTTGTATTTCTAAAAAATAGAACTCAAAGTCCAAAAATAATATCTGAAATTATAAATCTAAAACGTTAAGTTTTAAATTTTCTTTTCCTAGTCCTCATTCCTACTCACTCACTCTTCTTCATCTTGAGCCACTACCTTTATATCACCTGTACATTTGTTAACAGTAATAACATTTTGCTTTTTAGGACCGCACAGTGAAATAATTTCAAATTTGTAAGAGTCAGACTTTTGGTAGGAGAAATGTTAATGACCCAAATTAATGGCACTAACCATATGATATAACTGAGAAAAAAAATTAAGTATGGCAAAGATATTTTAGTAGCAGTTGTGGCTTATGCAGTCATGGTAACCACCACAGAGTACAGGCCTGAACCTAGAAATATGCTTTCAAGCTGGCATGTCATACCTTCTTCCAGTGTTGATGACCACACTGCAATATAGCTATACAAACTGGGTATGAATAGGGATTCAAAGATATATAGGAACTGTCTTCATCACCAAAATAGATGTCACAGCAGGTGAAGTAACTGACTGCATCTTCTTTCTCATGAGATCCTGAGGAGTGAAGTTCCTTACGTTCAACTGGGCACTTCTCAAGAAGGAAGGTGTGGAGCTTTCTGTATGCTACCCGTGTCTGGGACACACTGTATGCAGAGAAAATAAAGGCCTTCCCACAATGACCACTTGGGGAGTGGAAAAGAAAATGCACCTGGGAAGACAGGCATAGGAAAGGGGAAAGAGAATAATGTGATAATGCACTGAAGGAAGCAAGATGTTCTGAAAGAAGAATATTAAGATTAATGAAGGCAAGAACAGGTACTTAGGAAGAGAGAAGAGCACTAAGCTTCAGCAAATGCTCTGATTCCTGTAGTCCTTCAGTCTGTCCAGAAGAACCGGGTAAGGCCTGAATCTTTTCTACTTCCAGGATAAGCTTCCTACAGCCAGAGACAGACAAAGATACAGAAGGAGGATGTGGTGTTGCCAAATCTGATTAGAGAAAATAAAATTTATTCAGTTTGAAAGATTCTTGACAGGTTTGGCAGCATGGAGGATGATGACATCATCTTACAAAGGGAGGAAAAAGGAAATCTATCAGTATAGATACACTATTCCCTTTTGAGAATCACTGGTTTAAACATCATCCTCTATTAGCAAAAATTACATCTACAGAAACATCCTTTTAACTATAGTATTCTTGACACAAATGGTAAAAATAAAATGCTCTTAAGTATTTTTTTTAGCATTTTTGTGTAAACACCTGTGATGGTTGGTTGATTGTGTCAACTTGAGAAGTTCAGTTAAGAGAAACTTAACTAAATCGGCTCAGCCATTCCACACCCTAGGGTATGGAAGACCAACCCTAGGGCAGCTCATCACCTAGATGGTACAAAGGGGGAATGAGGAAGGACGGATCTGCTTCTGTTTTTTGGAGGAGCTCCAGTCTTCACCTTTACCTTGGACGTCATCTCCTGGCTCCCAGCGCAGACTCTTCAGCCTTCCATCGCAGACCCATCGGCCTCCTGATACAGACTTGCACAGGACACTGCAGTGAGCTCCAGACCTTGGACTGACTCCTTCAGCCTCCAGTATGCAGACTCCCTCTGCATGCCTCCTCATCTGACTCTGTGGGTGGCTATCATAAGCCAATCTTGTAAATTCTTATACATCTGTGCATCGTGTGTTATATCTGTTTCTCTAGTAAAACACTGATACAACACCTCATTGTTTCTAAGGCAATCTTAATTTGAGTTAAATTGGAGCTACCTATCAGAATCTTTTCTTTAAAAATCAAGACTGACATGTCATGTATTCTAGAACAGAAAATATTCTGGAGAATCACTCCCAAAGTATCAAAATCTTAAGATAATTTAGTCCAAGCAAATATAAATTTTCATAATTAAAAAAATTACAAAGAATACATATAATGTTTTAATTATGACTGGTACTCTTAAGTCACATTAAATAAATATGAAGTTTTATTGCACAAGGGTAAGTAATTCCCTTGGCAGGTTAAAAACAAAGTGGGATGACTAAAGATGCAGCTTGGTGGTAGAGCACTTGCCTGGGTGTGCAAGGCCCTGAGTTCAGTCTTTAGCACCCACGTCCCCCCAAAGTAGGGTTACTGTTACTTCATAGCTATCTATTAGTAAAGGTTTACCAAAAGTATGTTGTAGTAAAAACAAAACAAAACAAAAAAATCCCTTCACCAAACAGAACACGTCCCTCAGAGTACAGCTGCAGTATCTGGCTCTTTGCAGGGCATTCACTAAGCAGCTTGTGTATTAATACAATGGCCTGTCCTGAAAAAGCTAATTGAGGTATCTTGATGGTGAAGAAAAAAAGTCTTCTAAAATAAGTAATGTGTAAGATAACATGTAAGATAACTAGAAGACTCAGTAACAAAATTTAAATCATTGCAAATATTTGTTTCAAAAAATGCATTTAAATTTTTCCACAATACAACACTTTCTTTATGCCTTCCTTGTGCTTTAATCCTGACCTCAGGAGAAATGGACATATCACCGAAGAGCTCCATCCAGAGCAGCCCAAATCTCTCTCTGTATCCTGTAAATCCTCCTCTCCTAGAACCCTGTAAATGCTTGGAAGAGTGGGTCTGTGGCTAACTAAGAAACACACTTCCCTGATTATTTCTGGAAACCTAAGAGCCCACATTCTACATGACTAACACTAATGCTTCTTCCTTGAACTCCAAAAGTCTCCTACATTACGCTCCTCTTCACTCCTCTCTTTAGACCATGTCACCTCCATCCAGAGACAAATGACACGATCACAGAGAAGGTCACTCACCTCCCTGATATCACATACAAGCTACCTCGGGGACTCCAACTTTCCTACATGCCACCCGGCACAGCAGAGTGGATGCCCCGCCTCTTTCCCAAGGCTACTCCCTCTCCCTGTATTCTCTCCTGTTTTCCCAATAACATGAAAGCACTATTCTTTCTCTTATTCATATATCCAACCTCTTCTAGCAGATCTCTTTGCACTACTTTTACACAAACCCATGACTCTTCCATGAAAACAACAGCAGCAGCAGCAACAGCAAAATAACTCCCTCCAGCTGTAGCCCACAGGCCTATCTAGATATTCCCAGTTTCAAATAAACTTCTCTGTAAAATTGCCTAATGGTTCTCACTCCACTTCTTCATCTCTTGTTCACTCTCCCTGTTCCTGAGGCCCCCATTCCTTCAAGACTGTTTCTGCCAGTCATACGCAGATGCTTCCCAGTCCTCATCTTCCCTAACAGCACGGCCGCAAGACAATTGCTGTTACGTCTCCTTCTCTTACCTCCCAAGAACCAAGGCTCCTGATTTTTTCCTTCTGCCTTCCTGGCCACCCTTGGCCACCGAATGCTGGAGCACATGAAGGCAAGTATCATGTTTCACCTTACATTCTCTCCTTAGGATAGCTCATCCATACCTACAGCTTTATCACACTGACACAGATTAAAGACAAGCTTTCGGTACTTCTAAACTCTAGTCTACATCTCCTCTGAGCTCCAGACCTACTGGCCTGTAGCTCCTCCCTCCCTATCAGCCACCACAGCACACAGAGTGACAAGGAGCATGGGCCCTGCAAGCAGATTCCTTGGATTCAAATTCTATCTTCTCCTCTTCCTATCTGACTTTGGGTGTTTCTGTGTCCCTCCCTAAAAAATGTATATAAGAACACTGACTTTATCCCAATTTGTCATGCTTGCCTTGCTCCCTCCCACCCCAGGGTCTTTGCACAGGCCCACTAATTTGTTTAAAATGCTCCTCCCTCCTTCTCTTCTTATAGTTAACCCCTATTCATCCTTCAGATTTCTACTTAAAGGTACCCTCCATAGGAAGCTTTCCTTCTCTGGCCTCCCACATGAGGCCAACACTTTTATTACTGGTGTTCACTATTCCCTGCTTTTCCTTCAGGGAGGAGAAAATGGAAGGTGTATTTTGAAGGGAAGAGAAGTATTTCAATCAGCCAGAATTTAAAGAAAACATTTAATCATTTAGCTGAAAAAGCAAACACATGCAAAGAGTAAGGAGAATTACTTGGGTAACAGCAAGCTGTATGAAGAGAGTTAGTTGCATAATTTCAGGGTATATAAAGGAAAAAAAAAAAACCTAAATAGCAAATATGCTGGGATCTCCACATAAGAACTGTCTTGCATCTCTAGCCTTGTAGTTTTTATTAAAATGAATTAAGAAACAGAACAATCTTTTCTGCCCTATTTAAAATATATTTTCAATATATAGGTAATGATTCATCTGGTCTCAGTGTACTAAAATACAGACAAATTCAATCTAAATGAATAAATGAAAAGTATATCTATAATTTTAATAGGTTAATCCAACAATGTCTTTAACACCTTTTAACCTGACATTTGATGTCATCTCCTCACATTCTGTGTGTATAAACTAAAATCAAAATAGATTTAGATGGACTACTACTCAATAATAAAAAGGAATAAAATACTGACACACACACAGCTTGAGTGAATGTCAAGGGAATTACGCTGAATGAAAAAGTCAATCTCCAAAGGATATATCCACTAAGGTTCCATTTACACATTATTGAAATAAAAAGCATGAAAACAGAGAGATTCATGGTTGTCAGTGGTTAGGAATGGGTGGGAAGGTAAGAGGGTAGGTGAATGTGGTAATAAAAGGAATTCTTGTGAATGGAAATGTTAATCTTGACTGGAGTAGATACAAGAAGCTACGCATGTGATAAAATTCCATAAAAATACACACACATACATACACATACAAATGAGCTCAAGAAAAGGTAGACAAATCTGAAGAAGATCTGGACGATGTGAATGCAAATATTATGAATGTTGCCACTGAGGGAGAAATGGTACATTTCACATTGGATGTATGTTACTTCTTACAACTGCATGCGAATTTACAATTATTCCAAACTTAAAATGTATAATTAAAAACAGCTTTAAGGCTGACAATGTAGCTTGGTAGTAGGATGCTTACCTAGCATGTGTAAGGTTCTGGGTTCAATCCTTAGCACCACAATAAATAAATAAATAAATAAATAAATAACAACAACACGATAACAATAAAATATCTTTAAAGTGCTTTTAACATTTCCTCAAAGGTAATTACTAGGTTACCAATGCTACGGAATTCTAATATTTAAGAGTCTTCCTCCAATTTTTGCACATTCCACCTTTGTTGGGGTCAGCTCATAAAAAAAGAGATATAAGGTGAAAAAAGGAGAAAGGTCTGGAGGTTCTAATGAACACAATAAAGAACTACTAATACTTTAAAAAGTAGATCTTGAAATGTACTACAAAGTTTGAGGTCATAATGATATAAATAAATATTTATGACCTAAACAAATTGCCTCCTTTGGTACTTTGAAGTATTAAAAAAAATCACATAGAATTAAATTACAAAGCTCACACACTTGTTTATGCAGCTGGTCTTTTTTAAAATTGAGGAACTTTAAACCTACAATTCTAATAGGCTTACTGGTGACACCCCAGTCCTTTGAAAAATAAATGAAATATCATAAATCATTTGACAGTCCTTAAGCATAGATTTTTATCATCAGTCTTTAAAAATAAAAAGCAACATGAAGGGATGAGATCTTGTTTTGCACCCTATAAAGCTTAAGATAGAAAATAAATCATTGTATTAAATGTCATTTAGAACCCTAACTTCAATACTTAGGGTTAAATTGGCATAATATTTGTGGTCATTCCTATGAGAATTCACATAAGCAGAGTAGCTTTTCTTACAAAAGATTACAGAACTCTGGCACTTCCTGTGATAAATGAAGCAATAAGGCTTTGGAATTGTAATTGTGTACATTTAAGTACTTCATATAAGCAACCAGATTGTCGTCTTGCCAGATAGCCAGCATGAAAAATTTATTACTTGGCATCCAAAAGAATGTTGGCGTGCTTACAAAGAGTAAAAGATTGGAGTAAGCCTTTTTAATTTTAAGATAGAAATTTAGGACCAAATTACTGCTATAGATTTCAACTTTTTTTTTTTTTTTTTTTCCTGGAAAGTTGATATAATGAAAATGATTTACATATTTTGCAGAAAATATTGAAATAAAAAAATCTATAAATACCTTAAAAACATTTCAAATTAAACAGAACAGTTTTGAGATCTAGGTGTTAGCCCCAGGATCCTAAGAATTTTTATCATAATTCATTGAAAGTAAATTTTGGGATACATTCTCCATGATCTGATTGTAAGGTAAACTCAATGACTGGTCGTTAGTAAGTTCAATTTATAAAAATTTGCCTTCAAAAGTCAGCTGGTCCAGCATTCTGGGAGGAAAGTCAAAGCTGAGCCCTCCTGGCTAGCCGGCCTATCATACTTAAAAAGAATTCTACTGAAGGAGAGTCATTCAAAGGGACAAAATATTACTTCAGCCTTTCCTGATTATTTATCACTCACATAAGCCAACATCCCTACTTTTCCCTCCCTACTCAAAGCAATAATGGCTTAAATTCTGAGAAACAGTCTCAGAAGATTTATACAGTACCTACATAAATTATAATCATTTTAGACCTCAGTAGTTTTTATAATTCATTTTTAAGATACAGCTACCAAACTGCTTCTTTCAAATAAGGGATTAACCAAGGTCACATTCATACAGGTTGCGTACATACTTCGATAAATACCTCAATGAATGATTGGGTTAATGATATCAGACAGCCTCCTTAAAGTCTCCATCTTTTATCGCTAATGAAGTATTCTTAAAGATTAATTTAAAATGTTCATTTCTCAAGAAATTACTAAATACTGAAAACACCAAACAATACTTCCAGCAAATGTGTTAGTTACAATGAAAAATATTTACACAAAATGGAGTATTATTTTGTCATAAAGAAAGATAAATGAGTCATCTGTAGGAAAATGGATGCACCTTTAGATCATAACGTTAAATGAAATCAATCAGACACACAAACTTAAAATAGTGCATGGTTTCTCTTATATGAGAAACCCAAATTATAAATAAAGAGCAAAATAAAAAGCAATAGGAAGTCGGGAGCTAGATCTTTCTCACATGTGAAGGGGATCAAGAGATAGACGAGGAGAGAGGGATGAGAAAGGAGATGAAAACAGGAATTAAGATGTCATGTACATGTCCCAGCTCCACACAAGGAATCTAAACATTATATAAGGCAAACATATATTAATAAAAATAAAAAACAAAATGAAATAAGACCTTTGTGAGTGAACAAAAAGACTGACAAAAAAATAAAAACAAGGAAAAATAATAAATGAACACCTCTTTTCCCACTAACCACTTCAGGGAATAGAACATTATTTACAACTTTGAATTCCCTTTTATGGCCTTTCTCATTCCAATTCCAACCTTTCTTCCTATACTTTCTCCCTAACAACCTAGAACTTTCTCATTGTTTTTAGTATTACCATATGTATACCTATCAATGTGTTGTTTAATTCTGCCAGATTTTGGATGGAATTATATTGGTTAGAATCATACTGGAAGTATTCTTATGACACTTGGTTTTATCAAAGTTATGTTCAACTGTGTATTTGAATATAGCACAATTTATATCTTATCTTCTCTTGTTGCCAGATATCTGAACTATTTCTTTCTCTTTCTTTCTTCTTTTCTTCCTTCCTTCTTTCTTTTTCCTTTTCCTTTTTTGTGGTACTGTAGAATGAACCCAGGAACTCACATATGCTAGGCAGTACTCTACCACTGAGTTACATCCCCGGCCCTTTTTATTTTATTTTGAGACAGGGCCTTGCTAAATTGCCCAGGCTGGACTTGAACTTGAGATCCTCCTGCCTTAGTTTTCCAAGTAGCTGGGATTACAGGCATGAGTCACTATGCCTGACTGAAAATTTTTATGTATGCTTCCCCATGCACATTTGCAAGCCTCCATGCTTCAGAGAATTGCTGAGGTGATATATGCACAACTTATTAGATGATGACGAATTGTTTTAGATAGCTGACCAACTTACATAAACCCTAAACAGGTAAGAGTTGAGGACGTTCCATTTTCTGGCCAATATTTTTCCTAGGATTTTAGAAAGATTCCTCCCTTCCCCCACCACCACCCAATACTGGAAATTGAACCCAGGGCCTTCACACTAAGCTATATCCCCAGTGCTCTTTTTTACTTTTGGAGACAGTGTCTGATTCTTTTTCCTCATAAATACATTCTGCTTGCTCTCGAACTCCATAAAACTTGCGTAAGTACTCTTTTGTATAAGCCTTTAGTTAGTATAATGAGATTCATCCATACTTTTTTAAATAGCACCATTAGTTCTTTTTTATTCTCTATTCTCTAATAGATGGGTACCTGGGGCAATTTCAGTTTCTAGATATTATGAATACAGCTACTATATTCATATACTATCTATTTCTCATAAACATCCCTTTTTTGGTGAACTTATATTTTCTTTTCTCTTGTGTAAATACCTAAGAGAACTGCTGAGTCATCAGGTAAGTATCTATTTAACTTTGTAAGAAAATTCCAGACAATTTTTCTAAAACGTGTTATTTAATTTTAGCAGTTCTGATGGGAATCTCATCACTGTAATTCACCATTCTGAGCACATCTTGACTGACTCTTTGAATGAAGGTCTTCTGTTGTGCACTGTCGGTGTTATAAAGTGCATTTTTAAACCATTTGTCCCCTCCTTCCCTCTTTTTTTGTTGCTGATCATCTTTTGCTACGGGCCTGTAAAAATTCTTTATCTATGTAGTCTGTTGATAAATGTTTTACAAATTTTTCCCAGTCTATAGCTTGTCTTTTTATTAATGCTGTCTTTGGATGAACATAGATTAAAACATTTTGGATAAAGTCTATATTATAATTTCTCTTATGGTGATTGCTCTCTACATTTTAAGGGATTTTTGCCTACTCTTGAGTAATAAAGATATACTCTGATGTTTTCTTCTCAAATCGTATGGTTTTAGCTTTTACATTACATAATGTGATCCATCTCAAATTGATTTTTATGCATGGTGCAAGGTGGGAATTGAGATCTTCTTTCCCTTGGATATCTAGTTATTCTAGTACCAATGAGTGAAAAGTTTTCTTCCTCCACTGAATTGGTTTGGATCTTTGCTAGAAATCAAATGACTATATTAGCGTGGTTCTATTCTGATCTCATGATTTCACTGTATTAATCAATCTGTTGATCCCTGTGACAGCAACATGCGTCTTAGTTACTGTAGCTTTATAGTTATGGTACAAAGCCATATCTTCCAGCTATATTGTAAAGATTGTTTAGGATATTTCAGTCTTTCACATTTCTGTGTAACTTTTAGAATTGGCTTGCAATTTTACAAAACAGCATCAGAGATAACAGGGATTATATTGAATTTATCACTCAATTTGGGAAGAAATGTCATATAATTCATAAACAAAGCATCTATCTTCACTTATTTAGGTCTCCTTTCATTTTTCTCAGTATTCTTTTGTTGTTGTGAAGTAGAGTTTCTACATGTCCTTTGATAAATATATTCCTATATATTCCACTTCCATTAAAAATTTCGAAAGGTATATTATGGGTAATCTCAATTAAAAAACACTCATTTCTTAGGACTGCTCTGTCATATTCCATCTCTTTGGAAATATTAAGTACATAAAAATGTGAGCAATATTGTTTAATAGTACATAGTACATTCCTTATAGAAAACAAGAATTTTTAAAATGGATGAGGACTCTACAACTGGGTGGTAAAGTATAGGAACAGATAAAGTGTAACAATATACATGCTGGCAATAAAATCAGGAAGTTTTTACAATCTACTCTCACTTGAACTGCTTTCTATTGTGGAACAAGATGGGGTTGGATATATGATCACTTCAGTCTGTAGGTGCACTGACCCTTTAGGCATGGGACTCAGTTACCTAACTGCTCTAGCACCAACTCACTTTTAACCTCTAGCCCACACAGACCAAGGGTTTCAAAGAGAAGAGAAAAGCAGGAAGTATTTAGCTTTTACTTTTGAGCAGATGTAATAAAAGCTCTTTGTTTTCTGATAGACCTGCATCCAAAGAGGTTGAGGTTGCCTACTGGGACTTCTTACAGTTGCAACTTGTTAGCTTCCTATCTTTCACTCACCATTACACCTTCTCTTCATTCTGTTTGTTCTCTTCACTGTCTGATTCTCCAGACTTCTGTATCTATGAGGCTCTGAGAGTGATGGATTATCAATCCTAAAAGTCACCCCCTTTGTCTTTGGCCTTTCCTTGGTGGCCTCTTGGGGACCTTGCTTCTGGCTTTCCTTTTAAAAAGTCTTTTCTTCTTTTTAAACATTTGTGAATATTTTATTTGAAAGATTTATACAAATTCAGTATATCTAACACAAGAAGCAATATTGTTTAACATTTTTTCTAATGCCTTATATTTTATTTTTCCTTATTACAGTTACATAATATAAACCAAGAATTGGCAAAGCAGGCTCTGTGGGCTGAATCCAGCCTGTGGCCTGTTTTGGTAAAGAAAATATCCAATCTGGCTGTGGCTATCTTTGTCACACAATAGGAGAGTTGAGTAGTGTGACAAGAGATGGCAAAGAATAAGCTATTTATTCTCTATCTCCTTACAAAAATTAGGCAATGACATTACAGGATCAACAAAGGCACACAGCACCCAGATCTTGGTTTTAAACAAAATTTTCTGGTAGGAACCAGGGTCTTTTCTCCTTACGCTCTATCTTAACTTTCTCAATCAAATTTGTTCTCCTAAAGCTTTTCTTTCGCTTTATTAAGGTTTATTCCACTATAATTCTCTTCCTTAATATCCTTTATGATGGGTTTCTACACTGGTACCCACTGCTGAACTTACTTCCCTTCATCACTAAGCATTATTTTATCAATTCACTTAAAATCTCTCTTTTCTTTTTGTTTCTGTGATTTGGGTCATTTTTTTTCTAGTCACTAGATTGGGACAATTCTTTTTTTTTTTTTTTAACAATGCATTCTCTTTAAGGTCCAACTTAACCCAAGGGGAATAACAATGGGTGAAAAAACCCACCCTATACTTTTCTACTGTAAATTTGTACTTTAGCATAATAGCAGCTGACTGTGCATCTTAGTAGATGCACCTAAGGGACACAGGAACCAATATTTGTGTTTACCCACTTGGTATAATGAGTGGCAAAGTGTGTACACATGTGCAAAAGTGTCAAACTGGGATTTTCACCCACATTATGCTCTAACAGGTTTTTGGTATGTTTATCTGAGCATCATAGGGGGTAAAATACACCCACACTACTCTTCTGTTGTGTAAACATGTATTTTACCATGATGGAATGAGGGTGTGACTCAGAGTAGCTGTGCTTAGGGAAAGAAAAAACCCATCAGCGTGTTCCATTGATTTGGCAGACAAATGGCAAGATGTATACAGGAGCTCCAAAGCAGCAATAGGTGAGTTTTACCAATGAAATGCTCATAGCTAAATTTCTGTGCATTTAGGATTTGTTTTTTAAAAAGTTTTCTTTCGATTTTTCTGATTGAAATAGCTCAATTCAGTACAATGACACATAAAAACCAGACTTCCAAGTTTTGGAGAACGTCCAAAGTGAATCATCAGATTACTCATGCATGTATGACGAAGATGATAATGCCTTTGACCTTGGCCATGTGAGCCAAAGCTTCTGTGACAATGAAATGGAGTAAGAATCGACAGATACAGACACAGGGAATACAGACTTCCTTGATTCAGATCACAAAGAAAGCAGTAATGTGACTACGTATTTGACTAGTCAAAACGGTACAAAATGGTCATGTAACCAAATGAAACACTCCAATGTTAGAACTAGGTCCGAAAATATAGTGAGGATTTTGGCACGGGTAAAACCTATTGGACAGAATGCCAGCATTGCCATTCAATGTTGAAAATTGTTTGTAACACATGAAATGTTACAAGATGTTGTGAAATACACAAATGCTGAAATACAAGTAAAATGTTCTGAATGCACCGATAGCCATACTCAAAAATGTATTTGTCATGACACCTCACTAGCTGAACTAAAAGCATTCACAGCTCTGCTGTACTTAGCAGGGCTTTCTCATGGTCATCACAGGAATGTAAAAGACTAATGGAAGAGTGCTGGGTGTGAGCTTGAGGTCTGTAGAATAACAATGACACTGAGGAGATTTGGTTTCCTTCAAAATTGCCTGAGGTTTGATGACAAAAGCACCCACCAAGAAAGAAAAAGAACTGATAATCTAACTGCTATCCACTCACTGTTTAAGAGACTTGTAGGTAACTGCCAAGCAATTTATACACTATCTCAATACATGAACATCTTCCAGCATTTCATGGTGGCTATAGTTTCAGGCAGTGTATTCTGAAAAAAACTTCAAAATATGACATAAAAGTTTATTCCTTTGTAGATGTGAAGACTTATAATGCTTTCAATTTATAAATTTATTCTGGAACTCAGCCATCAGGTCCTTATGCATATAGTAATAAAGCAAATGATGTTGTGAACAGAGTTGTTACTCATCTCCCAAAGTAATCAGAATGTGATATTTGACAATTGGTTCACCTGTTTCTGACCTATGCTATATTTGCTAACTGAGCACAAGTTGACTAGCATAGGAACTATACACAGGAATAAAGCAGAAATTCCAAATGAAATGTTGCAATTTCAAAACAGAGAACTGAATAGTACAATCTTTGGATTTCAGAAAGATGTAACATTGGCCTCATATATGGCAAAGAAAAACAAACTGGCACCACTGTTTTGTTGCACCATGATGGAAATACTGATAGGGAAAACGACCAAACGGAAGCCTGAGATGGTAACTTTCTACAACAAAATCAAAGGCGGAATAGATGTTGTTGATGAGTTATGCTGCAACTATGATGTCACTTGAAACACAAAGCATTACCCAATGGTTGTGTTTTACTCAATCCTAAACATGTATAGCATAAATAGTTTGATAGTTTACAAAGAAAATGACAAGTGCAAAATACCACTGAGAAATTTTCTTAAGAGGATTGGGACTGGAACTCATAAGAGATCATTTACATCAAAGTAAAAACAAAATGTTTCTGCCCAGGGAGCTAAGCAAAAAGCTTGTGGAGCATGCTGGTGAGCTGACAGGTGAACAAGCAGGTGCAGCATCACAAAGACCTACTATGACATCAGGAAAACAAAAAAAGTCAACTGTGTCCTGTAAGGAAGGACAGGAAAACACAACATACATGCTATCAGTGTAATCAACACTTGTAATTAATACAGTATAACCAATGTGTATGGAACATTCAGTTTTCTTGTGTGAAAACTGCCCTGGGTATGACAGTTGAAGCAAAGATTATTTCTGGGTAGACTTTTGTTTGTATACATTGTAGTTCACATAGGTTTTTATTTCTGATGTTACCTTTTATGTTTTGTAAACAAGTAAATAGATATGAAAATGCTGATATCTATTCTAAGCACTCATTACATATTTGATATTTTATTTTATTGATATCTTATTTTCTTGCTAAGTGAAAACTGTACAATATAGTAGGCAGCTCCTGACAAAACAGGAAGAGAAGAGAGGCTTCCCACAAGAATGGCTTCCCACATAGGAAAGGAAAGCTAAGCACTTGTGTTGTCAGTGTAAGTGAGATGTGTGCATGAAATACGTAGTTGTCATGTGTGAAGACTGCTTTGGGTGCAACAACTGAAGCAAAGATTATTTTTGTTGTAGACTTTTGTTTGCATTTACATTGTAGTCCACACAGGAATTTATTTCTGATGTTATCTTTTAGGTTTGTAAGCAAGCACATAGCTCATGTGAAAATGTTGATGTTTATTCTAAGTGTGTAATACATATGAAGAATTTAATACTTTATTTTACTGATATTTTATGTTTCTGTTAACTACATATTGTATAATATACTAAGAACCTCCTGACAAAACAGCAAGACAAGCTAGATGTCAAGTATGTCCTACAAAAAAGCCAGGAAAGCAAAACACATGTGCTGTCAGTGTGAGCTATACTTGTTCATGGACCATGCTGTTGTCACACCTGAAGACTTAGGTCTTAGGTGTGATAACGGAAGATTATTTTTTTTCATAGCGTTCTATTGGTATTTTCATTGTAGTTTATATAGAAATTTATTTCTGTTACTTTTTAGACTTTGTACACCAAAAAAGTCAATGTTGAAAATTTTGATGCTTTTTTATGAACACTCAATGAATAGTAAAAATTCAATACTTTATTTCTTGATATTTTTTCCTGTTAAGTACCCACTGTCCAATGTAATAAAACTCATAAAAATTAAAATTTAAAAAATCATCAATAGAAATATTCTAAATAACAAACATGGGTATTACACACCTATGTTTCTGTGCCTTTATGACAAAATTTACATTATGCCCCACTTCTCCTTAAAGATGTCGGTATCATGGCCACCTTTACTCTTATCTCTTGATTTTCTATGTCTTGTCCATATTTGGAGCAGACTAAACTTGAGACCCCTTTGTTTTTACCACTTTTCCATTTTCCCCCTCATCTGTCTCTCTTTCTTTCACCTCTTTATTACTAATACCATTAGCCAACTTCCACTATTCCTTTCCTGCTTCTTGACTCTTTTCACCTTATGGAAAGATGGGCATCTTCTCCTCAAAATAGGCTCTAAGATCTTCCATTTTGTCACTGGAGAGTAATAGAGCCCTAGGGTCATTTACAGTTTTTTGGTAGTTGCTTCCACATTTTCTGAAGACATTTTATCCATGGTGTCATAGCAAGACAAAAGAGACACAGCATATTCTGGTAAAAGTAACTTGTTCCAATCAAATACTTAACCTCCATCAGATGCATTAACATACACAGGAAATGAAATATGCTTGAGATCTTTCTTTTAAGGGTTATTTTGGGATTAAAGTGACTAGTTTTTTTTCTGGATATCTTTTAGTTTTTCTGGACCGATTTTCCTTTCTCTCATAGGCACTCTCCTCTCAAGAATTCGCTGCATCATCCTTTTTTCTTCTCAAGGGAGCAAAATTAATACAGCTTCACCATTCTTACTTGGCAGTTCTGTCAACTCTGTGAATATGATTTGGCATCTCTGGGCAATCAAACTAAGGAACACAATTCATGGCTTGGATTATTCAGCACCCCCTGGTTCCAATTTTCATAGCAATAAGCACTGCAACTCTCTCTCAGATACACTTTACAAACTTTATCTCTCTCATCCACTACCATCGACCATAGAGGTAAAAAACAGAAACACTAGAGAAAAGCAGGAAGTACTGGACACATGTTTTACTATAGCTCACAACTATGTAGTTTTGTTCCAAAGTGGCAGGGGTATTACATTCCACATTCCTTACCAACCCAAACATATCTAGGGTTTTTCAAACTCAAACATATAAGATATTTTATATAAATTTAGTTTGTTTTACCTAGAAGAGTGCATAGTTAATGTTTCTTGGAAAATTTTTTTTTTTTTGTAAAAACATTCATGGTATTGAGCAAAGCCCATGCTCATTTCTGTAAACCTCATCATGAACTAACCTTTGAAAACTGGTATGAAAACTTATTTCTGCATCTTTGTGTTGAGGAAGTGGAGCTTGCATGCAAACAACTGTATTTATGTGTTGATCCTCTCAAGCTTCCTGTTCAGATCCTTTCTGTCAATGATGAGATTGGTGGAAAGTCATAATTCTTTTCTTCAGCTTAGGAGAATCCCAAAGTCCTGAGAAATAGGTCAGTTCTCTCAGAAGTAGTATTATTAGAAACCACAGTTCATCTGTGAAGGTCCACTACAAATGATAAAAAAACTTTCAGCATTGGGTGAGGTGTTTGGGCTGATTGAAAACTTTATCTTGCAAAAGGAGGTTTAAAAAAGCCTGTCTTCTAGTGTTGCCTCAATAAAGGTTCAAAGGAGGGCCGGTGAGATGGCTCAGCGGCTTAAGCGCCTGTCCGGCAAGCGCGAGGGCCCGAGTTCAACTCCCGGAACCCACATACGAAAAAGGGGCCGGTGATATCGCTCAGCGGCACGGGCGCCTGCTGGTGCGCGAGGTCCTGAGGTCGTTCCCCCGGTACCCACCAAAAAAAAAAAAAAAAAAAAAAAAAAAAAAAAAAAAAGGTTCAAAGGAATATATTTTTAAAATTATTTTTAAGTTCACTATTATTGTCTGTTGACATACTTGAAAGACGGGACAGATAGAAACGTCTGTAAGCACCAGTTCTTTCCTTAAAAATCTTATAATTATGTTCTATATCTTCAATTGAATGAGATTTGAGCCAACCTAATTTCTTCCTTTATAAATATCTCCACCTATTTGCCTGCTCCTAGAGGAATTTTATCTCCAACATCCAGCAATGCTACAAGATCAAAGTACTCAGTGTGCCCTTTCAATTCTTAGATTCGAGTTGTCTTTTATTCAAAAAAATTTAATCTCTGAAGGTTGGTTTTATCTCAATTTGGGTATTTTTGTTGCATCAACAGTGACACATATGATGGGCCTACTCAACTTTCATTCTTCCTCATACTGATATTTCTGGAATTGTGTTGGCAGCCTACCTTTTCCCACTTTACAAAAGAAATTCATACCTCCTTGGATGTAAAAAATTCCAAAACAATGCTCTGTATGAATCATCCTATAACCAATGCACTACAGGAAGGCCTTGTTCTTTTTCTGTATCACATATATTTTATTAAGAAATGGAGTATTTGACCCATATTATAAATCAAATGTATTATAAAATGAAGCAGTACTGAGGACATTTTGCTTAAGGGCCTTACCTCTCCCATAACCTCATTGTTAAAGAAGCATCTCTCTGGAAGACTTCAGTGAGCACAGAGCAAAAAAAAGAAAAAGAAAAGAAAAAAAAAAAAAAAAAAAAAAAAAACACTGAAGGCAGCAGTACCTTACTGTATCCAGGCAACACTTGGTAAGGCTCTGTGCTTTATCTATTTATCTATATTATAATTAGAATTCAGCCATATGATGGCTGTCATGGTAACATATATTAACATATTTGAGTTTAAAAAATCAAGTTGGACTTTTACTGAAAGGATGCCTGATTTGGGAGATAAATTTTAAAATGAAGATTAGTTTAAGATTTAGGTTAAATGACAACCATCTTCCTTAAACTGAATAATCTACATTCATCACTGCAAGACTTTGGTAAAAACATATTTAAAATGTATATTTTTAAGTGCTCTAAAATATCATATTGGTAAATATAATTAAAATTAATATTTCTTCCCTTTTAAATATTTTGGATTAAATAGGGGTCTTTATATAAAAGAATACTAAATGTAACAGTCACTTGAAAATCTTAGTTAAACTTTTCTGCTAAATTTCCCTAAACTAAGAAAGTGATAACAAATCCCTTTGTCAGTGAAGTGATTTCTAGTTTTTTGCTTTCTACAAATGCCGGGGTAATGGAGTCATCAGTAGAGTGATTATGAAAATGATTTAATTTACAGATCCCTTTCTGGCATATCATTTAAGCACAATGAAAAGGGTTAATAAATAATGTACTTCCTGGCATATTATAAACACTAATATTTTAAGGCTAAAGTTTTATATCACTCTTTCAAATATATATTTGACTCTCTTCAGTGCTTTCATTTTTAATCTGTATAATCTTGCTGTTATTTCTGTATTATCTTTCTTCTTTTGTACTTCTTGCAATTTTCATTTCTGTGACAGTTCTCGTTTTTCTTCAACTTCATTATGGTATTCTAGTTCTGAATTTATAATTTTTTAGTTTTATAATTAAACTGGGTTATAATTATTAACTTAGAACACTTTAACTTTTTCCTATTTTGTATATAAGAATCCAATTTCATGCTCTTTCATATGGACTATCTATTGTACCAGCACCATATACTGAAAACCCCATCTATCCTTTTCCCTTCTGATCTACAATACCAACTTTCTTATAAACCAAGTTTTCATATATTGATGGATCTGCTTCTGAATCCTCTATTCTTTCCATTGGCCAATTTGTACATCCCTATACCATATACTGGCTTAATTATGATAGTTTTATATTAAATATGATATAAGACAGGAAAACTGATTCCTTGATATAAGGCAGGAAAATATCTTATTCTTTAACAGTGTATTTGTAAACTGTGGATAACTTCTCTCCCATAAGTTCAGAATTATAATGTCAAGTATCATCAAAATGATGATAAATAATAGTGTCTTATTATACTAATAATAGTAATAATAAAATTTCCAAGTCTGTTAGGGATTTGGTATTATATACCTTAAGAAAAAATTAACATTTTTGCAACATTAAATCTTCTAATCCATTAATGTGATGTTTCTCTACATTTAACTGGATTAATGTCTTTCAATAAAAGTTTATAATTTTCTCAATAAAGATCTAAGACAGGCGTGTCAAATCTGTAGCCCACAATATTTTAGCAATATTTTTCATGACTGGATTGTGTGGTGCTGAGTCACAGACCGAGGTGACAATGGAAGGGCACAGTGCAGGACTAACTGTACCACTGTAGTCAGCTAAATTGAAACTTGTGTCTCAGACTTTACATGCACTTATGCAACCTAGTGAGTAAGCGCAGTGATTAGTTGTAACAGTATTTCAACCTCCTTACATATCTGTGTGCCTGGAAGACAGGCATTTATTGTTATAAGGCAGATATGTAGGTTTTCTTATTTAAATATTAAGCTTGGACTTGTTGTGTTACTTTGTGAAATAAAGTAAGTTAAAGTAAATTTTAGCATATAAATATATAGAAAGTACAAAATTTATCAGATAGTTTCTTGCTCATGATATTGTTATAATTATACATAAACACTGCTAATACTAACAATGTTATAAAAATATATTAAAAACTTTAAAACATATATACATATTTTAAACACACACACACACAATTATGTACACATTACATTATTCTACATGCAGCTCAAGACAATTCCTCTTCACTCAATGAGGCCCAGGCAAGCCAAGAGGCTAGATACCATGATCTAAGACATTGTTTGTTAGACTTATTCAAAAGTTATTTTTGTGTTTCTGTATAAATTGTGCCTTGAAAACTCATATTTTCTGTAACACAGCCTTCCCCCTTTATCTGTAATACTGCTTTCCATGGTTCTAGTTACCTGAGGTCCATTGTCCACCACAGTAAAAAAAAAATTAAATAAAAAATTACAAAAATAAACAATTCATAAGTTTTAAACTGCACACTCTTCTGCGTAGCATTGAGAAGTATGAGTCCTGCTGAAGATTTGAATCATCCCTTTATCTAGTATACACATGTTGAATATCCTACCTTTCTGTTAAGTCACTTAGTAGCTATCTAGGTTATCAGATCAGCTGTCATGGTACTACAGTGCTTGTATTCAAATAACTCTTCTCTTACTTAATAACGGTTCCACAGCCCAAAAACAGTGTTGCTGGCCATTTGAATATGCCACAGAGAAGCTGTAAAATGCTTCCTTTAAGTGAAAGGGTAAGAGTTCTCAGAAAAAAAAAAAAATTGAATGCTCAGGTTGCTAAGATCTATGGTAAGAACAAAACTTCAAAAGAAATTCATGCTAATTTTGTTGTCACAGGTAAAACTACTAAAGTTACAGCCACGGTGCCTCATAATTGCTTAATCAAGAAAAGGCATTAGTTTTGTCAGCAGAAGATATGGACAGAAAATGTGTTCCAAAGGAGGGTAACAGGTTGGACCAGGAAGTACTGGGCCCGTGTGCAGACTTGAGCAAGGATCCCATGAAATGAGGGGCACCCAGCCAATGATGCACATAAAGGATGGTCAAACAGATTCAGGAATAGGCTGAAAAATAGAATGTTACTGGAGAGACTGCTCCGTGACCGAAGAAGCTGCATTTCTGGCAAAGTTATAAGAAAATGATTAAGGAAATGGGATGTCATCCAGAGCAACTCTTCAACTGTGACAAAAGCTTCCAGGCCTTTCAGGAAGAAGATGCCCACAGAACTTATATTAACGATACTGCAAAGGAGGAAACAAGGCATAAAGTATAGAAGGACAGATTAACTCTAGGATTGTGTAGCAAACACCGCAGGGCCTATGGTAAAGCCAGGTGTAGTGAACAGAGCAGAGCATCTACACATTCTTTTTTTTTTTTTTTTTTTTTTTTTTTTTTTTGTGGGTACCGGGGGGACGACCTCAGGACCTCGCGCGCCAGCAGGCGCCCGTGCCACTGAGCGATATCACCGGCCCCTTTTTTCGTATGTGGGTTCCGGGAGTCGAACTCGGGCCTTCGCGCTTGCAAGGCAGGCGCTTAAGCCGCTGAGCCGTCTCACCGGCCCTACACATTCTTGAAAACAAAAACAAAAATTATATTTTGAGAGACTATATTCACATAATTCTTATTACAGTATGTTAATTGTCCTATTTTATTTTTAGCTATTACTATTAATTTCTCACTATGCCCAACATATAAATTAAACTTTCCCATAGGCACGTGTAGGCTAAAACATAGTACATATAGAGTTTGACACTATCTGCAGTTTCAAGATTAACTGGAGGTCTTGAAACATACTCGCTAGGGATAAAAGGGGTCTATAATAGTGACTTTATTGTGGAGAAATCTGGCAGAGACCACCTTAACCAAATGGTCAAGGTTAACACTACCAGTGTTGTCATGTTAATATAATTTACCTATGAGAAAATATCAGAAAAATGCAAATTGAGGCCCATTCTACAGAAGACATGACTATCACTCTTCAAAAGTATAAAGGCCCCAAAGTACAAGCAAAAAAATATCAAGAAATGGCACATAAATTAGACGGAAGAGATTATGGCCATGAATGCAATGCAGGATCCTAGACTGGATCCTGAATAGAAATGGGACACCACTTGAAAAACTGGGAAAATCCAGAGCGAAGGCTGTAGTTTCATTAACATTATTGTACCAATGTTATTTTCTTAGTTTTGATAAATATATCGATGTTATACTGGATATTATCATTACATTCTCGGTTTTGTTGTTGCTACTTTGTAGAAATGCAACTGGCTTTCCTATATTAATTTTATATCAAAAAATCTTGCCAAACTCAAAAATTTAATTATAGAGTTCTGGAAGTTTTCTAAATAACAATTATATCATTTGACAATAATGTCATTGTTCCTTCCATTTCTACACTTTTTTTCTTTTAGTCGCCTTCACCTTTGACTTACTCTGTTGGCTAGGTTCTGTAGAAAAATATTGAATAAAAATAGTGATAATAGGCATCTTTGTCTTTTTAAGAGTTAACTTACATCTGTTGATGCCCAGAACAAAATTTAGTTTCATCAGAATAAGCTGGGGCAATAAGTTACTTTTGCTTTGAACATTTCTACAGCAAAAATAGCAATAGGATTTTTTTCAGTTTCAAATACTAAAATATCTAGAGAGCGTGAAAGACTATATAACACAAAGACTATGAGAACAAAAATTGCAATATGGTATTTTGTTACAAAAGTAAAATAAAAGCTATGACATTAACCTGCCCAAACTTTGCTTCCCCTGCCATGGTGTGGGAGCTGACTGTCTCTGATACACTACTTCATTAGCAGTAATATACTTTAATTGGGTTTGAGCTATTATATATTTGGGGGTGTCTATTTATTATAGCAGTTAGTTTTTCCTAACCAATAAAAAAACCAATCAGTATTTTTAAGGGAGGTGGAAAATAAATATTTGAAATTTATATTAATTTCTTAGTAGCCAGGCAGCAGGAGATGAAGACACTGTGCAAAAGACAGAAAGGTAGTTATACCATAACTGTCACAAAAAAACCTAACAAAGGCCCGGTGAGATGGCTCAGTGGCATAAGCGCCTGCCTGGCAAGTGCGAGATCCTGAGTTCGACTCCCAGTACCCATATAAAGGAAAAAAAGGACCGGTGATATCGCTCAGCGGCATGAGTGCCTGCTGGCAAGCGCGAGGTCCTGAGTTCGACTCCCGGTACCCATATTAATATATATATATATATATATATATTGCTTGCCTTACTAATCTTTGGTGACAAAAGTAAAAACATACTTGCCTCCAGAAGTACACAGTGGTGAATAAACTGGAAAAGACCACTATTTGGTGATGAAATGTTCTGTATTTTATTTTGAATAGTGGTTACATTGATACCTACAGCTGCCAAAGCTCACTGAAGTGAATGTTTAAAAGCTGTGTGTGTTTACTGTTTGTAATTTGCAGCCCATCCCTCACATTTGTGGACTTTGCATCTTTGGATTCTAATAATCTTGATCAAAACTATTTGGAAACAAACTATGTTTGTACTGAACATGTACAACTTTTTCTTGTCATTATTTCCTAACTAATAGGGTATAAAAAGTATTTACATGGTAGTTACATTGTATTAGGCACTATACAGATAATTTAAAGCAGTGGTGGTGAACCTATGACACAAGTGTCACAGCTGGCTGTGTTAGCATCATTGAAAACTCTAAAAGGTTTGCTATCACTGGTTTAAAGTATACATGAGGATATGTGTACATTATATGTGAATATTATGCCATTAATTATAAGGGACTTGAGTATCTGCAAACTTGGTATCTTCAAGTGCACTGGGATCAATTCCCTGTGGACACCTAACGATGACTGTATATCTCACTTTTTAAATTAAAAGTATCTAGCAAGCCTATACAGTATCTATAAGGAAAACATTGGGAAACAAAATACTAGGATAACAAAGTACTATTTTCTGCTTTTGTCAAAGATTCATGAGAGAGAAATGTGAACAGACAAGCACTGAATGAGAGTAGAAATAAAAGGAAACACAGAATCCTAAAACCTAAGGGACTCCCAGGGTTAGTGTTACGGCTTGAAGCTAAATGTCACCCAAAGGCCAGCTGATAGGCTTCTATAAGTGCTCAAATCATGAGGGCACTAATATTATAAATGCTGAATGAACTGTTGGGAAGTGGGGCCTACTTGAAGGGAGTGGGTCCTGATGGCACAGCCTTCTCTCTTATCCCAGGCCTCTTCCTATCTGGCTCTCTCCCTTGCTCTCTGCTCCAGGCTGCCATGAGGTGAGCAGCTCCCCTCTGCAAAGCCCTTCCACCATGATGTCTCTGCCTTGCCTCCAGGCTAAAGGAATGGAACTGGCCGCCATGGACTGAAACATCTGAAACCGTGATCCATAGCCATAACCATGTTATTCTCAGGTATTTTCTCACAGCAACAGAAAGCTGACTAACACAGTTAGCAAAGATGATTGTTTCTGGATTTTATACAGTAAGAGAGAAAACTTTAAAAAAAAAAGGGCTTTGAACAAAAATGGCTATTACATTTTCTCATGGAAAGCTTTGTTGCAGACCAGGTTAACGATGTTAGGTGCAAATAAAATCTGTTTCTAATGTTCATTTAAGAGCCCCCAGTAAGTTGAGGGAGAGGTAAATAAGAATAAAGAGCGGCTGGAGTGACTACACAATCAGTTGGCCAAACCAGAACAGTTTTGAGAGAGAAAGAGGGCATTATTACTTGTATTAGTTTCCTTTTTGTTGCTGGGACAAAATACCTGATAAACAACATAAAGAGGAAAATGTTTATTTTGGCTCATGGCTGCAGAGGTTTCAGTCCATGGTTTGCTAATTCCAAGGCAGGAACAGCATTGCAGGGGCAAGTGGCCCACCTCATAGCAACCAGGAAGCAGAGAGAAAAGGAAGAGTCCAAGAAAAGACACACCCTCCAAAGGCATGCCCCTAATGACCTACTTTCTCCAACTAGGCCCTACATCCTAACATTGCTGCATTGGGCATCAAACCCCTAATACAAGAGTCTTTAGAGAACACTTTATATATAAACCACAACACTAGTGAACATGCTGCCAAGATAATAGATATATACTAAGATTGCCTCTGCCACATGGGGATTATATAGTCATTCTATTACTAGCACAAGGAATTAACTCTAAGAAAATAGATTAAAAGCCATCTATGTTTTGGAAGGAACAGCATTGCCCAAAATCTCACAAGTGTTACTTATAAGACTCTGACTATTTGATCCTTAAAACAATGCTCAAGCCCTCCAAAGTGCATGGACAGAAAGTAGGAAATAAAGGATATTGCATCCACAAAGAACCTATTCCCTAAAGTCCATACAATTGTGACCCTGGAGAAAACTGGGCATGGAAGAAACTTCCAGAAGGTAAATCAGGTCCTAGAGAACAATAAACACAGGAATTCCTCCTAAGGGGCAGTATCAGAGTCAAATCAAGGGACATCTCTCATTCCAGTCTAGCATGGTTCAAAATGCTCCCTGCAATCTGTATTTTTTGTCATCGTCAGTATTCATAATCCCAGAAGTTCCCTTGGCTTTAGGAGATTAAACACAAATTTGTAATTAGCTAACTGGGCCTAATGCAATAAATTATGGATGCTGCACATAAAGTGATGGTGGTGAAAATAAACCTGAAAAGTCTTTTATAAAGATTACTGAAGTGATGGCCAGGAGACCTTGATTCACATCCAACTTTCTCTATTAACCGTGTGACCCTGGATAAATCATGACTTATCAGGACTTCAGTTTTTTCATTTGTAAAATGAATAAGAGGGATGCTTTCCAGGTCTATAATTCTAATTTAAAATTCTTGAGCTCTCTGAGCCAAAATAAAACTACAAAAAAGAAAGCCCTTTATAATGGAGAATCCATAATAGACTTTTGGTCTGGATTTTCAGCAAAAGCAACTCAGCACAATTTTAAAAGTTATATTGGCAAGAAAAATTCTGGCACACTTCCATTTTTTATTTTTCTATATGATTTTGGTCTCATTATAGTAAAATAAGAAATAAAATATAATATTTTTAGTGAGAAAGACATGTATTTTCCATCTCATTAAGCTTTATTTATTTTTTTTTGTGGGTACCAGGGGTCGAATTTAGGACCTCACGCCAGCAGGCACCCGTGCCGCTGAGCGATATCACCAGCCCTTTTCTCGTATGTGGGTACCGGGAGTCAAACTCAGGACCTCACGCTTGCCAGGCAGGCACTTATGCTGCTGAGCTATCTCACCGGCCCTCATTAAGCTTTAGAACTAATCCAAAAAGAAGGAAAATATTCACTTCAAAATTCCATAGTTTTATATGTACAGACTAAAATCAGAATGTTTTAAAAACTCAAACTGCAATTTGGAGAAGACTTTTAATAAAAAATACCATATCTAACCAAAAATACCAAAACAACAAACAATAATCAAAAACAACATATTTTATCAGTTACATAGTCAAGAATAATATTCAGTGACTCCTATGAATAGTATTTTAAAGTAATGAAAATTTGAAAAATATCTACTAAATTTCAACTCCTGATACTTCCTCTAATATCTGGTAGAAAATTACATCAGAATTCTGTGTTCTTCACTGATGAAATATAAGACAAAAGCTAGTATTCTGGGCCGGTGAGACGGCTCAGCGGCTTAAGCGCCTGCCTTGCAAGCGCGAAGGCCCGAGTTCGACTCCCGGAACCCACATACGAAAAAGGGGCCGGTGATATCGCTCAGCGGCACGGGTGCCTGCTGGCGCGCGAGGTCCTGAGGTCGTCCCCCCGGTACCCACAAAAAAAAAAAAAAAAAAAAGCTAGTATTCTATATTGATATTTTGTTATTCATAATTACCCAGGTTTATACATGTAGTAAAACAAAGGGTTATTGTAAGAGACTAGCACCCAAACTTTGTCACTTCAAATCACTGTGTATTGGAACAGATAAAACAGTAAACCTTTTGCTATTATATTTTGATGTTTCCATCTGAGTACTGATGTTAAGAAGTCTCTTATTTGTTCTTATTCAAAATACTTTGTGTATGACATTTATTTTTCCTGGTGCTCTACCAGCAGAGCAGACTTTCATTTAACTCTACTGTTCACTGTTCCTGTGTCCCTGCCTAAATTCTCTGCAGTTTTTACTTTTCCAGAGGAAAAACCCCCTAAGCTAAATCCTGAGGTAGGGAGAAGACAGTTTTCTGGTTGGGGTGTGAGGGCCCAGACAGCAGACTTCGTATAGTTTTGGCGGCAGGCCTCATCCCATCTTCCAGTCTCCTGACAGCACTGTCACTCATCTCTGTAGGTGCTGAGGTGTTCACTTTCTCTGTTCCACTCCGTAAAAGCATCATATGCTTTCTGACTTAAGACTTTAGGGTCAGGGTTACGGATGTCACCTATTTCTCATCAAATAAACAGCTAGAATTTTTGTTTCTATTTCCTTTGTTCTGTATTAATTTTTTTTTAATTCAAGAAAGCAGAAAGTTGTTTAACTGCCACATTAAAACCAGAAATTACAGTCTGAATACTTCCATGCACCATGTTTAAAGACGTGAAATCCTGGCAGTTTCGATCTGCTGAGTATACATTCCCATCTCCCTTCTTTTAATTCCTTTGGAGAAAGCCTCTCCCACTCCATGAGACCCCAGTGGGCTTGCAGTCCCTGGGCAGTGTCCTTCTACTACAACACCTGGGAAACACGGACCAGGATGGCCCACCAGCAGACACCACCCCCCAGGCCACAGGTTGTGCAGGGGGCCACGCATGGGGCCAGAGTCAAACCACACCTCTGCAGCAGACAGCTGCACATCTGGCCTGACGTTCTCTTCTGCTGTGACCGCTAACCTAGAATGCTAATCCTGAGCTGCCAGTGCTCATCTTACCGACCAAAGGCCTATCTGAAGAAGGACAAATAGAGAAACCAGCAGAGCTGAGAGTGAGTCCAGATGAGATCATTTGAGTTCCTGGCTGCAGCCATGCCTGAGGAACCACAGCAACACAGACAGTCAAGTTCCCTTTATTTTCATAAGCTGGGCTGAACTGGCTTTCTTTCACTTATGAAGGCAGTCCTGATGGTTACGCCAGTGAATCTAAATGTTCCAATTAGTAAAACTCAAACTACAGAACACTCATTGACAAAAATTAAATAACCCAACTCTTTCAAATAAACCCACAAATCAGAAATAACATACATATATATGTTCTTTCCACCATTTAAGATCATTCATATATATATATATATATATATGTATATATATATATCACCTTTCTTTCTTTTTCTTTCCTTCCTTCCTTCCTTCCTTCCTTCTTTCTCTTCTCGTCTCATCTCTTCTCTTTTCTTTCTGTTCAAGGTTTTTCCCCCATGCACCACTTTTAACTATCCTTAGTTTATCTATGGCTTATTTCATCATGCTATCTTGATGTATACACTTTATGTATACATTTAAATTACGTATGAATATGAGCTAATAATAATAATAGTCTGACTTACTGAACACATAGTATGTGCCAGGCACTATTCTAAGTGTTTTTTATCTTTTAACTCATTTTGTCCTCAATTCAAACCTATGCAGTAGGAGCTATTATCCCCCTTTTATAGATGAAGTCACTGAGGTACTGAGGAATCAACTTGTCCAAAATCACAATGAAAATCTGAATTTTTCAGGCACCCTGTTTCAAAGATCTCTACTGTTAACTATGGAGAAGATATGTACTTCACAAAGAAATATACCATCTGTTAAGGGTTGGATTATGTTCCCCAAAATAAAATTTTGAAGTCCTAACCCCTGGTACCTGTGAATGTGACCATATTAGGAAACAGTCTTTGCAAATAGAATTAGGGGACCACTCAGTTTTTGGTACTGAGTTATAGCAGCCCTAGAAAACGAACACCCTCTTACCTATACTGAAATATGCTATCTAATCAACTGTTATTTCCAATTTTAGCACAGCTGGCAAACTAACATTTAACTTTCATCTTAATCCTATTTAAAGAAAAACAAAGCAAGGAATGGTATTGTGATAACTGAAAAGCACAGCCCTCCATCACCGCCTCCAACAGTGGCAGCTTCTATTCAGTGTTAGCTGATGACTCCCATGGAGAAGGGTCACACCAAAGGTGTGAGCTCTTCCAGTTTTCATGAAAACTAGCAATCCAAATTTGTGCATTTAAATTAGTTAACAACAAATGATTTACAGTTTAAAAAAACACTAAGTAATTCATCGGTGTTTTAAAAACATGGGACAAAACACACTGTGCAGGTCAAACGAAACACACTTATGGACCAAATCTGACTACACAGCCAGCTTTTTGCAACCTCTGCTTTGTCTGATTTCTTACTTTTTATGTCTACTTCCCTTTGTGCTTCCTTGACCTCACCCTAACTGGAGCATCCATCTACCAGATCTGGGAAGCAGGCACCACACCGGCCCAGTGAGCATGTCGAAGTCAGCACCTTAGGATGCCGTCCTCTTGTGGCTGACGGAGAAGAGCTGCATACATGTCAGAAGCCCACACCAAGTGGTGCACTCCTCTGGATCTGCATCTGAAGTCTAATACTGCTCCTCTATTCTGTCAGCTGGGCTCTGACGTAGAAGAATTCAGAGCTAGGACATGACTCCGGTACCTCTCAGGCTCACTGCCACTTCATTCCCAGGACCGCCCTTATAATTCAGTGAAGTTCTCCAAATTCTTTATATATACTTGAAGGAAGCACAAGTGGATTATAATAGCTCATAACTGTCTTTCAGTACTCACCACCTTGTAACCTATAAAAGTTGCCCAGGCACCTGGAGACATTTTTGAGAAGCAGTTTTGTGAAAACTGTTTTATAAAATGTGACTTTATTCTTCAGATTTATTCTGAAACTTCAAAAACTTTAAATACTTCTCATTTTCTGAGAATGTTAACACCAACTTAGGTCCAACAGCTCATATTGCTATTTAGTACCTTACAATCCTCCCTGGCACTGAGAATCCACCAGAGTTCAGAGCTATTTGAGATGGCATAGGAACAAATGACTGCTTCTGGTAAGTAAAAGAAGGCACTTGATACGTTGCCAAGACTTGCTCCACTACACTGAGACATTAAGTGCACCGTGGTGACATTTGGCACACTGTGGCGTTGGGACTTGCAAAGTGACCAACTTTATTTTTCGAAAGTTTGTAGCAATGCTAAGAAGTAAAATACCACAAAATATGTCTAAGATATTTCATGTAACATTTGCTTTCCACTGGTTTTTTATACTGTAAAATATGGATTCTCACCAGCTTATCATTTTCACAAATACCCTATGTGATCAGTAAAGTAAGTCTAAAATCTTATGATAGATAAGAAAACTGAAGCTCAGAAGCACTAAACAACTTGTTCAAGGTTGTCTGTGATAGAGGTGAAGCCTGTATTCAGACCTCCTGATTCTGAGTTCACTGATCTTCCCCTACAAATAAAATTCATGCAGACTTGTAAGACCAGGCTGTTTAGACAGACAGCCTGCCAGACTTGCAATCAAAACTAATTTCTACTGCTGACTTTAATTGGACTCAGACAAGTTTTTCATATCTCTCTAAATCCCAATTTGCTCATTTGGAAAATGGAGTCAGAATGATAAATACATGTGAAGCTCAAGGTACAGAGTGGGCACTTGATAAATGTTAGTTCCCTTCTCCAATTCTCCTCCCAGATCCCTCAATACTAAATAAATATCCATGCTCTGTTTAAACATTTGGGTAATCAGTGAATAACTAAGTATCTATTTAAAAAGTACCTAAGGGGTATACAGATATTGACGAAATAATAAATTCACTGGCAGGCAAAAAAGATCACAATAGAAATTGTTGTCATGTATATACTATTACAGAAGAGCTGAGAAAGTTATTTTTTTTTTAATTCATGATGTTGAGTCTTTTCAGAGGAGATAGGTCATGTCAAAACTTCATGCTTTGAACTTTCTCTCTGCTGTCTAGTAAATATGACTCACTGTCTCCAAACAAAAAATTCAAAACACATCAAAGAGATATGAAAGGTTTCCAACCAATGGTGTGGTTTGGGACTTCCAAATGGGGGTACCTTAGCAGTTATCATGTCCTACTTACGCTAGGAGCAAGAGTTTCCAGGGTCATTCTGGTGTGTTGATGCCACAGCTGAAATACTGACTCCTTTAAGACTCCACTCTGCTGGCTCAGCTGTCCCTGTGGACAAGGATGGGTTGAAGGCACTACAGATAGACACCAGCAGAAGATAGGATTGAATAGGAGGCACGGGGCTAAACTGACTACAGAAGTGGGCAGGGAGCATAGCATTAGCTCAGAATAACGATAGGTGCCCTATTCAGGACCCATGCATAGGTCTGCCAACAGAAAATTAAGCAATTATCAAATTTAATGATAAAATAAGAAAATGCACAGCATGTTTTAGAAATTTTATCAAATTTCAATTTAATGGTAGAGAACTGTGTGCCAACAACTACTTTATACATGTGACTCTGGCTTTTGGTACAATCCTTCAGAACTGAGGGCTGTGTTATTGCATATGCGGGAGGTTATTAAAGGCTTTTGTAATGATTATGTTAAAGGTCATATTCCTTATACACATAACTTCACTTACTATTACAAGCTAGATATGTACATGAGTAGACAATGGTCTCTTTCCATTAAATGCAAACTGGCTGAAATTACTGTTTAAGTTGCCAGGTTGTAAGAGAAAAGAGATCATATTAATGAGGGTGAAGTTGTATAATCAGCTTATAAAACAAATCATGTCGAGGTCAAGGATGACATCACCAACTCCCACACATCTCAGCCACTTAGAAATGTGACTCTTCTCTTTTTCTACACTACCATTTGCTCTAATTCAAGCTGTTTCTTATTTTTCTTCCATTCACGTGTAGTTGAGGAATCTGTCTTGGCAAACACAAATTCGATAATGTCACTTTTCTCAGAACCCTCTGAGGGCTTCCCACTGCTTGAGGGACAGAGGCCCAACTACTCAGCAGGGCATTCATGCTCTCCTAAATTTGGCCCATCTTTCTAATTCAGGAGTTTTCAACCTTGGCCAAACATCAGAACCACTAGGGGAGCTTTAAAAAAATAAATAGGCTTAGGCTCCATGTCCCAGAAATTCTATTTAACAGTTCTGGAGTAAGATCCAGGGACTTATAGCTTTAAAAATAACTGGATGACTCCTATGTACTGCCAAGGCTGAACCACTGATCTAATTTTCTCACCTATTATTTCACCCAACATGCTCCAGCCAGTAATGACTGCTTGTTTGTGTTTCTAGCCCTGTACTCATGCGATCAATCCAAGCTGAAATATAATTTCCTCTTTAGCTCTTTACATTTTCACCATCCTTCTGAAATGAAGCAAAATCCCATCACTATTTTTAGAACTTGCCAAATCATAATAATGTTCCCCTTCTGATAATCCTAAGAGCACTTATTGCTTTTATAAAGTATTTTATGGCAATTAATCATACCATTTTCACGTGAATATTTCTTTAATATTTTGCTTCCTGTATTTCAGGCCCCTGAGAGAAGGCAAACTTTTTATGACATCTTTTGTTCCCATTCCCTACACCCCTACCATTGGCAACAATATTAAGCATAAAGTAGATACTCATGTGCTCAATACTTAGGATGACTGAATAAATTAAATTCTCCAAAATTTATGAAGTGTTTTTTCTTGCAGCCTGACAACCTAAATTGTCAGCCTTGAGGGTTTGTGCACATACTGACATGTTTTTCACTAGAAGCATCATTATGCCTGTGTAGAAATGATAATCACTTGTTCATAAAAACTGACGTGATGTCAAAATATAGAGATGATACCTATAAATGCGGGCTTTTCCGTGTAGACATATGTATTTTCCATATTTATACATTTTCCATGTATGTATATATTCTTTTCTGTTTATATAAGAGCAAAAAGGGTAAGTAGTAAAATAGTTTCTCATCTGTCAATACCTGACTTATGAAAGACCCATCCATGTGAAAAGACAGCTGAAACCTCATCCTAATCCACCAATGGGGAGGACCAGATAAGCAAGTGTCCTTTTCCTCTCAATTTAGATGACAAGAGAATATCAGAGACCTACAGGTAAATATTTAAAACTGAAAAGCTACTAGTGGGAGAGTATCCAATTTGTATCCCAGAAAGTTCCAGTCCTGTTTCTATAGCATGGGAAATATACTTTCTTATCCAGAGCTATAGTTTCTCTGCAACACAGCTTTGTACATGGTGGTAGCCTGTAGTCAAAGTAGCACTGGTATTTATGAGTTAGTCTTTGGAGAGCTGGCTAAGAATTTAACCACCATTTCTAACATTGTTTTGGTGATAAAATCTTTCAGCATTCCAAACAACAGAATTAGACATGAACTTCTGGAATAAAGTTTATTTTCTAGTCAATAGTTTCCTAGGATAACATGGCAGTCAGGAGTGTGTAACAAAAATGAACAGCTGCCCTGAATGTGGACCATATGCATCTAGAAGGATGAAAGACAGAGGGATAATGGGAGAAAAAGCCAAGCGCATTCTTACTTTATTAAACAAGTATTTTCTTAGCACTATGAAAGGCTACAGTGAATTCTTTAGAAGACAAAAATTAGACAAGATCTTTGGTTTTATAGCTGTACAGCCTAAATAGAAGATATTATAGAAACAAACATGAGCAATAAAGTTGCAAGGTAAACTGTGCTGTAACCATAATAAAAACAAAATATTAGATGCAGTCAGCAGAGAAAGAAGGAAAGAGCCAGTGCTTCTAGCTGGAGTAATCAGGGGGAGCTTTACAAGAGGCTTGCAAGGGATTACAAAACACAGAGGAGACAGCAGCGGGGAGCAGGTAACATTGTGTAGGCAGAAACCGTGCAAGTCAAGAGAGATGTGTGAAGACACCCCAAGTTCAGAGAAAGAAATCCAGCTGACTCAAGTTTGGGGAGTGTGGCAGGGGCTTCTGAATGCCAGGCAAAGGAACATGTATTCCATCTGACAGGAAGTTGAGACCCGTTATAAGGTTTTAAAGTTACTGAAATGGTTCTATGTGTGGATTTGTGTGGCAGCAGAATACAGGATGGAGGAAGAGAATGAAGATAGAAAGACCATTAGGAGATAATCACTGTGAGAGTTGAGATCTTTTAAAATGACCTTTCAAAGCCAGGTTTTTAAACAAACAGTTAAACATTTAAGGTTCAAGTGCTAGTTAATTAATAAGTTATATCCTTTAATGCAAAAATCACTAAGAAAAGTTATATGAAAACTTAAAAAACTTAAAAATTAAATATTAGCTACAATGGAAAAATAATTTAAAAATCATTGTTTGGCATGTAGTTACAGCTTTACAACTAGACTTAATAAAAACAAAAGATGATTCTGAGGTAGTAATCTCATTTTTAAAGAATACCATGAGTTTAAACATTATATTTTTATATGCACATGAAATTTAATAAAATATTATCTTCTATTTTCCAAGGCCAGTGATTTAATATACAAGGTGACTACAAAATAGTCTAAGAAATTTGAGAGTTAAGAAGTGTCAATGGTGGTAGGCTTAATTCTTTGCTTTTAGGTCAGTCTTAAACTGGTGTTTAGACATAAGCAGACTTACTCAAAATGATCTGACTTAGCGAATGTCTTCTAACTTCACAACTTCAGTACCTGATGACATATGGCATTTCTCTTTATCTGAAAACAAATGTAATGGAAGTAGTGAAATTAAAAGAATTGATAGGTGCCTTGCAGAAGCCAATTAGCTGATTACACCTGAATGACCACAAAAAAGTTTTATTAAGTACTATAAAATTGATATTACTTATACTATGTTATAATTTAAGAACCAAAAATAAAAATCTCAAGGCATGCTCAAAGACTTCTAAAATAGGAGATATAACACATCCCTTCATACATTTTATGTCAATCTCCTAAAAATTCAGGAAAACGTATTATTAGGTATTTAAGCATGTTACTTAAAATTTGGCCAACATTTGAGCCCTATTCAGTGTTACGGTGATTAAAGACATATGAAGTTGAATAAGAGACAGTTTCTGTTTTCAAGAAATTCACAAATCCCAGAAAAGACAAACATGAATAACTCCATGTCATGGCAAATATAAGTACTGCAAGTAATCCAGGCACCATGGTGTTTTGGAGAGAGTTAATTACTACAGGGAAAATGTGGGCAAGCCATGTGTTCTGGACTGAATCTACAGGGAGAAGAGGGAGGGAGTAAATCACAGCAATAGGTAAGGACTAGAAATTCGGGTTGAGGTCCTATGGTAAGAGGTTAAGTACTAGATTCAGTACCTGTGGATTTACTTTATACATAAACAAAGCCATCAAGTGTTTTCCATAGAGAAAACATTGTATTTTGACAATATGGCTCATTTAGGAATATAAGTTACTGTGAAAAGATTCAACAGGCAGTGAGATCTGTCTTGTTACTGCAATAGTCAAGGTGAGAAGAAACCAGTGCAACAGCAATGGAAGTAAAACATTAAAAATTCACAGATGTGTTTCAGAGTAAGAATCTGAATAGGCATCCAATCAATTACACAAGACTGAGAACTGCAACAATCACCAACCTTCAGATACACAGTCACAAACAGAGGATTCTTGGGCCACAACAGAGCTACCCTTTTTCAGTCAGAACCATGCACTGTTTGCATCAACCATAACCTTAAGAAATCAATCAACCACACCGATGACTCACTTCATTTCTGATATCCTGTCCTAGAACTTCAGAGCCCAATCTACAATCACTAAAAACACTACACTCGTTTTCTCTGTGTGGTCTCTCTGAATGCTTAAAGTCAATGCAATGGTTTGCTCAGCTCCTACATGGTTCAATTATTTGAGGAAGTGTCTTCCACAAAAGATAGATATCAACAAATGAAACCACAAAAGAAGAGTAAAAGAAAGGGGTGCCCTGTCCTGCCTCTAAATGGCAGGAGGAGGACTGAAAACAACTGACCAGTCACAGTGACCTTACAAAGAAATTTTAGGAAGCAACAAAAGTGTCTATTCGTTGGGAGAGTTTTTTTTTTTAAAGAGTGTAATTAACTAGTAAACTTTATTTTTCCAAGAAGCCTGGCAAAGTCTGAAAGTGAAGCTGAGTCTTTACGAGGGTTTTGTTGTTCTTGTCGTTGTTGAAAGGAAGAGTGATATATAGAGTAAGTCCAAGAGAAGACAGGGAAAAAACTGTGCAGCAATTGGACATGCTAAAGGCTTTTCTATGCCTAAGAAGAAAGCAGAGGTGGGTGACAGATACAAAACATTCTGTGTACAATGCAGTACAGATGAGGGAGTTCAGATCCAATGGTAAGGCCATCTATTGAAGGAGAGAGGAGTAGGGAGAAGGGAAAAGGAAAGAAGAGGGATGGGTAGAGACAAACCCATAGTATATGAATGAAGAATTTTAAAAAATGTAGCAATAAGGATTGAACGCAGGGCCTTCACACTGAACTATATCCCTAGCTATTTTTTAGTTTTTTAAGACAGGGTCCCACTGTTTCTCAGGCTAGGCTCAAACATGCTATCCTCCTGCCTCAGCCTCCCACAGTGCCAGGAATACAGGTGTGTGCCACCATACCCAGCTAGTGAAGGAATATTTTCTGAGTTTGAAAGAAAGAAATTGCCAGAGAAGAGGGGAAAGGAAAAAAGAAGGGGTGTTCATTCAGCATTTGAGATCTTGGAATGATAGAAATTGATGAAGTTAAAAACCACATTCTTGCGTATTAGAAACTTAAAAAATGAACTTGGAGAAACGTCATAATCACATGGTTTGGGGTGAAGATGACAGTTTCAAGTCTGATGCTAATATCATTGAACAAATTGGAGCAATGTCCTGGAAGGCAACTAAAAAAAGGAATCAGGAAGGGGAGCTGGTAGTGTAAGATTTAGAAGACAAGCAACATAAGAATAAAGGTAGCACACTGATCCCTGAATTGACAGTGGAAAGCAAAGGAGCACATCTACTCTACTTTAAAATTTGTTATTTAAAAAAATGTCATACTTTTTCTTAAGACATTCGTGGGGAAAAACCCCACACTGTGTATGAAATTCAGGTTTAAATTTCTAGAGAAGAGCTACAGGAAAAGATCAAAGCTGTAAGGACATGTTCATACTAGAAAAGAACAGATGACTTAAGGAACGAGAACCAGGTCATCAGTGGACTGTGGGTTCCACAGGGGGTACAGGGTGTCTCCATCTGTCTTCTTCCCTCTTTCTCTCCTTCTCTGTCTCTCTGTCTCTCTCTCTACCTCCATGTCTGTCGGCCTCTCCCTCTCCCTCCTGTTTTATGAGGGAAATGCTGGCCACATCTACAATCAGTATATGACTCTTAGAACTTGCTTACCCAAAACCTGTACAGTGTTCTCCAGTCATCCACATAGTAAACTCAACAGAGCAAGTTAATTCAATCCAATCTGAAGGGGTAGGAAGACGAGATACAGATCTGAGCTCACTCTTGTATCTAATTTTCCCCACAGATAAAATGGATACTTTAATTTTAATCTTGAATAAAGCCTATTTCACAAAGGGTTCAGAGGCTGGAAAAAGAAAAATGTAGTATAATTAATTTGTTCTTTCGAACTCCAAGGGCGACGCAAAGTAAATACAGGTACAGAGAAAGCAGCTGGAAGGAAACTATATGGGGAGAGCGTTGAGTGTAGAGTTTTGTACCTTTAAATTGCTAGAAACACCCAAGGACCTAATACTGAGACCTACTTAGTTGAAGAATACTACTAGAGGAGGGGAGATTTCTCATACAGACTCAGACTCAATGCCTTTAATAGATACGTAAACTATACAGATTTGGTGCTTCTTTTTTGTGTCATTTTAGTATGTTGTGTTTTCCAAGGAATTTGCTTGATACATATAAGCTGTCAACTATATTGACATTTTTCCTGGATATCTAATAATCTCTTTTTAGCTTTATATTATTAATTTGTACTTTGTTGTTCTTTTCCTTAGTATAGTTTTATCAATTTTATTAATAGTTTCAAAGAAACAACTTGTTATGGTTCGTGTCTTGATGTCCCGCAAAGCCTCATGCACTCATAGGGTTTTTTCAGAGGTGGCTGAATCTAGAGTGTGATTGATTCGTAGTGCAACGCTGGGATTAAGGGAGCTGGGGTTAAGGGTGGGTGATTGCTGGATCAGTCCACTGACTGGATTGGCACCGCCCTAATCCCGGAAGACTGGATACAATATAAGGGATAGAAAGAGGCTTGTCTCTCTTTCCCTTGTTGCTTTTGCTATCTTTCGCCATGAACTGTTGCCCCTCTGCCATGTGCCACCCTGCCTTGGAGCTAGCCGGTTATGTACTGAAACCTCTACACACTGTGAGCTAAATAAACCTTTCCCGCTTTGACTTTGGGTGTCGGGTATTTTGTCTCAGCAGCGAGAAAAGTAACTCAGACACAATTTTTGGCTTTGTTGATTTTCTGTATGTTATGTTTACTTTATTTCACTTTTATTCTACTACTTTATTCGAATTTAATTTGCGTTTCTGTTTCTAGTTTTTTTTTTTTTCTTTTTTTTTTTTTGTGGGTACCAGCGGTCGACCTCAGGACCTTGCACACCAGCAGGTGCCTGTGCCGCTGAGCGATATCACCGGCCCTTTTTTCGTATGTGGGTTCCAGGAGTCAAACTCAGGCCCTTGTGCTTGCCAGGCAGGCGCTTACTCCATTGAGCCATCTCACCAGCCCTGTTTCTAGTTTTTAGATGGGACAATTAGATCACTGCTTTTCGACTTTACCCCTAACCATACGTATTTAAAGCTCTATTACTTTAACTGTATTCCAAAATTTTGCTGGGTGTGATGGCACACACCTGTAAACCCAGCACTTGGGAGGCTGAGGCAGCAGGATTGCCATGAGTTCAAGGCCAGCCTGGTCTACATAGTGAGTTCAAAGCTGGCCTGAACTACATAGCAAGACCCTGTCTCAAAAAAAAATTTTTTTCTCCAAGTTTTAATACTGACTCAGTGCAGAATACTTTTTAATTTTTGTTGTGAATACTTTCACTCAGAATGGATTGTTTAGAAGTGTGTTGCTTATTTCTAAGCAAACTAGGGATTTTCCAGTTATCTTTTTGCTATTTGCTTCTAGTCTAACTCCACTATGGAAAATACACTGTATGATTTCAATCCTTTGAAATCTATTAACACTTGCTTTATAGCCTAGCACATGTTGTTCTATTTTGGCAAAAATTCCATGTGCTTACAAAGAATGTATACTCTGCAGTTGTTGGGATTAATGTTCTATAAAATGGCAGTAGGTCAAGTTGGTTAGTGATATTATCTAAATATTCTATAACCTGATTTTTTAAATATCTGTTTATTCTACTCAACTGTAAGAGGGTGTTAAATTTTATTGTTAAAATGATGATGAATCTATCTATTTCTCCTTTTTGTTCTGCCAATTTTAACTTGATATATTCTGAAGTTATATTAAGGAAATAGAAATTTAGATATGCATTGTGTATAAATTATATATAGCTGGTCTTTAAGTGTAGCCTGAATATTTTTAGCTTTTAACTGAGGCATTTAGCCCATTTATATTAATTAATTACTGATATTTAAGAATACCTTCCTATTACTATTTTCATACTCACCCCTTCTTTTATTTCCCTTTCTTTTTAAATTAATTTTTAAAATTATTCCATTTTCTCTTCGGTTAGCTTAACATTTTTATAATTTTATAAGCTATTACCTGAGAGATCATAAATACTTCCTTATTACCACTGACTTCTACCACTTCCTGAGAAAGATAAAAATATCAGTTTAGACACTTACACCTACCTACCTTTTTGTTCTATTGTTTCAATACTCTGTACTTTTTGAGGGTATAAGCTATACAAGACATAGTTCCTTAACCCATTCAGAACTATTTTTACTCTTACATATTTATATTTTCCTATGCTTCCATCTTAAGTTTCCATGTGGCATCATTTTTATTCAACCTGTATAACTTCCTTAGCATTACTGTATTTGGGTCTCCTTTTGATAATCTCCTACCTCTTGTCTAAAAACACACTTATGTTGTCTTCCATTAGCAAAGCATTTTAGCAACTAGAGTTTCAGATTTTAATTTCCCTTTCTGCACTTAAAATGTAAGGATCTCTTTCAATCATTTCTATAGACTAGGCATCAATTTTTCTGAACCTCTTCTGAAAGCAGTTTTTCCTCTGGCTCTTCCAAGATTTTCTCTTTGTATCTGGTTTTTATAGGTTTAATTATATTGTGCCTAGGAGTGGTTTGCTTTATCATAATCTTGATTGGGATTCACTTAGTTTATTGTGCTTCTTGAATCTGTGAGTTGATATCTTTCATCAGTTTGGGAAATCTTGGTATTTCTTTTTTTCTCTCTCTCCCTTGTTCTCCTCCCCATTTGAACACTTTCTTCCTATTTCACAATACCTATTACACATTTTGGTCCTTACTTACACTTTCGGTTTCTCACATCAGAGAAACAATGTGGTATTCACACATGTGTGCCCGATTTATTTCACTTAAGAGTAGGGACTCAAGGTACATCCACTTTCCTAGAAATGTCTTGAGCGTATCCTTCTTTGTGGCACAGCAGTACTCCATTGTATAAAAAAACCACATCTTCTTTATCCATTCACCAGTTGATGGGCACTTGGGTTGTTACTGTACATAATTTATAAATCAAACTTTATCATAAGTATATATATCTAGGAAAAGATACTATATATAGAATATGGTACTATCTGCTGTTGCAGGCATCCATGGTTGGGGGGGTGTCTTGGAACGTGTCCCATGAAGATATAAAGGGACTACTGCAGTTAGGTCTTCTAACATATACCACCTTATGATCTCTGCCTTAGACTAACAGATCATGAAAACTTAATGTAATTACTTACATGGCTGGATCTGAATTCACCATCTTTCCATTTTCTGTTTGTTCCAATCTATTCTCTTTTCCCTTTTTTCCTATCATATTTGGCATTATATATTTTTTAACATTTCATCTTGTCTCTTCTATCATTGTAGTTTTAGTGGTTGCTTTAGTGTTAGAAACATGCACCTTTAATGTATTATAACCTCAAATAATATACTATTTCATATATAACGTAAGGACTTAATGACAGAATGTATTTTCTCCTTCCTGTCTTTGGTGCTACTGTCATCATTTTCTAATTACCATAGAGCTGCCACACTGGGATAGCTTCATGTAGATGCTAGCCTTTGAGTGATCCTTGTAAAGGTGCCAGGAATGTGATTAGAGCTGTCTTAGATCCCCTAAACCTCATTCAGCCCATCCTCCAGCTGAATGCCACAAAGTGACCTCACCTGATAGTACAGTGAAGGACAACCACTAGCTGATTCTTCCCCTTTTCCTGGTCCACAAATTGTGAAGTACAATGAAATGGCTATCACTTTCAGATTATATTTTTAGGTAATTTATCACATAGAATTGGGTACATAAAAATGAAATTCTGCAGTAGAATTTTCAAATGTGTAGTGCTGGATTTGGGATATGGAGAGGAAGGCCCTCAAGAAGACTTGGTGAAGGCTTCAATAACATTACTGAAAACATTACTGGAGGATGGAGAAATGACATCTCCGTTATGCAGTAGTGGAAAGTTTATAACACTGTGCCTTGCATAAGATAAAAAAGAGAAAATACGCCAAATAAAGAGTAGATTTCACTAAGAAGACTTCTAGGCAGAAGGATGAAGGCCCTGGTCTCTTTTAGCCAGGTATAAGTTATGTATAGAGAAAGATTAAAGCAGAATTTAGAGAAAACAGGATCTATGACATGGTCTTTTCAAAAATAAAATGCTCTTACTAAAAATAAAAGTTTCTTATCCTCACTCCTCCAGTTAGAAAAGTAAGAACTACTCTCAGAGCTACATAGCTATTATTAAGACCAGGAGTCTACCAGAAAAGCATGGTTTCAGCATAAAAATCTCTAGAACGTATACCTGTAAAACAAAGAGTTGAAGACTGCAAAATGAGTGAAAATCGTATCTAGTTTGCAAATGGCCTTCTAAAAATCCTGATAATGTGAGTTTGGGCCCCTTTAAAATGATTAAAAAGCTTCTAAGAATCTTAATGGGTATTGTTTTATAATACCTGACTCAGTATGTGTTAGGAAAAAAAAAACATTATTTCAAAAATAAATGTGCTGGGGTCTCTGTCAAATTGGAATGTTACAGTTTGATATACAGGAAGCCCAAAATGTTTTCAAGGCATTATGTCAGCATGGACTAAACATGAAAAAAATAGTATAAAATAAAAATAGGCTTTTGAATGCTCTGAAGTCCACAGGCAAAAAGCAGGCTGGAAAGGCTACCTATTCTTAAGGAAAAAGAAAGATAACCCAGCATTTGAGAAGTGAAGGCTAGAGCCATGGAGAATCATTCATTTCCAGGGAGGAAGAATACACTAAAATAAAGGAATTAACAACGTCATGCTTTAAAAATTACTATGGACAAATTAAAACTACATACCTCATTTCCCTCATTTTTGAGGAAGAGCATTTAGGGCAGTTATTCTGTGCCTGCCTCTCCACTCTATGTTGGAAAGATACATTTTCTCTTTAGGAGAAATATATCTGAAGAGTTTTCAGTATATCTGGACCTGTTTAAAATAACAAGATCCTGAACTTTAAGCCTGAGGCTAAAGCCATAAGAAGAAAATACGAGATTCATAGAAGTGGGTGAGTATACTATGAATGTTAGGGGAATTTAAACCACTTGTGATCAGAAAGTAAACTGTGGTAGATTAAAAATGGCTACACACCCTATGACACTTCTCCCCTGAGGTCATGCCTGTCTCCTCTCACTGAAACTGAGAGGGCTCTGGGACTGCTTTGATGACAGTGGAAGTCGTGAGGTGCCAGTTTCCAGTTTTTGGTCTTAGGAAACTGGCAACTTCCATTCCTGTCTCCGAGAAGTTATCTGTAAGAGCCCATAGCTAAAAATTAGAAGTCTGACTACCCTGAAATTATCATGCTAGACAGGCCACCCGAACCCAGTCTTCGATCTCTGCCTATCCATCAGATGTACACCACCCAGTGATCTCAGTCAATACAATATGAAATAGAAGAACCACCCAGCTGAACTTAAACGGTTAAATATTGGGGTAATACATTATGTAGTAACAACATTGCAACAATGGAGTTTTATAATTTACCTGTTTGGGTTTTATGAGGTGTTGCAGGGGCCACAGTGTCTTGCCACTAACTTCTAAACCTAACTGAAAGCAGAAGTCTAACCTGGTTATGCAGCAGAAGTAATCTGCCAAGTTCATTATAAGGTAAAATTATTTCTTTGAAACAAAAAAGGCCAATTTTCTCCAAAACATGAAGTAAATAATTTCACATAGTAAACGTCAATGAAATTGTAATTACAACCATTTTCTTCTTTCTAAATAAATTACTGTATTTATATAATCAAGCCAAAGGATTCATGTTCAGGCTGTCCTATACTTAACTGAACAATGAAAAATACCAATGCACTGAGATAAACTATGAAGTATGTACTGAGTAAATATTTGTAACTAAAATGACAAACATATATGTATACATGTGTAAGTGTGTGTGTGTGTGTGCATATGCACAGATACCCTTTTCTTTTAAATGAAGGAGCATTCAGTGCCAGCATTTAACAGCTAAAAGCTGGAAACCATTTACTTACACTTTACTAGCTAAGAACTAGAGAAAACAGACTTTGATTTTTATTCTACACATTCTGTACTTGACATAGGAACTGAGATTTTAGAAATATTTCATAACAAGCACACATCACTTGTGAAAATTTATAAACAAGAAAAACCACGCTATTCCCACTGAATGTTTCCTTGACCTGTGCACTGAAAAGCAGCCAAAAGTACTTCTCACAGAGAATCTAACCCAATCAGTACATATTTCCATTCAGTGATGGTACATATTCTAATGCTTTTCCTCCTTAAGCTTCCCAACTTTCCTGAGGGGATGTTGGCCTATCCCCAGCCATCCTATTAAAAATGACTCCATATCTAACCTGTAGCTGAGAATAACTACACTCCAGGTGTTTGCCATGATAAAAATGCTAAATTTAACTAATACTCAGTTTTTACCAAAGCTGGATTAGCTGATAACTACTTAGTCCATTTCCTATTCTAAAAATCTCTCTTTGGATGAAGTCATAACCACCAAAGAGCAGTGTTATGTATCTAGATGTCCCCCAAAGCCTCATGCTCTCATAGTGGAGCTTTTTGGAGGTGCTGGATCTAGAGTGTATGAATATGGATTAAAAGGGTTTGTGATAATTAAATTAGACTGCTGATTTGTTTAGCACAGTTCTTAGGTGCGGATAATGGGAAACCCCACTCAGGGTGTGGGTGGCACCAACCAATAGTTTGTAACCTGGATAGGATAAAAGAGAAAGGGAAGCACGCTGCTGCTGCTGCTTTGCAGCCTCCTGTCTGCCCTGCCACGGGCTGTTTCTCCTCTGCTATGCCACCCTCCCATACTTCCTTCCCTTGGAGCCTGCTAACCATGGAATGAAACCTCTACAAACTGTGAGCAGAAATAAATCTTTCCTCCTTTAACTTGTGTGTGTCAGGTATTTTGTCCCAGCAATGAAAAGGTCACAAAGACAAGCAGCATTCCTGGCTTTGTCGTTTTACTGCTTTCCTCCCTATTTACACAGCAGGACAGCCAAGCCAACAGACTATGCTGAAGGGATGCTTAAGAAACAAGTCTGCAGAAGAGAGTCCTTAGTTATTTACTATAAGATGCCATTAAGGACAAAGTTGATTGCATTGCACTATGACTAAAAGGATACATTTTTTCTTTGAATTATAGCTATTATAGCTATTCTCCAAAAATGCTGATAAATTTTGATCTTGTGAACACTAGAAAATATCTCTCTCCTTGTGAGCAGTTTCCTCAGAGAGCTCAAAGCAAAATTGGTGATCTAGCTTAAGTAAAATATAGGAGCTTTTATAAATTACATTGTACATCCTACCCCGAATTGATCTGTCCAACTTTTAGCATATCTTTTCTACAGTATTGAGTTAAAAAGCCATGACATAAAATTCACCCGTTGAATGTGGGCAGTTCAAAGATGTTTTAGCCAATCTACTGAGGTGTATAATCATCACTACAACTGAGGTTTAGAACATTTCCATCTCTCCCCTAAAACTCCCTTGAAGCTGTATACACACAAGTCCACTCTTATTCCTTAGAACCCCTCTGAAGTGCTTTTGGTTTCCATCAGTTTCCCTTTTCTAGACATTTCATATAAATGCAATCATATAATAGTCTTTTGAGTCTGGATTTTTTCATTAGCTCATTATTTTTGAGGTTCATTCATGCTGGAGCATGTATCAGTATTATCTCCCTTTTCCTTGCTGAATAGTATTCCAAAACATGGACATAACACACTGTTTACCCATTGATGGACATTTGGGCTATTTCTTGTTTTTGTCCATTATGAATAATGCTGTCATGAATATTTCATACAAGTCTTTGTGTCAACATATGTTTTCATTCTCTTGGGGAGATTTTAAGAAGTGTAATTATTGGGTTTTATGGTGGGATAATTAATTTCATATGTCAACTTGGCTGGGCCACTGTGCCCAATATTTAGTCAAACATTGTGGATGTTTCTCTAAGAGTATTTTTGGATGAGATCATTACTGAAATTTGTGAACTTTCACTAAAGCAAAGTGTCATCTATTGTGTGGGTAGGGTTCATCCAATCAGATCAAGGCCTGAATAAAACAAAAGGCTGACCTTTTGTGTAAAATGACATTCCCAAGCAGGCCACCTTCGGACTTTGTCTGTGACATCAGCTCTCCCTGCTCTTCTAGCGGACTACCTTTGGACTCGAACAGCAACTTTCCTGAGTCTCTAGGCAGCTGACCGCCCCCATCAGATCCACTAAGTCTCTACAACTGTGTGAGTCTCTTCCTTTAAGTAAACTCTTTCTTGTATCTGTGCACCTCCTATGAATTCTGTTTCTCTGTAGACATCTGACTAAAGTGTATGTCAAATTGGTTTAAATTCTAAGGTAATAGCCAAACTATTTTCCAAAGTGACTGTTACCACTCACATTCCTACCATTAATGTATGAGAGTTCCTGTTTCTCCACATTCTACACACTATATAATGTATGCTTTTTTGTTTACAATTATCCTAATGGATGTAAGTAGATCTCGTGTTTTTAGTGTGTATTTTCCTAATGACTCACAATACTGACCACATTTTCCTGTGCTTACTAGTCATTCTTATGTCTTTTTGATGAAACATCTATTTAGTTCTTTTGCTCACATTTTAATGGGGTTATTTTCTTTGAACTAAGTTGTAGAGATTCTTTATATGCTCTGGATGCAAGTTTTCATCCTATATGACTTATGAATATTTTCCATGTTTGTCTGTATTTCCCATAGACTGTCTTTTTAGGTTCTCAGTAATGTCATTGGAAGATTAAAGTTTTAACTTGAATGAAGTCAAATTTATCATTTTTTTCTCTTATAGATTATGTTTTAAGTGTTAGGTCTAACAACTCTCTAACTCAAAGTCATAAAGTCTCTGCATGCTTTCTTTTAGAAGCTTTATAGTTTTAACCCTCATATTTAGGTCTATAATTTATTTTGAGTTAATTTTTATGTGTGTTTGGGTTTTGTAAGGAAGTTTTTCGTATGTGGATGTTCAATTATTTTGGCACCATTTGTTGAAAAGATAATCCCTTCCAAATTTAATTATCTTAGCAGCCCTTTCAAAAATCAGTGGAGCTGGCATGATGGTACAGACCTCTAACTCTAGCTACTCAGGAGGCTGAGGCAAGAGGATCACAAGTCTGATCCCAGCCTGGACAATTTTGCAACTTAGCAAGACTCTTCTCAAAAAATAAAAAGGGGCAGGGATGAAGCTCAGTGTAAAGCCCCTCAGTTCAAACCCCAGTATTGGGAGGAAAAAATATATAAGACCTTGGATGCAATTCCCAGCACACACACACACACACACACACAAATCAGTGGACCAAAAATGTAAAAGTTTATTTCTGGACTCTCAGTTCCACTCCACTGATCTATGGGCTTCCTATGCCAATGCCATTTGTCTTGATTACTCTTATTTTGGAGTAAGTTTTAAAGTTGGGAACTGTAAGTCCTCCAGTCTTGCTCTTTTATCCATTTGTTTTATTTATTTATTTATTTATTTATTCTGTGTGTGTGTGTGGGTACCGGGGGTCGAACTCAGGACCTCGCGCTTGCGAGCAGGCACTTGTGCCACTGAGCGATATCATCTGCCCTTTTTTCCTTTGTATGTGGGTACCGGGAGTCAAACTCAGGACCTCGCGCCTGCCGGGTAGGCACTTATGCCACTGAGCTATCTCACCGGCCCTATCCATTTGTTTTAAATTGCAATTGATCCTACTGCATTACGTGTGCCTATATCACTTTAAATATTTTCTTAGACAAGACATATAAATATTAAAATTAAGCTATATTTTAAGAGATTGTCAAAAGAACATAGTCCTTTTAAGATTTGAAAGTGATAACCATTAATGTGATTAATGTATTCCCCTAGGAATGATTGTGAACTCAAGTCTCCCTACCACCCATGTCCACATCAACAAACACTGACTGCATGCCCATTAGGTATGAGGAACTTTGCAGTGTTAGGTGCCAAAATATAAAGAAAACTAAGACAGGTCTCACTTAGCACGTAAGTAGGGAAAGATGACATCAACAGCAACAGAAATATGCACAAGATACAACAGCAGCAAGAGCAAGGGATATTAATTTTATCAAACTATATTTCTCTTCATGCAATAACCTTGTTTCTGAGAAAAAAGTTTACAAATTGGGGTTTTTTTAAAAATCTGCAAATTTTGGTATTTTATAAACACAGTGAATTCAAAACACCAGAGAAGCTAGTACTTACAAACATTTGGAATAAGTGATCCTTCTGTAGAGGTACCCTAAAATCATTTAAATCGTCCATTTGCTTTATTTATTTTACAAAAGGAATTTAAATGAATTAGAAAAACAAAAAATAAATATTTATAGTAAAAAGAGAAAGTCATTTCATCTCCTTTTACCTTCTCCTCCCCCCCGAGGTAACTTCTAGTATGGTCGGTTAACTCCTGATTATTTGGAGCAACATATGCAATAGACTTAAATAATGTATTTGGCCACGTGAGCACGTGTGCACACACACACGTGTATGTATGTATGTGCATGTATGCATAAAGAAAGCTTCACAGTAATCCTTTCTGAAATCTGTTCTACAGGAGATTTCAGTAAATCATGTTAAAAAGAAAAGACGCTATAAGGGAGACAGAGTGGCAGTTTCTGAGTTCAAATAAATTTGAGAAATTCTAGATTAAATAAAATACCAATACACAGTGACTGCTCCCACTTTCTTAAAATTATCTAACAAATCCTTTCATCATGGATTACCTAGCAGTATCTTGAGAGATTCTAGATCTTTACAAAAATATAGCGTGGGAAGCAAGCTGGTTATGGTTTCTCCTTCATTGTCACAATGGTGGCAATTCATGCAAGTGAACAAATACATATATTCAAAATAATGCAAAAATTTGCCACTGGCCAAAAGACTACAATAATCAATTGAGCGCATTGTCTTAAGATTCTATCTTTATTTTGTTGGAAAAGCTGTACGGCTTTATTGTTTATCCTTTGGCTGTACAATAAAAGAATAAAACTATAAAGTGTGACTCTAAAATGTTCTGATGTGTCTATATTTTTAAAAATAAATATAATCAAAGGGTCTCAATATAAATTGTACTCATTTTAAAAATTTACAAAAGCTAGGATTAAAATGATTTCTGATACTAACACAGTAATTACATTATTATAAAAAGAATCTTTATAAAGTTAATTAAAAAAATGCTGTGAAATTATGTTTCTCTAAGTGACTACAGCTGTGTATACATGTACAAAAAATGATTAATTTGGGAACATCTCCTTTCATGTTAGAATTCAAATCAAGATATAACACAGAATTGAACACTGTTATACTTATCACTGAGATCTGATGGGGCTTTTTGTACTCATGAATGACTTTCCAATACACTTTCTTATTTCTGTCTTTTTGTTAAAATTTTAATTGGGAGAGAAATTGGGGAGTATTTCCTACTGTAGTGATCCTTACGGTAGCTAACAGAGGTGCTAAAGTCATAGGTGGAAGCTTTCTAAAAATTCTACTTCAGAAGAATGTAAGAAACAAATAGGTCACCAATGAAGAAAGTACCCACCATACACTTAAGCTTTTTTTGTTGTTATTTTGTCATTGCTGCTGGAAACAGAAGTGTGCTAACTGTTCTCATCTATAAATGTCAGATTTACATCCAAATGCTATTTGTTTACTCCCTATTTAAGCTTCTTTTACAATTCAAGCCAAAATGATTTCTTCCTGCCCTAAGCTACCTGATTCTTCTTCATGCCTCTCATTTAACCCCATCATCTGTAATGTACTTTAAATTACCACTTGACTTGACTAGTATGCATATTGTGTTCACTGAGAAGTCTAGGAAATTCAGACAGCAGGACACAATGTACACATCCTTGTACAATCCTATTGTCCACAATACCAGGCACAATGCTATTTACATTAGCAGTCTATAAATATTTTGCTGAATGATTGATATTGCTATTGAGTGTTTTTCCTAGGAATAGCTAATCCTTATGAAAAATGTAAGTAACTATATGCCATTTTGTTTTCTATAATACAGTGGTGTCATGGCAAGGCTAGCAAGGTACAGACCACCTAAGGACTTGGGTGTAGAATGCTGTGAAGGAATTGTTTAACGACAAAGGGACTTTCAGCAGTATCATTAAAGGCTAATAGAAAGAGCTAGAGAACACAAAATCACACACAATCAAGAATTTACAAAAGTAATCTTGCAGTGTCATTCATTAATTCAACCAACCATTACTGAAAGCCTGCAGTATAACAGGCTCCATATTACAATGGAAAACTAAAAGTAAATGAGAAACATCGACCATTCATGTTGGCTCTCTATTAAGATTAAAACTGAATAAATTTAAAATTTCATCTCCTCCTCCCCTCCATATAAAACTTCATTCCATGTAGTTAAGGTACATTAAAAAATAATTTATCTTATTGCTTAGAGCATTGCAAATAGTTTTTTTGCCTAAGGGCCAGAATAGTTATTCTAGAAACTCCTTCAAAGAGTTTCATTTTGGTCCCCAAATTGCTGACTGAGGACAGAGATGTGCTACGGTAACACGAGTAAGTGTACACCTAGACCTGTGTGTACACAGAGCTCATGACCTGAGATCAGGGCAGCACTGGCCCAGATACTCCCCATCCGTCCCAGCTGCTGAAACACTCCTATGCTTTATGACATAATCTTTTCTTCTAAATCTTAAGGGGAAAAGGTAAAAACAGAAGCCCTTTTACCAGGCTGCTGATATGGCTCAGTGGCATAAGCGCCTGCCTGGCAAGCGCAAGGTCCTAAGTTCGACTGCCGGTACCCACATAAAGGAAAAAAAGGGCCAGTGATATTGCTCAGCGGCACAAGCGCCTGCTGGCAAGCGTGAGGTTCTGAGTTCGACTCCTGGTACCCACGTTAAAAAAAAAAAAGAAACCCTTTTACCAACCACAAAAATGGATGTATTTTAAATTATGGAGTCCAAATGAGCTGCCATATAAAAAGAAAAAGTAGGAAATAAGTACTATCTCCCCCATGCTCAACTAGAACTTTCTGAATTGATGATGAAGAACCAGAAATGTAGCTTCAGCTATGCACCTTTATGTCTGAGACAACTTAAAATCATCTACTGATCCAGTAAGGTGAAAGTGAGACGGCAGGGTCAAAATTTACCCTCAAAGAACTCAAACCCATTTCTCAAGGGCATTTTTAAATGGAAGAATGCAATATTAAAAAATAAATAGATTTTCATTCACCCAGAAATTCACTAAACCAGAAATCAGTAGATGCCATACAATCATTTTTTCAACAAATTTAGTTGCTAAATATTAATTTTAAAACTTGTGTTCCCACTTTGGTGCTATTATGAACCACAGGGACTTTTCAGACTGCAGAGGACTGAGCATTTTAGCCTTTCTCATGGTGAAGGAGTGATTTCTGCTCTCAGAAACAGGAGGCTCGCCTACAGAGTCACCTGGGACAAACTTGGCCAGTGCTAGCAGGCCAGGAGATCAAAGGGCCTAGGGATGTTTCACATCAAGAAAGGAGTTACAGCCCAGTCAGGTCAGAGGGAATGAAGACAGGAAATGTGAACAGTAACCCTTTCATGTCTTGGCGCCTCCTCCTACCCTCTGTGATAAATGGAGCCCCACTGCTTTCCAGTTATTTGAATATCCAAGCCAAGAGCAGAGAGGGATTGGGGAAAAGGAAAGAAGACAGTACACACACACCCCAGCATAAATTCATAATGACATGATAATATCATGCTGTTCTAGGAAACAGACTTTAGGCTTTTAAATTGCCACATATGCAGTGTGACACTGCTTTATCCAACAGAGTCCTAAGTAAAAATTCCAAAGAAATGAAGAATCAGGCGGGGGGTGGAGATATGGAATAGTTGGCAGATTTATCATAAGTACGGAAACATGGCTTCTATAAAGCTGACCAAACAAATAGGTCTCCACCCTTACTTACATTTAAACATCTTGTTCCTAGTCAGTCTGTAGGGAAAGCATTCTTTGTATAACAAATAATGTGCAATCAAATCAAAAATTCTTACTCCATCCTTTATGTAATCTACATAAAAGTTTCTTTAATATTCTAAGCCAGTAGCTTAGACAATTTAACTGATTGTAAACATTTTTTAAAAGATTAGCTTAGCCATAGTTAAACAAAGTTAAAATATTTCTAGTTGCTACTTTGGAAAAGCAGATGTGACCACGCCTGTCTTAGACACTTTTAGAAATCTTGGTTGGGATCTCAAGAAAACAAGACATTCTTTACCACATTGCCTCTGGGAAAAGAAAAAATACTGTTTCCATAAGCAGGTGCATTTGAGAAATAATAAAACACACAAGAGAGTCCTCTGATGGTAGGGGATGGGTGGGGGTAACAAAATGCAATGGTGAAAAAAGTGCTATATTCAATTGTATACATTTAAAATAAGGAATAGGATTTCTTTAAAGCAAAATTTACTTTTTCTCCACTGGTAGACCTTTACAATAGAGATGGTTTATTACAAAGAATAGCTAAAAAATCAATCAATCAATCAAAGTGAATACAGAGATGGCAAAGCAAACCACCAATGAAAGTAAAAAGGATTAGCTTTCCAGATCTATCCAGAAGAGGGAACAATAAAACCAAAGGATTTTTTGCCCTAGCAAAGAGGTGCTGTAAAGCACATACTGTATTCTTCAATGAATAGCCTATAGTTTCATATAATAAATGTCACATCACTAGAAATAGCAAATGAGATTTAAACTATAGACTTCTTAGCTGCCTTAAAGTTTAAACAACTGATGTCCAATTTCTCCAGTACTGCCTCACAGATGTGCAGTCTCAAAACTGTGAAAAGCTAAAGGTGTCCATTCTTTCCAAGAATTCTGAATTGCTACAACATTTGACATGAGGAAAATATCACCAGAATGATAGGGGGGAAAATAATAAACTAACTTGAACTGTGCCAGACCTCCTACTGGGCTTTGGTTCCCTATTAGAATGTGGACCCCAAACAAAAGCAAATGCAAATCCAGTGGAGCTCAGTCTCCTCATCTGAAGTAAGCAGTACTCTGGAATAGGGGCTTCTCAACTATTTTTAACCTACATGCTATTGTAATAAACAAAAACTTTATGTCCTTCTTGAATGGCCTCCTAGAATTCAAAATAAATTAAGAATTACAACCAAAAAGAAACCAAAGCAAGAAAATTTGCTTTTTTTTCAATGTTCTACTACAACAAAAATTATTAAGAAATACTTTTAACAAGGGATAGATATTAATACTTTCATATCTTGAAGACAAAAAAGATTTTAAAAATGCCTATAAACACTAATGTACTGATGGCTGTGAAGTGGTATTTATTGGGATCTTCAGCATATACCTTCTCCTCTCCTTGAGAGTTACTGGAAATAATGTTTTCACGTTTAGCATTCAGCCAAAAGAAATGCTGTCTGATACTTGTTAGGTTTTCATTATTTGTTAAGTGGCTCCTCTACTGTGAAAATAACAGAACCCCAGTACAGTGACCTCTTGGAAGAAATAAAGGACAGGATCAAAAGTTCTCAGCATAGAGGCATTAATAAAAGAGGCAAACTGTAGAAGGCCTTGATAATAGCTATGACAATGGAAATAGTAAGAATACCACTTAATATTGGCACATTTGTATAATAGCACTTAGCGATGTATAAACACTGTGTAATTTCAACCCCGTGACTGTATGAAACAGGTATTATTACTGTTTAACTAAAGTACTACAAAGGTGTTTCTTCAAGGTCTGCTGCAAGTTAAGTAGCACAGCTGAAACGAACTTCTGACAGCAATCCCACTTACTAAAATTTCTTCACTTTGTTGTGGAATGTTGAAAATATCCTCATCCAAACTTCAAAAACATGGTATACACAATCACACCTTCTTCCCTTTCAACAGTCCCAATACTGCCTTTCAACCACTTCCCACAGAAACGTTCAGATTCCCATTGCAGCAGCCCTTATTTCCTCATACCAGCATGACTAAGGACACAACAAAAGGCATCTTTCAAAATCAAACCTCCTTCAAAGTAGGTCTCATATCCCATAACTATCCCCAAAGTAAGGACATTATCAAAGACACAGGCTTTTAAAACCATTAACTAGTGAGAAAATGTCTGGGGTTGTCTGTTCTCAGTCAGAATGAGTCAAATAGACACATACTGCACCACTACTTCATTCCCGGGAGGTGAGCGGGAGTCACCCTCCCATCTCCAGCCTTCTGGCCCAGCAAGCAGACACCTGACTCCAGATACCTGGAAAAGGCCAGCTGCACAAGAATAACAAACTAACAGAAATAAAAATTATATTCTTACCAGTTTAAAGAATCATTCAAAATGTTTTAGAATGCTAAACTCCTGGGACTAGTAATTTAGTGTAAATAGAAGGTAAGACAGTGAGATTTTATTCATATAAAATCAACTATTTTACTCACTTCTGAAGGTTATTATGAAGATTATGAGACTAAATTATACAAAAAATGCTAAACATCCTGGCTAGCACATAGTAACTACTCAAAAAAATGTCAGCTGTTTTTAGTAATATTGAGGAGGTAGTTTAGTAAATCGAACACATTCAAAGGCCATATTTAAAATGAACAAATAATCAGTATGTTCTACAGTGTTTCTTAAACATCTATACAAGACTTAAATTTCTGTCCTGTGGAGGTGTATATGGGTGTACATGTAACTATTTATAAGAAGATTAGGAGTAATACACGGTGAAATCACCCCTGGGAGATGGCAGGGTAGTGGCAGGGGAGGTAGTGGTAATGGGAACTGTAATTTAACCTGCAATGCTTTTGTTGTTGTTCTTGTTGTTCTTGTTGTTGCTGTTTTATAAAACAAAGGAAAAAACATTCATATATTCCTTTTCTAAATAAAATTTTTAAAAACAAAAATATTGATACAGTCTCCTTAGAAGGTTTTAATTCCATTGTTAATTTCAGTATTGCATGAAATTTACTTCTATTTGTAGCTCATGTATCCAAATTTCTAAAACTTCATTTTCTTCATTTAGTAATGCCATTCAAGCTTTATGTTACACACTGCTTGCATTAATCTAATGACATCTCTAATTGTATATTAAAAATACTTGCTTGTGTACCTCAAAAGCCCCCTCCCCACAATTTTATTAAGTTTTAAATCCACTGAATGTATTAAATAAAGGTACAAGGAGACTTTCAAAGTCCAGGAAGCCAACGTAAATCAAAAAAGTTTTATATAAAAAGATTATTTTTTCTCTTTAAATTTTGTATGTGTTTAAATTTGATAAATCACACACAGAAAGTCAAGTCCTTGATTCTTCTAAGGCCTTCTAATTTAAACTCACAGTAACAATTTCAAATGTCTTGAGAGTTGCTGTAATTAAAAGCCTCTCCAGCTTTCCTCTCTTCCTAACTCCTCATTCTTGTCTGTACCATATCAGTGGACAGTCGCTACTGACTTTTTCATCCCGCTCCTTTTTCATTACATTTTCTATACTTTTGCTAACAAAGTATAGGCAAACCAGGTCACAAAAGCTCTTAGTGATGCCCTAAGAGCATCAAATAGTGGGTCTCCTATGGCTCAGGCACAGAAGTAAGCCACACGCTCCAGAAGCCGGATCCAACCAGGGCCCCTTCGATACAAACTCAGCTTATAAATTAAAGGTTCCTCAACCTGTAAAAGGCACCAGTATTTCAACAGATGAGAGCCAGAAGAAGCAGTCTCTTACTTGAACAGGAGGACAGTGTGCTGAACAGGAAACTCCCACCTCAAAGAGCTGTGGGAGAGTCAAAGACTGAAATTTTTTAGACATACTTAAAATTCAAGAAAAACTTTTGCTGTAAATTTATGAGGAACGGTAACTGATCAAAAGGCAGCTTCTTGGGCTGGGGATGTAGCTCAGTGGTAGAGTGCTTGCCTAGCATGCACAAGGCCCTGAGTTCAATCCCCAGTACCACACACACACACACACAAAAAAAAAAAAAAACGCAGCTTCTAATTTCAAATAAAAATTTCTACATAAAATTTGTGGCTAGTACAAGGCAATTCCATCATCATCACCTTCTTCCCCATCAGTTTTATTCCTATAAAATGAAAAACATCTATCAGCTTTTCATCACTGGGACCAAATACCCAATATACACAACTTAAAGGAGGAAAGGCTTATTTTGTTTATGGTTTCAGATTTCAGTCCATTGTCAGCTGGCTCCAAGCCAGAAACATCATGGTGGAAAGGCATGTGGACCAAAGCTGTTCACTTCATGGCAGCCAGGAAGAAGAGCAGGTTGGAAAGCACCAGAGAGAAAAGGGCTCAGAACCAGAATCACGACTCCAGAAGTGTACTTTACTAATCTGCGAGGCCTCTCTTAATCCAGGCAAGCTGACAATTACAATGAACGGTCAGACCTGCTTAAGCTAGGGACTCATTAACAGTAAGCAGCTATACCTACAAAAACATACAGTTTTGGTCCCTCTAATGGTTGACTCTTACTTCTACAATCCTTAGAAGTCTTAAGGACTCTAGGAGTCTGAAGGTATAGGTACTTCAAGGAAGCTGTTTTAAAAACACTGTCAAAGCCATCTGCTTCATTCTGTTTATTCTTTCCTGCGTGCCTCCGGATGCCCAATGCTGCAATTACCTGTTTATTCACCTTCCTTGGAAAATAAATGCCTTAAGAACTGGGACTCTCTAAATTACCTTGCAGTCCCATGGTGTAGAATAGTGCCTTTCGCTGAATAGATGCTCTACAGAAACTGAATGAAATATAATATTTGTCATTTATCTCTCAGCCTCACCCAGGCTACTCAATGTTGATCTCTGCTTTTGTACCAGGGCCTCACAAATGTCTATGGCACATAAAAGCCTGTCATAGACATTGACATCCAAGTTTTAATCTATTTTAAATTGTACTTGCACTTATTCATGGTATATTTTTATTTCTAAAACAAAACGTGTTTCTGAAAATTTTACCCTAGAGGCTCATGATAAGAGGGAAATAAAACTTTTCAACCATTTTTCAGTCCTCAATGTGATGACCACAGAGAAGGGAAACAACCAATGCCAGCTGTACAGCTTTGCTGTGCTGCTCTTCACGGGCCTTTGATGCTTGCCTTCCCTTCCAGGATCTGGACACAAGGCTTTTCTTTAAAAGAGTCACCCTTTGACTGCTATGCCGATATTATTCACTCAGCACTGTTTCCCATTTCTTTCACAATTGTAACATGTTAATTATTGGAAAATTCTTTCTGCCTACCCAGCTGTGACCATGCTCAACTCAATTTGAGACAAGAAATCAGCTCAGAGAGCAGCAGCACCCTACTGCTGCTCTTGTGAAACATGATGTCAATGCCAGAAGCCTTTCACCACTCAGGAGCTTATCAATGAAAACATCCAGTGTGACCTGCAGTATGATGTCCGTTACCACGCAGGGGGTCCACCTCCCACTGTCCTCAATCTAGAGACACACCCATATCCCAAAGCGAGAGGTGATAACCTTCTGGGAATCTAGATAAATATCTTTCTCTGTTTTCTCCTGGAAAAAATAGTGAGTCAACATTCCTCTGAGTCACTCTAGTACCAGATTAGTTGCAGGTGTTACAATTGGGACAGTCAACCACAACATGTGTCACTCACCTAATTTAGGTCACAGCATAAACACGGAAGTCACACATGGTCCCTTCTTCTAAACCTCCTTATTCAAGAAGTAAATCAAATGATTAATTCCTCTTGACATTACAAGATGAAATTATGGCAACTTCTTTGTTTAATGAAGTAAAAACAAAAATGTTGCCAAGTGGAAACCTTTTTGTTAACTCTGGTGCCCTGGTCAGTCAGAGAATTTCTTTTTTTTTTTTTTTTTGTGGGTACCGGGGGTCGACCTAAGGACCTCGTGCGCCAGCAGGCGCCCGTGCCGCTGAGCGATATCACCGGCCCTTTTTTCGTATGTGGGTTCCGGGAGTCGAACTCAGGCCCTCGCGCTTGCCAGGCAGGCGCTTATGCTGCTGAGCCATCTCACTGGCCCTCAGTCAGAGAATTTTAAAGTTAGAACCTTATTTACTCAAAAAGTTGAATGGTTTGACTTGGTCACAAAGCAAAGCAGAGAACCAAAGCTAAAGTCTTCTTGCCTCCACAGTGATGGCCACCACACCAAACTGAGTCTTGTGCCAACAGCCTCACGTTGCTGCAGCAATCCTGGAGAGGCGTCTCAGCTCCGTCGCACTCCCTACATCTTGGTAGTCTAACTATGTAACTACCTGCTAAAATCAAATGAGAAAAACAAGCCTTCCATCTCTAAAAATAACTTCGCAGTAGCATTGTTTCCGTAAAATATTACCCCTAGCAATTGCCACAGACTTCCTCCTGCACTGTTCCCAAGACAAGGCTTAGTGTCCTCTAAAAACTCCTGTTCACTCAAATGGTCCTCAAGTATGTTCTGAAAAACCTCATTCAAATCCCCTCATTACAGAAGTGAAAGAAAGTGGTGTCCCTTGTAGAGGTCACATGACTACGCACATTCAAGATCAGATAGTAAGTAGTAAGGAGTAATAAGATATGAGAGTATGTTTTAATGACTTCCTTAAGTCTCATTTTGATATGTAACTAAAGTGGCATTTTGTCTAAGGTTGTAACGATCTGAGGGTTTTCATAATCTTTATGCCCATGTAAACATTAATGAAACTGTATTATAAATTATTAAAAATTGCAACTTAGTAACAGTCTAAGATAAAATATCAGGTCATATTAATGAAGTTTTCAATTAGCAATAATTGCGCTCAGACAAACCTCATTGGCTACGATACTGCCACTGCATAAAGCTAGGTCATATTAACTAAAACAGAGAAACAAATAAACTATTAATAAATTTCGCATCTCATACTATGAGAAATTAAGAGATACCATCTGAGTCTTGCCTGTTATAAAAACTACAGATACATATTATCAGATTTAAAGTTTCAAAAAACTTAAAAATAATCCCTAGCAGCAGGTTATATGCCTTTTAGGTAAACCATAAATTTAAAAAAATCAAAACTAAACAAAGACAAAATTCTAAATCAAATAAAAGAAACTCAAAACATTATGGAGGGGCCGGTGAGATGGCTCAGCGGCGTAAGTGCCTGCCTGGCAAGCGCGAGGGCCCGAGTTCGACTCCCGGAACCCACATATGAAAAAAGGGCCGGTGATATCGCTCAGCGGCACGGGCGCCTGCTGGCGCACGAGGTCCTGAGGTCGATCCCCGGTACCCACAAAAAAACAAACAAACAAACAAACAAAACATTATGGAGACAAGGATTTAAGAAAGTTTAAAACATGATCAATTAGATGAATTTTGACAATATATATAAAATGTATTAAATATTTGTTAAAAGATATAGGTTCTCAGGTTAAAAATGAAATCCACCTATGTGCCACTTTTAGGAAACATACCTAACAGAAATGACAAAGAAAGGGTAAATGTAACAAGAAACACAAAAATTTACAGGGAAATATAAACTAAGGTGATAGTATCAGTATCAGTGAAAACAAACACAAACCATGAGTTATAAATGAGGGAGAAATTTAACTTATTCAGATAAAAGGTATACTCCTCGGTTGAGATATTGATAATAACACACCAAAACAAAAACTGACAAAAAAATGAGAGTAATTACCTATTTATAACTTTCAGTGTTTGAGAGATCAGACAAAAAATAATTATAAAAAAGCTAAACAATATGATAGATATTAGCAGGCCAGGGATGTAGCTCAGCAGCGCGGTGCCTGCCTGGCAAGTGCGAGGTCCTGAGTTTGATTCCCAGTACCCCCCCAAAAAAGATAGATATTAGCTATTTAGGTATCTTATAAAAAGACAATTATTAAAATATCTCTGTAATCTAAGCAAAACTGATAATAAACTACTCCATAAATATAACCATAAAAATTATAAAAGAAAATTAGTTATCAATTAAAAGCTTAATTTTAACTTTGAAATTTCAGAAATGCTCTCCTAAATAACTGAAAAACTCTTGGCAAATAATCATACCCTATTTAAAAAAAAAAAAAAAAAAAAAAAAACTAAGACTACATATCATGCAAGATATAGCCAAAGAGTATAGAGAAAAATTTTAAAATCTTAAATGCATTTAATTTGCCACATAAAGAGACTGAAAAATGCAGTAGCTCAAGTCAGACAGGTATTGTTCTTTTTTCATGTCACAATAAAGCTCTGCCAGGGAGAGTGTACACCATCACAAAATCACTTAGGGGGATCCAGGCGGGCTCTACCATCTTCCACACGGTTTTCACCTCCAGACCTAAGGTGGCTATTATAACTGGTGTAACATCTCAATCCATAGAAAAGGAAAAGACAAAGACTAGGGCAACTGCCCTGTCTTTAAGGATGTGACCAGACTCCCATAACCATTCGCTTCTCCTTAGTCGCAGAGCTACACCCTCCTGTAAGAGAAACTGAGAAGCATAGATTCTACACAGGCAGCCATGTGCTCAGCTAAAATCTAAGGGTTCTATTTCTAAAAGAGCAGATTCCGAAGGACATTTGTGTATGTCCCACATTCCTTCTAGTTTTAAAAATGAACTAAAATTCAAGAAGTTAAGGGCCAGTGAGATAGCTCAGCGGCATAAGCGCCTGCCTGGCAAGTGGAGGTCCTGAATTTGACTCCTGGAACCCACATAAAGGAAAAAAGGGCCGGTGATATCGCTCAGCAGCACAGGCGCCTGCTGGTGTGCGAGGTCCTGAGTTCGACCCACGGTAACCACAAAAAAAAAAAAAAAAAAAAAAAAAAAGTTAGGCACATGTACTAATCGGAGCTGTAAATGGAATCACATATTGTGTGTGTGTGTGTGTGTGTGTGTGTGTCTCACCTTACTCAGCATAACATATCAGAGATTCATCCATGTAGTTTGTGTGTATCAGTACTCCTTCCCCTCTTAGTGCTGAACAGTATTTCACTGCACCGCCACACTACAATGTGTTTATCCATATGTTAGTAGGTGAAAATTTATTTCTAGCTTGTAATATTAAAAGCTGCTATAAGTTGAGGATCGCTATTCCAAAATTCCAAAGTCTGAAACTTTTTGAATACCAATATTATGCTCAAAAAATTTTTGGATTTTGAAGCATTAGAGACTCCAGATTTCTGGATAAGGGGTGTTGTTGGTAAAGTCTATGCAAATATTCCAAAATACGAAGAATCCAAAATCTGAAACACTTCTGGTCCCAAGAATTTCAGATAATGGACAGTCAACCTGTCTGTACAAAACTATTGTGAACAATTGTTTTCATTTCTCTTCAGTAAAAACTTAAGAACTGTTGATTCTTCCAGTAATGTAAGAAACTGCTATACTGTTTTCTAAAACGGTTTTATCATTTGACATTCCCATTAGTACCTAAGCCAACATTTGGAAGTATGGAGTACATATCTTTAATCTGTTGAGAAAGTTCTCTTCTACTTCTAGTCTTCTGATAACTTTTACCTTGAATGGCTGTAGAATTTAGTCCAATACTTTTTCTGCAACTACTGAGAGGATGATATGACTTTTTCCTTTTCTCTGTTAAAATGATGACTTATGGGGGTGGATTTTCCAATGTTGAACCAACACTGCCATCCCTGTAATAAAACCACTTTCTATATACTGCCGGATTTGACTTTTAATTATTTTGTTATCAAATTTTATCTACGTCCATAATTTTTTCTTCTATTATCTTTATCCAGTTTTAGTATTAGCACAATGTTAGTCTATTAAAATGAGGGGAGAAGTGTTCTCTCTTTTTTCTGCTTTAAATGTTTGATACAGTTCATCAGTTAAAATGTATATGGGCCTGTTGTTATCTTGTAGGTAGGTTTTCAAGCTAAGAATATACTTTCTTTAATAGGTGCTGTTCAAATTTTATATTTCCTCCAGAGTCAGTTTCATTTATTGGTCTTCCAAGGTATTTCGCCACTTCATACAAGTTGTCAAATTTATTTCAAAAAATAATTTTGTAACATGCTTTCTGTATCCTTTTAAATGCTATAGAGTATGTGCTAATGTCCTCTAAAACTTGATATTGTAATTAATAGTGTGCTTTCTTACTTTTCCTTGATTAAACTAGAGGTTTATTAATCTTTTCAAAAGAACTTCCTTTTGGTTTCACTGATTATGTCATTTCTTTCTCTATTTCTTTTTTTTTTTTTTTCTCTTTTATTATTTCCTTCTCTCAACTTTGGTTTTTATTTTCTCTTTGTTTTTAGCTTCCTAAAATGGACACTTAAGACAGCTTATTTTATGTTTTCCTTTATAGTATATGCATTAAACTTCTGTATAGGAAATGGGATAACTGCATTCCACAAGTTTTTATATGAGTTTTTTTATTCTCTTCAAAATATCTTTGTTATTCACTTCAAAATATCTTTGCATTGTCTTATGGTTTTGTGTTTGTTTTCATTATGACCAATGAGTTTCCAATGAGTTGGAAATGTGTACTTTAATCACAAATATTGATGATTTTCCAGGTATCTTTCCAATACTGATTTCTAATTTAATTGTGTAGCAGTCAGAAGACATACTTCACATCATTTCCATCATCTTAAATTTAATGAGACTTATGCACACCTATGGTAGTCTATCTAGGTAAATATTCCATGCACACTTGAAAAGAATGTACATGCTGCTCTTGTTGAGTTGAATATTCTGTAAAATGTCAATGAAGTCAAGTTGGTTCCTACTGTTGTTAAACACTTTTATATCTTTCCTGATATTCCATCTTATTTGATCAATTACTGAGAGAGATGTTGAACTGTCCAACCATAATTGAAACTCTGTCAATTTCTTCTTTCAGTCCTAACAATTTTTGCTTCATATATTCCATCAAAATAGTATCAGTTGTATTTAAATTTAAGATTACTTGTTCCTACTGAAATAACCTATTCATTTTTACAAAACAACCCTCTTTAACTCTGGAAAGAGTACTTGTTCTGATGCTCACCTTAATGTTACCCTACCCACTCCGGTTTTATTATACTAGATCATATACTATTTTCTTGGTTATTATCCCACAGGAGACAGACCCTCTGTTTATCTCTTTAAATCTTTTTTTCTCTTTGCTTCATGGTGGTTAAAAATCTCAGTGTTTTCGCTTTCACTGTTATCTTCTCCTAAAAGAGTCAATTTGCAGTTCTCCCACGTAGCAAAATTTTCTTATTGTGTTTTTTATTCATTGATGTTCCTGTGTTCTCTTTTTTCTATCTTCTACATCAGTCTTCATTATGTTTATAGATCATATTTACAAAACCTGTTTAATATTCATGTGTGCTTACTAACCCACCACCTCTGTCATTTCAGGGTCATTTCTACAGACTGAGTTTTCTCCTCCATCATTGTTTATATAGTAATGTTTGGAAGAAGGTCACTGTGAATTCTATGTTGCCAAGTGCTGGATTTTGTTGTATTTGTTTAAAGAGTGCTGGGCCTCTTCTTGAAGGCAGTTAGGTTACTTATGTATTACTTTGATTCTTTTGAGGCTTGGTTTTAAGCTGTTTGAGGGCTCACTAGCTGAACTTTTACTCTGTGGCTAATTTTGTCCTAACCTTAGGTATAGTGGCTAATTTTGTCCTAACCTTAGGTATAGTGACTTGGCAATTTTTCTTCTCTCACAAATTGTCCTTGCCAGCTTTGTGGGGTTTCACGCCCAGTTTGGTATTTAGTCAGGTTCTCAGTAGAACCCCTTAAGATCTGGGGAATTCTTTCCCTGATCAACTCCCTTCTCTCCACAACTCTGTTTTTCAAGTACTACACACCTCCGTCTCCCTGAGGTTCGTCCTCTGCCTACTACACTCAGAGAGACTGCCAGACTCTTGTGCTTCCATCCTTCCACCGTATTCTGGAAATTGCTTCCAAGTAACAAGCCTAAGTGAGGTTACACTCTTGTTTCCATTCTGCTGGGGCTCAAGTCCTATTCTGTTCCAATATCAGAAAACAGTTATTTCCTATCTTTGTCTGGTTTCATAGGTGTGTACAGTCTGAAGGTAATTCCAGACCCCGTTACTTTTTCATGGCCAGATACATAAATCCCTTCACTAAGAATACTTTGATTCTACTGTTAATATTTATATCAATGAAAGGTAAGATAGGCTTTCCAAAATAGTGATCGTTATAAAATTATTTGACCTTGAAAGCTGTATTTGAGGGCCGGCGAGATAGCTCAGCAGCATAAGCACCTGCCTGGCAAGTGCGAGGTCCTGAGTTCGACTCCCGGTACCCACATAAAGGAAAAAAAGGGCCGGTGATATCGCTCAGTGGCACAAGTGCCTGCTCGCAAGCGCGAGGTCCTGAGTTCGACTCCCCATATCCACATTTAAAAAAAAGTTGTATTTGAATGTGTATCTGAATATTAATATGATTTGTTTTAATGGCATTTGTAACTTTTTTTAAAAACATGTATTTTAATTGAATCAGGCTTTTCTCTTCTATATCCTTGCTACTTCCTTCCCTGTCCCACAGACAGTAAAGTACATGACTTTAGATTCAGATTACTGTGCTTTAAGGGTTAAAAGCTGACCCCCCTCTAAAAATCTGCTGTACATACCTCCCTGGGAAAGAAGGCAGCAAGGGAAGGACTCTCGTTTTTACATTTAGTATTTTAGGAGTTTAAAAATAAAAACATATTTTTATATATTAAGAAACTTATGATGAGTAAATAATATCAATAAATACTGAAGAGTAATATTTTCTACATATAATCCAGTTTTCCATAAAAATATTAATTTCATTATCTTTATTCTAAAAAATATTTTTATTTTATTATTTGTGTTGGTAGCTACCTTCAGCGGAAACCCTCACTAAACTACTAAGTGGTTTATATATTTACTAAGGAAAAAAACTTAGCAGATGTTTTTTGGGAAGATTGAAGAGAGGTAAGTGGGTGAAAGAAAATAAACGCTTCTGCCAAGGCTATACTATTATGAATCAAGTTAGAATATATAGTTACCTGAAAGTTTTAATAATTTTAATAATCATAAACTCTATCTAATAAATTATAAAGGCTCACTATTAAAAACTGAAAAAGGCCAAACACATGAAAATGAATATATTATATATGCCATCTGTAAACCAATCAGTCAGAGGATATCAACATTTAACATCTGGTGTGTTTCCTCACAAAGGTTTGCTGAGCAGAAACACACACACATACACACATTCTCTTAAACTGGGATACAGCACAGACACCATTTTGAAATTTCCCTCTAACTGTGTTATAAGCGCAATCTAGAGTCACCGCGTCATCTTTTAAAATACGATTCTTAACCACGGACTTGAGCAGAATGTAATGAGTGAGGCACCTAAGGCGCCCTACTTACTGTCCCTAGTCCTACACCTGTTCTTAACAAACCTATAATAGGAGTGTATGGAAATCCCTTGCTCAGGGTGGGACCCATGGATTAGCACCATCAAAATTACCTGTAAATTTGATAGAAATGCAGAATCTTGGGCTCCAACACAGATCTACTGAACCAAAATCCACATTTTAACAAGATATCCAGGTGACTCATACATAATGTTCAAACAACAGTGTCCTAGTTTATTTAACCATTTCTTCTATTTCTGAGCTTCTGTGTTGTTTTCAATTAGTTTGCTATTCTAAGCTGTTAACACTGTACAGAACTTCCCTACACAAGCATCTTGGTATTCTTGAGTAATCATTTCATTGGGGGGAAACACGAAAGTGGGAACCCTACATCACCATACTATCTTTTAAACTCATATCTCCTAACCTGTTATGCTTTGAGAAACCAGGCTTTTTAGAATTATAAATGTAAGATTTCAAGGATAGATACAGCTAAATAAAATTACTTGCAGGACCGGTGAGATGGCTCAGCGGCGTAAGTGCCTGCCCGGCAAGCACGAGGGCCCAAGTTCGACTCCCAGAACCCACATACGAAAAAAGGGCCGGTGATATCACTCAGTGGCACAAGCGCCTGCTGGTACGCAAGGTCCTGAGGTCGACCCCTGGTACCCACAAAAAATAAAATAAAATAAAATTACTTGCAACTTGAAGTTGTCCACATTATCACACTTTTGCATTTTCTAAGAGAAGAAAAGGGAATGGGTGCCTTGGCCCTTAATGAAACATTCAAAACATGGTCACTACTCCTCAAGTTGCTTCTGATATCAGAGCACAGATGAGGTAAATTTCCCATTTCTAGCAAACTCTGACCAAAGGCTGTTTCCAAGTAGAATGTCCTTTTGTTGTGGGACTCTGTGAACTTCCATTTAACAACTAAAATCTATGAGGAAATTTGTATATGCATTATTTATTTTAAACCAAAAATAAATAAATTTTTTTTAAAATGAGAAAAAGGAAAATGCTTTAAAGTAAATTCCTCAGATGATGATGTAGCCAATCTGACTGGAAATCAACCTTGATAGCAGTATTTCTTTTTTCTCAACTACTGGAAGCTGTCACCTAGAGGTGCTGTGTATTTTAATGTAGAAAACTTACCAGTACAAATATAAGAGGAAGAATTTGAAAAGGACTCTGAGAAGAAGTGGGATTCCAAAAATAGATAAAATGTCAGACTTGGGACCCAAGGATACACCAGGCCTGGGATCAATCCCCAGGACTGAAGAGAAAAACAAATGAGCTCTCCATCACTGGCTGTGTACAAATGGTGGCTGATCATCCCCTTGCAGGGATGCTGTGAAGGACAAATGTGCTGAGTGGAGGGTAAAAGAGTTCATTTCTAAGATCTTCCCAAGTCTGACATTATATCAATTTTTGACATCTTTTTTCAGAAGCTGTTCTCACCTCCTGAGTAGCAGATTAGGAGCTTATGCCACTATGCCTGGCTAGAACTGTCTTATGAAGCAGCTTGGTCTGTTTCATGCAGATATAACTGTTGCCAAGTTATTCATTATACTGCTCATTAAACTGGGTAGAAATCTCTCCTTGTAACCTTTTTCTTTTGGTTCTAGCTATGCCATTCTATCTCTCTAAATCTTCACTCCTTCTTATACTTGAATTACAAAAACTTGGAATGCTAAAGCTACAAAGTTTCTACTGAGACCTCTACTATTACATGTCCTAGAGAATCCTAAAGGTATACTCTTCTAAGTTTACCTCCACTGGTGCCAGGCTAGAAGAGGCTGAACTGGTTGGAGTGAGGGTGTGGGGTAAGAAAGGGGAAAGGGACTGAAATTAGCTGATTACAAATGGCCTTGAAGCATTTAAAGAACAGCAAGAAGACAAGAGATGCTAGAGCAGAGTAGACAAGGCACAGAGCGGAAGAAGGTAAGTGAGACTTAGGGTTTTATACTGAGCATAATAGGTAGCTATTGAAGCTTTTTGAAAAGGGGACTGACAGGAACTGCTCAACATGCTTACTCCATGTTATGGTTTGTGTCTAGATGTCCCCTCAAAGCCTCACACATAGGTGGGGCATTTTCAGAGGGGGCTGAATCTAGAGTATGCGATGCTGGGATTTAGTGTGTGTGATAACCAAATCAGTCCACTGACTGGTTTGGCACCCCCCTAATCCCAGTAGCCTGGATAAAATGTAAGGGACAGAAAGAGGCTTGTCTTCTCCCTTTGCTTGCTTGCTTTTGCTGTCTTCTGCCTGCCATGAACTGTTTCTCCTCTGTGAAGCCCCTCTGCCATGTGCCACCCTGCCTTGGAGCCGGCTGACTATGGACTGAAACCTCTACAAACTGTGAGCTAAATAAACCTTTCTCCCTTTAACTTTGGGTGTCGGGTATTTTGTCCCAGCAACAAGAAAAATAAGTAAGACTCTCCATTTCTGACTCCTGACCAAGGGACAGAGTCTGGGAAGCTGCATTTCACCTGTCAGATGCATGACTACCCCATCCCTGGTTTGTGGCAGGTGCCTGAGTTTCTGAATCCAAGTTCCCATGCCAATTAAGAACTTCTAGTTGCCCAATAACTGACCAAAAGGCAAGTTGTGAGCATGTTCCCAAGAGCTGCCAAAGGCTTTTGGCACACGATCAATGAAGCACACAATGAGCAAGTGTTCGGCAATTACTCAGGTGACAGAGAACAACTGACATGCGAGGAGACTGCAGACTGAGCTGATCAAGGCTGGAACAAGGAACAGGAAACCTTACCCAAGCTAGGCATCCTAGGAGAATTCTGCTCTAGGTCACCCGGTGTAATCAGCTACTCTTACCCAGAGAAGTTGGAAGTAGTCTGAAGTTTATCACACATCTATGAAAACGTGTCAGAATTTCCTGGAAGCTGCTAACAATATGAACTGTAGGTACCACACACAAAGGGCTCTTTGTTTTTCTACCCTGTAGTCTCACCTGTTACTCTCCCAGCCTAACCTGCAAAGGAAATTTCAACCTATCTTGTAGATGTAGTGAGAATTAAATAAGATAATAAAAGAGCCTTGTATACAAGAAATATACAACATATATTAAATTCTCTCATTTATACTATGATGACCACAAAATGACAAGCAACTGAATGGTAAGCATATCCCTAAAAACACTTTTAAAAATACATACATATAACATAGTTTAATCATATCCACCCCCCTTATTACCCTCCTTCACACCTCCTCCCCCTATTTCCTTCCTTTTGTCTAATAATAGTATCCCTTCTATTTTCATGTCCTCTTTAAAACAACTAATGTTTTTCTAATGTTCTTCTAGCATATGATAATAAAAATTTTATTTGGTTTGTGTGAACCATTGTATGATCAATGGGATTTAAACTTGGCATGTAAAAATACTCTCCTTTCTTCTAAACTTCCCTACCAAAGTTAAAACAATCATTTATATGACTAAGAACCAGAGTTAGAAATTCTACTAGCATAGAGTTGATACCTCCAATTCTAAAGATTATCAAGCAAAACAGGAATCTCTAAGCCTGACATTTATCCTGAAGTCATTCAGGACTGGGCCTGTTGTTTTTAATGTTCATTTCTCTTTATGAAACTTTAACTAAAATCATTAAAGTTAGCAGCAGACACAGGAAACCATTGATAAGGCCAGAAAGCTATTTTACTTTTATTAATGAAAAGCTACATAATAGTTTTAGCAAACTACAGAGTTCTCTTATTTTGGGTCTTTTAGTATTTATAGAAATTTAAAACAGTTATCATGCTAGAGTTCATTTTGGAAACGGAATTTCTATTATCTGACAGCAATCAATACTGTATTATTTTAGCTCAATTACTGAAAGGCTTTGTAAGAGTTATGTTCATCTTTATTCATACTCATTAACAATAGGTCAACTGTGTCTAGTACTTGACCTAGAAGCTCAAGTAGGTGTGACTGAACAAAACTACACTAACAAGGTCTCAATTCCACATCACTGAGTCACATTACTGGCCTTTTTGTCTCTAAACAGTACACTAACGAAAAGTGGAAGGGAAAAAAAAAAACACCAGACACTGGGATCCATTTAAAGGGCCTGCGCGCATTAACAGAGAGTACTAAACAATCAAAGAACACACAAGTCCATTAAAGGAATTTAGTAGAAAGCCTGTAAAAACCCCAAGGAGATGTTCACAGACATCACAATAATATTCCTATGAACTGAAAAATGAAACCTATTGACAGTGTATTTCCCTGCATGTCTATTTCATGGAGTCTGAATTTTTAAGGGAATTTTTATTTTATTGAAATCATTACACAGAAACGCTACTTCTAAACTATAATTCTCAAACCAACAAACTTTGACATTTTGCTTTAAATAAATGTACTTTAAAATAATTTTACATTTACAAAGTTATACAGTTTCTGCATACATTTCACCCATTTCCCCTATAATTAACATATTATATAATCATAATACATTTGTCAAAGCGAAGAAATTAAAATTGATATATTATGAACTAAATTATACACTTTACCTGTTTTTCTGTTCACAACTTTTTTCAGTTTTTAGGTACAATCAGGGTGCTACCTTGTATTCAGTGATTTTTTTTTTTAAATGCTGTAAGTTCTAGTATGTATGTCTTATTAACAATACCCTCATTATAGTTATTTCAGGAAATAAACCTAAAATTTCCTGGAAAATACAGTATTGGGTATCAGAAAAACATTACATGAAAATTCATGTAAACATGTTGCTTCTACTAATGTTTTATTTAAGATAAAAAGAAGTAAATAACTGAAGATATGTCCCACTGCCTATTTTGCCAAGAATTCGAGATCAAATTACTTAATTTACCAGAAATATCATTTTTAAAATGCTTGTTACTTACCTATTTCCCAAAGTTCTCATAATCATAAGATATATATCAACTCTCTTTAATTAATTCTGTAAAAGAATATAAAGTATTATAATCATAGTCAGATAATTCACTTTTATCATATATATAAACTGCTTTCATTTTTAAATTAATATATGATATTTGTATTCAATAACAACCAATTTAAGGGAAAATAATTGCATAGTTTGTTACTATCTTTAAAAGTGAAAGCATGGAGGGCCGGTGAGATGGCTCAGTGGCGTACACGCCTGCCTGGCAAGCACGAGGGCCTGAGTTCGACCCCCGGTACCCACAAAAAAAAAAAAAAAAAAAAAAAAAAGTGAAAGCATGGAAAAGTTTTAAGATGATTAAGAGAATGTTCTCAAAATAAAGAAATGCTACAATGAATAAAACTGACTAAGAAGTATGCTTTACATTCTTTTCTGTGTGCATAATGCTGTGGAAATTACTAAACAGTCACAAACAAGTGAATCATTTTGAGGGCATAGCTTTTTTGATGGGAAAACAGTGATTAACAGTTTGATATTAGAAGATTTTTGAAAGGACACATGTCTGTTGAAGTGACCGGGTGTCAGTTTCCCAGAGACGGGCTCAATTCATGCCACCGTCCCAGTGTCCTACCCAATTTCCTATTTGTCCTGGACTTTTCATGTTCCAATGGGTTGTTATGGCAGCATTAAAAAAACCTGGGACTTCCTTGTAATTCAATTTCAGACTCTGCCATCATCTCACAGACCCATGTGTGAGCTGCATAGGCAGTGAAGCCAGATGTCCATCTACTGAGTGGTAAAATCCCAATGACACTTAGAAGTAGCCTATCTCTATAGGCGCTGTAACGTACAGCTCATGCTCAGACAGTACCCAGCCCACCTACAGAAAAAGGGAGCAGAAGAAATACCCACCACGTATGACCAGCTCAAAGACACAAATTTAATGAAAGCAGACGGAGAAGGTGTTTTGTTTACTGTGGTACTGAAGACTGACCTCTGGGCCTTCCCACTGAGCTACATCGCAAGCCCTTCTCGCTAAGCCACTAAGTTGCTCAGGCTGGGCTCCAACTTGCAATCCTCCTCCTTCAGCCTCCCAGAGGAGAGAAAATGTTTTACACATTATCCTCTAAAGGAGGATTTTTATCTAGATCGAGTGACTTAAAAAACAAAACAAAAAAAAACTCTCAGTTCTGATTCAAAACTGTCATTATGGCACCGGGGATGTAGCTCAGCGGCACAGCGCCTGCCTGGCAAGCACAAGGCCCTGAGTTTGATCCCCGGAACCCCACCACCCCGCAAAAAAAAAAAAAAAAAAAACTGTTGTTATTTAGATATTCAAAGTAAAGTGATAACTGTTATTTTGATGGCTCCATCAGCAGAAGAAATTCAGTCCAATGATACTAGTTCTCTATCATTGTCAGGAGATGTGTCAAATAGAAAAATCAGTTAATTCTAATAATGGTTTGAGTGTTTCATCTAATACATGAAAGCAAAGTAAAGCTTTTGGAAGTTCATTCTGTAGAACATGACACACCTGATGTTTCTGTAATTGCTACTTAAACTCAGTTTAAACACTCAACAACACAGATAAAATTACAGTCAGTTCTCATTATTTAAAATTAGTTAAGTTCTATAAAGTCACCATAAACACTAATTTAGTGAATACCCAACAACTGGTCCTACAAGGTAAGTTCCTAAGGACCACTGTTCACATTTTTATCAACTGATAAAAAGTATCCCGTTTTATGTATGTTTCTGTTTAGAACATGTTTTGGGGTTTTTTTTACTTTTTTTTTTTTTCTATTTTTCCTTATTTTTATTTTTTCCTAATTTTTTATTGTCTTTTTCTTTTTCTATTTTTTTAAGTACAATTGATACAGGACGTCCAAATGATATAAAGGATATATTATAACTCCAACCTGCTAGATGTCTGATAAACCCTGTTCATCTTCCCCAAAATCAAAGGGTGAATTCTGAGGAACAATGGATATTAAGGGTAGGAAATTTTGAGGGAAAGACAGCTCCTGCCTGAGAGAGACAGGAGGGGACCCAGAAAGTGGTTGCCCTAGAACATGTTATTTAACATATATTGTTGATTCACAAACACTGAGCTCATGGTGAATAGCACTATAACTCAAGTCTATATGAAGCTTATCTACCACATACATTTTCTCTGAAAGGCACATCACAGCCTTCCTGCACTTAGGAACACCATATAGCAGTTCAGTTCTGTACCTGATAGAAGCACAACAATGCAAAACTCATGGCCCTAAACAGACCACAAGAGGGACAATTCTTTATAGTATGGGTTCATCAGGGAACATGTGTGTTGAACAATGCACATTTTTTTCACTACTCTGTGCCATTTGTAGTCATTCATTCCACTGACGGTCTGCAAAAGCTCCCTGTATAATGATTTTGAGGATCACATTTAATTAAATTATTGATATAGCTGGATTGACATCCATTATTTTGTCTTTTATTTTCTGTAGGCCTCATGTCTTTCTGAGGTTCTTTTCTGCCTTTACTGTTTTCTTTACTGTTCTATATGCACCTAACGTTAGATAGAAATAGTTGAAAAAACAAATAAATAATTGAAAAATAATAATTAGAGACAACAATGTCCCCTTTTAATATTAGAAAAGCCAGGATGAAAATTTAAGAGGAGACAGAAGATTTGAATATTATAAACCAGCTAGAACTACATTTATATAACACCACCCAACAATAACACAATAGACATTCTTAAGTGCACACAAAACATTCTCTAAAACCGATCATGTGCTAAGCCGCAAACAACCCTCAATAATTTAAAGGGATTAAAATCATGCAAGGAATGTTTTCTAAAAACAATGGAATGGAACTGGAAATCAGTAACAGAGGGAAAATTCACCAAAGGGGAGAAACAAAACAACACACTCTTAAGTAGCTGTATTGGTCAGCTTTGCGTCACTGTGACCAAAATATATGACATAAATAGCTTAAAGGAAGAAAGATTGATTTTGGTTCAGTTTCAGAGGTTTCAGTCCATGGGCAGCTAGCTCCACTGATTGTAGGCTTGTGGTAGGCAGAAACATGGCAGAAGGACACAGCAGAAGAAAGTTGCTCACCTCAAGCCAACCAGAAAGCTGGCAGAAGTTAAAAGCCTGAGAAAAGTTATGGCATTCAAAGTCATGCCCCCACGGACCTACTTCCTCCAACTGGGGCCCACCCCTTAAGAGCCCATTTAGCTATGAACACATCAATGGGTAAATCTATTGATGAGGTTATACCCTCACAATCAAATCACCTCTCTAGGCATCTCATAACCCAATCAATCTGACAAGATTAAACATCACAATAACCAATGGATTAAAGAAATCATAACAGAAATGAAAAAATGCCTTGAGAAGAATGAAAACTTTTAAAACACAACATACCCAAACTTACAGGATGCAGCTAAAAACAGTAGTGCTTAGAGGGAAATTTATAGCTTTAATAAATGCCTATACTAAAAAAGAAGAAAGGTCCTCAAATCAATAATCTAATCTACCTAAAAAGGACAGAACCTAGAAAGGAAGAGTAAACTAGTCCTAAGCCAGCAGAAGGAAGCAAATAAGAAAGAGTAAAGAACACAGAAATGAAATAGAGAATAGAAAGATGAGAAAAATCAACAACAAAAAAAGGCAAAGAATTAGGCAATCAGGTGGCCACTGATGATATCAGAAAGGGAGGTTTACTATTGGGAAGAATAAAATTGAGTTTGAAATAAACCAGCGAGAAGAGAGATTGGAAATAAAGGCAAGAAGAAATGATTATCAGAATAGGGTCCTTCAAGAAGTCAAAGGTATTAAGAGCCCAGGCAAAAAACTAGCCTTGAGGACCAGTGAGATGGCTCAGCGGCTTAAGCGCCTGCCCGGCAAGCGGGAGGGCCCGAGTTCAACTCCCGGAACCCACATACGAAAAAGGGGCCGGTGATAGCGCTCAGCGGCACGGGCGCCTGCTGGCGCGTGAGGTCTGGAGGTCGACCCCCCGGTACCCACAAAAAAAAAAAAAAAAACTAGCCTTGAAAGATTATCAAGATAACAGAACCCTAATTTTGCTCACTCTGAGGAGTGGAGGGCCATGAATCTTGATTAATCTAAGCCAAACTTAGGACTTCTAAACTTCTAGAAATGAGTATGAGATGCAATTTTGGCTAGTGATATTAGGTCTTCCAGAAGTCTTCTAAAAAAGTTATCCTCGTTTTGTTTTTGTTTTTGTTTTTGAGACAGGGTTTCACTATGCAGTTCAGGCTGACCTTGAACTCACTTTGTAGCCCAGGCTGGGCTTGAACTCATGGAGATCCTCAGCCTCCCGCGTGCTGAGATTACACGCGTGTGCCACCACGCCTGGCATCTTCACTCTTAACACATATGACAGTTATGCTCTTCTCTTAAAATCTTGAGTTCTTTGATACTAAGATGAAATTCTTAGAGCTAAAGCTTCCATCTTGAGAAGAGGAAGGGAAAAGTGTGAAGACAAAAGAACACAGGGCTACCGAATGGAAAGACAGAAAGAACCAGGGTCTGATGACAGCAGTTAGCTGCAACATGAATCATCTATAAAATCAGATCTTCTTGGTTATATAAGATAATAAAATGTACAGTACTTGCTATTGAAGCCATTTTCTTTTGGGGGCTTTCATTATTTGCCAGCTGAAAGCATGCTAACAGACACAGAAAGAATGATAATTTCTCTGAGATGGCTTTGGATAAAACTAACTTTGCATGTTGTACACATAGAAATTTGGGTTTCGGCCTGAAGTTTCATTTATTAAACAAAATGAAGCCTATATAAAATTTATTTTACAAAGGGACTAGCCCTAACAGCTCATTCCTGCTTTTAAAAATTGAGTATTTCTAATGCTAACAATAGCTAATGGTAATGGTGATGGTGATAATGAGCTGATAATCATTAAAGTATTTTTAAAAGCTAGGCATTTTATCCCTTTATTGCTTAATTTCTGTATTCCACTTGACTTCAATAGTGAAACCATACCATCTTTTATTTTCTATTTTTAACAACTTTCATGTCAGTTTCATTTTTCATACTTTCATGGTATATAATACATACCACAATATAGTTTATAGGGGTAATCCTTTACTTTTAAAAACAAACACTTTGAAAATCAAACAATCTATAAAAATATTTCTATATTTCCATAGATTTTTCTAAATCTGCTCAAAGAAACAAAAATTTCAACATTTTTGGAACAATACCTTTGACTTTCATCAGAGAATGGAAAAATCAACACTGTAGCCACTTTTTAAAAACACTGGAAAACCACAATTACAGCACAAATAACAAAAACACTAGAATTGTCTGCCTATTTAAGCAGTCCCCAAATGATAAAAATTGAAGGTTTAAATTATAAGACAGCTTGAAGGCCAAAACATTTTTCCTATAGAAATGACTACAAGTCATTCCATTACTAGGTCTGTCCATCAAAGCCTTGTAAAACCATATGCGTAGGACTATTTTTCAAACTATACCAGGGCAGAATACTGGATTTCCTTTGGGGAATACATCATTGTCTCCCTCCTCACTGAGTCCCAGTGGGCAATGATGAGTCAAGGACTCTACTCACTTCTCCGAGCTCATCTCTCATCAGTCCCTTCGCCATACACTCCATGTGTCAGCCCCACTGAACACCAGCCTGCTGGGCCTTTCCATTACCCTCTAGGACACTATTGTCATGCCCTCCCCTTCCTCTTTTTATAGTTCACCTCCTCTCAGCCTTCTGATCTCAGCCTAAAAGTTACCTCCTTAGGAAGGCCATCCCATGACTCCACACGGAGTGCCCTCGCAGCAACTACACTTCCCTATCAAAGCATTTATCACAATGTATTTTAATCACTTTGTCAATCTCCCCTATAAGCTCCTCTGTGTCAGGGATTTATTTTATTTTCTATTATTTAACCCAGATTTTACAAGAGTGCCTGGCAATTTTAAAGACACTTCAAATACATTCACTTCTATGAATATATATATTAAAAGATATGTCAATGAGTTTTCAACCTGATCTATGGACTATTTAACCTGATCGATGGTCTTACTAAGGAAGAAACAAGTTTTCCAAAGAAGACTTCTCAACTCCACATTTAAAGATTATTAATTTCCAGAAATAGAGCTTATTCATAAAAAGGAGGCTAATTTCTTCCTCATTGCTGCTTTATAGTCACTTATGTGAAGTATTAAAATTCTAGCAAATAGGTATTAGTATATGTTTTAATGTTACTTTTATCTTTTTCTTCCAAATAATGCCATTTATTCTCCTGGTTTTTACCATAAGCAATGATATACTGATTACCAAATTTGTATCTCTAGGCCTGTTTTTTTTTTTTTTTTTTTTTTAATGCGGGTACCAGGAGTCGAACTCAGGACCTTGCACTTGCCAGGCAGGCACTTATGCCGCTGAGCTATACCACCGGCCCTAGGCCTGATTTTTTTCTCTTGAGCTTAGTAGCCAAATTTCTACCTGTCAACAATTTTATACCTTAATGCCACACAAGAATCTCACCCATCTCCCCAACCTTTCTGTTCTCTTATGTTCCCCATTTCAGACAACGGCATCAGCAGCTGGGCCTTACACCCAAGTTACCTCACCCCTGCTACTTAAACAGTGGCGCATGGGCCAACACTAAAGCATCCCTGGATCCTGTTAGAACTGCAGAATCTCAGGTCCCTCCCTAGTCAATTCATATACAAATTAAAGTTTGGGGGAAAAAACTGGTCTGTGATTCCTTTTCCTCCCTACTCCTACATATCAATTTTGACACCAAGTCTAGGCAGGCAAATATAGAGGAACACTGCAATACCGTTTTAAGTGATCTCATTCCTCTAGTCCACTGGGAGGAATACAGAAATTCTTGCCCAGAATTTCAGAAGAGACTGACATGCAGCTATGAGGGAGGCCATATGGTTAGCTGGCTAGAACTTGCATAGTATAAAGCTTCTTATCCATGTTGCGATCTAAAATCTGGGGATACTCACATAATTGTCATACGCATACAAAAAACAGAAACAAACAAATTAAAAAAAAACACTGAGAAGCACTCTTCTCATCTTGTTACAAACATTCTCCACGCAGACTTTTATTTTCTTTCCAAGACATACACGTGATCATGTATCCCTCTCTAAAGTCTTTTAGTGGCTTTTGAACACACTGGTTACTTCTACAATTCTGTCTTTCTGTTCCTGATTTTCCTTTTTTTCCCTCCCTCCTCTTGACAAAAACTGTGCCCATCTTCTAAAGTCCTGCTGACAGGCAATCTCACTGGAGTCTCATTTCACTAGCCTCCTTTAGTAAATAACTGCTCCCCAACCCCACCCAATGCACCTTGTCCATCAGTGACTATAGATGGCACTCATCATGCTCTATGCAGAGCCCATGAACATCTGTTGTCCCTATCAGACAAGACTTCCTTAAAGAAAATCTGCATCTCAATCACTGGCAGATGGTCAATACTTAAAAAATGTTAAAGAAATCAATCAGCATTTACACTTGACATCATTAAAAACTGTAGAGCTTATCCCTGATAATGTGAACACATTTGTAACCAAAAATAAGTACTACATACCCATGACAGAAAATCATTTTGAAAACAAAAAAACAAAATTATCTCTGATGCTATATGCAACCAGTCACAGTAAAAGTTCAAATGTACTTCAGGGCCCAATTCTCATTCACATAAATGCAGCTATCCTTAAGAGCCCACATTTTGTGGAGACCACCCTTTTCCTCACAGTTCAGATCACTGGACAAGAGGCCCAGAGGTTAGTCTTTGATGGGAGAAAGAAAGGGTCAAGAGTACCAGTTGACTTAATGTGTATTTTCTCATAAAGATGGTAATAAATTAAAATTTATCATCAACAACTTAATTTTTAAAAATTCATTGTCTGCATATTACTCTTCATGTGCAGTTGAAATCCTATCATTTTATACTTAGTTACAGAATTTTGTCAAAAATTATACTCATAATTTATTCTTCCAATGAACATGTTACTCCAACAACTCAACATACAATAATTCATTAAAACACTCAATTCAATAATTTAGTTAAACATTTATCACACAACTACTGTGTCCCAGGCCCTGAGGCAGGACTTGAGCCTATCAACCCTCAAGGCCTACCCAGCCAGAGATAGGGACTGACTCATATGTACCTATGGCTGCAGAGCAGTGCTGAGGGCAAACCCCAGTAAATAAGCCCTCAATATGGCAATTTTACCCACAGAGGAGAACTATAGGCTCTTCTTTTTTTTCTTTTATTGTTTTTACATTTGTTTTGTTTTGTTTTTTCATTTGATTGTTCTTGTTTTTCTATAAGTGTGAACATTGTTTCTAGTTTATGTTGTTGTTGTTCTGTTCTATTGTTTTCATTTCTTCCTTTTCTATTTCCCTCCCGTCTTCACCAAAGTTTGCGTAATCTTCCTTTGTGCTCCAGCCCTGCTTCTAATCTCTTACTCTTCTTCTACTTCTCTATTTTTTCCATTAACCCCTTTCAAATTTTCTCCTTTGTGGGTAAAATTGCCATATTGAGGGCTTATTTACTGAATACAATTTTCTGATTTGTTTTAGATTTTGTTATATAACCACCAATCTCGTTCATATGGTTAAAGGTGGCAAATTAATAGTTACCAGTTTGTCATTTTCTAGGCTGTGTTTGAGCTATTGTTATGGCTGACTATACTACTTTAGCCAACATGACATAACTGTTCTTTTTTTTTTTTTTTTTTTTTTTTTTTTTTTTTGTGGGTACCGGGGGGTCGACCTCAGGACCTCGCGCACCAGCAGGCGCCCGTGCCTCTGAGCGATATCACCGGCCCCTTTTTCGTATGTGGGATCCGGGAGTCGAACTCGGGCCGTTGCGCTTGCCGGGCAGGCGCTTAAGCCGCTGAGCCATCTCACCGGCCCAACATAACTGTTCTAATCAGTCGTTCTTCCTGGTATACCAAGACTGAGATTGCATAAGGTTCACAAACAATACAGTAGGCCAGTGCCAAAGAACCCAGGGCTGGGCCAAGTGGGCAGCAACTTCTCATCCCCAATAAATGGAAGAGGTAGGATCTTGCAACAGACTCAAAACCCAAAAGCCAGCTACACATGGAAGATATCTCTGAGAAGTAGTCATTTCTTAAGGGTTCCAAATACTAGTAAAAAAAGCTACTCACCATAAGCAATTTACAAGCATCAACCCAGGAATTAAATTTTAAAAATGGGAAATTTAAGAAGATATTTAAATAAGATGCAACCTTAGACTTCCAGCTCAGCAATGGCAAACCCAGGAAGAAATGAGGTGGAACAGTTTGAAAGCCACCCACCCAGATTCTCTAAAGTGCTAACAGCAGAAATCACAAAGAAGATGAATGAGGCTCTAGAAAAAATGAAATCAGAAATAACTTCTCAGATAACTACAGAGATGGTGATCATAATGAAAGACATGCTTATCAACTCTAGAGCCTTTACAAATAAAAAACAGAGAAGCTTGGGAAAATGATGGAAACCATGAATGCTCAACATAGGAAACAAATGGAATCCATGAAACAGATTCAGATATCCAGGAGATTACAATTTCTGTTGAACGTATATGCAGCAGATGAGCCAGTGTGAGGACAGAATAACAGATACAGAATATAGGATGGTGGTTAGCGATCATGAAAAGAAAGCTTTTTTTTTTTTTTTTTTTGTGGGTACTGGGGGTCAAACTCAGGACCGCACACTTGTGAGCAGGTGCTTGTGCCGCTGAGCGATATCACCGGCCCTTTTTTCCTTTGTATGTGGGTACCGGAGTCAAACTCAGGACCTCACACTTGCCAGGCAGATGCTTATGCCACTGAGCTATCTCACCGGCCCAAGATTTCTTAAAAAATAGTAAGGGACCACGAAAAATCAATACAACAACTACTAGATGATGCAAAGAAGAATAACATGAGATTGAACAGAGTTAATGAAAAGGCAGGAAATAGCACAAGACATAAAAAACCTGTTCACAGAAGTAATTGCAGAAAACTTCTCAAGCAGGGAAAAAAGAATTTGACACACAGACAAGAAAGGCATATAGTACTCCAACTAGCCTTAAAAAAAAAAAATCTACACCAAGGTATGTAATGATCAAGGTTCCAGAAATTCAACACAAGAACAGAATATTAAAAGCTGTTAGAGAAAAGAAACAAATCACCTATAAAGGAAAGCCCTTCAAAATCACAGCACACTTCTCAACAAAAATCCTCAAGTAAAGGACAGTGTGGAGTGAAGTATTTCAAGCCCTAAAAGAAAACAACCTCCAACCCAGATTGATGTACCCTGCAAAACTATCTTTCAAAATTGATGGAGAAATAAGAAACTTCTGTGACAAAGAACACCTGAGGAAATTCAGGACCACCAATTCAGCACTCTAAAATGTTCTGAAGGACATTCTAGAAAGAGATAACAAGGACTACAACTCCATGAACCCCAATGGAATGAATCTACCAGGCAAGGCAAGTAATTAAACACAGGGGGAAAAGGGAACCAACAACAGAAAAATAACATGATAAGGATAAGTTAATACATATCAGTTATAACCATGAACGTAAATGGTCTCAATCCACCAATCAAAAGAAACATACTGGCAGAATGGATCAAGAAGCAAGAGCCAACAATATGCTATATACAAGAAACACATTTAATTCAAAATGAAATTCATAGACCGAAAGTCAAAGATGAAAAACAATACCCCATGTGACAAGAACCTGGAAGAAAGCAGGGGTAGCTAGTCTATTTGCAGACAAAGTGGATTTCAAGCCAAGACTGATTAAGAGAGACAAAGGTCACACAGAAATAAGCATTTGACAAAGTTAATCATCCATTCATGATAAAAACCCTGCAGAAAATTGGAATACATGGTCTTTATCTCAATCTGATAAAAGCCATCTATAACAAAACAACAGCCAACATCATATTAAACAGTCAAAAACTGAAAGCTTTCACTCTAAAATCAGGAACAAGACAAGGATGCCCACTGTCACTACTCTTATTCAACACAGTTTTAGAAACATTAGCCAGAGCAACTACACAAGAAAAACAAATAAAAGGAATAAGGAGAGGAAAGGAAGAAGTTAAATTATTATTATTTATGGATACTCTACATAGAAGACCCCAAAAACTCCACCAAAAGACTTGTAGATTTAATAACCAAATTCAGTACGATAGCTGGATACAAAGTCAACACTCAAAAATCAACAGCCTTCCTGTACACAAATAACACTCACTGAGAGAGAAATTAGGGAAACAACAACTTTCACAATAGCATCCAAAACAATGAAATACCTAGGAATCACTCTAATGAATGAAGTAAAAGACCTCAATATTGAAAACTACAGTACTCTGAAAAAAGAGGTGAAAGAGGATATCAGAAAATGGAAAGATATCCCTTGCTCTTCAGTAGGAAGAACCAATATAGTGAAAATGGTTGTCCTTCTAAAATTGTCATACAGATTTAATGCAATCTGATCAAAATTCCAGTAGCATATCTCACAGAATTAGAGAAAACAATCCCAAAATTCATCTGGAACCACAAGAGATCTAGAGTAGCTAAAGCAATTCTAGACAATAAAGGCAAGGCAGGGACATTACAATCCCAGACTCAAATTATACTACAAAGCTACTGTGATAAAAACAGCATGGTACTGGCAAAAACAACACAACACAAAACAAAACAAAACAAATCCAAGGATCAGTGGAACAGATCAGAAAATGCAGAAACAATTCCAGACATATTCAGCCAACTTATCTTTGACAAAGGAGCCAAACACCTTCACCGGAAGAAAGAGAGCCTCTTTAACAAATGGTGCTGGAAAAACTGGCTTTCCACAGGCTGAAGATTAAAACTAGACCCATATCTTTCACCATGCACTAAACTAAAATCAAAATTGATCCAAGATCTAAATATTAAAACAGAAACACTAAATCTGCTGGGAGACAGAATCAGTAGAACTCTTGAAGACATCAGTGTAGGCAAAGACTTTATGAACAAAATTCCAATCACACAGGAAATATCACAAAGAATCAACAACTGGGATCTCATCTTATTAAAAACCTTTTGCACAGCAAGAGAAACTACCAACAGAATGAAGAGAGAACCCACAGTGTGGGAAAATAATTTTGCCAGCTATTCCTTGGACAAAGGACTAATATCTAGAATATATGAAGAACTCAAAAAATCAACCTCCCCCCAAATTTAAAAACCCAATCCAAAAATGGGCATCTGAAAAGAATAGGTACTTCTCAGATGAAGAAGTAGAAACAGCAAATAAATGTATGAAAAAATGTTCAATATCACTGGTCATTCAAGAGATGCAAATTAAAACAATGCTGAGATTCTATCTCACTCCAGAAAGAATGGCTATCACAAGAAATCAACCAATAACAAATGCTGATGAGGCTGTGGGGAAAAAAGGAACCCTTCTCCACTGTTGATGGGAGTGTAGACTGGTGCAACCACTGTGGAAATCAGTGTGGAGATTCCTCAAAACACTAAAAGTAGAAGTTCCATTCAAGACAGCTATTCCCCTTTTTGGTAACTTCCCAAAAGAATTAAAAGCATCATAACACAGTGATATATGTACAGTTTATACCAACACAGTTTGAAATAGCTAAATATTAGAAACAGCCCAAATGGCCCATCAACCAATGAATGCATAAAGAAGATGTGGGTTTTTTTATACAATGGTGTACTACTCTGCCATAAAGAAGGATAAGATTGGGATATTTCTAGCTAATGGATGCACCTTGAGACCATACTCTTAAGTGAAATAAATTGGACAAATGTGTAAATATTGTATGGTTTCTCTGGTGTGAGAAAAAGGATGAAAATGTATAATAGATATTTGGAAATGGGAAGAAAATGTTCAAATAAGGAGGGGAACAAGGGAGGGGAGTGAAAGGAAAGAAGGGGAAAAAAAAGAATAGAAGAAAAAATGTAAACAAAGCTTTTGTAAATAAAGAGGGGAAGAGGGGCTGAAGGGTGGGGAATGGGAAAAAAAGAAGAAGAAAATATACCATGTACAGGTATAAATTCCCTATGATGAATGTTATCACTATGTATATCTAAAATGTACCAATAAAATTAAATAACCCAGTGATGTTGAACTTTTTTTTTTTTTTTTTTTTTTTTTTTTTTTTGTGGGTACCGGGGAGTCGACCTCAGGACCTCGCGCGCCAGCAGGCGCCAGTGCCGCTGAGCGATATCACCGGCCCCTTTTTCATATGTGGGTTCCAGGAGTCGAACTCGGGCCCTTGCACTTGCCGGGCAGGTGCTTAAGCCACTGAGCCATCTCACCGGCCCTGTTGAACTCTTTAGACTGCCCAAACTGCAACCTAAACCCCACTTATTTACTGCAAAATGCCCACACTGCAATTAAACCTAAATACTGAATTTTTAGTTTAGAAAAACAACTCATACATTAACATCTTTTGTCTTAAAAGAAAAACAAATAACATGTGTGCCATAGGTTCACCACCACTGATATAACCTGTTTCTTGATTTATTTAAATGTAATTTTACTTTCATAAGAGCTACAACAGATGTATTGTTGAGGATGTGGAAAAAGGAAGTCCTGTACACTGTTGTTGGGAATGTCAGCCATTGTGAAAAACAATATGGAGGCTCCTAAAGAAATTTAAAATAGAACTACTACATGAGCAGACCCAGTAATCACTCATCAGATACTAAAAGAAATGAAATCACCACCTTATAAAGATATCTACATTCCCACACGTATTGCAGCATTACTCATACTAGCAATGTAAAACAGAGAAATAACCAAAGAATCCATCCACAGCAGAATAGTACATTAGTCAATTTTTCATTACCATAACAAAATGCTTGAGACATGCTATCTATGAAGAAAAGAGGTTTATTTACCTCAATTTGGAAAGTTCATATCTAAATACCATAGCACAGACTCTACCGTCAGGGCCACCCCTTGGTTCCATCGCCTTATAGTGGTAGTGTGCATGAGGCAAGTGGTCACATGTTAAGCCAGGAAGCACAGAGTTGGGTGAGGCTAGGCTTGCTCCTTTTATAACAAACCTCTCATGAAAATTCAAGAAGTCACAGGATAACTATTTTCTGAAAGCACACCTCAAAAACTTAAGAAACTCCCACTAGGCCTCGACTCTTAAGGGTTCCACCATCTCCCAATACCACCACTCATGGGGCCAAAGTCCTAAATCACATGAACGTTTGTGGGAACACAATTAAACATATCCACACCATAGCAAATTAATAAAGAAACTCTGGTACATATATGTGTGTGTGTGTGTGCACACACACACACACACATTGCGTGCACGCAATGATTTATATTCAGTTTTAAAAGAGAAGGGGATGCTGTCATTTGCTACAACATGGAAGAACATGGAAGACATTATGCTAAGTGAACTCAGTCAGACACAGAAAGACAAGTACTACACAATCTCACTTGCACATGGAATGTTTAAAAAGAGAAGAGAAAAGTTGAATACATATAGAAAATAAAATGGTGGTTACTAGGGACAGGGGAAAAGAAAATGAGATTCAGGTCAAAGAACATATGGTTTCGAATATATAGGATAAAGAAGTCTAGAGAAGCAATGTATGATATAAAGACTAATAGACTAATAGCAATCTCCTGATATGAAGATTAATATTGTATTCAAGATTTCTGCTAAAAGAGTATACTTTAAGTGCTCTTGCCACAAAAAAGGGTAACTGTAACTATGCAAGATGACTGATATAATTTGTTTGACTATGGTAACCATTTCACTAAATATATTAAAACATCATGTTGCAGCCCTTATGTATATTTAATAAAAATAAATTTTAAAATGAGATATTTACTATTTGAACACTTAACATTTGCATTTATTTTCCAGACTAGGAGCAAATGATATTCATGGAAAAGACCATATTATTGTAAAAGATAAGTATATAGGACAATTAACAGATCCAGGTTTAAATATCACCTGTTTCATTTACTAATGTTGTGACCCTGGACAACTAGCTTCTTTGAACCTAAATCTCTTCATCTAATTAACAAACTGTGGTAGCCAAAGTGCTTCCACTCCCCATTGAAGGATGTCCACATTCTAACTTCTAGAATCTCTGACTATGCTATGTTACATGGCAAAGGGAATTAAGGATATAAATAGAATAAAGGTTGCTAATCAACAGAGCTGAAAATAAAGGGAGTATCCTGGATTACCAAGGTGTGTCCAAAGTAATCACAAGGGCCCTTAAAAGGCAAAGAGGGACACAGAAAATTCAGAACCCAGGAGATGGCAGTGTAAGAAAGACCTGACCAGCTATTGCTGGCTTTGAAGACGGAGGAGGCTATAAGCTAAGGAATGTACACTACCTCTAGAAGCTAGAAAAGATAAGCAAACTGATCTCTTAAAGCCTTCAGAAAGAAATGCATCCCTGGGCCGGTGAGATGGCTCAGCGGCATAAGTGCCTGCCTTGCAAGCGCGAGGGCCCGAGTTCGACTCCCGGATCCCACATACGAAAAAGGGGCCGGTGATATCGCTCAGCGGCACGGGCGCCTGTTGGCGCGCAAGGTCCTGAGGTCGACCCCCGGCACCCACAAAAAAAAAAAAAAAAAAAAAGAAATGCATCCCTGCTTACAATCAGTGAGACTTACTATGAGCTTCTAGCACAGTTCCAAAACTGTAAGATGATAAATGTGTGTTGTTTAAAACAGACTTTGTTTTTGTTTTATGGTAGCAACAGAAAACTAATATACAAGCAATTACAATGTCTTCATAAGGTGCAGTGTAGATGAATCAAGATAATACATATAAAGTGCCTAAGAGAGTGCCTTGTACATAGGAAACATATAAATAGTTGCTATTAATATTTTTAGTCCTAATACCATTAATAGGACCAAAACAAAATTGGACAACAGAAAGAACACCAACTTAGTTCTAGAATTTACCAACTCTGTGACCTAAGACATGTTAACATTTATAGAACTCAGTTCCTTCACATGACAAAACAAGAGTCTATGATTTCTCAAGTTCCTTCCAGCTCTAAAATTTTATGATTCTAAAACCTATTCTTTATTGACATATTCTACTTATTGCTAATTAACTGATCCAGAAAATCCTATTAAATAAAAATAGTAGACCAAGCAGTTTTCATTTTATGTTTCAACATTTCCAATATTTTACATGGCTAAGTTACAACCTTATAAAGTTGAGTCATGGCATAAAAATCACAGGCTACAAGCAGCGAAAAATAGCTAAGTCATCCTGCTACTATTTAAAGAACTCATGGTCAAACTAAAATAATAATAGTATCTCCTCAAATAATGTATATTCCCACATATTACCTCAATTATGCTTTAACAGTTTTATTGAGGCAGAATTCACTTTTATAAATACATACACTTCACCATACAATTCACCCTTATACAATGTAATGGTATTAGTATATTCACAAAGTTCTACAACCATCACCATAGTTTTAGAACATCTTCAAATCTCCAAAAAGAAATTCCTTACCCATTATCAGTCACTCCTCTTCTCCCTCCAATCTTTTCAGCTCAGTAATCAACCTTCTTTCCCTATAGATAGGCCTATTCTAGACATTTTATATAAATGGAATCATATATGGCCTTTTTATGTTTGCCTTTTTTCCACTTAGCATAATGTTTTGAGATTCATTCATGTTACACCATGTCACTACTCCCATCATTTTGTGCTGAATAGCATTTCACTGTGTAGATATAACACATTTTGCTTATCCATTCCGCAACTGATAGACATTTGGGTTGTTTGTACTGTTTAGCTACTAAGAATAAAATCACTATAAATACTTGTGTACGAATTTTGTGTAGTTGTTTTTATGGGTAGGTATTACCTGGAATTTTATGGGTAGGTATTACCTGGAATTTTCAGGTAATAGATGGTAACTCAAAAGTATGTTTTAACCTTTTGAAGAACTATCAAGCTGTTTTCCAATGTGGCTGCTCATTTTACACTCCTACCAGTAATGTATGAAGGTTCCAATTTGTCTACATTATTACCAACACTATTTTTTGAAATAAAATAACTAGTGGGAGTCACATGGTATCTTCTGTTGTTTTCATTTGCTTTTCCCCAAGACTAATGACTGAGTGTCTTTTCATGTGCTTATTAACTTTTATAAAAAGTCTGTGGAGGTGCTTTGCCCATTTTTACTTGAGTATTTGTCTTTTTATTACTGAGTTGTAAGAGCTCTTTATAAATGCTGGATGCAAGCCCATTATCAGATAATACGATTTGCAAGCACTTTCTCCTATTCTGTCCCTCATGTATTCTTTGTGCAGCCACACGCACTAACTAGATTCTGTACTGCTATCCCCATTTTGCACAGAGAATTGGAAGAATTGGCAGGTTATGTGATTACACAGACTTGACGACTGGCAGACGCTAAAGAAAACTTACAGCTGTGCTCCTGTTTCTAATTTAAAGAAGCCATATATTGGTAACAACATTGTGACAGCACACTCAGGAAGGCTCCCTCCTTCAATCCTGAAGGAGTCATCTATACCCAGACAATGTTATTTCTACATCTATATCAAAAATGGGTCATTCATTCATTCACTCACTCAAAAGGCAACAGGTTTAACATACATGATGTTATGCCACTCTTAGCCCAGGATACATCAGTGAACATGACCAAATCCTTGCCCTCATTTGTTTTACAGTTTCGCAGTGTTACCAAAACCCCTAGTGGCAAGGCTAGCCCTAAATCAATTCCTTAGTGGTAAATAGTGCTGACAAAGAAAATTTTAATCCTCGTATCTAAAGATTCACCCACAATTCAGAAAACATTACAAGAGTTAAATGCAAGTGACAGCCTATCTTTTATAAATCTAAAGTATCAAACTTATTTTGTAAACTAGGACAACCTTATTTTGAGTATTACTCCAATCACAAAGCTATCACCTAGCTCTTATAATCCCATTTTGTAATTCAGCAATGTTTACTTTAACAGCATTTATCAAAATTAAATTTGACTAAAAGAAGAAAATACAAATATTTTGCCTTTAACCAGAGACTAAATCATGGCTGAGTCCTATTCCATGTTGAATGAAAAATGTTTAATATCCCCATTAAACATAAAAACAAAAATAAATAACTACAAATTTGACAACTTAAAAAGGTATTTCTAACCATGTCCATCAAAGTATTCTTAACAAAGAGCAGAGGGATCTAATAATCTCCTGAAGACTGAAGGCATAACTCCAAGTAGTCTATGCAAACTTTCAATTTCTTGATGTTGTAGGGTTTTTTCTTAAAAGTTCCCGTAAATACTACTTTCTAAACTGTAATGTATCTGTTGAACATCTTAATTAGTGTCGATGAAAGAATTTGTTGAGGACATGGCCTATAATTAGAACATTAATTTCTACTATACTGATTTAATAAATTAAGTAACAGCCAGTGAATAAAACACTCAGAAAGACGTGCTATGCCTGCCTCATGGTTTCGAGTGCCCTTGGCACTCCACTCTGTAACGGAGGGGGGCGGGGCACTGTCTGGCAAGCTGTGTGCCTACAGATTAAGAAGGTACAGGCTGCACTGGGAAAGCATGACCTGAGGTGATCCGAGGGATAGCCTGCGGCAAGCAAGGCAAGGTCACCATTCCATGCAGGCCTTTTTAACACTGTGACCTGGAAGGTGTCCCAGAGTTACTTCAGGGGTCAGAGGACAACTACAAGTTGCAGAACGCTCAACTTCCAACCGTCATTTTCCTCACTTTCTTCTGGTTTACACACTGAGCGTCCAAGCAAGTTTTCTGAAGACTGAAAAAATGGGTCTAGGAAGTCTGGGCCAGGAAGGCAAAATGTACATCAGATCTGAAAGACAAGGTGAGGACAAAATGGGAGAATGAATAATGAAGTGGGTGAGAAGCACATCAAAAACAGGAAAGGGTGCGGCACAAGCCAAGGGTCGGGGTCAGGCCTTTATCCACAGAAAAGAATGCCTATTGTGGAATGGGTGTGTCTGCTTAAAGGAGCAGCAACAGGATTCTTCACCCAGAAGCACTCCACAGCTGAGACCTCAAATGCCAATGTGCTACTTGGGGACCAAAATCTTTCATCTTCCCAACTCTATAGGCTCCTCAAACCTCACTGCCAGTCAGTTCTCCAAAAATCGGCCAGTATGAACCCTCAGAAGAGTAAGACCAATCAAGTCACTCCTCCGATTCACATCCTTCCAATTAATTTCCCATGACAGGAGTAAAATTCTAAATCCTCCCAGGGACCCTAATTCTCACCTGTAATATGCCTCTAATTGACTACTGCTGTTCTCCTCCCTCGCACTCCCTGGCACCATGGCTATTCCTCGAGGCAGCCCTATCAAGGCTTTGCAGGAGTGAGTGCTATTTCCTTACCCAAGAATCCTCTCCCCTAGACACCTGCACTGCTAGCTAGGTCCCTGACTACACTTAAGTGTCCACTGAGACACCACTTCTTCCAAGAGACTCCTTCACGATCTATTATTTAAAATAGTATCTATACCCCTTACCTTTCATTTTCCTTTTCAACATTTTTTAATATCTGCAATTTTATATATAAAATGCTTGTTTGTACCCCTCCACTAGAATTAGGCTCTACGGGCACAGGAACTGTGTGTATCACTGCTTTGATCTAGGTAGCCATAGCACCTAGAATAGTATCTGGGAGATAAATGCTCAATAAATATTTATTGAATGAACAAATGAACAAACAAACTTGATCTTAAATCTATTTAAGCTTCCAATTTTTTTCCACTTCCCTCTCTGCTTCCTAATCCATCAGCCATGCTCCAAGTTTCACTTCTTGTCCAATATGACCTAAGCTTTGCCTTCTTCCTGGCCTTACATTCTCCACATCCCAGTTGGCTTTTCCTTCTACTACATGCTGAAGGATCAACCTAAGCATCTCCTTCACTCACACACCTGGACCGGAGATCACTGCGCCAATCATGGGGACTGGGGATCATTAGGACTGGGAACTCTGCAATTGCACTGTCTCCCACCTCCATAGGTCTCGCTGCTGCCCATTTATCTTTCTCAGACTCCTAATCAGTTCCCTCTCATTTCTCACAGAATCAATTCCAACCTTCTACCACTTTCTTCAAGCTTCCTACTCCCCCTTGCCTCAACAAATGATATCACCTCCACAGAAACAAAAGAGGTTATGAGGTCAAACCCCCTTAGTTTCATCTCTGACTGACCAACAACCACACACACATTCTCACCTCCTTCCTGGCAGTGAGGAGGAAGGGTGTCCCTCTTCCTGCCCAAAGTTAACCTTCAGTCAGTATTCTGGAATTCAAGCCATCCACCTTCTAGGGGATCTGATACCATCATTTATCTCCTTACTTCCTCTACATCTTTAATTTTTATTTTAACTTTCCTCCCACTACACATAAATGCTCAAGTCTCTCCTATCATAAAACAAATGAACAAAAAGAACTAATATACTGCCAGAGACTTTATGTCTCTCTCCTGCCTCTTCCTACTCATCTGTTTTCCTTCATAGCTAAATGTTTTCAAAAACAAGTTTGAGCTGTTTTTCCTGCCCTCCCATTCACTACTTAACCCTCTGCAATCTGGATGCTTCCTACAAACACAAAACCGCTGTCCCTAAAGCACAGGAAATTCACTCCAAATTTACTAGACAGCATCAATTTAATTCTGACATCCTTAAATTTAAAATGCTTACCTCAGCTTCCATAATATTATTTCTTTTTGGTTTCTTTCCACTTTTTTGGCCCCTTCTTCCTAGTACAATTAATTATTGACTTTGCTATTGATCTAAGGAAAGCTGGTGTTTGATGTATAGTAGTCAAAAGCATGGGCTCTGTCTTAAATCAGTTCAAGCCACCACAAGAGAAATTTAACTGGGTGGACTAAACACTGAAACATACTATCTCACAGTTCTGGAGTTGGGAAGCCTAAGATCAGGGTGCCAGCATGGTCAATTTCTGCTGAGGGCCCTTTTCGGTTTAGACACTACATCCTCACCTGGAAGAGGAAGAAGGGCACTAATGCCAGCATGAGAGCACCACTGTTACGAGCTCATCTGAACCAAATTATTTACCAAAGGCCCCATCTCCAAATATTGTCACATTGCAGTTTAGGGCATCAATACATATTTTCTGAAAGATATCAGTCAGTACACAGCAGGATCTGCAGCAAGTGGGCCTGGCTAGAACTTAAGAGTTTACCAATAACCAGCTGTGTGACTATGGAGAAAGAATTCATTCTTCCAGTGCCTCACCTGCCTCATCTGTAAAACAGGAATGATAACAGTAGTTACCCATAGGGCTGCTGTAAGGACTGGAATAAAACAATACTTATAAAGTCCTTGGGACAGTACCTGGCACACAGTAATCATTAGATAAATATTAGTTGTCATAGTTACTATTACTGATCTTGTCATAGTTGTTTTTACAATTATTGTTGTCAGTACTGTTTCTGTCATTATATTATTCTAGATCCTAGAGTCCTATCTAAAATAATTTAGAATAAGAAATAATTTCTATAAAAGTAGAGCATCTGTTGAAAGGAAATTACAAACAACCCATGCTCTCAAAGGAAAGTAAGTCCCTTGGTTGAATTCAAGTTTTGCTCTATAAAGGAAACTCCCTTGTCCTTTTGTCTGCTGAAGCCCTGGGTTTGCCGCAGAAAGATCCTTTTCCATCATCTTCTCTGACCACATATAAAGTAGACATGGAAGACTATGTGCTCCAAAGGGAGAGCAAAGATCTAATGCTCTACTTCCTGCTGGTGAAAATTTGGGGGCCAAAGGTTACTTCAACACTTAAGTGTCGAACAACATCAAACAATTACAGGCTTTTGCAAGCTAAACTTGTGGCCTAGTTGGCAACATAATCTTCTAAAAGACTGAATAGGTCTGTTTGTCTTCAGTCAGTAAGACATTAAAGTAACCACAACTAAAGATTTAGTTTGGTCATAGATACTAAATTTGTCAACTCTCCTGTTTATTTGCTGGCATTTGTAGCAGATCCATCATGTCCTCTCTTGATTTAAAGTTGGCTACCTTGAAGTCATATGATTCACAGCAAGAAGATTATTTCACCACATTCTACTCACATCAGGATAGACCAGTGGTGGCGAACCTATGGCATGCATGCCCCAGTGGGCTATTTGTATCACTGAAAACTCTAAAAGGTTCCCATCACTGGGACAGACCATCTGACTTGAGATTTTCCTTCATATCTAATTTCAGGATCAGCCATTTGACTTGTTTTGCCCAATAAAATATAAACAAAAGTAACAGGTGCCTCTTCTAAGAAACTGGTTCTGCCATCTCTCTTTTTCCTCTGTCACAAAAATGGCAACCCTCACCCCGAAGGAAAGAAAACAAAAAGAAATACCAGGGGTCCTAATTTTGATTTAAATCTTGGTTTAATCTTGGAACGACAGAGAATGTGAAACATAGCCACAGCCAACATACTACGAATAAGAAATAAATTTTTGTTATGGTAGGAAATTGAGACTTTGTATTTGAAACTGAAGCTTTTATGTAGTTCAATTGACTAGTTCAGGTAAAAAAATAAATCCTTAATTTAATTCCTGCCTGAACTAGCTTCCATTGTTGAGCCATGAAAATCTAGCAGAAGGTCCCTGAGAATGACAATCTTATCTCTTACTGTTTGACACAGAAGCAATTTTTCTTCCCAACACTGCAATGCCCCATTGCATTGAACTCAGTCTATTCAGCCCTTAAGCCAGGGGAAAGAACCTCTACAAACTATATACTACTAACTAACTATATACTATTAACTATATACTCCCTTTGAACTCTAATTGCAAACTGGCTAATTTATCCCTTATGTAACATCCTCTTGTAGTTCTTTGCAAAAGCAGCAAGGAATATTCAACTCATATTAGCAATCTGATTCTTTCAAACCACTTCCCCATGAGGCACAGACTCAGTAGACAAACTGATTGCCTTACAAGTTATCAAAGATGACACTCACCAAATATTTTGCTACTGTACAATAAGGGTCACTGGTTTTCTAGTCTATAATACGGTTTCTACTGGAGGTTGCCCAAACACTTAGGCAGTGCCATGCATGTTATCAGCTTGTTATTATGGACTACTCCATCTGAAATGGAGTACCTGAAGTACTAATTTTGGCACTGGATAGGGTAGTGGTGGCAACCCTGTGGCACGTGTGCCGCTGCAAGCTGTTTCTATCACTGAAAGCTCTAAAAGGTTCACTATCACTGGTATAGGGTATGAGCTAAACTGCTATAACAATATGATGACAAAACACAGTGACTAAAACATAAAAGTTGTACTCTTGACCTTGAAACAATATGGTGATACACAGGTGGCTGAGGGAGGGCAATTAGTAGTTGATTTTTCTCCATATGGTCATCCAGGGACCTAGACTGATGAGTGATGGCTCTGCAATCCCTATCACAAGATTGATAGCCCTGGGTTCAAGACAGTTGTTACTATTCTAGTTTGCTACATTGCAGTCAGTGGGAAGAGGGATAAGATGGGTAAAGGGAAGCTAAGGCAGGAGGACTGCCACAAATTCGAGGCCAGCCTGGACTACACAGGGAGTTCAAAGCCAGCCTGAGCTACACAGAGAGATCCTGTCTCAAAATAAATAAATAAATAAATAAATAAAAAGACAACCCTAAAGCTGTACATGTTACTTTTGTTCATACCTAACTGGCCCAAACCTAATCATACAGCCATACCTCCTGGCAGGAAAAGTTGAAATACAGAATCTCTATTTGGGCAACCATGTAGCCAGCTATACTGTGTGGCTTTTAATACTAGAAGGGTAATTGGAGAAGAATTAGTTGTCTTTACCATACTCTCACACAATCTATTCTCAACAGCCCTCAGAGAGCTTCTTTAAAAGCGTATTTCAGACTATGGCTCCTCTGTTCAAACCTTCCACTGGCTTACTATTTCACTTAGCATAAAAACCAAAGTCTTCACCATGGCTTAATACCCTACACCCCCCCACCCATTATTTCTCTAGTTTTATTACCTAACAGATGTTCCTCAGCTTACACTGGGGTTATGCCTCAATAAATCCATCATAAGTTAAAAACATCATAATTTGAAAATATATTTAGTATACCTAACATCACAGTTTAGAAACACAGTGCACTGTAGAGTTACTATTAGTTGTTTATCTTTGCAATCAGGTGACTGACTGGTGTTTCCAGCTCCCTGCTACCACTCTCAGCATTACGAGAGTACCGTCCTACATATGCCTAGCATGAAAAATGTTCAAAATTTGAAGAACTGTTTCTAATAAATCCACATGACTTCAACTGTAAAGTTGAAATATCATTAAATTAAATCATCAGAAATCCACTCATCAGAAGTCAAGGGTCATTTGTACTCTTCCCACAAAATAAACATCAAGTAGATTAAAAACCTATATATGAAATGTACAGCTATAAAGCCAATGACAGAGAAAGTAGAAAATGTATTTGCAACCTTAGGTAATGAAATATTTCTTGAAGATGGTCTCAAAATTATAAACGAGATGAATAAATTTTGATGCAATTGACTCCATCAACACTTAAGTACTTGTTTTTCAACAAAGGATACTACAAAGTTAGAAAACAGACAAAAACCTACAAAAACCTAGAAGAATATGCTTGCAACCACTAAAAACGCCAAGTGATTAATATTCAGTAACTGTTATAAAAAAAAAAAAAACTGTTGTTTAAAAAAAAAAAACAACAAAAAGAAAACACAACTGAAATTTTGATAAGAACAGAAACAGAATTCGTGGAAATTAGGGTTACCAGGCAAAACTCAGGATACCCCACTTAATTTGAATTTCAGATAAATACTACTTTTACTCTGGTATAAGGATATCCCAAACACTGAATGGCACATATTTAAACTAAAAAATTACTTTTTGCTTACCTGAAATTCAAATTTAACAAGGCATTCTAGATTTTTATTTACTAAATTGGGCAAATGTAGGTGAAATCCATATGTCTAACAAGTACATGATAAGAAGCCCAGCTTCACTAATAATAAAAGAAAATAACATTTTATCCATTACATTAGTGTTATGGTTGATACAATGTGTCAATTTGAGAAGTTTAGAACTTTAAGTGATTCAGCAGGGTGCCAGGGTCCTCAGTTTGTAAACATCCTGAGCCTGTGCAAGAGGAGGGCATGGAGATGGTATGGGCAGGTGGCCTGCATACAATATAAGGAAGGAAAAGAGGCTTGTCCTTCTCCCCCACCTTTTGCTCTTTGCTTTATTGTCTTCTGCTGCCTTGAACAGCTGCCCCTGTGCCATACCACCCTGCTTTGGAGCCAGCTGATTATGGACTGAAATCTCCACAAACTGTGAGCTAAATAAACCTTTCCTTCCTTAATTTTGGGCATTGGGTATTTTGTGTCAGCAATAAAAGTAACCAGGACAATTAGCAAAGAGTAGAAAATAAACATTTATAGAAAAAACCTTGTTTTTTCCAGTTTGTAAAAAAAAGATCACCTAACCCAGTATTTTAAAATCACCAGGCAATAAAGGCCAAACTACTCCCTGCCTGTCTACAGAGAAGAGACGCATTTCAATCTATTCATCCTGTAGATCGCAGAGAAATAATCCCAGTACCCACATCCAGGCATCAAAGATACTATTTTCCTAGAAAACTGAAGTACTGACTGATTAACTGTAAATTTATAAAGTTTAAATGATAAGGTTAATAATATACAAAATCATATAGTAGGAAAACAATAGCTCTTTCATAACATTTACATAGGGAAAAAATTTAAACTGAAATATTACATGGGAGATAAATTTGGAAAAATGTTTCTTAAAGTTCCACTCGTTACAGATAGCTCTTTATTTCACTCTGCAGAATAAAAAAGTATTCCAAATATTAAACAACTGAAATAATTTACATAAATGGTGCTTTGATATAATAATTTAGGTAAAATGATTCAGATACTAAAATGCTTCAGCCTACCTTGTCATATAAAAGGCACAGAATATAATCACTGAATCTTCTAAAATGTTAAGAATAACTGTTAATTTTCCAAAAATAATTACTTCTAGCTCTACCTCTAAAAACAGCAAAAACAACAAACTTTTAAATTCAACATCTATGAAGACTAATTTTGGCAGGTACATGATACTCCCACAAGAGTGAAAAATAGGCATAAAAGTAACATAACCTTTACCATAATTTTTAAAGAATTAAAGAATTTTCACAAGTAACATAATACCTTTTAACTATATATAGTGATAATCCTTGAAGCAGTCTAAGTTTCACTGAAATAATCTTGAGATTGGTGGACAGAAAACAATACTCATTATACTCATTTCTTGTAGGGTTTCAGAAGAAATACAAACTCAGAACTATATTAGCACAATAACTAACAGTAACATGTTTGACATAAATGAGACGTACAGAGTACCTAGTCTTCAGTATGAGAAAGGAAAGGATTGTTCCTCTGCTCTTGCCCCAAGCTGAGAACAGGCAACCTCAAAACCAGTTTTAAATCTGTCCCAATCAAACAATCTTTAAATTTTACTCAACACTTCTACTTAAGTATTCAGCTAATCAGCAGCTGCCTGGCTTTAGTTATCTCCTCAAAGCCAGCCAGTCTCTGAGCTCTAAATCTAAAGCTGGCCAATCCTTAAACTGTCTCACTTTTGAAAACCAGCGAGTCTTAAAATTCCAAGCTTCCTCAAAACCCTACATAGAACATTGTTGACTGTTCGGAAAACTGTGCTCTCCAAGCATAGTTCTCCCTTTCTTAGCAACTCTGCAAGTTTTGTCCTCAGCTATACTTCAGTGGTGATCTTTTCACTCAATAATATAATAAATACTATGGCTATGTGCATATTAACTTATTCTTCATGGAGGTCAGAAAAATATTTTTGTTATAATAACCTAGTTATATGACTAGTTCCAAATCTCCATCTTTTAAGTATAATCATTATCCTTCTTGCCCAATATACAACTGTACTAGCAAAGGTTGGTGTCCCCCTCCACAGACCCACAGTTGCACACTACCAGTGATCCAAATATAGCCAACGGACATAATTCCATTACAACATCCAAAACTTATTCCAACAGTTGAATATCGTCAAATAATCTTCAAACAAAACAACTGCTCAAATGTTTAAGTAGATATTCTTTTTTGATCTAATGAAAATGACAGTCTAGGCTGGTTTTGTAAAATCTGAAAACCTAAATTCAAAATCCTATCTTTGACCTATTTATGTAAACTGATAAACCCTTAAATTTCCAACTGTGGGAAACAGACTATTACAAGGTCCTATTGCTTCACAAAAATGATGTACTCATTGAGAACATAATGAATTGTTTCAGAAGAAAACTAAAAACTGTAATATCATTTTGTCTGTTGAGCTTGACATATAAGATGACTACCTAATTTATCTCATTTTCTATTTTGAATCCATATTATTCTTAGAGTCCAAATATCATACAAATCCCTATATTTCAACTGGCAACATGAATCCTTTCACACAGGCTGCTTCATCCAAATACATTCAAATACAGCTGAGAGCTATGTTTTTTGATTGCTTTTGGAGTTCAGTGTTCTCAAAACTAAATAGTAGGTCGTACTACCTTATGTTTTACAAAAACTAGTGAATTTCTACTCCTCAAATTTGAGTAGGACCAGTGGGTATGGCACATGCCTGTGACCCCAGCACTCGTGGGCTACATAGTCAATTCAAGGCCAGCCTGAACTATAGAGCTAGACCTTGCCTCAAAAGCAAGGAAGAAAAAAAAAAAAAAAAAAACCCACAAAACAAAAATCTGAGGAGGGGGCTGGTGAGATGGCTCAGCGGCATAAGTGCCTGCCTGGCAAGTGCAAGGGCCCGAGTGCGACTCCCGGAACCCACATACGAAAAAAGGGCCGGTGATATCGCTCAGCGGCACAGGTGCCTGCTGGCGCGCAAGGTCCTGAGGTCGGCCCCCGGTACCCACAAAAAAAAAAAAAAAATCTGAGGACTGCAAACACTGAATTCACCACTGATCCAAGGGGCAAGATGAGCATTAGAGTATGTGCCAAGAGACCTACTCACTCAAGTGCAGTACATATTTCATGGATTTATCCAGAAGTTGTCAAATTTATTTACTAGAAAAGAATACCTGGAAAGGCATCTTGGCTCAATATAAACATTCAAAACTACATTCTGGGGCCGGTGAGATGGCTCAGCGGCGTAAGCGCCTGCCTTGCAAGCGCGAGGGCCCGAGTTCGACTCCCGGAACCCACATACGAAAAAGGGGCCGGTGATATCGCTCAGTGGCACGGGTGCCTGTTGGCGCGCGAGGTCCTGAGGTCGTCCCCCTGGTACCCAAAAAAAAAAAAAAAAAAAAAAAAAACTACATTCTGGGATAGGCATGGTGGCACATGCCTATAATCCCAGAACTTTGAGAGGCTGAGGCAGGAGGATCACAAGTTCAAGCCCAGCTTGGGCAACTTAGCAATTTAAGGAGACCATGACTCAGAATTTAAAAATTTAAAAAGATCTAGGGATGTAGATCAACAAAGGCCCTGCCTTCAATCCCCAGTACCACAGGAAGGAATGAGGGGACCTATATTTTGAGTTGAGTGACCTTGAATAGGTTATTTAATACCTCTCAACCTGTGTTCTTATCTATATAACAAATACTCCATTTCTTAGGACTCTCAAGAAGATTACATGTTTAGAGACATTTTTGGTTGTATGTGGGGGGTAACATTTTTGGTTGTGTGGGGGGGGTTGTGTGCAACAGTAACAATTGGTAACTTTAAAAGGCAACAAGACAAACTTCCAAGTCCTAGATTTGTTCATCACTACCTTTGTCTAACAGTACAGAAAGTCATTTGACCTAAGTCTGTGTATGTGTCAAATAATGAAGATAATATGTGCCCTACACATTTTATGGGTTGTTTGTGACAATCACATATGAAAACTAATGTAGGGCCGGTGAGATGGCTCAACGGCATAAGCGCCTGCCTGGCAAGCGCGAGGCAGTTCCCGAGTTCAACTCCCGGAACCCACATACGAAAAAGGGCTGGTGATATCGCTCAGCAGCACGGGCACCTGCTGGCGTGCAAGGTCCTGAGGTCGACCCCCGGTACCCACAAAAAAAAAACAAAAAAAAACGAAAACTAATGTAAAAAGGATTTTTGAAAGATAATTATGCAATTGTGATAGCTAATTAAGTATATATAAAAAATGAAGGAAATTCATACTAACAAACCTGTTACAACCTGGGATTGTATAACATCCAAATTAAATTAATTTTTAGTAAAAAAATTTTTTCACAGTTAAAAGCAAATACAAAACATTAGGTACATTGGCAATCAAAAAAAATTCAAGGCCATTATAATTAGTTTAATAATTCTCTTCCAGGCAACAAACGAACCAAATTATCTCAGCTATCCAACAAACTAAAAGCAGAAAAAACACAACTTTTTGTGCCAGTCAGACACTGGTCATTTAAAAACTACCATTTCCACTGCCAAAGTATAGAAAGAAGGAAGGGCAGGGACAAATATTATGGTTTGGATCTTAAATGTCCCCACGGGCTCAGGTGATACAGGCTTGCTTGCCAGCCTATGGTGTTACTGGGAGGTGGTGAAACCTCTGAAGATGGGGCTTAGAGGAAGTAAGAACCCTGAGAATGTGCCCTTAAGGAGGTGTCAGGACCCCAGCCACTTTCTCACACCCTACACCCGTGCTTCCCTGCCACCAGAAGGTACACAGACCTCCTCCACATGTTCCATGCCACAAGGTACTGTACCACACAGCTCAAAGTGAGGGCCCATGTGACCATGCACTGAAATCACTGTGATCCAAAGGAAATCTTCCTTCCTCTGAGGTGCTTATCTAGGTATTCTGTCACAGCAACAGAAACCTAACAGAGGAAAGAAGAGAGGGAGGGAAGGAGTAGGGGAGGAAAAGAAAAGAAGTGAAAGAAATTAAAGACAGAGAGATCACGTGGCTTCTCAAATAAGCAGTTCTGACATTCTTTTTTTTTTTTTTTTCGTGGGTACCGGGGGGTCGACCTCAGGACCTCGCGCGCCAGCAGGCGCCCGTGCCACTGAGCGATATCACCGGCCCCCTTTTTGTATGTGGGTTCCGGGAGTCGAACTCGGGCCCTCACGCTTGCCGGGCAAGCGCTTAAGCCGCTGAGCCATCTCACCGGCCCTGACAAATAACTGGATCATTTTCTTTGTTGTTGTTGGGAGGTGGTTTGTACATTGTAGGATGTTTGGTAACATCCCCCCCACACAACCAAAAATGTCTCTAAACATTGTCAGATAGTCCCAGGCTGGACTGGATAGTACAAAATTATCTGAGTTGAGATCTACTGGTCTATAGCCACAGTATAAAGACCAGTACGTTTCATTCCATCCATTAAAATAAATTCTAGTATTTACATCATGGTTATAGATTAGTGGCTCAGTGGAGCTTGTAACTAACAGTTTTGAAATCAAAGAACCAAAGAAAAGAATGCTGCCTGTGGGATGGTAACAACTTAGAACTGTAGCTGTGGTACGTAGTTATGGTTATCACTTCCATCAGCAGTCTTTTCTCTACTTAGAATTTTCTTTTGGGTGTTCTTTTGGGGTGACAACTTACTTGGTTAACCTGTCACTGAGGCTTAGTATCCACTTAGCCTTACTATTAGCCATTTAGTGTTTACATAGGAAAAAAAGCCTGAATATTTTAATTTCTAAGCAATTAAATATAAATCAAAATTAAGTACTTTTAAATTATTTAAATTAAGTATACTTTGACACAGTGCTAAGTAAAAAGTAAACAAACTAGTATTTAGCTATTACTGCAAATATACATACATGCTGAAGGTAATATACAAAAATAAAAGTAACTACAAGTGGAATCTTACAAATTATATTCAGCTGCCTATTATGTTCCATCACTGAGCTATACATTGTTTTCCACAAGAAATAATTTCCATATATTTACATTAGTATCCTGAGAGTTTTCAAAGCTTTAAAATTTGCTTGTGCAAATATAAATTTTAAAGGGAATCTGAATTGTATTCATTATCTAAGATGCTATATTTCATGTGCTCAATGTTAGAAAAAGTGACTCTGCTGTCTTCAAATAGGGCTTATCATCACCCCCTCTCTGCTGAGAGCTACCTGACAATCACCAACCTGCTCTCACTGAGGCTGAATTTTAAAAAACCACAAAACCAGGGCAATCAGTAGGCCATTTAATAGTCAATTCTGCCAAGTATGGTAGCACAGGTCCATAGTCCCAGCACTGGGGAGGCTGAGGCAGGACTGCTACAAGTTGAAGGCCAGCCTGGGCTACATAGTGAGTTCAAGGCCAGCCTGAAGTACATAGATAGCAAGACCCTGTCTCAAATCACAACAATAGTCAATATTCTATTTTATACCACATACAGGTATCTGACATTCTTAAAGAAGTTATTGTGAATGTGCTATAGAAACATAGTAGATTTAAAATTTTGTGAACTGCAACAGGAGAGGCCATTCCTCTACATTTATATTTGTAGAGGGCTCCTGTTTAGTGATGAAGAACTTGGTTATTCAGATCAACTCTCCCAATGAGAGCTTATAAAGCTAAACAAAATACAAATTTATTTAAGAAAAAAACTCTGAAATTAACCTTAAAATCTGCAATGGTGTAATTTTCATCTTTCACTGGTTCAAATCTGAAGTACTCATTTACAAAGTAATAAAACCTCGACAAGCTCAGCTTGATTGTGCACACATGTAATCCCACAATTTTAGGAGACTGAGGCAGAAGCATTACAAGCTTGAGCCTATCCTGTGCAACTTAACCAAACCCTATCTCAAAAATAAAAAAGGGCTAAGGATGTAACCTAGTGCCCTGGGTTCAATCCCTAGTACTGACAATAAAAAAATTCTGTGACAAACTGTATTGAGGGTATGCTGTGCCCTAAAGTTGATCTACAGAAATAAGACACATGGTGGGGGGGTCTTCTTCTGGTCTCTATGTCCTACAATGTTCCAGATATGAGATGCAATCTATAACTCCAACTATGACATATATTACCAGATCCTCTAAGACAAAATGTTTATTACAAAGTTAAAGAACTCATCAGCAGAGAAATTCAAACTTACCCCAATCTGTGGAACTCTGGCATGATACCTACACTTACACCAGTGGAAACCTGCCTAAACTCTTCACACACATCCCCTCTATCACTCTTTATTATTGTAAGCTGCAACATTTCAAACCAACTCCCTTTTTTCACTGTGAGCCCTGTCAACACTACTGGGTAACAGCACTGGAAAAACTCACCACTCCACAATGATAGTCAAATATCAGAATTTATTTCATTTGGTAAAAATTATATCAATGGCAAATAAAACTAAGGCAAATGTAGTAAAATATGCAAGACTTTGAGGAATTCTTTTGTTAAAAAGGACTCTCACAGTGACTCAAATTCGTACTGTGATTGCTTAGGCATTCTTTCACTCCTTTGCCCTTTTCATGCCCCTTCTCTCAAGCCATGGGCCAAGGAGGAGGAGAAGTACAGAAAACCAGAACGAACTAATCAGCATGTATTTATGCATTTAGTCCACTCTAACTTTATTCCCACAGGTTCTTTTTCATTCTCTGCTCCAAGAAAGAAATTTATGTTTATTCATCTCTGAATTCCTAAAACCTGACCAAATGCCCTTCAGATAAAGTCAACCTATGTGGCAGGCAATGGACAAGGACAAGAGATAGAGAAATGAAAGAGACAGAGACCTCACCTTCATGGTACCTGTGGATGTTGGTTGTGGGAACCCAATTAAAAAAAAAAAAAACAGGGCCGGTGAGATGGCTCAGCGGCGTAAGCGCCTGCCTTGCAAGCGCGAGGGCCCGAGTTCGACTCCCGGATCCCACATAAGAAAAAGTGGCCGGTGATATCACTCAGCGGCACGGGCGCCTGCTGGTGCACGAGGTCCTGAGGTCGACCCCCCCGGTACCCACAAAAAAAAAAAAAAAAAAAAACAGTACAGCCCCACTGCCTACCTTCTTTTCTCTCTATGCCAACGAAAACTTAGATAAGAAACAAAAGCAGGCTTTCTTTTCAGAAATACAAATGTGTATCTTCAACCCTGACCATTCCCCTGAGTTCCATATTCATATTCATGCACATGCAGTATGTCCACATGGAAATAGTTGCAGGATTAACTGCATGGACTCCAAGCCAGACTGCTTGGGTATGAATCGCAGTTCCATTACTCACAAACTGAGTAACTCAAGGCAGCTATCTGTGCCTCCATTTTCTCATATGTAACATTGGGACGATAACAATTCTTAGTAGAAAAAAAAATTTTAGGATAAAATAAATTAATATATACAAAAATACTAAAAGACCCTGCCTGGAACAGTTATATTTACATTGTGCTTACTATTATTACTAGCACTTTCTAATATTACCAATATGTCCAACAAGCATCTAAAACTTGTCCAAAACTAAATTCATACTTTTCCTCCCAAACTGTGTTCTCTGTGTCCTCTCATGTCCTGTTCTCCTAAATTGTTTCAGCTTAAATCTAAGAAGTTATTATTTCTCCCTTTTCCTCACTCTTCACATCAGCAAGTCTTGTTAATAAGTTACAAATTCCACTCCTCACTATCATCTCCACAGCCACTCCCCGGCCTGGAAGTACCACCACTTGGGCCCCCAGGACACAGCGACAGCCACCAAGCTCCCCGTTTTCACTCCACCTACCACCCCATGACTGTACAGTTAATTATTCGCACAAAAAAAGCTTAAACCGCGTGCCATTTTCTTGATGCAAACCTTTTCCACTACACTTACACTATTACTTCGAGTGCCCCCACAGCCCAGCAAACCTTTCCATCATCAGCTGCACCATTTCCCCCTCTCCTTGCTGGGCTCTGAGCACTCTCATCTTGCTGTTTCTTGGCTACTTTCGGGCTTGTTTCCATCTCAGAAACGCAACCTGTGCTCCGAGGCAGAAGAATATAGTCATTTGGAGCATGAGCTCTCAAGTCAGATGCTCCGAATTGAAATCTTCTCTAAGATATTTTAGCTTAAGCAAATTCCTGTGCATCAGTTTCCTTCTCTATAAAAATGGAGATACCATTATTTGCCTCATAAGACTGTTACAAGGCTGTAGTGTTTAGCACTGTGCCTTACTATGGTAAGCTCTGCCTAAGTATCCAATACCATAATAATCCCTCCCCAAGATGTCCTTATTTAAGCTCTTCTCCTCCTTTTAACCGCCTTCCCTAGAAGACCCTACCTAAAACAACCTTCCTGTTTCCCAATGGCTTTCTCTTAGCTTCCTTTATTTCACTGTACTTAGCCCTTTCTGAAATTATTTTATGTACTTCTTTGTCCTCTTTCCCCACATTTTATGTGCTTATTTTTTGTTACCCATTTCCCTACTGTAGCGTGAGGTTGGGGACTGTCTTCACTGCTCTATTTCTAGTTCTGACTCAAAATCTGACTTCCGAATGCACGTATCTTATGCAAGGTGGAGACTGATGCAAATCTCTTAATAACAATGCCATACTTAGAAAACCTTTCATTTTCATACTCATGATCTCATTTAACCCTTGAAAAAGCAACAGCAGCTATACCATCATCTCCTATTTTAGAGCTATAAAAAGGAAGTTTCAAGTTTAGACAACTTGTCTTTAAACACAAAGCTTGTAACTAGTACTGTAGAACAAAACATGATGCAGCCCTGCTAAGGCCCCTCCCACTAGGATGAAAAGATATTACACCCTTGAACTCAATTTACAGAAATGTGATCTCTTAATCGCCTGTATAAACACACCCTGAGGTGTGTACAATATCCTTCCCTTCAAAGTTCCCGACAAGCACTTGTCCCAGGGTTTGCGAAGTATTACAGCGTAGTACTAACTCATAATTTATGTACTAACCCTTGGTGGGAGTTTGCCAAGCCATTCAAGAGTCAGATAGGATGACCGAGTATTCTACATTGACACAGCAACAACTCCTAAAACTAGTGTGCCTGTGTTGAGCATAACATGACAGTGCCAGCACGCTAAAAGCTTTCTCTCCGAAACCCAAATGGAGGACTGTAGTGCCAAGATCACTGTGCTAATGACACCAGTCATTTTTTGATCCCCGATCCATCAGGTTCCCTAGCGATACCTCAGATCACCCTCAGGCGTGTGTCACGATGAGACGGGTGGGACTGGGAGTGTGAGTGGAGGCAAAACTGTGAGAAAAATCCCCATCTATAAACAGCTATAGGCTACCACATTCCTCAAAATCACCAATTGTCCTTCTAAGCTTTCTGTAGCATTTTACACGCTCGTGTTAATTTCACGTGTTCTCAGGACGCTCCTGGTCCCGTAGGAGCGACAATTAGGAAGGCCAGGAGCTGCCTTTTCTCCAATGGGCAAAACAGAAAACTGAGGCAACAGACGGCTTATCTTACTAACTCGTCCTCAGTGATACGCGCATTTCGGGTAACCCCGAAGAAGCCAGACACAGGGCTAGTCTCCGAAGGGTTGAGGGGGTGAGGAATAGGAATCTAAACCCCTTTATCAAGAAATCTTAGGCTCTCCATTTGCACGTCCCGCCTTCCCGGGCCTCGAACGCGGGCTCCCTGCCCTGGCCTCCCCGCACCCCGGGCCCTCCGCCCGGGGCAGCACCTGTCCCTGCGCCACGCTGGGCGTCTCCCTGGTCAAGCGCCCCACATCCGCCACCTCAGCGGCACAGCCCGCGCCGCCGAGCCCCGCAACCCGCGGCGCTGCAGGGATTCTCACAAACTTACAGTTTTCCTACAGCGTGCGCGTCACGGCGGTGACGTCACGGCCCCGGCGCCGGGGAGATCAGGCCGCCCGGTGCGCGCGCCCGGCCCCAAGCCCCGCCCCCAGCGCCGCCCCCAGCGCCGCCGCGGGGGAGACGCCCGCGCTCCGGGCCCGCCCCTGCCGCTTGCCCGCGCGCAGGCGCAGACGGCCCGTGCGGTGGGCTTCGCGGGTTGGGGTCCCGGGACGGCGCTGCTCTTGGGGATTTGTCAAAGCTTATTCCCCGGGCTGAGGTGGGACGGGGAGAATGAGCAGAAGGAGACAGGGATCCCAGGAACACAGCAGACAAACTGTCGCCTGAAGGATCTGAGGTAATCTTTCCAGACATTGCCTTGCTCCCCTCACGTGTACATTAAAAGTTCTTCACGTGTGGAAACAGCCATTGCTTTCCACCGGGGTTGGAACCGAGTTAGCCCTGACAGTTCTCCCGCGGGTCCTGGCTCCGCCCGGGCTGCGACCCGGCTCCCAGCAGTCCCAGCCCCGGCCCGCCCTTCCCGGGCCGACCCCGCCCACTCCGCGCCCAGCCCGGCTTGGCCCCGCCCACCAGGGCTCCGCCCCGCCCCTTGGGCCCGCCCTTCCGGCTCCGGCTCTCGGCTCCCCCTCTCCTAGCTCCCACCTGCCCCGCCTAGCTCTCGAGCCTCCTCCAGTCTTTTCCATGGAGGTCTTAGCTGCTCTCTTTACCCCTGATGACCTCTTTCGACCCGGTGAGGTACGTTGTAGGTCCCTTTTCATCTCTTTAACAAATGGCGATCTGTATAAAAGTGTGTGCAAACTTTCCAGCCTCCACCGCCCACGTGACAATACCTTCCTGCGTCCGAGTGGGGCTCTCTGCTCTTTCACGCTCCTAGAAACCAGAATCTCTGGTTAAAAGATGGCTCGGTAGAAGGAAAAAAGTGGGCACAAAGAGCTGACAACAGTAGTAACTTGATTTCTAGTTTCTTATTACTCTCACAAGCGGAAAAATAAACCTCATGATGTAAGTGGTTAAAATAAATCTTCGGGCAAAAATAAAGAATGGGAAGAACAAGCCCGGCATGGGGGGAAAAACAGATGGTAAGGAGAAGTATTGAAAATACCAGGGGTCACTTTTTAAAACTTACGTGGAACCATGGCAGATGACCAGATCAGGGATTTTGCTAGGCGGCTGCAGTGTATGTAAAACTTAAAACAGGGGTTTGTTTACAAACTCATTAGGAAAGAATGATTATGAGGGAGGTTAACTCCTGTAGATCTCAGCCGGTTAAAAATATTTTTCTGGAAAAATATACTCAAGGTTTTTGAAAATTTCTCATTTGATACTGCTTATGCATCTTAATATTTGCTTGAATGATTAAATGATGTGAGAAATTATAAAAGTGTACATGATAACTTTATCAGTATGGGTTTTGTTCTCTAGTAAAAGTATAGAAAAAGTAGCACTTTTTAATTGCTTCACATACCTTTAAAATAGTTTCTATTTTTCTTTATAAAGTGTAATTTTGCCGGGTGCTGTCGTGCACACCTGTAATCCCAGCTACTCCGGAGGTTGAGGCAGGAGGATCACAAATTTCAGCCCAGCATGGGCAGTTTAGGGAGTGGGGATGTAACAAAGTGGTCGAGTGCCCCTAGGTTTGATGGGGGGGCACATTTTTATTACTTTTAAATTGTCAGTTTCATGATTTACATGCTTACAAAATGTTTTATGCATATCGTTCCCAAAAATAGCAAGATTCTAGATATACCTGAGATCATCCCACAGGTAAATGTCATCTGCCGTCTTTTTGGAGAGGAAATGGCTAAGAAGTATACAGCAAATATATTAAATGTTTTTATAAGGATCTTGTTGCTTCTGAAAGATGGTATTACAGAATGTGTTCTCATTTTATTATTCAGTTTTATTTCTTGATATCCTAAGTTTTTAAAAAAATCAGTTACTTAATGAAGGAAATAAATAAGTTTGTTGCACAAAAGACTGGCAAACAGAAAGGATATTCTAAGGAGGGAACTCAGGGAATGTCAAGTAAAAATGTGTAGGAAAACACACAATTAGATTCAGCCAAGTTTCTGTAACAAACTGGAATTTGATTAGACGGGTAGTGAGAGGCTAGGGTCAAAGTGATGATATTAGAGAGAGGAACTGGAAGAGAGCTGTTTTCTTTAAGAAAAAAAAATCTGTACCTTCCAGGTTTGGCCCTGGAAGGACTTAGGGTTTCCACTCTCTGGCCCTGGGAGTTTCAGTTTTCTCTTGTGATTCTTTCACATTGATGCCTGCTGCCCCTAGCAGTCTAGCTTCCAGAGCCCTCTACTTCAATAAGCATAGCTCTTGTCTTGGTTCTATTTAATCAAGTTGAGAAAAGCTGAGCACCCCCACCAAATGTACTTAATGATGGGGGAAAGAAAAAATATAATGGCTAATATTTACTCAAGTGTTTATTATGTGCCAAGCACTCCATTATCTTATTTAATCCTTGCAACTAGATAAAATAAATTATTACCGTTGGATAATGTTACAAGGCTAGCAGGGTGCGAAGAAGTAAAGTGTCCTACGTCATGTGGCTATTGAGTAGCAGTCAAGATTTGAACCCCATGCCAGAATTTAGCATAATTACTGATCTTTATTGAGTTTCATATAACAGAACACATATAATGCAAGAAACAGAGGGACTTAGAAAGTTCAACATAATTTATGTTTAAATTTTAGTTCCTAAAGACTGATCACAATGTATTGGTATTTCCTTCACTATTTATCATCTTATCTCCACTGGCTGAGTCTGTTCATTTTTTTAAGGTGCTCATTATGGCCAACAAAATTGATTTTGTGACACATTAATGGAGTGCCACTTTGAACACTATTCAGAATACAAAATATCAGCTTGTATCACATGTAAAAAGAGTAATTTTTCCCAAAACACAACTTGGGAAAACTAATGTCTTAGTAATACATGTATACTGTGTTCTGATGTTAAATATATTTCTTACTATAGATCTCAGTCAAAAACATATTTAAAACTTTTTTTTTTTTTGGCACTAGGAATCGAACTCAGGGCCTCACACTTGCCAAGCAGATGCTGTGCCGCTGAGCTAGATCCCCAGCCCCTTAAAGCTGTTTTAACTACTGTTATAATTTGACTCTGAAAGGTCCCCCAGAGGTCCGTGTGTTACAGGTTTCTTCTCAGCTTGGCACTATAAGAAAGTGATGGAACCTGTAGAAACCTGCCCTAGTAAAAGGCCCTAGGTCACTACAGGATGTCCTTGCAAAGAACTGTAGGAAACTGGTTTCTTCTTCCTCTCTTTGCTCCCCAGCCATGAGGTAAATGCCCCCACACACATGCACAACCCCAGTCCCAAAAACAGTGAGACCAAGTGACCATGGACTGAAACCTCTGAGACCATGAGCCATAATAAACCTTTCTTCCTTATAAGCTGATTATTTTATCACAGTGATAGAAATCAACACAACTACCCTTTGCCTTATATATATACTGTTCATCCTTACGATCAAGACCAAGAGAAACAAAGTCCCACTCTACGACTCCCTTGCATCACCAAGTTCCAAGATCAGTCTGAGAGAGCTTTTCCCACACACAATAATCAAGTCACTCCTGATGAGAGAAAGGCTCTTATCTCCAGCACAAACCCATAAGTGTCCTAATAATATAATAAACATCTATAAAACAAGAGTTAACACCAAGTAAAAGAGAGGTTGTTCTGCCAAGGAAGCAGAGATAGGGAGCTGGATGGAAGGAAAGCCTGGGACAGAGATTGGAGGGATTTGGATTTAATATCCACAGTCTTACTCATGTCTTCAGTTACACAGTTTGCAAAGCATTTTATATCTCCTTTTATGACCTTACATCCCCACTCCTTTACTTTGCTAATTCTCCTCATGTTTTTTATCTCTGCTTAGTTGGGGATTTTCTCTGAGAATCTTTCCTTAGGTCGTCCTTGCTCTTTGCACTGGAAATCATTTTAATTGCTTCCTCTGTTACACTGTAAATGGTGTGAGAGTAGAGACAATGGTGTTCTGGAATAATCTCAGATTCTTTGCTTGTACCATTCTCTAAGTAGGTAAATGTATGCTGGAACCAATGGATGGATGAATTCAAATGCAAAGAATGGGTAGATTTCTTACTCAAGATGTTAATTGCTTTCAAAAAAAGGAGGCAGTATGTAAGTAGAAATAATGCTGAGAAGACTCCTTTAGGAAAAAAAACATTTGAATGACAATGCAGCATAATGTAGCAGAATACTACTAGCAGAATTGTGCCAGCTCAGTTAAGACCTGGGGAGTTTCCTACAAGTGCAATAACTTTTCCAAATTTCAAAGGGTTAGACTCACGAAATGTTGTTCTTCATGAATGTCCTAATGGAGTGTTACCTCTCTGGAGAATTAGGGCGAGCTACCTGGAGTCTTATTTACATGAAGTCTGAAAGATCTAGACAGGGAGTGGGAGATAGCAGTTAATTCTCTTAAAGGATGTTGGACCAAGGCTGCCCCCAGTAGCAAGAAGGGAGGTGGAGAGTGAGGAATGAAATAGGAAGCCAAGGAAGCTCCTTGCTTTGAGGAGCCCAGTTCATGATGGAGCACAGGGCCAGGTAAAGCTTTTGAGTTTAAAGCTGAAAGAACCAAGTTGCCTTTATGAGTGTGTTGGGATTGTGAGACAGAAAAGGAGTAGGACAGAAAAGAGGGTATCAAAAAGATTTGCAGTTTCTCAAGGAAGAAAACTTTACCTACTTCAGCACTAGACTCTAGTACATGTGGAATATCCCAGAAACACCTCATAGCCTTTGTATACTCTTCACAGGAATGTGTTTTCTCTCTTCTTGGAGAAGACTTGTTCATCTTTAAGTCCAAGTTCTATCATTAATTGCCTCTGCTAGTAGTCGATTTTTACTAAATGCTTACTAGGTTTACTATTGTGTGGCACCCACCACTCCCAAATTCATATGTTGAATTTCTATCCCTCACTGTGGCTGATTTGGAGATGGGCTCTTTAGCAGGTAAGGGTAAATGATGTCCTAAGTGTAGGGCCACAACTAGTAAGACTGGTGTCCCTCTAAGAAGAGGAAGAGATACCAGAGTGTTCTCTCCCACCATGTGAGGATGCAGGAAGAAAAGAGCCACCTGCTAGCCAAGAAGAGGGCTCCTGCCAGAAACCAAATCTACTGGACCTTGACATTGGGCTTTCTGGTATTCAGGACTATGAGAAATGGGTTTTGATGTTTAGTTCGTGAAGTCTGCTGTTTTATGGTACCCTGAGATGACTAAAGGAACCACATCAAGCAAAATAATCTGACCCCAATTTCAGTTTTTTATATTTCACTGAATCTCCTTACTCCTTACATTGATTGGATCATTCTTCTTTTTGTTCCTTATCATAACTTCTCATACAGCATATACAGCATTTGTCTGTTTTTGTTTTAATTTATTTCTTAGATGGGGCCTTGCTCTTTTGCCCAGACTGGTCTGGAACTCCTGAGCTCAAATGATCCTCCTGGTTCAGACTCCCATGTACTGGAACAGCAGGCAGGTGCCAGCATACCCAGCTAGTGTTTATCACTTTTATTACACATTTTTTAACATTTAAGTATCTCTGAAATCAGAATGCATCTTAAAATTGAAAGGCTATCATAGTTCACTTTTTAGAGAGGTCCAGAAGACACAAAAAAACAACATTGTGCCTTTCTGATGGCATCTTAGATAGCATAACACATAGTATATTGTATTATAATAGATTATGAATCTTTATCCCCTACTAAGCTGTGGATTATTTGAAGATAGAGACTGTGATTTATCTAGCTTTGTGTCCTTAGCACCTAACACAGTTCTTTGCACATAAAAGGCATTTAACACATTTCTTCAGTTACATTAAAGAAGGAATGGCATCTACTTGATAGGACATTTAGGATCCCAAAGTCAACACTGTTGTCACAAAAACTCTTGATTGTCCTCAAGGCCCTGATAGCCTAAGGAAATAGAGTCACAACTTCTCAATTTATTTCAGTTAAGTTCTATGTGGCCCTAAATGTCTGTGAATCCTCCACCTTAGCACTTAATTCAGCATATCTCTTCTCTGCTTGACAAAGTATTATTATTATTATTTAACCTTTAAGTTGGGCCCCAGCAATTTTTGATAAATTAAAATAGTTCTATTAGGCCAAATTAAAGTAAAATTTTTAAGTCTAATTTTGCAAATTCAGATCCATTTGTGTACAAACTGTAAATTGGATGTGGCACTCAGATCACAGAGGTGTTGCTTTTGGTCCATACTATGTTTTTAAAAATTTGAACTGGGTATCTGTGGTGGATCGACAACTGGTGGTCAACTTGTCACACCCAGCTGAACTGAATCAGTGTGGTGCTGGGTGTGGAGGGCCCACCTGAGGACTGTTGCCAACAACATAAAAAGGAGAACTGGAGAGGAAGAGGTGCTGCTGTCGGTTCTCCTTGAGGAGCTTGTCACGCTGGCTTTCCTGATAGGAACTTGGCTGTTCTCATCGTCGGAGGAGCTCGGGACCTCACTGTTGCTGAGGATGGCTGTGGTGACTTTCGGGGGAGCTCTGGTTCTTACTCTGAGCGTCGCTTCCTGGCTCCGGGGTAGATCCCTCAGTCTGCTGGCACAGATCCTTCATCCGGCTGGTGCAGACTTTCTAGCTTCCACCACTGACCTTTGGGACTTCCCGGTGCAGATCCGTGAAATATACTTGCATGAGACATTGTTGTGGGCCCTAGGCCTTCAGCTGGACTCATGAGGGCATGGCCATGGGCTCTAGGTCTTCAGCTGGACTCATACAGGACACTGCTGTAGGATCCAGGCCCTCAGCTGGGTTCTTTGGGTCTTTAGTGTGTGGACAGATTTCCTGCACTTTTTGTATATGACTCTTTGGGTGACTATTACAAAATAACTCTATAAATTATGTGTCCTGTATTGTATTGTTTCCCTTGCAAACCCTGACTACAACAGTATCAGAAGATAACACATTTATAAATCAAGTCTTTTAGCCGCTCCTGAAAAATCGGACACCCTGGTGATATTTACCCTCTAGCTTAAGAAAGATCATTAAACTTTCGTAATGAACAACTTTCCCAAAAATTCAGTAATGTTCTATATGAATTCACAATTTCAAATTGTTACGTTTCCCCCTGCAAATACATTTTTCACAATTTATCTTCTGGAAAAGGAACGTTTTGTGTTTTAGGGATTATACACTAGGATGTCAACTTTGGTGGTATTTAAACAAAAGGGAAAAACGTTTAAGAAAAGTCAAAGTGAAAATTGGGTACCCACTATTTCCTGGCGTATGTGTTATATTGATGGCACTCACAAAACACACACTTGTATCCAGCAGAACATCACACAGGTTTCTTTCCCTGGCGCTGTTTCTTCTCATGTAACACATGAAGATGAGAAGTGAATGCTGGTTAGCTATGGCAGTCATGTTTTAGTCTGTATACAGAAAAAATGATGATCATAGTTACATATATTACATTTAAAAGTATACTCCAAGGATACATATAATTAGTCTATTAGTGAGATTTCCTTGTCTAGTCATGCAATATTTATATTAGGATAAAGTTTGGTTGGATGTGAGAGGAAGACCCAAGATAATAGGCTTAAACAAGATTAAGGTTTGATGCTGGAAATTGGAATAGATGGTCTTTATCTCAATCCAGTAAAAGCCATCTATGACAAACCCACATCAACATCATACTAAATGGACAGAAACTGAAAGCGTTCACTCTAAAATCAGGAACAAGACAAGGATGCCCACTGTCACCATTTTTATTCAGTATAGTTCTAGAAACATTAGCTGGAGCAATTAGACTAGACAAAGAAATGAAAGGAATAACCTAGGAAAGGAAGAAGTTAAATTATTATTTGCAGATGACATGATACTCTCATAGAAGACCCCAAAAACTCCACCAAAAGACTTCTAGATTTAATAACCAAATTCAGTATGTAGCTGGATACAAAGTCAGCACTCAAAGATCAGTAGCCTTCCTGTACACAAATAACAAACTCACTGAGAGAGAAATTAGGGAAACAACACCTTTCACAATAGCATCCAAAAAAAATGAAATACCTAGGAATCAATCTAATGAAGGAAGTGAAAGACCTCTACATTGAAAACTATAATACTCTGAAAAAGGAGATGGAAGAGAATACCAGGAAATGGAAAGATACCCTTGCTCTTGGGTAGGAAGAACCAATATAGTGAAAACGGCTGTGCTTCTAAAATTGTCACACAGATTTAATGCAATCTGATCAAAATTCCAACAACATATCTCACAGAATTAAAGAAAAGAATCCTAAAATTCCTTTGGAACCAGAAGAGACCTAGAGTAGCAGAAGCAATTCTGGGCAACAAAGGCAAGGCAGGGGTATCACAATCCCTGACTTTAAATTATGCTGCAAACCTACTGTGTAAAAACAGGATAGCACTGGCAAAAAAAAAAAAATAATAATAAAAATAATAGGCCCAAAGATCAATAGAACAGATTAGAAAATGCAGAAACAACTCTAGATACACTCTCCCACCTTACCTTTAACGAAGGAACCAAGCACCTTCACTGGAAGAAAGATAGCCTCTTTCATAAACGTTGCTGGGAAAACTGGCTTTCCACATGCCAAAGATTAAAACCAGACCCATATCTTTCACCATGCACTAAACTAGTATCAAAATGGGTCAAAGCAGAAACACTATCCGCTGGAAGATGGAATTGTTAGAACTCTTGAAGACATCAGTGTGGGCAAAGACTTTATGAACAAAACCTGGTTGCACAGGAACTATCACAAAGAATCAACAACTGGGATCTTATTAAAAAGCTTTTGCACAGTATCGGAGACTCTTTCCAAGGCACCAGTTATCAGGGACCCTTGCAGTGAGTCCCCAATCTCCTGCCAGAAGTTACGGCACAGGGCAGGAAAGAAAAAGAAAAAGAGACAAGAATTGCAAGAAAATAGGTCTCTTGGACGATCGCTGTTCTCTGGAAACAGCAACCCAGTATCTCCAGCAATCCACCATTTTATTTAGCCAGTGCAGGGGGCGGGGGGATCTGGTGCTTTTCCTGGAACAGCGTAGATGTAGTGGTTGAATGGGCAAGTTTCACATCAAAAAGGAAACAAGATTCATCCCCACACCTGGGTGCTAGTCTCCCCGTATTGTCCTCAGCAGACTTCATCCTGCTCCGTGAGGCTCATTGACCAAGAGGAAGTAGGATTTCCACATTCTAAAACCGGCCCACAAGGCAAGGGCAAGGAGGGCCTTGGACAGATTCTATGTCAATTTATAATTTGTGGTCCCCAACAGCACAGCAAGAGAAACCACCAACAGAGTGAAGAGACAACCCACAGTGTGGGGAATTTGTTATTTGTGGTCCCCAGCATTTCCCCCTTTTTGTTTTTGTAATTGCAGCAGTTGAAACAACATACAGGCTATGATGGCCGTCATAGATTTGTAGGAGTTTGTGGGAGGCCCTGTAACTGAAAGTGTAATTAAGGATCAAAATGTATAATAGATATTAGGAAATGGGAAGAAAATGTTCAGATGAGAAAGGGAACAAGGGAAGGGGTGGAAAGGAAGGAAGGAACAAGAAAAAAAGAATAGAAGGAAAAAATGGAAACAAAGCTTTCATAAATAAAGAGGGGAAGAGAGGCTGCAGGGAGGAAAGGGGAATGGAAAAAAAAAAAGCAATATATATACCATGTACAGGTACAAACCTCTGATGTTATTACCATGTATATCTAAAATGTACTAATAGGGCCAGTGAGATGGCTCAGCAGCGTAAGCGCCTGCCTGGCAAGCACGAGGTCCTGAGTTCGACCCCCAGAACCCACATACAAAAAAGGGGGCCGGTGATATCGCTCAGCGGCACGGGCGCCTGCTGGTACGCAAGGTCCCGAGGTCGACCCCCGCTACCCACAAAAATAAATAAGTAAATAAAATGTACTAATAAAATTTTTTTTAATTAAAAAAAAAGATTAAAGTTTGGCGTGAGGGAAAACAAAACAAAACAAAAAGCTTAAAGTTTATTTTGTTTACATGTAAGCATATCTGGACATAGGTTGTCCAGGGCCAGGTTGCCATGTAGTATCAGGGACTGTGTTAGTCAGCTTTCCGTATCTGTAACAAAACACTTGAAGTAATCAACTGAAAAAGAAGAAAGGTTAAGTTTATCTCTCAATTTTGGAGGTTTCAGTCCATGGTTGATTGGCTCCATTCCTTTTGGCCCTGTGGCAAGGCAGTATATCATGGCAGGAGTATATAGTGGAGAAGGATGCTGACTGATGACGGTCGGAAATCAAAGAGAGAAGGAGGGGCTGGTGCATGTCCAGTGACCTAACTTCCTCCCATGAGGCCTCTACCTCTTAAAGGTTACACTACCTCCCAATAGCACTAGAGGCTGGAGACCATGTCTTTAACTTCAAGTGTCCATTGGGGACATTTTCCAAACCATAGCAGTGTCTCAAGACTACTTCCCTCTTGTAGGTTGGTCATATAAGATCTACATTCCCAAAATTACCTTACAGTCCAAGATGGCATTTTAACTTTAGTAATCCCCACCTACAGGAAAGAGAAGAATATGGTACAACTTGTGCTCCCTACATAATTCCACCTTTTCCAAGAAGTTCTTCTCAGCTAAATAAGAAATTACCTTGTAATTTCTCTTACAGATTCACTTAAAACTTATTGGTGGTACACTTTAATAATTTAAGTACATTAAATTATATTACACATATTGCAATGCATTTATATTGTACATATTCTCAAAATCTATTATCTTCATTGTTCTTAAATCTAGAATAATACTCTCAACTGTGACAACACATTAGAATTAGTTGGCAGACTTTAAGCTGTAAACCAATTCTCAGGAGCTGCCAGTGGTGTAGGACTGAACTTTGAGAACCACTGCAAAATGAAAGGGGGCCTGAGATTGGGTGAAAAGGGGTTCTCACAAACTGTAGGTGGTGTCTGTGGCTCATTTGTACTCAAGGCACTAAGGGAATCTGAACCATAAGAAGCCCAGCTTGGGGTTCCAGGTAGGCAATCCTGAGCCCAAATTTGACCCCATTATATGAGGCTGCATCTCTGTGAAGGGAGCATATAGGCCTGTATGCAGGGATGACCAGAAGTGGCAGCTATAGGACACCTGAAGGCTCATCCCCATTATTTCTAGGTTTATGTACAATCTTAAGGAAAGGAATGGGAGAGAAAGACAAATACATTGCATTTTCTGCCTCATGTATGAAAGCTGAGCCAGATCAGATTTAACTTTTTAAAAATTAAATGTTATAGTTGTGACTCGGGTGTCATGGAACAAATTGCAGCTGTGACAAAAGCTGATATATGATTGGGGAAATAACATATATGAATACTTTATTTTTATGTATAGATTCTCATGCTGCTGTGGTCTGAATGTATGTGTTCCCTCAACACTCAAATGTTAAAACCTAATCTCCAGTGTGGTAGTACTAGGAAGGTGGAACCCTGATGAATGAGATTGGTGCCCTTATAAAGCAGGCCTCAGAGAGCTGCCCTGCCCTTCCCTCAGGTGAGAACACTGCAAACAGTGGGTCCTCACCACACATCGAATCTGCTGATACCTTGATCTTGGACTTCCCAGCCTCCAGAATTGTGGAAAATAAATTTCTGTTGTTTGTGGGCTGTTTAGCTCATGACATTTTGTTGTAGCCGCCATGTGAATTGAGACACATGCTTTATAACTATTTTCTGGTTTTAACTACAAATATATCCTTCGAGTGAATATAAAGCAGAATAGTAATGTCAGTAGAAATTTATGATGATACTTGAAGAGTCCTGGGTATTTGCATTATGGGCGGGATGAAGAAAAAAAATGTAAAGGGTTGCCATTAGATCTGTCTTATAGCTGAGACAAATGCCACGGTGTTGTTTTTTTTTTTTTTTTTCTTTTTCACTTTGAAATTCTTACCTAGACATATCTATCCAAATAAATTGGCCCTCACTGCATTTTCACTCATACACAAAAGCAATCCAGGCAAACACAGGCCTATTTTATCCTAAATTACTTTGACTTTTTGTTTTATATATTAAGACTCTCTTGTCTTTTTATTATTATTTTAAAATATTATCCTTGTCACATAAAGTAGATCCGTTTCTTAAAATGGGCTCAGTGGTCAATTCACTAGTAGCTAAAGCATTAAACTACAATTGTCTAATTCCCTTCTTAAATAAAACTGGGCTATTTATCAAAAACACAGACTGGTATACTGCAACTACTCATTCAGTAAATGAATACCAAAGGTTATACAAAAGGATTTTTTCTCAGAAACCAGAATTTAAGCAAATAAAGCTTGACCAAACGTCAAGTACTCGTTTATTTTTATCTCATTGTTTTAAAAATATAATTTATGGGCCAGTGAGATGGCTCAGCAGTGTAAGCACCTGCCTGGGCCCGAGTTCAACTTCTGGAACCCACATATGTAAAAAGGGCCAGTGATATCGCTCAGCGGCACGGGCACCTGCTGGCTCACGAGGTCCTGAGGTCAACCCCTGGTACCCACACACACACAAAAAAAAATTATGTACAATAAAATTTACAAGTGATAAATACATAATTGAATGAGTTTTTAACCAATGTATACCCACATACCCATTGCACAGTTATGATAGATAGTGGCATATTCATTGAAACAGAGTTTTGTAAAAGAGAAAGCATGTATTTGCAAGATGGCCATGGAGAGAGAGAAATTTGAGACCAAAGTCTCAAATCTACCATCCCAAGAACAGAGCTTGGGGACATTCAGGGGATAATGAAGGGTTAGTTGAGGTGTGGGGAAAGGTTGTTGGAGGTGAAGCAATCAGTGGTCCTATAAGCATCAAACCTCATGGATCTTCACAGGACATGTGTTCAGAAAATGTTGGTGTTAGCATGATCTGAAGGTAGAGCTTTTGGCCATCTGACATCAAAGTGGCACCACTGGACTTCTGTGTGCAGGTCCAAGGGAAGGGTCAGTGGTTTTGACAAGAGTGTCCTTCAAGTCCCTGAAAGATAATCTGGGCAGATAGTAACATCATGACCTATACATCAGCTGTATGATCTCCAGAATTCATGATTTTTTAAAAAATCAACTAAAAGCAAGTAATTAAGAGCAAGAGGAGCTAAAGAATTTATTCAGGTTATCCCTTGGTTTCAGTTTTTGTAATTAAGACTACAATCATTTTGATTTAAGTTTTTATATAGTGTGAGATGCGAGTCAAGGAGAACACTAGTATGTGAACACTATCTTTTTTCTGTAGTTGCAGACTACATTACCTCCCCCCCACACACACACACAAACACGCACAGACCAGAGTGGAGTGTGTCTTTGGCATTATCCACTTTTGCAAAATTCTCTTCTAGACAGTCTCTTTCCAGTCTTTTTTTGCCCTAAGACCATCCCTCTCACTTTGCTCAGGTTTAGGCAGTAAATAAATAAATAAGGCACCTGTAGGGGTTCTGTGGTGCACAGCTCAGATCCCTTTTCAGGACTGAGACACTCATTTCTGCTCTGGGTAGTAGGTAAATGATCACTACAGCTGCACCCCTCTCTAACATTGTCCTCACCTGCAGGAATGTGCCTTGCCCAAGGTTACCCCTCCTCCCTGGGGACAGCCATATCCAGTGACATCTCAGTGTGTGAAAAGGCATGGCCACCTGGCCTCATTAGGGCAACTGTGGACCGCGATTCCAGCTCCAGAACTTCCCCTAAGATCAGCTGCAGCCTCTGATGCAACTGCATGGCAGCTGATGTAAGATATATCACTCCCTTACTGGTGCTGCCTCCAAAATTATTCCCCACATGAACTGCTCCATGGAAATCTGAAAGTCCTAAAGGCTGCTGCTTAGGGAATCTGCCCTGCCATAATCTCAAAGCTGATTACATCATTTCTCTGCTTAAAATCCTTTTCCAACAGACTTAACATATTAACTCCTTAGTTTGGCATACTAATTCTGGCTCCAGTCCATATCTCTCTCCTCAGCTTTCTCTGTTACCACTGACTGTCCTTCAGGAAACCTCACACATCTATAGTTTCACATTTCCCATACCCATTTCTTTGCATATGATCTCTCTGTCAGGGATAAATGTTCCACTGTCTGCTTATCCTTCTTTCTTAAAGCCATGATCAGATAGTACCTCTGCTGGGGAGTGTTCTCAATTAAGGAAGTCTCCTTCTCATAGGAGTATGTACTTCTACATAAGAATTTGATCTCTAATGTTAATTCCCCTATGCATCCCTTCTACTAAATAGGAAGTGCCTCTAGCTCAAATCTCCAATGCAGTATAGATTCTCAGTATATTTTTGGCGAATGAATGCATGAACACCAAGATAAGTTGGGCATTGTTTAAAAGTATTAAACATTTGGAAATTTAAGCTGCATTTGTGTCTACATATTTTATATCTAGAGTAGGAATGTTATGAATCTTCTTTGACATTGTATTTTTAAAACTTTTTTTGAATTCTCAACACTGCCATGTTGATTAGCAACAAATCCAGCCACACACTTCTAAATAAAATGAAATTAAAACCTTAGATCTTTAAAACTAGTTCACTTATGTTTCTAAAAAGGAAATAGAGAGTGCTAAGGTTGGAAACACTAATGATTTCAGAAAAAAATATTAAAAGAAGAGAAACCAGACTAAATTGGATTGGTTAGTGAGAGACTGGAAATTTTCTTCCCATTCTCAAGAGGCTTATTTTTTATCTTGCTTTTCCACACTGTAAAATGTCAAATTAACTGCAAAGTTAATTCTCACCACTAAGGAAGGGATTCTAAAGGTATTAATTAAGGATTATTGGGCATTTTAATTTCATTCATCAGAATGAACTTTTTAATATTAAACAATTATTTCTTCACTTCCACTTATTTATATTCTTACAGAGTATAACTACACTTAACATCAGTACTTTATAACATCCAGAGACTTGAGTGACTATTTTAAAATAAGTATATCTATTGATATATTTGATTTTATGAATTATACTAGGGTTCTCTCCAAAAAAAGGTTTTTTTCAAAGATAAAGTTCTTACCAGGATGAGATTTTATCTTGCAGGAAACCATGAATTCACTGTGAAGAATGATTTGGATTTCACTCTGATAGAACATGAAGTGCCTTTTACATTCTTTACTGTCTCTTTCAGTGATTTATTTTATGCATGAGAATAATCTTTAGCATTTTCAAAACAGATGTATCTGTCTTTACAAAAATCAAACAGTTGTTCTGCAAGAAACTCTAAAGGAAAAAAGAATAAAAGATTCTTTTTGATAACATAAAAAAGCACAAACATGGTAAAATAAAAGAAGCCTTGTGTGTTTGAAAAATCCAAGGATTTAGTGATTATTTCAAATTCATTTTTTCATAATCTCAGATGGTAAACCACTCATTTAAAAAGTTGTAATTGTTGCTTTTCTTACAAATAAAAGTTGAGAAGTTTATAAATTCTAAATTGTGAAAAATGTAGTCTGAAAAAAATTATAACGCAATTTAAAATTAGGGAATGATTCTTTTTCCAAATTTGCTTTGCTTTTTAATATTTTACTTGGACCCCTGTGCTATTTTCTTTCAGTAAATGAGTTACTCTAATTTGGAAATACTATTTAAAAATATAACTCCATGGAAAGGAAACAACATTGGAAGTTATGGTGTTTCAAGTAAAACTAAATTATGTTGCTTTGAATGGCACCAGTATCAGTGTTTTAATTCAATCATGAGTTTTTATTAACAAAATGAAGATTTTAGCTTTTTGTATATAGACAGAAAAGATATACTTTGAAGCACATTGTTCCCTTGTCACCTTGATGGACACAGATTATTATTACCAATAGTGTAATACAGGCATACAGAGAGTCTGGAATTCTGTCTGCAAAAATTTAGTTCTTACCAGGGGTAGCAGCTGTTTTAAATTGAAGAGGACAGGAGTGAGTTAGTGACATTTGTAAGAAATAAATGAGCCTTCAGCACACACCAATTGCTGGTAAATTCAGAACATGATAAACATTCTTGAACAAGAAATCGAGGTAGGAAACACACCTGCAAAGACTTACTTTCAAAACAGAAAAGGTGGTGGAAGAACTGAGACATTTGCTGACTTTTCTCTATTACTCTGTTTTTGCCTTTTTTTACCCTCTTCAGGACATCTCTAGATTCAGTGATGCTCATCAAATCTGAGAATTTGATAAAATATACAAAAAAAAAAAAACCTTCACAATTCCTAGAGTGTCAAATTCCATTTTAAAACCAGGCATGTGGGCCGGTGAGACGGCTCAGCGGCTTAAGCGCCTGCCTTGCAAGCGCGAAGGCCCGAGTTCGACTCCCGGATCCCACATACGAAAAAGGGGCCGGTGATATCGCTCAGCGGCACGGGTGCCTGTTGGCGTGCGAGGTCCTGAGGTCGTCCCCCCGGTACCCACAAAAAAAAAAAAAAAAAAAAAAAAACCAGGCATGTGTTCTAAGTAATTTTTCATAAATATTTGCTTCATGTAATTTTCTTCCTTTGGTGTATATGTTGTTGTTGTTGTTGTTGTTTTGAAAGTAGCATCAATGTTTTTAAAACAAGCAAACAAAAATTAAGCCAATGAAAAACAATTTATAAAACATTAAAAAACTATAGAAAACTGAACAGTCCTTAAGCCATACAATAGAGGGGCTGTTAACACCAATTTAACATTAAATATATATTTTATGTTTTATCCATTGGTTGACATTTTAGAAAGCTGGTGAAAAAGTTTGAACAAACCTCTTTTTAAGTCAGTTGTTTAGAATTTTAAACTACCAACTTTCTAGTACCTTTACCTACACACAATTGATGTGATTATAAAAAATTGCATGTCTTAATAAACCCTATTCAAAAGAAAAGCATTCCCTCAAGTTGACATTTTAATTCTCTGAAATAGATTCTTCTCATGAGTGTCACATACCCTACAAACTATATGTATTTATTATTTCCTTATCTTTAAATCATCATCCAGCCTATGATCTCCGTGAAGCAACTTTATCTGCAGAACTTAATGGGCAACAGAATTCCAAAGCAAAACTGATTTGCAGAGTTCCAGATCAGGTGTGACAAGCACACTATGAAAAGATAGGTTTGGACTGAGAGATAATAACTAAAAATGGTGTATTTACTATCTTTATTATTCAAAATTGTTTTGGAGGTTAGGTGAAAACACAAGGCACAAATTCAATAATACAAGTGCTGGAAAACAACAGGCAGTTTATATTATTTGCAGAGGTTATAGAAAACCCAAGAAGCTATGTTAAAGCATATTTATAATAGAATCAGATAAGGTGACAAGATACAAGATAAATATACAAATATTAATGGATTTTCTCTAATATCACAGTGACTCAAAGAACAAACACTTATTTATTATTACGTAAAAGCTGAGATTTGGTGTTGGGAGACACTTCTGCATGGTTCTTTCATGTTTCTACATGACTTCTGCGTATGCTAAACATACAGGGCTCAATCATTTCTTACCCATCATTTTCTCGGGGTTTTGTTTACTGTGGGCAACCTTGAAGGAGGTAATTTCTACTTTTGAAGCAAAGAGCAGGTTTGCCCACTGCTTGCTGTGAAATAATAGGATTTCAAGGCCAGTGTTCTTTTCCTGTAATGAAACCTTCTTTTTGTCCAGGCATTCATCTGGGCCCATTCACATTACCACCGTCGGAATGAAGACTCAGAGAGTAAACTCATACATGCTGACATTCTCACTTCAGCTTTTTCTATAATGAAGTCTTCAGTCTCTCACCCAGATATTTTCTCTCAGTATCCATGAAACTGGCAAGTTAACATGTTGGCTTGAGTATAAGGTAAAATATGAGATTCTTCACAGTTCTTGGCATTTGGCTGCTGCTCTGCTCCAAACTATAGGTTGGCTGCAAGTCTGCTTCACAAACATTCTCATTCTGGGATCTAGGCTAGAGGAGAAGCCCCTACAAAGACATTTTCATGCTGGAGAGAAGACACTCAAGATGCTGTTACACACAACTGAATTTGAAACTTCTGTTTGGATTAATTTATTTCATGTCCACTCACATTCAGCCCAAATGGGAAGAGGAAGCATGCCTTATCTCTGAAGGTATTCCAAAGGTTTGGATGTGGTTTATTCTCCAAGGTCCATGTGTTGGAAGCTTAGCTCCTAGGATAATGTGTTGGGAGGTGGTGAAACAAACCTTCAAGAGATGGAGCCTAGTGGGAGATCCTTAGGTCATTGGGACATGCTCTTGACAGGGATAGGGTAGCTATTGTGTGATACCTTGGTAATTCAAGAGAAAGGATTGTTATAAAAGCCTCACCCTGACCCCATACAACTTCTGTGGCTTCCTATTCAAGATGTGATCTCTTCCTCAGGCACATGCTTTCACCATTTCTGTGCCCCATCCAGTGACCCAGCTGAGAGAGCCCTCATCAGAACTGAGCTATTACCAACACCTTGAACCTCCCCACTGTGAGCTAAATAAATCTCTTCCTAAGCTGCCTGCCTCAAGCATTTTATTATACTGGCTGAAAAACGGACTAATAATACAAATTATATTCAACAAGCATGGATGTCTAATCTTCTTACCAAACAAGGAGTAGGTTATAGCCAGGAGTAAAGTCTACCATACCAATGAGTTAGATATAAATAGAAAATAAAATCCTCTTCATAATGGCAAAAAACTACTAAAGGAATACATTTAGCAAAAGATTACCATATCTGTATGAAAAACTTTTTCTTGAAGGACATAAATGAAAACTTGATAAATGAAAACTTATACCATGTTACTTGATGGAAAAATAGTATAAAAATTTTTTCTCCATTTTAATGCAAATTGAATCAGAATCACAGTTTATGGTGTGTGAGTTATATGTCTGCATATAAACCAGTTGGATCATCCAGAAGAAACTGCTAAGTTACAAAGCAAGTGTCAGGAAAATGTGCCATATAGTAGTACTAATAATGAAAATGCCGCATATTTATGTGCATGTAAGTATAATTATGAATATATGTGTTTGTAGGTGCATAAAGAATAGGTGAATGGATGCCTTGATTTACATCAGAGGGATGAGTTTGTGGGAGGCTGGGGGAATGATTCTTTTTTCTTTATATATCTTGGTATTGTTTGACAATGGAGTTCAGTCTAATAGCAACTAAGAAATCAGAGAGTCCTAAAGAATATTTTAAACCTTGTCTGAGTTTCCATTAAAAGGCGACATACTTTAGGCTGCTGAGATAAGTGTATGTACATAGAAAAATGAACAATTGTCTTGCTCATTGGGCTCAAGTATGAGGGGGAAGCTAGGCAGTCATGGACCAAAAGCCATCAGGATTGCTTATTACTCTCCAAAACCAGCTTGGCACTGGTTCTAAAGATTCCTCATTGAATTTTTTTTTTTTTTTTTTTTTTCTATACAGCAGCTGCTATAGTTTGGATTTGAAATGTTAGTGTTAGAGACTTGATCCCCAGCTCATGTACTATTGGGAATGGTGGAACCTTTAGGAAGTGGGGCCTAGTGGAAGGAAGGTGTTTGGAGGAGTGTCCTTGAAAGGACACTGGGACCCTGTTGCTTCCCAGGTGTCATGAGCTGAGCAGCTTCCTCTACCATGTGCCCCAGCCAGGTGTGCTGCCTCACTGTAGGTCCAAAGACAGTAGAGCCAAGTCTTTATGCTGCTGTGGCCAAGAAAACTCCCCTCCTTGTAGGCCACCTCAGGTATTTTGTCACAGTTATGGAGAGCTGAAAGTGGCAGCTAAAACATGAATCTGATAATAATCACTTTTATATCAAGGTTATGTCCAGGTATATTGCAAACAGGGGTCCAAGTTCCTCAGTGCATTTACATTAAAAACAACACCCACCAAAGGAGATTGAACCCAGGGCCTTAAACATGCTAGGCAAGGGCTCTGCCACTTAGCTACACACCTGGCTCAGCAGTGCTTTTAATCGCTGGAGGATAATGCTTCATAACACTAGAGAAATTCTCGGGGAATTAGGCATTCTGTGTGCTGCCAAAGTTTATCTGAGAGATTATTTAGAAGCTATCCTAGAGCTTTTTTTCCTCAGATTCTACAGCCAGGCAAAGAATGTCTTACCTGATGTTATCATGGTTTGAGTTTTGCAAAAGATCAAATCATCATATTTACTTACTAGTAGTTGGACATGTCTTACGATTGCCCCTAGGAACTTGGTGCTATCCTGTGTATTTCTGCATGACTTGTAGTTAAACATGGAGTAGAAGAAAAAGAGCTGTTTTCTCAAGCCCTTGGGGATACAACTGAACCTAATAATATCTTTGAAGCTCTTTCAGAATTCTTCTGAACCAATGAGCTAAAAAAAAAAAAAAAAAAAAAACTGGATAAAAATGTGCATTTAGTAGTATTCTAGCAACATAGAATTCACAGCAAGGAATTTGTCAGGGTAAAAAAATCAGTTACTCATTGCTAAGCATTCTAAACCCTGCTGGGCAATCTTTGAGGATTATTCATATGATTATCAAGATAGTCAATCCTATGGAAAGTTCTAGAATCTATGTTTTATTTTGCAAAGATTTGAATGCTTATGACAAAGTTATGTGTAGTCCTGAAGTTTGTTATCAAAAGGAAAGAAACTTGACTGAAGAATGCAGTGGATTCATTTTTAGAACATCAAGGAAACTACCAATTCAGATTTCAGAACTAATACTTCTCATTGATACTTGGCATATTTGGCAGATACATTTGGAATTTTGTATACAGAACCTGAAATTTTAAGCGGGAACACCAATATTAATGTGTATTAAGTGTACTTCAGGCAGTTATAACTAAAATCCAGCTAAAGGGGAGTGAATTGCTGCTAAAATTAGTGCTTTCTCTTTCTGACTTAATTCTTGAAAGTGTTTGTAGGGGGAGATATGTAAAATTAGTCTGCCTGCAAGATGAATTCAGACCTTATCTTTTTTTTTTTTTTTTTTTTTGTGGGTACCGGGGGGGTCGACCTCAGGACCTCGTGCGCCAACAGGCACCCATGCCGCTGAGCGATATCACCGGCCCCTTTTTCGTATGTGGGTTCCGGGAGTCGAACTCGGGCCCTCGCGCTTGCAAGGCAGGCGCTTACGCCGCTGAGCCATCTCACCGGCCCTCAGACCTTATCTTGACATTATGGCAGACAGTTCCATTGGGAAGTTTGGGGGAAATTTTTTACCCTCTTAAATTTTGTATTTGCCTTATAATTCCCAAGAACAGATTTGGGGAGTCAGATTTGATTCACAACTTCCAGAAAATAGTTTGGAAAATTTGGGGATAAAATAGGTTCTAATTTTACCCAAGATAAATAAGCAAGCTTCATGTGTCCTTATCTAATTGTTATCGTCTGTGTTTGTGAGACCTTTTTCCTCAATTTGTACATTTCTGGCTATGAGAATAAAAGATTGGATTGAAGTAAAAAATGGTCTGTTTTGTGTTCTTGCTTCCACACTCCCCTCTAAACTCTGTCTTTCAGAGAAAGATCAGTGGTAAACGCAGTATGCACATAATGTCATACAACTAAAGTCAAAAGCGTATGTCTCAAGACAAAAGTTAAATATGCATTCTAAAATAGAATTACTTTTATTCATTTTAGTTGTGATGTTTAATTTATTCTACAATTTCAGCAGGAATCCAAGAAAGCCAAGATTTTGAGTAAAGGAGAAGGTTAAAGTGATTCCTGGCTCATTTTTTACCGCTTCAGGGAATGTACCCTTCTCTGGAGCAACAGAGAGCCAGCTGCAGTTCCCAGTACGCACTCTGTGTTCTGTGCTTCCATGCCTTCATGAATAATGCCTCCTCTGAAATTCACTTTTCCCCAACTTATTAGCTAAACTAATTCCTCCTTGTCCTTCGCATCTTGGACCCAGTGAGTCATTTACTGCAGGCAGCCCAGTTCTGATGGCCTGGCCTTCCTTGTGCTCCCATAGCACTCTCTCAGCCAAGCATTTTCCATAGTCCACACACTCGGTGCTGCCTAGGAGCCTTTTCTGTCTCGTTTTTATGTGAAGTCCCTCACAGCCCCTGCTGCATGATTCCTCTCAATATCCATCAAGTGTCCAGTGTTTGTAGATAAATGCATACAGGTCACAGACCACAGAGAGTCAGGGTAGAGGAGTCAGTGGTGAACTCGGTAGGTAGTTGTGACAGTTGGCAGTCAAGAGAGGCTCTAGAGAAGAGGGGACACCAAACAGGATTCTGAATGGAAGAGGCTATGCCAAAAGAGGGAAATCGAAGTAAACACGAAAAGCAAGAATCTCAGCCCGGAGAAGAGTATGCATAGGGAAAGAAAGGAATCAAGAAAGAGGCAAAAGGCAGGGAGGTTTAAGGCCATGGGGAGTCCTGGGAACTGTGGCAAACTGGAAAGTGTGTGACTCACTTAAAGAGGGGATAGTTGCTTGACATGTGGAAAGTTGGAGGCTAATATTAATAGGTCTTTTTCTTTATTCTTTTAAGACAATTTAGAAGTTGGATGTATGCCAGGTGTGGTGGCACATCCCTGTAATCCCACCGTTTCAGAGGCTGAGGCAGGAGAATCACAAGTTTGAGGTTCTTGGCCTACATAGTGAGTTCAAGGCCAGCCTTCTTCTCTTTTACTGTAATTTTTAAAAATTTAAATGTCATAACTTTTTATCACATCTTGTATACCCTAGGGCTAAATTTGTCTAACACCTTCTTTTTTATATCCCTAATCTCTAGAACACAAACCCTCCTGACACAGAAACCAGTGGTCAGGTGGCAGTCTGGAAATTAGTGGAAACATCCACCCTGTGTCTGTGGCATTTCCTACTGACCCGTACTTACTGATGGCAGCATGTCCCCAGCGTGAATGCTCCCCCTCAGTGTGAGAGCTCTGCTGAATTTGGAGGGAACCTTAAGGAATTTCACACTCCTTTTGGAAAGGTCTGGAAAAACCCACTCTAGAAGTTTCATCTCGTACTTTAAGAAAATCACCAAAGGAGACTTTAAAGGGGAAACAACAAAAGACCCAAAGGCAGAAACATAGTGGACATTTACTGTCCAACCACTTGAAGAAGAAGGGGGAGAGGGGACAGTCAAAGGGAGTTTGCCATGCAGCTGAGGGAGTGAGGCCAGAGGCATCGTTGGTCAAAATCATGCTTAGGCTATTTATTTAGTACATTTGTTGTTATTAATAAAAAGAAATGAAAAGTAAGTTTAGTGACACATAATTTCTTCAACCTCATGTAAATGTTCAAGAGTTAACATTCCCTGACAAATAATCCAGTATGAGAAAAGCAATTTGATGCTGGTCTCACATCTGCTTTACTTTAACCTTTCTACACAGGAAAAACAGTCCCGATGACTTTGCCCAGTTTTTAAACTTGGAATTGTCTTCCATGGAACTGAAAGGGCCTCACACACATTGAGATTAATCTCCTGGTTTTGAAACTTCTGGAAACCTGGCATGGACTTTTCTCCTTAGATTGGAAACCTACATAAGAAAGCTGTGCAATTAGTAGACAAATGAGGGGAAATTTTCAACCTCATTAGCAACCCAAAACATACAAATAAAAGCAGCAATAGCATAACCTTAGTAGTTTGGACTAAGGATGATTTCTAGTGCTGGTTACTCTGTTGTAACTTGCGCTCTAAAACATTGCTGGAAGCAGTACAATTGCAACAATCCCTATAGAAAAATAACTTGGCAATGTGTTTCAAGAATCAAAATATCCTGGCTCTGTGTCTTTTGAAATTTAATTTGAAATTTATAAAATAAAAAGAAAAACTATGTACATAAAGAGTTTTTGTGTTACCTGTGTTTACAAGATACCAAGTGTACCTAGAGGGGCATTATTCAGTACATTATTTTTTAGTTCAGTATAGTATTTTAGGTTGGTATTCTGAGCAGTGGAGCCTGAGATGGGGATTCTTGTGATGGGATTTTGTTAGAGCGTGCTTGCAGGTTAAGCCTATCAGGGAGTGAGGCTGCAGGGGGCTGAGGAAGAAGCTGGATGCGTATGTAGGTTTGGCTGAAGTCTGGTCTCAGCTTGAGTTCACAGGGAACTCTGGAGCATGAATAGCCCCACAACATTGCCCCACATTGAAGCAAGGGGGCAAGGCTGTCCGCAGAGTACCAGTTGCTGGCTGAATGTCATCTCTGGGGGAGGGGACATGTCGTGATTATCCAGGTGAGCCAGTCCAGGTTGGCATTTCTGGAGAAGCTTTAAACTCACAGTTCCTGGAGAATGAAGGCCTGCGTGGAAAGGGGGTGTATAAATATGACTTGTCCTATCCAAGTTGGGGGGTAAGGCTGATGTGCAGAATCTAGTTCAATTCATGCCCGAGTCCAACATGCACCTAGGACAGAGCTCCTGGACCAGATGGTGAGGTTTGGTCTCTTTTTCTGAAAACAGGATGTTCCTGTGTTTGTGAATGGCTTCTTCCAATGGGAGCTGCTAAATTATTTTCTCCAATACTCCGCACTCCTTTCCTCCACCCCACCTTCTACTACCACTCTGGCCGGAGATGAAAAACTGAAGAGACTGACAAAAACAGAAAAGGAGATGCTGACTGTGGGCGGAAAGCAGAAATCGGGCTTTTACTGGTTCAAAAGTTGAGGGATATGTCTGTTTTTCTGGTTAGTGCTGCCCTGATGTATCACAGTAACAGAATGGCTGAATCAGAAACAGGTCTTGTCTCCCCCGGGAACATCTGTCCCGTTCTGGGGAGCGTGTGACTTTTAATTAAAAAAATATGCTCCTCTCTACAACCCTTTGAATGACACAGGCAGTGGAGAATCAAGCTGGGTTTTGCATATGATCTACTTAGCTTTAGTTTCCACTTTTAACTTTTTGTTTATCTTCCCAGGGCATTTTAAAGAGAAGCTGGGGGAATTTCAAACCTATCCGGAATGACCAGTTTTCTGCCAAGTTCATTCAAGGGAGTTTTAAAATGGAAATCAAAAATGTATTTACATATTTGAGAATTTTTTTTTTTGAGAACACTTTTAAATGGATGTCTTTAGTAAAAAAAGACTTCCTGTGTAAACCAGATATTTTTATTTCTACATACACTTTAGATATAATGACAAATATGTAAATTTAACACTAATAAATTTATTGAGGTTTTTCTACCTGAAGCCTCAAAAATATTTGAGAGATAAGTGGGTCTGGTGGGGTTTTAGGAGTATGTGAGGATAAGGTATAAAAATTCAGGAGGGAACCAAGAATTTAAATGCTTATGTTTTCTCACTTCATATCTCTGTTCTACAACTTAACATTTGTTACTTTGCTTCCAAGCCTCAGTTTCTTCACTTATGTAATGGGGATGATATTTATTTCCTCCTTAGGGTAGAATGGTGATGGCCAGGAGCCCGGATAACTCTCCCACTGGCTCTGGAGCTAGAATGTTGGCTTTGCCATACAGTAGCTATGTGACCTCAGGCACAGTAGCCCTTCTGTGCCACAGTTTCCTTCCCAAAAAGTGAGCATAGTGAGAACACTTATCTTCTGGAGTGTGCCACAGGTCTAATGAGTCAATACCGCTGAAATGCTTGGAAAGTGCTTGGCACCCGGGAAGCATTTAAACAACACTGGCACTAATTTTTTAGATATTGTTGTGATTTTAAATTAAATAACATACATAAAGAAAATGGTAAGTGTGCAATAAAAAATGTTATAACAAGGATCTGAGCCTTATGTATTTCATAGCAAGTGATATTTTCTGTATGAATGTATACTATTTTTTTTTATTTGATGCTATCATTTTGACCAAATGTATCACACAACACAGGACAAGGCAACAGAGGGGGCTTATATGTGAAATATTCAAATAAACGAATGTCTAAATGATCTCTGTAAATTCATATTATGATATATCTTTGATAGATCTTCTTTCATTGCTACTTTTTCAAGGAACATAAATTATTCTCTTAGCATGAACCCCAACACTGAAACAAAAGTCAGTAAGAAACAAATTTAGATAAAAATTAGCCAGAGAGAGAGAGAGAGAGACTGACTATGAGAATAAACATATAGGTCATACAAAATGGTTTCATGAAAATACTATCAATAACACCGTTCTTTGGATCTAGAATGACCCCAAAGACCCATGTGTTCAAGGCTGAGTTGCCAGAGCAGTGCTTTTGGGAGTTGATGGATGCTTTAAGAGGTAAGACCTGATGAAAGGTTTTAGGCCATTGGCAGTGTGTGCTTGAAGGGGACTGTGGGACCCTTGTTTTTTCTTTCTTACTTATTGGCCATGATGTGAGCAGCTTGCTCTACAGGACACTCCCTGCCAATTCGTGCTGCCTCACCACAGGCCTAGAGCAACGGGGCCAATTGGTCACTGACAGGAATCTCCAAAACTGATCTAGAATAAACCTTTTCTCTTTGTAAGTTTATTACCTCAAGTGTTTGTTATGGTCATGGAAAGGTGACTAATGCAAATATGTAGCTCAGAAAGTGCAGTCTAAGTAATATTTTCAATTGGTCTTAGAAACCAGGTAACCCTGGATCAATGCTACCTGAGGTAGAAGGTCATTAGGATTCTCACTCTCTCATTCTAAACATAAAAACACCTAAGTTTTCTTTTTGTTTATTTCAAGACCAAATATGAACAAGAAATGTGCATACACTGCAATTGATCTGCAAGGTAATGATAATACAGGTGCTTCTGCTCTAATTTGAAATCTATTTTCTTTAAAATTTTCAGGCTCTATTAAAAAAAGCATACACACACAGTTACATTAAACTGAGTTTAGGAAAAAAAAATATGGAGCAGACCACTCAAAACTATGCAACCTGTGTAACCAGAACAGTATACAAACAAACAAAAAAATTGGTTCCTGGAGCAATAATCTTAAGAGCCCAGTTAGGCAGCTCAGTGCAGCTAGAAAATGCCACAGTGGAACAACAGAGTGGCAATGCTGGCAACATCTTCATGTAGGCAGGGCTGGAGGTGGAGGCAGCTGTGCGCTGCTGGTTAATGGCCTACAGGAGGTGAGAAGCACCCAGGCTGGGTTTTGGTTCCCTGGGGAGGGTGCACAAAAGGCTATGTATCAGCCAGCTTTCCATGCTGGGACACAAAATCCGACATCCAGAACTTAAAGGATAAGAGGTTTCATTTGGCTCATGTTTCAAGGGATTCAGTCTGTGGTAGGCTGGCTCCAGGGTAGGAACATCATGGTGGAAGGGTATGGCAGAGTAGAGCTGCTCAGTTCATGGTGGCTTGGAAGCAGAGAAAAGAAACAGTGCCAAAGAGGAAGGGGCAAAAGACCAGACATAGGCCACACTGCCTCCATGACCCATGCAGATACACCCAGGAGTGTGCTCTGCCAATCCCCTGGGGAATTCCAAAGCTAATCAAGTTGACACTCTACCCTAGTCACCACATTCAAGAAGTTTATTTTCTTAAAAAAAAAAAAAATGCTTACTAGAGGCCAGTGTGACAATCAAGTTTAGTTTTCTTTTTTCCCTGACTGATAAAGTTTATAATTCAATTGCTGCTCAAAACAGTATCCTTAGACTAGGAAAAAAAATTCCTGGTCTTACCACATTTCCTATTGATCAATTGTTTATGAGATAATTTGCATTTTAGGTTATTTAATGTGATCAAAATGGGGTTAAATTTTTTATATATGGTTAGAAAAATTACGAAGCAACTTATTAAAAATAGTTTGCTTTTGACTGAGAGAGAGTTATAATTTGAGTTAAACTGTTGGGATTTTCTGGTTTGAGAAGTTAGCTTAAAATCAGGTGCATGGAGGCAAAATAATAGGATGAGTTTTTATTTTTTTTTATTTTTTTTATTTATATGCGGGTACCAGGAGTCAAACTCAGGACCTTGCACTTGCCAGGCAGGCACTTATGCCACTGAGCTATATCACTGGCCCTAGGATGAGTTTTTTTTTTTTTTTTTGTGGGTACCGGGGGTCGACCTCAGGACCTTGCGCGCCAGCAGGCGCCTGTGCCGTTGAGCAATATCACCGGCCCTTTTTTTGTATGTGGGTTCTGGGAGTCGAACTCGGGCCCTCACGCTTGCCAGGCAGGTGCTTACGCCGCTGAGCCATCTCACCAGCCCTAGGATGAGTTTTTAAATGAATTACAGTGAACAATTCTCTACGTTGCTAGCATGGTTTAAATGCTTTGTATGCACTAATCCACTTGTCCTCACAGCTTTCCTTATGGGGTGGCTTTTTACTACCCCACTTCTAAAGATGAGGAAACAGGCACAGAAAGGTTAGATTGGTTGTCAAGGAGAGTATAAGTGGTACGCTGGACTTTGAAGCCAGGTTTACAGCTCACAAGGGTGCATGAGGAACAGCTGCATGGAACAGCATGTCCAGAAGTGGCCTTATGGCCACAGGGGTGGATGTGGTTTCACTTGTGGGCTCATAGTGAAGCCCTGAATCTGTCAGATGGTCCTCTTTCTAAGCAGAAGCACAAACATGAACAAAGAGGGATTTGCTATGAGAAAGATTTTGTAGCTGGAAGCAGAGAGGAAAGGGAAGCATGTTGGACAAACATGGTCAAGTCCACAAATGGGCCATTATCTGCTACCTCTTTGGGACCCTGAGATGCCAGCCCAATGTCTTGTCATGCTTCCATCCCAGCTCTGACTCCTGGGAGGAAAAGTGGGTGGCTGGCCAGCACACCTGCAATTCCAGCACTCCGGGAGCCTGAGGCAAGAGGATATTACGTTTGAGTCTAGCCTGGGCAATTTGGTGATTTCATAAGATCCTGTCTAGGAATAAAAAATTTAAAAAGGAGCTGGGGATGTTGCTCAGTCTGAAGACACTGGGTTCAAACTCTAGCACTGTAAAATAAAATTTTAAAGTAAAATAATAAATAAATAAAAGTTGATGCTAGAAGGACAATCGATTTCTCTAAACTGTAAAGGGGTCTTTCTTGAGATATTTGGGAGACTCCAAACTTATCATTAACATCATTCCAATTTCCTTGTCTCCCCAGGAGATTGAGGGGGAGCATGAAATGAAATAAATTTCAATTTGAGGTAGGAAGAAAGACTGTGGAAGAGAGACAAAAACCAGTAGTGCTGAAGAGGGTGAGCTGGGGGATTCAAGGACAGTGGCTTTGGGAGGGACATCCAAGAGCACAAGGTGTCCAGAGAAGCCTGAGGCCTTGGCTCCAATTACAGACCATGGAGCCTCACCAGGGAGACCGAGCATTTAACATCCATGGGTCTTTCTCTTTTTGTTCTTTTTACCCTCAGTCTGTTTCCAGCTGTTTCCAACTTCAAAAGGATTAAAGGATTGTGGCTTACTTCAAGAGTTGAAGAGTAGGAGGGTATTTATGACTGATCCTAAGGCTTAGGAGCCAGAAAAGGAAGGAAACCTTGATCCCAAGAAACAGGTGGGTACAGTGGAAATCAAAGCGATGGGACAAACCCAAGAATTCTTGGAAGAAAAGGAATGAAGTGATCCAAGGCAAAGAAGCAACCCTGGACAGCAGGGAGACCATGTGGAGGCCCCACCTCTGCAGCAGCCCTGCCCCCACTGAGAATGAGAGGCCCCTCCTTCCATTGTTCGAGAAGCGTGGCAAGTCCTACAAGCCCTGAGAGCCTTTGCCTGAGTGCAGAAAATCTGGAATCCCATGCTGGAATTGCACTTGATCTTAGCCAGAGGCTGAGGAGTGATCTGTGTTGGAACCGGAAGATACTTTCCAAAAGAAAATTATTGGGAGCATATAAATGCAACGTGACAAGTAGAAATGTTCAGAGCACCAATTTGAGCTCGATGCAGTTAAATGATGAGATGATGCAAATGGGAAAGATAAAGGATGGAACAGGAAAGCTGAGAACTCAGGCTCATGGGAGGTGATTCTTGAGCCACGAGAGATGATGTTAACTGTGTATCCAGGGCTGGGGCTCAGGAAGTCCATGTTCACTAACTCTGGAGATGGGAGGCAGGAAAGAGATTTGTTTGTTTGATTCAGGAAAAAACAGTCAAGGTCTAAAATGGAAGGCAGGCACTTAGGTGATGGGAATTGGCAGGGATGTGGGGTTCAGGTCAGTATCTCTGCAGCTGTGCTCTCTCCCACCATGAGCGTCAGCATCCCCTAGTGTACCCCTCGGCTCCTCCAAATCTCAACCCAAGATTTCTAGTGATATGGCCCAAGAATCTGTACTTTAACAAACACTTCAAGTCTGCTCTCCATATTAATAATGGGAAACCACTGGTTTACATTTTATTATCTATTATCCAAAAATTGAGATGCACGGATGATAAATGAGGACAAGGCCCAATTATTTTCAAGACCTACGGAGAATGAACATCCGTGGACGGGCCATACTGTTAAATAGGAGAAACATTATTATCAACACAATATCCCTAACATGCATAATCATTTTTTGCTGCATAGTAACTAGCCATAAATGTGAATCTGTTTACCTAAATGGTTGCATTTGTGTTCCTTTAAAGCAATCAGAATTTCTGTGGCTAGGGGATAGAGAGGCAGGAGCCAGGAGAATATTTTAAGAACACAACTAGAAAACACCCGCTCCTCCCTGGTATAGAATCTGCATGGCTAGCGAAGCTGTTTCCAGCAGCTGAGTTGCTGGGGAATTGAGATGTTACAACTGCCATCTTCCTTTCCTGGGTAGCGGGTGGAGCCAGTCACTGGCCTTGGCTTTCCTGCTCCACATGGGAGTTCCCTTTAAAGCCCTGGCTTCCTCAGTCCTTTCCAGAAGCTCAATACATGCCTCTTGGAACTTAACAGGACCTTGTTGCCTCTTCCTATGACCTGCCTGGAGTGGAGGACAGCTGGCTTAGCGAGGTGAGCAGTGCAGGTGTGTGCAGGAGATTGCATCCTAGGATGAAGAACCAGATGCAGGCCAGTCCAGAGCTCTCATTTGACAGGAAATGAGGCTATGAGAATGAAAATAACTTACCTGAGGGCTCAGGACTCATTCAGGACAGATCTGCACCTTGCACTCACATTTCCTCTTCTTGACATCTGCTCTTCTGTTCTATCACAGGCTTGTGTTAGTTCAATTCTGGTTGGACAGAAAGTGAGCAGATGACTTAGGGCATTTTGTGCCAGGTATGTCAATAGCTTGCTCCTACTTCTCCCTCGCCTTATCCACTGCACAGTGCTCCCAAAAGAGCACACTGTTCTATTGGTATAGAACTTAATCATAAGTCAGTTAGTTTAGGTGGTGTGATTTAAAGCACTTATATGGCCTCTGGCTTACTCCATGGATTTCTTACAGCTACTGATTTCTGAACACCACTTTCCTGACTCCCTATGTTTTTAGCAAACATTCCTACTCACTGTACTCAAGAGAACCACAATTAAATTCCAGCATTGCTCATGGTGATTTTGAAAAGCTGTAGAAATAATCCCAGGTGTCTGGGAACAGAAGTGACTACCCTCAGACCAGTCCAGGACAGCTTCTATGTGCTGAGTGACCGACCAGCAAGGGCTAGAAACGTCCAGAGAGATTGGCTTTAGTCCCTGCCATCAGCACTGTGCTCATAGACAAGTTCATGGGCTCTGCAGGAGCATTGAGTTCATCCAAACCTTTAAACTTGAAAAAGAATAGCAAAGCTGGCTATGGCAGTGCACGCCTCTACTCCCAGCATCCTGGGAGGCATGAGGATCCTAAGTTTGAGCCTGGACAACTCAGAAAGACCCTGTCTCAAAATGAAAAAAGGTCTGGAGAGAGAGAGAAAGAGACAGAGACAAAGACACAGAGACACAGAGCCAGTCACAGAGACACAGAGGTAGAGACAGAGAGACAGACAGAGAGAGAGAGACCAAAGCCTTGTTATTTTTACCCAGTTGCCAAGTAGCACAGGAAACAGAAGGACTTTTTTTTAAAAAGCAAGGGTCTTTTTCTCTAGAGGCATCTAGACCCTCTCTAGAGTCTTTAGCACATGAATATGCTATGTGGATATGAGGATGACTAGTTGTCAGTTGTAGCAAGTTCTTTAGAAGAGTTTGTCTTCAGCCTGAAAAACTCCCAAAGACATCAAATGAGTATGTTCTGTTCCTATGACATGTTCCTCTATTGCACGACAGGGGAAAAATAGACCTTAGAGTGACCATAGTTTCTAGCCAAGAACTAACAATTTGGCACATTTACAGGGCCAACTGCTAGATAATTTTTCTGAAAGTTATCCTGGATGGTGAAAGATTTGACTCTAAAGGCCCTATCTAAGAAATCCCCAAAGGTCCTATACCATTGTGAACTCTACATTTTTCTTCCTGGAACAGATAGATGAGCCTGTCAAGAGCAGACCCTGTGGTTTGCAAGAAGAAGAGAGAAAAAAAATCTTAGTAGAAATGTAGTCATCACTTCACTCCTCAGTAGGAAAGAAGGGGGAAAGGTGTTAGTGGCATATAACCAAATATAATAGCCTTAGCTATGTGAAACTCTTTATACGTCTTGGAATTTTTGAATCTGAAGTTGTCTATGCCAAGATACACTTGGGCAATACAACCTGAGAAAACATAGTTTTAAATAAAGCCTTCTGACATCTTTTTCTAATGACACATGCAATTTTGTAATATACCAAGTTTACGTCTTTCGTTCCAGCTTGGGAGAGTGCAACACCATACATGTCTGGCCCGAAACCAAGAAAAAGGTTAGACTTGGCCTCACCTCCAGATTATCTGTGGCCGCAGATGCAAGGGGTCAAAATATATGCAGAAAATTAATACATCACCCTTTTATGCTGAGAGGACTGTTCCCATTTTCTTGGTTTTAAAGTCTAAATATGTGCAGACTTGGACTGGGAATGGGCAGTGCTGCTGTGAATTCATTTTGGTCCCGAAATGGAGGTGGGCTATGTTCTCCTTCATGTTTCACGAAGTGTTTGGGGGACCTCAGATCATCTTCCTGCAGGCTGATCACACTAAGATCTCCATTTTAGTTAGAAGAGCTAAACTCAGTGTGATTTTCTATAGTTTAAAAATTCTGATTAAATACCTGAATTTACTTTTTGGAAGAAAAGGCAGAACATTTATTTCAGGCAGAAAAATAACCATATCTTTGGCTCATATTAAGGACTGTTGGTCTCCCAGGCTCTGCTCAAAATTCACAACATGGGAATTTACAGAATTTTCATAAAAGAAATTGAAATTACAGTGTTTTCATGAACTCCCAGGGCGTACTTCCATTAACAAAAGATGTTTTGCTTTACTCACACCTGCTCAGTTCTCCATGGGGGCTCAAGCAATACACATTCCAATAGAGCAGTGCCAATAAAATCAAATAAAAATTAAGTTCCAAGGAAGAGAATGGAGATATACAATATTACCACAGAAAGTGCATTTGAGAAGGAGCTGAGCTATTGGAACTGGTTTTGTAAGTAGAAAATTATAACAAAAATGGATTTTTCAGCCATAAATCATATAATTTTGACTGTTGAATACTCTATCAGCCAAATTTAACACACTTTCACTATGTTTTTGTGTACATGTGGAGGGTGGAAAGAAGACGTAGATGGAAGAAATTTTGGAAGCGGTAAGAGAAAAAAGAGCTAGCAAAATAGGAATTCTTTCTCTGTGTGTTACTGGAAAGAATTAGGGAACTTCCACAATGTCTGCCTAAATTAATGTGTTTATGCTTGCTAGATTATTGTCTTAGAAGAGAACACTCATGTTTTCTTTTCTCTAAGTCCATGAAATCCCACTTCTTCCAAGAGCCCTTCTGTCTATCAGAAAACAAGGTAAGAACTTAATTCCCTGTAAATGTAACACATTCATATTAGACAATTTAAATATTTCTAAGGTTTTGTGGTTGTTCTGAGAGTCGTGAAACATCTGAGCCCTTTCTATGCAAAGTATTACAATACGTTACCTTCTACTGTGGTTTGAAAATGGATTGTCTCTTCCGAAACTCATGTTGAAATGTATTCCCCATTATGAGATAATAAGAGGTGGGACTGAGTGGGATCTTTAAGAGGAGACAGGGCTCTGCCCTCATGAATGGATTAATGGGTTATCTCAAGGATGGGACTGCTACAAAAGCCAATTTGCTTAGGTCTCTCACATAATCCCTGTCTCATCATATGATGCCCTGTACCACTTCGGGACTCTACCACAAGAAGGCCATTGCCAGATGTGGTCCCTTGATCTTGAACCAGAACTTAAATAAATTTCATTTCTTTCTAACTTATCCAGTCTGTGGTATTGTGTGATGAGCAACAGAAAATGGACTAAGTCATCCTCCTGCCATATACACAAACTCACACAGACCCTGTTGGATTACCAGCAAAAAGCAAGGTTCCTTGTCCTCAGTTGAAGAGGTTACTTTTTATTAGGAGCAGAAAAATGACAGTCATGTGAGTGACTGAAGTTTTAATTTGTGAGAGGGAGAAGTTCTTTGAAATCTACAACCTCTTGTTGCTTCTGGCTGAAGGAGGATCTTAAAGAGGGTCCTTTGCAGAGTGACGTGATGGGCAGGAAGGTGGAAGATTGGGGGAATACCAGGGAGAGGGCCAGTACCTCTGCACAGGACAAGCAGGCACTGGAAGGTGGGGCCAGTGACACGGAGATCCCGGAATCAGAAAAGTCTGACCTAGAGAAGCTGTGAACGAGAAGGAACAAAAGCGAGATGAGGCTGCCCATGCCGGAGAAAAGCTCTGGTAGGGGCTACACATCTGTGCGATGGAGACTTTCATTGATTTTTCACCCATGCATCCAAACATCCTTGCTAAGCACCTGCTGTGAGCCAGGTTCTGGGTTAGGTGCTGGAGAGAAGGTAGACGCTAACCCTAAGGAATCTTCTGTGAAGTATCCCACAACTCCCTGACACCTCCTGGAATGGATTTTCTGTTGGAGAAAGTAGAGAAGTGCACAGAGACTCTCCAAGGCTGGCAGTGGGTGAGAACACAGGCGGCTGCCAGCAGGGACAGCCACACCTGTGTTGCTCACATCTCAGAAGGATATCCATAAAGGAAAAACCCGGCGTGTTGGCTCTTACTTGTCAAAGTAATTGACTCCATGACCAAGTGTAGGAAGAACATGCCTAGCCGCTCAGGAATGTGGAGGGCAGGGAATCATTTGCTTTGGATTGGGTTATACCCTTCCCGATGTGTTTTGATTGGTTCTGTTTGGTTAGCTTTTGCTTTCACCTCATCTGGAACAGTCTATAGAGCTGAAGCCTCCAGAGGAGCTGTTTTCAAAGGAGGTGTCTCAACAAACGGGTGTAAGTGTGAGTTGTAGAGATACAATGATTTCTTGCTAATGATAATGCTTCAAAAACCTGTAAATGAAGCCACTGTAATTTTTTAAATGAATAATGTGAAAACTTGGATACTTAAAAATGGAGCCCCCAGGGACGGTGAGATAGCTCAGCGGCATAAGCGCCTGCCTGGCAAGCGCGAGTTCCTGAGTTCAACTCCTAGAAGCCACATACGAGAAAAGGGCCAGTAATATTGCTCAGCGGCACAGGTGCCTGCTGGCGCGCGAGGTCCAGAGGTCGACACCTGGTTCCCACAAAAAAAAAAAAAAATGGAGCCCCCAATCTCAATTTTTTTTCTATGGCTGTGACATATGTGAAAGTTGATGTTTAAGTTTACATACATGATCCAGTGGGCATTCTTAGCTTGGCAGCTGTAACTGCACTCCTTTCTATCCCATTTGAAAGGAAATGAATGGGCTGGGGTGTAACTCAGTGGCAGAGCATATGCTTAGCATAGGTGAGACCTTGGGTGCTATGCTCAGCACCAAGAAGCAAAACAAAACAAAACAAAACAGAGATGCAAATGAATGAAAGAAATATTGTTGTAAGTATTATTATTCCTCAAGGCTAACTTTCTGAGTTCAGTGGAAAGTGCAAGATTGACTGTTAATGTCTGCCCTGGATAAAGGAGGGGCATGGCAATGTACTGCAGGAATTAGCCATTTCTGAGTGAGTTAGTTTCTGTAGTCACCTAGGTTGTATTTTATATGGCTCTGATTCACTTGTGTTACCCAACCCAGCCAGGTCTTGTACTGAAGGAGCTCAGTTGACATTAGAATTCAATTTATATTATACAGCATTTAGCTGAGTGCCCCTAAACTGTGTGACCTTTTAATGGTTACTGGATAGTTCATGAGAGTGATACCCATGTCAACCTGTGTCCATGCAACACTCCATACACAGATTTACATAAAATATTTTTCTCAGTTGTACTAATAAAATAGAATACATTTTGATCAATAGTAAAACTACATTTCACCAGAAATTTCTGGAATTCTAGTATTCTTGATTTTTTTTTTCCCAGAGTCAGTGCTTTTAGGGACCCATCAGACATTCATGTCTGCTTCCCTCACTTGGTAAACAGAGTCCAATGGACAAACTCGAAGCTGTGGGAGCATCTCGTTGTCCTCATTCTGAGGTCATTTGGAAATAGAAGAATCAGATTGAACTATGCTAATTCAAGGCAGCCACTAGAAGTTTCTCTAGATAAAAAATAGAAGAACTCAGGTTCTCAGAATGTTTTGTCATTACTAACCTCTTCACGAAGTTAAAGAAAATAAAAGTGCAGTGATTGAGGATTATGGTGAGCCAGGGATAGATGATTCTAGGTTGTTCTATCATGGATAAGAGATTAGAATCCTGAAACTATTGATTTGATATAATTTATATTTCCTTGGCTTGCAGGTACTAAGCTTTGAGAAAAACTCACTTCCCTGTTCTTCTGGTTCCTAAAGGCTTCATCCTCTTAGTATTTGAAAACAGTGAACAGGCAGCCCCATTTTCTCAGTAAACTCACCTCCAGCTTGAAGAATCCTGTAAAGCAAGCAATATGTAAAAATAATTACAATGGAAAGATGTTTGAATGAAATTCTCCCTTTGAAAGGTAGCATAATGTAAGGTAGGTGTCGAAAGCGTGGCATTTGGAGCTAGATTACCTAGGTTCAAGTTCCAGCTCTAACATTTACAAGCTGTGACCTTGGGCAAGTGTTAAACGTCTGCACTTTACATTCTTCATCTGTAAGAAAGGACAACATTCCTTTCCTCATCTGTAAAGGAGGGCAAAATGTTGTATATTCTGGTGTAGGACAAGGTGCCTGGGAGGCTGTTACAAGGCATGGCTAGAACACTGTGTCACCTGGTGTGGAGTCGTTAAACTTACCTCTGTGTTGCCCTTTCCCAATCAACCAATTCCAATCAGCCAGTTACAATGACTTTCTCTCTGAATAATTGGATTGGCTCCTATTCATGCAAAGCTTCACTTTGTATCACTATTATTTAATTATATACGAGTGAGGTCTGGTTTTCCCCATGTATCCACTTAGAGAAGGTCAAGCCTCATGTACACATGGCCTTTTGAGTTACACAATCCATATGTATATTCTTGCTGATGACCAAATCCTAAGTCTTAATGTCAGCTAGTTTTTTTTTTTTTTTAATGGCTCAAAATTCATTTCTTATAGGAGAAAACATGTTATGGACCTGGGTTCCCTTCCTTGAGGCAGGGTGAATCTGAAGGATGCTCTGGCATGAGATCTGGTACCAGGAAGATGCTGGAACCTGGTTCAGAGCAAACACAAACAATGTGATCAAGGGGCAAGTGAAAGGTGGAGCTAAAGAAGGAAGCCAGAAGTCAGCTGGATGGAAACAGTATTGGCCCACAGGTCAGAGGGGCAGGAAACAGGTCTAGGGCCATGGCCTCAAACAATCAGGAACAGGTGGGGAAGGGAAGTGGCCAGCAGAGGGGCTGAGGCAAATATTTCAGGATGCAGCTGGGAGCAGAGAGGATGCCAAGGGCTTTGCCAATAGGTAACCAACCACGAGGTGTGCAAATGATTCCTTTAACTTAAAAATTTTTGCAAATGACCTTCCTAAGCTCTTATAAGGCATGGTATTTGTACCATTTTGTTCTCCAGTGAGCAGTCTTGGACACTGCACTCAAATACCTTCTCTTCTCTAAGCCTCAATAGCTCAACTGAAGATACCTCTGGGACAAGACTCCTTTAAAATGAAGTTACGCTCATAAGTTGCAGGCGCGTCACTGGGGAGCATCATATGTCTGAATGACCAGTTTGCTTCACATCACAAGGGCTCAGCTATACAAAGCTGAAAGTGGACAGGTTGACCTGACGCCTAGATCTTCATCGAGTCCTTCTCTTTTTCCCCTCCTGTGGCCAGCTTCAGCCTGCCTTCTACAATATGAATACTAATTGCAATAGCTACACCCATACATTGAGCCTTAATATGTGTTAATATCCACATGTATAAGATGATTTAATCCTTGCAGCAATTCCAAGGGCAGGTGTGATTATTATTCCCATGTTGAGGATGAAGAAACTGGGCTTAACAAATTAAGTAACTTGCCCAAGGTCACCAAAAAGGTCAGTCCAGTAGACCTGGGATGAAATCCAAGTCTGTTTGACATCAAAGCCCAGGCTTTACACCACCCTGCTGAGGTTCTAATAAGAATGAATTACGGTTACTGATGAGCCAGCTATGCTCAATGAATGTAAATTTAGGCAAGATGTTGTCTACTGTCAGGATTTACACATTAATATGCTTTGTCTTCACTTGTGGAACAGAAGTCTGGGCCCAAGTGCAAAGGCTGGGAGAGGGCAGGGAGCCTGAGTGGGTAAATGTGCTCCAGTCCTCTTACTCCTTTCGCATGACCCAGTATGGGATTCAGAAAGGCCAGGCAGCTCGGCCTGCCTCCTCTAGAGACATCAGGAGAAGGACCTGCCCAGGCTGCCTGGGACCCCTGCCAAACCTATTTTCAGATCCTGTGCACGTATTTGGCCAGCTTTCTTATCAACTTGCCCTGTGGCCTGGAACCCTGATGACCACACAGCCATGTGCTTGGGGCTTTTCCTCTGCTATCCAGCCTCCCTTCATTCCCCTTCACCTTTCCTCTTCTTCCTGTCTTGTTCCTTCCTCTGGTTCATGTAATGCAGCTAAGAACAGCGAACACTTTGATTATGATGACTGTCCGTTCAGGTCTCTTTTCCTTATGTTTCAGAATTTCTGTACATCACAATATTTTGTTGCAAAGTGCACACTTAGGTCACTTGTATTTTTTCTATCTCTGATAGTATTTGTGACATCAGTACATGTGACCAGAATTTGTGTTGTCTTCACTATTTTCTCTCCTAAATTCTTCTGTCCCTCAGCCCTGTCTCTTTGTTCCCCTCTCACTTTCTCCCAAGCTCTCTGCTCATAGCATTTGCTACATTTTCCAGAACCTTCCAGGTGCTCACCTGTGAACATAATTTTATTTTCTCTTGATACCCTTCTTTCCTCTCAATCCCATGTCTGCAGCCTTGGTGATTGTCCCTCAAAATTGGCTCCAAATGCATCTCCTTTGATTTATTTATCTTTAAAGAGGAAGGTCATCAGCCCGGAAACCCGATGCCGGCCACAGACAGGTCTCCTCTCCAGGCTAGGCTGCCGACTGACTTGTCAGCTGGGAATGACCATAAAATGGTGGCTGCGGCCCACACCCCATTACTCTCCGCACACTGAGAAAGGTCTGTGGGCCACATTGAGGCAGAGAGGCGGCTGCCTGTCTTCTTACTCCCCCCCCCGGAGAGACCGAGGAAAGGACCCAATGCAGTCCCGTGACCCTGGTGGGGCCCAAGGATGGAACAAAGAAAATTATCTGCATAATACACCATAAGTCCCCATGAAATACATGTCATCATTTCCATGGTTTTGATAAGTATGAGGTGTGTTGAAATTAGAGATCATAAATTTGGGAGCCAAGGGGAAATGACTTAAATTTAATAGAGCAAACTGCTATATAAAATCTGTCTTATTAAAGTTAATTAAAGGTGTAGAAATGGTCATCTATTAACAGAATCTAGGCCTCTGAGGAATAGTTTGGAATACAAATCCACCCATCAATACACATGGGTATTCTATGTGGAGATATATAGTGTGTGCCTGTATTTAAGCACAACATCTTTGGATTTGAATTATAAGACCCAAAGAGATTTTGTCCTGATTTGGGAATTTATTCATATAAAGAACATTATAACAGTATAGAATCAAATGGTATTTCATTGCATGGTTAATGTATGCTATATTGTAAAGAATGAAATTTTATAAAATGTTTCCTGTGTCAAAATAACTGGTACAGGAACACAGAGAGTATGTTTGTTTTCTCCTGTTATGTGTTCTAGCCTCTCTTGTACAATCAGTGCAGGATATATAAAAGGATTCTATCTGAAAACATTAAGGATGGGCTGGAGATATAGCTTGGTGGTACAGCACTTGGCTGGGATACTCAAAGCCCTGGGCTTGATCCCCAGTACTAAGAAGGAGAAGAAGGAGAAGGAGAAGGCAAAGAAGGAGGAGGAGGGGAAGGGTAAGGGGGAGGGGAAGAAGAAGAGGAAGAAGAAGAAAAAGAAAAAGAAACTAGTTATTCATGTGGATTTAGAAGGACTGGAACCATTAGTCCAAGATGTGGAAAGGACTCCTTTGCATAGTTTCTGCTCTCTTTGAGGGCTGAGCACCTCAGGTGCATGTACCCAAGAAATGATAAAAGATGAAAAGAGAAGCGAAAATGAAATTTTTTGAACTGTGTTGCCTAAGCCCAAAAGATGGCCTTTGAACCATACAAAAAAGTTTGCAGATCAGATCACTGTGCACTACTCTGGACTGTTAGGAAAATGCTAGGGAAAGTTTGTGTTTGGTTATGGGTTCACAAAATCAGAATGGGAAGCTTTCAGGCTTAAAGGCAGTGTCTTGAATCTCACAAGGGCACAGAGGTGCCTGCAGGTGTCGTGAATTTTAGCCTTTTGCCTTCCAGCTCTGTTCTTACACACTGGTGGGGTGATAAAACCACAACTGGTTTGGAAAGCCATTTGGCAATTGAAGTAGGTGTCATAATACTTTTCATGCCCTTTGACACAGAGAGTAGTTTGCTGAGAATTTATCCTAAGGGAATGGGAAAAAAAACACAAATCCACAATGACTTCCATGGCATTTTTCTTTTCTTTTCTTTTCTTTTTTTTTGGCATTTTTATTTTCAAAAGCACACTCTTGGCCATAAACTGGAACATCTAACAATAACAAATAAATGAGATACAACCATCGTATGAAATACGGTACAGTCGTTAAATTCAGCCTGGCATGGTGGTACACATCTGTAATCCCAGGCCTCTGGGAGGCTGAGGCAGGTGGATCGCAAATTTGAGCCCAGTTTGGACAACTTAACAACTTACTGAGATCCTTTCTCAAAATCAAAAATAATAGCCATTCTTTCTGGAATAAGATGGTTGTTTTAGTTTACATTTCTCTAATGAAATAAAATGACAACAAATACAGGTGAGGCTGCAGGGAAAAAGGAACACCTAGCAACTATGGAAATCAGTATTCTTCAAAAAATTAAAAACAGAAATTCTGTTCAACCCAGATATCCCTATTCTAGATATCTTCCCAAAAGAGTTAAACACATCATATTATAGTGATCCATGCACACCCATGTTTCTAGCAGCACAATTCTTAATAGCTAAATCTTGGAAGTGGCCTAGATGTCCATCAACAGATGGATGAATAAAGCAAATGTGGTATTTAAACATAATGGAGTACTACTCTGCCATAAAGAGGTATAAATTTGAGTCATCTGTAGGAAAATAGATGTACCTTGAGACAATAGTATTAAGTGAAATAAATCAGACCCACAAGCTTAAATACTGTATGGTTTCTCTTATATGAGAAACCTGAAGTTTGAATAAAGAGATATAATAGAAAATAGGGAGATAGAACTTTTGCAAAAGGGAAGGGACCAAGAGATGGAGGGAGGGAGAGGGGATCACAAAAAGAATCAAGATGTTTTATTTGCATGTACCAACTCCCTACAATGAATGTAATCACTATGTACTACAAACATGTACTAATAAAAATAAAAAATAGAAAGGTTAGAGATGTAGCTCAGTGCAGAGGCCTTGGATTCAATTCCCAGTACTCAAAAAGAAAGAAAGAAAAGGAAAAGGAAAAAGAAAGGTTGCACAGTAACACCCAAAACAGAACTTAAGCTATAGGTTGGTTTTTATCTTGGAATCCACATTGCTGGGTGATGCTAGGGCTGAAATACTGCAAACCAAATTTCTTTGCCCACTGGCTCACTATTGGGACCCTGAGAGGGTGACCCAAGACAGGAGAGGCAAGCAGGGACCTGCCCCCTTTGTCTGCTTCCTGTCTTGTCAACTGCACTGTGGTCCTTCACTCTGGACAGTGCAGTTAGTCTCACCAGCTGTGTTAGAACTGGCATCAGCATAAGCCCTGGTGAGGTCCTCCCCAGAGGTCTGGGACCAGGTCTGCAGTGATCCTTCTTCACCCAGCTCCTAGGCTCTGATTGCCCCAACTTTGATCCCTCTCCCCAGAGGTGGTAGCTAGTTCCTGCAGTTTTGTTTTGTTTTGTTTTGTTTTACTTCCTACAGTTATTATGCTCATTTTAGCTCATAGTTTCTGTCTTAGTTACTTTTCTTATTGCTCAGACAAAATAGCTGCCATCCAAAGTTAAAGGATGAAATGTTTATCATAGCTGACAATTTCTAAAGGTTTCAGTCCATAATCAGCTAGCTCCAGGGCAGGGTGATATGGCACATAAGCATCACAGAGGAGAAACAGTTCATGGTGGACAGAAGGTAGCAAAGCAAGCTAGCAAGGGACAAGACAAGTCTCTTTCTGTCCCTTATATTGTATCCAGGCTACCAGGATTAGGGCAGTGCCAAACAAATCAGTGGACTGATTCAGTAATCATGCACCCTTAATTCTAGCACCCTTAATCCTAGCACTGCACCATGAATCAATCACACACCCCAGTTTCAGCCACTCCTGAAAAAGCCCCACCTATGACCACATTAGGCTTTGGTGGGGGGCATCTAAACACAAGCCATAACAGTCTCCTTTATGTGTTTTCAGTTCCCCAATATCTTTTCAACCAATCCTTCTATAAAATTCTCTCTGTCAAATAATTAATGTTTTTCTATTTTCCTTATTAAAAAAATAAGGGAAGAAAAAGTGTATATATACCAAATATAATCATATGTAATTGTATAAACAGATGTATAAGAAAAAGCACTAGAAGGAAATTTACCAAAATTCTAATAGGAGTTATAATAGACACAGTGTTAAGCATATGAATGATCTCTCCTCTCTTCTCCTCTCCCCTTCCATTCCCCTCCCCTCCTCTCCTCTCCTCTCTCTCTCCCTCTGCTGGGGATTGAATGACTGAACCCAGGGCCTTACTCATGGTAGGCAAGGCTACATCCCCAGCTCCAGTCCCTAGTTTCTATGCCTTTTGATAATGTGCTTACATTACTTTCATAGTAAAAATAGAAACTTACATATATAAAAAAGAGAGGATTTGATTCGAAGTAAAGGAGTATGTAGTCTAAAGAAAGTCTGGTCTATGAAGCCAAATTCTTATAATCTGGGTAATGAAAAGCGATTGCAGACCTGATCACAATTCCACTAGGGAAACTTTTGAAAGAGAGGTGCAAAACCAGTGACGTCACAGACCTCCAAAAGGGGAAAATGGAACCTTTCAGAAGTGACAACAGAAGGGTAATGTGACTCTCCAGCAGATTCTATAGCAGCCTGTTTTATAGATGGCTGGAGGATACCCTGGTTCACAGAGGCTGGACTATGCCCAATTTACCTCATTTTCTTTTTGCTGGGTTATTATATGAGTTGATCCTGTATTCATTTTTTTATTTATTCATCTATACAACAAACATTTGTTGTATAACTACTGTGTTCCAGGAACTGTCTTGACACTGAAGACAGAACGATGAGCTTCTAGGAGGAAAGGCAGGTACATGACATTTACATGCTGTCAACATAAGTTGTAGAAAACAAATCATTCTAATTTAAGCTTTTTATTTTACCCAATAATATGCAAAACAGACATCTGTACCTCATACCTGGGACTCACACAACACTGCTCCCACCCCACCTGTGGTGGAGAATGGATTTGGGAATGCAGAGGGTGGGGACTAGGCAGGGATTGACATGGGAGGGATGGTTCAGGGGTGGGGTGAGGCACCATCTGTCAGCAAAGCACATAAAAACAGGCGGCATATGTTTTTCACACTTGCTCATCTCAGCAGGGGCCATCAATCATTCTAAATAAGATGTCCGCTCATTCTCTTAATTTCACATGAATCTCAAATGGTCTACATCCCTGATGCTCTCTGAATTCTTCCATAATGTTACAGTGGCCAAATACGTTTACTTTCTAGGAATAAACAAATTTAGCTGTTTTGTAATGGAAACCTTTCTATTCTTGATATGAACATTGTTACTTTTTTTTTGGTATTCTTTCTGAGTTGGTTTTCCTTATTAATTACATTTAAATAGGACATCAGAATAGTGGGACATTTTGTCCATAATAAGATCAGCTATTTTCAGCTCTAGAGTGAAACAAATTCCAACTGTTTTTTTGTACTCTGTTGTATACATACATACATCTTAGCTAATATTTTAAAACTCCATTATGTTGATGGTTGCAGGAAAAAGACTCAAACCTCTTAGAGATTAAGCCAGGTGAGGGTGTTGGACGAATAAGGGAGAGGGTGGAGCTGAGCTGATACTTGGTAATTAATAGTGGTTTTACTTGTTGATAAGGCCAAGTTATTTGGACTGCATCAAAATGCTCTGCTTCTGGACATGAGGCCCCTCAGCAAACCTCTGAAATAAAATGTGGTAAAGATGGAGGCTCAAGAGGAAAATAAAGTGCAGCCAGGCAGGGCTGAAGAGGTGTGGCGGGTCGACATGAGACTAAGATACAAGGCTAAACCATGCCTCCATATTACCATGTTTAACATTCAACAACACAACCATCAATTTAGTATTCATGTTCCACCATATTTAAAAATATATACCGTAACCTATTAAAATGTGTGTAATACAAGAAGAAAAGGTAAAAATATATATGCTGGGAACTTGGGAGAAGAGAATTATAGATAGGAAAAATAATGCACAAAGTAAATTAATATTTGTGGAAATAGTACACAGAAGTGTAAGTAGGAGTTCCTATGCATTGGCTGAAAGTGGGCCGCAAGCTTGGTTCCAAACTCTTCCTCACAGCCTCCCCTCCAAACCTCTGCTCATATTGATTGTCAGTTACATAAATGTACAGTCGAATTGCTCAAATACAGCATGACTCCTTTGGGTACTGAGACTACAGAGAAACTTGTCCCCACAGTCTTTATAAAGAAGGAACTGAATAATACAGTGATAAGTGTCTCAGTGGAGTTTTTAAAGTAAAATAGGGGGGCCGGTGAGATGGCTCAGTGGTGTAAGCGCCTGCCTGGCAAGCGCAAGGGCCCGAGTTTGACTCCCGGAACCCACATACGAAAAAAGGGCCAGTGATATCGCTCAGCGGCACGGGCACCTGCTGGCACACGAGGTCCTGAGGTCGACCCCCAGTACCCACAAAAAAAAAAGTAAAATAGGCAATTAGTTTTATTGAGATAAGTCTTCTATCAATAGTCAAAAGAAGCTGATATCAAAATACTATCACCTAATTCAGTAAAAGAAAGTCATAAAATCATGCAGTATGAATGTATAGATAACTTGGATAAATTTTTAAGAGCAGTAGTTCTTAACTACTTACTACTTTTGAGTTGTAGATCACTTTGGAAAACTTTCCATTTGTTTTTAAAAACATATACGTGTAAAGATTACACTCTGTTCCAGGCTACACTAGTCACAGAAATATGCTTCTCAGATCTGCTGCAAATCCCAGTCACACCACTTCAGGGTTCACCATCTTATAGATACCCCGGTCACCATCTCCAAGCTACTCCTGGCCCCAACCATGGTGCTGAGCCATACCTTGCAAGGTGCAAGAGACCTTGAATGGGCAACTGTGGCTCAAGAAGTTTCCATACACCTTTCCAGAACTTTCTTAGAATGCTGTCTGAGACTCTTCCCACATGCTCTCCCTCTCTTCCCTTTGTACCTTCATAGGGTTCAGACCTGCACTGCGGTGGGAAAGCTCTCCTTGCCTTCTCCTGCTCGTTCCTTTGGCTCTTCAAAGGTGGTTCTCCCAGGACATTTCTTTTATATCTGAGGCCATTTGGGCATCTTCTTTTCCAAGGAGGCAAACGAACCTACACAAACAAGGATGCAATAGTTACTATGGCAGCCAGGGATCCTGCTTGCATGGAAAGATGGACCACAAACAAGACAACACATGCATAACTGGGACGGTTCCCAGGTACTACCAGTTAGAACTCTGAAGGGAGCAAACCAGAGCTAGGGAATGGGAATGGGGGAAGCCTGCTTTAGATTGGGTGCTCATGGATGGCATCCATTTATTAACCTGAGGCCTAAGTGTCAGACACACACAAAATGGGAGAGTGAGTTTAGTATGTGGCTCTGGAGGGGAGTTCAGATCTTATGCCAGAGTGATGGGAAATTAAAAGTGTGGCTATAATTTAAGGGGGCCTTACAGACCTCTTTAAATTTGTCTAGAGGATATAGATAGACTTAAATAGATACTTTGCAATGCATATGTTTTGTGCAACTTTTCATAAATAATGTCTCTTCTTTTATTATGTTTGAAAACATCTGCATCCTTACTGATAATAAGTATGAACTATATAGACAATCACAAAGAAAGTAAAATTACCCCAAATCTCATTACCTAGATAGGATTACTGAAAATATTTGGACAAATATTTCTCATCATATTTATGCATTCCAGCCTGATAGAAATAGACGAATATATATATGCCTATACTATTTATATGCGCGTGTGAATACATATGCTTACTATACATGCTATTATGAAACTTTATCACTCCTTAATATGTTCTGTGCATACCAAATACTTCACTGATTCTAAATATTTCATTTTGTTTTGTTTTTACACCCTTGAAATTGAGCTGCATCTTACAATCCATGGTGTGTTGTGTGGCCAGGCAGCTGTCATTGCAGACACATTCATAAAACATCAAAATGTATAGGAGGGGTGTTAATGGCTTGGGAGAAAATCCATGAGCAAGAGATGAGTTTTCTTTTAACACTTGGGGATAAAATTATTGAGAAGGGAGCGTGAGAGACAGTTTATTGGATAGGAATCTGAAGTAGTTTATCAATAGTTTCAAAGCAGCTGTCCAAAGTTGGCTGGTAATATATAACTGCAAAGCCAGCATAGGAGCCAGTGGTTTTTGTTGTATGTATTCTTTGGAAAGTCTGCATCCAAACACTCTTGATAACACTGAGGACAATATTGTGCAAAAATATGTGGGCATTAAAGATTGAATTAATATGCATTCGGGAGAGTTAGACTCTAAATGTGAACAAGTTTCAGGAATATATTAAATTTATTAAGTTTATATTTTTTTCCTTTATGCACAGAGTGGTTTATAATTAAAATATGCTCAGGTCTAAAAGCCAGTAAATATAAAATAAAAGTTCTAGGTACTAAGAAAGCTTATTTAGTTGATAGCATTTTTTTCTTTATCATAAAAATTGGTGCATCTTAAAAATGATGGTTTAAAAAAATGATGGTATCTCAGATTTAATGAAATGCAAGAGTCTCCCTCACTCATTTTAAAGTTGCTCCATATTTTATTTTGCATTATATTTTATGTGATCAATCCTCTACTAATGGACATTTAGATCATTCTGACTTTTCGCTAATGTAGACAATCTCATAGCATATGTTCTTGACATACTAATTTTCACACGTGTGTGATTTTTCTCTTTAGGAAAATAAAACCAATTTCTGATAAATGTCAAGTCGCAGAGACTTTGAAACAGCACACTTGGACTGGTTGTATCTGGAGTGCAACCATTTTAGGGTTCCAGGGACCAAGAACTTTAATAGTGAGTTGTGGGAGGGGTGATGATCTCTTGTGGTCCTACCTGGAGCCAGTCACCTTTCTTGGTAATAGAAGATCATGAAGTGATGATTCCAGGGATACTATGAGGGGGCAAGACTGACCAACTCTCCATTCATATACCCATTCACTACCCATCCGTTCACTGCTTCATTCATTCATTCACTACTTCATTCATTCATTCTATGATGCTACCCTGTTCAATCCATTGTGCTAAGTGACAGAAATATCCCTACCCTTTGGAATATTTTTGTTCCTTGTGAGCCATGAGTTTAAACTTTATGTCAAAAAGCATCTTTTGCTTTTTTGTTGTTGTTGTTTTGTTCTCTTAATCCCTGCATTGCATTAGAAGGCTTTAAGCAGAGGAGTGTCACAGTCAGGTTGATTGAGTTTGTCTGAATAAAATTGCTTGACATTTGATGGAGTTGAACAGGTGTGGGGATGGGAGCCCAACATTTGGAACCATCTGTCTGAAGACAGAGAATCTTCCCTAAGAATTACATGTAGCCAAAGCTTTTGAATCGATGGGGGAAATGTAGCTACAGCCTACTTAGAAAATAGTGTGAAATCCAAAAAGTTTGGGTACAACTGACCTGGGTTTGTAAAGCTAGAAAAATGAGCCCCTCTCTGCAGTGGTCAGCACTGTCAAGGTGCTTCTTATATTTATTCTTTGGTTAACTCGGCCTCAGTATCCCTTACACTTGATCTTCTAATGTGCAGTTTCCTCTTCTTCCCCGACTCTTGTTTTAGCCTGGCTAACTCAGGCTGATCATGGAGTCTCACCTGCAGTGTCACCTACTCCAAGAAACTTCCACCTCGCCTAGGCCAAGTGGTGTTGCTATGTATTCCTATGGCCCAGTATATTTCCTATCACTATTTACTTACGATACTTTTAAAAATTGCTTAGAGACAGGTGTGGTGGTACATGCCTTTACTTCCAGCACTCTGGGAGGCTGAGGCAGGAGGATCAAAATTTCAAGCCCAGCTTGGGCCACTTAACAACTAAACGAGACACTGTCTCAAAATTAAAAAAAAAAAAAATTAAAAATGTTTAGGGATGTAGTTCAGTGTGAAGGCCTTGGGTTCAATACCTAGTACCCCCTCCACCCCCCGCACAAGTTGCTTGAAGGGCCACTACCATTAGTTATCCAGGCTATGCTTTGCTGTGAAGGACCACTTATACCATAGTCCAGTGGTGGCGAACCTATGGCACGCATGCCACAGCGGGCTGTTTGTGTCACTGAAAGCTCTGAAAGGTTCGCCGTCACTGCCGTAGTCTATGTGAATGATGTCCCCTGAAGTCGAACAATGCACAGCCTGTGCAGCTGTACCTTTCCCTCCTCACTGTTTCTTTTATTGTGTCTCCCCCACTAGATCGTCAACTCCAGAGGATTTGGACTGTGCTTCTCTTGCTTATGATTTTATTCCTAATACCTAGCTCTATTGCTAGTAATTATTAAGTACTTACATTGTTTTATTAAAATAACAAATCTACCTTTATTAATGAACATCGTTGTGAAATGTGATCTTCCCACTTGGATTTATCAGACCTAAATTTTTCCAAGGCAATGTGTTTTTAATTAGACTTAAATTACTAAGCTCCTCAATGGCATCTTTCCATTTTGGTTTTATATACTGCTGTATTAATATGAAAAATTTCCTGCTTCTGTGTCTTAATAATTTTACTATTTATCAGAAGGGCAAGGCTCTCTCTTTTGCAGGGATATGCACTAAGGCCAGTTTTAAGGGCTCAGTGGCCTAGTGACAGGGGATGGAAGCTGATACCTCCTCCTTAAATTAGTGCAGGAGTAATCAAATATCAGAAGTTTCATGCTAGGACGCAGGCTGATTTCTGACCCGCTCTGGCCTGCCTCATTCACAAGGAAGTCTGGGAATTGAAGTCTTTTCACTGGATGCAATGCTGGTGACGTGAGAGAATGGATAAAATACAAGCAACAACAGTCCTGCTGCAGGCTGTAACACAAGGCTCCACCAAATGCTGAAATGAGGGCAAATGACCACTTTCTAGAATCTAGATATAAATGAAGGCTATCTTTTTTTAGGGGGGTGAGGGTATCCACTGTGCTGCTACCAGGGTTGAATAAAGTAAATCATCCTCCATATCTTTTCTCGCAGAGGTTCTACCTATATATAAATTGGACAAATTCCCCCTTTGGTGAATACAGCCAACTGTACAATGGCGACCCTAGAGGAGGAACTCACCTCCCACAGGGCTCCAGGCAGGGCGCCAGCATCCTGGCCCCAGAGATAACCAAAGACTCATGACATATGGAAGCAGAAGAGATAGCGTGTCCCTTCACAAGGGCAATTTAAGAATTCAGAAAAGTCAGGCCCTGCCTCCTCTGTAACTCAAGAGAACTACTTTCATAATTTAAAGCAACAGTAAAAACAAAGTAAAACAAACAGCAGCAGGTATAGAAGGCACATGGAAGGAGAGAAAGGAGTGCTAGGTAGTAGTAGAGACTGTGGGATGAACTCACCTTGGTTTGGAAGTAGCAGCAAGATGATATACCATGTTTAGACAGCAGCTGGAAATGCAGGACTACGGCTTTGCTGAGGGTCCCAGCGAACAGATTCATTAGGTAAGGAAGAATAGAGGCAATAGAAATAAATAACAAATTCTTGGATGGTTTTGGTCATGGCTACTCACTGGCTTGGCTGTGAACAAAATGAACAGAACCCAAACACTTCCTGGTCAAACCATGTCTTCAAGTACCCAATCTGTAGCCCATAAAAAGTGTCCATCCATCTGAAAAATAAGGGGAATTCTCTGCAATGAGGAAACATACAATGAAAACAATCTGTAATGATAAAGCCTTTGTAGCAAATATGCTAAATTTTAAATGTTATTATTGATACTATAATTGAGGAATGAAGTTACATTTTGCAATCTAGTGGAATTCACTCTGACAAAAAGGTCATTTATCCAACAAGAAAGTTATTATTATTATTTTTTGTAACATTCATCATTTTAACCTGGAGGTTTCTCAGAGGGATAACCTCCACTTTGATCCTTCATTTATATGATCTTTAACAGGAAACAAATAACTTTGCTACAGTTGTATCCTCACTAATTCTCTAAGATGGAACTTAGAAATATGACAGGCTTTATGACATTCCCGTGGGTACCATAATCACTAGTGTAAATGGTGGCGTTGGCTTCAAGTGCCATGAAAACTACATTAACGAAAATGACCAGGCTGATAGAATTCAAGGAAAAAGGCTTATTTGTAAGCAGCTTATATAACTGGACAATCCTGACTGACATTTGCTACCGTAGCAATGACAGACTCAATTCCAGAATTTCAAATAACGGTGTAAGCATGTTGAGAAAATGAATAATCCCTACCCCATTAAACACCTAATATACAGGGAACATTTTAAATAGTGCTCTTAAGTCGATGATTATTTGCAATTATCAATCAAGTCTTGCTCTGGCCAAAACTAGGCCATCAAAGGAATTCTTCACACACCACAGCAGTCTTTGTTCCCAGTGAAATATGCATTTACTAGTAGGTATAGTTCTCCTTTCCTTTCACAGTCAAGATGGCGAATAAATGGTGCGCCGGTCACCAGCCTCTCCTCCGTCTTCCTGACAGGCCTCGCTGACCTGCCCCGGCACACTTTCTCGCTGAGCCCAGACCAGCTTTCTGGAGGTAACACTTCACTGAGCTGCTCGTGGGTGGATTCTCAGGTGAGACCTGTTTGCTCTTCCTGTCCTGAAAGCAGCTCTGCATAGATGCTTTCCAAGGTTGGTTATGTTAGCCAGGCACACCTGCAATCCCTGCACTCTGGGAGACTGAGCCGAGCCTGGGAAATTTAGCACATTTGTAAGACCCTGCATCAAAGTGAAAAAAATAAAAAAGGGCTGGGATATAGCTTGGTGTGAAGGGTTTCAATCCCCTGTACTGCAAAGGACTTTCTGGAAAGAAAATGGTTACTTCCGTTTCATATACTCAACACTATATAAGATATGTATTACTATAAAAAATATGCTTTTTGAATGGCTATTACAAAACCAGGTATCATTTTAAAATGGCAAAAAAGAATTTAAAAGGGAAAAAACATTTTTAAAAAACATGGCAAAACACCATCAACATTTTAAACTCACGTATGTCAAGGATAAAGTAAGATAAAATGAATGGTCAGCTTCCTAGATTAGGATACATTGTTTGTAAATATATTTTTGTATGATAGAGTAAACCAATAAGTACAATCACTTTTATTGAGCTGCAAAATTTTTATCTCCGAGAGGAGATTGATTTGTCAAATTTTAGCATTGGACTTTGAGCCATAGTGGTAGCTATTTCATGTCAGACATCTCTGACAAATAATCTTCTCTAGGAAGTTGGGGGGTTTTATTGCTATTTGTTTATGAGACAGGATCTTACTACGTAGTCCAGGCTGGACTTGAACTCACAGCAATCCTGCCTTGCTCAAGTGCTGGAATTACAAATGTGCACCGCCATCCCTGTCTGGGTGTTTATAATGTTAAGTAACTTCATTAGCTAAGTGGATTACATCAGCAAAAAAATGGACTCCAGCATTACACTATTCCATACTCTTATCTTCAAGTCTACCTCTATCCCCCACCAGCAAAGTCCTCCTGAGGGATGGGGACTCCGAGCTTTAAACAACATCAGTCCCAGTGTCATTATTTCTTTTCATCAGAACAGTTGAATCATAAGGCCAAGGTTACTGAAAGCTTACTCAGGTTGCAGAGAAATAATCCCAAACCTGAAGATTTCTCAGCTTCTTCTTCCATCTTTCACGTAGGGACCATTTGCTTCATGTGATGTGAAAGGGGCTGGCAGGTCAAGAGTTCACCATGGCCACTTGCCCCAACATCACCTTCTCCTCACCATCTCTACTGGACCCAAGGACACAATGAGATGTGGGAAACATGATGCATTAATTTAAGACTGAAACTTGTGTATGATGCAAAGTCAAAACCCTATCAAGTTTTTAGGGTTAAAACAAAACACAAATCTTCTCCCCATTTGCAGTCAACTTGGAGCTAAGTGCCTGACTGAGATCTCTCTCCTCTGCTATAGCAGCATAAAACCATATAGGAGCCGAGTCCCCTGCATGGTGTACTGCAGCAATACTGGTCAGGAGCGAGGAAGTGCATCTGGGGAAAGAGCAGGAAAGGTGGATAAGTCCACCCACTGACACTGCTGAGGAATTTAGGAGGCTGTGCACATTTCCTTCTTTGTGAAATGGGGATGATAATTGTTGCACCTCTTACCGCCAAGTGCTAAGGGAGTGAATGACCTGCATGTGCAAGCACTTTGTCAGTTTATCTGGAAGAGTCTTCAAAAGAGCTGCAGCAGCATTTGGAATTATTTTATTGTCATCCTCATCAGCTCATGTCGACCTACTTCAGGACGCACACGAAATGCAAGCGAAATGCATGAGAGATGCAAAGAGCAATACTGTCAAATTTACATTTTGGTTAATTTCCAACTAGCACCTACCCATAGTTTTCAACCTGGCTCAGCATTCAACTTCAACTGAAGTTTTAAAGATGGTTTTTAAAATATATGTAAACACACACACAGAATCGTTCAAGCTTAACCCAGGCCTGAATGGGACCCAGTTCTTTGTATTTTTAAAGATCTGCCAGTACTTCTGATGCCCAACCCAGGCTGTGACCCGCAGACAGACAGCGATCCAGCTGTCGCTCCTCCACTCCCTCACACCCTAGAGTTCTTGTCTGGCAGGCGCAGGCAGGGCTGGGTCCAATGACCAATGTGCTGTAAGATTCTATGGGCAGAAAGAGACCTGCCACTGCCTTGGTCTCCCTTTCCTTTCTGTACCTTTCCATGAGAAGCAGGAGGCCCGAATAATCCAAGCCTCACTCACCCACACCCCGCCTCCTCTTTCTCTAATTAATTGTGGTGATGGGTTGGAATGGGAGCCACTTGAAGTGAAAAGCTGGCTCTGTCCTCAGCATCTAATATCTGATACCATCAACAATATATAGTGCAATGGCTAATGAAACACTGAACAAAATTTATTACACTAAAAGATATAAGCATGCATTTAAAATAAGTGCCCAGGATTCCATTTTGCTGAATTCCAATTTTGTACTCAGTATTGAATTTATGCTTTTTTTTTTTTTTTTGTACCAGGTAATGACTGCATTAGCAAGGTCTAGATATTTTGATTTGCTATGAACTCGTTGCTCTTCAGCCTCATGTCCTCGGGCTGCAGTTTCCTGCTTCCTCTACCCTTTCCTTACCTTTTGCTGGTCACAGACCACCTTTCTGGGTGGAGAATGTGTCAAAGCCTTGGTTGTTCATTTCCAGGGATGTTGGCCCAGATGGCCCAGGTGCCATCTTTGATGTTCACCTCTTCTCTCACACTCACCCAGTCCTTAGTATGCATAATTTTAGCAGAATTCATTCTAATAAGCTCGACTCTGTAGAGTTTTTGATGCTTTGTAAATTTGTCCTTCCTCTCCCCATACAGAGTTCATTGAAAATAAAATAAATCTTTGTACACATTTGCTACTAAAACACTTTCAGGTTGGTACAAGTAGGGCCCTCAGAGGGACTGCTGACATCTAGAACGTTGTTGTTCTTTTCATTTCTCCTAAGTTTTTCAGCACATTCATATGGTAATACTTCCCAGCTGGTAAAGGACCCAGCTCCTGGAAGAGGAAAGAGCAAGAAACGCAGCCCAGCTCCCAGCTGCATGTTATTACGTTATTCCCAAGTCACAGGAAATGAACAATCATTTAGCCTTGACAGGTATCTCCAGAAACTCACTGTCTTCCTTTTTAACCTGAAAAAAACTCAGGGCCTGCAGAAGTTAGGAATTAGCTTTAAAGTATGCTTCATATTTTTTTTGCCAGAATTATGAGGATATTTTGTGAAATCTTTTGAAAACACTCTGGGAAAACGCTGCCAACAGCCTTAGAAACCCAGAAGGAAAAAAAACACTCATCTGAAATACTTTCTGCTCATAAAGATATGCAACTCAGTAGTCCCTTGTAAGCTGGTGACGGTCAGACTTATGTAATGGCAACTGGGGTGTAATCCAAGTGGCCCTTTTAGTGGACTCTTAGACTTAACCCCAAAGCAAAGTTGTCAGCAATGAATTCCCTTTCAAATCAGTGTTGGGATGAATTAAAAGCAATGTCAAATATGCTAGGGAAGTTTTTTGTTGTTGTTGTTCCCTTTATCCTGATAGGTTTGTTCTTCAATTGAAAACATTTCCATTTTCTGAACGTACTTCTCCAGAGTAGAAATATAATCAATACAAAATAATTCTTCCACTCATCTTGTAGTTTACAATTCACAAGTCACTTCCAGGGACACAGCTCTGTTTATTCCTTATCACCGTCCAGTATAGCAGGCTGGCCTCCATGTGCAGATGACAACGTTGTGACAGACCCAGGGTGGCCACACAGACCGCCTGTGTCGCCTTCCTGCGTGTGAATGGCTGGAGAGACAGCTGGTTCCCGCCTCCTAGGCAGGGGCTGTTTAGTCTATCTAGCTGAGGATTTTAAAACATTTACTGCAGCTTAACTCACTTTGCCCCCTGTTATGGCCCATTTGTGAGTGTCAGTCTTTATCTCTGGGCCTGAATCAAACTTTACCCCTTCTCCCACCTCCTGTTTCAGAAGGGAAAAGAATCAAAGCCTAAATATAGAACACATGTGCTTCTCATCTGGGCTCTTCAGTGGGATCAGGGAAATGAGGACTGTCACGGGCTCTGTCTCCCCGAGTTTCAGCATGCCCCTCTACCGGGGTCCAGCTGTCTCTGCTGAGGCCAGAGCCTGAGCTGCCGTACTTAGAGTCAACCTTCCATGCTGCACCTTTACTCCAGCTTTCATCTTTATGGCTTCTCTGTGTCTCAGTGGTTTCTCTGTGGGTCAGTGAAAACCATGCTTTTGTTCCTGTGCAGGGCAGATTTGGAAGTGTGCAGCAAATGGAAAGTAGATGCCTTCTTGTAAGACTGAAATCTCCCATCATCTCTTGGCCCAGTCTGTAGCGGGCAGCCATGACTCAGGGTGACTCAGGGTGAGGTCATGCATTTGCAGGCAGCGTTGGTAGGTAACGGGGAGGCTGAGCTCTTTCCAGGTGCCATGCATTCTCATTGGAATGCATCTCCATGTCGCACTGGCATCTTTTGAAGTAGAACTTCATGGGGTGAACAGGAAGACTACAACATTTTTATTATAGTTGGCTTCCTTTGCTGAATTAGCATTTATATTTTCCCAGTAGAAATCCCCAAATTGAAAATATAGAGGTGTCAGCTAACACCACTTTAGTTAAGGTTGTGTCAACATTTCCTATAAACCTTGTTTTTCTAGGGTTTATAACTAGACCATAAAAATTTGCTCAGCTCTGAGACTTGGCATAGAAAGTAAACCTGGGAATGAATTTTGCAGAATCTGAAAAGGGAAAAATAAGTTCAGCTGTTTTTAACATGTGCTTGTGCTAAAATGAAAATGATTTTAAGATGCCTATTCTTCTTGTGTGACTCAAACGGCTTCAGTTTTGATAAAAATAATGAACTCCTCAAGAGATTATTTCGTTAATATGGGCTAATCGCATTTGTTAATTTTTAGAGAAAATGTTAATGATTGAGGTGTTTAAGTCAAGCCCACTGACTGCCTCTGCAGGTACCAGTTTTTGCAAAGCAGTTAGCTGTGCATAATAATGTGATTTGGCAAATCATCTGCACACATTTGAGGGCAGTAAACCACCAATGCTTCAAAGGAATCCTTCTGATACAAGGTTAATGGACCATTTCAAAATACATATGCGCTCAGAATAGCATCTCTCATTCATCTTTACTTATTCCTAGGTCCCGTTACTCAGATGACCCCCCAAAGTAGCTCATGTAATGTTCGTACAGGGGAACACCAAATCCCTCTCCAGTTTTCCTTTCCCAGAGGATGGGGCCAGTTCTCTGTAGCCCCAGGAGCTCCTGTACCCCTTTTGCTGTGCTGGTGGCGTGTTGGAACATGGAAGCAATAGTCAGTATGTTGCCATATGCTCATGATGTGTTTGTCAGTCTCAGGCCACGAGCTCCAGGGTGATGGTAGCCACTGGTGAGAGAAACATCATGGACGAAAAGAAATTTCCTCCAACATTTGAGTCCACATTCTTCTGCACTTCAAGGCAGAAGAATGGAGTTCTGTCAATGTCAGGTGAGTCAGTCCCTCTGGACCCGCAGTGATACTCTGCTCACCTAATAGGACTACTGAGAGGATCCACAGAAAGGGTCTTACATCCTATAGAAACAGCTGTATCAACACTGTTTAAAGTGCGGAGCGCCATCCAAGGAGAAAGAGTAGTGCCTCCCTCAGCGTACTCCCTCAGTGGCACCCACGGATCCCACTCAGTGTTGTTCATCGTTGTCACCATGTGCCCCCTTGGGCTGATTCATGGGGAAGGCCCTGGGCCTCCCAGCAAAAGCCACAACCACGTGACTCACCATCAGCCTTCTGTCTGCTGACTGCAGTTTCCTGTTCCCCCTGCTCCTGCCCTGCCTCTAGCTGTCCTCTGACCGCCCTTCTGAAAGGACAATGTACCAGTTTTGGCTGCTCTTTTCCATGGACACTGACCCAGCCTGGGCCCAGACACCATCTTTGATGTCACCACGTCTGCCACTGCTGCATCCCCCTCATCCCATCACATGACACTGGGTCCTCTTGCTAGTTGTAAGGATGTAGTTTTTGTTGTTTTTAGGTTTTCTATGAGCTTGTTCCCCACAGAGCCCCAGGAATTCTTTCCTGAAGGAAGAACCTGCTACACATCTTGGGCATAAATGATCTATATTTGTGATGAGGACTTTCCAGGCAGGAACACATGAAATGTCATTAGCATTGTCAGTCCTAATTAGGGCTGGCTTCATAAGTGTCTGAGCTGTACAGTCGCACAGGGCCCTGCCACAGAGTTCCTGCCAAAGGTGTGCTGCCCTACTCTTGCCACCTTAAATTCATAAACAAGGGGCTCCTTGTTTTCATTTTGCATTAGGTCCTATGGATGATGTAGCCAGTTCTGGCCCTGATCATTTCCTTCCTATCCCTGAAGACCTGAAGCTAAATAATTTCGGGAGTTCTAGAGCCAATCTTGACTAGGGCTGCTAAGATTTGAGATCACCTGTCCCAGGCAGTGGAGGGATTTGAAGTGAGCCTTGCCGCCCCCATCCTGGCTACCACCTGTCCTGGCACCCCTGCCTTGCCCCACAGCAGCCTATAGGAGTGAGTTCCTGTCTCGGGTTTGCCTAATAAGAACCCCTTCATCTGGCTTGGCAGGAGTCAGACTCCTCACCTCCAGGAGCCTGGACACTGACATGGACATTTGTCGTTTCTGGTGGAGCTTTGTCCCAAATGGGCCCCTCGGAGCAGCCACAGTCTAGAACTGAGACCATCACTTCTGTGCCTAACGAATACTTCTGAGTCATCCATCTACTCAACCAATACAGACTGAGCACTAACCCTGTGCCAGCAGCTCAGTGAGCAAAAGAAAGATGCCCCTACTTCTGGGGAGAAGACAATAAATGTACATTTATGGGTTGGGAAATGAGCAATGATATGGCAAAAACAGAAGCAGGGAAGGGAGATCAGAAGGGCTGGGCTGCACCTTGCACTAAGAATAGATCTGATCCAAGATCTGAAGTGGTTTTTGGAGGTGAGGGAGGTCTGTGAATTTGCAGGAGAAGAGTATTCCTAGCAGAGGGGTCAGCAAGTGTCAAAGTCCCCAGGGAAATGTGGCTGGTTTGTGGAGGAGGAGCTAGAGGCCTGTGAAGGGAGGAGGATGGCAGAGCTGAGGCCAAAGGCCAGCGCCATGCTAGGGAGAGGTGAATCCTGCAGGGCCTGCGAAGGACTTGGGCTTGTATCAAGTAAGACAGCATCATCACAGCAGTTTACAGCCAAGATATGGCATGATCACTGTGTGCCAAAGAATTGTAGAGAGCAAGGGTAAAAGCCGAGAGGCCACGTAGAAAGCTACTCAATAACTCAGAGGAATGGTGCTGTTTCCCACGGCCACCAAGATTACCCACAGTTTCTCCTTTGAGCACTGTATTTGGGGGCTCCTGGCCCCAGCCTTGTCTCATCTCACTCTCTTTTCACAGCCTCCTAGTGTAGGGGGCTCAGCAACATACACAGCCAAATCCACCCAAGAAGGAACATGTGAGCAAGGCCAGGCAGGGCACCTCCTTTGCTAGAGATGTTTGAAAGAAAACAACAGGCTGGATTTTCACCTATGGGTTATTTGAATCCACTGTCGAGGGGAAGGTCCACACTCCACACCTCTTATGCCGGCCAGCCTGCAATGCCTTCTCCAGGCCCACCTTCCCAACATCTGCATTGTACGCATGAGCCTGTGTCCTCACAGTCCTCATAGACATGAAATCAAGTGTGTAGGACACCTCTGAAGGCAGTAAAAGATGTGTCCCTCTGAAGTCAGAAGGCTTACTTGGCAAGCAAGTCAAATGCATGGTCCCACAGGGCAGGAAGAACTCAGATCATGGAGCACAGCCTGGCCCATAGGGCCTGCCAGGCACACGGATCTCTCGGGTGAGCAGGAAGATGGTGGGGTCAAGAAGGTCTGCCTCTTTCCCTTGGTTCATCTCCAGCATCATCTATTTTTCTCTCTAATATGTGACTGCATTTGTGAAGGAAGACATAAGCTTTCACACCAGTCCCAAAGTAAGTCCAAAATCAAGTATGAACATTGTGAAAGTGCATTGTAACTATGAAACCGCTTTCCTAAATTAGGGTAGCATCATCAGTCTGTGTAAGGAATCTACAGCGCTCTCCTTCAGTGTTTGGAAATATTGCACTGAATACCTTCCAAACAACTAAATCCCACCAAGCTGTCCAAATTATCATACTGTAATAATCTGCCCATATTCTTATAGCATCGCTCTGGCGGCTGCTTGGACCCAGCATTGCCTGCACCTCCCACTGTCTATCTGCAGTGTGTCTGGGTGGCATAGCAGAGCAGGTGCTGGACCCCAACTCAGAAAGCCTGCGATCTCAGGCTCCATGACCTAAGGCAAATTACTTAACCTCTCAGAGGCTGTTTTCTTACCTGGAAAATGTTGTGGTGTTGATAGAATTGCATGGAGAAGAAAGTCCTGTCGGGTGTACAGGACAATGCTGTGTAGGTCAGCTGCTTCCAAGTTTGATCCATCTACAAATAGATCCATAACCTTCACCTCTTCATCATTTTCTCCTAGAAATTTCAAGACCCAAGTGCATATTAGATAGTATAGACATTCGAGGGACTTGCCTAACTTCTCCTCATGGTTTTGTTTGTTTGTTTGTTTAAATCAACAAGAAAACCAGGTTGGTAAACCATTCCATTTTTTAAGTTCTCTGCGTAACCTTGAATGGGATGCATCGTGTCACAGGGCACTGAAGTCATTTGCAATCACAAATCAAAGCTAATGAATTCCTTAGATTAGAAGCAAGTGAGAGAAGGAGAAAAAAAAAAAAACATAGTTAAAATCTAAACAAACAGTGTTACAAAAATGACTACTTGGTGAGGTTTTATGAGGTTCTGTTGGATAATAATGGTTGGTCCCACTATTAGTGGGTTTAAAAACATTTTTATAGAAAGAGTTGACACCCCCTAATCATAACGTGCTTTCAAGGTGCTGTCTTAGTTACTTTTCTTATTGCTGAGAACAAATACACAACACTCAAAGTTAAAGGAGGAAAGGTTTATTTAGCTCACAGTTTGTAGAGGTTTCAGTCCATAGTTGGCTGGCTCCAAGGCAGGGCGGCCTGGCAGAGGGGCATCACAGAGGAGAAACAGTTCATGGCAGGCAGAAGGCAGCAAAGCAGTAAAGTAGCAAGGAAGCAACAACCCTCTTTCTGTCTCTTAAATCTCATGCAGGCTACTCACCCTTAGGGCAGGTAACACTCACACCCAGGGTGGGGCACCCTTAATCCTAGAATTGTACCATGAAGCAATCCCAGCATCATACACTCCAGATCAAGCCACCTCCAAAAACTCCCACTTATGAATGTATGAGGCTCTTGGGAGACACCTAGACACAAACCATAATAGGTGGGTATGTGAGGGACCACCACTCTGTAGGATCTTGGGACAGCTCCTCCCCTCATTACTAAGCCCCCCATTATGGCATTATTGAAGTGCTGAAGGGAGGAGGTGCTCAGGCAACCTTGCTTGCTGAGGGAACACACCAGAGAAATCCACTGTAAGGTGGCCAAGACTTATGAATAGGTTAGGAGTTATATCTTGAACTCACTTCAAGAAATATCAAGAAGTGAGAAGCGTGTTGAAACAAACACAGGCTGTGAGTTCCATAGCCCTGATCCAGGCCCGGCTCTGGCACAATTCTCCTCTAACTGCTGTGAACTCTAGACTCTCACTGTGCAAATACACTCTGCAGCGAACCAGAGTGAGCCGTAGTCAAGATGCTGTGTGTAAGAGCTTCAGGCACATGCCCAGCCAACACGTCTTGAGTACTCATCTGTGCCAAGCATTGTACCAGTCACTTGTGCATGGGTTATTTTGTTGAATTTTCCAGTAATTTTTTGAGCTAAGTGCTAATCCTATCTACACTGATCAGAATAGCTTGTATCTAGGGCAGCCTGATACTTGATACTCTGCATCCCTAGCCCTCCAAAGTCCTGGGATTTGTTTTTGTTTTTGTTTTATGCAGGGCTGGGGGATTGGACCCAGGGCCTTGTATATACTTGGCAAGTGCTCTAGCACTGAGCCACATCTTCAGGGCCCTGTCGTGTTTAACAAAAATATGTCCTTTTACTTACAAACGTCCAAGTGTTCTTAAAAATGTGTGTGTCTTTCCCCAGCAGCCACATAGCCATAAAAGGGTTTCCTCTGCATATGGAATTTAGGATGGATTCCTCTCTTAGGTGTGTAATCTTTGCATACTTGTTTCAGAAACAGAAAAAGATTCCCCTAGCTAAAAGTAAGCTTATTACAAGATAAGGATTTTATAGGTCTTCAACATTGATCCTCAAAACAGCTTGATGAGGTGGCCCATTACTGTCTTCATTACAGAAAAGAAGACCCAGGCTCAGCTGGGTTAAGTGATATGCCCAAAGTAACATAGCTGAGAAATGGTGGAACTGAGATTCAAGCCCAGGCAGCTCTTTGTCATCATTATTACCCTGCTTCCTTAGAAGGCACTCGATGGAGGGTGGGTTTATACTCTCCCCAGCACTCCCGGCTTCTGTGTGGTTGATGTCCCTGACTACATTGCCACTGAAAGGCCTCAGAACCAGTTAGGTGCTTTGTGTACATGTCACATTACAAGCCAGACCCAAAATCCATCAGGTCTGCTTTATGGGGAATAGTGAGAAGATTGAAGTAAGTTATTTTCTTTCTTGTAACTTTTAACACAGGAGCAAAAAGCAAACTGAAAACATTTTATTCTCAGAATACTTTGCAGGAGGTAGCTTCTCTAGCAGGGTTTTAATTTTAGATTATAATACAGAACATCTTGGTACTAGGCTTGGTGACACACAACTGTAATTCCAGCACTGACAGGCTGATGGAGGAGAATCCCAAATTCAAGTCCGGCCTTGGCAACTTAGAGACTTAATTAGACCCTGTGTCAAAATGAAAAATACAAAATGGATCGGGATGTAGCTCAGTGTGAAGATCCTGTGCTCAACCTCCAGTCCCCAAACAAACAAGCAAACAGAATATCTTAGTGGCAAATTTGGCCTTGAAATGCCATTTAATATGAAGGTCTGCTCAGATATCCAGAGTCAAGATTTTAGTTTCTTGTAGAAAGGTGGACACTCAGCTTTCCCTTACTAAATTGACTTTATGGTGCCAACCTTTTAACACTCGAGAAGGGTACCTTCTAGTGGTGTAATAAAATCATTGCTGTGATGATGTACTGCATACTTATGGAAATCAAGGCCATTTTATTAAGAGACATTATGCTTTATGTACAGAGTTAGATGGTACAAGTAATTTAAAGCAACAAAGGTCCTGTTTTTTGTCCTAGAACCAATTCACTTTGCTGATTCATCTTTGGAATGGTCGGATGTTGTACAAGCAAGGGAGGTAGGGACATTTTTACATCACCTGGGGGTTGGGTCCCTCTGGAGTCAATGAGAGTCCTCCCCACAGAGAACCTGCCATACCATAACCACATTAAAGGCATTATTTTCTTTGGCCATTACCTTGTGCTGCCCAAATCTCTGTAAAATATCAGCAACCATAGCCCTCTGGGTTCTCTGAGTAATGGGCTTGTAAAACTTCATCTCCTGCCTCCAAATCAAGTTGTTCTGGGACCCCTGTGGCAAACGTGTTTTCCCTAATGCTCTCCTATGTGTCAAGAGGTTCTCAGAAAGAGAAGGGATTCTGAGGAACAGTCACCAGGGGGAAGGGCAGGGTGCCTTCTGGAATGTTCCTGATTAGCTGTGAAAAAGTGACCCTCGTGGTATCGCCAAGCCAGAACTGGGGTCTGTGGCAAAGCAGAGGCCACCAGATGGGTACCAAGCCTGGGAGAGGCTGAATGGGAAGCTGGTCCATCTTTATCCTACTTAGAGTCCTGGGGCATGTAGAAAGATTCCTTAATATGTATGGGGCCGTTGGATAGTTTTCTGGACCCTTGCTCATGGGCCAGCAGCCCTTTTAGAGTTCTGGCTTTTCGCCTTCAGTAAACTCATGGCCATGTTTCTTATCTGTGCTGTGAGCAGCTCTCTTCCACCATGCCCCTCTGCCATGCCACCCTGCCTTACAGCCAGCCAGCTATGGACTGAGACCTCTACAAACCAAGAGCCAAAATAAACCTCCTTTTAGTTGCAGGTGTCAGTGACAAGTGACTAAGGCATGTGCACACAGTCACTGCCTCTGAGCCAGCTGGTAATGCCTGCTGATGCTGAACATCACTTGCAAACCCTTGGACGCTTGACCTAGCCCATGAATTACACTTGTGTTTCTGTCTGGATAGCTTTTGGTGGTCAGCTGAGTATCCTCAGGAGCCCATTTGAAGAAAGAGACTTTGTCAGCTGGAGTTTCTTCATTCCCTCTTAGGCAGCCTGACTGAAAGAGGACATTTTGCTGTCTAGAGCCTTGTAATTTCTGGGAGTTGTAAACCCCTTTGGGTATCTGAAGATAACCATGCATCCTGTCCTGAGAGAAAAAATGCACCAAAATTCTATATGAACTTCAGAAAGTCACCAGCCCTGAGTCCTACGTTAAAAAACTTCATCCGGAGGCTATTAGTTGGTGCCCTGGAAGCCTCAGTTTGCTCACTCTATTGAAATCAACTCTAGTAAAAAATATTTTTGTTAAAATGAGACTCTCTGACATAATAGCAATCTCAAATTTTCACTTCTTTCCTGCCATTCTGAAATACAATAATGGTGCCGAGATGAATGCAAAAAATTATTGGCAATGTCCTGTAAAATTTCTTCTTCTTCAGAGTATTTTGTCTTAAGCAATTGAATAATACCAGAGCAGAATTTCCTCAAATACTGTCCTCTGGCTCAAATTTTTGTCATCTACAGGGCAGAAAAATTTTGTGAAATGAGATGGAACCATTGTGGTATGGTAGAAATAGAAATAAAGCTGGATTCTAAATTCAATTTCTGTTTGGAAAATCTGGCTTTGCTACTAGCTCTCTAGTGACTTTTGGAAATTCCCCATCTTCTCAGCTTTGTTTTTGTTATCACTAACATGAGGAAGCTGGACTAGATCACAGGCCGGCAAACTACAGCCAAATCTAGCATGTAGCATGCTTTTGTAAATAAAATTTTATTGCACCACAGCCACACTTACTCATTTCTCTATTATCTGTGGCTGCTTTTGTGTTCCAATGACAGAGCTGACTAATTGTGATGGAGAACATGTGGCTCTGCAAAGGCTGAAATATTTACTATTGGCCTTTATAGAAAAGTTTGTCAAGTTGCTACAACCAAGGTTCTCCCTCCATCCATTTCCACCTCTTGATGAACTGTAATTCTCAGAGGCAAAAGGGTTGTTATCCTGCCTGATTTAAGAGCTTACATGGAATAGAAGTAAATGATGGATGAACCAAGACACAGCGCTTGTATTGTTGTGCTGAAGCAGCCCCCTCAATAACTGTTGCTTGGGGAAATCTAATGAAGGGTCAATTGGAACTGTTTAAAACTATCACACTTCACCTGTGCTCAAAACTGTGTCATAATCCAGACATATATTGGTTCAGATGACCTTCTTCCCACTTCTTCATTAACCAAATCAATGAAATTTTAAAAAATTACTCTAGCAATATAGATGAATGCACACAATTAAATTAAGGAAATCAGGATAGCATATACATGCATTTTCACCCAGCCCAAATACTGTTTTTTAAAATTTTTTATTAGTATATGTCTGTGATACATAATAAATACACTCATTGTGTGGAATTGGTATATATACATATCGCATCTTATACCTTTTTTACTTCCCCTTGCCTTTCCCCTTCCTATGTCTGCCTGTCTCTGTGCACCCCAGAACCCCTTCCCATCTCCACAAAGTCTATCTCCCTGTCTCCTATCATGTATCTTTTATTTTGCTGTTTAAATTATTTATTTTTTGGCTTTCTCATGTAAGAGAAACCATGTGGTATTTAGCCTTCTGTGTCTGACTTATTGTACTTCACATTATGGTCTGAAGGTGCATGCATTTTCCTACAAATGCCTCAAATTTATCTTTCTTTCTGGCTGAGCAGTACTCCATTGTGTGTAAATACCACATTTTCTTTATCCATTCATCTGTTGATGGGCATATAGGCTACTTTCAAGATTTAGCTATTATGAATTGTGCTGCTATAAACGTGGGTATGCACGTACCACTGTAATATGGTATATTTAACTCTTTTGGGAAGATAACTAGAAGGGGAATAGCTGGGTTGAATGAAATTTCTATTTTTGGTTTTTGAGGAATCTCCACACTAATTTCCATAGTGTTTGTACTAGTTTACATTCTCACCAACAATGTAGAGTGGTTTCTTTTTTACCCACAACCTTGCCAGCATTTTTTTTTTTTTTTTTTTGTGGGTACCGGGGGTCGACCTCAGGACCTCGTGCACCAGCAGGCGCCCGTGCCGCTGAGCAATATCACCGGCCCTTTCTTCGTATGTGGGTTCCGGGAGTTGAACTCAGGCCCTCGCGCTTGCCAAGCAGGCACGTACGCTGCTGAGCCATCTCACTGGCCCCATGTTGTTTTCTGAGATCATAGTCATAGCCATTCTTTCTGGAGTCAGACGGAATCTCAGTATTGTTTTGATCTGCATTTCTCTAATGGCCAAAGAGGGTGAACAAATCCTATTTTGAAATGAGCTAGGGCATAAAACAACCAACAAAGAAATGCAGCCCTTCTGACATGGACAGCAAATGCGGTGTTCACCTGAATGTGAACTTTCTGGGCTGAACATTCCAGAGACTGATATATTTTATGATCCATGTTGTCCAAACCACACTTTCCAAACATCCTGAGCTGAGAAGTCACTGTGCCACAAGGGCACGGCAGCAGTGGCAAGCGTCCCAGGGGCTAGGGTTTCCCAGCAAGCCAGACGTCCAGCAATCTCATTAGACTGGAATGTATCTTCTTCATATTTGCTTTTCCTATTCCTCTTCACTTAATTCCTCCAAAAAGTGGTTATTTGAACCAAGTGCCATGCAGCGTTTTCCCTTCTGAAACTTATGTATTTCAAGGAGCTAAGCCATTATACAAAGTGGTGAGAAAATAAGATAGGGAATAATCCTGCAGATGATCAGAATCCCAAGTCCAGAAGAGTGGGAGAGTCTTCCTCCTGTTGATATAATTTTACTTTACTCTTTCAGTCTATCCCAACCATCAAACGAATGCATCTGCTTTCTTTTCCGACAGTATGTCTGCATACTACCACTCCTGTGTTTTGGTGCTGTAGAAATAACAAATTACAGCATGAGGACTTTTCTTAGCTGAACCCCAGAAATGCTTTCCATACTACTTTGGAAAATCTCTCCCTTCTGCTATTTTGTTTGAATGTAGCAAATGGGACATATTGTCTCACATGGTAGGGCAGACATAATGATGAGGGACAGTGTTAGAATGCTTCTTTCTTTCTTTACAATCAAAGGAGGTTTGGATCCTAACACAGCCCGTGGAGTTCCTCAGGGTTGGTGTCCTAGTTACTGTTTCATTGCTGGGACAAAGTACCCAACACCTATGAGTTAAAGGAGCAAAGATTTATTTTAGCTCAAAGTTTGCAAAGGTTTCAGTTTATAGTTAGCTGGCTGTAAGGCAGGGCATCATGGCAGAGGGGTATGGCAGAAGAGAAAAACTCCTTGGTGTGGCAGGCAGGAGGCAGCAAGCCCTTCTTCTCCTTTCCATTTTTATTCCATCCAGGCTACAAGCCTATTGGCTGGTGCCACCCACACCCAGGCTGGGTCTTCCTTCTTCAGTAAATCCATTACCCACACCCAGAACTATGCTAAACTAATCAATGGACTAATCTAGTATCACGCAGCCATGATCCAGTTACCCCCAAAAGCCCCACCTATGAGCACATGAGGCTTTGGGGGGTGTCTTAGTTACTTTTTCATTGCTGAGACAGACACCTGACACTCAAAGTTAGAGGGGTAAAGGTTTATTTAGCTCACAGTTTGTAGAGGTTTCAGTCCATAGTTGGCTGGCTCCAAGGCAGGGAGGCGTGGCTGAGGGGCCACCCTTCTTAGTGCCAGAAAATACCAAAAGTAACAAGAGAGGAGGGAGAGAGAGACAAGCCTTTCCCTCCCTTATATTGTATGCAGGCTTCCCTCCCTAGGATGGGCGTAGCACTCACACCCCCAATCCCAGCACCAGACAATGAACAAATCACAAGCTCTAGATTCAGCCACCTCCAAAAAGCCCACCCCCCATCACCGCATGAGGCTTTGGGGGACATCCAGACACAAACCATAACACTGCTCTTTTTCATGGCTCATGGCTCTCTCTTCTTCACTCACCTCATCTTACCTCATCTTTCATTCCAGCTAAGAGAAAATTCTCTAACGCTCTTGCTATTTGGAGGCCAAAATCAAAACAAATCTGGAAGGAATTGCCTAAAAGGAGAGCTGCTCACAATTTGCTCTGTGTGTATGTGTGTATGTGTGTGTGTGTTTGTGTGTGAGGAGGCAAGTAGATCGGTAGGATATGACTGATATAATTAATGTTCAAGCTGTGGGCATCACAATCCCCAGCTTTTCTGTCCTTGAATTTCTTTACTTTTTCTAGTAGAGAAACACTTGCATTGCCTTTTTGGGGGCTAGAACATTGGTCATAGTCTACCATGAAGTTCTTAGTTCCAGTGTTTATCTGTGTGCAAATCTTGGTTCTGTATTTTGCTTTACTGTAAATGTTTTCTTATTTCACTTCCTAGTCTAAACTCCATAGAGTTCGTTAGCCTAATATAGTTGTAATGCTTTTTAAATTAAGTGCTAGAAAATCCCAAAATATAAATTTATTAATGTCTTTGACACAGCAAAGTCTGCCCCTTTTTGCTCGTGGGTGGCATCATCAGAACTGTCAAGGAAATGTTCTCTTTTCCATGAATTTTTGCAAGCAGGAAAGTTTCTCACATCTGGCATTTTGAACCGAGACTAGGGAAACCATTGTCTTAGTGGTGTAGCTCCCAGATGAGGCCACAAAACCCCAGTAATCCATAGTGCAGATCAACAAGAGTGAAAAATACAGTCAATGAAAATGCTTTTGCTAATGTATAGTATTTCATGCTCATTAGGATTAAATTTGCACAGCCACATTTATTACAATGGTTCTATGGGAAAATGTTTGCTCTAGCTTCCAAAAAAGTGATTTACAAACAAACTCTTGGAAGAAAAATCCTGTCTAAATTTAGAACTTCCTAGATTAGCTCTAGTGTTCAACACATACTTTTCCTTTTGTTTGTGCAAGTCGTCTGGGGACAGCTATCCTTAGGCAGTTTAGGTAAAGCCTTGAGCTGGCACCTGTCTGGTAGAAGCCACCCAGGTATGCCAAGCCAGTGAAGGAAACTCTAAAGCCAAGGAAAGTTTTGGTTTCAACTTGGACTGAATTTTTGCCTTGCCATTAATATGTTGTCATTACTCTGCCTGTGTAGAAAGAACAGATAGATAATGTAAGTAAGTTATCCCTTTATATGGTCTTTGATCATCCAATTTATTGTGAATGCGAGTCTTGAACAAACGCTGTATTTCAAACCAAGGCATTCAAATTGGTGTATCAGGGAGTGATCCTGTACAAGATGGAATTAGCAGATGTTGTATTCACCAGAAGTCATTGCTCTTGCAAAATTTCTATGGAAGCCAGGTTGATCATACGAGGACACAGTTGTAGGGTCTTTCTTGTGGTCTGCTTACCTGAAGAACAGAGGTGTTTCTTGGGCCTAATTAACCATAACTGAAAAGGCTTCCTAGTGAATGTGGCTCTTGGGACACGAGCCTGGCTTCTGGGCCAGGTGCTCTGCCCTGCTCTGGTTCCTTGCACTCTATGCCAAATTACTACAAGAGACAAGGTGTGCCTTCTATGGGCACTGTAGCTCTTTTGTTCCTGAGGTTTGTAAGTGGCATTTTATTTAAGTAACAATGACTGGTTGAGAGGGCATTTCCTGATACTTAATGACCAACTGGAGGAGCTGTGGGCCTGAGGCAATGCATATAATATGCTATTAAATGCTGAAATTTGAAAATGTAAAGGAAAAAAATAATTACCTCCTTATGCATGTTCCTATGGATACCGAGTTTTGTTTATAGTTTTAGTCTTTTCCTAAAGGTTAAAGTCCAATTTAGCAACAGTGGGAAATAAGCCCTTCAGTCTCAATATCCACTCACTTTACAGTGTTTGACATTACCTAGTTAGCGTTTTTCTTTAAGATACCTGTCGCCCTGAAATAGGATATGTACCATGTGATATGGATTGCCATAATAAGTATTCATATTTTATTGAACAGTTTGGCAATTAGTATTTAAAACCAGGTAACCTCGTAGATAATTACATTCTGTTCCCCTAGATTGGCAGTAACTTTCATACCATTCTTTTCCCCCCAAAGAAGAATCCACTTTTCAGCCTCCAAATTGCATGCACATATTTTATGCATTAGTGCCAGAAACACTTCCACACCTATTATTACAGCGCATAACTCAGAGATTAACTTTTAAGCATGAAGAAAAATATACTCAGAGAAGTACCTAATACTCCATAATTTACATGGTAACTATTTGCTCTCTACTCTTCTAGGTCTTGGAGCACTATTTCTTTTCCAACTCTTATGGAGAAGGAAGACTTAATTAAATCAGTTTCACAACATTGTGGAAGTGCGGCCCAAATTAATACAACTAACTTCTTATTATCTATTCTAGGCATTAAAAAAAAAAACCCTTAGAAAAATTTAGAAACTTCATGTCATCCTCAACTTCAAATTTTCTTCCACAAATATTTTTCCAGTTATCAGCAAGTACTTTTATTTTTCTTTCACCATTCATTTATCTATTAAGTATTTTTAATGTGTACTGAGTTCTACAATAAGCCAGATCACAGAAGTATGCAAGTATAGAAGCCAAGCTCCTCTTTCTTGAAAAGTTCTGTCTCTTAAGAGTCAGAGATGTAACTTAAACTATAATGCTTTGCTGGACACGCTATGCTAGAGGTGTGAAGAGATGCTTTGAGCACAAACAAGGTGACCCTTCTCTTAGGGATTCAGGAAAGCATCTTAGAGGAGGTGAGATATATTTCAGAGGTGAGCTGTGAAGCGTGATGCACGATTACAAAGTTATTATTATTCGTGATACTGGGGGTTGAACCCATTGCCTCATGCATGTTAGAGAAGTGCTACCACTGAGCTATACCCTCAGTTCTTTTAAATTTTGTGTGAGACAAAATCTCTCTAAGTCGCCCAGGCTGGACTCAAACTTGCAATCCTCCTGCCTCAGCCTCAGAATTTGAGGTTATAGGTGTGTGCCATTGCACCTAGTATATTATTATTTTGTTTCCTTACTTCTTTTTCTATTGGAATATAAAGACGAATTCATCCCCAAAGAGACTACGACTCACTTTAGTGTCAAATAGAAAAACCTGACAGTAGTTGTAAAGACCACTTGAAAACACCTCCTCTAGTCTCCTCATCCAAATATTGATATCTCCACGCAGTGCTGAATCATATGAAAAAGAGTATCTTGACATAGTTGTGACATGTTACACTGACATAGCGATAGAGGGGACACTATGAGTCCTTTTGAAAAGTGGGCAAATACCTTCTCCTGGGTAGTTTTTCACGTTGACGTGCAATGCTGTGAGCACTACATTTCCTGTCTTTATAAGAGTACATGAGGAAAATCCCAAAATCTTTCTTTCTATTATTTTTATCTATAGATATCCAAATCATGCTCCATGCCAATGTGATTTATCTAGGCCCTTAGAATCACACGGCACAGGCTAGAAGTTTAAGTTCAGAGTAGGTGGGAAATAAAGGGACCAGAACAGAGTTCATCAGGGAAGGCTGCCTGGACCCTGGGGGTTTCAGCAAGACCTGCTGGCATGTAATGAACATATATTCACAGAGATGGCTAGCATGGGCAAAAGCAGCCAGACAGCACCCAGTAAGTCCTTGGGGGTTGCAGAAAGCAGATTAGCTTCCCTGGAACAGAAGGCCTGGCTGGCTGGGGAGAAAGGAGAATTTAGATTAAAAAGATAAGAGCAGGAAGGGGAGCAGATGGCAAATGGCCCCATCATTAGCCTGAGAAGTACAGATGGGTTGGTAAATTCCTCCTGTCCTTAAGAGTCCACATCAGTGTCATTTCTGGATCATTTTCCCTGATCCTTATGCCCATCCCAGATGCCTCTTACCCTATAGCACTGACTGTATACTGAAACAATCTGGCTAAATCCTGGTCCCTCTGCTTCCCCTGCAGCCTTGACCCTGTCCACAAGGCAAGCATTCTTGTTGAGCAGAGTGTGTCATGTGTGCTCAGAGCCCAGCACAGTGCTGAGCCTTAGGCAGCATTCATGATCCACCCAACGGTGACTGAAGGTCAGCCCTGGACCAGTACTGTGCTAGCAGCTGCAGAAATAGGACAAAGAAAGAGCGTGTCCTCGATCACATGGAGCTCACGCTAGGAAGCCATTCCAGGTTCTTACACGGAGCCCACGTGAAGGAATTGAGGGAGATTCTTCTGATCTGAGTCTAAGGGAGTTCAAAGCCAGAGTCTTCATCCTGGGGCCAGAGCCTTACCCGTCTGTGAACATATGAGGAGCTAAATCCGACAAGACAAGAGGGGGAAGCCCAAGACACTGACCAGTAAGGGGCTAATGACAGCTGAAAACAACAAAGTTGCTGTTATGGTTTGAATGTCCCCCGCCAAAATCAGGTTGAAATTTAATTGCCGTTGGAACAGTGTGAAGAGGCGGTTTCTTAAAGAGGTGTTAGGTGTAGCAGCACCATTCATAAGAGCTAACTCCTGAAGCAGCCCATATGTCCATCAAGAGATGAATGGATAAAGCAAGTGTGGTATTTATACACAATGGAGTACTATTCTGCCATAAAGAAAGATAAATTTGAGTTATTTGTAAGAAAATGAATGCATTTTGAGTCATAATGTTCTCAAAGGGAAGGAAATAAAGCAAAGGGAAGTAAAGCAGACACACAAGCTTAAATAGAACATATTTTTTCTTATATGAGAAACCCAAAGTATAAATAAAGAGCAAAGTAAAAGATAGGCAACAGGAAAAAAGAGAGAGAAAAATTATTGTAATCCAGCATGGACAATGTATCTAAAAGGTACTTTGATTTAGTGTAGTTGGCTTATGTGTTTTATATGTTTTTGGCCCGTTAGTCTGACGGTTAGTCTGTATTTATGATAAGTAACTTGACAAGGAGTTACACATGAATCTTATACTGGCAAAAAAAGTTTTAAAAAAGAGGGTAGGAGCGAAGGGGAAAAAAGAATCGAGATGTGTTATGTACATGTACCAATGCCTTACAATGAATGTAATCATTATGTACTGTAAACATGTACTGATAAAAATTTAAAACTTTAATTAAAAAAGGCATAACCCTCTAGAGATGGATTGTTTTAAATTACTGTTCTAAATTTTTATAATATTTGGAATATTATACCTGGGGGACTAGATAATTATTTGTTTCCTTTTGTTTTCAAATTTCCGATTTGGTTGTGTTTTTAAGATTTAATTTGCTTCATAATTGTGTGAAATACTGTACTTTCTAATTTTAGGTCAAATCTATAAAGCAATGTTTATTGTAGTCAAGAATGTCTAGCTCCCACCCTCAACAGATAAATGGGTACAGAAAATGTGATGTTTATATATCATGGAGTACTATTCTGCCATAAAAAAGTATAAACAAGTCATTTGTGGGAAAATAGATACATCTTGATACCATAATGTTACATGAAATAAATCTGACACAAGATCTTAAATATCACATGATTTCTCTTATATGAGAAACCCAAAATATAAAAAAAGGGAAAATAAAATATAGGTTAATAGGAAACAGGGAGATAGAACTTTTGCAAATGAGAAAGGGATCAAGAGATGGAGGGAATGAGGAGGGAGGGGAGAAGGGGATGAGAAAAGAATTACGACATGTGATGTCCATGTACCAATGCCCCACGAGGGGTGAGATCGTTATGTACTGCAAACACATACTAATAAGACATACAAATTGAAAAGAAACAAAGAGATATCCGGTCCTGAGGGCAGTCTCATAGATGGATTCAGGCCGTTGCTAGGGAGTAGTTAATCATCTCAGGAGCGGGCTCGCGATGAAGGAAGTGTTCAGCCCTATCTTTCTTTCTGTGGTGCACGAGTCTTCACAGCATGGTGGCCTCTGCCATGTGATGACACAGCGAGAAGGCCCCGCCAGGTATCAGCACCATGAGTGCAAGAAACAAACCTCTGCTCTTCACTCTCGGTCTTAAGGATTCTGTCATAGCCACAGAAAACAGACTAAGGCAGTTGCCAGGACTACAAAGGTTTACTTCCAAATTTTTAAACAGTAGCTTTTCTTGGGAAGGTACAAATATTTTTGAAGGAAAGAGGAAAAGCACTGCAAGGATTTCAACATCAACGTGCATATCAATGTGGTAAACACGAGGGCTGGTGCCGGTTAGATCATGAAGGTGGTCTCAGTTAGGTTAGCCTAACCTAACTGAGAAAGCACATGGGCCCAGGAGACGTGCATTCTGACTCAGCCCGGATGGAGCCTGGCTCACTCACACCCTGGCTGCCTCTCCAGTCTGCCCATGCCCCAGCCTCGGCAGCTCTCCATTGCTAAGGCGGCAGCACAGCACCTCACAAGCTGGACAGATGAGGAGATCTGTTCCTCCGGTCCTTTGAACCAGGGGCTGTGAAAGGTGGCAGATCTTCCAAACTGAAAAGCAGAGCTCGAAGATGGAAGGAAAAAGGAGGAGAAACAATTCGCCTTACTTGAGGTGTGGCCAACCTGGGACCAGGTGCATTGACAACATCTTAGAATGAATTAGTCCATATGCTCTTCCTGTGAAAGAACCGAGGAGTTTAATCTAAGGAGGAAAAGCTAGCTCACTTGCTTCAGGATCATATGATAGGGGGTGGGAGGTCCTTAATTCTTTGCCCATGTCAAAAGGCAAGGTGTACCTGCCCAACTAACATTGCACTGTTTGTCTGCAGAATTTGTGCAAATTTGTTAAAGAGGCCACCTAAGCTACCTCCTGAGGTCAGTAACTTTTGGTCATAAAGGAACTCAGGGGACCCCTTTGTTCTTTCCCTATGGCTCTCAGGATGGAGCTTTCTTACTGATGTAGCCAGGCAGTACCTCAGAGTACAAGAAGCCCTGTGTTGCTGACTTGTCCAGACACCAGTGTAAGTGGACACCCGAACAAGCAGGGAACAGCCAGGCACATACTGATGACCTTTTCTGATCATCCCTGGCCTCCCCAAATCTCCATGGAGTTATAAAGAGTTGCTATGGGGTGAATATGAAGTCATAATTCAAGGAATGATTCATAGAGTTGGATAAAAATGAAATATGTTTTTAAGTTTTTGCAGTTTCCCATGCAATGTGAGCCTCAGCATGTATTGGAATTATTAAACATCTGCTTTATCAGTGTAGCTCAGTTTCAAGAACTGACTGGGCTGAAAAACAAGCCAAGCATGCAAAGGAGGCACAAAACTTTAAGATTCTGGCAAGGAATACATGAATCCACAAATTCACATAAAGTTTCTGACCATGTGTCAAAACTCTGAGGAATTTTTGCATCTACTTAGCTCTATGAAAGTATGTTCCCTTTCACAAAATGGCTAGCTTGCAAACCAAGAACTGAAAGCAGGGTTGGAAATCTGGCATCTGAAGTGAGATGTGCCCAGATTGAATGCATTCAGGAATTCTCACAAAGAGTTTGCTTTACCTGCATATGTGTATATCTGATCAGAATCAGTTGACAACTAGCAAGACATTCCTAAATATACAGTTTAGTATTAATAGACCTCACTAGCTTGTCAATGCAAATTTTCTCATCTGGTAATGACCTAAGTTTTACAGGTTATTTTGGGTCCCAGAGAAGGAGTACTCTTTGGATCAATATCTGTTGAAGGAAAAGGAAAAACACGACACAGAGGGGGAAGTTAAGAGATAATGCAATGCCAGCAAAAGCATCAGCCAACCTACATGCAACATTTTAGAGTTGTTCCAAATTATGGCAAGAGGGATAGTACTTCCCACTTTATCAATCAGTTTTCAACAAATACTGTTGCCAGCAGAAGAAGTGACCTTCACATCACACATGCTGAATTCTTTAGATGAGGCAAACCCCAGAGCTAAGATCTGGGGACCATCTCCTAACAGCATTCCCAGCATTCTTATCCTGGAAATAAGAACTTTGTTCTGAATAGGAATCCTCCTGAGTAGGAATCTGGACATTACGTCAAAACCTCTGCTACAGTCCACCCCTTGCAGTACTTGGATCCTCCTCTTTTAGGTTCTCAGACCAAGATATCAGTGAGATGCCAGTGAGCCTCTGTTCCTGCTGGGAATTTAGAAGAGGGAGGTTAGTGTGACAAATTATGCCCCTGGTGCTATAGCTTGTTTCAGGGTTAAAACTCTTACTCATCTTCTTCTCCCTTGATTACCTGTTAAAGATTTTTTTCTTGTTCTCAAGCTTCACTTCTGATCTCAGTGGATTCCTTGTGGTAAGCATGGTTGGTCATCACTGAGGGTGAGCCCTGGCCATTATGCCTTCTCAGGCTATAGTCTACTTTGTTTCACAGTTGGAGAAGGGAATATCAAGAAATATCTAAGTAGATCGCCTAGGTCAGTGGTGGTGAACCTATAGCATGCATGCTGCAGCAGGTTGTTTATCATTGAAAACTCTAAAAGGTTTGCCATCACTGATCTAGGTTCTACTTGTATTCTTTCCTTCCCTACAGATCTTCCTCTTCCTAATGATCAAATTCAATCATCCCTTCCAAGATAGTGACTCCTCTTTTTTGCCTATTGGCCCCTTGGTTCAAGAAGCACCAATGTATCAGGAACATGTATAGTTCAATGGGGACATTTCCGTGTCCCCTATAAGAAGCATTTCCCCCTTAGGAACCAGGGCATCAAAACCTACAGAGTTCAGTGTTTTGAGGATTCTTCAAATAGGTCATCGGTAGTGATGGTTGGCAGAACCGTTCCTGTTTCCACCCCTTAGTTCCTAGACTTACGTATTCTACCCATTGTGAATACAACACCATACAAAGGTCTTTGATTTAAGATATACCCTGCCTCCTGGACAATGTGGCCCATCCTCACAAAGAATCACCTTTAAGCCAGTTAATCAGCTAAGCTTTCAACAAGTCTGTCTACGTCATTGTTCTTTCTGGCTGCCAGCCACTCAGTTCTAGAGCATGCAATAGCACCAGTGCAGTCCATGGTCATGTGCTCATCCCAACAACTCCTCTGCTAAAAAGTGAGCTCCTTGCTCTGATTGATGGTATATAGATCCCATTGAAGTGTAATTAACACTGTATAAGCCCTCAGATAAGGGTGTTAGCCAAAGGGCTAAGGGCAGAAAATGTGAACCCATATCCAGAATATGTGTTCATTCAGGTTAAAATGAATTGAAAGATATCTCATATAGCAAGTTCACCAGAGTTTCTGGTTGGTGTGCTTGAGGGATGTTACTATACTCAGGACTCACTAGCACTCTCTCATACTGGAATGTTAGGTATTTGACAGTGGCAGTAGCTAGAAAAGTTTTGGTAAGTGGAAGGCCAGGCTAGTGGGCCAACGCACAGTCCAAATCCCTGCTACCATGGCTATTCTATTCAAGGGCTGTTGTGCCAACTCTCAAGTGGCTGACGACGGATGCTGGCTGCCATCAATTGGTTAATCATTTTCAATACTTGTATGTTTAGTGCCTCTTTACTGTGGTTGTTAAGATGCAGTAGGAAGATAGTCATGCTTTGTGCCACTTCATAGGCCTATGCACGTATCTCTACTTCAGACTTACTTGTTGCCATCTCCCAATATTTTTCCTTCTAGATCCCTGCCCATCTACTCAAGCCATTTGCCACTGCTCATGAGTCTGTGTGTGTTACAACTCCAGGCCACTTATTTTTTAATACAAAGTGGATGACAAATGTTGTGGTTTAGATCTAAAATGCCCCCCCAAAAGGCTCATGTGTTCAGAGGTGGAGCTTCTGGAAAGTGATTGGATTATGAGGGTGCTCTACTCATTAGTGGATTGATCCACTAAGAGCTCAGAGCTGACCATGCTGTTAGGAGCTAGGGTCTGGAGAGGAGAGGAGGGTCACTGAACTGAGGGCATAAGCTGGAAGGATACATCTCTGTCCCTAGCTCTTCCCTGCACTCTCTGCTTCCTGGCTGTCCTCTGCTCATGCCCTTCCACCATCCGCCTTGTGCAATGGAGCCAGATGATATGGCCTGATATGTCTACAAACTGTGAGCCAAAATAAACCCCTCCTCCTTTAAGTTAAGGGTGTTGGGTATTTTGTATCAGTGATGGGAAAGTGACTAAGACAACCAGGGACCATCTGAAACTTTCCCTCCCCTCCGTCTCTCAAGATCACTCGTGAATGGGACTGCAGTGTAGTCACTATGCCTTTTCAGAGATTGCACCCATATCCAGAGCTGACCCATCCATGAAGGAAATCTGAACTCCTTTGTTAATCAGCTGGTCATGAAAGATCTTCTACACAGCTATAGGTGTGAGCTGAAGGAGAAGCACTTGTGCAAAAATAGTGGATGATATGGAGATTTGTGCTGCTTGATTATGCCCCCAGTCTGGTTTGGGTATAGCCCCAGATTTCCAGTCTGGTCTTAAAATGGAACATTCTATGACCTATGCCAGCTCAGGATGGGCTTCTTTAGCCACATGGTCACTTGGTGTCTCATGATTAGGTACTCTGTTGATACTAGGTCCCCATAGCATGCCAGAGCTGTTATTCAAAATTGTAGAATTCTCTGCTGCAGATAATGTAATGTTGCTCCAGAATCTTACAGGTTTGATTTTCACACTAGGGCTTCCCAAAAATTCCACTTGGCATCTGTATTATTCACTTTTTGTCACTAGTACAAAATACTGGATACCTGCTGTCTTAGTTACTTTTATCATTGCTGAGATAAAATACCCGACACCCAAAGTTAAAAGGAGAAAGGTTTATTTAGCTCACAGTTTGTAAAGGTTTCAGTTCATAATTGGCTGGCTCCAAGATAGGGTAGCTTGGCAGAGGAGAATAGTCATGGTGGCAGAAAGAAGCAAAGCAACAAGTGGGGGGAAAGCCTCTTTCTGCCCCTTTTATTTTATCCAGACTGCTGGGATTAGGGCAATGCGAATCCAACTAGTGGAATGATCCAGCAATCACCCACCCTTAATCCCAGCACCCTTCGTTATGGTACTGGAGATCAAACTCAGGGCCTCACAAATGCTAGTCAAGCACTCTAACACTGACTCTAATCCCAGCACCCTTAATCCCAGCATTGCACACTCTAGATTCAGCTGCCTCTGAAAAAATCCTATGATCTAATGAGGCTTTGGGGGAACATCAGTACACAAACCATAACAGCTGCAATTTAAAGAGGAGATGTTCATTGTGGCTCATGGTTTCAGAGGGTTCAGTCTATGGTTGGCTGGCATCAAGCAGAAACAGCATGATGGAAGAGCATGGTGGAGGAAAGCTGCTCAAACTGTGGCTGCCGGGGGATCAGTGAGATAGCTCAGCAGTGTAAGCGCCTGCCTGGCAAGCGCGAGGTCCTGAGTTTGACTCCCAGTACCCACATAAAGGAAAAAAAGGGCCGGTGATATTGCTCAGCAGCACAAGTGCCTGCTGGCAAGCACGAGGTCCTGATTTCGACTTCCGGTACCCACATAAAAAATAAAAAACAAAAAACAAAAAACTGTGGCTGCCAAGAAGCAGAGAATGAGAAATGGCCAGAACAAAGGCATACCTCAGTGACCCACCTCCTTCAATTGTGGACCCAACTTCCAACAGCACATTCAACTAGGAACACATCAATAAATTAATCCACCCATGAGTATAGCACCCCACGATCCAATCACTTCTGAAAGCCCTATCTTTAAACACAGGAGGCTTTGGGGGACATTTTAGATCTAGACCATATCAATGTATTTTCTCACCACTAGTACCTCCAATACCAGAACATCTGCAGGCTCGTATAGTCCAAGTGGCAGGGCTGCTTCCATTGCACACTGGATCCAATGCACAATCCTTTCTTTTTTTAGTGTGCTTTCAAAGTTATGAACTTTTGAACAATATCCAGGTTGAAGCATTTTTCCCAGGTGTCTAATATGTTTTTTCCAGAATCCAAAATGTATCTATAAAGTTTTGAGCTTCCATTTTTGTAGTGAGAGGTACAAGATGCCAAAACTTGTCTTTTACTTTCAATGTGATGTCCTGGGATGCCCCTGATTGCTCCACCCAGTGGAATAAAAACTGTACTGATGTGGCTGGTCCCTAGGAGGGGCATGGCCAGTAGTAAGAAGATTTCCCTCAGCTGAGCCCAAAAAGGACTGACAGCCAAAGGCAGTCTTCCAGCAGCCTTTCTAGCAGCTAGAGAATTAAATTATTTCCTGGCAGGAGACTGACATTGGCTCTTGATTCTACCTGATTAATGCAGATCTCTTCTCCTTGAAAATCTTCCTGCTAATTATTTCTAGACACCCTCAGGGGATGGCATGGCTGAGCTCCTGGCCATTCCTCTCAGTTATGCTCTGCAACCCCCTATTGATGTCCTCTGGATATTAGACCACTTGAGCGGGGAAGAGTGCTGCACAGAATATGCTGCTCAGTTCCCAGGAGTCCCAAACAAACCCTAGAGGAGCCCTTTGTCCCAAATCTGTGTGCCGCCACCCTTGTAGATGGTAAGAGTCCCACGTTTCTGAGGGCACAGAAAGGAGCCCATTGGGAGACCCATGGCCAAGGGCCAAGGTAGGTTACAGGTTGCTCTCCAGCTCCACTCTCTCTGCACACCTGGACAGTGACACACCCTTCCCTTCCCCTGCTTTCAGGACCTTCTGCATATCAGCCCTGATGGGCCTGTCTGCCAGTTCCACAACTATATTGAATGACCAGTAAAAACTCAAATTGGGATTTTTCTAGTTATTGTTTTGGACCAATCTTCTCTTACCACATTTGAAATTGTCATTACTGTGAATACTGTGTCCATGATTAGCCTTTAAAACTTTATGCATGTCTAATCTTGATAATGTGGCCCACACTGACACAAACCAAAATCAAAATTTTAATATTTTATTTTATTTCATTTATGTATTTTTGTAGTGCTGGATATAAAGCCCCAAGGTATTGCACATGCTAGGTAAGCAATATTCCACTGAACCACACCCCAAGTCCAATCTTCTTATATTTTAGGTGAAAAAGAGGGAGAGAGAGACAAAAAAAAAAAAAAAAAAAAAAAGAAAAAGAAAAGAAAAGAAATTACCAGCCCACAGTCAAACTGTAGATTTATGGCAGGCTATATTTTTGTTATAATTTTTAGCTTCCTCATCTCTTGCTTACCTCTTTAATACCAAGAAAGTAGTCATAAACTCATAGGTACATATGAACCCAAGGGACTTTGAGGCATTAAACAAATTCAATACATGGCCTCCAGACAATGATATTAAAGCTTTCACATGATAATTTTTTTAAAAAATTATAATTGTCGGGCCAGGGATTTAGCTCAGTGGCGTGAGGTCCTGAGTTTGATTCCCGTTACCAAAAAAAAAAAAAAAATATATATATATATATATATATAAAATTGTCTAATCATTTCTAATAGTTTTTCCACATGGTAAAAATATATGCAACTTTGGGACATTTGGGCTATATAATTTTTTTAAAGGCCTACTCATTTATGTGTTATTAAAATTTTTTTAACGCTCACATCGATCATTGCTTGTTTATACACTTCAAATCCATAAACAGAGCAAGATAAAATGAACAAATGAAAACTTAGCAGGAAGTTAAAAATATAGCTTGGAAAAATAAAGCAGAGCCACAGTGGCGTATGCACCTACCTGGCAAGCGCGAGGCCCGAGTTTGACTCCCGGAACCCACATAAGAAAAAAAGGCCGGTGATATCGCTCAGCGACATGGGCGCCTGCTGGCGCACGAGGTCCTGAGGTTGACCCCTGGTACCCACAAAAAAATAAAAATAAAAATAAAGCAGAGCCAGATTAAAGTTAGTGGATGAAAGCAGAGCAAAGTTCTTGACCAGTTGTCAGATCTGAACTGCAAACTCCACTCTGGGTCCTGCTGTGACACAAGCAGAGATGTCATGATTCACTGTGCTCACTAAGGTCCACCAGATCCAAAGCGAAGACACAGGTAACCCCCATGCTATAGTTTGGATGTTGGGAGACCCCAAAGGCCATGTGCAGAAGGCTTGGTGGCACTATGGGAGGTAGCAGAAGCTTTAAGAGGTGGAACCTAGTGGATGATCCTTAGGTCACTGGAGTTGTGTACTTGAGAGGAACTGTGGGACCCCACTCTTTCACTCTTTCACTCTTCCTCTCTTTTGGTCCCTGGCCACAAGGTGGGTGGATTTGTTCACCATGTGCTCACGCCATGATGTGCTGCCCTGCCACTGGTCTAAAAACAAGGCATCTGCCTGATCATAGAATAGAATCTCCAAAAGCATGAGCCAAAATAAACCTTTTCTCCCTATAAATTAATTGCCCCAGGTGTTTTGTTACAGTGACAGGAGGTGACAGGAAACTGACACACCTATAAACTATTTCATACACTTAACTGGATAGAGAGTCACACAGTGAAAAAAGGGTAGACTTTTGTATTCAGAAAATTGAGATGAGAAGGTGTGAAGATCGTCTAGATACTACCACTCCATTCAGTTAAAAAGAAAACAGACCAAATGACTGGGTCTCAGCCTGGTCCCCCACTCCCGCCCCAGATGGCGGATCTTGAGGCAAAGGCCTATTGGGAAGTAGGAGCCAGCAAGCAGGAGCCAGAGACCAGAAGGGTGAAACACAGAGGACGGAAGATCAGTACACGAAGGCATGATGAGCTTGGCCACAGGTCCTGGTGAGTGGCTCTTGGATCCTGCCAGGCTGCTGGGGGCTCCGCATGAGGGATGTTGCAGAGCTGTCTGTTTGGAAGAAGAAAGGAAAGCATTTACCCATGAGAACTTAGGCTCAGCAGTTCTGCCCTCAAAACTTACTCCTGCGATGTTCTTGGCATGGACCCCGTGGAACTCAGAGAAGCTCCGAGGAGACTGGAAGCTCCAGCAGAGGTGTGAGCGTGGACAGGAGGCGGGGTCCTGACAGCCCACAGCCGTGAGAAGATGCTGAGATCATGCATCAGGGGCTGGAATCAGGGGCAGGGAACACCCAAAGGCACTGAGGTGGTACCCAAAAGGTGCTGGGTGCACACTCCAGGTGGAAAGCTGCTTGTGTCTTTAAAAGCACCTTTTTAGAGTCCTTTAGGTCATTAGTGAATTGCTGCTTCATAAGTAAAAAACCCCTGTAAGAGTTAAGTGATGTCAGAACACTTGTGCCAAGCACTGCTCTAGACATTGAAAGTCTGTCCCCAAACACAGCTGGCATTGGGAAGTATGATATTTGCTTCCTGTGTCAAAGTGAGAGGCAGAGATTCTGAGAACAGATTTACTCCAAGTGTCTCATTTAGCAAATGCTGCCCGAGCTGATGTCCTACTCGTTACACACCTGGGTGAGAAACCACTCCCACGATCCCACTCAGGCCACTGCTGGTTTTCTAGAAGCAGATTCTTCTAGGCAGGGCAGGTTAGGTGTGGTTTTAAGATGATGCGAATTTCCACACTGCACTCCAACAGAGCTCCTGAAAAGTTTTCTTCTTTGAGACTCCACTACAATTCTTTTAAGATCAAATTAAGCTGCAGCAAATGAGGGGAGATCCTACTCACTGATCCCCGGTAAAAAGGTCCCTACCGCTCACGGTAGCGTGGCTGTCTGGATTACAAAGAACTCTGCCACTGGCTACTGAACCAGTCCTGGGAGAATTGCCTGGAGGCAGTGCTTTGAATCTTGATGTACAGCTGCTCCACTTCTCTCTTGGAGAATAAAGTATAATGAAATCACAACAGGAACTTAGAGGAAGAGCTCAAGCAAAGCTGTTAAAAAGCCGGAACCCTTCAAACTGGAAAAACAGCAGTGAAGGTGTAGAATGTTTTGCCAGAGCTCAAAGACAGCCGGCAGAGAAGAATTGGTTTGCAAGCTACAGTCTTCTGCGATCCCTCCCCACTAATGCCAGCCTTAATGAGATCATTTAACCTATTAGAGATAGGAAATTTAATTTTAATCAATCAATTATTAGCATTTAAATGAAATTTGTACGTAGGAGAATTCAAAATGGATATAAGAGCTTTAAAAAAAAATCTTAACTCTTAAGTTAGATATTATTGTCTCTACTCACAGATAAAATACCTGAGGTCCGGAGATGCCAAGGGACGCCTCCCAAACCATAAAGCAAAGAGATGGTAGAGCTGGATCCAAACTCAGGCAATGCTACGCAGTAGTGCCATGTCCTAGTCACTTTCCTCATCACTGGGATAAATACCTGGCATCCATAACTTCAAGGAGGAGAGGTTTATTTTGGCTCATGGTTACCATCCATAGTTAGTTGCAGGGCATAGTGGAAGGGCCTGGGCAGAGGAAACCTGCTTAGGTCACGCTGTCTTGGAAGCAGAGAGCAAAGGGAGGAGCCAGGGAGGATTCTCTTCCAGGTCACACCCCAGTAGCCTGGGCCCTACATTCAGCTGTCGTGCCCTCCCTGCTCCAACACCTTCCAAATCCCACCTCTGAATGCATAAGAGTTGGGGGGGGGTCATTCTTGATCTAAACCATAACACTTCCTTTCCTTCGTTTGATTTACTACTGTTGACCACAGTCTGAATATATTAAATGGAAAATTCCAGAAATGCTTCATACATTATAAATAACATTTATTACAGCATGATATAATTGTTCTATTTTATTATGAGTTATTATTGTTACTCTAACTGTGCCAAATGTATAAAGTGAACATCATCATAGGTATTTGTATATAGGTATTTGTGCATGGGGTTTGCTACTGAGTACCTGGGGGTCCTGCAATGTATTCCCTGCAGATAAAGTGGGACTACAGTGCCTTTGTAATCTACATCTTCAATGTTAAACAACAAAACAAAGGTCACACAGTATAACAAAGAATACAAGGGGAAGGAGCCTACCTTTGTTAGTGCAAATTATTCTTGTTTAGCTCTCCCCTAGGCTGCTTCTGCCTCCCAGGGCCTGGAAAGAATTGGGAGAAATGGTGCACAAAGTTACCGTTTAGTTTAATCCCCCTCCCCAGCTGCAAAATGTTACTAGATGTTCCTCAAACACAAGCAATCTGGGTTGGGTCACTGTGAACTGAGCTCATTGCAAGCTCTGCAAAATCTGCAGGTAAAAAAAACATTTGTCAGGGTAACCCTCTTTGAGGAGCACCAGACTCCTGCTCATTTGGCAGAAGACAGTTTCTAAATCGCCATGCTGGAATATCACAAAACAATGAATTCTAAACTGTATCCACTTCCTCCCAAATAGTCCTCCTTGGGTGTCCAGAGTAGAGCAGGCACAGTCCTGGCCTCACTTAACAAACGGAAAGTGCAGGGATGGGTTTCTTATTCCCTGAAGTCTGATTATTCTTCAGTTCAACAAATATTAGGGAACACAATGGGCTAGGTGCTGTGTGGCGGTGGTAACAATATTCGTGAACAGAATGGCTGGTTTCTGTCTCAAGATGCCTGCAGTCCAATGGGGATGATGAACTTGGCCTCACTGGATGCAGTCTTACAGAAAAAGAAGTAGGAATAACTACAGGACGGCTTAACAGGAAAACCAGTAGAGACACGAGGAAAGGGCCTTTCACCTGAGGCCTGAAAAATGGGCAGGAGGCACAAGAGTAAGTCTGGGTGGGCAGGAAAGGGAGAGTCGGTGCAGAGGGCCCTGTGTGTCTCCCAGCCTCTGCTTAGACCTCCCTCCCTCCCAGCAGTGACACTGACAACCATGTCCACAGAAAGCATGGACTGTCACTCAGGGTCCCCATGTCCTGTTGACTTGAACCCAGCACCTCTCCCACAGTGAAGAGGACCTTGCAGGCGGGGAGCCTCCCTTTTTTGTGTCCCTGGTCCACTGCCTGACGCCCAGCATGTAGGGGCACTCAATGAAATGTCTGCGACTGGAAGAGAAAGGAGAAGGGAATGGAGGAAAAGAAGAGACAAGAAAGTAATTAGTACTTGGCCGTGGGCACAGGTTCATTCTCAAGTTTGTAAACACACACACACACACACAGAACAGATACAAGTCATAATCCAAGTATATGGCAACTGCTTAAATTTTAAAAATGTATTACAGTAAAAGACACGTTGCCATTAATCCCCCTCAAAATACTCCCCCTTGCTTCAAAACCATCCATCATTCTTCACGCTCTGTGTGGCGTCCTGGAAGTCCTCTTGTGAGCATTTTAGAAAATACGGTGAGTGCTGCTGCCGAGGCAGGCTGGTGAAGACAAGACCGTGTGTCCTCAGCCACATTAGTCACCAGATCTGCCATGCTGAGGGCTCTGCATCTTCCTCAAAATTAAAATGACCGTTAACGGTAAACATTGTGAATTGATGCAGGACACCCAGGCAGCCAGGAGTACACAACACAAGACGCTCATGAAAGAGGACTTCCAGACCTGGTGAGGAAAGTGACAAGAGCCCTGTGCCGCCGTGGGAAGCCAAGCGAGCCAGGCGGAGGGGGGTGGCCCCTCCCATCACTACTGCCACAACTGAGGTGAACCCCCCCAGGAGACCCAGAGACCAGAGGGAATGGCAGCGACACAGTAGGGTTCCACCTAAGGCACACAGGTGAGACCAGTGGCGTGAAAAGTCTGAAGCAACAATAACGATCCGAGCTAACAGGTGACTGAGGCCTCCACAGGACAGGCAACCAGCTCAGGAAGAATCCAGGACTCGGTAACTGGCCTTTTCTCTCATTTTTTTTTTCTTTCTTTCTTTCTTTTGCTCTTTTTTTCTTTCTTTTCTAATCAGCTGGGGAGAACTCCAGCCACAGAAAAATAATCCCATCCCCCAAACCCAGAGACCAAGTTCAGATAATCCCTTGAATACTCCCTCATGATTTCTTTTCTATCCCCTTCTCTAGTTTCCCAAACCTTGTGGGATCATCCTTTGTCCTCCGGCCTTCCTTCTACTTGCTTTCCAGTTATCTTTGTTTTATACACTATCCTCCCTAAATTGCCCCACCACAGGGTAACACCGCTCTACCAAGGGGAAACACTGCCTACGAACTCCTAATTTATGATCGGTTCTGTTATATAACTATAGACTTTGCTCCTGTGGTCTAAAGTACAAAATCAATAGTTACCACAGTTTGTCACTTTCTAAATTGTGCTTGATGCTATGTTTATTGCTAACTTTACTACTTTAGCTAGGATGTCATATCTGTTGCAATCAGTTGTTCTCCCTTTTGTAACAACACTGGGAAGCTCTGAGGTAAAAATCTCACCACAGCCCTATACCAAAGGACTGGGGACTGAGCCAAACAGATACCAACATCCCACTCTTAATTAACTGGGAAGGTAGGATCTTGGGACAAACACAAACCAAGAACCTCCTACACACAGAAGACATCAGGGGAAGAACAGACTTTTCCTAGAGAGGCCTTGACACTAGTAATATAGCTACGTACTACAAAAACTCACAAGGATCATCACAGAAAACAAAATAAAACACTTTTTGAAATAGAAAATGAAAGACAAAGAAGCAAAATGCAATCTCAGACCTCCAGCCCATCCAGAACAAGTCCAGGAGACACTTGACATGGAAGAAATTGGAAGACACACACCTGAAATTTCTGAAATGATAGCAACCAAAGTAAGGAAACAAATCCATGAGGCTAGAGAGGAAATCAGATTAGAAATCATCTCTCAGGTAAAAAAAAGAAATGTCAAAATTTATAAAGGAATTGCACAGCAAATCTAGAGCAGAGATAGATTAAAAAAAAAAATAGATGATGAGGGCCAGTGAAATGGCTCAGCAGCATAAGCACCTGCCTGGCAAGCGTGAGGTCCTGAGTTCGACTCCTGGTATCCACATAAAGGAAAAAAAGGGCCGGTGATATTGCTCAGTGGCACAAGTGCCTGCTGGCAAGCGCAAGGTCCTGAGTTCGACTCCTGGTACCCACATAAAAAAAAATAAATGGTGATAGGAAGAGGATGGAAACAGTGAATAATCAATATAGGAAAGAAATAGAATGCATGAAATAGATTCAAACAGATACCCAGGAAATTAAAAATTCCATTGAAACCTGGCAAAACCACTTGAATGAAACTGAAGACAGACTGTCAGACCTTAAAGACAGGATCACAGCTAGTGATTATGAAAGGAAAGATCTCTTGAAAATAACAAATGATCAGGAAATAACAATTCAACAGCTGTAAGATGACAAAAAGAAAAATAATATAAGAATAATTGGTGTCAATGAATAAGCAGGAGTCAACACAAATGACATAAAAAAACTATTTGCAGAAGTAATAGCAGAAAATTTCCCAAGCATAGGAAAAGAATCTGACATACAGATAAGTGAAGCATATAGAACTCCAATTAGCCATAACCAAAATAAATCTACACCTAGATATATAATAATCAAGATCCCAGAAATTCAGCACAACAACAGAATATTAAAAGCTGTTAGAGAAAAGAAATAGATCACATATAAAGGAAAGCCCTCCTTTATATGGGCTTTAAAGCTTTTAAAGAAATCATGGCAGACTTCTCAACACAAACCCTCAAGTCAAGAAGAGCTTGGAGTAAAGTATTTCAAGTCCTGAAAGAAAACAACTTCCAACCCAAATTGATGTACCCTGCAAAACTATCTTTCAAAATTATTGGAGAAATAAGAAACTTCCATGACAAAGAACAACTGAAGAAATTCCTGACCACCAAACCAATACTGCAAAGGGTACTGAAAGATATTCTATACAGAGACAAAAATGACCACAATTTCAAGAACAACAACAGAAAGAAAGCACCAAGCAGGGCAAGCAATTAAACAGAGGGAAAAAGTAGGGAACCAACAGCAAGAAAACAACATGACAAAGACAAGCCAATACATGTCAGTTATAAACATCAATGTAAATGGCCCCAATTCATCAATCAAAAGACACAGACTGGCAGAATGGATCCAGAAACAAGATCAAACAATATGTATACAAGAAACACATTTAACTCAAAAAGAAATTCATAGACTGAAAGTTGAAGGATGGAAAATAATACTCCATGCAACAGGAACCCAGAAAAAAGCAGGGGTAACTATTCTGTTGGCAGACAATGTGAACTTCAAACCAAGAATGATTAAAGAGATAAAGAAGGTCACTACATACTTATTAGGGGAAAAATTCAAGACAGAGAGATAACAATCATAAATATATATGCACCAAATATGGAAGCACCCAACTATATAAAACAAATATTAATAGACATGAAAAATCAAGTAAGCAATAACACAGTTGTAATGGGGGACCTTAATACCCCATTGTCCCAAAGAGATGGATCATCTAGACAAAAAAATCAGCAAAGAAATAATAGAACTGAACCAAGCCTGTGAACAAATGGACTTAGTAGACATTTACAGAGTGTTCCATGCAACAGCATCAGAATACACATTCTTCTCAGCTGCACATGGGACATTCTCTAAAATAGACCATATACTAACCCATAGAACATGCTTAAGTAAACTCAAAGGAATTGAAATTATCCCATGCATATTATTTGACCATAGTGCAATAAAATTGGAAATTAATGAAAAAAGAAACCGTAAAAACTCCATAAACACATGGAAATTAAATAACACCCTCCTGAACAACCAATGGATCACAGATGAAATTAAAGAAGAAATTAAACAATATCTACAGTCAAACAAAAATGCAAATAAAACTTACTGGAACCTGTGGGATGCAATGAAAGCAGTCCTAAGAGGGAAAATTGTAGCAGTGAATTCTCACATCAGGAAAACAGAATGACCACAAACAACCTAATGCTACACCTCAAGCTTCTAGAAAAAGAAGAGCAAGTCAAGCCCAAAGACCATACAAGTGAGGAAATTATAAAAATCAGAGCAGAAATTAGTGCAATTGAGACTAAGAAAACAAGACAATTAATGAATTGAAGAGTTGGTTCTTTGAAAAAATAAATAAAATTGATAAAACCCTAGCAAAAACCTTATCAAAAAAAGGAAAGAAAAAACTCAAATTCATGCAATGAGGAATGAAAAGGGTGAAAATCACTACAGATCCTGTGGAAATTCAGAAGATCATCCATACCTACTTTGAAAATCTTTACTTGCATAGGATGGAAAACAGAAAAATGGACAGATTCCTAGAAATGTATGAATTACCAAAGCTGAATCAAGAAGATATAAAAATTCTGAATAACCAAATATCAGTTAGTGAAATTGAAAATGTAATTACAAACTTATGAACAAAGAAAGGCCCAGGTCCTGATGGATTCACGGCTAAATTCTACAAGAAATTTATAGAAGATTTAATGCCAGTGCTCCTCAAACTTTTTAATGAAATTCAAAGGGATGCAATTCTCCCTAACTCATTCCTGGAGGCAAGTATTACTCTGATACCAAAACTAGAGAAAGACCCAACGAAAAAAGAGAAATACAGGCCAATCTCCCTAATGAACATAGACGCAAAAATCCTCAATAATATACTAGCAAATGGAATGCAGCAAATCATCAAGAAGTTTATACACCATAACCAAGTGAGATTCATCCCAGGAATGCAGGGATGGTTCAACATATGCAAATCAATAAATGTAATACACCGTATCACCAGAACCAAAGACAAAAATCACATGATCCTCTCAATAGATGTAGAAAAAGCTTTTGATAAAGTCCAACACTGATTCATGATAAAAACCCTACAGAAAATCGGAAAACATTGTCTGTACCTCAATCTGATAAAAGCCATCTATGACAAACCAACAGCCAACATCATATTAAGTGGATAAAAACTGAAAGCTTTCACTCTAAAATCAGGAATAAGACTAGGATGTCCACTATCACCACTCCTATTCAATATTGTTCTGGAAACATTAGCCAGAGCAATTAGGCAAGAGAGAGAAATAAAAAGAATAAGGATAGGAAAGGAAGAACATAATTATCATTATTCACAGATGACATGATACTCTACATAGAAGACCCCAAAAACTCCACCAAAAGACTTCTAGATTTAATAACTAAATTCAGTAAGGTAGATGGATACAAAGTCAACACTCAAAAATCAATAGCCTTCCAGTACACAAACCACAAACTCACTGAGAGAGAAATTAGGGAAACCACACCCTTCACAATAGCATTCAAAAAAAATGAAATACTTAGGAATCAATCTAATGAAGAAAGTAAAATATCTTTACATTGAAAATTATAGCATTCTGAAAAAAGAGATCAAAAAGGATATCAGAAAATAGAAAGAGATCCCTTGCTCATGGATAGGAAGAACCAACATAGTGAAAACGGCCATAATCCCAAAACTGTTAAACTGTTAAAACTGTTATACATATTTAATGCAATCCCAATCAAAATACCACTGGCATACCACACAGATCTAGACAAAACATCCCTAAAATTCATTTGGAAACAGAACAGACATAGAAAAGCAAAGGCAGGGCCGGTGAGATGGCTCAGCGGCTTAAGCGCCTGCCCAGCAAGCACGAGGGCCCGAGTTCAACTCCCGGATCCCACATACGAAAAAGGGGCCGGTGATATCGCTCAGTGGCACGGGCGCCTGCTGGCGTGCGAGGTCCTGAGGTCGACCCCCCGGTACCCACAAAAAAAAAAAAAAAAAAGAAAAGCAAAGGCAATCCTGGGCAACAAAGGCAAGGTAGGAGGCATCACAATCCCTGACTTGAAGCTATACTACAAAGCTACTGTGATAAAATCAGCATGGTACTGGCAAAAAACACACCTGAGGATCAGTGGAACAGATTAGAAGATGCACACACAACTCCAAACACACTCAGCCACCTTATCTTCGATAAAGGGGCCAAACATGTTCACTGGAAGAAAGATAGCCTGTTTAATAAATGGTGCTGGAAAAAATGGCTTTTCACATGCCAAGGACTAAAACCAGATCCATGTCTATCACCATGCACTAAACCAAAGTCAAAATGGATCAAAGATCTAAATATTAAAACAGAAATACTAAATCTACTGGAAGATAAAGTAGGTAGAAATCTTGAAGACATAGAGGTAGGCAGAGAGTTCATGAACAAAAATCAAACTGCATGGGCAGTACTTCAAAGAATCAATAGCTGGGACCTTATCTTATTAAAAAAGTTTTTGCACATCAAAAGAAATCACCAACAGAGTGAAAAAACAATCCACAGAGTGGGAAAAAAATTTAGCCAACTGTCCCTCGGACAAAGGACTTCTATTTAGAACATATAAAGAATTGAAAAAAATCAGGCCCCCCAGAATCAAAAGCCCACTCCAAAAATGGGCATCTGAGATGAATACGCACTTCTCAGATAAAGAAATACAAATGGCAAATAAATACATGAAAAAATGTTCAACATCATTGGTCATTTGAGAGATGCAAATTAAAACAACACTGAGATTCCATCTCACCCCAGAAAGAATGGCTATCATCAAGAAATCAACCAATAACAAATGCTGGCGGGGCTTTGGGGAAAAGAAACCCTGCTCTGCTGTTGGTGGGAGTGCAACCACTGTGGAACCACTGGTGCAACCACTGTGGAAATCAGTGTGGAGATTCCTCAAAAAACCAGGACTAGAGGTCCCATTTGACCCAGCTATTCCCCTTTTGGGTATTTTCCCAGAAGAATTAAAAACATCATACCACAGTGATATATGTGTACCCATGTTTATAGCAGCACAATTTGTAATCGCTAAATCTGATAACAACCCAAATGCCCATCAACCGAGTAATGGATAAAAAAGATTTGGTATTTTTATACAATGGAGTACTACTCAGCTATGAAGAAGATTAAAGTTGAGGCTTTTATAGGTAAATGGATGCAACTTGAGACCATACTCATTAGTGAAATAAATTAGACTCGCATGTGTAAACATCATATTGTCTTCCTAGTGTAAGAAACTGAAAAAGTAAATAAGATCCAAAATCTTGTGAAATAAAATATTTCACAAAATAATTGTGAAAGGGAAAGAAACTGCTCAAAAGGAAAGAATAACTGGGATGGGGGAAAGGAGAAAAGAAGGAAGGAAAAAGAAAAAAAAATTTGTATACAAGATAGCTAAGATAATTACACTAATTTCTTTTAGTTCATTGAAAAGAAGAGTTCCTGCTTATATTGTTTGATCAATTTTTCATGCCTATATCTTGTAATCTGAGCAACTACTTTGAAGATAACAATACGCAATATATTAACCATTGTCCATCTCCTATTATGTTGTTTTGAAGTTCTGTATCATTGTTTTCATTGTTTTTTTATCTTTAAAATAAAGAAAGAAAGTGACAAGCAGTGGGGATAAACATGTTCAAAGGAGGGAAAGAATCTTGAAGAGGGTCAATGGCAGTGCATCTTTTACTGTAACGTATTTTTAAAGTTTAAACATTCACTATAGTTTTCAGTCACGCCACGTGGCTGTGATCACCAGGGTTGTCCTCTCCCTTTGTGCATTATTTAGTCTCCACACATTTGTGTTAGGTGCGGGGACACAGCGATGACTAAGGTGAAGTGTCAGATGAAGTGTCTGTTTTCAAGGAGCCCATGACCTGGGGGTGGAAATTCGACTGAAGTGCAATGCTTTCATCCTTTTGCACAGATATGAAACAGGAGGGTTTCGCGCCTAACTGTCCAGGCAGGATTTTGCCCATAGATGCCCTGCTAGGGACCCGCAGGGGACGCACAGCAGGGCGGAGAGGGCGTGCTCTGAGCCCCAGCCTGTGCCCCGTGCAGACGGGCGCCCGCTGGCATCAGAGTCCCCGAGAGCCGGGCGGGCGCCCACCTCACCCCCCCACCGCACCCCGGGGACCGCGAACGACACCCCCAAGCCGCTGGGCCGGGGAAGCTGGGAGCCTGGGGCGGCGGCGTCTGCTCGGCCCCTCTCCGAGCTCCCCTCCCCGGGAGCCATAGGACAGCGCCGAGCAGGGGGCTCTGGTGAAATTGGAACCAGTGTTCCAAATTAAGGGGAGCAGATGTCCCTGCTTTGCTCGGGAGGCCTGGGTGGCCTGCTGTTCAGACAGAATCGGCGAGGCGCTGACCTTCGGGGGCTGCTGTCAATCTCTGCGCAGATGGCCAGCCCGGAGCCCCGCGCGGCTCTGCATGGGAAGCGCGCAGCCCGGCCGCGGCGGCAGCTTGAGAGAGTCGGGCTGCGCGGGGGTGGAGGGGGAGGCCCGGGAGGCAGAGGGCAGGAGAGAAAGGCCTGCTTCGGGCACAATGGAGCCCCCGTGGCGGCCCCTCGGAGGACAGCGCGGTCCTCGGGGACGGCGGACGGCTGCGCCGGGCCGGCCGCCCGCGCTCCAGCTGCCTCTTCAGAACAAGGCCGTGCAAACGTGCCCACTTGATTCTAAATCCGCTTAGGCGCGCTCCGTGTGAACAAGGAGAGGGGTGGCCTTACAATCCTGAACAATCGGAGGCCTGGAGAGGCCTGGGAACCCCGTGCTCGGGGAAGACGCCTGCACCACGCATGCAAATGCAGTCGCCTGGGGACGGCTGTGGCTAGGTCTCCAGCAGCACTCTCCGCCAGGTAGGCGGGCAAGGAAACCAGCCCACCGCGTGCAGTAAACACTCCTATTTGGCCCTTCAGTGTGCCTCGGAGTTCTGCAACCTTTCAGGGTGTTTCCCCGCAAAAGACTTTCCATGAAACGTTCAGAAAAGCCCGCTGAGCTGCGCAATCATTAGTCACCCAGGTATTTACACTGTTTTTTCCTATTTCCTTTCTCTCTTGGCCTCCGTGGTCAGTGATATAAAATTCCTGGGAACTCCCACCTAAATACCAGCTTCCTGTTTATGCTACCAGCGGCTTTCATGTTTAGTTGTTAAAAGCAGTTGACTAACAACTGCAGAGGTCCGCAGGTGAAAAAAAGAAGAAGAAAAAAAAGTCCCCCAAAATGAGCAGGTCAAAGGTCCAGGTTTATTTTTAATTACTTATGGCAAAATCACGGGGGGACGGAGAAGGTAAAATTAAAATGTAATTGAATGCCTAAGATCTTGGTTCAGTTTCACTTGGCTCCTGTGTCTACATGAACGTGTAAAATACGATACAATGAAGTATGAATGTTTTCATTTCTAGCAGCTAAAGCCTCCACGCTGTCTTTAATGTGGCACGGCATTCTTTTGTTATAGAAGGTTAAAGTTCGCACATTAGCACAACCTGTGCTCTCCTGCGAGTGTGCTTGGCACCTCTTCATGGCTATTCTTCATTAAGTTCTGCTGCAAAACGTTGAATTTATGTAGCCACCGAGTTGCGGCCTCCCTGGCCTGGAAAAAAAAACCCTAGAGGTCAACTCCTCCAGCCCTTTTCTGGTAGAGTTTCCGTCCCCCTCCCAGGGAGTGGAGAGCTGTCCTCTGATAGAATCCCTCTAGACCTGGGACCCTCTCTACCTCCGAAAACAGCATCATGCCTTGACCATCTTATTTTTTAATAAAGGTTTTCTATATATAAAACTGGAATCTGTCTCCACTTACAGAGTCATGCAGAATAAATCTAATTTCTCTTCCATATGACATTACCCTTCAAATATTTGGAGACAGCTCTCATGTCCCCACAGTGTCTTCTCTCTGCTAAACATCTGCAGATCCTTCAGCAATTTCTCCCGTGGGCCTGAGTCTCCCACACCACCCCTGCGTTATCTAGAGTTGCTCCAGTTAGCAAAAGTCTCTTTGAAGCTGAAGGCATGATTCATTTCGTGCTAAAACCCAGCTTTCTGGACAGCCCTGAGGTTTAAAACCAAACAAGGGGATCAGTCAGATCCAGTTCAAGTTATTCAGACCGAGCTACATTTTGGTTTTCGGTGTTAGTGCTTTTCCACTCTGAGTTAGGAAAGATAGGCCCAGCTATGAAGTGTAAAAGTAAGGAAAAGCCCTACTGCGTGCCAGCCTTTCATGTTTGGAAAAACCTGCTGAGGAGGTATTATTGTTCCCCCTTTACAAGCCCAGAGGTGCAATAATCCACACAAGGCCAGGTAGCTAACTAGGTGACAGAGTGAGGTCTGTAACCTGCTCTTGCATTATACAAAGCTCCTGTCACAAAGCCCTATAGCTAAAACTGAGGTCCTGAATTTCTTTTCCAGCATATTCTGCACCATACAGCTTTAATTCAAGGCTAGCGTATATATCATGTTTATATAGTGACAAGGACTTTTGAAATACGAGTTCAGAACTTTAGGGAGGATAAAAAAGTTCTTTTTGGAAGCAAATGAAACAGAAATTCCCTGTTAAAGCCAAAAGTCATCCTGAACATGCTTTTATTCCAGTGGCATTACTTAACAGCAAAGTGTTATATTACCCTTGAATTTCCTGCCTGGGCTAAGGGTAGGCCAGGCCCTTGATGCTATTTAAATTTTGCCATGTATTCCAGCTATATCACCAGCAGTGCCACCGCCCTTTCCTTGTGCCTGCTCTCCAGTATGTCAGTTAGTCAAGGAGGGATGAATATGTTTCCCATGCGCACACTGTAATTTTTTCCCAGTGTTGTTAAGCCTGCCAGAACAAAACTAAAACCACAAAAAGAAGATTCAAATCAGCCTCTTGATCGCCCTGCTGCTATTTTACAGTTTTGGGAGGGTTGAACATCAAACGTTTGCAACTGTCATCTACACATTCCTTAGCAGAATAAAGAAGCATTGGCATGGACCCCTGCTAAATTATTTTCTGCTCCAAAATGTTGGAAACTCTTCCTTTCCAGGAAAATACTGCACAAGAGGCACAGTGAATTCATGGAGCTGGTTTTGAGAAAGGCTGTTACTCTCCGCTGTGAACGGTCCTGTGCTGACATCCAGCCAGGTGGACTCTATACCTTAGCAGGGAGGTTGCTTAGACATTTAGTTAGTTGTTTCTAATTTGTTCCCTATGATGAACAGTGCCTGAAAGGCCTGAGAGGTACTTTTTCTTAGTACCCAATCTATAGTATCCCTTGAAATCACTATCATATTGATCTGTTTATTTTTTGCTTTATTGCTTGTACATCTGTTTATGGTCCACTCACTTTCTTGTGCATAAGATTAGTAACCTCATCTGTCTTGTTTATTACCTAGCATGTAGTAGGTCCTCAGGAAAGACTCTTTTAGATGAAGGAATACAGCTTTTGTACATATACTTTGCTCTTATATTTGTATCTTCTTAAAATTGAACTCTTAGAGACAGGAAGTAGAATGGTGGGTGCTGGGGTTGGGAGGAACAGTGAGGAGTTGGTGTTTCATGGGGACACAAGCTCCAGTTGGGGAAGATAAAACGAGCTTACCAGATGGATGGTGGTGATGGTTGTACAACAATGTGAATCTACTTGATGCCACTAAACTGGACTCTTAAAAATGTTAACATGTTTTATCATATGGGGAACATATAAAATTGAAGTTGTGCTAACTTAAAAAAAGTAGATCGGAGATATACTTGTGGATAAGTACCTGGACCTGGATAGGTAAACAAATTATTTTTTTAAAGAATATAAAACTAAAATAAAAATTATTTTATGTACACCTATAAAATGGTTCACATGGTTGATTTTAGCACAATAAAAATAATAAATTCTTTGATTTGGAACCCTTAGGCTAATGACCAATGTCTACATTTTAAATCTTGGTATGTATCCCTATGGTTCTTTCCAGATGGCTGTGTGAATACACGTCCCAACCATCTGAGTGGGAGGACAGCCACTTTCTAATGCCACCAAACACTTGGTTTTCTTGTTCCCTTTATTCTTTGTATTTGATGGGCAAACACACACATGCACACTTGCTTTAGTTATTGTTTTATTTGGATTATTATACTTATTACTGAAGGCAAATATCATTTCATGTATTTATTATTTCTTATTTGTAAGGAGCCTTTATCATGTCCCATTTTTATTGGGCTATTTGTTTCTTTGGATTGATTTGCATGAGTTCTATGTATAGTAACGATACTAGCTCCTATCCTATCCTCTGCAAGTAATTTTTAGAGGTGGGTAGAAGAGGAGGGAAGTAAGAATGGCAAGGAGGAGCAGACTGCAGACTGTGGACCAAGGGACAGTGACAGCTCTGTGGCCTGCTCTTATTGAGCCTGAAAGCTGTTTCTAGATCAACGAAGTGTCCACTCATTTATTTAATGAACATTTATTGAATGTGAATGCCACATACTGGGAATCAGAAGTGGGCAGGGCAGACATGATTCTTAGCCCATAAAACAAAAGAATAAAATGGCAGACCATGGCAAGTGGTATCCGGGTGTTCTGGGACAGGAGGCGATCAATATAAAGGGGCCGTCATGGAAAGCCATTTTACATTTGATGTCAGGGATGACCTCTCTAAATCCCTTAATTCAACTTCCAGTGTGAACTTTTCTTTCCATCTCAGAAAATGTGGAAAGATTTCTACCAGCAGTTCCTACATTTGTGAGTTTTCTTATGACAAAAGAAAAAAGTCACAAGGCAGTAAGTTAAAGAATCTTGAAAAATAGAGCATCATTGCTCCCAGTCATATTTTCCTCTTCTTTTGCCCTTTGACACCTTTTACTTGATTGCTTTTAGGCCTGGATTAATTTTGTCTGGCCTGAGGCCCATGCTAATTTGCATGGCTATTCTATATACAGGTTGAAGCCCCGAAGACAGCAGGCCAGCCTGAGCTCGCAAGCCAATTCACATCCATCAAATGGCCTAGGGCTCAATATACTTACTGTGGAAGAATGGAGGATAATGAAAATTCCTACCATGACCTGAAATCATGACTCACAAGGGTTGACCTGTGGTCAGGCCTATGGGTAAACCATTCTATCATCCTTATGTTCTACTTGTCAAACACTTGCAGATTCCATTTTGGGCTTTGGACCTGTAATTATGGTTCTCATTGTTTCCAAAACCATAATTAAGCCTCAGAGTATATAATTAATTATGTTAGATGGAGTGGCTTCTTTCATTTTACACTTTCATCTATGATGTTAATACAAATCCTTGTTTTGTTTGGTAATGCCAGATATTGCCGAGCCATAGCAGTTGATAAAATAATCAAGTGGTGTTGTCATATTTAACCGTTATTCTGAATGAGTAGCTGGAAGGCTAGGTTATGTCTAGACAGAAAATCCAGGATGAAAAATTCTACTCTTTCAGTCTTGAACATTCATTTTGTTCATTCATTCAGTAGACACATTTTTTTACTTTCTTAAAATTTATTTTTGGGCTGGTGAGATGGCTCAGCGGCATAAGCGAGGTCTTGAGTTCGACTGCCAGTACCCACATACAAAAAAAGGGCCAGTGATATCGCTCAGCGGCACGGGCGCCTGCTGGCATGCGAGGTCCTGAGGTCGACCCCCAGTACCCACACACACACAAAAAAATTTACTTTTATTAGTCCATGTTTGTAGTACATAATGATTACATTCATCATGGAGAGTTGGTACATGGACATGACACACCTTAATTTTTTTACTTCCCCTTCCCCTGTCCTCCCTTGCTCCTCCCTCCATCTCTTGGTCCCCTCCCCATTTGCAAAAAATCTATCTCCCTATTTCCTATTCTGTCTTTCATTTTGCCCTTTCAATTATTTATAGTTTGGGTTTCTTGTGTAAGAGAAACGATGCGATATTTAAGCTTGTGTGTCTGATTTATTTCACTTAACATTACTGTCTCAATGGGCCGGTGATATGGCTCAGCGGCATAAGCACCTGCCCAGCAAGCGCGAGGTCCTGAGTTCAACTCCCGGAACCCACATAAAAGAAAAAAAGGGCTGGTGATATCGCTCAGTGGCACAAGCGCTTGCTGGCAAGCGTGAGGTCCTGAGGTCGACTCTCGGTACCCACAGAAAAAAAAACAAAAAACAAAAAACTTTACTGTCTCAAGTTGCACCCATTTTCCTACAAATGACTCATATTTATACTTCTTTATGGTAGAGCAGTACTCCATTGTGTATAAATACCACATGTTCTTTATTCATGCATCTGTTGATGGACATTTAGGCCACTTCCAAGATTTATCTATTGTGCTCTGTGTTGCTGTAACATGAGTATGCATGGATAACTGTAAAATGATGAATAGACACATATTTACTTTAGGTACACTTATCATGCATTAGGAACTGTGCTAAGTTTAAGGCAAACAACATGCCGTCTAGCCTCAAAAATTGCAGGACCCAGATGATGCCCTCCTTGGGCAGTGTACCGAGGGTAGTTATATCCCAATCATGTGGGTAACATCGTAAAGACACACATGCCTGCTTCACGCCAAACTCACCTGAGGTTCTGGCTGTCGAGTTCAGAGTGAAGTCTAGCACGGACATTTTGAAAACACTCCTGAGGGAATTCTGATTACACCCTTGGGTTATGGGCTGCCAGTGTGGGGAGCTTCCCAGGACTCTGTAAAACTCAGCTTCTTTCTGTGGGGCATCAGAACTCTCAGCCCCTCTTCAGCTGAGCCTGGGCCAGCAGCACACTAGGCTCATGACCAAGGCAACCCGCCCATTTCTGAAAGGCTTTTCCCAGGCATGGGGTCAGGCCTGCTCTCGCTGCCTATTCCCATGGCATCTCTGGACAGGTACGTCTCTACCGTACTTCATCCTGGGCTGTCTCGAGCCCCTCCGTATATACTGAGCTTACCTGGTCACCTGTCCTCCAAACTTGGGTTGTTGCTTTGGCTTTGGGCTCAATGCTTGTGTCTGTTGCGACTCTGCAGTTCCTCTTCATGCCTGTCTGATTCTCCTTTGTTAAGTGGAGACCCAGGGCACCCAGGTCACAGATGGCAAACTCCTGGGCACCTGGGCTGAGCTCACTACTTCCTGTGGACTGGAAATCAACAAAATGGTCAGAAAAGTAGCTCTTAGAGAAGTGCTGACTCCAAAGAAAGGAGAGAAGCAAGGTGACTCAGCTACTCAAAGAGGCTAGGCAGAGAGGGGAAACTCAGCACGGTGTCCTAGAGAAAGAGAAAGAGAAAGAAACTTCTCTGTTGTCAGAGGAGGTTCCAATTGGAGTGCGGGAGTATGGGTCAGCTCTTTTGGCCAAGTGCCCAAGAGAACAGGAAGGGTACAACAGGGCAGCGAAGGTCCTGACGGTTGTCCGTCACTGCCTCTACTTGGTCTCCACTTGAGCTGCCTTCCTTCTCCAGCTCTGGTCCAGATCTGTCCTGCTCAGCCCCACGCAGTGACCAAATGCTGGCAAGTTGTACAGACACCAACGGGAACTTCGCCAAAATACCATTTTTGAGTGACTGGCAATGATTTGCCCCATGCAAAGCCCATGGCCGGCTTATGGATTCTGGTTCTCCTTTTAAATTCCCAATGTCAAGTCTGATTATTTCAGATATGATATTCTGCCTGAGTGTGTTTGACCTTAGTGACAAGTCAGAGAAGATATTTTCAGCATCTTACAATTGTGGTTTAATTGCACATGGGTAACACTTGGCCCCTGACTCATGTTTCGGTACCATACATCTCTTGAAACGCAGAGTTGATTCACAACTCTTACTAAACAAACAAGCTTTATGACTGAAAGTACAACCAAATGTAACCAAGAAAATAAATGAACATTGTTTTTTCAGGTTGTGCCCATTTATGACATCTTTTGTTGCATATCATTGTGTTGCATACCAGTCTTGCTAGTTCATCCCTTCACTTTGACTGAGCGCTTGTTACCCAGCATTACCTGCATGCTTCCCACGCTGGTCCCGACCAGACATCCACACTCATCCCTGTCATGTCTCCCTGCAACACAAAGATGACTAAGATGTGGCCCCTCTCCCCACCCTTCTCAATCTGGGGAGCACGACAGCCACACATCAATTGTTTCGAGGTGGAAAAGCTCCGGTGGCACTTGAGCTGGGCTTGAATGACATACAGCAGGTAAGTGGGGACACTCCTGCAGAAACAACAGGTGCAAAGCCCAGGGGTCACTAGAGTGGGCTGGGCAGTAAGGTGTGGCCCCCAGGGAAGAGTCCAGGGTCGGGTGGCAGCTCTGCCCAGGCCTGGCCTGAGTGCACCATGACCAGCTGCTGCCACCTGCGGTTACTGAGTATGCCCTTCCTGCTGTGCCACCACTTCCATGTGCCTGGATTCCCGGGTCGCATGTCATCCTCCCTCCTTCGTTCTTTGGGGGTGGAGAGGGAGTTGTCGAAGGCTGTTTCTTTCTCCGTTTTAAAGCAAACCACACCTAACCACTGCCTGAATCCCCACTCAGGTGTGAGGCAGCCCTACCAGCACATCGGTCTCCTCCCTGGCCTGGCCCAGCCTCCCCAGAGATGTCCCTCTGAGCCCTGGGAGAGGTCTGCACACCAGTCTAAAAATAGGTAAGCAAAGGAACATAGACTCAGGATAAATGCTCTTACCAGGCCCCAGGCAAGTCAGCTGTATCAAGTTCAGGATTCCTCCTGGCCAAGCCACAGGGTCGTGAGAGACTTCCCATCTTGGCTTCTTGAGCTGGGAAAGGAGAGGAGGAAGTGGAGAGGCAGGATGTGGTGGATGGGTTGTGTGCTGCAGGGAGGGCCGGCAGCTCCAGGCAAAAACCCTCCTACAGACTTTGTGAGCAGGGCTATCCAGTTAAGCATGCGCGTGTGCACGTGCACATACACACACACGCAGACATACACAGCCCTCGAACAGCCCTTGCTTCAGTCTCCTTCAGTGGAACCTGGGATTTGAGATAGTTCTCTTTTGGGGTGGCCAGCCACTCTGGATGCATGGTTTCCAGGGTTTTCTGAGTGCGCACAGCCATCTACAAGACCACAAAAGCACAATATTTACTCTGACATAAACTCTGGGTTCATGAATTATCAAACAAAACCCAGCAAGCAACAACTTATCAGTGACAGTTGTCAAATAACCTAGGCAAGCCCAGGTGTGCGGCTACCATATGAGTCCCTTTCCTACCCCTTCTGTGCCAGTGTCTCCTCCCTTGCCCTTCTATCAGCTCAGCCAGATCCCTGACAGTTGGGGCAGTTTCGTTTCAGAGCAGAAGGAGTTGGAATCATAACAGGTTTCAATCCTGATTCAGTTGGTTCCAGAACAGAAAAGATACTTTCTCTTTGTTTTCAACCTCATTCCAGAAAAAAAATAATTTTTAAAAAAAGTCCCTCTTAGGAATATGTGGTAATCTAAGTCACCTCTGGATCCGAGGGAACAGTTTGGGGGACTCCCATTCGCAGGGTAGATGAGCTATTTTCCTAGTGTCTTAAATGTGAGAAGCTCTGAGCGCATTTCTGGAGAGTCACACTGAGGGGGATGACTTGTGTTTTAGAGTTTGACAAGGATCCTCAACAAAATACCTAATGCAGCCATTGTCAATATTGGGGGGGCTCATATATTTCAAAATATTGAAATGTCCTGCCCTTTTAGATCCTCATGCAACTAGTATGAAATATCTTCTCACCCTGTCCTCACTCAAGAAGAGTCTATCTTTAAAATAAGTTCTCCTTTATGGCTGTAAGATAGGGTTGATGGAAAAGGAAGGAAGATGGAACTATGATTTCCTGCATGACTCTTGGCAGGTCTAGAGTGGCCAGTGAAGTAGCATTCTAATCTGGGCAGGGCTCCCAAATCAGATATAGGAAGCCCAGAGGTAGCATGGTATGTGGTTCAAACCAGCTCGAAGTCACACTGCCTGGATTCCCTTACTAGTTCTGTCACTAGTTCTGTTGTCACCTATAAACAATACAGCTTTGGGAAAATTGCTTAATTTCTGTGCAACTCAGTTTCTTCTCTAAAATGGGGGCATTGAGTTACCTGCTGCCCAGGTTCACATGGCTTTAATGAGCTAACACTGAGGCTCTTGGCAGATGCCTTCATAGAGTAAGTGCTCAATAAATGCAAACTCCTCCTTCTATTGCTATCATCATTTGCAACTAATAGATCTGAAAACACTACCCATTAACTGAACACCTTGATTCATTTGGAAAGATGGATCTGGCCTTGTTACTACTGTAATAAACTGTGACTTCTGCTGGTATATATTTTTGGAGGAAAAGACAAAAAGGGGAGTGCAGAAACATGTTCCCGGGAGAACATGTTGTGTGGTCTCCAAGAGCTGTGCACTGAGAGTCACTGTGCCCTGGTAGAAAAACACTTCTTTCCCAGAAGGTAGTTAACTCCCCATTTGGATCAAGTTATTACTTGGACCTTCTCCTTTTTATTTGAGAGACTTTTTGCAGTTATTTGATTTAGTTCAAAAGACCTGAAGTGCTATGGAATAAATTTGCTTATGGTGATGGATGGGCATTTTGATAACCCAGAGCTTTGCTCCTAACACATTTTTAGTACCACTCGAAATCACCAACCAATGAAATACCACAGGACACCCTTCTGCGAGGTGCATATTCCTCTCTGGTTGCAGAGAGATTAGGTGGTCTATTTTAAACTGCCCAGAAAATGGGTGGCAGGCAGACTGAGATGCCGTTAGGCCACACTCGTACACAGAGGTAACAGGAAGGAGCTGGCTCTCTTCTGCCTACGTCTTTAATTAGAAACAGGACGTCAGGACTTTCGACTTCTCTGAGAAGCACAGTGAAACTTTATTAGCTCAATTAAAAATCCCTGTCACCAAAGTCTGTGCAGCTGAACTTCTGGAGGGCAGATCCTGGGGTGAATATGTGTGACGTGGCTGTCTGGTCCCAGTGGTGATTGAGTGTCTCCGGGGATCCCTGGAACAGCTGTGGGAAGAAGAGGGGGCGGTGGCAAGGCTTGGGCTGTGCCTTCCCCCAGGCTCAAAGGTTTTTTTTTTATACCATCCTCCTGAGAAGGAAATTATACCACACATTTTTCTCCAAACCAGATGCAAAAACCAAAACTTGAATCCGAATGTCCTCCGTCGAGTGAAAACATTCTGAGACCTCAGAAATGATCACTCAACCACTGCTTTCCTGACCTGTAATTTGGTCAGTTATCACTGGTTTCAGAAAGGTTCTGGGTGGTCCCCTGTCCTCAGGGAACTCTAGGTTTCATGGTTTCAGTTTCCAGAGTTTTCTGCTTGCCTAGGAGTTCCAGGGAAACTGAACTTGCTGAGGAAGTCAGCTGTGGAAGGTAGCTCCACACCCAGGGAGGAAAAACCTAATTAGGATTCCTCCCTTTCCTTAAAACCAGGAGTTGGCATGAGCAGGCCTGCATGGAGGTGGACGCTTTTATATTTTGATTCCTCACACACCTGCCTAACAAAGATGCTCAACTTAAAATTTCAAAACATTTTATAATGATCTATACATTTTTTATAAGTGCCATTAGATCTCCTTCTGCCTCTTTTGGGTGTCAGAACTGCTAAGGTTCACCGTTCTCCCTCCCCGAGGGCTTGAGTCTTTGTTACTTGGGTGGTGTGAGCCTCTGATTGCCGAATACCTGAATGCATTCCTCTAATTTGAAGTATGCAAACTAGGTTTTCTGCCTTCACAACCATCCCAAGCAATTTGGTTGAAGAGCTGAGCACATTTCACAGCAAGAGGACGGGGACCATCCAAAGTGGATGAAAACTGCTCAAATGAGCAATTTGCATTTACTGTCCTCCTGGGGGAAAATAAATGCAGAAACCTCTGCTGTGGAAGGTAAGGTCTCACCTCCAACTCCTCCAACTTTCTCAGTCCCTGTTCTGCGTAGCGCAGCAGTCACAGGAGGGGTTTAACACGCACACACGGGAAGCCCACTGCCCAGCGTGTGGTACGAGGTACCACAGTGGGACTGAGAGTGTGGAAGGGGAAACCAGGTCAGTTGGTTCGGGGAACAAGACAGAAAAAATTTCCGGTGACAATGGGATTGGCTGAGAGGTGTCAGCAATCACACCTGAGCAGTCCGGGGCTGTCCCCCAAAAGAGGAGGCCACGATCCTGCCTTCTGTAATAATAATAAACACAGAAAGCACAGCCTGGGGCTCTAAGTGACCAGGAATCTTTTCATACCTTTCCAACCTGGCTGAGCATTTCCCTTTCCAAAGTGGGGAATAACATGTATTTATCGAAACGAATCAAGTAGAGGACAATTTGAGATGCCGAGTGCAGAGCCACCTCTCTGAGTCCGTCGATTCAGTCCTCATTCTCTGATCCGAGGGACCCTGTGTGGGTATCAGATACCAGGGTCCCCGCAGCATAGAGATTGTGGGACCATCAGGCAACACCAGTTCCAGAGTTCTCATTCAGTTAAGGCAGTTTTTTCATCAGGTGTCTCTCTCCAAAGTTGGTTTTCTTCTTTGCCTTCGGGATTGTTTTTTTCTGATTTCATTACGCTCCCGAGCTTAACATCAAGACTGGTTAGAAGAGAATGAAGATAGTGTCTGGGACTGTGTGTAGTTGAACAGAGAAAAGTTGTCCCTTATAGGTCACAGTGATGCTCACCCATAGAAATGATTCTCCTGAATCCAAACCATTTTTATGGGATGCTTTGGCCTCCCAGGTCAGCTGATATAATTGCTTCAAAGTATTCGGCTGTGACCTTGGTTTATCTCTTCTTGTCTCTAACTAGGCCACTCTTTAAATGCAGTTTGGCTCTACTGGCCAAAGATCTTAGAAGCAAGTGCTGGCTCAGACCTGTCACTCATCCCTCTTCCCTGCCCTTAGGGATGGAAGAGTCCTGTGCCAAGATCTTATCTTTGTTGGTCTTGGCACATTCTTACATCCTGCATATATGGGCCCCAGACAAAACCCCCAACTGTGGCCAGCTGGATGGAGGTCACCAGGGAAAACCTCTCATCACAGCATGTCATTTCCTTTCTCAGGCTACAGCCCCCAGACTGGGTCATCCAGGGGTAGGGAAAGTAGGCCAACTTAGGCTGGAGAAGGAGATTGTACAGTTTATTTAGATGTGTGTGTGATCCATACTGAGACTGATACTATGTCTTGGTTAAGGGAGATTTTGGAATTGTTTCTATTTCCCTTCTATTTCTGAAGGTCACATGCTGTGATCCAAACCACACAATTCACCAAAATTAACACTGATGAACTAGCTTTTCACATACAATTTTGTTTTCTAAGGTCAGCATATTTCTATTTTCTGTCTCCAGATATTGCCAATTATGTGTGCCCGGGGTATGGATATAGCAGGGCCAAACTTGGGTGCCATCTGCACGTGGAGACACTGCTCATATGTCCTCCTGCATAAGTTTGTTGCCTGAAATCCTTCAACAGAAAACTATGTCTTCAGTTTCACCATCTGATATAAGGCCTCTACGCCAGTATGGTGGACAAGATGCTCATTGAATATCTCCTACTAAGATTTCAACACAGTGTACAAATTCTATTTTGTTTTAATCTTAAAGAAAAAAAACAAAAACAATGATACAGAGTTTCAAAACAAGCTAATAGGGGATTAACATTGGTTAATATATTGCATGTTATCTTCAAAGTAGTTGCTCAGATTACAAGATATAGGCATGAAAAATTGATCAAATAATATAAGCACAAACTTCTTTTCAATGAACTAAAAGAAGTTAGTAGTATAATTATTTTAGCTATCTAGTATATATATATATATATATATATATATATATATATATATATATTCCTTTTCTGTTCTTTTCTCCTTTCCCTCATCCTAGTTGTTCTTTCCTTTTGAGTAGTTTCTTCCCCTTTCACAATATCTATTGTACACTTTGGATCTTATTTACTCTTTCAGTTTCTTACACTAGGGAAATGATACTATGTTTACACATGTGAGTTTGATTTATTTCACTTATGAGTATAGTCTCTAGTTGCATCCATTTACCTATAAAAGCCTTGAGTTTATCCTTCTTTATAGCTGAGTAGTACTCCATTATATAAAAAAATCCACATCATTTTTATCCATTGCTCTGTTGATCGGGATTTGGGTTGTTTCCAAGATTTAGCTATTATAAATTGTGCTGCTATAAACATGTGTGCACATATATTGCTGTGGTGTGTGGTTTTAATTCTTCTGGGAAGATACCAAAAAGGGAATAGCTGGGTTGAATGGGACCTCTAATCCTAGTTTTTTGAGGAATCTCCACATTGATTTCCACAGTAGTTGTACCTGTCTACACTCCCACCAACAGTGGAAAAGTTTCCTTTTTCCCCAGGGCCCTGCCAGCATTTGTTATTAGTTGATTTCTTGATGACAGCCATTCTTTCTGGGTTGAGATGGAATCTTGGTGTTTTAATTTGCATTTCTCAAATAACCAATGATATTCAACATTTTTTCATATATTTATTTGCCATTTGTATTTCTTCATCTGAGAAGTGCGTATTCATCTCAGATGCCCATTTTTGGATCAGGTCTTTGAATCTGGGGGGGGCCTGATTTTTTTCAATTCTTTATATGTTATAGATAGAAGTCCTTTGTCTGAGGGACAGTTGGCTAAAATATTTTCCCACTCTGTGGATTGTTTTTTCACTCTGTTGGTGATTTCTTTTAATGTGCAAAAGCTTTTTAATAAGATGAGATTGGGCCGGTGAGATAGCTCAGTGGCATAAGTGCCTGCCTGGCAAGCACAAGGTCCTGAGTTCGACTCTCAGTACCCACATAAAGGAAAAAAAGGGCTGGTGACATCGCTCAGTGGCACAAGTGCTTGCTGGCAAGCATGAGATCCTGAGGTCAACTCCTGGTACCCACATTAAAAAAAAATAAAATAAAAAATAAGATGAGATCCCAGTTGCTGATTCTTTGAAGTACTTCCTGTGCAGTTTGGGTTTTGTTCAAGAACTCTCTACCTACCTCTATGTCTTCAAGATTTCTACCTACTTTATCTTCCAGTAGATTTAGTATTTCTGTTTTAATATTTAGATCTTTGATCCATTTTGACTTTGGTTTAGTGCATGGTGATAGACATGGATCTGGTTTTAGTCTTGGGCATGTGGAAAGCCAGTTTTTCCAGCACCATTTATTAAAGAGGCTATCTTTCTTCCAGTGAACATATTTGGCCCCTTTATCGAAGATAAGATGGCTGAGTGTGTTTGGAGTTGTGTGTGCATCTTCTAAGCTGTTCCACTGATCCTCAGGTCTGTGTTTTGCCAGTACCATGTTGATTTTATCACAGTAGCTTTGTAGTATAGCTTCAAGTCAGGGATTGCGATGCCTCCTGCCTTGCTTTTGTTGCCCACAATTGCCTTTGCTTTTCTATGTCTCTTCCATTTCCAAATGAATTTTAGGGATGTTTTGTCTAGATCTGTGTGGTATGCCAGTGGTATTTTGATTGGGATTGCATTAAATCTGTACAACAGTTTTGGGAGTATGGCCATTTTCACAATGTTGGTTGTTCCTATCCATGAACAAGGGATATCTTTCCATTTTCTGATATACTTTTCGATCTTCTTTTTCAGGGTACTGTAATTTTCAATGTATAGATCTTTTACTTCCTTTGTTAGATGGATTCCTAAGTATTTCATTTTTTTGGATGCTATTGTAAAAGGTGTTGTTTCCCTAATTTCTCTCTCATTAAGATTGTTGTTTGTGTACAGGAAGGCTATTGATTTTTGAGTGTTGTCTTTGTATCCAGCTATGCTACTGAATTTGGTTATTAAATCTAGAAGTCTTTTGGTGGAGTTTTTGGGGTCTTCTATGTAGAGTATCATGTCATCTGTGAATAATGATAATTTAACTTCTTCCTTTCCCATCCTTATTCCTTTTATTTCTCTCTCTTGTCTAATTGCTCTGGCTAATGTTTCCAGAACTATATTGAATAGGAGTGGTGATAGTGGACATCCTTGTCTTGTTCCTGATTTTAGAGTGAAGGCTTTCAGTTTTTGTCCATTTAGTATGATGTTGGCTGTTGGTTTGTCATAGATGGCTATTTCAAATAGAGGTACAGACCATCTGTTCCAATTTTCTGTAGGGGTTTTTTCATGAATGAGAGTTGGACTTTGTCAAAAGCTTTTTCTGCACCTATTGAGACGATCATGTGATTTTTGTCTTTGGCTCTGTTGATACGGTGTATTACGTTTATTAATTTGCATATGCTGAACCATCCCTGCATTCTTGGGATGAATCCCACTTGGTTACACTGTATAAAAGTGTACAAATTCTTGCCTGAGGCTAAACTTTATAGGTAGTTGGTGGTGGGGCAGCAAGGGTGGTTAAAAGTAGAAGGTCCTTGGGTCACTGAACGGATGAGAATATCTGGAATTGCATGAGAAGAGACATGCAGGGGAAATGAAGGCAACTTCACCTCTCTGCAACCTGCCTGGTCTACCCACTGATGACTCTGTCACGGGAAAGGCGTACCTGTGTTCCAAGCTGCTTGGTAGGGGGAAAACTGCCTTTCTTCGCTCAGACAATGCTAGCAGTGTCTCACTCTTTAGGGTTTCCTTGGGCACCAAGCCCAGTAACTCAGAAAGCTCGGTCTATGTTCACTTTACCCCACTGTGTTCTGACACATGCTCTGCAGAGCCAGGACTTGGTTGTGAGGTCCAGTCCTCCCGCACCTGAGGAGAGAAGTAGTGACTGAGCCCTGTGGTTTCCAGTCTTTCGCTCGTGATGCACATCCCAGGGCAGGAGTCTCCAAGCCCATGCTAATGCAGGTCTCCCAGCGGGGAGACGTGATGTGAGGCGGAGTCTGCTCTTGACCCAATCACTTTTCCTTCAAAGGCCAAACTAACTTTTATGAGATTCCAAGAAGAGGAAGTTTTCAGAAAAAGTGCTGTTAGAAAACCAAAGCAAACTCCCTCCTCTCTTCCTTTACAACTTGTTCTCCTGCCTGACCCAATCAGCAAGCTCTTCCCCAAGTCGCCTCCTTCCTTGACAGCCCGATGAGAAGCAAACAGCAAGGGCTCATGCCTCACTTTTCTCATGATGGCTTCTGAACCATTTCTCCTAAAACTACAGGCAGAGTACACAGCGTGTAAATGTAATGGCAAAGGTGCCTGGGGATCACCTTTGTCGGGCCCACCTGGAGCCTGGCTGAAGAGACTGACAGCACTTGGCTGACCATTCATCTTGACAAAATTGGAAGAGCTGTCACAGTGTCTTGGAATCACCAGCTGTATTTTAGCTATTGTGCATATTAATATCATAAGTAGTATTTGGCTTCACCATCAGCATTTGTTTCAGCACAATTAAAGTCATTTTATTTCTTCAAAAATTTGACAGTCATATTCATATTTATGACCAGACTTTGAGAGCCTTTAATTCTTTTATGCTTCTATCTTTTTTTAAAAAAAAGTCGTATGAAAAGAAAATGAAAATTACTCATTTAACTGGAATCATGTTCGAAACAACTCTGAGTATATTTCCTAATGTTTCCTGATTGATTGCCTGGGAAATAAATAACCCCAAATGATACCGTTATATTTATATTTCTGCATCAGGAACATTTCCTTTATTGCTCTGGTTCTGAAACAGATTCCCAAGAAAGTGCATAAAATATCAAAATAGCATTTTCAATATCTGCCAAACCTGAACACTTGCATCTCAGCAAGAAAACGTGTAACTAGTGCACAAGCTGCCTCTCTGTCGAATATAAATGTGGTGAATTCTAAGGTGGCTCCTCTTCAACTAAATTGTCTCAGCATGTTTAGCAGCAGGGAAAGTGTTTGCTGTGGAACGCAGGCAAAAAAACCAATCTTTATATTATATTTCCAGGAGGGTATTATATTAAGTTCCACAGAGAAATGATGAGATATTCGTGGTAAAATGGCACATTTTCTTTCAGAATCACCTATTCCATTTAAATGTGATCAATTCTTTCGAGTGTGTCCATAATGTTCTACTGAGTCACAGCCTCCTCTCTGCCTCCTCACTGCGGTCGTCTTCCCTGACCAAGGGGATATTAATGAATTCTGAAACATGACTCCCAGCTCTGGATTTCCATGCAGCCTGATCTCCTCCAGACTCACCCTGACTCCATGTGTATGCTTTTCGAGAGACACGATTTTGTCTTGTCTGGAGAGCAATGTAATTAGAAAGCAATTTGGCCCACACACAGCTTCCACGCTCACTCAGCCCTGCCTCCGCCTGCGCCCGACGGGGCTGGTTTTGTTGCGTCTCGGCTGCCCTTGGAGATGTTTAGCAGCTCACAGGTCCTCATCCTCACTCGCTTTTAGCCCAGGCTTGGCCAGACTCTGAGGGTGTCAGGTGCTGTCTATTTGGAAGCCTTGGGGGCCACACTGGAGCCCAGTGTCAGCCCCGAGTCGCACATGACCTCCGGGCACGTGCTGCGATGCCTCTGTACTAAAGAGACCATGGGCCTGACACAGGCTGCCTAACCACACTGTCTGGTTTCCTTGACTGTATTTACTGAGCACCTGAAGTTCAGAGAGCATCAGAGGCCTGTTCACCTCCCTCATTATATTGCTCACATGCTTTCCCTCCTCGAATCCCTGTCCCCCGGGCTGCATTTGGAAGCCATCTTTAATTTATTCCCTTTTACGTGCCATAAATTGCCATATTCCATGAATTTGGACTTCTCATTTCTGCACGCAATATCCTAATTTGGGCCTCTTACCCAAACCATTGTAACAGCTTCCCAGCTGCTTTTTCTACACTCAATTTCACTCTCTCTAATGTTTATATTCCCATATGGTCAGATTACTTTTCCAAATGCTTATCACTGGTAGTTTTATAATGTCATCTTCTTGCTCAGAGATCTCCAGTGGTGTTTCAAGGCCCAGAGTTCCCTTAGCTGGTATTCTGGCCCACTGCCAGTTCTTATAAATAAAGTTTTATTAGAATATAGTCATACCTATTCGTTTATGGATTGTTTATAGCTACATTTATGTTATGGTGGCAGAGTAGATTCATTTAGACAGAGACCACATGGCTTGCAAAGCCTAAAATACTCATTATTTGGTTCATTACAGAAAGCATTTGCCAATCCCTGCACTAAAACAGGGTTTGTAATTTCCTTTTTAGTTTAATTTCCTTACAGACTGGGTTTTCATGCATTAGTGCCTTGACTTATCTGAGTCCACTCCCTCCAGAACCACCTCAAGACCACTCTCTTCCTGGAGGCTTCCTGACTCCCATGGCAATGCGATCTCCCTCTGCTACCCCATCACACTTCGCTGTGGCATTTGATGTGCTCTGACTCCTACTGTAACATTAATGTGTATCCTGTCGCCTCCCCTCTTGTTCCAGTCAAGTCTTAAACTCCTTGAGAGCAGAAGCCATGCCTTACCCACCATTAACACCCTTCCCAGATCCTGAACATGATCATTCAGATGATCTTTGGAGACTTACTGGACTCAAACAGGGAATCTTTTCTTCCAGTGGCTGCCAGAATAAACAATCAGCATCCCCTTTGTTAAAGACAAAATGGGAAAATGAACACAAACTGTGCTCCTCTAAAATAGTTAAGGACTTGCTTTGTTTCTTGTTTTGTTTGGATAAGTGATTGAGGAAGTCCCCAGCTCCTGTGTAAAAGTCTTTCCAGGAAAGAGACAGAGTTGGGACCACAAGAATGAACAATGGGTGGGGTTTGGCCTCCCTGCCCTGTTAGATATCTTCTGGCCAAAGGCATGAGTACGGGGTGCTCCTGAACCTTCACAGAAGGGCTTCAAGTCTCCTCTGATGGAAAGAACATGGAACCTTATGAACATGGGTCTGGTGACCAGGATATTAGAACCAGAAATTATTTGAATGAGAGAAATTTGAATCTGCTGAAATAGATGTGGTTCTACAGTTCGGAAAAGTATCCCCAAAGGCCGACATATTGAAGTCTTGGTCTCTAGCCTGTGGCCCTATTGGGAAGTGGTAGAATATTTAATAGAGGGGACCTAATGAAAGGAAGGTAGGCCATCAGGGGGAATGCTCTTAAGGGGATCTTGGGACCTTGGCCCCTTTCTTCCTGTGTCTCTTTTTGCTTCCTGGCTTCCATGAGGTGAGCAGTTTCCTCTGCCACTTGCCTCCCACAATGTGGCCTTCTCACCATAGGTGCAACAGCAGCAGCAAAATAACTATGTATTGAAAACTGTGAAGCCATGAGCCAAAATAAACCTTTATGCTTTTAAAATTGGTTGTCTCAGGTATTTTGTTATAGTAATAGGAAGCTGACTAATATAAGAGATGTATTAGCTTTCTGTGGCTACTGTAACAAATTACCCTAAGCCAGGTGATTTAACACACATTTTCTCTCTCACAGTTCTATGGAAGCAGCTTCCTGGGCTAATGCTAAGGTGCCATGCTCAGTCTGGAGCTCCGAGTTAGCCTCCATTTCCTTTCCTCTCCCAGCTTCTAGCGGCTGGCAGCAACGCTTGGCTCAGGGAAGCCTCACTCCAATCTCTGCTTCCATTAGCACATTGTCTTCTTCCTTCTGTCTGTGTCAAATCTGTTTCCATCCTTTTAAATTTTTTGTTTCCTCTTTTTAAATTTTTTTCATCAGTTTATATTTGTGATACATAATAAACACATTCATTGTATGGAATTGTTACCTATACATATAATATCTCAAACCAATCCAGGACAATGTCCCATCCCATTGTAAGATTCTTAACTCAGTTTCATCTACAATATTCTTTTTTAGCCATAAAAAGTAACTGCAGGGCCGGTGAGATGGCTCAGCGGCGTAAGCGCCTGCCTTGCAAGCGCGAAGGCCCGAGTTCGACTCCCGGATCCCACATACGAAAAAGGGGCCGGTGATATCGCTCAGCGGCACGGGTGCCTGTTGGTGCGCGAGGTCCTGAGGTCGTCCCCCCGGTACCCACAAAAAAAAAAAAAAAAAGTAACTGCAATAGCCTTAATATTTGTGTCCTCCTAAAATTTATATTTAAATAATAGGATTTGTTGCCTATAACCTGATGTTTTTATATTCATACATATTGTGAAATGATTTCTGTAGTCAAGCTAATTTACATGTCCATCACCTCACAGTTATAAATAGTTTTGTGTGTGGTGAGAACACAAGATCTACTTTCAGCATATTTCAAGTGTAAAATACAGTACGTTAAATTTCTAGAACTTACTTACTCGATATAAAATTAAAGTTTTCAGCCTTTATCTCTACATTCCTCCCATCCCCATCTCCAGCCCCTTTGCAACAACTATTCTATTCTCTGTTTCTACAAATTTGACTTTTTTAGATTCCATATACAAGTGAGATCATAAAGTATTTGTCTTTCTGTGTCTGGTTTATTGAACTTAGCAGAATGTTCTCGAGGTTTGTTCGTGCCATTAAAACAGAAGAATTTCCTTCTTAGAGGCTGAACAATATTCCATTACATGTGAATATTCAGTTTCTTTATGAGTTTCTCATCTATTGACAGGTGGTTTCTATAGCTTGGCTATTGCAAATAGGGCCTTAGTGAACATGAAAGTACAGTTATTTCTTCAAGATACTGAGTTCATCTCCTATAGCTTTGTAATATAATTTGAAATCGGAAAGTATAGTAACTTCAACCTTCTTTCACAAGACAGCTTCAGTTCTCCGGAGTCTTCATGGTTCCATACTAATTTAGGATTATGTCTTCTGTTCCTTTGAAAAATGCCACCATAATTGTGATAGGAATTTGACACAATCTCTGGATTGCCTCGAATTTTATGAACATTTTAATAATATTCTTCTAATCCATGAACATTGATATCTTTCCATTTATTTGTGTTTTCTTCAGTTTCTTTTATCAATATCTTATAGTTCTCAGTGTAACAGATCTTCACACCCTTGGTTAAATTTTTTCTTAAAATTTTTGGATGCTATTATAAATGGGACTGCTTTCTTTTTTTTTTTTTTTTTTTTTTTTTTTGTGAGTACCGGGGGTCGACCTCAGGACTTCGTGCGCCAACAGGCGCCCGTGCCGCTGAGCGATATCACCAGCCCTTTTTTCGTATGTGGGTTCCGGGAGTTGAACTCGGGCCCTCTCGCTTGCCAGGCAGGAGCTTATGCCGCTGAGCCATCTCACCGGCCCCCATGCTTTCTTAATTTCCTTTTCAGATAGTTCATTGTTGGTTAAAGAAATGCTACTGATTTTTGCATGTTGATTTGGTATCCTGTAACTTTACCGAATCAATTTACTAGTTCTAACAGTTTTTATGGAGTCTACAGTTTTCTGCCTACAAGATCATACCACCTATAAACAGAGATAATTTTCTTTCTTTTACGTGGATATCTTTAATTAATTTTTCTTGTCTAATCACTCTGGGTAGGACTCCCAGCACTATATTGAATAGTGCTGAGAATGGGCATCCTGGCCTTGTACCAGCTCTTATAGGGAAAGGTTTCAGTGACACCACTTCCCTCATGAGTATGACTTTAGCTATGGGCTTTTCATAAGTGTTTTTATCTTACTATGTTGTGGTAAATTCATTCTATATCTATTTTCTTGAGAATTTTTATCAGAACAGGTGTTGAACTTTGTCAAATGCTTTTTTCTAGATCTGTCAAGATTATCATTTTTATTTCATTCTGTTAAAGTGTTGTATCACATTTATTCATTTGCATATATTGACCCAATCTTGTTTCCCAAAGAAAAACCCCACTTGGTCATGGTGTATAATTTTTCTGATGAGCTGGTGAATTATTTTGTTAGCTATTTGGCTTGCTAGCATTAAGGACTTAAATCTATGTTTATTAAATATATTGACCAGTCCTTTCTTGTGGTGTTTTTTCTTTGTTTGTTTGTTTTATTAGTACACGTTTACAGTACATGCATTTTACAATCATCTTGGGGAGCTGGTACATGTACATAATAGAGTTTGTGAGGTTTCCAATCTCTTAAGTTTTTGGAGTTAAGATTTGATCCTCCTTTGAATGTTTGGTAGAACTCATCAGCGAAGACATCTTTAGGACCTGGATTTTTCTTTCTTGGGAAGTTTTTGATTACTGATTCAACTTCCTTATTTGTTACTTACTACTCAGGCTTTCTATTTCTTCTTGATTCAGTCTTGGTGGGTTGTATTTTTCTGAAAATTCAGCCATTTCTTCTAAGTTATCTAATTTTTTTGGCTCCTAATTATTCAAAAAATCCCTTGTTGGAATTAAATTTGGCCTAAACCTACCTCCATACATATTTTAAGTTTGACCTAACACTTTCTCCCTACATACCATAGTGAACTACAGCCTAAACTGATTTGTAGGTACACTTTTGTAACAAAGACCCAGGTCTTAACCAGTCATAGTTACTGAACTTCCAGCCAATCAGATGCCAAAAGTTGCCAAAACATGCAAGCAAATGCTGACCACAGCCAATCAGGGTGTTTCTTTAGGTCACATCCTTTTCTTTCACTATCAAGACATGTGGTGTGGTGAAGCATTCTAAACCATTTTCAGTCTGGACAGATATTTGATTTATAAATTGGTTCTTTCTTCAAACTCTGTTAAGTTTAATTTGTGTAAATTTTTCCTTTTAGCTCTATTTTGGTGCTTTTTATTTCTCAAGCATACAGTGTAATGTCTACTCTTTAATTTCTGATTTAGTCTAGGTAAGTATGTCAATTTTATTTTTTGCAGAAAAGCTAACTCTTAGTTCTGTTGATTTTTAAATTATTTTCAATTATTTAGTTAACTTATTTCTGCTATAGCTTATTATTTCCCTCCTTCTAATTTTGGTCTTCCCTGGTTCTTTTTATAACTCTTGGAGATATAAATTTAGTTTGTTCATTTGCAATCTTTCTTTTTATTTAATGAAAATAAGAATTTTCTTCTTTAAACTCTCCTCTTACTACTTTTCTTGTTGCATCCCAAAGTTTTGGTATGCTGTTTGTTTATTTGTGTTTGTTTTGAGATATTTTAAAAATTCACTTTTGATTTCCTCTTTAAACCAATGGTTATCAAGAGTATGTCATTTAGCTTCCATGTATTGGTGCATTTTTCTGTTTTTTTACTTTTACTCATTCCTAGTTTAAAAGATACTAAAAGATGCTTGAAATCGTTTTGATCTTCTTAAATGTTCTAAGACTTTTAAATTAATTAATTAATTTTTTTGGTTTTTTGAGGCAGGATCTCACTATGTACTTCAGGCTGGCCTTGAACTCACTATGTATCCCAGGTCGGCCTCAAACTCATAGAAATCCTTCTGCCTCAGCCTCCCAAGAGCTGTGATTACAAGCATGTGCTACCATGCCCAACTTCTAAGACTTGTTTTATGGTCTGCCATGTGTATGGTCTATCTTGGAGCATGTTCCATATATAATTGAGAAGAATGCATATTCTTCTCCTGTTGGGTATTATGTCCATTTAGTTTATATTGTTGTTCGAGCCAGCTATTTCTTTATTGATTTTCTGTGTGGATATTCTATCCATTATTAAAAGTGGAATATTGATGTTTCCTACTATTATTGTATTATCACCAATTTCTCCCTTCAGACCTATCAATATTTGCTTTATACATTATGGTGCTTTGTTGTTGTGTGCATATACATTTAAATTGTTATATATTTTGACCTTTTAAATCATTACCTAATGACATTCTTGTGTCTAGAGATGTTTTTATTTAAAGTATATATATATATATATATATATATATATATATATATATATATATATATTTGTGTGTGTGTGTGTGTGTGTGTGTGTGTTTACCAGGGGTCGAACTCAGGACCTCACATGCCAGCAGGTGCCTGTGCTGCTGAGCGATATCACCAGCCCTTTTTTCGTATGTGGGTACTGGGAGTCAAACTCAGGACCTTGCAATTGCCAGGCAGGCGCTTATGCTGCTGAGCTATCTTACTGGCCCTTAAAGTATATTTTGTTTGGTATGAGTATAATTAGCCCTGCTTTTTTGTTTTTAATTACAATTTGCATAAGTGTCTTTTTCCATCCTTTTACTTTCAGTCTATGTGTGTGTGATGGTTTAGATATAAAACATCCCCCAAAGTCTCATGTGTTCAGAGGTGGGGCTTTTGGAAGGTGATTGGATCATGGGACACTACATGCATCAATAGACTAATCCATTGATGAGGTCATAGCTCAATGTGCTGTTAGGATGTGGGGCTGTGTTGAAGGAGGTGGATCACTGAGGCCATGCCATTAGAGGATATATCTCTCACTGTAGCTCTTTCTTGCTCTCTGGTTCTTTTTTTTTTTTTTTTTTTTGTGGGTACCGGGGGGTCGACCTCAGGACCTCGCGCGCCAGCAGGCGCCCGTGCCACTGAGCGATATCACTGGCCCCTTTTTCGTATGTGGGATCCGGAAGTCGAACTCGGGCCCTCGCGCTTGCCAGGCAGGCGCTTACACCACTGAGCCATCTCACCGGCCCTGCTCTCTGGTTCTTGGATGCCATGAATTGAAGACTTTCCCTCCACTATCTCCATGGACTGAACCCTCTGAAACCATGAACCAAAATTAAGTTTCTCCTCCTTAAACTGTGTGTGTAAGGTATTTTGTCCCAGCAACAAGAAAGTGACTAATACAGTGTGTTCTTGAAGCTAAAGTTAGTCTCTTATAGAAAGACACTCACTGAATCTTATTTCCTAGTCCATTCAGCCACACCATTCCTTTGATTAGGGTGTTTATTTAATTTATATTTCAAGTTCTTGATAAGTGAGGATTTATTTCTACCATTTCATTATTATTGTAGTTGTCTGTTTTGCTAGATTTTGTTTGTTTGTTTTCTTTTTGTTTCCCTCTTTCTCTCTTTCTTGGTGTCTTCTGTTGTTATTTGATTATTTTTGGTAATAATGTGCTTTGATTCTTTTCTTTTTCATTTTGAGTCCTATCAGGTTTTTTTTGTTGTTGTTGTTGTACTATGAGGTTTGCATAAAATGTATTGTACTCATAATCATCTAAGTTCCTAATTTGACTTTCGTTTCCCACAAAACTGTATTTATTCTCCTTCTTCTACTGTTTGTTTACTTATAGTCAGAATTTACTTCCTATTATAGTGAGTAGGCATTAGTAAACTTTTGTGATTATACTCATTCTTAATATTTTTGTCTTTTTATTTATTTATTTATTTTTTTTTTTTTTGTGGGTACCAGGGGGTCGACCTCAGGACCTTGTGCGCCAACAGGCACCCGTGCCACTGAGCGATATCACCGGCCCCTTTTTCGTATGTGGGATCCGGGAGTCGAACTCGGGCTGTCGCGCTTGCAAGTCAGGCGCTTACGCCGCTGAGCCATCTCACCGGCCCATATTTTTGTCTTTTAACTGTCATATTAGGATTAAAATTTAGTTATGTATACCATTATAATATTATGTTCTGTATTTTACTATGTAGTTACTTTATCTGTGAAATTTATTTTTCTATGCTTTCGTACAGTTGTTTAACATTTTCATTTCAGTTTGAAGAACTCCTTTAAGGATTTCTTATAAGACAGTTTCAGTGATGATAAGCTTCCTCAGTTTTTGTTTGTCTGGGGAAGAATTTACTTTTCTATCATTTATAAAGGATAATTTTGCCAGATTGAATTCCTTCTGGGAGATTTTTTTTTTCTTTCAGAACTTTCAGAATTTACTATCCACTCTTTCCTAGTCTGCAAGCTTTCTGCTGAGGAATCTGTTGATAAAGTTAGGTAGGTTCCTTTACATGGGACAAATCACTTTTACTGCTTTCACAATTCTTTTTGTTCATAACTCTTGACAATATGATTAAAATTTGTCATGGTGTATTTGTTTCTCTTTTGGGTGATCCTGTTAGGGAATTTCTGAACTTCATGATTTTAGAAGTCAGTGTCCCTCCCAAGATTTGGGAAGTTTTCAGTTATTATTCATTTAAATATTATTATTTTATGCCCCTTTCTCCTGCTTCTAAAAATTGCATGGGTCTGTTCGTTCTCTTGACAGTGTCTATTAAACTACATAGATTTGTTTGCTCTTTTTCATTCTTTTTTCTACCCTGCATAATTTCAAAGCATCTGTGTTTAAGTCCATTGTTCTTTATTCTGCTTGATTGAGTCAGCTGATAAAACTTTCTATTATATTTTTCATTTAAGTCATTGTATTCTTCAGTTCTAGAATTTTTGTTTGGTTCTTTTTATGATTTCTTTAAATTGAACTTTTAACTTTGTTCATATATTGTTTTCTTGTTTCAGTTTGGTTGTTTATCTGTGCATTCTTATTCTCTGAGATCCTTTTTTTTTTTTTAATGCGGGTACTGGGAGTTGAACTCAGGACCTCGTGCTTGCCAGCAGGCGCTTGTGCTGCTGAGCGATATCACCAGCCCTTTTTTTTTTTCCCTTTATGTGTGTACCAGGAGTCGAACTCAGGACCTTGCGCTTGCCAGCCAGGCACTTATGCTGCTGAGCCATCTCACCAGCCCCCATTCTCTGAGATTCTTTAAAGCAATTATTTTTCTAGCAATTCATAGATATCTTGTGGTCAGTTACTGGGAGTTACTATGTTCTTTTGGTGGTGTCAAGTTTCCCTGCTTTTTCCTGTTCCTTACAGCATTTTGTTATTTTCTGTGCATTTGAAAAAGTAATCAGGGGCCAGTGAAATGACTCAGCAGCACGGGCGCCTGCTGGTGAGCAAGGTCCTGAGGTCGACCCCTGGTACACACACACAAAAAAAAAAAAAAAAAGAAAAAGAAAAAGTAATCAGCTTTTCCATATTTTGTAGACTGGTTTAAGTAGAAAAAGACACCTCTATACGTGGACACAAGGACACCATCTGGGTGAGTTGTGGACTGGCTTCAGATTGGGATGAATGTTTGGGGCTGCTCTCGAGCAGTGGGTCTGCTGGACATGTGGGCACACATGGATCGGGGAGAGACCCCTGGTCCAGTGGTTCACAGGTGCAGGTGCTACAGAAGTAGTGAGTGCACAGGATCCAGGGCTGGTGGGTGCTGGGCACAGTTTTAGCTAGTACCTCATCTCATGGTTGTCTATGTGTAGTGGCAATAGGCATCTGGTACTGTGGGCATGGAAGTACATGTGCAGAAGCACAGGCAGGTACTGGGATTATGTGTGACCGGGCTTTGCAGTGAACAATGGTTCCCAGGCATGGGCACTCATAACCTCACCAGGGACGGGGTTAGGGGTGCATGGCATTGCAGGAGTAGAGGTGATGCTCAGTAGCTCCAGCTCCAAGGGAATGTAGTAGCTCTTGTTCTGAGTAGCTCTGGCAGCTACAGTCCTGCACCAACAGACTGTAGGAGTCCACTATAGTGGCATCTAAGGTGTACTGAGATTCTCTGTGGCAAAAACCTTTAAGGTTCACCACCATCCCCTGCCTTGGGGGAACTCATTGCCAAGAGTATTTCTTATGGTATTGTGCCAGCAGGTGGTGGAAAGGAGGGTAGAGTGATGCAGGTAGCATATTTCTTACCTGTTTCTATATATCCACCCCAGTTTATTCACACCAGTATGGCTGCTCTAGCACCCTAATTGCATTCTGGGGCTCTTTCATCCTTCCAGAGATTTCCTCATTCATGCAAAGTTGACTTTATCATTGTTTTTGTATGCAAGTTAGGGACTGGGATCTCCTAATCTGTCATGTGGCTTACAGCCTAACCTCCAATGTGATAATATTTGGAGATGAGTCTTTTAGGAGGTAATTGGGTCAAGAGGGTGAAGCTCTCATGTTTGGGACTTGTCCCCTTTTAAAACAATTCCCAAAACTCTTACTCTCTTTCCACTATGTGAGGATACAATAAGCCCACATTCTGCAAACTGGAACCCAACATGCTAACTCCAACTTCCAGACTCCAGAAGTGTGAGAGACAAATTTCTCTTGCTTATGGTACTTTGTGGTAGTAGCCTAAAATAAGACAGGCCAACTAATATTCACAATTTCCAGGGATTATGACTTAGATATCTTTGGGGGACATTTAACCTACTGCAGAAAGCTACTAAAGAAAACCAAGCAGAAGTAAATCAAACGGGAGTGCTTCAAGAAGAAGAGGATATGAAAGTAGGAGACACTGGTGGCCGGTTCAGTGCAGAATGGGAGTAGGGAAGAGTGAAGGCTGTCGAGGTTTTATGGTTATAGACAGTGATCCTGAGATGCTCAGGGAAGCACACAAAAGAGTAAGTGTTTGCATTAAGGTGATTGACGATGACAAATCCTGATGATTCTGGACAGAAGCAGTTCCAGATTTTGTAAGGACTGCAGCTCAGACAATGCTGAGGCCTTTACAAAAAAAAATCCAAAATTACACATACAAAATTTACTATGAATGTGAAAATTTTAACAATGAAAGCAGAAGTCCAAATAAATTACACATTGTAAAAACCTGATAAATATGACAAACATTATATGATCCAGAAAGTAACACACAGTTATGGTATGACTGAGGGTCCCTCCAAGGTCTAAACCTTTGTTCTCAGGGCGGTGGTGTTGGAAGGAATTGTGGGACTCCAGCCTGTCTCTCTCTGTCTCTCTCTCTCTCGCCTTCAGTCCTCTTAGAGGGAACATCCCAAACTCCTTAAAGACGCCCCCCACTAGGCCTTACTTCTTAAAGTTTCCACCAGCTCCAAACAGCACCAAGCTGGAGACTAAGCCTCAAACACATAGGCCTTTGTGGGACCCTAACAGATCCATTTATCTCTCCTTCGTGTCACAGTGCTGGTTTGCTTCCACACTGTGTGCTGGGAGTATTCATGGACGCGTTCCCGTAGTGCAATGGCTATTGGTTATTTAGCTGTGCTCGAAAGAGAGTACAGTCTGCCTCTTTCTAGGCCCCTGAATTAAAATTAAACGTATTTTAACATATCTTAGCTAAAATATCTTTTTTTTAATTTTAAAGAGAAAAAATAAAAACAATGATACAGAATTTCAAAACAAGGTAACAGGAAATTAACAATGGTTGATATATTGCATGTTGTTACCTTCAAAGTAGTTGCTCAGATTACAAGATAGAGGCATGCAAAATTGGCCAGATAATATAAGCGCAAACTGTTCTTTTCAATGAACTAAAAGAAATTTGTAGTATAATTATCTTAGCTGTCTTGTGTATATATGTATATATATATTTTTTTTTTTTCTTTTCCCGTCCTTCTTTTCTCCTTTCCCCCATCCCAGTTGTTCTTTCCTTTTGAGCAGTTTCTTTCCCTTTCACAGTGTCTATTGTACATTTTGGATCTTATTTACTCTTTCAGTTTCTTACAGGAGGGAGACAATACAATGTTTATACATGTGAGTTTGGTTTATTTCACTTATGAGTATGGTCTCTGGTTGCATCCATTTACCTGCAAAAGCCTCGAGTTTATCCTTCTCTATAGCTGAGTAGTTCTCCATTATGTAAAAATACCACATATTTTTTATCCATTCCTCGGCTGATGGGCATTTGGGCTGTTTCCAAGATAAAATCTCTTATTTTTGAAAATTAAAAAAAATGTGTGATTATATGTGATGTAACAGCTCTTCCTAGAACCTTGGGAAGGGTCAGGCAAGTGAGTGCCCTGAAGCACAAGGCTCATTAGCTTCATGGTCAGTTTATCCCTGTTAGGAGTCACCAGGTGTGAACCCTGGAATGACCGAACAGGAGAGAGAGCTAATGGGCCTATTCACCGAGTAGGGAGGACTATTCAGTGCCAGTGAGGTCACTCAGCTTATCATCCTATTAGCTTGGCAAGAGCCTTCTTCTAAATTTTTAGTTCCATCTGTGTTTTGTAAATCTTATGGGAAACAAGTTGCCAGTTTCTCAAAAAGCTAAACTTTGAATTATTATATGATCCAGAAATTGCACTCCTGAGTATATACCTAAAGGAACTGAAAGCAGTGACTTGAATAGACACATGCACATCAGTGTTCACAGCAGCATTATTTACAATAGCCAAAAGAGGAAAACAGCCCATTACTGAGAAATATAGGGAGCCCATTATTGACCATGTGTCCATCAACAGATGAATGGGTAAAGCTAATGTGGTATATGCATACAAAGGAATATTACTCAGCCATAAAAAGGAATGAAGTTCTGATACATGATACAACATGGGTAAACATGGAGAAGAAATTATGCTGAGCAAAAGAAACCAAACACAAGACAGCAAATAATTTATGATTCCACCTACATGAAATATCTAGAAGAGGAAATTCATAGAGGTAGAAAGTAGATTAGAGATTACCAGGGACTAAAGACAGGAAGTAGGAATGGGGGATTATGGTTTAATGTATCCAAGTTTCTGTTTGGGATGATGGAAAGGTTTTGAAAACAGTTGGTGGTAATGTTTGCAAAACATCAGGGATGTAAATAATATCAGTGAGTCATACACTTAGAAATTACTAAAAATATACATTTCTGTTATGGATATTTTACCATGCGAAAATAATACCAAAATAAGAGCAGGACAAGACTGAGCATTTGAAATGAATTTGTCTCAAAATAAAGTTATTCATGCATAAAAATATCTTTCTGGATTTTTTATGTGAAAATATTCTAAAATGATCCCTGGAATAGAAGTGTATAGGGCTCACTTCATACTAAATACATTTCGTATACATATTTATATTTATTAATTACTGATCCAAAGCAAATTGATGTCAACTTGGTATCCATTCAGCAATCCTCCCTCCATTTGTCAATAATCGACTATGGATGAATTAAACAGCAGTGAACATGACGTGTGGAGGGACAGTGTGGCTTACCTCTGTTGTCTTCTAAGAAAGAAAAACAGATTTAGTGGCGATTGGCCTGGATTAATCTCTTTCTGAGACCAAGATCCCCATGGGCTGTTCGATGTGTCTCCTCGTCTGGTTAGACACTGACAGCCAGCCGGAGGGGAGGAGGGCCGACCTAACCCTCGTATCCAACTCCAGGCAAGCACACAGAAGTTTCATGCAGAGCATAAGAGCATTGGCGAAGGAGGATCAGTGAGTGGATAGAAAATAAATGTGCTACCTCAACATTTTGATTCACTTTTCCAAATGTATCTGCCATCTCTGATTTCCTTTCTTTTTCCTTCCCATGTTCCATTTACCTTCTGTATTTCCTTATCTCGGATGTATTCAAAGCCTGAATTAGCTAGCATAAACAATGATTGAAACAAACTCCAGAGTGGCTTGTGCAATAAAACTTCCATTTTTCATTCATGCAAAATCCAGTGTGACTGCTCCTACGAGGCAGCTGATTTTCTGTGTAGCTATTCAGGAGTCTGAGCTTCTTCCATCTTGTGGCTTTACTATTTCCTAGAGTTTTGCAGTTCTTTGCTGGATTCTGTGGATATAACTATTAGTGGGGTGAGACTGTGAGAGGGCATGGGGTTGCTTTTAGGCAGGATGTGATTGATATGCATCTCTTATGCCTGCTTTCCATTAGCCAGAACCTGGTCACATGGCCCCAACTAGCTGCAAAGGATTCTGGGATTCATAAGTGGTTTGGGTGAGCACATAACCGTGTTGTTTGTTTGTTTGCCACAGGGTCTTTTAAAGCCACATAATTGAACGTCTTTTCCCATTTCCTGTGCTGTTTCATTCTTACTTCAGCATCATAAAACAGGAACAGACTTGCTTTCCTGGGGGAGGAAGTGAAAACATAGAAACTCGAATGCAAGACTCAAGCCTGGATGAGAAGCCTGGCCTATGCACTTTGCTGCTGGATGCGTGGGATGCCTTCCCTCATGACCTGCTGCGAGTGCTGGGGCAGCGGAGGACAGCCTCTTCCCAGGGGGAGACCCATGTGGAGCATCTGGAGTCCATATGCTGCTGGCTTCCATGAGGGCTCTGAGTGTAATGGCAGGTATTGGGCTTAATCCCTAGAATGCTGCAAGGTCTGCTTTTTGTCTCTAAGAGATCCTCTCTTCCCCTTTGCATTCTCAGAGGGCTGGATTCAGTGGACAGAGCCTTCCCTGACAGCTGATGGGGAATTCTCCGCGGAGGACAGTTGATTTTGGAACATTTTCTGCTGTCAGTCCTGCAAAGCCCAAGCTTCCTGACCTATGGGCATATGACAAACCCATCTGCTTTTTGCAGTTAGTCATTTGAGGGGCTTAATTCTAAAAAGTCTGTGTAAAGTTAAGTTAGGTGGTGCATAGAAGAAGTGATATTTATATGGCCCATTATCTCACTTCCTGCCCTCTTTCTTGTAACTGTCCCAGGCCCAAACAATGCTTTTGCCAGGATATCCAGGACACATTCAGCAAGAAATTCTTCTTGCCCTGTCTCTGGAAAGATCTCTACCCACTCCTGTCTTGGCATTTTATTTCTTATGAAAGTGACCCTGGAGAGGAAGTTTACCTCTACCACGTGGTCACTTAATTCACAACATGAAGAACAATATATAAAGTTGGTAGATTTGTAAGTGGTCCATCTGTAATGGGTTGTTATGGGAAACTAAAGTGTATTGTGTGCAATTTTAACTTTCTGAGGTTGAGATCAAGAATGACCAACTCTAAACTTTCTTTCTCAAGTGTCCCTCGGGTGCAGAGAGTCCTGATTTGGGTGGGTTGTGTGCTGACCCTAGGAAAGGCCCTTGTTGTTTGTTCATTTATCTATTATTAAAGATGCCTTACAAGTATCTCAGCAAATATGAATCATAGTCACAGTATATGAAAGCAGTGAGGATAAAGATGCACTTATTTTAAGATTAGGGACTACAGCTATCAAGTGTTTGGTGAGAGGGGTAAGTTCTGTGTTTTAGTTTTCTATTTCACTTTTTCTGAACATTTTTTCATTCATGTTTGGTTCATCGGTACCACAATGGAGAAGGAAGGGAGGAGCTTAGGGGGATTCTTACAGATGTAAGAAATAGCATATATGACTGAAAGTGGGGTTTACCTCCTCACATAGCCAGACATCCTAGGGGTAGGGCTGTACCAACAAGGTTCCTTAGTTCTGTGGCACCTTATACTTTGTAGTCACCAGGAATGCCCCTCATAGCTACAAGGTGGCTGCTGAAACCCTAGACATCCCATGTTCACACAAATGAGGTCAAAGGCTGGAAGGCCTTTCCTTTTTGTATTGGAATAAAGAACTTTTTTAGAACCTCCAGGAGACTCCCACTTGCATCTCATTGGCCTCAAGGAGGCCAATTCTTATCCTTAATAAAATCACTGGCAAAGGGAATAAAATTATGATTGTTTTAAACTAGTGGCTCTCCAACTTCAGCATGAATCAGAATCTTGGGGCAGGGGGCTGTTAAAATACAAATGCTTTGCTCCAGAGCAGATTAGGGATGGAGCGTTTGTGATAGGTTGCCAAGTAGTTCTGCTGGGAATCACACGTTGAGAACTACTGGTTTAGATCAATCTAAACTCATTTTGGGTGGGGGCAAGGCATAAGTCACCTTCCTGAACACAGAGCCAAGATTTGGGAAACGGGAGAAAAAAACATTAGAACAAAACTTACAGAAAAACAAAACAAAACAAAACAAAAAACTTGTTAGTTAGGCACCCAGCTTTATCCACGATAGGTTTTCCTATACTTTTCCTTCCATTTTCTGAAGACATACCCAGACTCTTTTGGTCCTCTTTTAAGACTATTACAGATTATGTGATTTTACTGAAATATTTTCATTAATTTGATTCCTACAGCAAGTCTTTTTCCTTTGAGGCTAACCTAAATCCATCAGTATGTACTCCTTAAATGATACAGAGCTTACATTATTTCAGTGTCTATTACCTTTTGACCTTCTCTGTAAAACATTAGCAGTCATCGTGTTTGTACAGGCAGCAGCTTTATTAGACCCATCTTAAATTCCTCACTATCTGCCTCAGCTCTTACCAACCTCAGTGCTTTTGTGTCATCAGCAAATTCTCCTACACTGCCAGTCACTTCATCTCCAGGTCATTAACAAGTACACTGAGCTAAATCACTGGAACTGCTAACTTGAACATCAGGCATTAGCAGCATCTGAAACAGCTATGCCAAGGTTGGCAGCAGCCTTAGATCAGAGAGTCAGTTTCTTAGGTGAAAAACTAAAACTATGTAATCCTTACTCAATTCTATTTTTCCTGTGCAGAACTTGTGGTAAGAGTCTGATTTATCACTTTTGCTTGTATGGTTATAAAGACTGTGGTTTATTTTTGTTTTGTCTTGGATTTGGGGTTTCTTTGCTTTTCAGTTTTACTTTTTGGAGTTGCATGCATCTTTGCTTAACCAAGCCACAAAAGTTTGCATTTAGATCTCTGGTACATTTTTATTTCATTTTTATATGTTGTACAAAGATTGAGCCAGAGTTAATACTTTTGCATATGGATATTGTGTTAGTTAGCTTTGCATTGTTGTGATAAATACCTGAGGTAATGTCTTAGTTACTTCCTCATTGGTAGGACAAAATACCTTCACCCATAAGTTAAAGGAGGAAAGGTTTATTTTTAGCTCACAGTTTGTAGAGGTTTCAGTCCATAATTGGCTGGCTCTAAGGCAGGGCAGCATGGTAGAGGGGCATGGCTGAAAAACAGTCCATGGTGTGGCAGGCAGGAATGAGTGAGCAGCAATCCTTCCTTTCCCTTTATATTCCATCTAGGCTACAAGTTTATTGGTTGGTGCCACCCTCACCCAGGGTAGGGCTTCTGTCTTCAGTAAGTCCATTCACCTACACCCAGAGCTGTGCTAATCCAATCAGTGAACTTGGAATAGAAATTTTAAAAACAGCCTGACACCATGCTAAGACAAACTATGCTAACCTAGCCTGTCTCATTGTTAGAACATTAGACTCAGCTAGCCTTGACCCAGCATGGTAGCTGCAACTCACAGATAATTTAGCCCAGCTGCACTACCCAGCCTGTAAATATATCTTGTCTCAAGGACTTTCTGCTTGGGACAGACTAGTCCAGTCAAAGACATGCTTGATTTTACTCACGCACTCAGCCCCAGCTCCCTCCCCAGACTTTCCTGCCTTATGATAAACAATGCCCCCTAACAAAACCTGCACAGGACGAAACTACCTAACAACAAATGACCAAATGTATGTAACCAATTATAAAATAACCTATTATCCACTCTTGTACCTTCTGTGTACAAATGTCTATAAGTCTTTGTTTTGCTCTGAGCCGGGGCTGATGATTTGGAATGGAACTGGTTCCCACCAGCCCACTGGAGTTAATAAAATGTTGCCTTCCAACTCCTTGGTGCAGAGTCTTCCATTCGGTTCAGTATTAGTTTCTGCAACAAACTCAATCAGTTATCACACCCTTAATCCAGTATCACACACCATGATCCAGCCACCTCCTAAAAGCCCCACCTGAGTGCATGTAGCTTTGAGGGGACATCTAGATACAAGTCATAAAAGATAAGTAACTTAAAAAGAAGAAAAATTTATTTTCATTCAGTCTCAGAGGTTTCAGTCTGCAGTTCTGTGACTATCATTTTGGGTCCTGTGGGGAAGCAGAACATCATTGTAGGGAGCTGCAGTGGAGCAAAGCTGCTCATCTCATGGTGGTGGAGAAGCAGAAAGACAGAGGAGGGGGAAGGGCTGGGCTCCAACTTACCCCCCCCCAAGGGCACCCATGTCCTTACCTCCTCCCACTCGGTCCCACCTCCTCAAGTTTTCGCCATCTGCCAATAGAGCCACAGGCTAGCAACCAAATCTTTAGCATGTGAGACTTTGCAGGCTATTTAGGATCCAAATCATAATAAATATCTAATTGTTCCATCTCCATTAATTACAAACATTATACTTTCTTCCCTCAATTATCTTTACACTTGCATCAAAAATCAATTGAGCATATCTGTGTAGGTCTATTTCTGGATCATTTTTTTCCTATTGATCTTGTTGTCTATCTTGATGCCAGTATTATACTGATTTTAATTACTCTTTTCTTAATTACTCTGTTCAGTTCCATTAATGTGTTTATTTATCTTGATGCAATGCCATAGTCTCTTAATTACTGTAGCTTTATAAGTATTAAAGTAAGACAGTGTAAAATATTTGTTCCTATTTCTCAAGTTGTTTTGTTTTGTTTTAGCACTCTTACATATCTACATGAATTTTAGAATCTACTTGTCATTTCCACCAAAAATTTCCTTAACATGGATTTTGATTGAGAATGCATTGTTTCTGCAGATTCATCTGAGAGAAATTTGATAGCTATAATGAGTCATCTGAGACATTATGCTGGTAAATCACTCCATTTCTTTAGATATTTCATTTCTCTCACCAGTGTTTTAAGTGTACAGGTTTGTACATATTGCCAGGTTTACCTTCAAGGTTTTCACATTTTTATGCTATTAAAAATGGAATTTTAAAAAATATCAGCAGCCAATTATTCATCGGTAATATATAGAAATAACTGATTTTTGCATATTTGTTTTGTATCCTAAAATCTTTTTAAATGCACTTATTAGTGGTGTGGCTTTTTTTGTAGATTCAGTAAGACTTTTTACATAGATGGTATCTTAGTTACTTTTCCTGGGGACAAAATAATCGACACCCACAAGTTAAAGGAGGAAATTTTTATTTTAGTTCAGTTTGTAGAGGTTTAATTCCATAGATAGCTGGCTCCAAGGCAGGGTGGCATGGTAGAGCAGCATGACAGAGGAGAAACAGTCCGTGGCAGAACAGGCAGGAAGCAGCCAACAGCAAGCCCCTCTTTCCCTTTTATTCCTTTCAGGCTAAAAGCCTATTGATGGGTGCCACCCACACCCTGGGTGGGGCTTCCCATTATCCACACCCAGAACTATGCTAAACCAATCAGTGGACTAATTTAGTTATTACACACCCTTAGTCCATATTCACACATCGTAGATCCAGCCACCTTGAAAAAGTCCCACCTATGAGCACATGAGGCTTTGGGGGGCATCTAGATACAAGCCATAACAGATGGTATCACCAATGAATAAAAATGATTTTACTAATTTTAAAATATGAATGACTTTTTTTCCCCTTTATTTACCTAGTCAGAACCTCCAGCACAATATTTAATAGAGTGTTGAGGATGAATATTCTAGTCTTGTTCTTACTCTTCTGGGAAAAGTATTCATTCCTTTGCCATAAGAGTATACTGTTATGGGCCGGTGAGATGGCTTAGCGGCATAAGCGCCTGCCTGGCAAGCACAAGGGCCTGAGTTCGACTCCCGGAACCCACATATGAAAAAAGGGCTGGTGATATCGTTCAGTGGCACGGGTGACTGCTGGCGCGCGAGGTCCTGAGGTCGACCCCCAGTACCCACACACACACAAAAAAAGAGTATGCTGTTAGCTCTAGGTTTTTCATTGATAACCTTTTGAAATAGAGGGAATTCTTTTTGTTTCCTAGTTTTCTGACTCTAGGAATTCCAAGTACAAGTAGATTAGGCCACTTGAATTTTTCTTGTCTTTTATTTTGTTTAGTTTCCATTGCTATGTTTCACTAATATTTTCCTCTATAATGCCTAATGTGCTTTAATCCCATCCAGTGTAATTTTCATCTCAGCTGTTACATTTCTCATAGAATTTCAACTTGGTTCTTGTATTTTCCATGTCTCTATTTTCCTCATTTCTTTAACATGTGGAACACAGATATAATAACTGTTGTCTACTAATTCTATTATCTATGTTATTTCTGGGTAAGTTTCAATTAATTCTTTTCTCCTCTGATTACGGATCACATTTTTCTGTTTCTTTGCATGCTTAATGTCTTAGACTGTTTTGTGTTGCTATAACAAAATGCCTGAGACTGGGAACTTTATAAGGAAAAGAGGTTTATTTTGGTTCACAATTTTGTGATCTGAAAAGTTCAAGCTTGGGTGGCCACATCTGGCAAGGAACTCATACTATGTCGTAACACGGCATGTGACATCATATGGCGGGAGTGCACACAACAGTGGTGAGAAATGTGTGCGTACAAGGCCAGACACATGGGGTGGCTTTTATTGTTATACTCTCCTGGTAAGTAATCCTGTCCCCTGATCCCCAAGTCACTTCACAGACAGGCCCCTTCCTATTTCTGTCTTTCACTTCCTGCCCAGGGGCAAGCAGTTTTACTCACCATGTTCTCCCTGCCATGATGTACTGCCACAGGTTCAAAACAATGGGACCAACCAATCAGAGACTGAAACTGCGAGCCAAAACAAACTTTTCTCTTTGTAAGTAGATTATCTCAGGTATTTGTTATAGTGATAGAAAGCTGACTAACACAATTACCTTTGTTTTCAGTTGTTCCAAACAGGAATGCATGTCTGGTTCTTACTACCCCATCTTGGCAGCCCCATTTTTAGAACCTTTGGCTTGAATCAAAATTTACTAGGCTCAGGTGCATTTCTTTTAGGACTTTTTTTCCTAAATTAGCAATTATTCTACAAAATCAGCCAGAGTTTGCGATGAAGGCATCAATGTTGAAGTTAAACAGGTGAAAGTTTGATATCGTTTCATTTTCATGGTTTGACCTACAAGTTATCTACCTTCACTGGGCTGAACCTCAGTTTCCTCACTTATTGGAGGGAAATAATGGTATTGTGATATTTAACTTTATGTGTCATCTTGGTTGAACTATAGTACTCAGTTGTTTAGTCCAACACTAGTCCAGATGTTGCTGTGAAGATATTTTATAAATATAATTAAGATTTACCATTGATTGACTTAGGGACGTGACATTTGATAATGTGGGTCAGATTCATTCCATCAGTTAAGAACTTAAGAAAAACAGGTTTCCTGGAGAAGAAGGAATTCTGTCTCAGGACTGTAGCACAGGGATCCTACCTGATTTCTATCCAGCCGGCTTGCCTTCTGGATTTTGATCTAAGATGACAACCTGAACTCTTAACTTGTGCCTGTTTCCGGCCTGCCAGCCAGCCCTCTGGATTTGCTACTTGCCAGCTCCACAATCATGTGACCCAATTTCAGATCTACCTCATAGATAGTTTTTTGGTGAGACTTAAAATTGATAGCGCTTTATAAAGCACCTGACATTTATTAAGTCTTCAAGCATCATTATTCTTCTATAAATGATTTTTACAAATATGTTGGCTGTTAGTCCAGTCATAAGCCCAGAAGCACCCAAGGAAAGGACCAAGATCACTCTATTCAGCCCTCTTCCCCTGTGTATAAGAGAGCGCGATGCACAGTAAGGGCTCAGTAAATAGTTTTTGAATAAACTAATGAGAGTAAATGAGGACCTTCAGGCTCTCATTAACTCCTAATTAACAACTGAAGATCTTCACACAATCCTTCTGGGGACAATATCTTAAACCAGGCGTGGACAAGTTAAATGGGAAGCAGCATGTTCTATGCACAGAGCAGGACAATTCTAATTATCAGTTCTTTTCTTCTTTCAGTCCCCGCCATGTAAAAATAAATACTAACTTTAAAAAAGCAGTGCAAACAATGTATGTATGTGACTGCATTCATGACTTACAGAAGAAGGTCATGGCACACATGCTGTAACACACATGTCAGTTTTTAAAATGAAGAGTCTCCTAAAGTGTGTTAAGTTACATATTAAACACACCACGTATGCAGGTTCAACACGGGAGGCTGTTGGGGGCAAGTGGCAGACATTATTTTCCCACAAGCTTCTAGTTTGTACACTGACTTTCTGAATGGGGTTGCCCTTCCACCCACTCTCCTCCCTTTACTAAAGCAGCCTCCAGGGATAGTAAAACAAACGTGAGGGTCAGGCCCAGGACTGACGTTGGGGGGACCCGAGGTAGTGGCAGGGTGAAGTTGGGCTGAAAAGGAAGGAAATCAAATTCTTTTTATACTGCAAATCCACAAGGCAGTCTATGTATATCAGCCTGAATGTGTAAAGTAGTATATCAAAACTTCTCAAAACTAGGGCTTCCCACTATAAGCCCTAGAGAATTAAGAGAGTTAAGAGAGGACACTTTTCAATTAGAAGAACATCCTTTCGCTAAAAGTATTTAAACTTCTCTTTTTCTTATGGATTCTTTACATTATTGTCATTAATATGAAAACCTGGTATTTGGGGCAATAAGCATCTACGCAGAGATTATGAAATGGAGATTTAAGCCAAAAATCTGTATGGACTTTCACCCTTGTCAACCTATTCGCTTGAGTAGATGCATGTATTAATTCAGTTATAGAAATAGTAACTTAAATAATGGATGAGCCCTCTTACCATTTTCTGTAGACAAAGGGATTTAAGCAACAGGAAAAAAGGCAATTGTATTCATTCTAGTAAACATGTATATTTTATAACAAAGGGAAAGAAACAGAGAATAGTAATGGGAAAATATTAGATATTTAAATTTATTCAGTGTTCTTTTTCTTTTCACAGTGGATTTAGGAAATTGAAATGTGCACACCAAAGTGGTTGAAGTTCTAAACCCTACAGTGCCCTGACATGTGACTATTTTAGTCACACAAAAATTGAAATTTCTTGCTTTGGAAGAGACAATGGAAATAAGAAAAGAAACACTTATAATCCAAGGATAAATTTCAAAATGGTGCTTGATTTACTTATTTAACCTTTATGATTTGATTTGTGCTATGAAACTGACACAAATAAACACTAAATGAGGTATTTTAGAATAAATCTACAATTGAGAGATTTGGTAGGGAGGGAACTACATTGTACATCACTTAGTAAAAGTCTCTTTGACACTTTTTACTTTGTACTTTTATTGGCTTTTCCTTGCCAGTTTTTACTTTCCATAGTTGAACCTTTATGACTATTGAAAAGAAAGCCAACATTCATGCAAAAACATAAACGAGGACTAGATTACTTTTAAAATTATGGACACTCCAGGAAACAGTAAAGTTAGCACACCTGGTATAAAACATACTTGGACTACTTTCACATTTAATGAAAAAGATATCCCACTGAGCATTAACACTAAACAATATTACCTAGAAATTCACTAATAGTTTTGCATCGTACTGGAAGATTGAGTTTTTATTATTCCCAATATAACAAAGCATTATAGGAAAATGTCTTAAAATCTGAACGAGCGGCCTTGAAGTCATGCCAAATTACTTTTCCCTCCAATTAGTGGAATGTCCTATCAAATGAAATTGTGAAGATTTCAAGAATGTCTACAGAGACATTACAAATTACATAGGCATTAAATCATTTAATATAAGATGGATCTATGACGAGAACAGGACGATTCTCTGAAGACAAAATATTTATTGAAAGGGATGATGGATCATGGGACGTATCATAGATTTTTAATATGCTCAGCGAATCGTTATGTTCTCACTTCATTGAGTGTGAATGGTCCAATTTCCTCTACACTGATTTTGGTTGTTCAACAAAACTAGCTATTATACCACACCAAGAAACAACTGCAGTACAGACTGGTTTTCCCTTCTTTCCTGTGAAACTTCTCTGGAGTTGCCTACTTCTCTTTTATGCAAGAGATTTCTTTTTTCATCCTTTCTAAGGCTTATTGCTTTGTATCATTTTGAACATGTATTTTTCTTTTGAAATATCAGATGAAAAAGTTCTCAGCCTTATATTGTCTCATAAAGATTATGCTATGATTAAAACCAGACCCAGATTGTAGATTGTAGATCTGCTTTTTTTTTTGAAATACAAACAAGAGCAATTTTAATAAAAACATTCCATTTCCCACCAGAGACACTGGCTATGGTAATCCAGGTATTACCCTATCTGCAAATATGCATCTGACACGGAGAGCCTGCATGGAAGTATTTAAAAAGCTTAGCCTAAGATTTTCATATTAAGAATGGAATGTAGTATCTTTTGATTCCTTAATTTTAAAGAAAGGCACCTTTTAATATGGTCTTGGGAAGAACCTGGGACTGCTAACAAGTTATTCTGTTAAATAATGAGCTTACTACTACTCCCTCTTCTCAATTATGTATTCTCAAAACTTTTAAAATTGTGTAGATAAATGGGAAAAGATGTTCGTCATTGCATTGTTTATAATGGCCATCAACTAAATATAGCCCAACTGTTCAGAGGGCACTGATAAAATAAGTTGCAGGATGATGAAAGTTGGGCTAGTGGAGTGGTGAAGAGAGGAGGTATTGGAAACAGGATGCCTGGTTATGGACCCTGGTCCTACCACTTACTGGTCATATTATCTTAGACAAGTTGTTTAAACCTCTGTTTTCTCATCTGTAATGTGGAGATAATTATAAGTAGCTAGCCCTTAAAGTAAAGCATGTAATAATAATTATTATTGTCACTAGCACCTAGGACAGCCTGGCACATAACAGACACTCAATAAATATGTGTTCCATAAATACAGAGATGGCAAGAGTGCCCAGCAAATAGTTGGCACTCAGAAAGTAGCTATAATTATGGTATATTCATATAATGGGATGTATTTCAAGCCCTAAAAGAAGACAGCCTCCAACCCAGATTGATATACCCTGCAAAACTATCTTTCAAAATTGTTGGAGAAATAAAATACTTTATGACAAAGAACACCTGAAGAAATTCATGGCCACCAAACCAGCACTAGGCACTGATTTAAAACTATATATTAATATGTAAAATAAATAAAAGTAAAACAAATAAGACATATATGGAAAAGCAAATATAAGGTGCTACAAATTTCATAAGAAAATGACCAGAAAGGACACAAATATCCACACATATTTTCATATGTACACATTCCTATGTGCACACACACAAAGAAAAGATCATCTTTGGAAGTACACATAGGCACTGGTATGCTAGTTTTCCTTTGCACACCACTCGTGCTGTTTGAATTCTAAATACTTACATAGCTAGGGGATTGGTTTTCAGAAAAGCAGATTCTTCTGTTTTCTTTATGGGGGATGCTGAGGATGAAATCCAGGGCCTTATGTATGCTAGGCAACTGCTCTACTACTGAGCTACACTGTCAGTCTCGGAAGTGGATTCTGAGTCACAACTAGTGTGCAAGACATTTACTGAGGATGCTGTAGAGGAGAAGGAAGCAAGTGGGATTGGGCCCCAAGAGAAGTTGACCTGTAGTGGATTCCCTGCAAAAGCCTCAGTCAGCTCTCAGGGAGCTCTGACGCCGGATGACCCGTCAGAGTTGTCCCAACATGCTGTGGGTGACTGCGCACTCATGCTGCCAATACAGCAGTCACTGGACGCAGATCATCCCTGAAAGGAGACTGGGAGGATCCCCAAAGAGCGCTGACACCGAGCACCATCCTGCAGCAACACGCACAGCAGCTGGAGAATAATTCCTTCCTCCTGAAGAGGGCCCGGGTGCAATACAGCATCTGTCACGTCATTTGATTTTTCAATAAAAAAAAGGCATAGCTCTCATGGATTTAACTTTCATTCTCAATGGGGAAAGCAACACGTGCACCTGGCAGTGTTTGTGGTAAAACTGAAGGGTCCTCGGGACCACCTGTCCACACCTGCCCCCACGTTTCTCCTACCCCACCAAAGCTACGTGATGCTTCAACGGTTTTCTGAGGGTGGTTTGAGGGAGTGCTTCCTGGGGAAATTTATTTGTGCACGTTGCTTTAATGGGTTACTCGATAATGGTTTATTACATATTAACAATTCAGGAAGACATGGAATTGGCCAATAGAGAACAAGATACTGAATTGTGTACCTTTTCTAGTTTAGACATTATTAGTATTATTGGGAATTTAAGGTAGATTCTCAGGACAACCAAAAAGGCATAAATATAGAGCAGAGCTCTAAAAATGGGGAGCACGCCCTCCAGGGGTGGAAAACACATCCACTGGGGCCTTCAGGTAGCAAAGACATTCGCTATGGTAGAGAACTTGAAGATATATATCTTCAAAAGAAAAATAAGGGAGAAATAAAGATTCCCTCATATTTCATAAATCCACAAGCCAGACTCCCTCATTTCAATACCATAGAAGAGAGCCTCAGTGAAGAACCCTAATTCCTCAACACAAAGGGGATGACAAAGACACCCTCAGTTTTAATGTTAGGGTACATTTTGCACTCCACTCATTCTTAGTCAACTAGAATCCCTAAGTTATTTAGTTTTAACGAAGCAAATCTTCGCGAAGTCATTACATGGCATCAGCTATTGGCTGTTTGGCAACTGCTGTCCTGGATTAGATCTTGAAACAGAAACAGGACATTAGTAGAAGAACTAGAGAAATGCAAATAAAGCCTGTCATTTAGGTAGCAGTATTGTATTGATGTTAATGTGTTAGTTTTGATAAATATATCATGGCTATGTAAGATAACATTGAAGGGATCTGGATGAAGGCTGTACAGGAATTCTCTGTTTCCTTTGCAATCTTCCTGTAAACCTAAATTCTTTCAAATTAAAAAGTGCTTTGAAATCTATTTGAAATATAGCTTTTTACACCCATTATTGCTACCAATGAACACTGACTTGGTGTTCCTTTGCAATTATAGAGCATAGGGGCCGGTGAGATGGCTCAGCAGTGTAAGCACCTGCCTGGCAAGCGCGAGGGCCCGAGTTAGACTCCCGGAACCCACATACAAGAAAAGGCCCAGTGACATCGCTCAGTGGCACGGGCGCCTGCTGGCACGCGAGGTCCTGAGGTCGACCCCTGGTACCCACACACACACACACAAAAGTTATAGAGCATAATTGGAAATGAATTCAGAGTATAAAAGTAAGCCTCTGATTTTGTTTTGAAGTGTAAAGGGGTGTGGTTCTCAGCCCAAGATTTAAAAACATCTTATGAAATATTTATACATCTTTAGAAGTCCCTCTTTCTCATCTAACAGCACTTTATAGTATTGGAGAAAATTCTGCAGTAAAAATCAGTGAAGTAATTTACATAAGACAATAGTGAAAAATTGAAAGGCTCTCTTTAGTTAAAAAAATTCTTTGGAAGACACAAAGCACAAAGTATTAGTAAAAATCATCCACTATGGGATAATTGCTGAATGAATTGTTGCTGAATGGATGAAAGTTAAGATGATTCCAAGAGGATTCTTTAATCGAGCTTCTAGATTCTGTTTTGATAATGAAATACATGGGATTAGGGATATGGCTTAGGAGTAGAGCTCTTGGGAAGAATGTGTGAGGGTTTGATTCCCAGCACTGCAAAAACAAAACAAAACAAAGAAACAGAAAGAATAATAATAATGAAATATATGAAGATGTGCTTTTATATAGCCTGCCAAAGAGCAGATTTATTTAATATAGATATATTCTCAGTGGTAAATGATTTCTTTAGTTAAAATGAACTGGGAATTGGGGGGGTTATTGGTATATGTATAATCACTCTTTGAGTAACTGTTTGAGAGAATTAAAGATGAAAAGATGCCAGGGAAAATGCACAGACATCTCCCTCCTGTGAAATCCATTACTGCCTCAGTCATACAGATAGAGCAAAAAAAAATTTGAACCTGAGATACACAACATGTTATAGGATGTCATCAATGTGTTTACTTGAAAGAAAAATAAAAATAGAATCCTACAGAGATTGGAAATTACAGTGAAAATCTGTTGTGCCCATAGAGGGTGATAAGTCATCTCATGGCAAAGCAATTTAAAACATTATTCAACTCGAGATACTCGTTATTGTCTTATAAAGTCTAATGTTTAATGTTCCCAATTAGCTGACTTTTTCTATGGCTGATATACTAGGCAGCAGGTATTTTAAAAAATATCCTTAATCTGTCCATGTGGGATAAAGGTGAAGAGAAAATAATTTTTAAATGAATAAGAAAATAATCATTTTCAAAAGAAACTCATGCTATGAAAGAGCATTTGGAAATGGATATATGGAAATATTTCAAATACATGTGATTTTCATTTTTTAAGAGTAATGTAAAAATTCCTATCTGTACATAAAAATACTAGCAACAGAATTTTCTAACATGTCCCAGTCTCTCCAAGTGAAGAATTTTATCCCGTTTTGAACATGCTTGTAAGCAATATTTTAATTCAGTTTTCCAGATTAGTTTGTACTAAACACCATTTGACATCCAGAAATATGGAAATTTAGTAGCCCATAAGACACTTTTGGCATAATTATGGATGTGGGTAGAATTTAAAAAGCAGTATCATAATTTAGTAGGGAATAATTTTTAAAAATAACTTCTCACACTTGAATCTACATATCTTTTTGAAGTATATTCTCATCTGTTATAACTATTAAAATACAGTGAACTCAAAATCAATATAAAAAAACTTTTATTTTGCTACATCATAGTATTAAACCAACATTATCACTAATCAAATTCTTAAAACCTTATTTCAACTTTCTTTCTTCAAAAACATTTATTGTTCATATTTTATGTTGATCCTATGTTAATATGTAACGCAACATGTTAAAGCAGAGTAGAGCATGTAAATACATACAGATGTTAAATATTAAATATTTTTAAAGTACATATATTGGAGACACATGCTCAAAAATTTTTCCTGATGGGGGACATTAATAGAGCCTCTTTTATAGAGGATAGCCAGTCAGAAACAGCAAAGAAAATGGGTTAGTGGGTCTTTTACAAAATCTCCCAGGGGAATAAATAGTCCCTGCAACGCATATAACATATGAACCCTGAAGAATACATTAATCCTCCAGTGGCAGGCAAGAAACATTGGAAAGTTAATGACACAAAGCTTTTTGGAGCTTTTCATCAGAGTTTAGTGGCATCCTCCTGGAGCAGATCCCCAGGGTTTCTGGTTCAGCAGGACGAATGTGGATTTTTAACAAGCACCATGAACTGTTAAGAAGTAACTCCTCACTCTGAAGATGCTGAGAGTAAGATCCAGTGAGTCGATGTGATCTCGCCAATGTGGTAGCTCACCAATCAGAGCCTGAGCTACAGAAACCTCCTGCTCCATCTTTTCCCTACCCAGGGCCCTCCTTTGGGGATGTCCTGCATCTGAAGTGAAAATCTGCTGTCATCTTGGTTAGATAAGTGCTGACTGAAGGAAAGCAACTAAGGAGCTCAGATTTCAGTGCTTCACCCTGGAAGTCACTCTTCACTTGCAAAAAACCCTTTGAATTGTCCTGGTGAGAGTGATGGCCACATTGCTTTATAGAGCTAAAGACAAAAGGCATTGTGGGATTGTTATTGTTGCCATGTTGCTAGGAGAACCTCTGCAGTGGAATTCGCCATTCAACACCAGCTTTCCTTCTCTTGTACAACCCTCCATGTGTAAGGGATGCTGCCCATGCACAAGGGGAGGGAAGCCACACATCGCAAGGCCAAGGCTAGAGTGCCAAATGGAAGGGAAGAGTTCCTCCCAGACCATGTGGAATTGCAGACAAGGCACAAAAGTCTTGAATTCACGATAAGGTTCTTACAATTTTAAGAAATGAGCATGTATTAAAATTTCAAATATTATTCTGTTTTTGCTTTTGTGGTTCCCAAGCCTGCTCATTTCTCCATGACAAAAACTACACCAAGTAGCAATAAGATGGGCTGAAATGTGTATGAACATTTAGTAAAACCTTGGTTTGTGAGCATAATTCATTCTGGAAACATGCTTGTAATCCAAAGCACTTGTATATCAAAGCAAATTTCCCCATAAGAATAATGGACACTCAGATGATTTATTCCACAACCCAAACATGTTAGTATAAAAATGATTACAATACCATAATATAAAATAATAAAGAAAATACAAAATATAAAGAAAAATAAGCAAATTAACCTGCACTTACCTTTGAAAACCTTCATGGCTGGTATGAGAAAGACAAGAGAAGTGGGTTATTGTGTAGGATGACTTTCGCTATCACTAGCAGAATCACTACTATCTATTGGCCGATGGAATCTTTCTTTTTGTGCAACTTTAGCAAGGAACCTATCCAGTGGCATATGCTCTTGCCTCCTTTTGAGGATTTTGTTGAAATGTGACATTACATTGTCATTAAAGAGATTCATCGCTCTCACTGCTATAGCCTTATTCAGGTAGTGCTTTTCTACAAAATTTTTTTTTTTTTTTTTTTTTTTTTTGTGGGTACCGGGGGGTCGACCTCAGGACCTCGCGCACCAGCAGGCGCCCGTGCCGCTGAGCGGTATCACCGGCCCCTTTTTTCGTATGTGGGTTCCGGGAGTCGAACTCGGGCCCTTGCGCTTGCCGGGCAGGCGCTTAAGCCGCTGAGCCATCTCACCGGCCCATCTACAAAATTTTGGACTGTTTCCCACATTTTATGCATCTCCCTAATCTCCATTATTTTTATTTTTTATTTTTTATTTTTATGTGGGTACCAGGAGTTGACCTCAGGACCTTGTGCTTGCCAGCAAGCACTTGTGCAGCTGAGCGATATCACCAGCCCGTTTTTTCCTTCACGTGGGTTCCAGGAGTTGAACTCAGGACCTCACGCTTGCCAGGCAGGCACTTATGCCGCTGAGCGATATCACCGGGCCATTTTTTCCTTTATGTGGGTTCCGGGAGTCGAACTCAGGACCTCACGCTTGCCAGGCAGGCGCTTATGCTACTGAGCTATCTCACTGGCCCCCTAATCTTTGAAGTGAGTGATTCCTCCACCTTTTTCTCCTCCTCTGCAGATAAGATCTTTTCCATAACTTCTTGATTTTAGGAGATGATCACCCACAACCCCACAGCAAAAGAGAGAGAGAGAGAAAGAAAGAGACAGAGAGAGAGGAACCATTGGCTCAGTTGTGATCATGTGACATTCGGTATTCCAGGACATCACTCATTTATCAAGTTAAAATTTATTAGAAATGTTTGCCCGTATCGTGGAACACTTGCAGATCAAATTGCTCACAATCGAAGGTTTTACAGTATTTTATTGGGAATAGGCAATGACCTGACCACAAGTTTGAGTTGCTGGCTTTGGGAACACTTGAAGTGCAGTGATGGTGGGAGAGTGGAATATTTTCTCCAACATATACTTGGTCAGATCATCCAAAATGGGCAACAAGGCTGGCAGAGGTCACAGATGTGCACACTGGTGCGCACATGCATGGTGACCATGAGCTTGATCATATAAGTGCAGAGCACACATCCACCTCTTCTAACACCACAGTTCCCATCACCAACACTTTCCTTTATTTACAGCCCGGAAAATATGCCTCCCAGGGGAATGCATGCATACATATACACATATTTTCAAAGTGAAAGAAAACAGGAAGAACAAAAGGAGATTTGACTTATCATTTAACATTTCAAAATGTTTGAAAATTGCCAGTGGGAAAACTGTAGCTCTTGGTTAGAAAATCTGTCACATTTTAATTTAAAAATATTCCTCCATTTAGGGGTGTGTGTGTGTGTGTGTGTGTGTGTGTGTGTGTGTATGGTTGGGGTCCATTGCTACATAAAATGTCCCAAGCTGAGCATGGATTTCATTTCTGGAGTCTTTCTGTTCAGCACTAATGTGAGGCCATTTGTTCTGTGACCAAGGGGCCCCGTCGTGTGCTCCCAACCTGCTTCTCAATTCTGAGCATGAAGCCGGACAAGGGGACAGGTATGATGTTTGCAGTGGCAGATCTACCCATGGGCAGAAATGAGGAAACAAGATGTGGCCAGGAAGGATTCCAGAGCAGTTAGAATTATGGGAAAGTCAGTTACACCCACTGGCCAGTCCCTCAGGACTGCTCAGCCTATGGCCTCAGAGCACTCCGCAGTCAGGCTGCCGCCCCTCCTGCTGGGCTAGCCTGTACTCCGGCTGGAAAGCTGGGGGTGGACAGAGGAACAGCCCTCCCTCCATGGGAATCCACTCGCAGGAGGCTCTGATGTCACTCATTTACACCAACTATCTTCAACAATTTTTATGGCATGACTGTCACAGAAAATGGCAGTGCTTGTATGGTCACTAGGAGTACAACTCGAGGGAGGAAGAGACTGAGTGGGGACAGGTCAATGGAGGAGCCTCTGAACCCCACTCAGCTGCCCAAGGACGGGGGCACCAATCTGTCAGTGCACCTGTTAACCCAGTTTGTGTGGCAGTGGGGAAGCTCTGGTCCACTCCACAGCACTCTCTCTAATGAAAGCATTTTTCCCCCTCAGTAAAGGCTTGAAGGCCTTCTCAGTGGATTTGAGATGGGAGAGAAGGACGTGATGCTCTCCAAGAAGTACTTGAATTTTTCTTCTGTGGCTGCCCCAAATGTGTTGCAGCTGACCCAGGTACGTTGGGCAGTTGCTCTGGAAGATATTTGCTGTGGCTCCGGCAGGATTTGGATGCAGACCTATCCCACATGACTCTGCCCTGCAACCTCTCTGGATAACTATGTCCCTCCGTAGCCCTCTTCAGTCGGGTCCAAGAGGGGCCCCTTCCATACCATGACCAAACAGGAAGTCTGACACTGCACATACCTGCCCTTTTCCTTTATAGCAACCTCCTCATACCCTTAGCAAGTTCAGCCCAGTCACTGTTCCCTTTATGCTGCAGCATAACACCCGAGGGAGCAGGTAATACTGAAGGCAGCTAGCAGAAGAGAATGAGAGAGAGAAACAAAAAATTTCCAGGGCCCACCATCTCCTATGGCTAAAAAGAGTTCAAAGCCTGCTGGTAGCTGTTGGCTCTGAATAGGGCTTCTAACCCTAAGAGTTGATAGTGGCTGACATTTAAAGTCTGAGGGTGTTAACCTGAAAAGAGCTACACTTTGCCAATTTGTGATTTCTATATGAATTGGGCAAGAACCCTCAGCTGACTGGTAATGTCTTGGAAGTATATCTGAGACCCCCCCCCCACAAGACGGCCCTGAGAAAGAGGGGCCAATGGTGTCAATCATCAGCAGGCTTAAGAATCAGCCAATGTCTTATTTCCATCTTACATGTGGCTAAGAATCCATGTTAGTCTGTGACAGTGTGACATCATGTCACTGGGTTGTGTCATGTTGTACAGGCTGTTATTGTATGTTCCTCTCATGGGGAAAGCAGAAGAGGTACAATCCAAGGACAGAAGAAGATGAGGAGGAAGAAAGGGAGAAGCAGGAGGAGCAAGGAGGAGAGGAGGAAGGGGAAGAAAGGAAGAGAAGGAGAAAATAAGGAAGAGAAGGACGTAGGGGAGAAGAGGAGGGAAGGCATGTTGTCTCACTGGAGCCTGAGAATCCCAGGCTGATGCCATACGTGCAAGAGAGCACTCAAAGTACCTGCCCCATGCTGGGAAAAAGCAAAAGAGAGTGTCCAGAGGCCTCAGCCTTCCACAGAGCGCCTTCATTTTCTACAGAGGGACAGAGCCTCCACAGAACCACTCTGTGGCCTTGCCCAGATCCCGAAACTGGGACTTGAGAAGAAGCTGTTGGAAGCTTCTGGAGCAGATCATGGCTGCCCACTGGGGTGTCCTCAGCCTGCTTTGATGGAATTATGCCACAGAGGAGCAGCAGCAGCAATGCTGGGACTAGGTTTTGCTTCAATAATGAGAAAGTGAAGGAATACTGGCAGGCCAATCTGCAGAAAGAACACAGTCAATATGCCAAGAGGAAGGTGTTCTCTCATATCCCTGCACATTGTGTGGCAAAGGTGATGTAATTTAATTTATATATGAAAAGTAATTGCTCTTTTGCAAGCAACCTATGCAATTTAGAGCATTTCAAATTATGGTTTAAATCTGGGATGTTCTCCAGAGGCCTCATGTGTTCAGAGAAAAGCTTTGGGAAGATGACTGATTCATGAGGGCGCTGTGCTCATCAGTGGATAAACCATGGATGAGTTCAGAGTTAAATGTGCTGTTAGGAGGTGGGGCCTGGTTAGAAGGGGCGGGTCATGGGGGTGCAACCAGGAAGGGCGTATCTCCTTTTCCCACTCCTCCCCTCTCTCTCTGCTTCCGGCCCACCGTAACACGACCAGCTCCCCTCCACAGCAAGCCTTCCACCATGCCATGTCTATGTTTGAGCCTGCTGACCATAGACTGAAACTTCTACAACTGCGAGCCAAGATTAGCTTCTCCTCCTCTAAGTTGTGGGTTCAGGTATTTCGTCTCAGAGATGAGAAATTGACTAAGGCACACATACAGTGCTAAAAGATGTAGTGATCATGGTTTTCATTTATGATTGTTTAGGTAATTTCAAAGCAAGATACCAGACTAAACAACAAAGTTTGTTCTTATTTCTAAAGTTTTATCTGTGTGAATTATGTTTCACTACACTATTTTTCTTTCATCTGTAGCTTTGAGTCTCCAAACAATGGTGAACTAATTTGTCATCAGTAGTGTCAGGGCTTGCTGTGGAGGAGAGTTGGTCGTGTTACGGTGGGCCGGAAGCAGAGAGAGAAGGGAGGAGTGGGGAAAGGAGATACACCCTTCCTGGTTACACCCACAGTGACTCATCTCGTCTGACCCAAACCCAAAAACCTCTTACAAAGATTCTGAGTTCCTCAGAAACACCTTTTCTTTCCAGTTCTGATCACCATTTTGGACATCACATGATTTTTTCTCACCTCCTTCTCCCGTTAGTAAGCTTTCCATGATTGTGACAAAATACCTGAGAAAACACGTTGAAAATGGTAAGATTGATTTTTGGCTCATGATTTCAGAAATTTCAGTCCATGGTCATCCAGTTTCATTGCTTTCAGGCCTGTGGCAAGGCAGAAACATCACAATGGAGGGTGTGGCAGAGGAAAGCTGTTCACCTCATTGTGAAGTGGGCAGGGACAGAAATAAGTTGTAACCCTCAAAGGCATACCCCAAGGTCCCACTCCCATCAGTTAGGTTCCTTCTCCTATGTTTTCATCACCTCTCAGTAGGTCATAAAATTATGAAACTGTCGATGGATTAATTCATCAATGAGGTCAGAGCCCTCAGGAGCTAATCACTTTCCAAAGTTCCCATCTCCATTGAGGACCAAGCATTCAACATGTAGTCCTCTGGGGGACATTCCAGATCCAAACCATAAAACTACCTTTTCTAACAAAAATTCAAGTTCCTTGCCCTTGGCTCAAGATCCCAGGACGATCTGGTACGATCATACCAGAATTGACCTGCAATGGAACAGGGATGGCCAGAAAAATCCAGGAACAGAAATTGTGTTAGCAGATCCAAAAGCTTCGGCGACCCTGGGAAGTTGACGCCAGGGACCATGGCTGTACTGTAGGTGAAGCAGGGCTGAGGAGAGTTGGCGTCAGACAAATACAGCAAGCCTGGCAAAGCAAGGCCATCTATTCAGGGATCCAGAAACGAGAGACACAGCTAAAACCAAACATGGAGTATGGGAGCCTGGAATAAGCAGAGGTGGGAGAAAGGTCCTGAGCATCTGTGTGTGAATGGAGCCTGGCACTGAGCCTGTGGCTCTCATATGCTCCCCATCATGGCCAGAGGAGATCCCCCTGTGGAGCTGGGGAGCATCAGGGACCGCAAACAGTCCCCATAGCTTATAGAGAAAAAGCAGCAGGAGCAGCACACATCTGACTGCAGCTGAAGGAGAACAATGCTGTCCCCCCCGCCTTTGCACTTAGAGAGGTTCTTAGTCCATGCCCATCAGCATCTTGGCTCTTATGTAGTTCTATGGATTGACAATGGCAACACTCATGTATTAGAAAACATACAAATCTCTAAATAGCCATGTAGAAGATGAAAGGAGAAATTTAAAATTTATCTCCTGTAGTAAAGAGGAACTATTGTTTCTTCATATGGTGACAGGATAGTTACTAGTAGAATATAGTGGTGAATTTTGGGAAAGACATGAGAAAACCCATTGTATTCAGGGGAGGAGAGTTAGAAAGTCACAGGCAAAAGTGCTAGGAGCTACGTTAGAGATGGGCCTCCCCACCTTTTTCCGACCATGGTGCTCAGAGCAATGGTGGTTTTGTTAAGACACCCTGGGAGAAAGATTCACTTGCCACTGACAGTTACTGGTCCTGGGCATCAGGCTCATCCAGACTTGCTTGGAAGCCCCGGGGACCAAACTGGCGACTGAGTTGGCTGCTGTCCCCCCATATTTGGAAGTCATTCAAGATACAGAGCTGAAGAGCTCATGTTGAGAGAACTAGGAAGGAGGAAACAGAAACCAAGCATGACACGGCGGAGTTTGGAGCAATTAACAAAAAACCACTGCACACTCCCTGTAGGGCCGAGCTCCATCCCACACTCTGGTATGCCAGGAGGATAACTGATAGTTCTGCCAACAAGGAGCTCCCAGGGTGAGGGCTGAAGAATGGAGGCAGAACTGCACTGGTCATCATGAATAAGCCACTAACCCACAAGGTGTGAAAAAGGAAGTTTATCCTCATCTCTACCTCCCTCTGTGTATTTGGTGGGACCCATGCTTTTTCAGTCATGGTGACTTTCCAGGTCACTCTTAGAAATGTCCCAGTTACTTAAATCTCAAAGCACCAGGTCATTTCAGCAATTAATATTGTAACAGAAGATGCTTCCCCCAGCCAGTATACTTCAGTTTCTTAGTTGCCGGGGTAATAATAGTTCCAGTTACAGTTCCTGTTACTTTTGTTTCTTAGAAACGGCTGGTCACTGTGATGCACAGCTGGTGACTATGATGCACATTGTATAAACCAATCCCCAATTGACAAGCCATTCTGCCTCTGTACTTCCTGCTTGCTTATCCCGTATAAGCCCTAGACCACCAGAGATTGGGACCTGATATTCTGGGAATGATCCCAATCAGTGCCCATCGACATAAAATAAATCTGCCTCCAAATCCTGGGTGTCATTCCAGTGTTTCTGCTTGCCATTGCAATATGTTGAATCCCGTATAATCATCAAAACCTTTGTGCATTTTTAAGAGGTAAAACTCCTGTCCCTTGCCCTGACCTTGAGCTAATGACTGTAGTAACAAAGTGCCTACTTCCAGTGGTCTCAGACTCTTCCATTGTTGGAGTGGGAGAAAAGGAGACAGAGAAGGAAGAGAAGAAGGAGGGACAGGAGGAAGAGGAGGAGGAGAAAGAAGAGGAGGAGGAGAAAGAAGAGGAGGAGGAAATAGAGGGAGAAGGGGAAGAAAAAGAGGAAGAGGAGAAAATAGAGGGAGAGGAGTAGGAGAAAGAAAAGGAGGAAAAGGAGGAGGAAGAGTAAGAGGAACAGGAAGACAGGAAGAGGAGGAGGAGGCAAAGGAGGAGGAGCTAAAGGAGGAAGAGGAGAAGGAGGAAGAGGAGAAAGAGGAAGAGGAGGAAAAGAAAGAGGAAGAGGAGGAAAAGGAGAAGGAGGAAGAGAAGGAAAAGAACGAGGAGTGGAAAAAAAGGAAGAGGAGGGGGAGGAGGTGAAGGAGGAAAAGGAGAAGGAAGAGAAGAAGAAAGGGGAGGAGAAGGTAAAGAGAAGGAGAAGGAGGAGGTTAAGGAGACAGAGAAAGAGGAAGAGGAAGAAAAGGAGAAAGAGGAGGGTGAGGAAGAGAAGGGAAGAGGAGGAGGTAAAGGAGGAAGAGGAGAGGGAAGAAAGGAGGAGAAAGAGGAAAAGGAGAAGGAAGAGGAGGAAAAGAAAGAGGAGGTGATAAAGGAGGAGGCGAGAGGAGGAAAAGGAGGGAAAGGAGAAATGAAAAAGGAGGAGGATGAAGAGAAAGAGGAGGAAAGGCAGGGAGTACTGACTGAGTGGCCTGTCAGAGGGGGCCACTGTCCTGACTGCTCTCTGGAGCAGTGCTTTCGCCACTCCTCCTGCCCCTGCTGGACCACCACCTCGGGTGTCTCCACTGTGCTCTGTGCTCTTTGATACGTTGAGTGCCCCTCCTCTGGTTGGTCAGTTCTGGCTGTTTCCTCAGCCTCTGGGAATCAAAGTCACTTCCCACGGGGGCTGCCTCACTCTCTATTTGGCCCAACTGGAGTTGCTCTTGCTCCCTCTTTCTTCGGAAGGGCTCTCATCTAGCTCACCAGACACACTATAACCCTGGCACAACTGGGCCCTGACCCAGCTGTGCTCCTTTTCAGAGCTCCTCCCCGGGCTGTGGCAGGCACAGTTAAATCCTCCCAATATTTCCTTGAAGTGCTGCACTTAGGTTAGGTAGGGCAAGTAGCTCCATTCCTTCAGGTAACACGCACAGCATAGCTTTCTCTCCAAACAGTCCTCTACTGTAAATCCCAGTTCCTTTCCTGGCCTCTCTCATCTTTCACAGTCTGGAGGTGGGTGCTTGGCCAAGAGTGTAACAGTGGTTTTCATGAGCACTTTTTGCAAATCTTGCATCTGGCTTTTGCAATGTTCCATCTACTGCTTCGGGGCCTCTGTGGAAACTGAGACTGAAGTAGCTCCAACTTAACATCCTGTACAACTAACCCCCCTTTATTTTAGGACATAGTGCACATAGAAACTGATAATGTTTGTGGTTCTACAGTAAATGTGTATTCTTTTTCAGCTGGAGGTGGCCATGTAGGAGCTCTAGCTGGTCCAGGCCCTGTTGGGGAAATCTGAGGCCTAAGACCACAACCATAGCTATGTCCAACACAGCTACTTGACATTGGCAGGGAAGCTGTGTGTTAAACAGTGGGTGAATCGGAGGGCAGTGCCGAAGAGTAAATGATCCCTTTGAGGCAGGGCATGGTGGCAGACACCTATAATCTCAGCATTTATGAGGCTGAGGCAGGAGGATCGCTGTCAGTTTGAGGCCAGCCTGGACTACAAAGTGAGTTCAAGGCCAGCCTGAACCTGCATAGTGAAACCCTGTCTAAAAAAAAAAAAAAAAAAAAAAGACACACACACAAAATGATCCCTTTGAGTTTTAGCATCAGGCCACCCAGAGGGTGCTGATGCTGGAGCTGCATTTTGAAGGAATGAGAGAAGTCCTTCAGGCAGCCAAAGAAGAAGCAGGGGCATTGTGCCAGTCAGCTTTGCATGACTGTAAGAAAACAGCTGAGATAATCCACTTATGAAAAGAAAAGGTTCATTTCGTCTCGTGGTTTCAGAGCCTTCAGTCCGTGGTCAGCGGGCCCCACCACTTTCAAGGGCACATCCCCAGTGACCCAAAGGCCTCCCCCTTGGCTCAGCCTTTCAACGTTTCCAGCACCTCCCGACAGCGGGAGGCGGAGGACTGGGTCTGTAACGTATGTACCTTTGGAGACATTTATTATCCAAGTGACAGTTGGCCTCGGGGCTCACTCAGGGATGTGGCACAACTGGAGCGTTCAAGAGTGCGACCAGTAAGAGGGAGCGTGGCAGGATAAGAGGCCTACGGCTCCATCCTGGGCAGCTCCTTCTCTCAATTTTGCCTGGAACAATTTGCCTTAGCTTCCTCGGTGACTTCTTCTTCTTCATACTTCATATCTAATTAATTACAAGCCTCTGCTGCCCCCACCTTTTAACTATTTTTCACACCATCCACCTCCTCCCTTCCCACATTCACTGCCATAGTCGCACCCTTGCTCTTCTTCCTACTCTAGTGAAGGGAAGCTTCATCTGATCTCCTTTCCCTGCATTCCCTTCTACATTTTCTACACTGCGAGAGCAGTGGTGTTACAGCATCAACCCCAGCTTTGCCTCCAGTCCTCTCAGTCAGTAAACTCTCCTGCCTTCCCACAGCCGCCGGGGCTGGCGCACTGTGTGTGGGGTTTCGCCCACTCCCTCACGCCTCTTCAGCTTCGTCCACACTGGTCTCCTGGCTCTTCATCAAATAGGCCAAGTTCTTTCCTACTTCAGGATCTCTGTTCTTCCTATCCCCCATCCTTGGGAAGCTTATTTCTCAAATACCCACATGTTTCTCTCCTGACTTCATCAGGTGTCTGCTAAAATACCACTTTATCAGACACCGTCTGACCTGGTTTGGATAAGCATCCTCCCAAGACCCACAAGCTAAGAGTCTGATCGTTTCGGGGAGGCGGCCTGGTGTGAGGAAGTCAGGTCATGGTGGCTGCCTTGAAGGGGACATTGTAGTCTTATGCATTCCCCATGCCTGGCTGGCAGGAAGCCCTCAGTGATAGTTAAGTAAATGGATGAATCAAATGACGTGTGAGGAGATGAAGACCCTCTGACTCACTTCATACCTGAGGTTTCCTCATGCTGTGGAAAGCTATCCCCTGTTGCCCTTGGAGCACAAGACTAATTTTGTCATCAAGGCACATTCTTTAGAATATTTCTATTGATGAATTATTAATGACAATTTTATAAGTTTTAATATATTAAACAATGAGTCTGGAGAGGAAGTCCAGCATTCACTAGGGAGGCGGACTTGAGGACATTCAGGGCCCTGTGAGTCTACAATCCAGTGATTCCGTGACACTCACTGTGACACTCTCTGGATGTATTGCCAAGAAGAATTAGGTCAGAAGAATCTGCTCGGGGGGATTTTTCCAGTCTCCACATTCCTAACCTGGATCTCATTTTGGTGTAATTCTGTTGTTTGATGAGTCGTGCACAGGATTTTTCCCTGTAATGTCTCAGATTTAAATTCCAGTGTGGCAACTTATGGCTATAGATAGAATTATTTATCATCATTCATCTGATTTTTATTTAATATTAAGTGTTCTGAGAATATTTGCCTCTGTCTATATGCTATCAAAATACCACAATGTATTGCCATTTTTGCTGACCCTCTCCCATGTGACCGCTTACATTTTGTAGACAGCAAAAGAAGGATGGGGGGAAAGGATCAGAGGATGAATTTGGGATCTCACATCAACTCCTGAGACAATGGAAGCATTATTTATCCCAACTTAAAGGAGGGTCTTTGTTTTATCTTCAGAAGTCAATTTTTCTGAAGAGGCAAGAACAGGAAAAAGAAACAGAAAAATCACAAGGAAAAAATATAAAACTCGAGTAACTGTTATATGATCTTTGAAAAGCTCACTCAGAAGATGAAAAAGCTACTTTTTTCTGCTTTGATGTTTTCTTTTAAAGATAGACCTTCTAAAAGTGTTTAGCACACATTTAGAAATCCCTACTGAAACACTCATAATAATTTTATGCACTACTCCTGCTAGGGACACATTTTACCAACAGCTGTAATTTTTACAAAAGAAATATACCTTGGAAGTCATTTTGCCCACATTCCACAGATAGTCAGACTGGTACTAAAATCACTGCCTCCCAAGTATTCCCAGCTAATTTTCAACTCCTCTCTTCTTCCTTCCACCCAAAGTATCATTTCTCCTCTTTTTCATGTAATCATCTCAATTCTTCAAGATTCTATACAATTTTTCCATAATTATTCCCAGTTTAGTGCTGTGTTGCTTTTATGGACACAATTTTCTACATCAGTCACTTAGTACCTAATTATATTTTTCATGCTACTTATACTGTTAGTAAATTTCTACTGTCTGTAGTTTTATTTTAGTGTTTAGATCTTTAGACTTTTGGGAAACTGGGGATGTCATAAGATTATATCTAAAACTTTTGTGCATATGTCTATATGCCTTTCTAAGGGCAAACATTTTTATTGCTCATCAGATTCTCAAGAGTTTTTTCCCAAGAATTTAGTCCCCTGGAGAAAAGTAACTATAAGGTATAGGTTATTATGTTTCCCACAATGTCTTTAATAACTCAGCTAAGTAATTAATTGGGCATGATATAGATATTTCCATCATTTGTTATCAGTTAATCTCTTATTTTCTAAACTATGGAAGACAAAAAATAGTATTTCCATCTCACAGTTGTTATGAACATAGGCAAAGGTAATAGATGTTTAAAAGTTTTGAAAAGTTTGAAACAATAATTTATGGATGTGATAGCTCACCTGGAGACATACCATAAGGGTATGTCTGCATTTCAGAATTCCCTGATGTTTTAATTACCTTTTCTGAAACTTCTTCTACAGAAGCAGGACATAGAAAACATCTCCCTTGACTCCAATTTCAGCTGCATTTACTTCCGATACCAACGCTCACCAAACAGCTAATCAATGAAAATGGCTGCATCACCTGGGCATTACTCTCCAGTCCCTGACAGTTTTTTTTTTTTTTTTTTTTTCTGATTACAACTTTCTCCAGTTCCATTGCTATTAGAATTCGCAATGACTTCACTATTCTTGCAATGCTCCTGTGACTGCCTGGACTCTCATTTTCTGGACCTTGGCTCCTCAAAAGATCTTGTCCTCTACCCTACTCTGACCACCAATTCCCATGGTCACACCTGGGCCTTGTCTTTCCTACTCGCAACCCTCCTTCAGTCATAGACAGAATAACGGACCTTCAAAGATGTCCAGGTCCTAATCCTCAGCATCTATGAATATGTTACGTTACATGGCAAAGGGCATGTGAGGCTGCAGGTGGAATTCAGGATATTAATTATCTGGTCTTAAATAAGGAGTGCATCTCATTATCCAGGTGGGCCCAATGTAGTCACAAAGATCTTAAATGTGAAAGACAGAAACACAAGAGATCAGAATGATGCTCTGTGAGAAAAATGCCACCTGTTACTGCTGGATTTGAAGATGAACGAAGAGAGCAATGGGCTCAGTAACATGATTGGTGTCTATGTGTTAGAAAGGACCAGGAAATGGATTCTCCCTCAGAGACTTCAGAAAAGAACACAGCTCTCTTAGTTACTTTCTCTTCACTGGGACACAGTACCCAGAATCCAAAACCCTAAGGAGGAAAGGTTATTTTGGCCCAGTTTGTAGAGGTTTCAGTCTACAGTCGGCTGGCTGCAAGGCAGGAAGGCGCGGCAGAAGGGGGTGAGGGAGGAAAGCTGCTCGTGGTATGGCAGATAGGAAGCAGAGAGAGTGAAGGGAAGAGCCAGGGAGGGAGACGCACCCTTCCAGGCCACACGCCAGTGACCCACCCCCTCCATCAGTGGGCTAATCCACCGAGGAGCATCGCACCCCCATGGCCCGTCACCTCCCAAGGCTTCACCTATGAGCACGTGAGGCTTCGCGGGAACCTCTAGATATAAACCATAACAACAGCTCTGCCAGTTGCTTGCTTTTAACCCAGTGAGACCTGGTTCAGAATTCTGACATCTTAGAACTGTAGAATAATATATTTGTGTTTTTCTAAGCCAATAAATTGTGATAATCTGTCGCAGCAGCAGTAGGAAATTAATGCACATTCCCTTCCTAAGCAGGTGAGATCCAGGTTGCCTCCACCCTTTCTCTCTCCATTTTTTGCAATTCACTTCCCCTTGTGCCCAGCTCCAGTAACTTTCTGATCCCGCTAAAATCTACAATGCTCATGCCTCATCTTTCTCACTTACGCAGCTCAGATTCCGTGACCTAGCATGGGAATTGCTCTCTCCCAACTCTCAATTGGCTGCTCTTAACTCCTGCGACCCCTTCTCCCTTTATCATACTCCTGTGATTAAAAAAAAACCCTAACTCCACTTAAATCCGCCCCTTCGCCTATTTTGTACTTGAATCTGTTAGCGGAACGTGGATAGGGAAAACAACACAGGCAATCTGAGGGGTCTCACTTCAAGTTCATGACATTAATGTCAAGCAGGACGTTAGCACGCCTGGAAATCCCTGCTGGAATCCCATCATAGCTCCTTCACTCGCTTACTCTCCCAGAAGCCTTTCTCACAACCGCTCTTCTTTCGGGAACTATCCAAATTCTCTTTCTCCCTCTTCACCCTCTGCTTATGTGACCTTTTTTTTCTATTCCTTTGAGAAAATAGATGATTAGAAGACGACTTCAATTCCCCACCACCTCATCTACCTGCCCAGTCGCACACACTGCCACCTCCTGTAACTGTGTGCCATCCCCGATGGCACTACGGAAAGTCCCCATTGTACGGAAGATCCACCCTCTCATACCCCTCCAGCTTCCATCTCCTTTCTTCCCACAAAAACCCACTTTTCCACTCTCTTCTTGATCACTCTTTTCAGCATACATTCATCCTGCTCTCTCTGCTGGCTCTTGATCCCACATCCTTCTGACACAGCCCTGCTCCTCACTCCTCCCGGTCCTCTCCTGAACCCACCCCAGGAGGGCCTTCATCCTCACCTCTCCCCGGAAGTAGTTCTCCAAGTCACTATGGCTCCCCCAGAGGCTAAATACAGCCGTCCATTTTTGGTTCTCATCTTCGCTGACCTGCCAGGAGCACTTGGTACCTTCTCTTGCCTGACTTACTGCACAGCGTTCCCAGATGGGCCCTGGTGCCTGCCAGCAGCCTGTTGTCTACCAGGCACTGGGACCTGCGGGAGGTGGTGCACTGAGGTTTCAGGAGTCAGGTCACATCCGATCACTTTTCCACTCATTTGGGCCAACGCCAGACCTCCCAGGATGGCCATAAAGCTCTATGGGGAACGGGTCCACGACCCCCTGTGCCAGGCAGCTCCTGCCCCAGAGCAACAGGGAGGCAGAGTCCTGCCCCCTGGGGCCCTCTGTCTAGAACAGTCCTCCTGCAGAGCCAGCCCAGCTCCCTGTCCTTTCCTCCAGGTCCGCTTCGCAATCACCTGATCAAATAGCTCTGCCTGATGCCACCCATCATGGGAGGACTCCACCTTTGCCTTGGTCCCAGCTTACATTTTCCAGGGCACTTATCACTGTCTGAGATGTTATATACACAAAATCATTTCATTCCATCTAATAATAGATTATGTACTAGTATATAGTGTATTGTTATATAATAATCGTGTTTATATATATATATATATTTTTTTTTTTTCTCATCTACCAAAATATGCAGTCAGTACTCTATACCCAATGTTCCTAATCCAAAGACTCAGTCAATCACACACTGGAAATAGTTTTAAAACACTGCATCTATACTGAATGTGTATAGCTTTTTTGGGTCATTATTCCCAAACAACAGAGTACAACAAATATTTACAATGAATTTATATTGTTTTAGGTATGTTAGGTAATCTAGAGATGATTTGAAATATACAGAATGATGTGTGTATACTATACTATTTTACTTCATTTTGTTATGTTGGGAATGGAGCCGGATCTTGCACATGCTAAGCCCATGTTCTACCACTGTTGCAGTCAGGGTTTACAATGGAAAAAGATTTAATACATGACACATAATTTATAGGATTATTTTATAATATTCACCCACAGAGTCAAATGCAAAAGAGTGCAGGAGATCTGTCCACACACCAGAGACCCAAGAATCCAGCTGAGGGCCTGGATCCCATGGCAATGTCCTGCATGAGTCTAGCTAAAGACCTAGAGCCCATGGCAATGCCCCCACGAGTCCAGCTGGAGGCCTAGAGCCCATGACAATGTCTCATGCAAGTCCGTATCAAGGATCTGCACTGAGAAGGCCCAAAGGTCAGTGATGGAAGCTAGAAAGTCTGCGCCAGCGGCATGGAGGATCTGTGCCGGTGGGCTGAGGGATCTGCACTGGAGCCAGGAAGCGATGCTCAAAGTAAGGACCAGAGCTCCCTTGAAAAGTACTGCAGCCGTCTTCAGCTACAGCAAGGACCTGAGCTCCTCTGATGATGTGAACAGCCGAGTCCATATCAGGAAAGCCAGCACAACAAGCTTCTCCAGGAGAACCAGCAGCACCACCTGGCCTCTCCAGTTCTCCTTTTTATGCTGTTGGCAACAATCCCCAGGGGGCCCTCCACACCCAGCACCACACTGATTCAGTTCAGCTGGGTGTCACAAGTCAACCATTAGTTAATTCACCACAAATGGAATTGGACCCAGGGTCTTGCACATGCTAAGCCCATGTTCTACCACTGAGCCACATCCCAGCCCTACACCATTTCATGTAGGGATTTGAGGTTCTGAGGTCTAGTATCTGCAGGGGGCTCTGGAACCAACCGTCACAGAAAACAAGCGATGACTATCAACGCCATCGGGGCAAGAGTTTGTTTGCTTCCTTGTTAAACTTCCAGCATCTAGAGGAGCACTGTACGCACAGTGGTATAAGTCCCTTGACAGAATAAAAGGAAGAAGGAATGAGTGCATGAAGGAATTGAAGTAACATTGGACACACAGTCGTCACAGTGGGACTGTGGCTTTTTGTTGTGGCTGTGTGGGCAGCAAGGTCCACGAAATGAGTTTTCCCCAGCCACACACATCTGCTTTCAAGCTTATCAAATATTGATGATTTGACCCTGAGAGTTAGTCTACATAATGTGGTTTCATCCTCAAAGGAGTTCTAGAATCCTGTGATGTCACCATTACCTAAATGTCTTTGTCGTCCTTTGATAATCTTCCCTTGAATGCACCCTTCGCAGAGGAAAGTTAATTATTGATGTTGTCAGTGAATATTTCCTTTCATATCTGTGAAAATCACTGGCTTTTTTTCACAGGAGAAGCTTACAGGGTGAAAAGCATTGCATTCTCCAGCCACAGTTCAACTTGAAAACCACATTTGAAAATCTCATTTGCCCAGTAAACAATATAAAGATTGGACTGCCCCATGCCATTCTCATTATTTATTAATTGATACAAAAAAATGCACACCCCTAGAAAAATGAAGACAGGCAAATTTTTCTCATTTCCTTTTCCTTAAGCCTCAACAACCCAACATTTGTAGTCAGGCAGTTAGAGGTCTTTTCAGATTTATGGGCGTTTCCATCCTCTCAGGAGGAAATGTTAGCAATTCATAGCTAATTGTGACATGAGCAGAGAGGATTTTTTTTTTCCCCTTTCTGTTACTTTGTATATGTGCTGCTGAAGAGAGCAGTCCTTTCTGTTACTTTGAAAGAAAGGACAAGTTTCTGTAGAAACTTGAGTTGTGGAAATATTGGACATAAAGAACACTTTAGGATGGAAAACTGGAGTTTTGGGAGTGTTTACTGGGGACTGAACCCATGATCTTCTAACTGAGCTACATCTCCAATCTCCCTTTAAAAAAATCTGAGGGTCTCGCTATGTCACTAAGTTGCCCAGGCTGGGCTCAAACTTGGGATCTTCCTGCCTCAGCCTGTCAGAGTGCAGGGATTATAGGTGTACACCACTGTGTCCAGCTATGGAAAACTGCGATTTTGATCAAATCACATACCGCATTGCTTTTATCAATCACTCCACATGGAACAGTAGAGCACACATAGTAGGGGAGATGTATATTGAAGTTTGCTAGGGCTTCAGAAAAAGTGTTAAAGACAAATTCAGGGTCTATGTGGTAGATAAGTTGTATTCAAAGTCTGGGTAGCTCTGAAGTACATGAATGATGCTTCATGACAGTTGACCAGCAACAGTGTGTGTTAGGAATTCCATTCACTGGTATTAATAGACTCTGGATTACAATTGTCTCACACCCTTGCTGATTTCATAATCTATTTTTAGACCTGCAGATTTGGAGTTTTGCCAGGTCTAAAATCTAGTCAGCATGGACCTGGGTACTTGGAACAAAGCAGGTGAACACAAAAGATTCAACTGAGGGACAAAGGAGTGGAAAGGAATACAATGAAGTCCATTGGAACCCCACACAAAAGTATGGATAACAATCTGGGACAGGCACTCAGATACTCAATCTGGGACAGGGATCAATGGTCCCAGTGGGCTGAGATGGGGATTCCAGAGAAGCTTATAGCAAAATGAGTATTCACTAAAAAGATTTCATTCATTCACTCACCTACCTTGGGCTTGGCACATGTCAGGAGGCTGTGTGTGTGCGTGTGTGTGTGTGCAAGATTATTTTCTGGGTTGGAGAGTTAAGAAAGCCTGCAAGTACGGTGGGAAGATGGTCAAAAAGCCCTAGGTTTGAATATTGGCTCCACTCTTCAGCTGTGTGACTTGGGATAAGTTGCTTAATCTTTCTCAGTCGGGACAGTGGGAATAGTCACCCCCGGGTCAAGGGATTTCTACATGGATCGAGACAGTTCTGTGAGGAATAAGGGATGAGATCGCGTGGAAAGCTTCTCACACAGTACAGGGCCCATAAGTTGTACTCAGCTAGGGAGGGTTCTCTCCTCTCCTCCCAGGAAAGAAAATGGTGCCCAGCCACTGCTGAGGAAGGGAGGGAGGTATCCTGGGAAGCAGGTCTGGCTGTGAGGGCATGGACTTCCTGGACTCTGTCTGTCTGTTTGTCTGTCTGTGCTGTACGTGAAGAAACATCCATATTTCCCATGAAATGAGTGAGTCACTATTCAGGCTCAGGTCCTGGGACGTCAGGGGTCAGCAAAGGTGGTGGACTGCTTCTCTCCACTGGAGCACACATCAAAGAGGAAAAGATTTGAATTGTGTCTGACAAGACACCGGTTGTGAACACAACCTTTAAAACTGGGTAATCTTCAAGGTGAGGTGCTGAGAAGGACATGCCTTGGTCGTTCTTACGATCTGCAGGTTAGCGTGGTACTTTTGATTGGCAGCAGCGGCTATCTATCTAGCAGGAAGTCATAGCAAAGCTGGAGGCTTCGTGTCCTGCATGATACAGCACAAGATGTACCGTAAGGGACACCCCACACGGAGTCTGCAGCCAGCAGCTACCGGGCTGTAGCAGCCCTTTCTAACGCTTCAGTGGCTACCTAGAGTATGGTATTTAACCGAACTCCAGCTCTTCTGTCTGTGAAAGCCATGGAGTTGTTCAAAGGACTAATCAGAAGAAGTGTTTATAAATTGCTTAGCTTAGTGACTTGGTGCATGCTCAGTGAATAGTGGCCATCCTCGTCGTCGTCCTCATCCTCATCTTCCTCCTCCTCTTCTTCCTCTCCTCCTCCTTTTTCCCAACTGGAAGTCGCTCCCCACGTTAGAACTGCCTTGGGTAAGACAATCCAATGGGGATGAGTAAGAGCGAACACACACCCTTCCCTACTAATATGTGACATGGGTTAAACCTTAACAGTTGCTTCTGTGGATGGCTGGGAGGAGGTCATGGGAGTGAAATGGGAAAAGCCTGTGTTTGGAGACAAAAGCCCCAAATTTGAGGCTTTGAATATTGGCTTTGCCCTTGCCAGTTTTGTGCCCCTGAATGTCTCACAACCTTTCTATGCCTCCCTGTCCTTCCCACAAAATGAGCTTCCCTGAGGCTGGTGAGATGAAATGATGCCTACCTGAATGAAGGTAACAGGGTAAGAAAGGGCAGACAGGGTTCTTTGATGGGGCCACGACAAGGCCTGGATGCAGAACTCTGCAGAGAAGAGGGGAATCCTGAGCAGGACCCGGCTGACTGAGTAACAGAAATGTCGCCTTCCCTTACCCTTTCCCCCCTCCTAAATCAAGTAAACCACCCTAATTACCAGCTCTTTCTCGGAGTTTCCACAAAGGGCCATAAAGCCCCCCTTGAAACCACTTCTTAAAGGAGGGTGGGTGACTAAACTCTATGGCAGTGATGGGGAACCTTTTAGAGCTTTCAATGATACAAACAGCCCACCGCAGCACTCGTGCCGTGGGTTCCCCTCCTCTCTCTATGGTAACCTTCTTCAGATAATTAAACTGTGTGGCGCCCCCACCCCCAAGAAGCTGCTGAAATGCCTCAGTCTCCCACACGCAGGCCGTGGCTGGCTGCCCCCTAAGTCACATTCCAGGAAGGCGCAGGAGTGGGGGAGAATCCACCAGGACCAGAAGCAGCTCGGTGTTCTCCAGGTACCAGCAGGTGGCAGGTGGGGCTGCTTCGGACGGAAATGATTTTGACAGACCTGTGGAGTTCAAGGGCGTTTCCCACTCAGCAGGTGAGCTGTGCTCTGGCAGAAACCCAGAAACCCTGGGTTTTGTCCTTGCGGATGAAGTTTCCCCTTTCTCATACGGTTGTTGGTCTTTCTGCCTTTCGAGGGCTTTGGCCTCGCCACTGGCCTGCCGTGACAACAGAGGGCGTCGTGTGGCTCCCGAGCCTCCCTCTGCACTGGAATCCTGCCCAAAGGGAAGCCCACAGTCAAGGGCATTTCCCTCCCCACCGAACGCGGCCGAGGCCTTTTGGGCTGGCTCGCCTCGTCTCAGAAATGCACAGTCAGCCAGGAGACGCATGGCATGTGCTTTACTTTTTTGCCCAGAAATGATAGAATCAAATTTAAATATTAAATTCCAAGCACCATTTGCCTTTGTGAAGGGATTGAGGTGTGGCTTGGGTTCTATTTTCTGGCCCTGTATGCTGTCTTCTTGGGCGAGGTTGTTTTAGAAAGGCTAGATGACACTAACTGAAGGCCATTCGCAGAAAGGATAGCTTAGCAGTGAAGCTGCGATGGCAGTGAGCAACCCGCTTTATCTGATGTGCCAACTTTTCTTATATTTTTACAAAGTACAAGGGATTGGATTGTATAGGAATTCTAAATTGGACTAGGCATTGTGACAGCAAAGAAAAGTTTTCTATTTTTTAAATGAAATCATGCTTATGATTTCTACAACTTCTCTTTCTACTTACTACGCAATGCAGACTGTACGTGTGCCGATGCGTCCTGCCTGCCTTCAGCCTCTTGGCGCCCACAGTTCCTACCCATGCCTGAGTTTCCTCCTGGTCACCTGTAGCTGTCTATGCCACTGCTGTCCCTCGGGCCGTGCACGTAGCAGGCTGGAAATGCTAGGGAACTGGTGCCCCTGCAGCCCAGCTGTGCTCTGCAGAAGAGGCCGGGAGTGGAGCTGAATCTCTCAGCTTCCCGTCTCCTCTGAGAGACCACTCTGGGGCTCACACCACCCCTGGAGGCCCCCGCGGGATTATCTATGTCTCCTGCTCATATGTGCGCAAGAACCAGCTTCCTTCCTTTCCCTGTCTCACTTCCTGCCTCCTGCTGCAGCCTGGATCTCCTCCCTTACACATCATGGCCTCGGATCCTCGCCTCGGGTGTGCTCTGGGGGAATGCAAACTAAGACAGGCGGAACAGGTAGAAAGGTGGAGTGGGGTGGTGACGTGCGGCACCCTGAGGTCTCCCTCCCCACAAGCACGCTCGGCACAGGCTCTTCCTGGACCCCCACGGCTGCCCTCGCCGGCCCCACCTCCTCTAGGGCAACTTCTCCCTCTGCAGCTGGGAACACCTCTCTCCAGGAGCCTGCACTGTGTTCCAAGAAAGTGCCCAGAACTTAGCACTCAGTGCTAAAATCATTCTTTAGTGTCTCAGCTTTATTTCCCCAAGTAAGCGGGCTGGGGAGAGCTGGGGACCGTGGCAATGTATTTTGGTTAGTTCAGTGTCCGGCTTTTATGTCAGTTTTGTTTTTATTGTTGCTATTTTGTTTTGTTTCCCGTTGCATGTCTAACACATGCTGGTGATAGAGTAGGACTTAATCAGCATATACAGATTCACTCAGCGTTCAAAAATACATATATTGCACGTCTGCTATGTTCTGGGCCAGTGGTGGTGAACCTATGGGCTGTGTGCCACAGCGGGCACGCAGAGCCCTTTCTGTTGGCAAGCGAGCCAAGTCACCCCAGCATCACCCCAGCAGCCAAGCATCGCCCCAGCATTGCCCCAGCAGCTGAGCATAGGATAACAGCGCACATAGGGACCGTACTGCATGCTCAGAAAGGAGTAGCGGAGCCAGGTGATGACATCAGGAGCAGTTTGGGCGCGTGGTCTCTGAAAGGTTCACCTTTACTGTTCTAGGGGCAAAGGATATTTTCCCCTAATTGACTTCTACTATGGGATACAGACAATTATCAAACATAAATGACTAGTCTTGTGATAAATTAGAAAGTATTAGCAGATACAGAGGGAATGAAGCATACAGGAAAGTCACAACTTTATTATCACTTAATTATTTACTATCTATTAATAAAATTGTACACAGTTGGCCCTCCATATCCATGGGGTATTGGAAACCAAAATCCATACATACTTAAGTCTCTTATATAAAATGGCATAGTACCCATGTTTATAGCAGCACAACTCACAATACCTAAATCTTGGAAATTGTCTATATGCCCATCAATAGACGAATGGATGAAGAAAATGTATTTACACACTATGGAGCACCATTCTACCATAAAAAGGATAAATTTGAGTCATTTGTAGGAAAATAGGTCACCTTGAGACCATAATACTAAGTGAAATTAATCAAAGAACATTAAATATCACATGGTTTCTCTTAAATGAGAAACCCCAAATATAAGTAATTTAAAGAATATAATAAAAGGTAGGTGACAAGAAACAGGGAGGTAGACATTTTTGCAAATGAGAAGGGGCTCTAGGGACAGAAGGAGAGGGGAAAAAGGGGAGAGAAAAAGCAAAGTGAAAAAGATTAAGATTCAATATGTACATGTACCAACTTCCCACAATAGATGTATTCATTATGTATCACAAACATGTACTAATAAAAAATAAAAATAAATGGCATTGTATTTGCATAAAAATGTAAGTTTACTTTAAGTCATGTCTAGATTACTTATAATACCTAATCCAATCTAAATGCTATATAAAGTGTTCAGATTGTATTGCCTAAGGAATAATAATAAGAAAAAATCTACACATGTTCAGTACAGGCACAATTAAAAACACATTTTCAGTCACGGTTGAACCCACACAGTGGAAGCCACAGACAGAGGGCTGACTGTGTGTTTAAGATGTGCAATGTGATGCTTGTTACACCTGTATGTGGTGAAATAATTAGTATAATTGAGCAAATTAACATTTCTACCTCCTCATATAGTTATCTCTTTTTTCACAGTGAGAGCACCTTACTATCTTAGAAAATTTTTAGTACATAATAAACTATTGTCAACTATAGTCATCATGCTGAATGCTAGCTCCCTAGACGGAATCACCCTACATAGCTGCAACTTTGTACACTTTAACTAACTTCCCTTACCCTGGCAACCGCCTTTTTATTCTTTGTTTCTATGTACTAAGGTTGTGAAAATTCAACATACAAGTGAGATCATGAAGTATTTTTTCCTGTGTGTCTGAGTTAATTTTGGTTAGCATAATATACTCCAGGATCATCTATATTGTCATGAATGGCAGGATCTTGTTTTATTTAAGGATCTAGTTTTTAAGTCTGTATAATATTCCATTATATATATATGTGTTTATATATTTATGTATGTCACAACTTCTTTGTAAATAAATGATGACAAATGTTGGCAAGAATGTGGAGAAGGGCCGGTGAGATGGCTCAGCAGCGTAAGCGCCTGCCTGGCAAGTGCGAGGGCCCAAGTTCGACTCCTGGAACCCACATACGACAAAAGGTCCGGTGACATCACTCAGTGGCACAGGCGCCTGCTGGCGCGCGAGGTCCTGAGGTCGACCCCCGGTACCCACAAAAAAAAAAAAAAAAAAAGAGAACGTGGAGAAAAGGGAAGCTTTGTATGCTATTAATCGGAATGTAGATGGTAGAGTCATTATGGAACACAGTATGCAAGCTCCTCAAAAACTTAAAGATAAACCTACCATACGACCCAGCCACCCCTCTTCTGGGTATATGTCCAAAGGAAATGAAATCGGTATGTTAGCAAGACCTCTGCATTGCCATGTTCATTATAGCATTATACACAATAACTGAGATACAGAAACAACTAAACTTTTAAATCCTTTCTGGGGAAAGCTGCCCTGAAGAGACTTCCTCTGCACAAAGACAGGCAGGGGAAGAGGGAGCAGGCTCTGCAGACCCTGGAGGGAGCCTGGGCCCAGGAGGAAGGGCAGCATGCAGAGGACAGCGTGGCAGGGCCGATGTAAAGCATGCAAGAGCCACTGTTGTGGGAGGCAGACACAAGGCCAGTCCCCAAGGTATGTGGCCGCTGCGGGTGCCTGGGGTTTGGTTCAGACTCAGCTGGGGCAAAAGAAGGTGCTGCTCAGATGTGATGTCACCAGACTCACACCGTGACAGGATCCGCTGGCCGTGGGACTGATGGATGGGAACAGGGATAAGGCGTGTGTGGGGGTGTGGCAGCCTCCCCCTGAGAAATGACAGTCATTAGGCTGCGTGTGTCTTGCAGGTAGAGTTCTGTGCACTTTCCGTGGGATTCAATGTGGAGCACGTTCCCTCTATACCTTGGTTAATGGGGTGTCCTTGTAATCAGGAAATGACTTGTGGGGAGGTATTTTTAAGATTACATAAAAATCCTCTTCAGCATCAAATTCTCACCCAGAAGTTTAAGCATTCATGTCTGGTGCATGAATCAAATATTGCTGTGATAGTTGTCAAATGATGACTTCTATTAACCTCGTCATTCTATATTGATACCTGGGACTTTATTGTAAGGAACAACTTTGTCTTGACCCTTGATTATCTGTTTGAGTGTAGACTCTTAGTTCTTTGACTCATTGTGTTACAATCTGTGAATGCCATTGTATATTTTAATGCTCAAAATGTCCCAGATTTGGCCAATGGTTCTTGTGTCCCTTTGAAAAATTTCCATCATTCTTGAGCATTTCCTGAATTCCTGACACAATATAGAAAACAGGAAACAGGGAGATAGAAATTTGCAAAAGGGAAAGGGACCAAGAGTCAGGGGGGAGGTAAGGGAGGGATGAGAGACCTGGTTCCTCCTACTGGTGAATAATCTTTAGAAACCAAGATCCAGACATACTATGTTTTTAATCGTCTTTGCTGTTCAAATAGGAATTCTTATATCTTCATTTTAAGGGCTAAACTTTAGCTAAGTCCAAAGAGAGCAGAAAGAAACATGAAAATTTAAAAGCTATCAACGTTAAGATGTGCTTCATATTGAGACACAAAGCAACACCAATCATGAAACCCGAAGTGTCCTGACACACCTAGACATGCCACAGCACACGTGCAGGGAAAACTCTGGGCTCCTTCTAGAACAGCTCACAGGGTTGAGGATGTGGCTTAGGGGTAGAGCAAGGCGCTGAGTTTCATTCCCAACACCTCCCCCCAAAAGTTCACTACCTAGAAACAACAGAAGAAGGCTGACATTTTTTCCATGAAGATTTAAATGTCGCCTTCACAAGGCTTTTATACTTCCATTGGATATGCAAAAATGTCTAATGATGGGGAGAAGGAAGCCCAGATGAGGCGAGCTGTGTCCAGTGGTACCCTGCTTCATCGTGAGGATAACAGTAGTAAGGTACTAAGGCATGTGTGACCACTATAATAATAGCATTATGCATTCACAGATTACTTTTACATATGCTGTGTCAGCTGACCTCATGACAAAACCTTTTACACTATGCAAGGACACCATTCTTATCTACTTTACAGATGGGAAAAGTGGCAGAGAGAACAAATGACTTTTCTAAAGTCACATAAATGACAAATAGGGAATGGAGTGCTTTTTCTGACTAACATCCAGCTTGCTCTCCTTGGCGTTTTATGGAAAGTCTGGGGCTAATGCCTCCTTCCAAGGGATTCTGCCACAGTGTGCAAGGTGACGGGCCAGCTGTGGTGGTTTTTGCAGTCAAGCACTGTGAGCCTTCCTCCACTGGGTCATGGAACTGCCATGTCCAAGACCTTGCACTTGTGACACACTGAACCACCGGAGTGACCACGAAGGGGCAGCGCTGGAACAGAGCGGCCCCAAGACTGGGAAAGCACAGAAAGAGCTCTGAGATGTGACTGGGTCCTGGGCCAACGTGCAGAATGCTTCTCACCTGCTTCCCTCAGCTGGAGGCGTCTCATGACAGCAAAGCTTTCAGGGTAGAGTGGGTGATGCCACACAGTGGCCCCAGTTCCTCTGGAGGACGGAGAGATTGATTAGCAGGGTCTCACGAGATCCTTTCCTGTTTAGGCCTTGTCCTGCTTGACAATGTGGGATTCTATTTCTCCATGCTAGGTGTGAAGAATATTCCTCTAAATATAAAGAGGAAAGTAAAATTGGGATTGTTGCTTCTGTTTCTATCTGCTTTATCTTCTCTTACCATTGCTTTTGGCAGTAAGCAGCTGGTCTATCCTTTTGTTCTCCTTGTTTGTACAGCTTTAAAAGCCTTTTCTTGTGGTTAGCATCCGTGCAGGCATCAATCCAGTCCAAACCTTGCCCTTTCACTCTGACTTTTGTGGTGTACGCTGCTCTTTTGTTGTATTGACTCTTGACCGAGTTACCTTCCTCCCGTTGTCGTGGCATGCCCACTGAAAACATGAACACACGTGTGACTGCTCTGAGATCAGAGGATGCCATAGGCATCTTCCCTATCTGCCTCCTTAGGTTCATTTGTGGTTACCTTATAAATACTTGGTTAAGACCCTTTCGTCTCCTTCCCCTTTCAGAGTTCCTATTCTTAGAGTCACACATCTTTGAACTCTTTTCCTAAATCTCACTGGAGACTAGGAGCTGTGAACTTTCATCGAGTCTGTCCCCAGCTCACACAAGATTACTGACGTGTAATTTTCAAGAATTCGGAATCTGAGCTCATCTTCTCTGCCTCTTCCTAAGACTGTGAGCCTCTGCCTGCCTCGTGCATGCACCTTCTCTACCGCCTGGCCCCGTGGGGGTTTGAGTTTATGACCCCTCCCTGAGCTGTGCCCATGCTCTTTCCTCTGTAATGATTCTCCGGATTTTCTGCCCCTCCTGCTGGTCCGCTGCAGCAGTGGAAGCTGCGTAATTATCACCCAACGGCCCTGCACCCCGGGTGTGGAGCAATTCAGACAGCAGCGTAACACAGCACAAGCTCCATCCCGAGTCTGCCTGACTCTTCAGTGTCTTGGAAATCAGCCATGTTCTTGGTCACTGGCACATCTGCCTCTGCCTTTCCAGAAAGTTCTCCATATCGCCAGTTTAACTGCACCCCTTACCCAATTTGGCCTTATGTCTGCACTTCTGTCCTGTTCCCGTCCAAGTGTCCTTGTTTCTCCCCTCTCCTGTCTTCAGGACCCGCAGCCTGGCTCAGGGTGGGCCCTGCTAAGCACCCAAGTTTCCACATTTCCCTTTGTAGGGCACTCTGGGGCCCTCACTGCTCTGTGCCTTCTCCAGGTTTACCCCGGGCCCCGAGACCCCTGCTCTCCTCCCGACTTCCAGCCCCAAGCTCTGCCTCAGCACCCTGTTCCCACTGCTTTCCCTCACTGTAACAAATGCCCGAAATACCCAAGTGAAAAAGAGAAAAGGTTCATTCCAGCTTACAGTTTTGGAGGTTTGGGCCTGTGATCAGTTCACCCTGTGGCTTTTGGGCCTATGGCCAGGCAGGGGCACTTGGCAGAGAAAAGCTGGGGAGCAAAAGAGAAAGAAGAAAAGACCAGAGTCCTGTGACCCCCTTTGAGGGCACACCTCTGAGACCTACGACCTCCCTCCCACCAGGTTCCAGCTCACAGTTTCCATGTCTCCCCAGATAGCACCACGGTGGGTCCAAGCCTCTCACACGTGGGGCTTTGAGGGCCATTTCAGATCCAGACTGGAGCAGCTTATTCTTTTGCACAGTACACCCTGTTCTTAGCTACCAAAAAATCTGAGATGACTGATCACCTTTCTCCAAGCATCCCAAAATTCTTCCCTCATCAAATAATTATTTCTGGACGGTCATCAGTAAGTTCTGAGCAGTCATTTACCTCAGTGGCCCACTTCTACAGCTCCGCTTATGTGCAAAAAGAATGAACCGCTGTTCACAGCAAGGTCCTCGAAGGTTTCCTGACTCTATCAATTAACGATTGCATGATTTTGGGTACAGTTTTGCTGTGTCTGGAACTGCCTTTCTTTGGAAATCAGTTCAAATGATGATGCCAGACTTATTTTCCAGAACATTTAATTAACTAAAGCATTTCTATCAACCATTTCTTTACCATTGCTCATTGGCAAATCCTTGTGTGATCATCTTGGGCAAGTAGTTTACAAATTAGGTTATCCCCAAAGAAGAAACCTGCTGCCCCTATCCAGATGGAAGTTGAAGCCATCTTCTGGGGCAGGACCTTGTGCAGAGAGAGCTTAGTGAACCTGAGAGACTGCCATTAGCAAACCGAAAGGGAAAGGCCTAGAGGACTCCCCCCAACCCCCAGCTCATATCAGCTGCAAAACCTTGCTCAGAGCTAGAACATTTTTAGAGCCACGACTTCCAGTTTACATTCCAGAGAGAACTAATGCTCTATGCCAAAAGCAGTAAAGTTGACATATTCAAAATGTTCCATCCCTCAAGGTAAGCCTTTTCTAAATGGAGACCCTGGCCTCCTTGCTGCCGGTTGCTGCAGGAAATCTTATCCATGCTGGAAGATGACAACCCCTAAAAGACTCATAAAAACAAAGAATGAACATGGAGAGATTCTCGCTGCTTTTAATCAAGGACATTTTCATTTTCTCCTCCACGATTATTGCCTTGCAGCGAATCTTAGTGCTTAAGCCTTCAAAATGACACAGCATGTCTGAGATCAGCTGGGCGACAATACCTGAAAAGATAAACAACATTGGAATGAGATGAGTGCAGCTCCTGGTCAAGACGTTTACAGGAGCTGGTGCTCAGCTTCTGTGCAGAGTCCTCACACTTCAGTGACTGCTTCGGTCCCTGCAGGCACTGAGCAGGGGGATGGAGATTAGAGGGGAGTAAGGGCCAGATCCTACCAGGCGGCCACTGACCAGCAGGCCAGGCTGGAAATGGGCAGGCATAAAGTTCAGGTAATTGGTGCCTCGGAGATTGTCACAGCCAGTCAGGGTCAATTCCAAACTTGCGGTTGTTGGAAGTTCTCCTCCCTGCCCAATCGTTGCCCCAGCCCCTGGGGGAGGAGCAAGCTTACAATGCCCAGCGTTCTTTCAGTGCCTGGTTTAAAGGAGAATGAAAAATGACAGCAACGACTAAGACACAGTGTGGTCCATGACACCCTTTCCATCTTTGCAGGTGGGGTGGGAGGAGTCAGAGTCAGGCTCCGCCCTGTTCTCAGAGTCCACTGGATGAGTCCCCAGGCATATGATCCCCTGCCCACAGTGGCACCCAACCAGCGATGCCGTCACTCGCCCCACAGTGAGACGCCTGCACACGTCCAAGCATCTTGTCTCTCCCTGTTCTCAGGCAGAGCCCAAAGGATTAACTGTCAGAGGACTGCAAACTGGCTTCCTTCCATGGATAGAGGCGGGGTGGGGGTCCCTCTCATTTTAAGATTACAAACTACACATCCTTAGCCACTCTTACTTTGGTTCCTCCTTAGTAAAAGGATGATAGTAACAGATGCTTTTTATGGTTTTTGTGAAGATAAAAATAGGGAAGGAGGCCAGTGAGATGGCTCAGCGGCGTAAGCGCCTGCCTGGCAAGCACGAGGGCCTGAGTTCGACTTCTGGAACCCACATACGAAAAAAGGGCCGGTGACATCGCTCAGCAGCACGGGCGCCTGCTGGCCTGCGAGGTCCTGAGGTCGACCCCCGGTACCCACACACACAAAAAAAAAAAAAAAAAAAATAGGGAAGGATGTAAATAAATGCCTATTTAATGTAGCAATCTCACTCATGGTGAACTTGGTCATGGCTGTTTAAGCACCGCTGGTGAATTAAGTCAGATGTGGAAAATTCACTGACACACTGAGCTTCTAAAGGGAACTTGCCTTTTATTCTCAAGAGTGGACATTCAAATGGCAAAACTAAGACATTTGTTCTATGCAATGACTTTGTGATTGTTTTCCATAGAAAAGAGAAAATCTAAGATTCCTTGTCTGCCAGCCCCAGAATTTAAATCACGTTTATTTCATTCAAGTGCAGGTAGATATAAGTACTGTATTTCCCCGAAAATAAAACTAGGTCTTAGATGCAATAGGGCTTATTTTCAGGGGATGTCTTATATTTCTTATGTACAACAATCTACATTTATTCATATACAAAAATCTATATTTGTTCAAATACAGCCATGTCATCTTCTGGAACATTGTCGTAACTCTCTAAACCGAACTGTGGCCTGAATTTCTTGCAGCTCCATTTCCTGTAGAAATATTGGCCCCAATCTCTCATGTCCAGCAATAGAGCTCTCCTTAAATGAGCTCTTCTTGTCCATGTAGCCTGCTCGCAGTGCATTGGCAACACAGCTGGCAGTGATTTTATCCCCCAGATTCTTCACCCAGGCCACGACCTCTTGCAGGCTGGGCTTCACAAAGTTTCCGTTCAATCAAGTGTTAATTGAAGACTTAGGAGACAGGAGTGGCAACGCAAATGATGACGGTTAAGAATGATGGTCCACACAACAGCGACGAAAAATTTCAGGCACCAAAATTTAGAAAACGTTTCTTTATTTCACAGGATTGCATTAAGTATGTCCGTTATGACACATGATATATTGAGTAATGGAGATTCATATTCGACACACCATGTCCATTTGTTCTCAAGTGTGCACAATACTTAGGTGCTGAGTCTGTACTTCAATTGGTCATTGAAGTCTTGAGTTCATCTCTCTACACAGGCTTTCATCTCTTGTCCAATCCCCACTTGGGTTTTTACAAATAGTTAATTATAATTTGTTATCCTTTATAAGTATTAAAGTCAATAATATTATTTATTTATATTTAATTATATATTAATATTATTATTTTATAATTCAATACGTCCGTTGTGTGTTGCAACAGATGTACCAAATGCATCCATCTGGCTGACCATCTTAACTAGGGCTTATTTTTGGAGTAGTGTTTATATTACAAGCATCCTAAAAAGTTGTGCTAAGCCTTATTTCTTAGCTTGGTCTTATTTTGGGGGAAATACAGTAGAATCAGGGGAGAAGTCTGACCCCAGAGAGAACCCACTTGTGTCTCATCTGTGGTGTGCTACAATAAAGAGGTTTAAATGAGATTTATCTGTTTCAGTTGAAGAATTCCATGAATACTGGAACAACGTTCAGAACATTTTCTTTTAACACTGCTGAGGAAACACTGAAAAGAACAGAAACTCACTGTAACACAACTCATCTGGACAGCTAGAATGCAAATTCTAAGTATGGGTTGGTAGTGAGCTGGATATATTTTTCAGATATCCAGAAAAATTAAAAATTAAAAGAACACTATTAATATTAATTACATCCTGTGCCTATTGCACTTAAAAAGAAGTACTATTACAAAACACTTCTATTTTCATTTTTCCTAACCTGATTGCCTGCTAGAGTAATAACTTTAGAATAACTGTTTAGAAACAGATTCCTTATAAAAGAGAAAATTGTAATTCTGGAAAATAACTCTTTTGGATGTGTTGCTTTATCTTGCTTCACTTATGAATGCTGTTATTGATCTCTAAATGGAATTTCCAAACCAGTGACTTTTATAAAAATATGATATACTGTGGAAAGAAATAGGAAATAAGGAGCAAGAAGGAAGAGAAAGAAAGATAATTTACAGAACAAACTTGAACAATGACTTTAATGGTCCTCATCCATCCCTATAAATCCACAAATCATTTTCCCACAGTTCAGACTGCTACAGTAGACTTTGGGCTCATTCTGCTCATTCTGTGATGGTGACAGCGGCTCGGACCAGTGCCATGTTATGCGTTTGGAAGAAGGATTGCATTATAAAACCCATTCCGAGCTTCCCACTGTTCCAACAATGGAAATAGTGAAGAATGTTTGGGCTGATTTAAAATGTGAAGATGTAATTCCGATATTATTGGAGCCTTCTACCACTCAAGCATTCCCCCAAATAAGTCTATTACCTGCCTAATTATCCTCAGATGTTAGGTAAGAAAAAGAAAGAATAATTTCTTCTAATAGCAAATAGTAATTTACATAGCCCATAGAACCTTGCGATAGTTAAATTAGGGCACTACTGAAACTCTAGGAGTAGCTCCTACAAGAAAATAATTGTGCTTTATATGAGAGATTTAGGAACCCATTTCCAGAGAGGTATAGCTAATAAGATATTCTGCAAGATCCTCCTGCCTAAAAATACTAGATTGATATTGAAATACTAGATTGATATTGAAAAACACCCCCACTAATTAAAGTGCATTACTGAGCTGGCACTAAGTTAAAGAATGCGTAGAACCCCATACAAAGTGAAAACAGGAAAGCAGGGAGGGGGACAAATACCCCATCATACCTATGCCCTGAAGATGTAGCTGAGTGCTGAAGATGCTAAGTTTCTGTTCTGATAACTACATAGCGTTCAAAGATAGAAGATAAAGCTTAGGTCTGATCCTTCATGGAGAATCTAATAAAGGAACCTCTTATTATCTGGAACCCTAAAAGTTATAGTCCTAAGGTAAGGATGAATGAGCAGTAAACTCTGGTATGTAGAAGGGGTGGAAAGGAAGCTTCTCTGACTCTACTTTGAATGCGGGTGGAGAAAGTAAGCCCCAACCCCCGAATTTGTAAGCACAAATCTCAATTCAACTCAGTCTGAAATTTAAAGTGCTTGAGGGTAGGTGGCCCTGAGAAGCAAAGATAAACCTCTCTGGAGGGACTCAACTTCAATTCAGTCCTCAAAGAATTCCCACAGAGATAATTTTCCAGAACAATCAAGCAAAATTCTCAAAACAGGAAAAGAAGATATCATGGGTGAAATTGATCAGAAACACTGGAATACAGGAAAAAACTCACAAATACATCAGATATGGAAAATATCAGACACAGAATAGTTCATGTAATATGCTTGAAGTGTATATTATAATTCAAATTGAAAATTCAGTTTGCAGCAGATTTACTTTTGTAGCACATTAGACCCAGCTGATGAGAAAAAAAAGTGAATGGAAGATAAATCCAAAGAAATGAATAAAGAAAGAAGACAAGAAGACTGAGAAATGGAAAAGAGAAGTGTGATAAAGGTTAAGAAGGAAGGGGGATTAAGTGAGAAAGGTTGACATGTGCCAAGTTGAGTTCTGTGGTGAGATAATACACAGAATATGGAAGGGCACTATTCAAAGAAAGACTTTTCAGAGCTGTTGAAAGACATAAATTCTTAGTTGCAATAAACCCAAAGGAATGCCAACCAGGATAAATTTTTGACAAATCACAATAAAACCAAAGAAAAAAAGAAGGTCTTAAAAACAGCCAGACAAAAATGACAGATCACTTACAAAAAAATAGTGCATCTAGACGGGCTGCTGATTTCTGAACAGTGATAGCTGGAAAATGAGTATATATTGGTTTTGCCTATGCTTGAACTTCATACAAATGGAATCACACAGAATGGACTCTTTTGCTTCTTTATTTCAATATTATGTAAATGAAATTGATTCCTGCACTTACATTTAACAATAGTTGGTTGCTTTTTTTTTTTTTTTTTTTTTTTTTTGTGGGTACCGGGGGGTCGACCTCAGTACCTCGCGCGCCAGCAGGCACCCGTGCCGCTGAGCGATATCACCGGCCCCTTTTTCGTATGTGGGTTCCGGGAGTCGAACTCGGGCCCTCGCGCTTGCCGGGCAGGCGCTTATGCCGCTGAGCCATCTCACCGGCCCTAGTTGGTTGCTTTTAAAGGATTTCTGTGGAATATCCCACTTCATGAATATACTCTAATTTTTATTTAGTGTTCTGCGGGTAAGAATTTGAGTTACTTCCGAGGTTTTGCTGTTATACAAAATATGCTATGACTCTTTAAAAAAAAAAGTGTTTCCTGTAACCGGTCTTCTGCGTAAACCTCTCTGTGGAAAACTAACAGATGAAAATGTAACAAAACACAAAACTCGCAACATTGACTTAATTTCACCTCCAAAGCTCAACCCCTTTATAAAATATGTCACTGCATTTTTGCTATGATATTTAACCATTAACTTTCTAAAACTATTATTCCCTTTACACTTTTTGCCAAAAGCTAATATAAAGCTTTGCCCTCATATGACTCCAGCTCCAGCTGGTTTGGATATGTATGAAACATTACATTTAACTCGCTGGATCAACAGCATCATGCCACACTTAAAAAAAATGGCTTTCAACTTTAGACACTGCTGAAGGAAAATTTAAAAGTGTGCACAATGCAAGTTAAGCAAGTGGTTAGTATGAGAACACAGAGAATAAAGATGTGCATACCTCTAAGTTAGGTATTTTCTAAAGATGCACAGCTTTATAAAATCCCTACTTCAGGGATTTGCTATATTTGCAAATCGCCCTGATATTATGGTGTTTTTCCTTATCATGGCCTCTCAGTGTAGCTCCCTTGTTAATCAGGAGACCCTGACAGTGGCTGCCCTTGAGCACTGCTAAACAACCTTATTTCCAAAGGACAACTACGCTGTACCCTGTGAAAAGAAAGCAGCAGTTAGGAGCAAACTTAAATTTGAGATAAACTTGGGATAATGATGGCATCCACACCGTATGGATTTTTGTAGTTTAAAAGAGTTGGAGCAGGTAAAACTCTCGATATACGGCTGGCACACTGTACTCAATTAAGGTTAGCTATTAGGGCTTTTAATACTCTAGAAGTGACTGAGATTCCCTTCAAAGTCACCTTTATCTATCTTGCTGCACTTCCGTAGCCTTCTGTACTGGCCAGTGCTTGGCCTGTTTACAACTATAGCATTTCCTGCTGTCCTATCACAGCAGGAAATTCCTCTGTTGTTCTCTGCCTATGTACTAACTTCCTAACCAGTGTGCAAATGTAGTGAATATCCAGTCAAATTCTTGTTAGTCCCTCCTAGGGACCTGTCAGTTCTCAATGGAAATTTCCATGCAATCAGCTGGTATGGTTTGGATACAATGTGTCCCCCAAGGCTCATGCATTGGGGGCTGGTCTGCAGTGCCACAGGGCTCAGCAATGGGGCTTTTGGAAGGTGATTGGATCACGAGGGCTTTCACTTCAACAATGGATTCATCCACTGGTGGATTCATTATTTGATGGCATTATTGGGAGGAGGTGATGGAAACTTTAGGAAGTGAGGCCAGTTGAAGGGAGTGGGTTATAAGTATGTGACTTAGGTGTCTATATGCTGTTCCTGGCCCCTTTTCTCCCTCTCTCTTGCTCTCTGTCTGCTTTCTGACTGCCATGAGGTGAGATAATTTCCTACACTGCCTCCTCTCCTCCATCACTATAAAATTCTGCCTCACATAGGCCTAAAAGCAATGGAGCCAGTTGACCATGAACTGACACCTCTGAAACTGTAAGTCAAAAACAAATACATCCTCCTTTAAGTTGTTTTCTCCGGTATTTTGTCACAGTGACAGAAAGCTAACACACAGTCGATCTGAATCAAGAACTTCTAGGCTGCAAATATAATACACATCCTTAGGTGCTTGCAGTAAACAAAAGTCTCAAGAAATTGGCTCCAGCCTCAAAGAGAGTAGTTGTACTTTATACACTTTGTACATACAAATAATCTACAGGCAATAGTCCAAATAATCATTGAAATTTAGAAACTGTATATATGGCACATTCCATAATAGCAAGTCCCTGCCAAACATGTAATCTTATAACTGTTTGATAAGACCTGAAAATTTGAGGTTTATATGACAACCCTGACACAGTATTAACTACAACATAGGAAGAATAGTGCCCTAAGTAACAGGAGCTTGGAAAATGTTAATGATACACTCATGCCATTAGAGATCACCATATCTCCTCATTTTTATTTAGGAGGCTAAAACTAGAAACTTTTAGCATTAGTAAAGGAGAACAGTAACCATAGAAATGTAACATTGATCAATTTCCATTGTAAAGAAAGCAACTCCTTCCATGGAATGATTTGAGGTGCTGTAGCAAGTACTTCTACCTAAAGATCTCTCTCCTATAGGTCTGAACTATTTCAAGCAATGGTTCTCTAAAAATAATAGGCAGCCAATTTAATAAAAAACATGGCAGTTTTAATTAAAAGTTAAAATATACTTACTACAAAGAAATCAAAAAATGTGGTGGCAACAGACCAAAACATCCACAGTAAAGAGGGAGGACAGCAAGGGACAAAGATCAATCTTCAGGTTGCAAAGGAAAGGAAAACTGACATTTATTGAAAAACTACTCTTTGCCAAGCACTTAGACTTTATTTTCATTTACTTCTTATGATCATCTAGTAAATATATATATATATACCTTTTAAAATTGCTAAATAATACACGCTCATGTTAGAAAAGTTGGAAAATATTAAATAAGTACCAGAAAGAAAGTAAACATCACCCATCCTACCCTGCAAAAAAATCCAATTAGAAGTTTGGTGTTATTCACCTCTCTTTGTATTTGGTTTTCCATAATCGAGATGATAACAGATCTCTTGAACATGTCCCTCCATCATCAAATACCCTAAAATGTAAGCTCAATGAGAGCATGAAGTTTGTCTGTTCATTCACGGTTTTATCAACAGTGCCTGGCTCATAGGAAACACTGAATAAATATTTGTTGAATGTATGAAAGTGACTGTTATACCAAACCTCTCTCATTTTAAACATTCTGTTTTTTAAAATGTATGAATCTTTGTTAGAATTTCTGATTTTTTTCCCTTCAAATAAATTTTTAGACATGAAATAATGAGGTTAGAAGTTAGAGATCTAAGTTTGTAATATGTATTGGTAATTACTTTCTAAATAATTTCCAGCTGGATTCCCACCAACAATATATGAAAACCTATTTTATTCAAACCTTTTGGTTTTTATTTTAAACATTAAAAAAATTTATAGAAAAAACAACTTAGGCCGGTGAGATAGCTCAGCAGCATAAGCGCCTGCCTAGCAAGCGTGAGGTCCTGAGTTCAACTCCTGGAACCCACATACGAAAAAAGGGACAGTGATATCGCTCAGTGGTACGGGCGCCTGCTGGCCCACGAGGTCCTGAGGTCGACCCCCGGGACCCACAAAAAAAAAGAAAAGAAAAGAAAAAATAACTTAGAAATTTATATTTTATCTTATACTCATTAATATGCTATCAATATTACAGCCTTTTCCCCTATAATTGCAACTATTTCTCCACACTTTGATATTTCCGCTTGAACCAGATAGACTGCATTTTGTCACTAACAAGGCTTTCAATTTTTACATTATCAAACATTTCCCTTGACATTTTTTTTTTTTTTAATCACTTCTATGCCTGGAAACTCCCCCAAGAGGAAATAAGAAAACATGTTTGATTTCTTCTACTTTCATGGCTTTACTGTTGCCTTTATTTAATTAATCACTTGGCATTACTATATTTCAGGTCAAGCTGTGAGGTGAGTGTATCTCAGTAGATAAAAATTGTTCTAGCATCCTTTACTGAAAAATTTGTTTTCTTCTAATTCAATTTGTGATATTTCTTTTTCTTCATATACTGGAACAAGTAAGTACTTCTGATGTAAAGGCTCTTTAATCTATCTTTCCTCCATATTCTCATGGCAGTCCCACTGTGTTGTTTTATTAAAAAGGTTTTTTGTAATATAGTCAAATATTTTAAAAAATCAAATATTAGAGAAATTGTTAAAAATTAATAGCCCTCCAGTATTCTTTTTTTGACCTATAGTTCTATTCATCAGCCATTTCGATTTTTAGTTTTTCTTGCATTAACTCTATGTTGCTGGGCCCGTGAGATAGCTCAGCAGCATAAGCGCCTGCCTGGCAAGCGCGAGGTCCTGAGTTCGACTCCTGGTACCCACATATGAAAAAAGGGCCGGTGATATCGCTCAGCAGCAAGGGCGCCTGCTGGCATGCAAGGTCCTGAGTTCAACCCCCGGTACCCACACACAAAAAAACAAAAAACAAAAAACTCTATATTGCTTAAATAATAAATATGGTCTTAACCATTACCCATTGAACTTCTGGTATGAGAAATGATGATTTAGCACATTTATGCTATTTTATCTCCTTTCCCTCCTCTCTCAGTACTTGAGTTTTGCAGCCATATTTGTTCTCTTGTTTTGATTACCTCTGTGAATTAAAACACTATATTTAAATTTCTACTTCCTGTATCATCAACTTTCAACAGTGTGTCTTGATTCCTTACTTTGCAAAATTAAAATATTATCTCTATTTTTCCTGTTGATTTTTAACTTCTACCTTTTATAGATCTTGCTTCACACTGTCAAAGCTAATGCTATGTACAGTTTGCTACTACCTATAGTCAAGTATTTCAAGGTTTGCCTATAGATTGATTTTAATATTGAAAATCAGTGGGCAGTGGTCTTGTTACCATGGCTATGTAACTATTCTTTATTCTAGGTTGAATTTCCTTATCTCCTATTCCAAGATCATAGTGTCATTTGCCTTAAAAGAAAATAGGCTAGCATTCAATGTGGTCAGATGGGTTCCTTCTTAATTCTAGCAGTTGCTCAAAATAATAAATATTTGATAGAATTCACTGGTTATGCCAAATGGACACACAGTCCTGTTTGTAGGAGAGTTTAAACAAAGGATTCAATACTTTTAACAATGACAGGACTATTCTTACTTTCTGTTTCTTCTTATGTGAATATTTGAAAAGTAGTTTATTAGAAATCTGTCCATTTTATCTTCATTTTCAAAATAACCTGTTTTTTCACAATGAAATAATTTCTGAAATATTTTAAGTGATGTCTCCTTTTTCATTATGATAATAGTTCCAGTCTATTTTCTTAATCAATCCTGAAAGGTGTTTATCAATTCAACTAATCTTTCCGAGAGCTGAAACTGCTGCATCATATGGTACAAGTCTGTTCTGCTTTTGTTGGTTTACCAGTTCTAACTGATGCACATACCTGCCTGCAGTATAGGAGATTTCCATTTGGTCTGCATCCTTTGCCAAACCTGGTATTATCAGTTTTTTTTTAATTTTAGCCATTCTAGTGGATGCATAATGATAATTTATGGTTTCAATTTGCATTACACAACAAATAATAACTTCTAGTGTCTTTTCACATTTTTACTTGCCATGTAGTTATCTTCATTTGTAAAGGTTCCTGTTTACATATTTTGCCTTTTATCTAATGGGCCTTCTTTTTGGTTATGTGTATTGCATAAATTATTCATCAGCCATTTCAATTTTTAGTTTTTCTTGCATTAACTCTATGTTGCTGGGCCCTCTTCTTCTTCTTTTTTTTGAGACAGGGTCTCACTATGTAGTTCAGGCCAGCCTTGAACTCACTATGTAGCCCAGGCTGGCCTTGAAATTGCAACAATCCTCCTGCCTCAATCACCCAAGTGCTGGGATTACAGGCATGCACCACTGTGCCTGGCTATTTTCCTCTTCTTGTCTTTTCACTCTCTTTAATGCTGTTGTCAGTCCAGTGGTTTCTTAACTTTGTATAGTCCTGTGTATCAATTACGATCTGTTTGATTTTTATGTTTTATTTAACCATTATGTTTTAAGTCTTTCTCTAACCCAAAAGCATGAGGATTTCTTGTGGGTTTTATTTCAGAAGCTTATTAGTTTTGCCTTTCATATTTAGATATATAATCCACCTAGAATTGATTTTGAGTATAATTTATTTTTTAAATATTGTTATTCAATTGATCCAACATCATTGATGGAAAAAACAATCCTCATTGCACTTTGGTGTTGTCTTGGTCACAAATAAAATAACTGTATTTGGGTCTGTTTCCAGAATTTTAAAATTATTTTTTATCTTTTTAATTTAATTAAGTTTACTGGTACAATTTAGGTATACATAATGATCACATTCCTCATAGGGAATTTGTACCTGTACACGCTATATCTTGATTCCTCTTATTTCCCCATTCCCCTCCCCTCCCTTCAACCCCCTTCCCCACCTTATTCACAAAGCTTTGTTTTCACTTATCTTTCTTTTCTCATTTTTTTCTTTTCCCTTCCTTTCATGTCCCCCTCCCTAATTCCCTTTTCCTTTTTTTTTTTTTGTGGGTACCGGGGGGGTCGACCTCAGGACCTCGCGCGCCAGCAGGCGCCCATGCCGCTGAGCGATATCACCGGCCCCTTTTTTGTATGTGGGATCCGGGAGTCAAACTCGGGCCGTCGCGCTTGCAAGGCAGGCGCTTACACCGCTGAGCCATCTCACCGGCCCTCCCTTTTCCTTTTGAACAATTTCTTATTTCACAATATCTATTGTACATTTTGGTTCTTATTTACACTTTCAGTTTCTCACACCAGAGAGATAAAGTGATATTTACACATTTGTATCCAATTTATTTCACTCTTATGATTATGGTCTGAAGATACATCCATTTAGCTATAAATGTCTCAAGTTTATCCTTCTTTATGGCTGAGTAGTGCCCCATTATATAAAAAAACACATCTTTTTTATCCTTCAGTTGATGGGCATTTGGGTTGTTTACAAGATTTAGGTTTTACAAAATGTGCTGCCATAAACATGAGTGTGCATATATTGCTGTGATATGAAGCTTTTAATTCTTTGGGAAGATACCAAGAAGGGGAAGAGCTGGGTCAAATGGTATCTCTAATCTTAGTTTTTTTTTTTTTTTTTTGTGGGTACCGGGGGGTCGACCTCAGGACCTCGTGCCACTGAGCGATATCACCGGCCCCTTTTTCGTATGTGGGTTCCGGGAGTCGAACTCGGGCCCTCACGCTTGCCAGGCAGGCGCTTAAGCCGCTGAGCCATCTCACCGGCCCTAATCTTAGTTTTTTGAGGACTCTCCACACTGATTTCCATAGTAGTTGCACCAGTCTACGCCCGCACCAAAGGTGGAGAGGGTTCCTTTTCCCCCACAGCCCCACCATCATTTGTTATTGGTTGTTTTCTTGATAGTAGCCATTCTTTCTGGAGTGATATGAAACCTCAGTGTTGTTTTAACTTGCATTTCTCGAATGACTGGTGATGTTGAACAAGAAGCCCATTTTTGCATCGGGTCTTTGAATTTGGGGGTATGATTTTTTTCAGTTCTTTATATGTTCTAAATGTTAGTCCTTTGTCCGAGGAACCGCTGGCTAAGATTTTTTCCCACTCTGTGGGTTGTCTTTTCACTCTATTGGTGATTTGTTTTGCTGTGTAAAAGCTGTTTAATAAGATGAGATCCCAGTTGTTGATTCTTTGTGACATTTTCTGTGCAATCAGGGTTTTGTTCATAAACTTAGGAATCAATCTAACAAAGGAAGTGAAAGATCTCTACATTGAAAACTACAATACCCTGAAAAAGGAGACCAAACAGGATATCAGAAAATGGAAAGATATCCCTTGCTTTTGGGTAAGAAGAACCAACATAGTGAAAATGGCCATACTTCCAAACTTGTTATACAGATTTAATGCAATCCCAATCAAAATGCCATTAGCATACCTCAGAACTAGAGAAAATATTTCTAAAATTCATTTGGAACCAGAAGAGACCTAGCATAGCAAAAGCAATTCTGGGCAACAAAGGCAAGGCAGGGGGCATCACAATCCCTGACTTGAAATTATACTACAAAGTTACTGTGATGAAAAACAGCATGGTACTGGCAAATAAAACAAAAACCAAAAACCAAAAAACAGACCTAAGGATCAATGGAACAGATTAGAAGATGCAGAAACAACTCCACACACACTCAGCCACTTGATCTTTGACAAAGGAGCCCCCAAAGATATTTGTATTGATCTTTCACCTAGTGCTCTTACTACATTTGTTTATAAATTATAATATTTTATATATTACTTTGAATTTTCTAAGCATAATATTTCTTCCATTCTAATAATTCTACCTTTTTCCTTCCTGACTGTACTAGCTAGGACCTCTATTACAATGTTTGGTAACACTGGTAACATTATACATCTTTGTCTCATTTTTTATCTAAGGAGGAAAACTAAAGAGGCAGTTATAACCTCCAAGAATCCCAAATGAAAACCTGGGTATTTACCCCCATTCTCTAGCAGTTTCTAAAATCCAACTTTCGTCAAAAATTCTACTATATATTTCAATTGTTTCTGGTTAGTTTCCTAGCATTTCCCTCCACCCCAATTTAAGAATCACTAAATGACTTACAGGAAAAAATTGACGCCAAATTTTGAACTTTCTTCAATATCCCTTTTTTTCTGGGACAATGGGACTTCAAATCCTGGCTGCTTTAGTAGAGAGCATTGGTCAACTACAGAAGCTAAAATTTACTCTAAGGTTTGAAAAGAAACCCTAAAACTTATAGAATGATTTTTCTAATTATTCATGGTTTTCCAGTTTCTTCCTTACAAAGTTCAACAAATTTAAGATCCTTTTTAATTTAACATCATAATTGCTAAAACATAATTTGTGTAGTATTTCTTTTTAAATTAGAAGACATATCTTAGCCATGATGAATCTCATTGGACTAGCTATTGTCAGGCCAACTGTCAGCTTGGATTTAAAATTTTACTAAACTGGTTTCTTTTTATATTTATGGCTAATTCACTCCCTATTAATCCTCACTCAGTTGTACAAATTTAGAGGTGCTTGACCCTGAAATTGGAAGCAAAAGGCTTGGAGTGCCTTTAGATTCTCCCAAAGCAATTATTTCATGATTCTTGTGCTACCCAAATTTATTTTGTAATAAATTCCTTATTAAAATTAAGCTTTAAAGTAACCACAGGAGGAAAATAGTTGATTTTTCAGCAATCCCTTCTTGTGGATTAAAAACCCAAATCAAAACCTGCAATCAGAGACTGCGCGTCCACCTGAACAATTGATACTATTTGTTAAAAATTGGGGCACATCTAGATGTGTCAAGATTTCAAAAAAAAACAGATTTTGAAATGTAGGCCACCAAGGAAGAAACACACATAATAATCTGAGCTAAGAATTTTTTCAATCTTCAAAATACAAAATATAAAATATAAAATATAAAATATAAAATATATAAAGCTCCCTTTCTAAACAGTAAATTCCACCAACACTTACTTTTAGTGAATTTCAGTGTAGTGTTTATTAATTGCTAAGAAATGGACTATTTCGTTCATCTGTATCCTATCATATAAAATTGTTTTAGAAAGAAATTTGATAAAAATCAAATGTGGCTGAGGAACAAATGAATTCATTACATTGAAAGTGAATACATGTCTATATTTTAGAATAGATAATTTAAACCAAACGTGACAGTATGAAAATTAACATTTGTTTTTTCTCAATCCTGGGACACAGAGTGGTATTCTCCCGTCTTATTTCCCAGTTACAATAACATGAATAGATATTGATGTAGTCTATTATCTCAGCAATAATGCATATTACAACAAGCGGTTATTTATTAGCAGTAAAATGTTTCTCCAGGGCTTAGAGTGCCTGAAATGAAATAACAAAATCTCAGTCTTGGAAATGATCCTCTGTGTAGTTATTATTTAGGGAAATTTTTATTGCTTCGCAGCAGTTTAAGATCCTTAATTGGCTAGTCCTTTGAAATGAAGGCATATGGCACCATACCAAGGTTTTTGGAAGGCTGATGTGAATGAAGCCTGGAAGCTAGGCTTCTTGGAATGCTTGGTGGGTCTCAGCTCAGAAGTGGAAGTGGAGGGCCGGTGAGATGGCTCAGCGGCTTAAGCGCCTGCCTTGCAAGCGCGAGGGCCCGAGTTCGACTCCCGGATTCCACATACGAAAAAGGGGCCGGTGATATCGCTCAGCGGCACGGGCGCCTGCTGGCGCGCGAGGTCCTGAGGTTGACCCCCCGGTACCCACAAAAAAAAAAAAAAAAAAAAATAAATAAATAAAGAAGTGGAAGTGGGAATCTCTTTGATTCTCAGTGATACCACTAGGACGTCTAGATATCCTATTGTCTTTGCAACATTCACCCATGCTCCGGAACTCTACATGCAGATGGAAAGGTTGGGCCTGGATGCTTCATCCACCCAGCTCCACTCTTTTATGAGCAGTGTGAAATCAAACATCAGATCTGGGCAGAATGAGCCCTGTGGGGATGAGGTGCAAAACCTGGCTGATGTGATGTCTCAGGGTTCTCTGGATGATGTCAGCACTGTGTAAGCTGTGTCACTTGACAAGTAGCAGAGAAGTCTGATTCCTGCAAGTTCCTGTGACAGCAAAGCTACCTTCAAGTTCTGGAACTTCAGAGGCAAGCAGGAGCTCAGCCATATGGGAGTAAGGCAAGAATGTAGATGTGGAACTTCTGAGTCACAGGTTGAGACCTGATCAAAAGGTATAAGGCAAGAATACACACACTTACCAGATTTGGGAGTGCAAAGTCAGCGTGGGTGCTAGAGCAGAGCCAACTCGACGCCAAACCCCCAAACTGATACCTAAAGGCTTCCTCCACTCTCCCTGGCCAGAAATAGAGTTGATCATGGACTCTGGAACACAGTTGAGTCTCCGGTAGTCACAAAGTAGTACCAGCTATGGGACAAGGTTTCAGGAGCATAGAATTTCTAGGTCATTAACTCCGTTAGTACTTTAGGAACGTTGTTCTGCGGACTTTTAAAAAATGTTTTTCCAAGAGTCTTAATTTTGGAGATTGACCAAAAATCTAGAGGCAGTTTTTGCCTTGAATATCAGTTATGCTTCTTGTGACCCCTAAGAGATGCCCTATATAGTTGGAGCAAGGGCCTGGGCATCCTCTGCCAGATTTGGCTGTAGCTGTACCTTGGGGTTACATATGGCCCCGAGCCCTGGGTTTTTCCTTCTCCACTTCCTTTGAATTTGCTGACTGAGGACTGAGTAATGGCTGGATGTGTCCACGATGGAACTAAAATCTTCATCCATCCAAAATGCTGAAACGAATTTCCTTAATGGAACTGCTGGCTAGGGGGAAAGCATCTATAGACTTCTAACTTGGATGCCTATCCAGAGCTTTTTACTATGATTCCAAACTCCAGGCTCTCAGTGAATTGCTTAATTATTTGGAAAGGTGCTGAGCCAGCAGGTGGCCATCCCCAGCACAGAGCTCCCACCTGCAGTGCAGTGTTACTTCCATCGCAGCATAGCCTTGCCCTTTTGGGACCACTCACTTGGTCAAACACATCTGTCTTTTCAGCCTCCTTAGTCCAACATAACTGGTTGTGGCTTGGATGGTAAAGTTACCAGCAAGCTAGGGGAGCCTGAGATGCCATGACTAGCTACATGCAACACAAAGAAGCATGTTCTTACAGACAGCTGGGGATAAGCTGAAGAGGTTCAGCTTCAGGTAAAAAGAAATCCAGCAACAAATACATCTGATGTTCATGTTACAGACCCAAAGAGTACGCAGTCAAGAGTAGCAGGAAGTAAGGAGAAAAGGATAGTCATTAGGTTTTTTTCCCTACAAATTCTACACGGAGCGCATGTGCACGTGTGTGTGTGCGTGTGCGTGTGTGTGTGTGTGTATGGTGCTGGGGAATGAGCTTGGGACCTTCCATGTGTTAGGTGGGCACTCTACCCCTGAGCTATACCCCCAAGCCCTCTAATAGAATTTTAATGCTTCAATCAAATGGTCATTAATTCTTCTATCCAACACTTACTGAATCTACTGTGTCTTGGTACTAGCCATATACCATATATCTCTAGCTGTACTAGACATGTACCGAGCCCAAATTTTGTCTGCAGAGTCAGGTTCTCTAAGCAGAGGTCAGGATGAAACAAACTGCTATTTTTAAAGTATCTATGCTGGTGAGATGGCTCAGTGGTGTAAGCGCCTGCCTGGCAAGCGCGAGGTCCTGAGTTCGACTCCCGGAACCCACATACAAAAAAAGGGCCGGTGATATCGCTCAGCGGCATGGGTGCCTGCTGGCACACGAGGTCCTGAGGTCGACCCCCGGTACCCACAAAAAAATAAAAAAATAAAATAAATAAAGTATCTACCATGTGCTAGGCATTTTCATACTAAGAATTTAATTTAATCCTCAAGATTATCTTGTATATATATATCATTATCCCCAGTTTTGAAGAACGGCAAGGGGAGCACATTTCATGAATGTTACACAGAGCGGAATGAAAACCACAGTGAAGATGGGTATTCATGTGACCTACACAAAGGTACAACCTCTGAGTCTCTGTTTTACTTAAACTGTAGAACAGATAATTGTACTCGTCTTACAGGATAGCTGCAAGAAAAGAAATTGCATAAAATAATGAATATGAGAGTCTCTCCACAGAGTTTGACACCTGACAAGGGTTGTTAACTGTCACACACTTGGAGGAGGCCCACGAGGTTAGGAGCCTGGTCAGGACAGAAGCCAGCAATCCCTAGCTGGGAAGAGCTGACATGGGGTAGCCTAACTGCAGAAATCCAGAGCTCAGGCACCAATCTTGAGGAAAACCAAGACAGGAGTGAGCAGAAAGCAGATTAGTCACAGCACAAGGCAAAAATCTCGTTCCTGGATCTGAGTTTAGGGAAGAACTGGTCAGATGACAAAAGTATTGCTGCTTTTCAGCAGGCCCTCTGGTGTCTACCCTTGGCAAGAAAGAAGTCATTTTTGGGTTTTATTGCTTTCATGTTCCCATCTCTAGGAGTTATGGCTCTTGGCTTTTCCTTTCATGACTCAGCAACCATTCAGCTATTCCCACCTGTCCCCAGCCTTGTTTCTCAGACCCAAGGACTGACCTTCAGTGTCCCTGATGCTGTCTTTTCTCAGCTTGGTTCATAATAATCTCATTGGATGCTGAATCAACCAAAGTCCAGGGCCCCTTGATTTGCCCAATGAATCACCAGACCTGTGGAAAATGGAGCCTGCCAGCTGTCAGTGGACTAAGTGACCCCAGATGGGACAGGAAGTGACTGTAGATACCTCTTTCAGGGAACCCCACTCTTCAAAGTGCATGGTGCATCTCTGTCTCTTTGGCTCTGGCTTGTCTGTCTGTCTCTCTCTGTCTCTGCCTCTCTCTCCTTGTCTCTGTCTCACAATCTGAACAAGTTATAGATGTGACATCATAAAACCTAGGCAATCCTGCTTCATAGCAGAAACTCTTCTTGGCTCCTGAATGTTACGATTATTTCCTTCCCATGAATGAATGAAGGTGAGTCCAGCATAGAACCTACAGGTAAGATTTTCTTGGACTCCTAATAATCAATTTTGCCATAATCGAAGAGCAGGAAAGAGTGTTTTGTCTCCACATAATTCATACAAGGCCTGGATTATATTTAAAAATTGTTACAGTTTTCCTGGTTTGAAACCCTACACAGGATCCAAGCTGGAAAGTTTGTCTTCTTTGAATACTCATCAGGTTTATACTGATTTGTTACTTTGAACTAGTGTCTGTGAAACATAGCAGAAAAGGCTGTTAGATGTGGGATCAGGAAGGATGTGGATAAAGAGAAGGAGATCCGTCAATAACAAACCAACAGTATTTGAGTGGGTAGATTCAGGGATAGAAATTAGAAAATTACGAATAATTCCTTTCTTCATTTAGAACATAATTTTCCATATTTCAGGTTGTTCCGCTGCATCACAGCTTAGTCAAAGCCCTTCCTTATGACCACTGTTGTTAATAATTTCCTCCTTCTCGGAACTCCCGCTGTCCCTGTTTCTCTCTTACCCTACTCATTACTTTGTATGGGGGTACATGAAGGCTTTGTGGGGCTCGAAGCTTAAATAATAGAGGGGGGACTTCTTTCAAAGAAACAATTGAAAGTAACTGGTACAAAATTAGATATGAAGATGGATATTTATTTAGAACAACAAATTACAACAAAATAAAAAAAAATTTTTTTTGTGGGTACCAGGGGTTGAACTCAGGACCTCATGTGCCAGCAGGCGCCCATGCCGCTGAGCGATATCACTGGCCCTGTTTTCGTATGTGGGTACCAGGAGTCGAACTCAGTACCTCGCGCTTCCCAGGCAGGCGCTTATGCCGCTGAGCTATCTCACCGGCCCCAAAATCAAATTTTAAAAAGTTAAATAAAAACATACTCTTTCTTAGAAAAATAACATTTTATTAAGTTAAATACCTGTCACAGTTACTTATGTTATTTTCTTTAAAGAAAGATAACTCATATTCTATAGGGGTTGATATAATTTTCTTATTGTTGATAACTGGGATGAATAAAACATAAAAGTTCACACACAGACATACTCTTTGTAGTGTGACTACAGGGTTGCATCCTGGAAACCTTTATACACTACTATTTTGTGGAATTACTAACAAAAAAAAATGTGTACAGTACACATATAATTGTGGTTATGCTATGATTGTATTTATACTATATTATTTCTGACTTCAGGGAATTCGGTTTTGACCAGGTGCTGATGGAAACTAAAACCTCTAGTTTTATGTGTCTGATTAGAAGAATTTTTAACAGACTAGTTTCTGGATCCATACATTTTTTTTTTTTTTTCAGTAGTGGGGATTGAACCCTTTGCACTAAGCTACATCCCCAAGTTCTTTTTTTAAAAAAAATTTATTTTGAGAAAGAGTCTTGCTAACTTGCTAAGTTGTACCAACTGGGCTCAAGCTTCTGATCCTCTTGCCTCAGCCTCCTAGAGTGCTCAGATTACAGGTGTACGAAAAATCCACACACTTTAAATCTTGTGTTTCCTCTAGCACTCATCTACTTCCTACTTGGGTGCAGTAACTGCATTCAACAGTGGGATACTATGAACCTGACACAAATATTTTAATAAACTCAACTAAATGATCTTCAATGTAGCTTCCCCTTTCCTGGTCCCCAATAATGTCTTAGGCCACTCCAAACCTGAGGGAAGTCATTGGGAAAAGAAGCAGCAGTTTAATCAAATTCTTAAAACAATCTCAGTTTCGCAAATTTAGCAAATGAATGATCACTTAAATCCATTTGTAGGATTTTCCCAGAATATTGGAAGCAACCAACATTAAATGAGGGCCACTGATACATGACCTTCATTTGCTTCAAGTCAAATTTGTTTTTCTTTTATTGCCCATGAAATATCCAAGAAATGCCAAGTCTAATGTTTGAGGCTTTTACCCCATGTTTCTATAAGAGTTCATCGTTTTTGCTCTTAAGATTTTGTTTTTGATCCTTTTTGAATTAATATTTTAATACCTTTCTGAAAGGTATTTCATAGAGGTCTGACTTCATTACTTTGCATGTGTACATCCAGTTTTCCTTACACAATTTGTTGAGAAGACAAGCCTTTCCTCATTGAATACTCTGGGTACCACTGTCAAAAATCATTTAACCACATGTATTAACCAGCTTTCTGTTACTCTACATAGGCTATTTATGGAGTCTAGAGAGGTATATTTGGACTCATGATTCTGGAAATACAAATCCAAGATTGGGCAGCCCCATTGGCATGGGCTTGGGGTGAGGACAGCACATTGGGCAGGGCCACGGGTCAGAGTGAGCTTTTACATCTCAAGCCAGAAACCAGAGGGAGAAGAGTGAAGAAGGGTGGGGTCCCACATCCCTTCAAGGGCACACTTCCATGTCCTGAGGACCTTCCACCAGACCCCACCTCCTAAAGGTTATACTACCTCCCAGTTGCACCACCCTCTGGACCAAGCCTTTAAGGAGAGACTCTTAGGGGACAGTCAACATTAAAACTATAGCACCATGTGAGTGACAGTTTATTGGTCTCTGTTTCCTTGGTCTGTGTGTCTGTTTTTACATCAGTACCATGTTTTCTTGATTACTATCTTTCTAGTAAGTTTTGAAATCAGGAAGTGTGAGTCCTTGAGATTCATTTCCTTTTTCAAGATTGTTTCAGCTATCTGGGGTCCCTCGAGATTCCAATCCATTCACATGGGACGTGTTTTCATTTATTTATGTATTATTTAACTTCTTTCAGTAATGCAGTTTTCACCATATAACTCTTTCACTTCTTTGATTAAATTAATGCCTATGTGCATTTTGTTTTTGGTGAAATTGTAAATGAAATTATTTTCATAATTTCCCCTTGAGGTTTTAATTGTTAATATAGAAATAAAACTAATTTTTACTTGTTGACTTTGTATTCTATTACTTTGCTGGATTCTTTCATTGGGTCTAACAGAATTTTTTGAAATCTTTAGGGTTTTCTACATATAAGATAATATTATATATTATATATAATAAGAATATAATAATATAATATATAACATACAAATATATATATTATATACAATATATAAACATACATTATATATAAATATATATGTATATATAATATATAAGTATTATATTATTATATATTATAATTATATATAAATATTACATATATTATACATTAGTATATATAATATATATATTATGATATATATAAGATAATATTATAGAGCTCATTCTACTTCTTTCTTCCCAATTTAGCCTATATCTTCCCTAGGCAATCATGTTGATTTTTTTTTTTTTGTGGGTACCGGGGGGGTCGACCTCAGGACCTCGCGTGCCAGCAGGTGCCCATGCCACTGAGCGATATCACCAGCCCCTTTTTCGTATGTGGGTTCCGGTTCCGGGAGTCGAACTCGGGCCCTCGTGCTTGCTGGGCAGGTGCCTAAGCCGCTGAGCCATCTCACCGGCCCCCATCATGTTGATTTTTAATTTCTAATTTCTTCTATATAGCTGCTTTTTGAATTTTCTAGTTCATATAATCTGGATCCCTAAAAAGGGGGAAAATGAAGATGGAGGGTAGGAAGAAATGTTTTAAATGCTGTGGAAGTGGATTACCTGAACAACTTGGTCTTGCAACAATGCAAGAAGAGTGGAACAAAAATGGTTTACCATCTCTGGATCTATACCTCATGATCCGAAGCAGCAATCATTGGTCAGAGCACAGGTCTCTGATATTTTGAGGACAGAGTACTTATTATCCACCTTGGGTCCCTAAAGCTATGTACAAGATGCTCTAGGGACAAGTGAATACCTGCTGAACATGCCTGGGGGCCTGGCTAGCTGCTGCTATGCTGTAAACTGAAATTGACCAAGATTACACACAATTTATCACCTATGCATTTCTCTAGGAGTTATAAGTCTTCAATAATCTTGAATCTAAGGTTCCTCCACAAAGATGCATGTGTTGGAGGCTTGGTCTCCAAGGCAGCAATGTTAGAAGTAGGGTGTATTTTGTCAGCTTGTCATCTCTGGGGCAGAATACTTGACACCACAATCTAAAGGAGGAAAGGTTTATTTCACCTCATGGTTTCAGAGGTTTCAGTCCATGGTCAGCTGGTTCCAAGGCAAAAGTATCACGATAGAAGGGCATGGCAGAGAAAAGCTGCTCAATTCATGGCAGCTGGGAAACAGAGCAGAGAAAGAACCAGGGGAGGGGGTGCTCAGAACAAGGTATAGTCCCCAAGTTTATATGCCCATGACCCATCCAGAGGTATCCAGAAATGTTTACATGTAGTTTGTCCCTCAAAAGTTAATCTGCTGGACTCTTGTTCTCCAGGATGGCAGTATTAAGCTGGTATAAACTTTGAGAGGTGGAACCTGGTGGAAGGTAATAGGTAATCCTCATGAGCAGATTAATATTGGTCTTGAAAGTGAGTTGGGTCTGACAGGAATGAATTAGTTCTCTTGAGAGCAGGTCATTATAAAGTGAGGCTACCCCAGGTGCTTCGTCTCTTCTGCACACAGCCATTTCCTCTTGTGTTTCTCCACTGTACTGTGACACAGCCAAGGGAGGCCCTTGCTGGGATGCCAGGGCTGTACTGGTTGGACCCTTTGGGCAGCAGAATCAGAGTCAAATAAATCCCTTAACTTTATAAGTCACCCAGCCTTACATATTTTGTTACAGCAACACAAAATGAACTAATACACTACCTACTTTGAGACCTTCATGATAATATATAGCACTGTTTGGAAGGATTATAAATTATGTATGTTTCTCTACATATCACTGCATAACTTTTTTTCTTCTATCTTATGTTTTAGATTAACCTATATTGAAACCTATGCCTCTATTTCATTCATTTTAAGTTTTACAGTACTTACTTTGCTTTCATCTATTATAATTTGCTTACCTATTCTCTTATTGGTCGGTATGCAAGTGGTTTCCATGTACAGCAAACTTTCCTCTAGGACAGTGATGGTGAACCTCTTAGAGCTTTCAATGATACAAACAGCCTGCTGTGGCGTGCCTGCCATAAATTTGCCACCACTGCCTAGGAAGTGTTCAAGTCTAAGGCTGGTATGCTGATGCACAGGTAGGCAGTTTTGTCCTTACTAAATACTGTCAAATTATTCTCCAAATATTTTGTACAGTTTAACATGCCCAACAGACACACTTGAAAGTTCTCCTTGATCCATATCTGAGACACCATTTGGTACTGTCAGGATTTAAATAATTTTCTAAGTTCATACTACGCAGTGACAGCTTATTTTTATTTTGCATTTCTCTGATGACTACAAAAGTTGAATAATTTTTCATGTTTATTGGTCACTATGCAATTCTATTAACTGCCATCTAATATAACTTTGCCTATTTTTATTGAGCTATTTCTCGATTTAATTTGTAGGCAATCATATTTGCTGGCAATTAATCCTTTGTCAGATACTGTATAGGCATCATAAATCTTTTCTTTCAGTCAACATTTTATCTCAATGTTATTTATAGTATCTTTTTTAATAAAGGAATTGTACATTTTAATGAAGTGGAATATATCAATTCCTTCCACAGTTGCTTTTGTATTGTTTTTTGAACTCTCTTTGCCCTCAGGACTTACAGATATTCTCCTATGCAATTTTCTAAACTTTTAAAACGCTGCTCTGCACATTTAATTTTAAATCCAACCTGGGGAATGAGGTAAAAATTAAAATATATCTTTTCTCATATGGGTAACTAACTGCCCTCCACCATTTTATTTCTCCAATGCTCTATAATGCAATTCCTGACAGATATTAAAATTTCCTCTATGAAAGGAACTGGGATCTGTAATCTATTCCTGTCATCTCCGAAGTCTTAATGTCGAAATCCCATTGTATTGATCACTATAATTTTACAAAAATTTTTCCCCACCTTGTTCTTCAAAAATTTTAGCTGTTCTTGTGTGTTTCTCTACCATATGAATATCTTGTAAAGTTCTATATAAAACTCTGATAGAATTTTAAATTAATTGCATTGAATTTATAAATTAATTTGGAAAGAATGGTCACCTGTGTTGTAGTGAGTCTTTTTATCCAAAAATGTGGATTTATTCAGAACTTCTCCATTTATTTGGGACTTTATTTTAATGATGCTCTATTTTCTTTTTAATTTTCTTGTACAATTTTATCGGATTTATTCTTAGGTAAATGATAATCTTACACACTATGAAAGTATGGGATTCTTTTGTATTACTGTTTTGATTATTCAAAATGTGTTATTATTATGTGCTTTGTATCCAAACATATGGGTCAATTCTCAAAGTGGTTATAGAATTTCACATTGTTTCATTATCAGAAATAATATCAACTCTTAGGTTTTATATGTAATTAAATATGCCTAATAATTCCAATTTTTATACCTCTTATGTTTTTATGTCACTTTATTCTCATTGAGAATCGGACCTCTAGTACATTGTAGAAGAAAAGTGGCAACATGAAACATCTCCCTGGTGTCTCCGACTTTAATGCTAAAGTTTTATCAATAAGCCTGATTACTCTGTTATAAATATTAGGTAAAGAAAGTTTCCTCCTATTCCCTGTTAAAGATTCTGTAAAAATCAAGATAAATGTAGATTTTTAAAACAAATGCTTTTTCAGGAGTTAGTGAGCAACCATAAAGCTTTTCTTAATTTCTTAATATGGTATATTATATCAAAAGATATTGGAATTCCTTCTGAAACTGTTCTTCTATTCCTGATAGGAACTCAACTTGAACATACACTGATGAATTTAGTTTGCTACTATTTTATTTAGAATACTTCTGGGCTCATAAGTGAAACAAGTCTATAGTTTTCTTTTTTATCTGAAGATTACATTAAGTTTGAAAATAATTTATGTGCCTTTTTCTTTTTTCTAGTTCATTGAAATAATATGTGTAAGTAGACATTATGTGCACCTTGAAAATAAAACACCCAGCTGTAAAATCAGCCCTGGTGTCTTTTTTGGTGGGGAAGAGAATTTTGATCATTGACTTAATTTCTTTAACAGCTATTAAACTATTCATCTTGTCAAAATTTTCATTAAATTAATTTTTATGATATATTTTAAAAGAAATTATTTAATTTTTAAACTTTGGGCATAAGGTTATTCATAGTAATATTTTGTGATTTAAACAGTCCAGAGGTATAGTAAACCCCCGTTTTGATCATAATATAAATTTGTGCTTTTTTTGTTTTTTCTTGATTATTCTTTTTTATTCATTTTTTCAAATAGCCAATTTTTTGTTTCGCTTGTACCTTCTATTATTCGTTTTATTCAATTAGTTTCTATTCTTTATCTTCCACATTTTTAGTATATTTTGCTACCTTTCCTAACTTATTAATCAAATCAATATGTTAATAACTCTTGAAAATGTATTAAGTTTTCCTTTATTATCTAGCACATAATCAGTATTTGGAAATATTCTAGCTCTTGAAAATGCATTTTCTAGGAAAGCAACATAACCTTCTATATGAAATTATTAGACCAAGCAGATCAGTTTTGTATTTTATAGTAGAAAAAATGACAGGTCCACATTACTTGTAAACAAGGGTACATTCTATAGTATTCTGGAAGAGAACACAGAGAGTGTCAGTAAATACTCAGCTTCCTTGGCCCTTGGGTGGGTCACTCTCTGTGGTGTCCTGCTCTGTCTCCCTGAGTTTCTCAGTGGGACTGAGTGCCAGGTGGCCGCAGTGCTAAGTGCCTTGCTGACATAATTGGCTTCCTTCCCTTCCCCTTTAGTAGGAAAGGTCTCCACTTTCCTACTGGTGTTTTCTGGGGTTGTCTTTCAAATAAAGTACCTACACTTGAATTATAGCCCTTACGTTTGCTTTCGGGACCCCAAACCAAGACAACTAGATTTCCTTTGCTTAATGTGTTCATAGCATATCATCTCCCACCCTTTATTATAATTTTAACATATTTTTAGGCTCTTGTGAGAAGTACATAGTTAGCTTTTTAAAAATTTCTATCTGAAAATTTTTGTCTGTTAAAAGTTTAATTCAGAGGTTGACCTGTTACTCCTATAGGCCAAATCTGGCCCGAAACCTGCTTTTGTATGGTTTTTACATTTTTAAAGGATTGCAAAAACTGTAATTTAAAATTCTTAAAACATTTATAATCAAAGTTTAGAGTTAGGTTGGTCCTTTGCCAACTCCTGGTTTAATCCATTCATATTTATTATGATTGCTGAATGCTGCATATACTGCTAATGGTTATAACTTTAGTAGCATTTCCCTTGGAATTTTCCCCTTGGCTGTCTTCTGCTGGATTTGATAGTTTTTGATCTTTCCCTTCTCCCCTTCTCTTCTCTACTAATTTGGAAGCTGTAGATTCTATTCTTTTGATGATTATCATTAATTTTTTTTTTTTGTGGGTACCGGGGGTCAACCTCAGGACCTCGCACGCCAGCAGGCGCCTGTGCCACTGAGCGATATCACCGGCCCGTTTTTTTTTTGTTTGTGGGTTCCGCGAGTCGAACTTGGGCTCTCGCGCTTGCCAGGCAGGTGCTTACGCTGCTGAGCCATCTCACCGGCCCTATCATTAAATTTTTAAGATAAATTCTTCTCTATAATTTTTAAAAAGCAAAGTGTAATGTTGTTCAGCATTTTAACCTCTCCCTATTGAACATTTCAGATAATTATTTAGAGGTTTGGTTTTATCTATTATCACACCAAAATGACCTGACACTTACTGATTGATATGCTCTCCCTCATTTCTATCAATGTCTCTGCTCACTGTTTTCTTGGATTACATTCCATACCTTCCCTCTGGATTTTTTTTTTTAACAATATTCTATCATGAGAGTCTGTGATTGTCAGAATCTCTATAAATATGAAAATGTGCTTATCATTTTAGTTTTGCTGAGTACAAAATTCTAGATTGAAAGTTCATTTCTCTGAACTCTTAAATGTATCTCTGTCTTCTCCCATCTACAGCAATAATGACAAATCTGGTATCAGCCCATTGAGTGCCCCTTTGTGGAGAATCTTTGGTTTCTGGTGGTTTTCAAGAGTTTTTGTCTTAATTCTTGCTGTTCTTCAATTTCACTATGTTGTACTTATTCATTCTGCTTGTTACTTTAATCTGAGGACTCACACTATCTTACAAATCTGGAAAGCTCAGCTTCTATGTCTTCAAATATTGCTCCCTAGTCCTTTTTGACACTCCCGGGTGTTGTAGGGCTCTTCACTCCCTGTCAAACTCTTACTGTTGTCCACAAGACTGTGCCAGTAATGTTTTTCCAATTCCAAATGGAAAATTAAGATAAAATAAAAATAGAAAAGCGTTTATTATTTTCTTAAGGAAAAACGCGAATTCAGGTGTGTACTGAGTTACACTGTTTTGAGAGTATAAGATTATTACATAATCCTGCTTGTTACCCTATAAGGCTAAAAATAAAACTACACATTGAATTTGGTAAATTAACTCAAAACAACTCCTGAGACCTAAAATTTATAAGTGAGAATAACATTACTTTACTTAAGTATGAGTTCAAACTAAATATATGCATTCTCTATTGTTGAATCCTGAAGTCATTAAAGAACTTGTTGATGCATACTTAGTACAATAGCATGTGTCTATTATATTTGTGTATATGTGTGCATTCATGTTTATGCGAATGTGTGTAAATATACACCCTACATAGAATAACCCTCTCCAGGAAGCCTTTACATGCTTAGGTTTCTTTACATACCAATCATTATCTTAAGACAATTTTCCATAACAATTATCGTATATTATTTTCCTGTATTTTTCCTCTACAATGTCACCTCCATAGGGGTAGAGACTTAGCTTTTGGTCACTGGTGTATTTCCTGGAATATTTTCTAGCATATAGCAATTCTGTAAATATTGTTTGAGTGAATGGTAAGCTCATAGAATTTTATGTTCCAGACCTTAATTTTGGAGTTAATATTGGCTGAAAGAGATCTGTCCGTGAGAATATGTAATATAGGATAGATGTGGGTGTTTGTGGGCCTAGATGGATCATAAAGGTGAAGGGGCAGTGTTGTGTCTCTCAAGAGGGCAGAACTGGGCTATGCCACAAGTCAGAGGATCCAAACGATGCACTTGCTCTAGCTACAGTACAGGCTAACTGAGGTACAATCAGAGAAGCTAGCCAAGCGGCTGAGAACGTACTAACTTGCCCGGGATTAAGCCTGAATGGTTAAACACAGCACATGAAGCATTTGGTAGGTGTCTGCTCCCACAGAAACATGGTATATAGGGACTTTCAATAGGTCCAATTACATTCAGCCTCCTTAGCATGGCAGACAAGGGCTTTCACATTCTGTATCTACCTGTCCAGCTTCTAGCGTCACTGTATTACAGCTAGCTCCATCCACTGTGAACTAAGCATACTTCCCCGAACTGAATCTTCACATCTCTCAGACTCTGGCCTGTTCTCTTCCTTCTGCATAAAAGACATCGGTCTGTCTCCTTATTTTCATCCCTAGTAAGTCTCCCGACCATCTCCAGCCTTTTTTTCAGGTCTTCACTTAAATGCAGGCACCCCCGACCAGTGTTTTCTGCTCTCACACGTCAGACAGTGCCTTTATGACTTGCTCCCTTAGCTCCTGCTCACCCCTATGTGGCATTTATCATGCACTTTAAAGTTACCACTTTCTATGGTCATCTCCCAACCAGGCAGTATGATCCTGAAAGACAGGGACTGGGTCGCATCCACAGGCATGTTTCAGCACCAGTCCAATGACTGACACATCGAGGACAAACAGTGAGTTGTTATTAAATTAGTGATGAGTAAACAAGCAATGAACAAATGAATGAATGAATGAGAATAGGTCCAAGAAGGCAACTGGATCACAGCAGCCTGAAACAATACATGTACAGTCAGTCAAGCCTCAATCCTACCAAAAAAAGGGTATGTGCTTGACTCAGCAGGTGAGAGTGTTAGGGAAGGTGGGGAGGTCGTGGTATCAGCAGAGTTGTGTTAAGCAAAGGCAGCTTAAAGCCATCCATAGCCAGGTCAGTCTTGGGATACTGCAGCTTTATCTTTCTGGTGCTTTCTGTGACCCCTGATGTGGAAGTTCTAAACACCGAGTTCCCTCCTCTTTCTCCTTTCTAACATCAGCTCTGTGGACATCTTATCCATGCAGAAGGAGTCATGGATACTTGAACTGCAGAATGTCCTGAGACCCTGGTATTATGACCCACAAGACATTACCAACTCTGCTACTGGTCAGCGGGGTGTGGGCTTCATCAGTTACCACATGGAGAAGCAGACAGTCTCCCAGGGGACACAAAATCAGTCCAAGAGAGGCACCAAGATGTGAAGGAGGTAAGTGGCTGCTGCAGTTCCAGTGAGTCAGAGCTGATCTTTAATGATAATACAAATGGAAGGGATATCTTGATGTTGTATCTTTTCAGTCCTACATCCTCAGAAATCTATACCAATACTAATAAAAGGACTCATTTCTCTTACCAGAAACCCTCTGGGACAAAAGTATGTTTTGGTATTGACTAATGCACTTGTAATAAATGTACACAGCCATAAAACACAGCCAAAGTCCTGGTAGCCTGTTATTTGCAGTAATTGTAGATTGTGAGTGGACATTTTAAAGAGAAGCTTACAAGTTAGTTGTACTTTCTGGTAGTAATTACCTCCCACAAACATGACTCACTTCAGCAGCTTAAATGCAAGAGTTGGGTGTCCCAAAATCAACAGTCTTATAAATAAATCTCTGAATAATGAACTGGATGCACAAATGTTTAAATATTTCTCCCTGATCTCAAAGACAGCTTTAGGGTTGAGATTTTTATGCACTAAAATACCTCAGGAAAAAAAATAGCAAGAAAAGATTATGGGAGTCTTTGTAGACTGCAGGGAGCCTTTCTTCACTTTGGAAGTCAACATCCTATTTGTACCACCAGACTCCAGGGAAGTGTTACATGTTCTGCTTTCTTACATCTAGGAGGGGAGGACTGCTATTTGTTATAATGTAGCCCATTTGTTTTGTTTTTTAAACAGTACTCACAAGGCAGACTTTTATGGTAATGTAGCATGAAGGCTTTTGGGTGGGACTGCTCAGTGCCTCATGGCTAAAGAACATGTAACTGAAGAATTGTGGCTGTGTCAGCCAGGAACGCTGAAGAAAGAACAATCCATGCCAGAAGGAGACATTCACTTTTTTTGGAATGTTCAGTCAAAGACACTGTGTATCTCAATGAACTTTGGCTTTCCAATCAGTGAAACTTCATTTTTAATATGAAAAAATTACACAGTGAAATTATGAACAGAAATTTAGGCACTGCCGTCATCCACCCACTACACTCATTTTGGTGTGTGAAGCCTTAAAGTTTTATTTGTGGCTCATTTATGAAAGGAACTGAATTAGAAGGTTGTTCTAGTCTCAATACTGAATACCCAGGTATTTCAGAGTGTAATAGTCATCATCCACATGAATCTAAGGGTGAAATCTAGAGTCAGAACTCTGTCATTTGTGTTTAAAATATGAAATTACATGCTCATCTTTCCTTTTTTTCTATGTAAAATAGCCATGTGTAACAGCCAATTTATCATTGAATCCTATAGAATGTTCAGCATCAAAAGAGAATGCTTCTGCAGAAAGTCTTTTTCAGTATTTTTCTGAATTGGATGTCTATTTTGTTCCTAGTTATTTTCGTGTCCCCAGCTGCTGTTTCATCCCCATCTCTCATAAGGATCTGGAGAAATACTGGGTTCCTCTGTGGCCAAGGGGAAAAAATGCCTGCCAAGAATGCTGAAATCTTGGTTACTTTTCTCTTGTTGCTGAGACAAAATACCCGACATCCAAAATTAAGGAAGGAAAGGTTTATTTAGCTCACAGTTTGTGGAGGTTTCAGCCCATACTCAGCTGGCTCCAAGGCAGGGTGGTGTGGCAGAGGGGCAATAGTTCACGGCAGCAGAGGAAAGCAAAAGCAACAATAGCAAAAAGGGAGGAGCGAGCAGAGAAGACTCTTTCTGTCCCTTATATTGTATGTAGTCACCCACCCTAGGGTGGGTGTAGCCCTCACACCCATAATCCCAGCATTGGACCATGAATCAGTCACAAACTCTAGAAGCCTACCCCCATGACTGCATGAGGCTTTGGGGGGACATCCAGACACAAACCATAACATTCTGCCCCTGGCCCCCCAGAGACTCATGCACATCCTTTATGGAAAAGGTATTTAGTCCATCTCTAAGAGCTGCCAAAGTCCTAAGTTTCAGCATTGCTGAAAAGTCCAAGTCCCAAGTCTCCTCCCAGATGTAAGGCAAACTCTTAGCTGCAAGTCCCCGTACAAATGAAAAGAAAGTTAAACACTTCCAACATTCAATGGCACAAGATAGAAATTTCCATTCTAAAGGTTACAAACAGGGGGATACAAAGGAATGGGACCAAAGCAAGTCCAAAACCCAGCAGGGCAAACATTAAGTCCTGTAGTTCCATAGCCAGCATACGAGGCAGTCTGTGGCAAGTTGTGAGCCCCATGGGGTTTGACTGGCTCCACCCCTATGACATTTCCAGTGGCTGTAGCTCCCACGGCTTCTCTCTTAGGCCCACTTTGCTCCCTCTTTGCAGCTTTCCTTAGATGATCCACGTTCCTGGCTTTTTCAAACTCCTGGGGTCTCCACTGCACCTTTGGCTTCACCCTCACAGCTTTACACACTGCCCTCTCAGGGGCACACTGCCTGGTCTCCCAGGCCTTCTTCTGAAATCTGGGTGGAAGCCCTCTTAACCTCAGAACTCTTGTATTCTGCATGTACCTAAAACCAGTGCCACATGGATGTCGTCAAGGTCAGCTGCCAGCTGGAGCAGTAGCCAGGCTTTCCACTCTCTTGGCTGTAGGGGTTGAGCGCCTGGAATGCTAGGCACTCTGAATCCAATTCTGAGGAACAAATTTTCTATGCTGCCACCATTCTGGCACATAGCGTGGCTGCTGCCATTCTGGGACATGGCAGCTGCCGCCATTCCAGAACATGGCGCTCTACAGCTTTCTCCTCAAAGCCAAGTCTTGCACTTTTGCAGTTTTGAGGCTGCGAAGGGTGGAGACTTGCTGCTTCCTGTGATGCCCTCAGGCCATCCTTTGTATTCTGCTGTTCCTTCTCAGCAATCAAGATCGCTACTCTCTCTTTGCAGTGCACAGCTCTACTGGTGCTTCCTTTCTGGCCAGACTCACAACATTTTAAATCATTCTGCTGGGTTCTTTGCTGAAGTTGATGTTTTCTGCCCCCACCTCTTCATAATACACAAGATTTTGTTAGTTTGATCCTAATGGAAGCAAATGAAAGAGAATATAAGCACTACACTTTTAGGAATAAATGGGATAACTCCTTTTGTGAATGCTGTCACTATGTTCCCAAATGGGAAAATTGTGAAGGTGTGAATAATAATAACACGAACTTACTCTAGATTTACATTCTTGCAGGATCTTGGCGGGGCTCTCAGCCTCACCTGTCTGGCTCCAGCCCTGGCTCTGTGACTGTCCTGAACTGGCCAGGGCTGGGCTCTGTCTATGGCACTGACACCAGACATGACACACCATGGGACAGGAGGCTAGACACCAGGTCATGTAGCGTGCACCCCCAGGGGGTGAAACTTCAACCAATGGGATGTGAGGGCTGATGGGTAAAATATTCCCCCTTCTGGGCCCTGGACTGACTGGCTTAAGACACTGTGTGCATAAAGCCTCAGAGAATAAATAGTCTTGTAGGACTGGCCCACCAGCTGAGCAGAGCATTGGCCAGTAAGACAGTACCTTCTTACATTGGCTCATCCTCCTGCCCTGCTTCATGCTCCTTGGGGCTGCACATTCTGCAAAGCTTAAATCCTTTGCCTTGGCCTCTACTTTCCGGAGAAATCAGGCTAAGACACATTTTCATGGGAAAAATTTACATTGCAGTTCACCTGGAAGAATAAGCCAATTACAAGTAGTGTTTAATTATTTTAGTAAAAAAAGACTGGATAATGTTGGGTCTGTGCAGGTTCATCAAGTAGTCACGAACATATCATCTGGTGGAAGCTGTTGATAATGGGGGAGGCTATGCATATGGGGTAGGAGGTATATGGAAAATCTCTGTACTTCTCAGTGTTTCCATGAAAATAAACTTCTCTGAAAGTAGTCTTTTAAAATCACAACAAACAAGAAGACTGATAAAGAACTAGCTAAATATTAAAACATATTATGAAACTGGGTGATTAAGTCAGCATGCTCTTCACAAAGACTTCTAGGCAGAAGGGCTCAATGTGCCTGCCGGTTAGGCCTTATAATTTGGAGTCCACATAAATAATTATGTCTAATCTTCATAAGAGCCATTTAGTAGGTATCATTTACGTCATCATTTTATAAATGACCAACAAATAAACCAACCTGAGGCCCAGAAACTTTCCCAAATTTACCCAACTAGTATGTTGCAGAGATAGGGTTAGAACTTTTTAATAGAAAAATGCATAGGAATATTTAGTGAAAAAGAAGTTTATAGAATTATACATTAAAGCTATATACAGTAAAATGCAGAGATTAGAAGAAGATGAATATAATTCTTAACAGTTGTTTCCAGACTAAGACTGAAGAAAACTTTTCTTTATTTTTTAATAATTTTTGTACTATGGGGGCACAATGCTGTACAGTCACTAACCATTTCCCTTCACTCTGGGCACACAAGGAGACTGTATTCGCGGGGTCCCTCTAGGTGTGGTCACGTGACTCATTCTGCCCACCGGACTATGGGTAGAGCGTATATATATATATATATATATATATATATATATATATATATATGAAAAGTAAAGGGAATATATAGGGTTTGGTATTATCCATAGTTTCATGCATCCCCTGGAACTGGCCTGGTTTCCCCACTGATAATGGGGGATTACTGTAGCAGTGTGTGTATCACTTCTAGGCCTGGCCCCTAAAATCTCATGAGAGATCCTTTGTTCCCCCTACTCCCCTCTTTGATTGGCTGGCTGTTGTGGATGTAGCAAATGATTCCAAGATCCCAAAAGACCCAAGAGCTCAGAAGGCAGCCAAGCCACTAGAATAAAGAAGCTAGATTTCTAGATCTGCAAAGTGAAGCAACCCAACCAACCCCTCAGAGGGCTATGACATGAATGACAGAGCAATCTGTTTTTAAATGTTTATTCCTCAGTTAAACCACTGAGGTTCAAAGTTGTTTGTGTAATAGCCATTGTAAATTATCTTAATATATGTGCTTGCCCGTTTTTTCTCAATATGAAAGTAAAGTAAATGAAATAAAACAATGTTAGTATTTTTGGTTCAGGATTCCAACTTTAACCAGTGATATTTTTTAAACTTCCTGGAAATTCTGTGAACCCCACCTTAGACAATAACAATAATGGTAGCACCAACAACAAGAAATCACTCCCCAGTCCCAGAGTATAACTTGGTGAGTTTGGGTAATTATACACAGTCACGTAACCACAATAAAGATCTAGAACATTTTCATCACCCCAAAAAAGTTGCAATGTGCCTCTTTCAGCTGATCAACTCCCAAGGACTCTGGCCCTAGGTAACCACTGACCTGCTACACTATGGTTTTGCCTTTCCCAGAGCTTCACATATGAGGAATCCCACAAAGTGTAACCTTAGTGATTGACATCTTTTGCTTAATCTAATGATTTTGAGATTCACCCATGTTGTTGTATGTGTTGGTATTTTTCTCTCTTCCATCACCGAATTTCTCTTTTCTGTAACAGAATCTCCTACGTTCTGCTGGGTACTGGCTGCCCAGTGAGAGACTACATTCCCCAGTGTGCCTGTGGGACTACATACATTCTAACAAGTGCTAGAGATACGGTATCCCAGGTCACCTCTGTAATGGCCTGTTTCCTGTCCCGAATGTCTTCTTCCAGGTGAGTGGGAAACATAATGGCTGCAGGAATTCTGGAAGCCACACGGTTGGTGCGAACACTCTCACCTAGGGATTGCTACATGGGAAACAGGTATACATCTAATTTAAGCCACTGTGTTTTGGATCTCCATGTAATATCAGCAGAGTAATTAACCTAAGAGGTACATTTCCCATAAAGCAAGGACTACATTTTAGTTATCTTTGTAACCCCACCATGACTTAGCTCAGTGGTTTGCCCACTCAGCTACAAGCATGCATTTATTTACTGAGGTCAAACTAATCATCAGCAACAATTTCTGTATATTCTTATCACCAATTTGCTTATTTTCCAACTCTTGAAAATGAATTTTTATTTTAGTAAATTAATTTCTTTCCCCATGGGTTTTGTTTTAAATATAATAATTGATTAGCATCCTTTTAGTTTAATAAACTATAAATGTTATGCCCACATTGCACTTAGATTAATATCCAAAACTACTCATCATTTAGGATAATGAAAAATCACTTAAGGACATTTACATAGCTGGCATGCAAATTTAAAGTAGCTATCCATCACTACAATATTACATGGAATTATTAAAATGGCACTTCGTTGTACTCAAAATAGTTGTCCTAGAGTGAATTCTAACTAAAGTGAGTTAAATACATTCCCCAAGCAATTTCTCCTAAAAAGCCTTAGCACACTGTTATTTGCAGCAGAATTTCAACAAATAATGATTATTTTCCCTACAATAAAAACTAGAATGGCTATTTGACATTTAGAATTGAAAATGGAAAGTTCTTTTTATCCTCCCTGTCTACCTTTGGGATTGCATTTTTCTTAATATTTTATGTTCTTGTGAGGGACTCAGCCAGTTTTCCTGACTTGGGGTCAGAGGGACTTGGGGGAAACTATTGTGTAACATAGTAAATCACAGTGAAGAGGCTTTGCCTGAGGATCCTCCTCTTTTTGCCTTTGATTCTATACCTTGTGGATGCGAAAAAGGAAGCAGAGTCCTGGTTGTAAGGAATGGGAATAATGAAGATATTCAAGAAGGGAGCAACAAGGTCAAGGTGAAAACATCCGTCTCCTGCATCTTCCAAGGCAGCACTGCTCTCAAGCTGGCTGAGGGACAGACTGTCCCAGGGGGAGCACACGCCACCTGGGCCTGACAGAAAGGATTAAGAGTGATGATGGGTGGCTGTTGGCTCTCAGGCTGTTGTCCACATATCTTTGTAGAACCAGATGCTTTCTTGGATTCACCAGATTAATTTCAGGCCCAAGGAACAAAAGAATCATAGAATAGTCATAGGATGTGAGAAATGAAAAGAACTGTACGTGCTTCTGCCCTAATATATGGAAGCCTAGAAAGTTAACATAATTTGCCTGGATGTCACAGAGAGCAAGTGGCTGAGCTGGGACTCCAAGTCTCATGACCTCTGCCCATATCCATGTGTGAGACCCAATGTTCACAAAAAGGTCCCAACCCACAGCACTTATCTTACTTCTTATTCATGCCAAGGACAGCAAAGTCACTGGGGAGATGAGAAGGAGACAACCACAGCCTTCTTTGCTCCATGGCCCAGGCCTTCTGAGAAAATTTGTTCTGGACTTTTAAGCACTTGTCTTCTTTTCCCCAAATCACCTTTCTTCTTTACTTCTCCTCACCCAGGCAAGCAAGGGAACGGGTAGAGAAATCTTCAGGTCTATGCAAAGAAGGCATATGGAGATTACAGCCACTAAAGGGCTTCAGAATATTCACCTGGGTGTGTCATAATCAATGTCATAAATCAATCAGTCAATCAATCAAAACTTTCTTCTCTAGAAGGCTAACTTCCCACACAACCGTTACAATTGGTCCTTATGAATGAGGTACTTCAGGAGGCTTACATGTGTATACATGTCCTACAACTCTCACTGCAGGGCTGCTATCTTCTGGAGATCTGCACTAGGCTTACTACTATGAGCTTTGCCCATATGTATTGGGTTGCAAATTATTTAAAGTGTATGTCTTTTCTTATTAATAAACATATATGGTAAGCAGTCATATTAAAAATAAGATTGTCTTAAAAAAGAGATTGTCTCAAAAAGTGTTCAAAAGACCACTCTACTGAGTCATCTATAATATCTCTTCCCTAACATAGGATTTTTAGAAATAATTGTTGTGTACTGAATGCTTCATCTATGCAGACATGATTTAAGTATTTTCCATATAAGAGTCATTTATACCTTGCAATAACTTCTTAGGGTAGGCTCTAATATTATCCCATTTTACAGTGGAAAAAAATGAGTAAGAGAAGTTAAGTACAATCATTAGTCCACTGCCGCACACCTAGTCACTAACGGAGACAGGATCTGAATGGAGGCTGCCTGTACCTATGCCTGTTTCTTCTTAATATGTTGTACTATCTTTCTAAAGGCAGTTAGTCTGCAGTAGATGCACAAATGCATGTGTGTGTTCAAGAGTGTATGGTACTGGGCCGGTGAGATGGCTCAGTGGCTTAAGCGCCTGCCCGGCAAGTGCGAGGGCCCGAGTTCGACTCCCGGATCCCACATACGAAAAAGGGGCCGGTGATATCGCTCAGTGACACGGGCGCCTGCTGGCGTGCGAGGTCCTGAGGTCGTCCCCCCGGTACCCACAAAAAAAAAAAAAAAAAAAAAAAAAAAGAGTGTATGGTACAATGAAAAGAGCATGGATTTTATTTTTTTTTTGTGGGTACCAGGGGGTCAAACTCAGGACCTCGTGCGCCAGCAGGTGCTCGTGCCGCTGAGCGATATCACCGGCCCTTTTTTTTTTTTTTTTTTTTGGTATGTGGGTACCGGGAGTCGAACTCAGGACTTTGTGCTTGCCAGGCAGGCGCTTATGCTGCTGAGCCATCTCACCAGCCCCAAGAGTATAGACTTTAAAGTCAACTCAAGAGTGAGTTTAATTCCAGATCATCCCCTTGTATCCATGGGCAAGTATTAAATCACTTGATTTCCTCACCAATAAAGTGAGAACAGAAAGTGTCTTCTTCACTGAGTTGAAGGAACTAAAAGGGAATGTATGGAAAAGGTCTAGGTGTGGTGACTCATAGTAGATGCCCTATATGAGTTAGTACCTTTTCCCTCTGGCGTTGGCTCAAACATTTAATCTGGCTGATCTGGTCTGTCCATTTTCTTTAATGTAAATTCTCAGGGACAACAAAAGTTAGAATACACTATAGAAATGGTATATTTTCTCTTAGATTGATTCTTTGGTTTCCAGACTCAGCTGTTTCACTGGTATCAAAAACACCAAAACAGTTCTGAGGTACTGGATTTTCAATAGGAAAGGGAAGACGTACAATAAGGAAGCAGATGACCAGAATTTAAAATTTTGTTGTATATTTTTGCTTTTAATGTACTTCTATAGTCTCTAAATCTTAAAATGTTCATGCAGGGTGGTTTCCCTTCTATGACATAAGCCCAGGGTCACAAGAATGACAAGGTTCACCATGTCTTTCACTGTTTTGTCTTCTTCCCCACTTACCAAAATTTTAAGAGGTGTTAGGTGTGGTGGTACATGCCTGTAATCCCAGATAATTGGAAGGCTGAGGCAGGAGGAGTATGAGTTACAGGCCTACCTGGGAAACTTAGTGAGACCTTGTCTCAATATGAAAAAAAACTTTTAAAGGGGCTGGGAATGTAGCTCAGTGGTAGATTGCTTGCTTAACATGCATGAGGCACTGAGACCCCCCCCACACACACACACGAGAGAGAGAGAGAGAGAGAGAGAGAGAGAGAATTTTCGACTCAAGATTATTTCTAGTTCAAAATTTCTCTAGTCCTATGGCCCTGTCCAAAGAGTGTCCAAGATTGTCAGAAGAGAACATTTTCTAGTTCCAGAATTAAAGGTGACATCTATTGTACCTGGCTCTGCCAAGCATTCCAAACTCCTCGGCAGAGAATGGAGCTGGCTGCGTCAGAGCCAGCACTGAGGATCTGGAAGGTGTTCTGCCCCCGCAGCTCTTGGCCACCATGCGGGGACATTTTGGGAGAGCTGCGAGGGACTGAACTTTGTATGACTGATGGGGAAAATGCATTGACTGCTTGTAAAACTATAAGTGACACTTTTCTTTCAGGAATATGTCTTACAGAACACAAATAGCCAAATCTATTTACTTTTTTTCTGGAGAGGACAACATGCATTGCTTGTTTTAACACAAGCTGCATATATCAGTTAGCAAGTCCTTCAATGTACCACTAACTGAAAGTCCCCACAGCTTTAATTTAGACAAACCCTAGTCTTTTCCTGACGCCACAGAATAACATGTTGAAATTGCTTTGTTCCAGTCTCTGGCTCCATTCAGCAAGTGTTTAGCAAATGTGGGGCAGAGCGTATTTGTGTTTTTTGAGTGTCTTCAAGGAAGCCTGCAATTGCTAGTGCTTGGAGACCCAACATTGACCCTTACCTAATTTATGCTTTGAGAAAAAGGACATGGAAAAAAAAGACAGAAAATCATCACTGGTGTTGTAACAGAATAGAAAGAACACGTTCTTTAGAGCCAGAAAAGTGGGTTCCAGCTCTGCCACTACTTGGTAGCTGTGTCACCTTGTACAAGTAATTTAGCTTCTTTAGACCTCAGTTTCTCCATTTCTAAAATGAGGATAATACTAGTCTCATACAATTGAATAATTAAATAGAGATAAAATAGCTATTATTTATTAAACACTATGTATAGTGTTTGCTCCCAGTACTTTATGTGCTATAACTTATTTAATATTCACAATAACACTAAGAGGTAGGTTCTATTATGATCTTAATTTTACAGTGAGCACTCTGATGTACAGTAACAGCCATAATGGAAGCCATTACTATTAATAATCATGATGTCATTAATATTGTTGTGATTTAAGAGCATTAACAGCGTATGATGAAAGGAAATAAAACCAACAGGAATTTCTTCACTTAAAAGCAAGATTTGTGTAGGGAAACAGAAGTAAGATAAATTGTTCTTTAGGTTGATTTTTCCCCCATGTTTTTCTCCATAATGATAGTAAAAAAAAAAAAAAAAAACATTTATCATAAATTATGAGCCTTCTGATCAAAACAGCTCTATAAAGATATGGCTAGAAACTGAAAGTATCTGCAATTCCTAGAGACAAGGGAAGAAATAGAGGGAAGAATAAACAAATAATTATTTTAAATGTCCCCAAATTAAAGGTAAGACTTTCCCTACCAAAAGAAGCTAGAATGATGAACATGGATACAGCACACCAGGGACATCATCAGTGAAATTCAGGAACACCACAAAGAAGTGAAGATCCTAAAATCTTTCCAAAAGGGACAAACAAACAAGGAAAAACAGATGACATTAAAAAAGTATCAAAACAAATCAAAATTCCTGAAAGTAAAACGGGAAACTAGGAGGCAGTGGAGTAATGTCTTTGAAATATTGAGGCTAAATTATTTTGAATCTAAAATATTACACCTAGACATGGTATAGGTTAATCTTGACATTTTATGACATTCAAATATTCAAAGCCTCAAAAATTTTACCTCCTCTGTATGCTCTTCCTCAGGAACTCCTGCAGAATGTGATCCATAAAAAGAGGAAGTTATTGAGGAATGCAGAAGTCTTGAGGTACAGGAAACAGAAGATATAGGAGAGGGGAAATACTCATGAGTTAGTGAAAGAATATTTCAGAATGACAGCTGTGTATATCCCTGGAAGGCAAGTTTATACTTGAGCAAGAGGATTGAAGGCTGTAAGACAGAAATCTCCAAAGATGAGAAAATGGAACTGATGGATTTGGTGTATTTAGCTTTTTGGAATGTTATATGTTATTTTTAGTTATTTGACAGGTATGTTACAAATTCTGGGGAAAATATAGGTAGATAGAAACTAACCAAATAAATACATAAAAGACAATTATTAATTCTAGAAAGAAAAAGAATTCTACAAAAAATGAAACAAAATATATTACCTGATTGGGCAATGAAAATATTTACAGTGTCCAATTAAGGAAAACAACGATTGCTGATTTAGCTGACACTTGAAAACTTACTCAAATGGGCAGAAGGGGATAGAGAGTGGAGGGTGAGGGGTAAGACACCAACAGTTTTATCTTTTATGGTATCAAATACACATTGTCTAAAATTTAAAAACCAAGAAACAGGCTGTTTCTGGGTAGTTGATCTGTGGGGATAAAGAGAGATAGGGACGGGAGTGTTGTTGGTTTTCACCAACAAGAGTTTTAGTTTTTTTATATTAAAATATGTAAATAGATTTTTTCATGTACTACTTTATACAATAAAAATAAAAACAATACATTTTCAAAAGGCTCACTGAAAAGTTAATAAGAGAATTCATAAAAGAGGAAGAAAGAAGAGAGAGAAAAATGAAAGAAGAGCGAAATAGGTTAGAAAAAAGAACTTAAAAAAGAAACATGAAAAACCAAGGGATTGTTAAAAAGTTCAATTATTCAGTAGGGAATAGGAAGAAGATGAACACGGAGACCTTTACTGGCTGTCCACATACACAAACCCGAAGCAGCAGGAAGGCAAAGACTGAAGGCAGGCAAATAACCAATCATTAACATATTACTAGTAAGTGATTTAAAATTGGCTACCAAAAGGATTTACTCTTCTCTTTTGAGCCTTAGAAAAGAAATCCATGAAAATATGTACCTAAATGAGAGAACAGAACTAATAGATTTTAGGTGATGTGTGGAGGTAAAAAAAAGAAAAAAAAGAAAAAAAAATTATGAAGAGGCTGAGAACTCTTACCCAATGTGTGTAACAGGAGATTCTTTGAGACCAAGGTGGAAGTAGGGCAAATATCTTTTTTCCCAAGTAAGGCTACTTGGGAAAGGTAGGGTGCTTTTGTCCTGATTGGAAACATTATAGTCACATGTAGTACTTTAGTTTTCATGAAAGGAAACTGCAGTAGTGAACTGAAAGGAATAGAGAGGAACATAACACACCATTTTCACCAAAGCACATGTTATCTGCTACACTAACCTCATTCTAGTTCCTCAGGATCCATGAGAACATCAGACAGTACAAGTACGCCTACAAAGAAATGCAGACCTTCAGTTCCAGGTGGACTTGATCTCATGCAATGAATCTGAGCAATTCCCAACTGTGATACAGAGACTGAGCTTACTGACCAGTTACAGTGACCTTTTCACTCACATCAAAATTGCCCATCAAGACACAAAATATTTCTTATTCAAGCAAAGGGATTTAAATTGTAAATTTAGCTTCACGTGCAGTCTACATGGTTGACTTATGCCTAAGACCTAAGCATTTTTTTTTTTGTGGGGAATTAGTTCTTATTAAAACAGCCAATGATTCTTCCTTGTCATGGAGGATGCTCAGGCAATTCAGTTAATTTTATTTTACTCCCATGGGGAGAATTTGAAGATAAAATGATAGAAAAAATATATTTATTCAACAAGTATTTGTTAAGCACCATCTGCTGAGTGCTGAAGACTCAATAGTAGCCCAAAATATACAAAAAAGTAAAAGTGGATGTCATTTTATAGAATGTGGTGGTGAGCCAATCTCGTGAGATTTTTTTATAAGATATGAGGACTTTAGACAGATATTTGCTAAGTAAAATATTTCTTGACTTAGCTAGGTATGGTGGCACACGCCTGTAATCCCAGCACTATGGGGAGAAGAGGCAGGAAGATCACAAGTTTGGGCTCATGCTGGGCAACTTACTGACTTAGCAAGACCCTGCCTCAAAATATAAAATTTAAAAAATGGCCAGGGATGTAGCTCAGCATGAAGACTCTGGATTAAATCCCCAGTATTAAAAAAACAAAAATCATAAAAACTTCAAGTTAGATGCTGCTTAATTTTTGTGGTTAAATTTTCATGAAAGTTAGTGGAATTCCATTTTCAGCAACTCAACTATGGTACTATATATTTCATTCTGGAGCAAACATAGGCAGCATTTACATCTAAATTCCTATACCATGGAGGGTCTTCAGTTCCCTTTTCTCCATGTCATTGTCAGCACTTGCCGTCTCGTCTTTTGATAAGGGCCATGCTAACTGGCATGAGATTTCCATTTGCATTTCCCTGATGATTAGTGATGTTGAGCATTTTTTCATATACCTGTTAGCCATTCATATGTCTCCTTTTGAAAAATGTTTATTGCACATATGTATGGAATTTATTTTAGTTCCTTATTTAATCCTTATTATTACTTACAATAAGTTGTGTAATTTGCAAATATTTTTGCCAGATGAACATTTGAAGAAAGACAAAGAGTCAGAGCAACAGCTGGCCTGGAAGAAAACAGATATCCATGTTGTACACTGCCTATGGGAGCCACATGTCACCTATATTTAATTGAATAAGTATTTACTAACTTTCCAAGACTCTGGTGGGCCCAGTTGTGGATAAAAAAATCACACTTCTATTCTTCAAAGATCTGACTGTCTATAAGAGGGATAATACAAGAATGCAAATAATAATTTTTTTCAAGACAGATTATATTAAAGTCCTAGGAGAGACACATGCAAAGTGTTACAGCAGTTTAAAGGAAAAACAAGTCAAATCTGTTGAGGTTGGAAATATTTAATAAAGAAAGAGACATAGAAGAAAGAGTGCTAAAAATAAGATAACTATAAACAGATGGGAAAAGAAGTGCAAAGGGGTTGGGCAAAATAGCATGTATTACAGGGACAGAGACACCAAATAAAATAAGGTTTGGTGGTCTAAAAAATATAAGGGGTATTCGTAGAGTTGCAAGTACATGTGTTCTTCAGTATCTGCAGGGATTGCTTCTAGGATACCCTGCTGATACTGTAATCCTTGGATATTCAAGTCTTTTATAGAAAATGGCATAGTATTTGCATATTTGCACATCCTCCTTTATATTTTAAATCATTTCTAGATTATCTGTATTATATAATACAATGTAAATGCTCATTTAAATAGTTGTTATACTATATTGCTTAAGGAACAATGAGAAGAAAAATCTGTACATGTTCAGTGCATGTGCAATGATCTTTTGAGTATTTTCAACCTGTGGTTGGTTGAATCTGTGGATGCAGAACCTGAAGTACAGAGTCTAGTATGGGCTAAAGTCCAAGTACCAGTAGGGAAGCCAGGGGAGGATAAGTCCAGAAAAGTTGTAAAGGCTTCTAAATGTTAAAGGAGAATCAATGATTGGGAGAAGCAAGTAGGGGTCAGTGATGGGAGCTGTACTGTGGGACCAAAACTCAGCAACTAGACATTAAGTTCATGATTTACTAACTTCAAATTCTTCCTTTTCTGCTAAGAGGTCCAGGACTGTTCTACAGCCCTGCATTACCTTGACTTCAAATATAAAATATATGAGGGCTGGAAATATAATTCAGAGATAGCATGTGCTTAGAATGTACTGCAAAATAAACAGATAAATAAGTAAATAAATAACAGATAAATAAATAAAATGTGTCTTTGGGTTTGTTGAGAACAGGAGTGATATGAATCATAGGACTCCATTACATGTACACAGATAACCTTCCTGACAAACTGGAAATCTCCCACATAGTTCTCTGGCTATCTTTGTAAACTAAAAACAGTTTATCCTAACCTTTATTACTTACTCTTAAATCAAACTTGGCATCTATATTCCAGTAGCTTATCTTCATTGCAATTTGGCCTTCACTTAGAAGGATTTTGATTTCCTTGGCTTTCCCTTAATAAGAACAGCAAAACCTCATACTGCAGTTCCTATATTGGTCATTAGAAATATGGCTATCCATATGAGTTAGCAGATTTATCTTTGTTCAGATGTTTCCTCTTCCCTAAGCCTAGGAAGCATTGCATGGAAGAAAAGAGATAACATGTTTTGTGTAGGTTGAGTAGCATCTGCCTCCTGAAACATATAGAAATGTTCATGTGTTATCTGTAATTTCAAATATTTTTACAAAGGTCTTATTTGAATTATAAGCATTAAAAATATTGTAATCTTTCCCTAAGTAAGAATTACTTCTAGACTCCTTCCAAATTACTTTGGAAATATACTTTGTCTGACATAAAGTATGCAGTATTTAATAGTGATAATTGACCTCACTCAGTAGCACAAAGAAAACTGGGCTCTCCAGGATATGATAGAGTAGCTTAGAGTACACCAATGCAACTACTGAGAAAGCACAGGAAAAGCTATAAGGTACACATAAAACATCTATTAAAGTTCATCAAGCAACCAAAAAGTAGGGAGGCCAAGATTCTGAAGCTTCTGGAAACAAGCAAACCATAAAAGAAATAGCTGAGAATCTGCAGCTATCTTTACCCTGAAGAAATTTGCTAATTCTGGGTCCTTAGAACATGAGAATTGCTTAGACAGAGGGCTAATCAGCAAAGTTGTATATGGTCTTGCAGTATTGGGGATAGAAAATTAGAGATCTGACTGAAAAAGGATGAGTGAAGGATTAGAGTTGGCACAATGGTAGGTTCCACCTAGGACATTTGCTGAATTCTGAAGTCAAATGGTGTAGGGCATAAAGAAACTAAGAACAAGGCTCCAAAACAGAAAATCCAAGTTTCTGATTGGGCAGAATCATAGTAACAAAATTAAGGGCCAGAGAAGAGGAGAAAATTCAGTGAACACACCAGGCCTCCATGTGGGAACCTTGGAGAGCTCCACCCTGGAAAGGTGATTGGAGCCTTACCCGAAGTCTGGCCCTGGTTGTGCTTCTATGCTCAGTCTTTACTCTGTCTACCCAGAGAGGAAAACCTGAAACTTCTCTATAGAGAGATGATCTAGAGCCTCTGTGATTTTTCATGCATTATGTCTAGAATTAAATAAAATGTTACTTATGATACCAAGAAGAGGATCACATGACCAGAAATCAAAAGGTATATGACTTAGTGATTGAATTTAGCAGACAAGGGCTTTGAAATAATTGTAATTAGTATGTTCAATGACACAGAAGAAAAAAGGAAAAATACTACAAAAATCAAAAGAAGTTTAGAACTCAACATATAAATATAATGACAAATCACAGTGAAGAGAGTAAAGACATAAAGAAACTGAAAGACAGGTCAACATGAAATATTAATACTGAAGAACAAAGAAAAAAAGAATGGAAGACACAGATTAGAGTATAAAATACATGTGGAGCATAGTGAAAAAGTCTAAGAAACATGTGATTGGGGATTCAGAAGGAACTAGGAAAGAGTATGACATTGATGCAATACTTGAAGAGATCAAAATGACTTTTCCAAAAGACAAAAGGCATAAAAACACAAATAATTAAGCTCTGCAATTCTTAAGAAGAAAAAATATAGAGCAGGATAAATATTCTTGGAACATCAAAATAAACCTGGCTAAAGCAACAACAACAAGAATATCTTAAAAGCAATGGGAGAAAAATTTTACCTTCAAATGACCTGTAAATTAGTTGATAATTTCTCAACATAAATAACAGAAAACAAAAAATAACAGCATGACATAAGTGTTGAAAGATAATAATTGATCAGAGTTGTGGTCCCCAGAAGTCCTTCAAAAATAAAGTGATATAAACACTTCAGGAAAGCAAAAACTGATACTGAGGTAAATTATTGTCAGTAGAAGAGCAGATAAAGAAATATATGAGTTCTTCAGGGAGAAAGAAAATGATGACAAGATGAAAACATCAAGCATCAAAATGTCTTGAAGATTAAGAGAAAGGGTAAATATTTTAGATAAATACAATTGAGTATTAACTCTGCAAAATCATGATGATTACAGTGATGATAATATGTCACAGAGATGCACATAAAAATTAAAAGCAGAAAAGAATAAATAAAATTTAAAAATTTATAAGTCCCAGCATTATCTGGTAAACATTAGAAGTAATAATGTGTCTTATATTGTAATAAGTAAAGAATGTGAATTAAAATCTCAAGGGAAGTTACTAAAGAATAGTTAAAGAATGAAAAACCAATTAATAAATGAAACAAAATAATTTTAAAAATTGATTAATGCAAAAGTGGGCAAAAAAGAGAAGAAAAGATAATACAGATGGGTCAAATAAAAAATACAGGAAAGATTTAAATCCAACAATGTCAGTAATTACAAATAAATATAAATGAACTAAGTAACATAAGTAAAAAGTAAGAATATTAGACTACAAAAAAAATTCAATTATGTTTGACTTACAAAAAATATTTTTAAATGTAAGGACATAGATTGAAGGTAAAAGTATGAAAAAATAGCTGCTTTAGCTATAGCAGATGAATAGACTTTAAGACAAGAAACACTGTAAGAGATAAAGAGGGACTTTTCATAATGATAGAGGTCGATGTACAAGGAAATATAAAAATTCAAAATCTGTATGCACTCAAAGAAATAAAATATATAAATCAGAATTCATAGTACTAAAGAAAAGAAATTGCTCAAATTATAATTATACAAGATTTTAACACACACAGGCAAATCAAGCTTTAGTAAGATTATAGAAAATCTAGACAACACAATTAACAAACTTGGTCTAATTAACATATAAGAAAGAAGGAAGTCCACATTCTTTTCAAATGTACATAAAACATTTACAAAACCCAACCATATTCTTGGTCATAAAATATGTCTCAACAAATATGAAAAGATTAAAATCATTTAAAACATTTTTTACTACAATGGAATTCAACTAGAAATTGATACTAATCCCAACTGTCTGGAAACAAATAACAATAACAACAAAAATATACCATGAAATAATTCATAGAAAAATTATAAAAGAAATATAAACATTTTAACTGAATTATAATTAGGAAAACACTTATGAAAACTCATGGGATGCAGCTAAAATCTTATTCAGTGGGAAATTATGTCCTTAAATGCACTTATGAGAAAAAAAACCCCACTATAAAACCAGGTTTAAGCTAAAATCTCAAAAAGCTAGAGAAAGAAAAACATATCAAGCCTAAGAAAAGTAAAGGGTGGAAACAGTAAGTATGTACAAGTGTAGAAATCAATGAAATAAAAACCTATCAAGACCAATCATAAAGAAGAGACCACACACAAAACATTAGGAATCAAGGACATCAACTGTAATTTACTTCATTAATAGAAAAAAAAAAGAGAGAAAATAATGTGGTTATTTCAATACACACAGGAAAAGCATCTAGTAAAATGCAACACTCAATCATGATAGCAATCATGAATAAAAGAGAATTTCATTAATTTGATGACTACTTACAAAAACAAAACAAAAATATATGGCAAGCATCACACCAAATGGTGAATTACTGAAAACTCTCTGAGATTGGGATTGGGACAAGGATGTCCATTATCATTCTTTCTATTTAACCTTGGAGTTCTTAGTTAATGTGATCAGGCAAAAAAAGTATAAAGATATTTGCAACACTACCTGTCTCAAACCCATAATATAAAAAGAACTCCTATGAATAAAAAAAATTTTGAAAAGGGTTGTAAACTTACTCAAGCAATAATATTTAAAGGAATACACATAAATGAAAGTAAGTATCAGGCTTCAGGTAGGGCTTGATCCAATAGCTGCAGTTTCTTTCCATCTTTCTACTTTCTGCAGTGCCAACCTCATCCAAAGGCTAGTTCTCATTTTGGTCAAAAGACGCCTCTCAACAGCTCCATGAACTGCATGCTTTTTCAGGAAGAAGACAGAATAAAGGAGAGAGAGATTGGTTGAAGGAACTTGTTCCAGCATTCCAAGGAAGAGGCCTGAGTTTTATTCTGATTTGGATGAACTGGATCACATTTTCACATCTTGATTCACAAGTTCACCTCCTAATCAGTTAACTTCTTAACATGGCCAGAAGGATAGACTGCACTGCACTAAGCTTATGCATCATCTCTGAATCTGGACATAAATTCACTGCCCCATACCTACATGGATCCCCAAAGGGACATAATAGTTATTGGGAAGGAGGTTATACAGAGGCTCCCAAACGTCCTCTGTTCAAAGTGCCCTTTGTGCCTCAGTAACTTTTTTATGGTGCCCCTGGGTCAAAAGAAACATCAAACATGTCCTTTTTGTTTCTTCTATTAAGTAGTCAGGTCCAAACAACTTAGTAATAGTAGTTTATGCAGTGTGCCCCAAATGTCATCCTTTTCTTGACAATTTAAAATATCCCACAGTGCCTCTATGAGTTTTCTGTGGTGCCCAGAGCATCTCAGTGTGCAGTTTGGAAACTTTGGGGGTAATGGTTGATGGGGAGGCAGTTACACACCCACTGACTTCCAAAGTCAGCAATTACAAGCAAAAATCAAACCAATTATTCAGAAACAAAGAATATAAACTTTCATAAAGGAGAAACAAAGAAAGCCTAGTTGCAAACACCACTTATCAACATCACGTTTTGAACATCCACCCCCCTAACGAGACCAGAGCATATTGAAGAAAGGGGCTAGGGAAGGGTAAAGATAGGGTAAAGAGTAAAGAAAGGTAAATATTCAGTCCGGCCTGCTCCCTACTGACCCAAGAGCACTGAAAGACAGAATTCCCGTGATTGCTTTGGGAACTCCAGCTCTTTGCTTTTCCTCTGCACTGGCTTCTATGCAGGTCAGAGTTCTAAACTAAGATAACTGAACCCCTTGGTTGATTCATGAACAGGTTAAGGAATGGGATAAGGATATTCAGATGGCAAATATATACAGACAAAAATAAGAGATGACATTTAATAGCTTCTATTTTAAATGCTATGACTTTTAATTCTAAAATTAAAAACTTACATGTGGCTAGGTGGGTGTGGTGGTGGATGCCTGTAATCCTAGTACCCTGGGTTTCGGCCCGGCTGGGGAATTTTAGTGATTTAGTGAGACCCTCTCTCAAAATTTAAAAGAAAAAAAAATTAAAAAGGGCTGCTCTAACCTGTTTTGAAACTCTGTTTTATTGTTTTTCTCTTTAAAATAAAAAATAAATAAAAAGGGCTGGGGATGTGGCTCAGTGTGAAGGCCCTGGGTTCAATTTCCAGTACCACCAAAACCAAAACCAAAACACTGTATGAACTAATACACCATCCCAACTCTTTGGGAACCTGCCCAAAGTGTTCCGAGGATTTCCCAAAGGTTGTCTCATGTGAACTTGCTGACAAATCTGGTCACTTTTCATCAAGATGTCCTAAGAGTATTCATCATCATGTATGACTTCAATTGCTCTTTGCTCCATGTCTCCCCTCTGTCATCAGCATATCAGTGAGCACAGCCAGGCCAGCCAGGCCCAAACGAGCACCACCACATTTTTGTGCGCACGACTGGACACTGCTGCCATGTCCTCAGATGCCATCTGGTCTACAGCATATAGCTGCAAGGTTTTCCATGAGAAAGGATGCAAAAGGTCTTTTTTTCCTATTGCATGCTACAAATTCATAGAAGGGAACCAAAGACGTACTTTCTGGGTTACAGCATTTTATAGTGATTTTAGTGAAATGACTTGTTTCAGTTGGAGTGTGGTCAGAAAACAGAAACTATTCCAGTTGTTTGAACAAAGAGAATTTAGCAAAAAAGGACCCACTGCTATGGTCTGAATGTTACGCCTTCTTACCCCCAAATTCGTATGCTGAAACCTAATCCCCCATGTAATGGTGTTAGGAGGTGGGGGTCCCTGGAAGGTGATTAGGTCATGAGAGCAGAGCCCTCAGGATTGGGATCAATACCTTTATAAAAGAGACCACCAAGCATGGTCTTTCCCTTTCCACTATGTAAGGACATAGTGAGAAAATGACATCGATGAACCAGAAAGTGGGTCCTCACCAAAAACTGAATAGGCTGGCACCTTGATTGTGGACTTCTCAGCTTCCAGAACTGTGATAACATATTTTTCTTGTTTGTAAGCCACCAAATCTATTTTGTTACACCAGCCTGCCAATCTTCCATGCTCCCCATAGAAATCCCCATCCCCACTGACAGAGCCTAATAAGAAGCAAGCTGTCAGAGGTTCAGACAAAATTAGACCATCTCATTGAAGCTTTCTATCAGAAGTGGTATGAAGTAGACAGAGGCATGGTCATAAATGAAATAAAATGGATTTGAGAGATATTCATGAGATAGTACTTGTAGACACTGAATTAACTGAAGATAGGGGTAAGGAAGAGATATCAAGATTGACATGCAGGTTTCTGGCTTGAAAAACATCTTGGTGCCATTCACAAAGAAACGGAACACTGAGGCAGAAATACATCTCATTTTTAAAAATTTTGTTTTGTTTTGCTTTTTGAGACAGGGTCTCACCATGTATCCCAGGCTGGCCTGGAACTCATGGTGATCCTCCTGCCTCAGCCTCCTGAGTGCTGGGATTACAGGTGTGTGCCGCCACACCCATCTCATTTTTAAACATGCAGAAGATAGATTCTTGGGGAACATTTTAGTGGCTATGTCAATTGAATACACAGATACAAAGCTCAGGAGATAAATCAAACTAGAGTAATAGTTCATGAGCAATCAGCATTTGGTGTAATCAACAATATATGACTATATAAGAACACCCAGGAGGAAAGTTAGGTAGTATTTAAAAAGAAGCTGACCATAGACAGAACCTGAAAGATAGGAAAATTTAATAGACATAAATTAAAAGAGGAGTCCAGAGTGAGCATTCTGAGCTAATCCATTAGGGAATTGGCAGGAAAAACGGGGAGCTGTGGTATCTCATTTTCCAAGAGAAATAAGCAGATGACAAATGTCGAATACTACTGTGATCCCTTCTTAGGATCTTCTATGACAGTGGTCCAAGATGTGTGGGTCCCATGCCAGCAACATCAGCATAATTTGGTGACTTGTTAGCAGTGAAAATTCTTGGGCTCCACTCAAGTCCCACTGAGTCAGAAATTCTGGGTGTAGGGCACAGCAATCTGAATTTTAACTAGTCTTTCAGGTGATTTTGAGATACATACTAAAGTGTGAGAACCACTACTCTCTGGTATGCCTCTCAACTCTGGCTGCACATGGGAAGTTGGGTGTGGAGAACATATCTAGGTCTAACGTCTAGAAATTCTGACTCAGTTGGCTTAGCCAGTAGGCCTAGTATTCATACTGGCTTAGGTCCAGTATTAAAAACAAAAATTAAAAAAAAAACCCAAAATGCAGCCAAAATTAAGTACTATAATGTTGGTGGCAACATTTCTTTTCTGTGTACTATCACTGAAATGATAAAACTTAAGTTTGTAAAAAATAGACAAGTTGAGAGATATAACCTGCTTGCTTCTCATACATCTGATTGCTTCCCCCAAAATTTATGTTGAAACCTAATCAGTATTTGTCTTACTTTTCTCATTGCTGAGACAAAAATACCTGACACCCAACGTTAAAGGCAGAAAGGTTTATTTGGCTCACGGTTTGTAAAGGTTTCAGTTCATAGTTGGCTGGTTCGAAGGGAGGGTGGTATGGCAGAGTGGCATCACAGAGAAGAAACAGTCCACAGCGAGCAGGCAGGTGACAGCACATTAGCCCTCTTTCTGTTCCTTATATTTTATGCAGGCTGCTCACCCTAGCACTCACACCCTTAATCCTAGCCAGAACTACGCCAAACCAATCAGTGGACTGATTTAGTAGTCACACACCCTTGATCCCAGCACCACACACTCTAGATTCAGCCCCTTCTGATGACTCCCCGACTCCCCCTCCCATGACTGCATGAGGCTCTTGGGGGACATCTAGACAAAAGCCATAACACCATTATAGTGGTATTAAGAGGTGAGGTCTTTGGGGAAAGAACTAAATCACAAGGCCAGAGCTCTCATGAATAGAATTGCTGCTCTTATGAAAGATGCAGAAGGGAGCTCCCTGGCCCTGCCACCTGTGAGGACACAGCAAGAGTGAACCTTCAGCAGATACAGAATCTGTTGGTGCCTTGGTCTTGGACTTTTTAGTCTCTAGAACTATGAGAATTAATTTCTATTTTTGTTTTTCACAAATTATCCAGTATTTTGTTACAGAGGTTCAAGTGGACTAAAACACTACCATTTTGTGAGATTATGTGGTTTCTCTCACCACACTCCAATGTGTAGAGTATGGATGTTGTCACTACTGTTCTTACAAAAAGAAAGCTGAACAAACTGAATATCAACAACTCTTCCTAGATCTGTCAGAAAATTGGAGTCACAAGGCAAACCACCGCTTAAGAAACTGAAGAGATGGTCTGTTATATAGAATATTAGTGTATTAGAAAAAAGAGTTATTGGAATAAATATAGGTGGTCTATGACTTATGATGTTTCCACTTACAATTTTTTTGACTTTATATTGGTGAGAAAGCAATATTCATTCAACAGAATTTTGAATTTCCATCTTTTCCAAAGCTAGCAATATGTGGTATGATTCTCTGTTATGATGCCCAATTGTAGGCTAGAATAAGTGTTCTGGACACATTTAGGGAAGGCTAGGCTAAGGTATAATGTTCAGTGTGTTGGGTGTGTTAAAGCATTTTTTACTTGCCGTATTTCCAACTGATGGTGAGATCATCAGAATGTAATGCTGCAGAGAGTCCATGAGCATCTGTACTACGAACACTGAAATGGTAATCAACAAATTGCTAGAGGTTAGTGTGGGCTGGCTTGAGAGTTAAAACTCCTGGGGGCCCAGTCTTACCCTCATGAGGGCTTCCCCTTATCTTCTTGAGTTGTACCTCCAGGAACCTCACCACACTCTCACAGTGAAGATCAGAGAAAAATTCATTCCTGCTTTGGGCAGGGGGAGGGGACAAGAGCCTTGCAGAAAATACCCAGAAAGGAAGTGAACAATTTAAAATACATTCAGTAGTATTCTTTTCTCCTCAACAAAGGCCTTCTCTCAAGGGAAACTACTTTACCAGAGTCTTATCTGACCTGAGGAAGAGGAATTAGACAGCTTGAACCCTGTTTGCCTTGTAACACCAAGTGAAGAGGACGAAAAGGCTAAGAATTGCTTCTGAAGGCCACAGGCCCGGAGACAGGTACACCAAAGCAGCCTCGGGTTTCATTACAAGTATAGAACACTGCCTCTCTCCAGACCCTTACATCGTATCAACCCAACTTCAGTACAGAGCAGAGGCTTGCAATGGAGAGAGCTGCAAGACAGGCTCTATTTAAGGAGGAGTTCTCAAGGAAACTCAAAGACAATAGGAGGGGAGGCAAAAATTACCAAAACACAGAAACCAACATCTATAGAAAACTGCTCTGTTCTCTGACACAGCTATAGAAACACTAAACACAGTCCAGTTCCTCACCAGGTTAATATGATACTGCACACTAAAAGCCTTAGTCCCTGTTACCATATATTTCATGTCCAGCTTTCAGCAAAAATTCACAAAACATGCTACAAGGCAAGACAAGATTTCAACACCCAACTTACAAATGACACATAGATAGAAATATACCCTCTCGCAGCTCTTCTTCCTGAAAATGGGGTGTATCTTATCACCATTGAGACTCTGTGGGCTCCAAAGTGGGGTAAAGTGGAAAAGATGTGGAACATAGAGCTTCTTCACAAATGCAGAACTAAATGAAGCTGTAACCAAATACAATGTGTTTGCTCCTTGGTGAATGCAAACCAAACCAAACCAAACCAAACCAAACCAAACCAAACCAAACAAAAAAACATGAAAAATCAATCCAACAACTACAAGATGAAGCAAAGAAGAACAACATAAGATTGCTTGGAGTTAGTGAGAAAGCTAGAGACAGTGCCAAAGCCTTTAAAAACCTCTTCACAGAAATAATGGCAGAAAACTTCCCAAACATGGATAAAGAATTTGACATACAAATTAACAAAGCATGTAGAACCTCAAGTGCCCATGACCAAAATAAATCTACACCAAGGCATATAACAATCAAGATTCCAGAAATTCAGCACAAGAACAAAATATTAAAAGAATCTAGAGAAAAGAAACAAATCACCTATAAAGGAAAGCCCATCGGAATCAGAGCAGACTCCTTAACACAAAATCTCAAATCAAGGAGAGGTTGGAGTGAGGTATTTCAAGTCCTAAAAGAAAATCATCTTCAACCCAGATTGATGTTCCCTGTAAAACTATCCTTCAAAATCAGTGAAGAAATAAGATACTTCCATGACAAAGAACAACTGAAGAAATTCATGACCACCAAACTGGCTCTTCACAATGCTCTGAAGGATATATTAGAAAAAGAAAATGAAGACCACAACCACAAAGAACAACAATAGGAAGAAGCCAACAGGCAGGGCAAGCAATTAAACAGAGTAGAAAGACAGGGAACCAACAACAGGAAAATAACATGAGAAAGATAAGCCAATACATATCAGTTATAACCATTAATGTAAATGATCTCAATTCACCCATCAAAAGAAATAGACTGGCAGAATGGATCAAGAAACATGATCCAACAATATGCCTCATTCAAGAAACACATTTAACCCAAAAAGAAATTAATAGACTAAAAGTCAAAGGATGGAAAACAATTTTCCATGCCACAGGAACCAACCCAGAAAAAAAGCAGGGGTAGCTATTCTATTTGCAGACAATGTAAACTTTAAGCCAAAACTGATCAAAAGAGACAAAGTAGGTCACTACATGCTTGTTAAGGGAAAACTCCAAGAGGAAGATATAACAATCATAAATATATATGCACCAAATACTGGTGCATCCAACTACATAAAACAAATATTAACAGACATGAAAAATCAAATAAGCACTACCACAATTGTAGTGGGGGATTTTAACACCTCACCCTCACAAATAGGTAGATCAACTAGACAAAATATCAACAAAGAAATATTAGAATTAAACTAAGCTTGTGAACAAACGGACTTGATAGATGTCTACAAAGTGTTCCACTCCTACACACTCTTCTCAGCTTCACATGGGATGTTCTCCAAAATAGACCACATATTAGTCCATAAAACATGCTTAAGTAAATGTAGAAGAATTGAAATCATCCCATGCATAATATCTGACTGTAGCACAATGAAACTGGAAATCAACAGCAAAAGAAATCACAAAAACTACATAAACACGTGGAAATTAAACAACACCCTTCTGAACAACCAATGTGTCACAGAAGAAATTAAAGACAAAATTAAACAGCATCTACAATTAAATGATAATGCTGATAACATACTGGAACTTATGGGACGGAATGAAAGCAGTTCTATGAGGGAAATTTATAGTGATGAACTCTCACATCAGGAAAACAGAATGAGCTCAAACAAACAACCTAATGTTGAATCTCAAACTTCTAGAAAGAGAAGAAAAAATCAAACCCAAAGCTCATACGAGGGAGGAAATTATAAAGAGCAGAAATTAATGCAATTGAGACCAAGAAAACAATACAAAGAATCAATGAATTGAAAAGTTTGTTATTTGAAAGAATAAATAAAATTGATAAACCACTAGCCAACCTCATCAAAAAGAGGAAAGAAAAAACACAAATTCAACCAATTAGGAATGAAAGGGGGGTAATCACAATAGATCCTACAGAAAACCAGAAAAAAATCAATACCTACTTCGAGAACATGTACTCTAATAAGATGGAAAACACAGAAAAAAAGGACAGATTCCTAGATACAATCGAATTGCCAAAACTAAATTAAGAAGATATAAAAATTCTAAATAACCTGATATCAGCCAATGAAATTGAAAATATAGTTAAAAACTTACCAACAAAGAAAAGCCCAGGTTCTGATGGATTCACTGTTGAATTCTGCAAGAAATTTAGAGAAGAACTAATGCCACTAATGCTGAAACTCTTTAAGGAAATTGAACAGGAAGCAATACTTCCAAAATCATTCCTGAAAGCAAGTATTACCCTGATTCCAAAACCAAAGAAGAGCCCAACCGAAAAAGAAAACTACAGGTTTATCTCCCTAATGAACATAGACGCAAAAATCCTCAATAAGATACTATCAAACAGAATGCAACAAATCATAAAGAAGATTATACACCATGACCAAGAAGGATTCATTCCAGGGATGCAGGGATGGTTAAACATATGCAAATCAATAAATGTAATATACCACATTAACAGAACCAAAGACAAAAATCACATGATCATCTCAATAGATGCTGAAAAAGTAATTGACAAAGCCCAACACCCATTCATGATAAAAACACTACAGAAAATTGGAACAGATGGTCTTTACTTCAATCTTATAAAAGCCATTGACAACAAACTAACAGCTAACATCATACTAAATGGTCAAAAATTGAAAGCTTTCCATCTAAAATCAGGAACAAGACAAGGATGTCCACTATCACCACTCCTGTTCAATATAGTTCTGGAAACATTAGCCAGAGCAATTACACAAGAGAAAGAAACAGAAGGAATAAGGTAAGGGAAGGAAGAAGTTAAATTATTATTCACAGATGACATGATACTCTACATAGAAGACCACAAAATCTCCACCAAAAAACTTCTAGATTTAATAACCAAATTCAACAGTGTAGCTGGATACGAAGTTAACACTCAAAAATCAATAGCATTCCTGTACACAAACAACAAACTCACTGAGAGAGAAATTAGGAAAACCACACTCTTTACAATAAAACCCCAAAATATGAAATACTTAGGAATCAATCTAACAAAGGAAATAAAAGATCTATGCGTTGAAAATTACAGTATTCTGAAAAAGATCAAAAAGGATATCAGAAAGTGGAAAGATATCCCCTTGCTCATGGATAGGAAGAACCAACATTGTGAAAATGGCCATACTCCCAAAACTGTTGTACAGATTTAATGCAATCCCAATCAAAATACCATTAGCGTACCTTGCAGAACTAGAGAAAACACTCTTAAAATTCATTTGGAACCAGAAGAGACCTAGAATAGTAAAAGCAATTCTGGGCAACAAAGGCAAGGCAGGGGGGCATCACAATCCCTGACTTGAAATTATGCTACAAAGCTACTGTGATAAAATCATCATGGTATTGGCTTAAAAAGGAGACCTGATGATCAGTGGAACAGAATAGAAGACACAGACGCAACTCCAAACACACTCAGACACCTAATCTTTGACAAAGTGGCCAAACATGTTCACTGGAAGAAAGACAGTCTCTTCAATAAATGGTGCTGGAAAAACTGGCTTTCCACAGGCCGAAGACTAAAACTAGACCCATGCCTACTGCCATGCACTAAAGTCAGAATGGATCAAAGATCTAAATATTAAAACAGAAACACTAAATCTACTGGAGGAGAAAAAAGGTAGAAATCTTGAAGACATAGGTGTAGGCAGGGACTTCATGAACCAAACCCAGACTGCACAGGAAATAATACAAAGAATCAACAATGGGGTCTCACCTTACTAAAAAGTTTTTGCACAACAAAAGAAGTCACCAACAGAGTGAAAAGACAACCCACAGAATGGGCAAAAAAATTATAGTCAGTTGTCCCTCAGACAAAGGACTTATACCTAGTCCTCTGAATTGATGATATGGCTCAGAGGCATAAGCACATGCCTGGCAAGTGTGAGGTCCTGAGTTCGACTCCCGGTACCCACATAAAGGAAAGAAAGGGCCAGTGATATCGCTCAATGGCACAAGTGCCTGCTGGCAAGCGCGAGGTCCTGAGTTTGACTCCCAGTACCCACATTAAAAAAAAAAAAAAGAATTGAAAAAAACCAGACCCCCAAATTCAAAGACCCAATCCAAAAATGGGCATGTGAGATGAATACACACTTCTCAGATGAAGAAATACAAATGGCAATTAGATAATATGAAAAACTGCTCAACATCATTGGTCATTCAAGAGCTGCAAATTAAAACAACACTGAAATTCCATCTCACTGCAGAAAGAATGGCTATCATCAAGAAATTAACCAAATGGGGCCAGGGATATAGCTCAGGGCCACAAGTGCCTGCCTGGCAAGCACAAGATCCTGAGTTTGATTCCCAGTACCCAAAAAAAGAAAAAAAAAAAAAAAAAGAAAGAAAGAAATTAACCAATAACAAATGCTGGAGGGGCTGTGGGGAGAAAGGAAGCCCTCTCCACTGTTGGTAGGAATGTAGACTGGTGCAACCATTGTGGAAATCAGTGTGGAGATTCCTCAAAAAACTAGGATTGGAGGTCCCATTCGACCCAGCTATTCCCCTTCTGGGTATCTTCCCAGAAGAATTAAAAACATCATACCACGATTTATGTTCACCCATGTTTATAGCAGCACAATTTGTAATAGCTAAATCTTGGAAACAATCCAAATGCCCTTCAAGTGAGGAATGAATAAAAAAGATGTGGTTTCTTTATATAATGGAGTACTACTCAGCCATAAAGAAGGATAAGCTTGAAACTTTTATAGGAAATGGATGCAACTTGAGACCATACTCATAAGTGAAATGAATCAGACCCATATGTGTAAACATCATATATTCTCACTAGCGTAAGAAGCTGAACGAGTATATAGGACCCAAAATATATAATAGATGTTGTGAATTGGGAAGAAACTGTTCAAAAGAAAAGAGAAATTGTGATGGGGAAAAGGGGAAAGGAAGGAAGGGAAAAGGAAAAAACTATATATATACTCGAGATAGTTAAGATAGTGATACTGCTAGTTTCTCTTAGTTCATTGAAAAGAAAGGTTTGTGCTAATACTGTTTGGACAGTATCTCATGCCTATATTTTGTACCCTGAGTTACTACTCTGAAGATAACAATACATAATGTATTACTTATTGTTTTCTTCTTATTAAAATAAAAAAGACTAAAAAAAAAGAAAGAAAAGAAAGCAAATCAGCACCACCAGGACAAATAAGAGTAAGGAAAGGCTGATTATTTACAGAAAATAAAGAGAGCACTGGAGATATCTCCCACGGAAGTATCTCTCCTCAAACAAAGGAAGCAAGGGGATCTTATGGGAGCATTTGCGCACATTGACACTGGAGAGACTTGTCATTGTATGTGGAGGCATGTATTTTTGTGCACAGGCTATTCGAAATCATGCTTCTTTGTGCATTGCACATTTGAAACTGGAAGGTGGAAACTACTTTCCAGTGGAGAATTTAAATTATAATGAGATTATATTGAGTGACAATTACTCTAGGTCACCTAGAAGAGGGGCTGGACATCATTGGTTTAAACCAGTTCCTTATGGCTGTCCCTGGATGGCCTTATCTGAAACAAACTACTGAAAGGATGTTAAGAGTCTTCATGGAAAACAGCAGCTCCTTCTCCCACAAGTACAGATGCCTGACCCCAAAATTTCCTAACAGCTAACAAAGCTTCATTCTAGTGAAATGGTCAGGTATAGGGACTGTAGACACCTTACCTGGGTGTGAATACTAGCCATGTATGTTGACCCAGCTGAGCCCTTCTGTATTTTCTATTTCCAACCTGTAAAATGGTACTTATTTTCCATCTACCTCAGAGGGCTGTTATGATGCATAAATGGAATATCAGAAATTATGCACTTGCATGAGTATCAAGCACACAATAAGCACTTCAACATCAGCGATTAATTCCACAAAGGCTAAAAATCATTCAGCTATCTAGATTTCCACCATATCTCCAGTGCTGTTAGCAACAGCAATCTGGTACTTGTCAAGGAGAAATTTTATTCTGATGCATAGAATAAGTAAACAATTAGGAGCCAGGGTAGTAAATTGATGGCCATAAAGAATAAATTTATTTATTCCTGTCTACGTTCTACTGTCTCTAGAGCATATTAATGCATATAATGTCCATTGCTTCATTATGAGAGGTTCTGAAGCCTTCATGTCCTGGGGTTGAACTAAAAACCATTATCAGCAGTAGATACAGACTTAAATGAACAACAATTCTCCATTAGAAGAAAAACTTAATACTTAGAACAGCATGACTCAAGGATGATGATTTTTCAGTGTAAATGTGGTATAAACCTGAGATTAAATTTCTAATTTTAAGGAATATAAGTGAATTTTATTTGATTATTAGAACCATGAATTGGTGACTAAATTATAGTATATTATAATTTTTTTGTGAATACTGTCTGTAGTTTTAAATTGTTCATTCTATTTTTGCATTAGTTTCTTTTTTTTTTCTTTTTTTTTTTTTTTTTGTGGGTACCGGGGGGGCGACCTCAGGACCTCGCGCGCCAACAGGCACCCGTGCCGCTGAGCGATATCACCGGCCCCTTTTTCGTATGTGGGTTCCGGGAATCGAACTCGGGCTCTCGCGCTTGCAAGGCAGGTGCTTACGCCGCTGAGCCATCTCACTGGCCCTTTGCATTAGTTTCTAATAATTACTTCAAGGGAAAATAGGTTCGATAGCTGTGCGCTTGGGAAAGGGATATGATCTTCTATATGTCTTCTATTCCACTAAAATCCCACACCATTAACATTTAATATATTCTATCTCCCTTAAAAACTTATTAGTTCCTACTTTGGTCCCTAACTTTAATTCCTAATGAAATTATTTTTCTTGCTATGATGATGTATTCAATTCCCAATGAATATTTACAAAAGTAAAGTATGGTTTGAGTTATTTTCAATACAAAAATATTTATATACTTGACATAGCAGTTATATACATTTTTGTAATAAAAAACTGGAAACATTCTAAATACTTATTAGCAGCAGGAAGGCTAAATAAATTATGAAATTTCCCTAAATTGGATGTTTATGCAACCATTAAAAATAATAATGTAGATATTATCTAGATTTTAAAAAATAATATAAAATGATGTATTTATGCACTAATATGTAAATACACTGAAATTATATTGACAAGTGAGAAGATCGCAGAAGAGTATAATCAGAGATTCTGTACAAAACAAAACCCCACAAGGCATACACATAAAAATTTATGGAAGGATACAAAAAAGTATGTTAACATGCTTAATTATGGGACCTAGGGATGGGAGAGGGAAGGGTAAGGGGAAATCCACACTCTATAATCTTTTGATTTTGAATATTTTGGCATTTACTTTATAAAAATAAATACTTGTTTTTTTAATGAATAAACTGATTTTGAACATACATTTTAGGTGTAAATCATAAAATAATATGGAAGATATTATGTTTCATTTTTAAAAATTACATATATATGTATTGAAAACTTCAGGCATAGAATACTGTCTAGACCACAGAAAATACACTCATTTGGAATTAAATATTTTTGTCAGAAAGTATCCATTGATAAAATATCTCTTAAAACTTTGTTTCTATACTTGCTAACCCAAAATACTCAGTAATTTTTAGGTCAGAAAGCATGATTTCCTGATGTCCCACTATATTTATTAGCTCACATACTGTTTTTTTCAATAGTTGTAGCATACTGTGATAGAAACAAAATAGCTGACCAAATAGGTAAAAATGGCATTTATAAAGTAGGCGTTGCTATATTATAATAGAACATTTTTAAACTTTCAAAATTATTGACTATAACACACACTAAAGTGTAAATTATAAGTGTATAGCTCAATGAGTTATCACAAAGAAAACACCTTCATAACCACCACTTATCTCAAGATAGAACACTACTAATACCCCAAAATCCCCCTCTTGGTCTCTCTCCATATATAAGTCCTCTCTTCCTGAAGTCATCTGTATTCTCATTTTATTACTGTGATTTGTCTATTATTGAACATTGTATGTCTTTTGGCACATGTGCCTGTATGTATGTATTTCCACCTGGAAATGGAATTACTGGCTCTTAAGGTCTGTTCACCTTTAGTACATAATACAAAATAATTTTCTAAACTACTAATAGCAATTACATTACCACAAGCAACATAGGAGTACCCTTTGTTCCACATCCTTTCCACAGAGTTCTGTTAGGCTTTTCTATGTTATTGTTTCTGGGGATTTGAAGTAGTACCTACTGTATTTAGTGACTGCAAACCTTTTAGAGCTTTTAATGATACAAACAGCCTGCTGCAGCACATGTGCCATAGGTTCCCCTCCACTGAATCTCCTTGCAGTTTCAATTTCCATTCTCTTGAAGAGTAATGATATCACTTTTTTACATCTTGATTGGCCATCTCCCTGTCTTGCTTTGTGCAGTCTTGTTCAAGTCTTCCACCCACTTTTCTACCTGGTTATCTATTTCTTATTAATCTGTAGACATTCTTCCATATTTTGGTCATGAGCTCTTTATTACACAGGTCTCAAACATCATTTATTTTGTGGCTTTCAATTCTTCTCTCTTGCTTAGTGGTGTAAGTTCTTAATTTTAATGTAATCTAATCTATCAATCTTTTTCTTTTTAGACAGTGCTTTTTTGTTTTCTAAGAAAACTTTGCCTACCCGAAGGCCTTGAAGACAATCATCTATTTTATTTTCAGGGAGAGTTAACGTTTTATATCTTATATTGATATAAAGTCACTACAATATGCTTGTAATGGACTTTGTATATGGTACAGAGTAAGGGTCAGGTTTCATTTTTTGCCAAATAGCCAACTGACCCAGCACCATTTATTGGAAAGATGCCACCCAAAGAAGACCATAAATGTATATAAATCAGTTTTTGAACTCATTTTTTTTTCTGGTCTACTGGCCTATCAATCCTTTTGTCAATTAAAATTCTTAATCGCTTTGTTTTTACAATAAAACAGGATATTTGATAAATGAATTCCTGTATGAGTTTCTTTTCTTCTTCAAGATTCTTAGCCATTCTTATATTTCCATATACATTTTAGACTTATATTGTTAGTTCTTACAAAAATCTGCTGCCAGATGTGGGAGGAGAGGAAAGGTGTCTTAGTTACTTTTCTCATTGCTTAGACATACCTAGAACCCAAAGTTAAAGGAGAAAAGGTTTATTTAGCTCAGTTTGTAGAGGTTTCAGTCCATAATCAGCAGGCTCTAAGGCAGGATGGCATATGGCAGAGGGGCAATAGTTCATGGTGGTGAAAGACAGCAAAAGCAACAAGCAAGGAGAAAGAGAGAGAGAGAGAGAGAGAGAGAGAGAGAGGGAGAGAGAGACCTCTTTCTGTCCCTTATATTGTATGCAGACCACCTTCCCTATGGCAGGTATAGCACTCATACCCTTAATCGCAGCACTGGACCATGAATTAATCACAAACTCTAGATTCAGCTACCTCTGAAAAAGCCCCATCTAAAAGTGCATGAGGCTTTGCGGGGACATCTAGACATAAAGCATAATATTCCGCCCCGGCCCCCCAAAGACTCATGTACATTCCTTTAAGCAAAAGGCATTTAGTCCAACTTTAAGAGTTGCCGAACTCCTAACATTTTCAGCAGTGCTGAACGTCAAAACCAAAAGTCTCCTCTGAGATTTAAGGCAAACTCTTAGCTGTGAGCCACTATACAAATGAAAAGAAAGTTAAACACTTCCAACATTCAATGGCACAAGATAGACATTTCCATTCCAAAAGTTACAAACAGGGGGATACAAAGGAATGGGACCAAAGCAAGTCCAAAACCCAGCAGGGCAAACATTAAGTCATGTAGTTCCATGTGCAGCATCTGAGGCAATCTATGGCAAGTTGTGAGCTCCAAAGGGCTTGGATAGCTCTGCCCCTATGGTACTTCTGGTGGTTGTAACTGCCATGGCTTCTCTCTTTGGCCTGCTCTGCTCCCTCCTTGCAGTTTTTCTCAGATGATCCATGTTCCTGGTTTCTCCAAACTTCTGGGGTTTCCACTGCATCTTTGGCTTCACACTCAGAGCTCTACACATTGCCCTCTCAGGGGCACACTGCCTGGCCTCCCAGAGCTTTTGAAATCTGGGTGGAAGCCTTCCTAACCCCTCAACTCATACATTCTGCATGCACCTAACACCAGCACCATGTGGGTGATGCCAAGGTCTGCTGTCAGCTGGAGCAGCAACCAGGCTTCGTTCTCTGTTGGCTGTAGGGTTCGAGTATCTGGATCACTGACCACTCTGAATCCAATTTTGAGGAAGAAATTCTCTATGCTGCTGCCATTCTGGAACATGGTATGGCTGCCACCATTCTGGAACATGATGCAGCCACTGCCATTCTGGAACATGGTGCTCCAAGGCTTTCTTCTCAAAGCAAAGTCTTACACTTTTGCAATTTTAAGGCTGCAAAGGGTGGAATCCTGCTGCTGCTTGTGATGCCCTCAGGCCATCTTTTGTATTCTGCTGTTCCTTCTCAGCAATCAAGATCTCCTCTACTCTATCTTTGCAGTCCACAGCTCTACTGGTGCTTCATTTCTGGACAAACTTGCAACGTTTTAAATTATTCTTCTGGGCTCTTTATTCTTGATTCTCAACATAGATCTGGCTTAAAGCCCCAAACAGCAGCCATGCCACTGCCTCAACATTAGACTTCCTTGAAATTTCTTCTGCCAGATTAATTAGTCTGCCACCCTTAATCTCAGTCTCAGGCAAAGTCTCTGGACATGAGCAAAATGCAGACAAACATTCTGCCAAGCCATAACATATATTATTTGGAGTCTAATAGCCAATGCAGTCCTTCTTCCCAGCAGAAACCTCCTGAGCCTGGTCTTTACTGGGCAGATTTCTATCAGATTTCTGGTCTTCTGAGCTCTGGCCAGACTCTCCCATACAGAACAGTCTAAGACATTCCAGCTCTACTTTTTCAGCTGGCATCTCCAAATCTTTCCTAATTTTTCCACTTCCAACAAGCCAGTTCCAAAGGCTCTTGAGCCACATGGCCAAGTAATGTCACAGAAACAACCCCACTTCTGATACCAAATTCTGTTTTAGTTACTTTTCTTGTTGCTGTGAGAAAATACCTGACACCCATAGATAAAGGAGGAAAGGTTTATTTAGTTCACAGTTTGCAGAGGTTTCAGTCCATAGCTGGTTCCAAGGCAGGGTGGCACATGGCAGAGGGGTAACCATTCATGGCAGCAGAAGATACCAAAAGCAGCAAGAGGGGAGGGTGAGAGGAAGGACAAGTCTCTTTCTGTCCCTTATATTGTATACAGGCTACCTGCCCTAGGGCAAGTATAGCACTCACACACTTAATCCCAGAACTGGACCACGAATCAACCACATACTCTAGATTCAACTACCTCTGAAAAAGCCCCACCTAAAAATGCATGAAGCTTTGGGGGGGCATCTAGACACAAACCATAACAGGAGGGGAAGGGAAAATGAGAAGGGAAGGGAGGAGAAGGAAAGGGGAAGGGAAAGGGAAAGGAGAGGAGACAGGGAGAGGGAAGGAGGGAAGGAGAGGGAGAGGGAGGGATGGAAAGAGGGAGAGAGAGGAAGAGAGATTTTACCTGCTTAACATGGGTCTTGACACCTACAGGGTTATAGTGAATAGTTATTAAATATTTGTTGGCAGTATATAGGTGCTTTGAGTTGAATTGTTCATAATTACATAATGTGTGTGTAGCTATGTCAGACATCAAAGAACTCTAGTCCTATCATTGTTTAATTTTTGTCCTATAATTGCTTATGTTTTAGGAAATAACCCAACTAAATGAAGTACTATAATAAGCCATTTAAAATTAGTATATGATTGAAGTACATAAGTTTTTATGTGAGTAGAAACCTGGGGTTCTAACCTCTGCTCTAAGACAGGAAAATGCCTGTTATATATAAGAATCATTTAGCAGGTTGGTATGGCTAGAAGAGTAAAAGATAGAAAAGGTAAAATTGGAGAGCTGGGATATGTGGAGATCATCTAGACCTTGGCTACTGTAAGAACTATGGCTGTAATTTATTGAGTGATAAAGCTATTGAAGTGTTTTAGCAAAGACTATGATACAACTTGTATTTTATTTTTTGTGTGGGTACTGGGGGTCAAACTCAGGACCTCATGCTTGCCAGGCAGGTGCTTATGCCACTGAGCTATCTCACCAGCCTGTAACTTGTATTCTAACTGGAAAACTCTGGTGCTTACAATAGGACAAGGGGTAGCAAAGCAAAAAGAAAAAAAAAAAAGGAAACCCATTGGAACAGATTATAATAGCACAGGTGAGTGATAATGGTGACTGGGGCCAGGTAGTGGTAGGGAAACTGACCAAAATTGGTCAAATTCATGGTGTATTAGAAAGCAGAACATATAAATGTTCTGAAAAATTGAACACAGGGTTTAAGGAGAAGAAGACCCAAGCTTGACTCAAGTTGAGGAGCCTCTCCTTATTTCTAGTTAAGAAGCAAACCAGGCAGAAAATCCCCAAATCCAAAAGTAACAAACCATTTGAGCAATAGGAAGAGGATCCTCATAAACCTGTAAAAATCTGGAACAGAGCTATTTCAATCTTTAGAGATACAGTACTCCATAAACAACATGATGCTGTTCATTTGAGAATGAGATGGGGCACTCCTGTTAGATAATACTAAATTTCATCTTATTAATTAATATGCAATTGAACTTAATCAATTAAACTTGATTACCAATCTCTTGGTAAAGTACAAAAACATCCGAAGAGAAGATATTTAATCAGTAAGAAAAAAATCTAGCAATATTTTTATTGTCACTCTTTCATGTAACAAAATGCACTGGGTTATTCTTTTGTAAGTCTACTTGATAACCAAGCTGGGAAGAGAGACCTGAGGCAAGCCTATGGCAGTTAATATTCTAGACACATTAATTTATAGTAAAAGACTAAAATGACCTAGTGTTTAGCAATTCTACTTCTGTAATAAAGAGTATTATAAATTGCAACATCTCACAAATTTGAATTCTAAAATTCTGCTTGAGTCATGAATTATATACAAAGTAGTAAAACTGGGCCGGTGAGATGGCTCAGCGGCGTAAGCGCCTGTCTTGTAAGCGTGAGGGCCCAAGTTCGACTCCCGGATCCCACATACGAAAAAGGGGCCGGTGATATCACTCAGCGGCACGGGCGCCTGTTGGCGCGCGAGGTCCTGAGGTCGACCCCCGGTACCCACACACACAAAAAAAAAAACAAAACAAAAAAAAACAAAGTAGTAAAACTGGCCTTGAAATATTGATTTTTATAATATCTACTTCCTTTGAGATTTTTTTCAATCTTAAAAAATCATGAATTATTAAGAATTATTGTACAAGAGATATTGTTTCACTTTTTAAAAGTTATAGCAAGCATAAGAAGATAACTACAATTATTTTACATACTTGGTTGCTTCCCTTATTGGAGATTACAACAGTTCTGTTCCTAACCCCCTGAGATCAAGAGGAAAGATTAGACAAAGTGAGCTGAGTTCCTGGCTGGGAAAGAGCAAGAAGACAGATGCTTAGTCATTAAATGACAAGCACATACCTAGACAACACAATATTTAGACTTGGTCAGCCCTATTAAATACTCTTGTCAGTTTTCACAAGAGAACCAAATAACAAACAGAAATAAGTCAGGTATATCAACCTGTGGCCTGCCTTTTTTTTTTTTTTTGCCCTCTTCCTTTTTTTTTTTTTTCAGTGAAGAGGAACTGTCTTGAGGCACATATAAAATATAGCTAATGTATGTAAGTAACAAAACTTCCTTTTTATAATATTTTTATCATAACTTTTTAAAAAAGAGGGCAAAGAAAAGATGGGCTCAAGGTTGAATGTGCTGGATAGATGATCATTTGTTAAAAGACAGTGCCATGTTCATCTCAGCCCAATACAACGTACCCTCCACCCCAAACCCACTAGGCTAGTGACCTTGAGTAAGTAACTCTGAGTCTCCATTTCCAATGACTCTTCCTTACATCATAATGTTAGTACGAGAATCAAGTGAGATTTTAACTGGCAAAGAGTACAAAGCTCTTTAAAATATTACTACTATAATAATAATTAGTTTCCCAATTGTAATGGTCTTCAAGGGTTGAGAAAAGGAGACAAAAGCTCCTGTCTCTATATGGCCTTGAACATAATTGGTATTAACAATGACCCCTAGTGGGATTATTACAGTAGTAACTTAAACAAAATTAAAATAGTTAAGCAAAAGATACATAAAGTCAAAGGTCCTTAGTCTGTCACTAAATTAGTTAATCCCTTCATATTCTTCAGTGTCTGCTTAAATAGATGAACTATACATATTCATCTGTGGTAGTTAAATAAATTACCCTTATTTTTTTAAGCATACAAATAAAGACAATTATATCTTCATTAACAGTGGTAGAAAAATGTAAATGTTTTATACCTGAAACTGCACATATGTTCAATTATTTTGTTTTTTAAACAGCAGTGAAATAGTATTTACCAAAATGAAAAACAAAAGTAAAGTAAATAAAAAGAACAGGTGTCAGGGATTCAATTAATGAGAGATGCTGCAGATTTTATTACAGCATTCATGAAAAACTATGTATTTCTCTTATGCAAATTCTACAACTTACTTTATGCTATGACATATGCTTTGACCCAAATATGAAGTATTGAGTAAAAAGTCGAGCAGTTGTTTACTGGACAGTCCCTGCATGTCTGGCTCCACTGACATGCTCCTCAATATCCCAGAATGCACCTGAGAACATGTGACAAAGCCCTGGCATTTTCATGTTTCATCATTTAAAAAAAGAAACCATAATGCCTCTGTATCTCCAATCACTGTTATCCTGATCTATTTTTCTACAGCATCTAATCTTCTCGCCTGAAATAATTTACCTATTGCTTATTATTTGTCTCATTGCAATAATAGGCAGATTATCTTTTTCTCTTTGGTTCCTTGAAGAATTTAGAACAATGCTTAGGCATGCAAATCAATGAGTTTATCAAATGAATGAATGAATAAATTCTTAAGTATCCTTGTTTAAAAAGATTAAGCATTCTTCTTTGGATACAAATTTTTTTTGAGGTTAAATGGTGTGTTTTGACATGTTTGAGTTAATATTTGGGCCTCAGTTTTATCTTAGTTATGTACACAGCTCTGTCCAGTTTCCTAAAAACAATCCAGCAATATTTTCTACTGAAAGAACAATAATTCTTGTGCATGAAGCCAATAGCCTCACCCAGATTCCTGTAAGTAATCTATTTCACTATAATTTCTTTTGCTCTAAGATCTTTGCTAATGGCATGGATGACTATTTGTTTAAATTGATTAAGAAAAATTGTGTATACTTATGCTATACAACTGATGCTTTAATACATGTGTACATTGTGGACTGGCTAAGTCAAGTTAACATATGCATTATCATGCTTATATTTTGTGGTCATATCATGCTTATATTTTCATTCTTTTGAAAACAGCCACTCTAACAGGTATGAGGTAACATCCAACTGTGGCTTTCATTAGCATTTCCCTGATGATTAGTGATATTGAGCAGTTTTTTCACATACCTCTCAGCCATCTGTATTTCTTTTGAGAACTGTCTTTTCAGATCATTTGTCCATTTTTAAAGCAGGTTACTCATGTTTTTTTTGTTAAGATCTTTGAGTTCCTTTTACTTCTGGGTATTAATCCTTTGTCAGACAAAAGTTGAGAACTATTTTCTCCTATTCTGTTAGTTGTTTCTTCACTTTATTGATTTTTTGGAGTTTATCTCAAAAGGTCAAATAAAATAAAACATAGGCAATTGATACAGTATTGCATCAAATTAAAAACCAAAATAGGTATCAAATACTTTTGTTGCCTGTGATTTTGGACTCATCTCCAAAAGAATCATTGCTCAGAAAAATATCATAAAGATGATTTCCTATGTGTTCTATTAATTTTTTATTTTCAAGTTTTAAATCTAATCATTTTTAGTTGATTTTTATATATGATGTTAGATGAGATCTAATTTCATTCTTCTTTTTCCAGTTTTCTCACTTTAAAAAAGATGACTTATAAAAGAATTATTGTTGGGCTGGTGAGATGGCTCAGCGGCATAAGTGCCTGCCTGGCAAGCACGAGGTCCTGAGTTCAACTCCTGGAACTCAATATGAAAAAAGGGCCGGTGATATCACTCAGCAGCACGGGCACCTGCTGGCACGCGAGATCCTGAGGTCGACCCCCAGTACCTACAAAAAAAAAAATATATTGTTCTTTCAGTAGTGCAAAAGATCTCTGTTGTCTGGAAAGTGGAATATTATTTGTATCTCTATATTCTTCCAGTACTTCCTACCTTTGGATAGTATGACTAGGCTCTTACCATTTCATCAAAATAATAATTTTTCTCATATATCCAGCTAATACACATTTCATTTTAAAATTCTCAATCACTACACTTTGTGTGTATATGTGGATGTGTTTCTTTGTAATACTTTATTCTTGCAAAAAGTAATCTTTAAGATATACAAAAACTGTTCTTTTTAAAGTTATGATGGTGAATTCTTTCTTTTTTACCCTAAATTATCTTTTTGGTAGGCTTTTAAGACTTCTTCCAATACTGAAGTCATTTTTGACTAGATATTGTCCTGTTGTCTTACTTTTTTCATTGCTGGGACAAAATACCTGACACCCAAAGTTAAAGGAGGAAACTTTTATTTTGGTTCACAGTTTGTAGAGGTTTCAGTCCATAATTGGCTGGCTCCAAGGCAGGATGGATGGTAGAGGGGCATCGCAGGGGAGAAACTGTTCATGGCAGGCAGAAGACAGCAAAAGCAAGCAAGAGACCATCAGTGACAATGGCAGCTCTTTTTCTTCCCCTTTTATATTCTATCTAGGCTACCTGGCTTAGGGTGGATGCCAAACCAATCAGTGGACTAATTTAGTAATCACACACACTTAATCCCAGCATCACACACTCTAGATACAGTCACCTCTGAAGAATCCCCACCTATAACTGCATGAAGCTTTGGAGGGACTTCTAGATACAAGCCATAACACCTGTGATACATCTTTTTTGAGAAAGGCTGTTTGTTCTGTTTAAATTTCCTTGCCATGAAAACTACATCTTGCAATATCTTTAAGAATGTTTCCTTCCTTCATCCCTATTTCTGCCATTTCCTAACTCTTCAACTAATTTAAAAAGTGCATATTGAAGGTGCAATACCTTGAGAATTCTACAGATTAATTATGCATGTGGTTGCCAATTTATTTTGGTCCAAAAGGAACTACTATAGTTATGCTCTCTTCACTTCACATGGTATATTAACACAAAAACTTTGTTTCATATAAAATAATCTTATTATGTTTATGGGTTATACTATGAGCAATGTAATATTAGTCTTCCTGTTCTTATTTTCCCCGAGGCATTTACTGTACAGCACATATTCTTGATACTTTCTGCATAATTCTAAAGATGTACTGTCGGCTGGTGAGATGGCTCAGCGGCTTAAGCGCCTGCCTGGCAAGCGCGAGGGCCCGAGTTCGACTCCCGGAACCCACATACAAAAAAGGGGCCGGTGATATCGCTCAGTGGCACGGGTGCCTGCTGGCGCGCGAGGTCCTGAGGTCGACCCCCCGGTACCCGCAAAAAAAAAAAGATGTATTGTCATGTAACCTCACATTCATACTCCAGGGCTACCAAGTTCTAATTCAGAATTTAAGTTGTTTTGTATAGTGGGTAACTATCAACTTCTAAACACCCCCCCACCCTTTTCCTGCCTTGTCATGTTAAAGATGCTTGTACCACAAATAATCTTTTCTTCCTGGGTTTACAGAACTCATAAACACGTTCTACTAATTCTATACCCAACACTACTAAAACGTAATGGGTGTTCACCTATGATGGGTAGCTTATTTAAAAAGTTACTTTTTCAGCCTTTGTGCCTTCTGTTGAGTTGGGCTCAGGTCACTAAGTGCTCTGAGACAAACTGTGATCTTCTGTATCAGCTTCCAATCAGAACCCTCTTCCTGTACTTGCCAGAGATGGTACAGCCATAGTACAGCTATCTATATGTATTCAGATATGCTTATCAATATTACAGGAATTATTCATAATTTTGATCATGAAAGAGTTTATAATATAGCATGAGGTAAGTCATGGAACAGCTGATTGTGAAATAAGTGTTAAAAACTTAGGATATATGGTGAGAGACCAGGACAACCAATGAATAAATGCAAGTTGGGGAGAGGTGGAAGGAGAAGGAAAACGACTTTCCCCGCAAGTAAATTACCAGAACAAGGGAAAATGTTTTGCATTCATGAAACTGCCCAACTAGAGAAGGGTGATTATAGAATCTTTAAGTCATTCAAAATATTGTATAAGAACATTTATAGAAAATGAACATATAACAAAACATTCAATGAAATATTTGTCTTTATTTTTTTTCTGAATATTTAAACATTTCTTATGCTTTAGAATAAGGTCCTGGCACAGCCCTGGATATGATTTTATTTTTATCAAGTACAACAGAATTTAAACATGGGATTTGTTGTAATGAAGAATAAAGGGCAGAGGGTAAGGGGTAAAAAAAGGGAAAAAAGGATCTTCCTTTCTTTTCTTTTTTTTTGCCTAGACTGTAAACACAGGACATATATAATTCACCATCTTATTGAGAAAAGAAGCTCTCATTCTTTATATGGAATGTGGCAGCAATCATTCTCTAGTTACACCTAAATGACTGAATTGCAAGGTGAACTGTATTGGTGACAAACTCATTTTCCCTCACCTCCAGCACCCTCTTTCCCCAAGATAAAAGCAATTTTCTTGTGTAATGAACTGTATCTGCTATGAAGTGGCCTGAAATTAAGAGGTCCAAAGCATCCTCCAAGTCCTTTCCTATTTGGCATCATCATGTCTTTTGTTCCTATGTCACTGATCCATCTTTTCCTATGTTTGTATACAAAGGAAGAATGCAAAAATGAATGGAATGACAGAAAAATTTTACATATGAGGAAAGCTTCAATAGATTTTGAATTATTCAAGGAATAGTTTCATAGCTAATGGTTGTCAAATTCTTTGCTTCAAATGCTTTTGTCTGGTTGACAGTCTTTTGGTCAGTTCTGTAGCAATGGAAGAGGAACAGATAGAACAAGAACATGCTTTAAAACTAACATCACCCCCCCTCCCCATTTATCCCCATAACACACCTGCCTGGAGAAAGTGATTTTAAGAGAATACAAAAATGTAAGCAAACTAGATAATAAGGGGGGAGGGGAAACTCAAACAGAATGAATGCAAGGTATACACTGTCTTGATTTTCTACATATTCTATAGACACAATATAAGACAGGAAAGAACTAAAATTTACTCGATCAGCTCAAGAGACTGTATTTTCTGTTTTATATATTCCATATTACTTTAGGCATTTGCTAAAAATGGCAACAGTTAGCAAAGGAAAATATCTGCTAGAAATTGGTCATGGTGGTGCACACCTGTAATCCCAGAACTCTCGGAGGCCGAGGTAGGATGACAGGAAGTTTGAGCCCAGCCTGGGCAACTCAGCAACTTAGGGAAACCCTGTCTCAAAAAAATAAAAAGGCCTGGAGATGTAGCTCAGTGTAAAGACTCCAGGTTCACACTGTGGAAATCAGTGTGGAGATTCCTCAAAAAATTAGGATTGGAGGTGGCATTTGACCCAGCTATTCCCCTTCTGGGCATCTTCCCAGAAGAATTAAAAAACATTGTACCACAATGATATATGTGCACCCATGTTAATAGCAGCACAATTTCTAATAGCCAGATCTTGGAAACAACCCAAATGCCCTTCACCTGAGAAATGGATAAAAAAGATGTGGCATTTTTATACAATGGAGTACTACTCAGCTGTAAAGAAGGATAAACTGGAGACTTTTATAGGTAAATGGATGCAACTCAAGACCATACTCATAAGTGAAATAAACCAGATGCACATGTGTAGACATCATATTGTCTCCCTAGTGTGAGAAGCTGAAAGAGTAAATAAGATCCAAAATGTACAACAGATATTGTAAAATGAGAAGAAACTGTTCAAAAGGAAAGAGAAACTGCGATGGGGGGAATGGAGAAAAGAAGAAAGGGAAAAGCAAAAAAAAAATTACAGCTATATATATCTATCTATATCTATATCTATAGATATACATATACATATACATATATATATATATATACATGATAGTTAAGATAGATACTACTAATTTCTCTTAGTTCATTGAAAAGAAAGGTGTGTGCTAATATTGTTTGGACAGCTGAATGCCGATATCTTGTACTCTGAGTAACTAATTTAAAGATAACAATACACAATGTATTAACCATTGTTACCCTCCTACTATGCTGTTTTGAAATTTTGTTGTTTTTTTTTCTCTTTTAAATAAAAATTAAAACAAAAAAAGACTCCAGGTTCAATCCCCATTACTACACTACATACACACATACACACACAGCCAGAAAACTTTCCATATAACATTTAAAAAAACACAGATGCTTATTTGTAATTTTACCAATCAAAAGCACACTATCAATGGGTAGATTTATGAAGCTGAGCTTCTAAAGAGAGAAGGTACTTAGTTAATGACAGTAATTAATTCAATGTAAAGAAAATAAGGGGACGGTGAGATGGCTCAGCGGCGTAAGCGCCTGCCTTGCAAGCGCGAGGGCCCGAGTTCGACTCCCGGAACCCACATACGAAAAAGGGGCCGGTGATATCGCTCAGTGGCACGGGTGCCTGTTGGCGCGCGAGGTCCTGAGGTCGTCCCCCTGGTACCCACACAAAAAAAAAAAAAAAAAAAAAGAAAAAAAAAGAAAATAAGTTCTACAAATATTTACAACATTAATATAAATTATAGATTGTAAGTAATAGGAAAACATGTTGAATAATGTTGATTTCAAATGAGAAGATTTTATATACTATTAACTAGGAATGATTTTGCCTATAATTAAAACATGTAAACTGAAGTAAAACATAATTACCTAAAACTATATAGTAACAATGTAGGACATCAAAAGTAGGAATAAAATAATTTGATTCCTTGGAGGCATTTTTCTTGATTTGTAGGCAACTCCCTACATGATAACCTAGAAAGAAAAATGTGATTGCATTCAATTACATGTGATAAATAGTAATATCTTGGCCAAAGTCTAGGCAAATAATTTCAGAGACAAAAGCAAATATAGCCAAATCCAGTCTTTTTACAAAAGCCATCAAAAATAAAAATTAAGCTGGGCATGGTGGCACACACCTGAAATCCCAGCACTCTGGGAGGCTGAATCAGGAAGATCACAGTTTGAGCCTATCCTGGGCAACTTAGCAATTTAGGTAGATTCTGTCTCAAAATAAAAAAGGTTGGAGAGAGAGCTCAGTGTGAAGGCCCCGGGTTCAAACTCCAGTACCACCAAAAAAAAAAAGAAGAATTCAAAACTATATCTGGATGAATTTAACATGAAAGATCTTGACTAGGTCTCAGGATCCAAAGTGGGGTCATTAATTTAATCCAGTATGCAACTTATTATGTATTTATATATGTTCTTGTTCCATTTAAGGGCTTTCGTATGTACCTATCTAAAACATTGAAGGATTCAAATGTTTCCAGGAAGTATGAATAAGCTATTTTGAAAAAATTTTAACCATGGTGCGATAAACTCTCAAAAACCTCTAGTGATATCACATATTTGTGCAATCCTTTGCAAAACGAAGTTGGCAATATGTTAGTCAGCTTCCCATTGTTGTGACAAAATATCTGACATAAATCAACTTTAAGGAGCAAAGATTTATTTTGGCTCACAGTTTCAGAGGTTTCAGTCTGTGGTCTACCAGCTCTATTGCTTTAGGCCTGTGCCAAGGCAGAGACATCCTACTGGAAAGGTATTGCAGAGGAAATGTGCTCGGCACATGGCAGCCAGGAAGCAAAGAGGGAAATAACCTCTGCTGTTGGGTTTCCTCTTTCAGTTTTTGTTCCATCCAGGCCCCCGCCCTACTGGATGGTGCCGCTCACATTCAGGGTCTCCTCCTCAATTTGCTGTGCCACATGTCTGTCTTCTCTATAACCAACCTCACAGACACACCCAGAAATGTGCTTTACCAATGTCCTAGATGTTTCCTAATTCAACCACGTTGGCAACCAAGATTAACCATCACACAAACATGTTCATTTTCATTTACTAGGAACTGATTTTTCATTAATTCCAATTCTGAGAACATTTTACTAGGAAATGTCAAAAAAGCTGTATCAAAACCATTTACAAAAAAACCCCAAAATGGTTAAACTTTCAATAATATAAAACTAGCTTAGTAAATTATAGTACACTTATCAATTTGAGGAACATTACAGTCAAGTGAAGACAAATATAAAGATTATATACCTATAAAGGCAAATTTAATATGTTTAAATAGTTAATACTAAATTTTATGTAGCTCTTATATATGGCAAAATTAGACATTTAAACTATATATATATTTTCCCATATGTATATAGCATAAGTTATAGATACCATAATTGTACACATCAAAGAAGATTGAATAATACAATCTTTAATAACACAATTTGGGGCAGGAATGATTTTTCTCTAGGCACTGTGGAGGAATGTTATGTTGAGTGCATATCTAAGTATCTCCTCATACTGAGTCATGACTCATGACTCTTCTGAGTCCATACTACTTTCATGCATAGAAGCAGGTCTTGAAACAAAATGAAACAGAAGCACAGAAAGACAAAGTGGAAGAAACAGAAAGGCACTGCCTGTGTATTTAGAGGTGTTCTGATTCTTCACCTATGAGACCTGGTTTTACTCCTCCTTTTATATAATATGAAAACTAACCCTTGTATCTTTATAATAAATTTCTACCTTTCTGCTTCCATCAGTTCAATTGGTGTTCACATGCAAACCAAAAATTAAGTTTTTATAGTTCTTTCATAATTTTAAACTTATATTTTTAAAAAGACCGCATAAGTATCAAGTGCCACATGCCACCTAACTGCACTGAAAATAGTTATTTATCCTAGAGTAGAAAGTTTATTATAGAAACAGTTCCTTCAATAATATAGCTAATATAAACCAACAGCATTTCTAGACAAAATAATATCCCAATATTAAACAAAAAACATGTAAATGTCATCTCTTCCTTGTGCTCTTTAGTAGCTAGAATCATTTCACTCATGCTTGAAATGACATTTTCAAGGATAAAAATTATCTTTGGGCCTTGAATAGAAAGGTCCTGTGTAAGGATTCTAGATTACGCCCCTAACACCTGACTTTAATCCTTGGCTAAGAATTTGCTTTGTTTTTGTTACTTTTCCTTTACTGTTTACCACGTGCAAATACCATGTTAAACATTTCATGTTTAGATACTGTATTAAGTCTTCACAAAACATGTGTGCGAAGATGAACTTTCCCTTTTTTCTACTATTATTTGGTGCAGTTTCCACTAGACAAGCATTGCCCTCAGAATTAGAAATGCAGAAATAAAAAGCTCAGGCTAGAAGACATTAAAAAATACAGTAAAAGTGAAATATACTACACCAGTGGTGTGTACAAAGTCTTTTCAAGTATGCAAGGGGATTATCAGCTGTATGGGACTGGTTGTCTAATTCCAAAGAATTCTGACATACTTCCAGAACTGCTAAATTAATTTGATATCCAGAGAAAGAAAACAAATCGGCCTTCTTTGAAATGGGTAAGATAACAGAGAAGACAGTAGAATCTGAATGGAGAGGATGTTAATTTTTTTTGTGTTAGACAACTGTGAACATAATAGAGGCAGGAGGGACTTCTTGTAAAATATTTATGTATCATATATAGTTTTGAGGGCTTGTCATGTGGTAAAGCAGCTGGAAACATCACCATAATATATAACCTGGAATAATTTTATTAATATGGAAAACGTGGGAAGTATTGTTTTTTATATTCTATTGTTAACTTTTATCAGCAGCCTGATACTACTTCCTACTTGTTAATATAATCCGGAAATGCTGTATTTCATCTGTGCTTCATTTGAATAGTCACATTGTGTATTTGTGTTGTTTTCCCCTATTGAATAATTCCTTCTTAAATATTTATTCAAAAGAAAAAATTTAAAGTTCTCTTAATGCTTGTTGTCCTGCCCACTTTTTCTTTTTCTTCACAGAACACTAACATCTTGTATAATGTGGACACCATAACTTAAAAATCCATGCAAATGGCCTACAATTGTGCTTTCAGTATAATGTACTAAATCCTTAGCACTTTCACTTGACCTGGCTGCTGCATACCTACCTCTGCAGTCTCATCTACAGCTATACAGCCCTTGGATTTACATCCCCAAAGCACTGTACTTTTCTTCATCCTGAGGTTTTTGCATAGTGTGACTTCCACGTTTAATTCCCTTTCCACCCATTCTAATCCTGACAAATTCTACCACTTCTTCACGAAAAGACTTGACTTTGAGTCAGTTTATGTACACCATGCTCCCTTGATATTTGTTTAATAGCATTTTTGTAAATCTGTTTCTCCCACAAACCTGTAAGATTCTTATAAGATCAGGGACTACATTAGGGATTTATATACCAATGCAGTATCTGTCACACAGAATATGTTCAAGAATATTAGCTGAATAAATAAATCAATAAATAATTATTAAACTTTCCATGTAGAACGAATGCTAAATGTTCTATAGAGTAATGACCAACTGGCATAATTCTATAAAGCTGCATGTAAAGATCAATAAATCAATAAATAAAAACATTTTTCAATCACAAAACTTAAAAAACTTCTATACTATAGAGGGGAGAATAGTAGCCCCCAAAGGTGTCCATGCCTTAACTGTCCAAACCTATGAATATGTTAAGTTATATAGCAAAAGGAAATCAAGGCTGCAAACTAGGATTAGCTTTCTAATAAACAGATCTTGAAATGGGGGAATATTCTGAAGTATCTAGATGGGTTCAATTTAATCAAAGGCATTAAATGTGGAAGAGGGAGATAGACTAGACAGTACTAGTGAGCTGGCAAAAAGAGGACTCTGCCAGATGTTACTGGCTTCGAAGATGGAGGAAAAGGCTCAAGAGCCAAGGAATGTGAGCAGCCTCTAGAAGTTGGAAAAGGCAAAGAAACAGATTCTCCCCTAGAGCTTTCTGGGGTAGCCCAATCCTGCCAAAACCTTGATTTTAGCCTCATGAGACCCATTTTGTACATCTGATTTCCAGAATTATAATAAATTTGTTTTAATCCACTAAGTTTGTGGTAATTTTTTACAGCAGCAATAGGAAGCTAATACCCATATGCACACTGGATAGGATTAACTTTGGCTGTGTATGTCAGAAAACCTAAGATAAGGAGGGCTTAAACAAGATACAAATTTATTTTTCTCTCTATACAAGATGGAGGTAGGAAGTCTGGGGCTGGTTATGGTATTCCACAGTGTCAAGCACTTAGCTCCTGCAGTCTTACTCTGCCCCCCTCAAGGAGTTCCAGTTAGCAGGTCTGATTTCAGCAGCAGGAAGAAGGCAAGGAATGGTGAATTGTCTCCTTTTGAAGAACTTGCTCAGAGTCGCACACAATATTTCCAGTTACATCTCACTGGCCAGAACTTGTAGCATCTGTGTACACATGAGGAGGGAAATAGAGCCATGATTTCAGATGACTGTGCAATAACAGTGAACAGTACTGTCATTAAAAAGAATATGAAACATATCAGGGAAACTAGGTATTTCTATCTTAGCAGTACAGTACTGTGATTTTTTTCCTCTTATTCTTTAAATGTATAAAAGTGGTCTCACCTAGATTTTGGATCAATTAGGATAGGGAGCTTCATTCGACCAATAGTTATTGACTAATTACTACATAATAGTGATTTGCCAAATTTTACATGTGTACACATTAGAACGAGTATATACTTGTTCAACGAATAACAATACATTTACAACACAAAGTTTAACGTAATTAATGGCAATAGAACTATTGGCTGACCATAAGGTTAAAAAACAATTTTAATTTCTATTTGTATATTACTCAGGGCTCTGGCAGGAAGCAGATAAAATGATAAAAAGGTAATTGAAGACATTTAATAAAAAGACTATTTGCAAAGATGTGGACATATTTCAAGGGTAGGCATGGTAAAGCATCCATCCATTACCATTCGTAAGCTTGAAAGCACAGAGCAGCAGTTTCTGGAACCTGGCAAGACTACATCTGTGGAACAGGAGTATCTGACACAAGCTATGGGCCTTAGCATAGTGAAGCTCCTACCACAGATAGGCAGGAGGGAGAATGGGACAAATATCCTGAATTAACTGTAACACTCTCTCTACTTCCTCTGGTCATTGCCAGTGACTCTTAAATGGGCTGAAACCAAATAAAAACCAAAGGGCAGAGGAGCCTGGGTGATGTGGTCCACAGAAGTCAGGCTTTCAGAGCATGGAAAGGCAGAGAATGCATTCTGCAAGACAGAGAATACCAAGCATCATATGAAAAAGCAAAACATTTCAGAGTTGGAACAATTCAAAAAAATCTAGAACTAAAACAGAAAAGGGAGTGATCTAAAGAAAGCTGTGTCAGACCTAGAACAAAGAAAGAAGAATGGAATGCTTCAACAGTAAACCGGTGGGGAGAGGCACAATATCTGTCTAGTTATCTAAGCAGGATAAAATGAGTGAGCAAAGAAATAGAGGCATGAGGTGAAAGAGAGAGAAAGCTCTGACCAAGGATCTTGAAGCTGTGGATGTAACTGCACACAGGGTACTTTTTATCTCCAACTTAAGTCCTATGAGCTTAATATAGGATGGAACACCTAAAACCTATTACTGACTACAGATAATTAAATATACATAATCCAAGGACTGAACAATGGTAGACTGTAATTGAGAAACTGTGGATTACAGAAAGCCAGGGCTGTAGGTCAAAAAATCAGCCATACTTTGTAACAGAAACAGTTAGCTGCTAAAACAAGATACCAGAGAAATAAGTGAAAAAATAGAGCAGAAAATAGATACAGGGCCCCAATATCACAATACTTAAAAATCACTAAAATGCAAAATATTCATGCTACATTCTCTAATGTAAGTTATCTGTCTATAATTCTAATGTTATAAAAATGTTATTCCTGTTCACAAGTAGTATCAGTAATATAGAAGCAACCTTTGAAAGCAATTCATTTTAATTATTGTTTTTTATTGGAAGATTGTTGATTTCACTTTTGTGAAATTCACTAATATCTTGCAAACACATCTCCCTACATATATTTACTTATACCTCTCTTGTTTGACACGTTCTTGAAAACTTGCCCCCTACATAAGAAGCCCAACCTGTTAATGTTCCACTGACTCGTATTAAAAATAGGAGCCTACTCCTCAGAAGGGAATTCTGTAGGCTCGATACATAATAAAATCATGGGAGATATGGGGAAGACATTTGTCCCTTTTATCATCTCCTGGAAGGCTTTCCTAGAAAAGCCAGCCCAGCTCCTGAGGACAACTGTTGGTTCTGCATCCCCCATAGCAGTGATGGTGAATTCCTAGAACTTCCAATGATACAAACAGCCTGAAGTGGAACAAGCTCTGTAGGTTCGCCACCACTGTCCTATAGTCATGTTTCCTTTCTGATTCCTAATTCTTGCAGAACGTGGTGAAACAAATCCAGTCTCTAGCCATGGATTGACAAGTACCTTGAGGGAACCTATATATTCGGTACTTTGAGGGGTAATATGTATTAAATGTATTCTTCCTTCAAAACTCTAAGATTGAAAATAGTTATTAAATAGAGAAATAGAATCAATATACTACATTCTGTGAAATTAACCAACTTTTAATTTTGATGAAGATTAGAGAATTTTAAGGTACACTTCTCAAATGTGTCTGGGAAGTCAGGTATATGAAAATTGTACCCTTAACATGGAACACCATGAAATATCTGGTGAAAAAATAAGTTTATGTCAAATTTTATCCTAACTTATACACGAATCATGTATGAAAAGGTGCGTTATGGCTTAAGTCTAGTTGCCCCCCCAAAACCTCATGTGGTCATAGGGTGGGGCTTTTCAGAGGTGGCTGGATCTAGAGTGTGTGATGGTGGGATTTAGAGTGTGTGATTACTAAATTAGTCACTGATTGGTTTGGCATGGCTCTGGGTGTGGTTAATGGGAAGGCCCACCCTGAGTGCGAGTGCAACCAACCCTAAGGTCGTGTAGCCTGGACAGAATATAAGGGACAAAAAGAGGGCTGATGCCATGGCTTGCTGCTTGCTGTTTTTGCTGCCTTCTGCTTACCATGAACTATTTCTCCTCTGTAATGCCTCACTGCCTTGCTGCCCTGCCTTGGAGCCAGCCGATTATGAACTGAAACCTCTACAAACTGTGGGTACAGTAAGCCTTTCCTCCTTTCACTTTGGGTGTCAGATATTTTTGTCTCAGCAACAAGAAAAGTAACCAATATGAGGTGCAAAGAACTTAAAGAAAAATTTACAGAAAAAGTCAATATTGAAAATATTTTACCCATTTAAATTTTTCCGATAAGTTTGGAAAAGATTATATAATTTTTGGAATATCTCTCCTTCAGCATATTCAGGCCTAGTGCTGTTGATGCACTGACATATTAAAAGTAGGAATATATACAAATGTATGTTGTATGATGGCACTACAATTACAAAACAACCAACAACACATGATTCATGTTAAACTCTTACTAGTATCCCCTACTTGTTTGAGTTAATATAACTCTTAATAAATTTGCTTCTTCTATAAAGTTATTCTAAAAATGTCCCCAAATTATTTGAGATAAGTCATCATACACGCATCAGGTTTAAAACAGCACTTTATTCTCAGATTTACTTTTGTCTGCTTTCTTTTCTATCTCAATTTCAGCATTTCCAAGAGCATTACATAAATGAGGTAACAGTCAAATATTTCGTTTATATGTATAGCTAGAGGCTTTTGCAAAGTTGAAATTTTTATATTAGAAGACCTGGCCTACCAATATTTTCTATGCATATTTAACAAGTAGGACTGAACAGCTGATCATTAGAAAAAGTGATTATGGAGAAACTAATATCAAGAGCAATTAGATTGGATATAAATGACACTAAGTGGCTTAAACATGATTTTAACTGTTTCTATGAACTAACATGATAAAGGTAGATATACAATCTTCACTTTATTGACAGAACAGGTTTAGAAAGGTTCAACAATATAAATGTATTTAAGAAATATTTAAGTCAGGTGTGGTGGTCCACATCTGTATTTGCAGTACTGTGAGAGGCTGAGGTAGGAAGACTGAAAGTTCAAGTCCAGTCTGGGCAACTTAGCAATTCAGAGATATTCTCATTCAATCATTTTCTTTCTCTCCCTCTCTTCCTCCCTCCCTCCCCCTTCTATATATTCTCTCTCTCACTCACACTCATACACACACATTTAAAGCACCTGCTTTGTGGCTGTTTTCTGATATTTGTTGAGGGTTCTGAAATGAACAAGATATCCTGTTCACATAAACAATGTCTGGCCCAAATTAAACAAGTAACCTTTGACGTCTACTCAATTTGTATTTTTTAAGATTTTTAAGGTGTGGATGAACACTGAAGGAAACTTGATACGATTTATAGGCCAGATTGAGAAAATAGTATGTGTAATACTTCCTATGTTTAGGGGTAGGTAAATGTGCCCCAGAATTAAGAGAGTTTTTTTTGTTTTGTTTTGTTTTTGTTTTTCTCTCTTCTGACTGGAAACTTCTGCAGCTTTGAAAAAGCTGGGAAAGGACCTTTTCTGGCAAATTACCTGATTCAGGGTGCAACTAAAGAATATATAATCCTTAAAAGGGGAGGAAAAAATTAACATTGAACCAAGCCAAGCGATGACACCATTCTGAAATGTCTAAGTTTCAGTTAACATGGTACTGAGGAAAATGAGAACTACCTGTACTTAAAATTATAGTCATTCTAGTTTTGGTATTGAAGGAAAGAATGTAGATATACAATATAGAAATACTGTACAGCAAAAAATATGTAGAGTCTCGTTTCATGCACTGATAAATAGTGCATTTACTTCTCAAACTATCAAAGCAAATGGTATAAAGAAATTTTCCACCTACACTCAGGATTAAACTTTCTGATTTTAAATGACCAGACTTTTAATTGTAAAGTTATTTTAGCTGAAAGGTTAGAATAAATTATTAATGAATCTTTAAAATTCTTTAAGGAAGGTGATGTTTAAAACATAACTGTAACATAATAACATACCCTGCCATATGTATGGCAAAAACTGTAGGTATAAATTTATTGAGCACCTACTACGTGCCAGCACATCCCTAAGTGATTTACTTATTATTTCTAATACTCCTGTATGTCATATTTCAGTTTACTCATAACCTTGTCAATAAATCTTATTAATTCATAACTATATTATTTTAAATAGAGCTCAGATAATTTATTCCATAAAGTTGTTCCCAGACAATTCCTCTGCGGAAGGGTGTGGAGCAGGAAGAGAAAGCTAAATCCAAATCCCACTAAATACTGATAACTTCTCTGGTATTTGTGGTGTTATGGACATGGTCTTTTCAGAAATCCCCCAGACTTGTACAAAGTCAAGCAAGGACTTAAGATAAAAATCAGCAATGTGCCTCAGAGGCCACAAGTGTCAGCCGGCTTCTCATCTAGAGGGCCTCACACAGGGACGGGCGCCCAGCTGCGCAGCCGGGCCGTCGCCCCATCCGCTGCCACCCCGAGCGCGGGCGAGGCCCAGGTGACAGCAGGTGAGGGCGGCGCGGAGGAGGAAGTGAGACGGGCAGAGTACACCTCTGACTCATTGCGCTTTACTGCAAGCGGAACTGCTCGCCCGTCTCTCGGTGCAGCTCACGTCCAACCCAACTGAAGTCACTTCCCACCCCGCTCGCCCGGGGAAAACCGTCGGGACGAGGCGCGCAGGAGCCCGCGTCGGCGCCGTCAGCGGCCGAGTTCCCCGAACCTGCCCTCCCCGGCCGCGGGAACTCCCGAGGTGGCCCGAGCGAGGCCCTGTCCCCAAGCCAGACGTACGGCGAGGGCCAGGGCCCCGACGCTCCGAGGGCACAGGGCCCAGCGCAGAACCGGCCAGGCCGTCGCGCCCCCCAACGCCGCGGCGGGTGTGGCCAGTTCAGAGCCGGAGCGCCGCGGAGCCTCCAACTTCACCTTTCCCACGCCGCCAGCCTGTCACCCTTCGTGACACCCCCGTGCCCACCGTGTCCCGAAGGCCCCCGTTCCCTCTCCCCACCACACCTGAGGAAAACTTTTCCCTCTCCTCTCATTTCAAACTCGACAGCGTCTATAGTTGCCGCAAACCGTCCCGTGCCTAGCAACAAGGTTCCGGCCGTAGAGCGAGCGCCTCTAGGTGTAAGGAAGGTGATGTCGTAAAGCCGCGAGTGTCGTAAACCAGGTGCGGTGGGGAGGGGGGAGGGGTGGAGGCGGAGGGGTGGGGGGAAGGGGGAGGGAGGGAGGGGGAGGAGGTGACTCGAGCATTTAGACACAAGCGAGAGGATCATGGCGGATGGCCCCAGGTGTAAGCGCAGAAAGCAGGCGAACCCGCGGCGCAATAACGGTGAGTGGCGGAGGGGACCGGGGAGCGGCGGAGTCAGGGGGAGCAGGACGGCCGGGGCGCCCCGGGGATGAGGGGGGCGAGCCGGGCTGGGGGCGGCCGGGGCAGGGACGGGCAAAGTGGAGTGGGAAAGTAGAAAGTAGTGCTCTGCCCCCCTCCGCCGCCGAGCCGCGCCGCGGCCGCCGCTCGCTCTCCCCGAACCGTTATGTCTCTTACCTGGTCTCTCCGCCTAGCGGCTCCCGCCGCGCCTGCCGCCTCCCTGGACCGTTAGCCGCCGCCGCCGCATCCCCGGCGCGGGGCGCAGGGCGCGGGGCGGGCGGCCGGGACGCGGCGGCCACTTTTGCGTCGCGGGTGGAGCGGCTGTTGCTTCTTTCCGCACTTTTCCCCACACTTTCGCCCCTCGGCGCCTCCCTCTCCCCTCCTCCTCGTCAGCCCTCTCGGCGGCGTCCTCCCTCAGCGCCCAGGCCCCCGGGAGCCGCGAACAAACTTGTGCCCGGCGCTGCCCGTGCCAAGTGGCTTCCGCGCGCCACGGCCACGGCCCCGGCGGGCGCCGGCTCGGCCCGGGCTCGGGACGGGGCGGCCCGGGCTGCGTGTCGTCCGTGCGCGCGTGTGCGCGGGCGCCGGCGGTAAAGTTGGGACCGGCGCGCTCGCGGAGCGGGGCTCGGGAGGCGCGGACCCGTGGGTCCCTCCCGGGTCCCTCGGCGGCCCGGGGCTGCGCGGGGAGCTGCGGGGCGGCCCGGGGGGACGGGGCGGGCGCGGGCGCCTACTTGCTGCGGCCGGGGAGCGGTGGATGGCGGCGAGCGTGGGCAGCGGGTGTTTGTGGAGTTGTTACCTGGTGTGGGGACCGGGAAGCTCCGCAGACAGATGCCCTGCCCAAGCTCGGCCGGCTCCCCGCGCGGGGATGGGGCGGTGTGTGCGGACGCCTGCGGCTTTTCTCTTTCGGTTCTTGGGGAAGTTGTTACCTGGGCCGGACGCGCGGAGCGCTGGAGCCGGATAATGGAGCTGGGCTGGCGCTCCGGGTCTCGGGTGGAAGGCGTGGGGGAGGGGGCGGACGGACCGACGGACGCGCCGGGCCGCGGCTCGCGCTGCAGCTGCAGTGTGTATTGATTTGTGCCGAGGTGCCAGGGAAACACACACCCCTCTGCCTGACAGGCGTGAGAGTTAAAATAGCGAGACAAGGCGAGAGATCGAGCCCAGAACATGTGGCGGTTGCACGGTCGCCTTTTCCAGTTTGGAGAGACGGTGTAAGTTGATTGTATTTCTGCTAACGGGGGGCGATCCCGTGCCCGCTCTCCGTCCTGCGCAGCGGCCAAATGTCTGCTGATTGTTATTGTCTGGACAGTTCCTGCGGTGACGGGGGCTGCCGCGGCCCGGGCGGCGGAGCGCGGCGGCCCCCGCCCGGGTACCTGTTTGTATAATAATGGGCGGCAACGGCCTACCGCGGGCTGCGCCGAGGCTATATAAGGAATTACGCGTGCATTTCGGACCGGGGGCTCTTCTGGCTCCTGCGTGATTTTTACGACGAGTTTTTAAGAGTGGGGAATACGTGCGCCCCTGATCGGAGAGCTGTAGCGTCCAGAAAAAGAGGAAATATGTGTTCAAGTAAAAACTCTGGCGCGCTCCCCCCGCCCCACCCCCGCGCCTGGGCTCCCTTTCTCCCTCCCCCCGGGATGCGAAACGCGAGGTTTTGTAACCTTTCCTGGCAATTTTAGATTTCGTGTGGGATTTCCTGTCTAGAAGCAGATACGGGGGTTTTAGGCTGTTCCAAGATGTTTCCTTCCAATCGTAAACATATTTTTGATATTTTTGAGCAGGCATTCATTAAAATCACTGCTTCCGCGAATGATTTTTTTCAAATAAATATGTACATTTTAAAGATGTCTGTTAGTTACGATTGAAAGGTATATTTGGTATCCTCATTGTGGAGAGATGACTTGGTTATGGCAAGAAGCAGAGCATAGGCTATTGCAATTTTAATTTCCTGTTTTAGCGTCAAATAGAATGTGTTCTATATTGAGCTGTTGCCGCTGTTGCTGATGTGGCTTTATGAAAGGTAAGTTGGTTCTGAAAGCTATTGGCTTTTTACCTTATTTAAAATGTTCATCGCCAGAGAAAGGGGCTTTTCTTGCCGCTGACGACATGTGTGTGACATGTGAGTCTGAACCACCCAGCGTCTGTGCAGCTGCTGTAAACATGTTTACCTGAACAGGAAAGAATGGATTTTTCTCCCAGAGATCCTGTGATATGAATATTACACTCCTAAGGCATATCAACAGATGACTTAAGAGAAAAAAGCTATCCTGAAAGGTACTTGAAATCAACAGGAAAAAGAGATTCTTGATCGCTGCAGCAAATGGCAACTTGTGCAGGTAGAAAAAAGATGGTGTTTAGTTTTCTCCTGCATGTATGTCAGCCCCCTCCTGTCTGCTGCTTTCATTCTCAGGGGAGGGATTTATTTACCACGCTTGCTGTCAGTGTTTTTCCTTTGTGTTTAATATTAGAAAAACAGATTTGGGACTGTTAGCAGAAAACGTCTTGTCTGCAGTATGCATTACTCTCAGAAAACAAAAGGTGTTCAGTAGCACTGTACTACTACAGGTATCTTCCATTTTCATCACTTTTGCCTCTGTCCTTGCATTTCTTTTTGTTCTCAAATGCATTTCATCCATTGCTGATCATTACAGCCATTCTATTTGGTTGAGCATCGTATTTTGCAAATTAAAAATGAAGTTATATGCCATTGTGTTGTGAAACCTTAGAATAGGTACTGGTTAATATTTCTTAGCAACGCAGTCATTTTTAAGTTGCAGATTTTTTAAAAGAGAGAATTGGCTGGGAAAATGTTACCTCTTAAATCTTTTACATGAAGAAATGGTGATGTAGACAGTGGGAGATAGCCATAGAGCTATTTTATGTTAGTTATGTGTAAATGATATTTTTATTCATTTTGAAATAAGATATGCAGATTTTACTCCTATGCCTTCAATAAAGCATTTTAATTTCCTTACTGTAACATTTCTGCAGGGTAGGTTATTAATGGGCATATAGAGTAATGTAACTTGACAGGGATAAGCCAATTGAGCAAGGCTTGACCAAAGCATCAACCCTTGTGTGGCAACTTTATGGTAATGATGTTAGTCATCTATAAAGCACTGACATTAGAATTGTTTAAATTGATTTTTACCATTTATAATTTAATGCTTTGTTGTATTTTAAAAATCTGTCTTTTCTCATTTTTTCACGTTACTCCCTATGTGATGTGGTTTTCTTTTTAAAAATATTTTCTTTGAAAAATATACTCTAGCTGGTTATAACCACATGCTAATTCACCTGATACGTAATAGTAGATATATCTCTTTCTGTCATTAGCACCATTTCTTCTTGCTGTCTTTGGAAACCACCAGTAGAGGATGCTAACAAAAATGATTATTGATGTAGCAGTATCATAAGTCTATTTCCTGTGCTGATTGGGATCTGCTATATAATTCTGAGTCTTGAATAGCCCTGGGTAAATTAGGCATGAACATCTTTTAGTTTACTGATATTGGAAAGAAGTAGGCATGTTTAACTTGAATAATTTTATAAATTTGAGGCTTTAAAATTTTGAATTCAGATTGATATTAATTTAGTCTTGCTTTAAAGCAGTTGTGTTCCTTTCTTTAAAAAAGAAGTTTTATGTTCTTAGACTTGGAGAAGGAAATTAATGATTGCCTATATTTATTTTCTGTGTTTACTATAGTTTCTAATTTCCACTTTTTGTGCTTAGTAGGATTCTTGAAAAAAAAAACATACATATGTATATATACATACATACATACACGTATATAAGTATATATGTATACGTATGTATGTGTATGTATGTATATATACAAACAGGTGTTAAAATACGTAAATTGTTAAGTCTGGTAAAATTGTGATTGATTAAAAATACTGAGTAATAACTTTTCCATAATTTACGTAGACTTAGACTATAAGTTGGCAAACCGCTACTAAAGTAGGGGCTACCAGCAATCAGATATTAGTGATTTTTAGATTTTATCTTTTCTTTCCTCTTCAAGTTCCCTTCCTACTTGTGGTCCTCCCCTATTCTATCGCCTTAGTTAAAATCAGGTAGTGAACAAATTTTTAGTTTACCAATTTTAAATTAAGACATGTAAGTTTGCTTTGAGGCTTTAAATGCAGTTAAAGTCTCCATAGTTTATTGACTGTTACATGATTGTATTCAAAGAATTATTTTCGAAAACTGTAAATCGAGATTATAGCTTTTACGTACAAATAATTGCATGAAACAAATGTATTTTGTTATGTCATTTTGTTTTATATTCATGTAATTATGTTAGTATAACTATAAACTTTAGAAATTTTTATTTCCCTATCTTAATGATGTGTCTAAATGCACAGATACCAGTAGCACAATGCAACATTCATATTGCTTATTTTGAATTCGGTAGGAATTACCTGAATTACCAGGTAAGCCTGCATCAACTCCTCATGGATCTGTCTGTGTGTGTGCGTGCACGTGTGTGTGTGTGTGTGTGTGTGTGTGTGCGCGCTCTCGCGCGCATATATACAGTTTTTCAATTCCAAGCAGGTATTTTTTTAATGTGGTATTTTCCTAATTCCTGAGAGTTCAATAGTGAATAGGCGTGATTCACTTACTTTTTTGTGAACTGAGAAGCTTTACCACAAAGTCATTTTGTACGAAATTGTGGACCAAAAATTAAAGGTGTTTCACAGATTGAAAATATCAGTCCCTTGCTAAGATAACTCTGATATAAAACCATAGGAAATACTTGTTTAATTCTTTTGTTTTGTTAGTTTTTCTAGTTTTCACTATTTTTTGAAATTCCATACCCTCCTATGTTTGCAGTTTTAGTACATTTCAAGCATGTGGTAAGAAACTTCTATCAAACAGGGAATGATACTTAAAAAATAATAGCATGATTATTTCTCATAGTTGTGTTTTTCTTCCCCTCCTTGTTGCTTCTAAGCATGTGATTAGAGACAGATGTAAACACAGATGCAATATCATGTGGAATTTATTGTTAGCTACTATTAACTACCTACACAGTATTGAATTTCAATAGAGGAGGAGAAAAATCCTGCACTGTTCAGAGAGAGGTTATGCATTAATGTGCCAAATGTGGGAGATTAGAGGACTCAAAATTGTAGAAACAGTGTTTAACATTGAAAAAGATTTTTTGCTCATTTCTAACAGAGATATAAGGTAAAATTTTAAAATGCATTATTGAAAGAAAACTGAAAAAATTTTTAACCTAAAAAAGTGCCTTGATGAGTACATATGATGAGACACTTCTTAAAAATACCTTTAAAGAAGGTAATTACTAGCTAATTAATCATGGCTGAGCTAAAAAGTTGTATAGATTGATATATATATATATAGTTTAAAAAGTTTTGTTGCAACTCTAGTTAAAGTTTTCTTTGAAACGCAGTATTGTACACAGAGTAGTTATGCAGTTGACATAAAGCAAATATATTTCTGCTAGTATAGTATTTTTTGAGGATGAACTTGACTTTTTATAAAATGATAATATAGATGCAACTTTTAAAAATTAAATCTGGTCTTTACATAGGCATTGCCAAAGGAGATAATCTTTCTTTGGATCAGACTATATTTTTAATATTGTATCTCTAAGAGAAGCATTTTTAGGACATCAGTTTTACTACATAAAAATTTCCAGTTGTAGAGTAAGCATGTTTGGATTTTTAACTTGATGGAGATGGATTATTGCTGTTTGCTAACCTGAAAGTAGTTGCTTGAAGACATGGCAGACTAACATATTATTTAAGTGGCAAAATGCTCTTTAGTTAGTAAAATTTTCCTTAAGATTGTTTACAGAGAAAAATATGTGATATTTGTAACTTAATATTGCTAAATATACATTGGAGTATATATCATATGGATGCAGATAAATTGAAATTTTCCAAAAGAAAAGCCGGGCCAGTGAGATGGCTCAGCGGCGTAAGTGCCTGCCTGGCAAGCGCGAGGGCCCGAGTTCAACTCCCAGAACCCACATACGAGAAAAGGGCCAGTGATATCACTCAGCGGCACGGGCGCCTGCTGGTGCACGAGGTCCTGAGGTCGACTCCCGGTACCCACAAAAAAAAAAAAAAAAGAAAAGGAAAAAGGTTCATAAGTATAATACAAATAAATATTTGAACACTTTTTGCTTTTATGACAGTCCTCCCTTATCCATGGGAGATACATTTCAAGATATTCTTCCAATTCCCCAAATCTGGAAAGTACTATATATGTTGTTTTTTATCTAAAGATATCTTTAAAACTTAATTTTTAAATTAGGCACAGTAAGACATTAAGAACACCTCGTGATAAAATAAGAAAAGAACTGTATTATAGTAAAAGTTACTATAATACAATAAAACATGAATTATTTCTGGAAATTTTCATTGAATATTTCTGGGCCATGGTTGACCACAGATAATAGAAATTATGGGAGGTAAAACTATTAGCAAGGGAGGACTGTTGCATACATATCTTGTCATAATTGACATGATACGTTCATTGAGGCTTTCACATAGTTTGAGGTATAAACTGTGGCTATTCATAGAAAAACCCTGTATTTTAGAACCCTAGGAAAACCTTCTCTTTTGTAGTTACACTACATCTGTGCTGAGATTGTTGGTAACAGATGTTTTGTGAACCCTTAATTTCTCCCCTTCTCTTTGTCTTCCCACCCATATTTAAAATTAAATGTGAATAGAATATAAATCTAAGAATTATGTCAGTTTTTCACGTTTGTTGTTTTCTGTGCTGAAAGTCCTGTTTTCTTTTTTAAGATATCAAATTTCAGAGTTTGTTATTTTGTGGTTTGGAGACAGGGTCTCACTGTGTACACCAAGCAGGCCTTGAACCTGCAATCTTCCTGTCTCATCCTTCTGAGTGCTGGGATTATATGGGTGACACATGCCTGATTGACTTTGATTGCAACTTTTTTTTTCTAAATCAGGACGCTTTTATCCTTTTTTTTTTTTTTTTGGTACTAGGCATTGAACCCAGGGCTGTCACACTGAGCGATAGCCTCAGCCCGTGTATGTATGTATGTATATATGTATGTATGTATTTTGAGGTAAGATCTAATTAAGTTACCCAGACTGGCCTCAAGTTGTGATTCTTGTGCCTCCTGGGTAGCTGGGATTACAGGCCTGTACTGCCATGGCAATATATTTCAGTTACTACTCATGGTCAGTGACCTACAGTATACTTTAATTTCCCTATTCTTAATGCCTTTAAGTAGAAACTCCAGAAAGTACTTGAACATGTGCTTTGAGAAGATGTAATGCCAGACAAATTTAGTGACATGTAGAATAGTATATAGTAAGTACAATCTTTCATGGAGTGCATTTTGTGAACCTGGGCTTGTATCTATCTTGGTTTGTGTTGGATACTTGAAAACCTGAAAATAGCTGTCTCTTTTTAGTATTTTCTCCTTTCTACCCTAAAACTAAGTTGGTATTTATTCCTGAGTATCTCTTGTGATACTCTAAGGGTTTTGCTTTTCTGGACCGAGGGAGGAGTGAGGAGGAGAAGAAATTGTGGTAGAAAATAATTTCATGTGAGCAGTATTAATTGAGAAAATGCAGTGAAGTAATTTTGGAGTTAAGATGGGAGATGCTCATCCAAAGGCTTTTTTTGTGTGTGTGTGCAGAGAAACATTCGAAGAGATGACTTTGCCAAGTTTGCATTACTAGTTATCTTGGACTAGGTCGTAGATTTTCAGATTCCTAGTTCAGTTTTGTTAGATCATTTGAGCATATTTATTTATAATGGTGATAATAACTAGATGCCATTAATTTTCAAATTTATCTTAAAACCAAAATGTCTTGTGTAGAATGATCAGTCATAACAGAAAAAGGAATTTCTAATAATATACATAAATATATCAGACTTAGTAGTTGATGTGGCTGTAATCACTTAAAACATTCCGGATGCAGAGAGTAGGTTTAGTTTTATTTAAAGGAATACTCCCACTTGTATTATATTTGTTGTTATTCCCAGTGTCTACTCTCATTCATTCTCTATTTCCTGTCCCTCACTGTACTCTTTAGTTCTTGGTTATATAATTGTCTTTGTAAAAATTTGTAGTTTTTTGTGTGTCTTGTGTTTACAAAACTACTACTTTGCTATGTAGTTTAATTTCACTTAGCATTGTTTGAGATCTCATGTTGCTGAATGTACATCTAGTTCATTGCTTCTGCCTGTACAGTATCTCATTTCTGCAGTAAGCACAAATTACTTACTGGTTTCCCTAATGATGTGTGTCCAGGTTGACTCCACTGTTGCATAATCTGTGTAAACACTGACCTTCATATAGCTGATGGTTGTAGGAGTGTTTTTCTGAGAACATGGCACAGTATTGCCAAATATAGGTCAGTCACTAATTTAGAGTCACTAACTTCTTTCAAATTGTTTCTAGAACAGCAGTACCAATTTTTCCCCTCACCAACAGCAAGAAAAGTTCCTATTATTTCACATTTTGCCAGCCTTTGGTTATGGTACTAACCTAAATTTTGCTAAGTCAACAGCTGTTGAATAGAATCTCATGGTTGCTTTATCTTCTACCAGGAGGTTGAATTTCTTTATATATTTGATAGCTGTTTGGGTTTCCCTTATACATCTGGCCTGTTTATACCCTTTGTCTATCTTTTTGGTTGTGTTTCCACTTCTTGTTGATTTCCCAGATTTCTTATATGTTTGATATAATGATCCCCCATCTGTTGAATTTGACTATGCTACAGAAATTTCTCATTATAGTGTATTCAAATCTATTGAATTTTTTACTTTGTAGGTAGCAAATTTCTTCCTAATCTATATATATTACAAAGCTACCTTCCTAGAATTTCTTCTATTAGTTTCATAGCTTTACCTTTCCTATTCAGGTCTTTGATGAATATGTTCCATCTGTTTAGTTTCCTTCTTAAGGGTAACAAATATAGTGATAAAGAGTTGGGGTTGATGCTGTATTTTACTAGCTGTCTCACTTTGGCCAAGTTAGTCTCTGTCTGTTTGAGTTTCCCTTATGTATAATGGGTATAGTAGTATCAGAGTTAGGAAGGTCGAATAAGGCATGTGAAACATCATGTTCAGTGCATGTTTTAAGCATTCAATGAACGTTCATTTAAAATTTTATTAAATTTGTTTAAAATACATCTTGCATCAGTTGACAACTTCTTGTCCAGTATTAACTCTAGTGTAACTATCTCCAAAAAGGATGTTAGTAGAAAGTGTGTTCATTGCTTCTGTACCTTTGACCTTAAACAGTGCTTAGTAGTTCTGGCCTTAGACAAGGCTGTTCATTAAATCAGCAGTAGACTAAGAAATACATATTGAAGCTTCATCCTAATGCTATTTGTGATGTTTTCTAGCTTGAGGAAGGCTAGGTGTACACGTACGTGCGTGTGCATTTACAAAATACTAGTTTTCATTGTGGCCTTTTCACACAAATGTGACATATTTTTATCATACTTGGAGTTATGTTTTAAGGAGCATTATATTGAAAGAGGCCTCACCATATCATTGTTATGTGTATTACTGAGTTGGACTTCAAGGATAATGTCCCTTTGTTACTCTGTTGCATAAATCCAAGAACTCACGCCCAAGGAAGCTAAATTGTGTATTTTATATTTGAGTAACATGACTAGTCTGGAAGCTTTTCATACATCCATTTGGCTTGGAGTATTTTGAGAAGATAGTAATCTTCCTATGTTCCTGTGGTATAAATTAGGGAAATCCTAAGGCAAATGTTTATGTATTTTAGTGAACTTTATAGAGGTATAGTTGTATACAAGATTTACTATTGTACATGTACTTTTCAATTAGTTTTGATATACTAATACAATATACTTGTATAACCACTACCACAATCAAGATAATAGAACATTTCTGTCATCCCCCAAATTCTTGTGCCCAGTCTCAGTCAGTCCTTCTCACTGGTGGCCCCATATGTACAATAATCTGTCTGTTGTTGGCCACTAGAGATTGGATTTGGTCTTTTATTTATTTATTTATTTATTTAATTTATTTATGTGGGTACCGGGAGTCGACCTCAGGACCTAGCGCTTGCCAGCAAGCGCTTGTGCCACTGAGTGATATCACCAGCCCGTTTTTTCCTTTATGTGGGTTCCAGAAGTCGAACTCAGGACCTTGCGCTTGCCAGGCAGGCGCTTATGCAGCTGAGCTATCTCACTGGCCCTGGATTTGGTCTTTTAGAATTGGAATCATACAGTATGTACTCTTACCTGCCTTCTTTTGTCTGAATAGTTCTTAAGATTTGTAGTAGTTCATTCCTTTTGTATTGCTGAGTAGCATTTTATTGTATAAATATACTACAATTGTTTTTATAGCCATTCGTCTATAATGGACTTATTAATTTTGTTTCTGATTTTTGCTATAATTGAACATTCATATACAAATTTTATGTGAATATATGTTAACATTTCTCTTGGATAAATACTTAGGATTAGAATTGTTGATTTATAGAGCAAGTGTACATATGGTTAACTTGGTAAGAAGCTACCAAAGTGTAATGCTTGTAACATTTTTATTTTGCAACAGCAATATATGAGTTCTAGTTGTTCTACATCTTCACAAACACTTGTTCCTGTTTTTAATTTTAGCCACAGTAATATCTGTGTGGTAGTGTCATTTCAGTTTTGATTTAGATTTCATTGACAACTAGTAATGTTGGAAGAGCTTGTGGTATATTTGTTGGTCATTGTTTAATTTCTTTTGTAAAATGTTCAAATCATTTGTCCATTTTTAATTGAGTTGTTTTTTATAATTGATTTGAAAGAGTTTTTTATATAGTTTGGACTCAAGTTCTTTGTTGATATAGGTATTTAAAATAATTTTTCTTTTTCTGTACCTAGTCTTTTAATTTCTTAATGATATCTTCGAAGAAAGTTTTAAATTTTGATGAACAGTTTATAATGTTATTCTTTTAGTTTTTATGACTTTTGTATACTAAGAAATCTTCACCAAATCAAGACGAAGATTTGCTCTCATATATTTAAGAAATTGTTGCTTTAACATTTCAGTTCTGTGATCCATTTCAGGCTAATTTTTTTTTTCCATACTCTGTTTTGAATCTCATCTGCAAAACTGCCTGAGTTATTCTTCAGTGATTCGCAAATGCAAAAGACAAAAATTTGGTCTTAACTTACCAAAAGTTGTGTTTGAAATTTTAAAATATTTTTTATCAGGGCTTACCTAAGAACCAAAGGTCAAGATGGTAGAGGAACCCAATCCCACTTCCCTGGTTTTAAACATTTTTAAGTAAGAGGAGTTATATTGTGCCTCATCAGTGGTTTCAAGAAGTTTTGTGCCTGTGAGTTTTGTTTTGTTTTTCTGTAGTGGGTATTGAACCAGGGATTTTGCACTGAGCTACATCCCCAGATTTTTTTACGTTTTTACTGTTTTTTAAATTTTAGAAGAAAAATCGTACTAAGTTGCTAAATTGTCTAGACTGGGGTGAAACTTGCGACCTTCTCGTCATCAGCCTACTAGAGTGCTGGTATCACAGGCATGTACTACACACCTGGCTTCATGACACATTTTTAATTCCCCCTTAATTACAGTATGTGTCATTAATTGGCCTAATAATTAAGAACAGCCTGTGTTCACCTGTGGAATGAGTATGATGGGTTATGTGTACGAGACAATAAGACTGAAGGTGATACATACACTACCTTGCCCTAAGGAGCTTACAGTGTAGTAGGGCAGAAAAATAGGAAAAAGCTTTTAGAACATAGTTTGGTAACTGATGTACTACTTTACACCTTATGCATAGAGGGGATGAATGGTGCTTAAACTGAGCCTAAAGGGATGTGTGGGGGTTATTCTACTAAAAATGTAGAAAGTAATATTCCCTACAAGGGCAGTAGTACATGCAGAGGTGTGAGGCACACACACACCTTGTGGCACCTGCATTACACTTAGCTGAACTGTGTAGGGTAAGTGGAACAATAGGTACGGATGAGGCTAGAGAATTAGGAAGCATATGAAGAGAAAAGCTTTATATTGCCATGATGAGTCGGGATTTTACCTTGGACATGGTGGGGAATTGCCAAAAGTCTGGAAGTTTGAAATGATATGATTAGCTTTATGTAATTCATCATTTTACATGTATTTATATGTTGTGTTGACATGATTAAAAATTCAAGAAAAGAAATCCTTGCATTACTAAAAGTAGAAAAAAATGTAAAAGTAAAAGCTAATTCATCCTGCTTTCCTGCATTTTTGCTTGTTAACAATAAGGTGAGTAGATTTATATGGCAATTGCTTTGAAATGGTGCTGCCACCACCATGACTGTCCCCACTTCTGCCATCATCATGGCATCAGTGAAAGGTTTACCTTACTGGGAGCATGAGTGGCCTTAGGTTTGAGTTGGTGGCTGAAATCTGTACACCAGGTTGGCTGTACATTCCTGAGTTCTGCACTCTGATGGGGAATTGGACATTTTTATTTTTTTCCTTCCTTTCCTAGGGAAATGTGTTGTGGATTTACAATCCAATGAAATAAAGTAATTTTACTGCCTTTAATTGTGGTTCTCCAAAAATGTAAAATTTACTGCGTTTATTATTACTAGATAATCTCTGGTGTTTGATAGTTCTGTATAGAGCTCCATCTTGTGAACCTGTTAATGTACTTTGATATCAGTTCTCTACTATAGACACCTGATAAAATAGATAATTCTTGCCATTTGCTAAGCTGGGGTGGTCTAGTGCCTGATTGCCTATGATAAATGAGGCTAGTAAGTCAGCTGCCCATTAAGTGCCTGAATTAAAATATCTAGGCATCTATAAAATATTCCAGTTCCAAATAAAATAAAACTTTATTTACCTGAATGATTCTTATTCTAAGTACTTCAATTCAGACCTCGTGTAGGATTCTTTTATTGAATAAAAGAAAATTCAAGTTGTGCTGTATGGTATAAGATAGATTGAAGACCATATGTTGAAGGAATACACTTTATCGTATTTTGACCTCTAAGTTTTTTTTTTTTTTTTTTTGTGGGTACCGGGGGGTCGACCTCAGGACCTCACGCGCCAACAGGCACCCATGCCACTGAGCGATATCACCGGCCCCTTTTCCGTATGTGGGATCCGGGAGTCGAACTCGGGCCCTCGCGCTTGCAAGGCAGGCGCTTACGCCACTGAGCCATCTCACCGGCCCGACCTCTAAGTTTAATAGTTCTTAGAATTTGTACCTTATTTATGCTGGATCAGTTTATAAAAGTTTCATGTGTGATCTAATTTATATGTTAATTAAGGGCTTTTGTGCCTTAAATATTAAAATATACTGAAGATTTTTAATCAGAGAAATTAACGTAATTTACTAGTATCCATTTTTACCTTATTCTGTATTTATGTGCTTACCTTGCTTTATGTATTGTGTGTGACAGTAGTGAAACTGAATGCTTATAAAATGATTTATATTTTAATTTTCATCAAACCAGGCTGATTTTTTTTGAGGGGGGGGCACATCATTTTTTTTTTTTTTTGGCAAGGAACATCAATTTTTTCATAATAGTTACATATAAAGTTTTACTACACCACCTTCAAAAATAGTTTAGGAGCAGTAAGGCAGATCTCAACATATTTATTCTTTGACAGTATTAATATTAAGTGTAGGGGAGGGAAGCATGGTGTTAAGTTTTGGTTTTTGCAATTTAGGGGTGGTTTTGCTTTTTGTTTTTTTGTACTGGGGACTGAACCAAGGGCTTTCTCATTGAACTACATCCCCAGCCCATTTTTATTTTTTATTTTGAGACAGAGTCTCACCAAGTCCCTAAGGGACCCAGGCTGGCTTGGAACTTGAAATCTTCCTGCCTCAGCCTCCCAAGAGTGCTATGATTACAGGAATGCACCACCGCACCTGGCTAAGGTGTTGGCTACTTTAAGATTTCATTGCCACAATGATTTCCGTCTTGTTCATTTTCACCTTGTGTGGCACCTGGGAATTGCATCTGTGTTTAATGCTGGGTCCTCAGTGCTGATGACAGTAGTAATCATACTTCTCCCATTACACCCTGAGTTTCTGATCTGACCACTGAATTCTCACGGATAAGGGAAGAGATTGCAGGCAGAAAATAGATATAAAAAGATAAAGAGCACAGGAAGTGGTGAATATGGGTGGGTATAGACAAACACTGAATACAAAACTTGGGAGCAGGGTAAATTCACTGATTATCTGTAGTTTGTTGAGTTATATGTGCATGTTAAAATTTCTGAGTCAAGGAAGGAAAACTACAAGGAGTGTGTTTATCTTCCAGAGTAGTAGAGAAGGAAAATAGGGTAAAGAAAACCACTGACTCTAAAGAAAAAGTTAAGGAATGGCAGAAAGAAAAGCAAGATAAAAGGAAGACAAGTAGAAAGCATAGAATTAGGTAATATAGGTCAGTACAAATATATTAGTTGTCATAGTACATATAAATTGACAAAATGTTCCACATAACAGAAATCGGTTGTTGTACTGGATAAAATAAAGAATTTCATGTATGTCTGAAAGACTATCTAAAACAGCAAGACTGTGTTAATATCATGTTGACTTTTGAGCAAAAAAACATCTTACAGAGTGATGGGCAGTAAATAGTGATAAAAGGAAGGCATAATTTTAAATTATTATGTAAATTATACTATATATTCAAAAAATTTAGACCACAAAAGCTATAGGCAGATCTCTTTATCATTGTATGTTATTTGAAATAATCTCTCTTAATAAATGTTGGAACAAGCAGAAAAAAATCAAGGAAAAAGGGTTTTAATAATAAGATGTACAAGTTTGCCATAATGGATGCTTATGGAACACTGCATCCCACAACTCCTGCATTTTTTTTTAAGCACACAAGAAGTATTAATAAAACTTGATCACATTCTGGTCTACCAGTTTTAAGAAATTTCAGTGTGTCGGCCTCATAATACATTCTGTTTACAAAGATATCAGTAATAACATAATTTCCTCGTATGTTTTGAAATTAAGGTGTTTATTTCCAAGTAACTTGTGAGTGAAAATGGGTAAGGCAAATCAGAAAATATTTATAATTAGCAATAAAATACTACATATCAAAACTTGTTTATTACTTAAGAGAAACTTCATGGATATTTATGGACTTCAGCCCTTACATAATAAAGTCTGAAGAACAATAGCTATACATTCCTAAGTATTAGAAAAAGACTAATTGGATACTGTCCTAATAGAAGTAAAAGGGAAGTAATAAAGATAAAGGTGTAAGCTAATGAAAAAGGAAAAATAGAGATAAAACAGTGCAGCTAAAAGTAGATTATTTGAGAAAACAGAATTGACAGCCAGGCGTGGTGGCACATGCCTGTAATCCCAGCACTCAGGAGGCTGAGGCAGGAGGATCATTGTGAGTTTGAGGCCAGCTGGGCCTACATAGTGAGTTCAGGGCCAGCATGAACTACATAGTGAGACCTGTCTCAAGAAACCAAACAAAAAAATAAGCAAGCAAACAAACTGGAATTGACAAACTCCTGGCAAGATTAATTGGGCAAAAGAGAAGTCACAAAGCAGTACTGTATCTGGAATGAAAAAGAGGATGTTACAACAGAGGGATCAGGAATGATCAACTTTGTGATCATTAAATGGTGATCTAAACTAATGTAATTGAAAGCTTAGGACAGATGGACAAACTCTGAGAAAAATGATAGCTCATCTGGTTTAAGAAGCAGTGTAGGGCCGGTGAGATGGCTCAGCAGCGTAAGCACGTGCCTGGCAAGTGCGAGGGCCCGAGTTTGACTCCCAGAACCCACATACGAAAAAAGGGCCGGTGATAACGCTCAGCGGCACGGGCGCCTGCTGGCGCATGAGGTCCTGAGGTCGACCCCCGGTACCCACCAAAAAAAAAAAAAAGCAGCAGCAGCAGTGTAAAACTGGATAAACTTAAAATGATAACTCATTCTGGTTTAAGAAGCAGTGTAAAACTGAGTAAACTTAAAATGATAGCTCATTCTGGTTTAAGCAGTATAAAACTGAATAAACTTAAAAAGAAAAAGGAAAAATAGTCTCAGAAAAAAATATTAGCTAAAGGTTTACTGGCAAGTTTTACAAAACATCCAGTGAACAACAATTTCAATATTATAGGGGTATTTCATAGTTTGTAAGAAGAGACAACAGTGCTCAACTTGTTTTATTAAGCTAGTAGAAAAGTATGAGAAATGAAAATTGCAGAGCAGTCCTTAACCCAAAAATATAGATACAAAAATTCATAAATTAAGTATTATCATATTTAATCTAGCAATGTATAAGAATGTGACACATCATAACCAAGTTTGGATATTCCGTAGAATTTTAAACTTGTTTGTGTATGAGAGCAATTAATATAATTTACATCAGCTCTTTAAAGGGAAAGCATTATGTGAGTATCTCAATAGGTCCATTTGTGATAAAAATTTTTAGCAAGTCAGTGAATAAAATGTCCCTGTCTTGATCTGTTGAAGGCTCTTCTTTTTCGAAGAAAATCTGTGGCCTGGTCTCTTACATTCAGTGGGAAAGTGTGAAGGCATTCATTCTCTTTGTGTCAGGCAAAAGACAGGAGTTCCTGTTGATCCCATGACTAGTCATCCTTGTACTACAGGTATAGCTAATGCCATAAATTAACAAAAAAGACAGGGTATCACCATGAGAAGGAAAAACGAAATGCCATTATTTGTAAATTATCTGATTATATAGCCTAGAAAACCAACAGATAAATTATCAGAATTAGTCAGTATTTAAGTTTGGATGTAAAGTCATTGTACCAATTAATTACATTTTCAAATTCTTGGCTGACGTATGCAATTAAAACATCATTACAATAGTATAAAGTGATAAGGATACTGCATATTGTTTATTAGATTTATTTATATCAAGAAAGATCTAATTAAATGATATAATGTACCATGTTCATGGAATAAAACTTGAATATTGTGATGTTAGTTCTTTCCAATTTTATCCATAGGTTCTGTGCCATCTGATCAAATTATTACTGTTTTTGTGGAACTTGACAAGCTGATTCTCAAACTTACAGGGAGGAGCTAAGAAATAATGCAGGGTGACTCACTAAGGAAACCTGGTCTATAATGGCACTGAATTGCCAGTCATTGGAAATGATCCTTTAACAGGAGGTGTTGTTGGATAAATTCAGTGAATAAACTTCCACATGTTATTTAGAAAAATCAGCTGGAGTGGATTAAAGATCTAAATTTATAGGTAAGGCAAAGGTATAGGTAGGGTAAAACCATAACCCTTTTTAAAGATAGTGGAGGAGAATAGCTCCATGACTTTGAGTAAACAAGATAAAAAGACATAAAACAATCAGAAGATTGGCAAATATGACTAAATCATAATTAAGAATTTCTTTTGACTAATAGATACTGTAAAAGATGTGGACCAGTTGACCAATAAGCATATTATATGGTGAATACCCTATCCTGAAAGTCTGAAATCCTAGATGCTTCAAAATCTAAGATTTTTTTTTGAGTGCCACAGTGATGCTACAACTGGAAAATTCCACACCTTGCCTCATGTAGCAGGTTGTAGTCAGAACACAGGCACACTAAAAATGTTATATAAAATTGCTTTTGAAACGTGTATAGGGTGTATATGAACCATCAGTGGACTAAGTGTTTAGACTTTAAACATCAGTCCCCAAGATATCTTGGGTGTCTGCCAATATTGCAGAATCTGAAAATACCCAAAATTAGAAACACTTTTGGTCCCAAGCATTTTGGGTAAGGTATACTCAGCCTATACAAGAGATAGTCGACTTCATGAGTAATCAGACAAATGTGGATTAAAACCACAATGGGAAGACAAGATAAAACATCTGCCAATATGTGGCATATTTATACAATGAAATGTTATACAATACTGACATTGAATGGATTACACCTGTGCGTAATCCATTACATTCCTGTAATCAGGAATATAATGCAAATCATAGAAGACTATAAAGATGACTTACATAAAATTCAAAGACATGCAAAATTAAGCAGTATGTTTAGGATAGGTATATATGTGTTACAACACTAAAGGGAAAGATAAAATTTAGGAATGAGTGAGTTTGGACACAGTATATATCAAAGGACAGGGTAATTTTTTTTCTTTTTTAAAAAAGCTGGGTAGTGAATACTCAAGTGTTTATTGTATTATCCTTTGTACCTTAAATGTTTTATAGAATTATTTCATGTTAGATGTTACTACTTATTGATAATAATTGATAACTACTAATAATTGACACTTAATTGAAAATAGTAACTGAATGAAAAATGAATCTTTTTGGATACAGCACAGGGTTTGCTATGTATTTCCTATGTATGTACATTTAGTCTTTGTGAGTCCTCAAAAGTAATTAATTTCTTTTGGATATCTTTCTTTTCTAAGCATTTACTTTATCGACCACATCTAGGAAATTTGAAAAAGGTATTACCTTATAAGTTAAAACATGTATGATGTCTTATTCTTACTATTGCATTTGTGGATATAACATTTTCTAGAATCTTACTGTTTTGTTTCATTTATTTGTGAAACAATAGCATTTATTATGTAAGCACTTTTAAAACATTAGCTCATTTAATCTTTATTGCAAGATATTGTCATCCTTATTTGATCAGACCAGGAGACTGAGACACAGAAAAGTTGTTGCCTAAGGTCCCATGGCTTGTAAGTTGGCCCAGTGTTCCAACCTAGGTAATCTGTTTTCCTAGTCTCTGTGCTTAACCACAAAGCTACAGAAGACCGTATGCAGGAGATCTCTGAGTGCAGTACGTCTCTTTTTCAATATTATGTAATAAACAGGTACTATTTTTGAAGTTTGCCAGCAAATTGTCAGACTGTGATGAGATAATTTAAGTCTGAGAATGTGAAAAAAGCAATATTGGTGAACCATATACTGCTAAGCATTGCTTAAAAGTACTGTTAAATGAAATTTCTGTCCATGTGTTCAAGAGCTGAAAAAAGTAAATAAGCAAAAATAGGTGTTAGTCTAATTGCAGATGTGGCCGTGATGCACAGCTGGTGATAGTGGCCTTCTGAAGATGGGTTGATAGAGCTGTAATTTAATATAAGACCTTTCTTCTTCTGAAGAGGAGTTGAAATTTAAAATAAAAATGTCTAATTGTAACGTGTATAAATTTGGGAAAGTGATCATTGATTCAGGGATGTTTACATGTCACTTTTGGGACATGTCACTTATTTAAATAGAGTTAGACTGAATAGAGAAAATTGGGCAATTTTTAATAACTTGAGAAGGAGCAGTAATAACATTCTAAAGCAAGGCACCAGGGTTAGAGAGAGAAGCATCTGACCAATCCATGTTAGAGCAGTAATAATTCTTCACCTATCCAGAACCATGCTCCTCTATCTTGGAGGTTCTTGCTTGAGAGGAGCTCTCATCCTGTGGCAGTATATTTCTGACATGTGTCATCTCTAAGAATCTTAGCTTGTTTAATATTGCTTTTTGTTAGCTACTTCAGATAGTTTAATTTTTGATGACACACATGCCTGACAAAACACATGACTGTTAATGATTCTTCCCTTAGAGTCAGTATTTCCTATTTGATTTACTTGAGTGGCCTTTCACAAGATTGAGCACATATGTAGCAAAATGTAAGAAGTTATTAAAACAAGAAAACTCTTGTAGCTGAATAAAGAGTTTTTAAGGACCCACCTATGTGTATAGCAGTTTATAGCTGTGACCATCAAGTAGATAATTCAGCCTGTTTACAAAGAACTCTGGATAATTATGGCAGTGTACCATCCCCATCTGGTATTTGTTTTGCTCCACTTCTCTTCTGTGTAGAATAGAACAATAATATATGGCATTTTAATATTATTTTAGATTAATCCATCTCAGCCCAAAATAGGACAGCAAATTATAGCCCTTGCAGATTTGAGGGGATAGCCTTCATGAAATGTTTCTCAGAAAGTGAGAAATATTTCTTGATTACATTTTTGGAATATAATGCAAATTGTTACAGTACTCCTTGGTTTATTTCTGTGTATTAACAGAGGTATGATAGTTGTTTGTATTAATTTTTTTTCCTTTTAAAAATTAGGTTAAATAAATTCTTTAGGATTGATTACATTATTTAATCTGTAGCTTCAAACTCTGTTATACACTTTTCCTATCAAATACATCCTGCTTTTGGTACAGGATATCTTTCTTTCAGATGTCAGAACATTTAAGGATTCATTTTATGAATTATTAACTTATTATTTCAGTACCAGAATCCTTTAGAAGATAAGCTAGAGCGGTAGAGAAGTCTGGTTTTGTTGAATGGGGTGGCAGGTAATATTTACGATCCATTGATAACATTTTAGTAATAATACTCAACATTCAGAAAGGAAAAGTAAATTCACTACCTCTCATTTTTAGTTTTATACAAGTTTAGCGTTTGGTACTTGATTTACTTGCTATTTTTAATATGATACTAGGTAGCATAATGTAACATTTATTCATCGCCCTTGTGTTCTAGATACTGTGCTAATTGCTAGGGACAGGGCTGGATAAAGCTGGGGTTCTGCACTTATGCGTCTCACAGTCAGATTTGGAGTAGAATCACGGAAACACTTTCAATGTAGTGCAGTTACTATAATATTGAGAAATGGAAAAGATGGCCAAAGAAAGCTTGCTCAGAGAAACAATGTCTAAATGGGATACCAGGCAGGGGCAAGTAGGAGGCAGACTGGTTTTAATGAGAGAGATTCTGTGTGTGTGTAAGAGAATGGAACTGGAAAGACAGGGAAATGGGGACAGAGGACCAACACAGAGAACAGGAGTAAAAGCATGTGAAGAAGGAACAGCAGGCTGTGTCCTGGAAACATGAGCAGATCTGTGTTGGTGGCAGTATAAAATAAGAAGCAGAGAGACAAGCGGTGAGTCTGGAGAGATTTGGAAGCAAATCATGCAGGATTTTTATGCCATGTTTAGGAACTTGAACTTCATCTCTGAGCCTGTGCTCTGGAAAGCAGTTGAAGACTTTTAAGCAGGGCCCGATTTGATTGTGTTTAGATTTAATAGATTACTCTGGTAGCTGTTGCGGAGGGAACGAGTTACTCCTTCAAACATCTGTAAAACTGGAATCATAATATATGCCTTGTACTCACTTAAACAAGTATTTGAGCCCCATCTGTATGACAGGAGCTGGCAAAAACAGACAATGAAGCATACCTGCCTATTCTCACAGAACTTGTTTCATATTCAGTTTTACAGATGTTTGAAGGAGTAACTCGTTCCCTCCACAACAGCTACCAGAGTAATCTATTAAATTTGAAGGGAAAAGATTGGAGGCAGGGATGCCATTTGGGGAATAGTTTGGTAATGAGGGCTTAAACTGGAACTGTGTTAATGCAAATGGAGGACATGGAACGTTTCATATTCTATATATTTGTTGTTGGGAAATGCTAAATTCAGTAAGACTTCATGCTTGGAAATGACCAGTGAGGGAGCAGAAATAGAAGTTAACTTCCAAGTTTCTAGCTTGAGCGAATGCATGGATGGTGAGAGCATCAGACAAATGGAAAATATGTATATTTTGAGTTTTGAGATGATAGTTGTGTTTCCAGTGCGACAGATCTAACAAAGCAGTTGACTTTCGAATCTGATGTTGTATGATACAAGTGATAGTTTTGGGCTAGAAATTCCGTTTAAGAATTCATCTTTTGTAAGAGGTGATTGAAACTATGTGTTTCCAAGAGGAAAAATAAATGAGGGCAGAAGACAGGTTCTTAGGAGGCATTGATGTTTTAGGGTCAAGTAGAGAAGCAGCAGCCCCACAAAGGAGACAAAGAAAGAGCTAACAAAAAATAAATGAAATAACTGATGGACCAAACTCAGGATCCACCTGGTACTGGAAACCACACATTTTTTCATGGGACATGAAAGTTGTGATTGCTTTAGTTGCCTTTGGGAAGGGACATCAGAATGTAGTATTAATCTAAAGTTCAGGCTGGCACAATAAAAATTGACTTTAGGAAAACTACGATGTTAAATTTGGAGCATTTTAAATATTTATACCAAATATTGCTTGCTATGTGCTGTGCATTACTCTTTGATATATCTACTCATTTAACCCTCTTAACCATGGTTGTATTAGAAGATTCTAGAATACAAGTTCTGTGAGAATAGGAAGGTATGCTTTATTGTCTGTTTTTCCCAGCGCCTGTCATACAGATGGGGCTCAAATACTTGCTTAAGTGAGTGAGTACGAGGCACATGCTATGATTCCAGTTTTACAGATGTTTGAAGGAGTAACTCGTACAGCTGTTTAGCCAGTAAGGAATAAAGTGAGCCCAGGCCAGGGAGATGGTAGACAACTAAGCAGTTCTGTATCTTGAGTGCTTTGTGGGGTGTTATAGAAATGAAGGCATGAGAAATGATAAAATGGGTGAAAAGTAAAATGTTAGAGTTTGTGATTTTCTTTTTTTGAGGTGGGGTTGTTCAAGGTGATGTCAAAGTGTCAGGTCTTAGGAAAGGAGTGGACGATATTTGTTGTAGAAGCTTTATAGGCATCTACATAGATGCGGAAAACTCCTAAAGCTATAATACAAATTTGGGGAGAGAGGAACCCTGACCTCAGTAAATGAGGTGTATGATTGGATATTTATAGATAAGGAACAGTAGAGAGTAGACTGGCTAAGTGTTGTTTTCCTTGTTGAGTTCCAACTTTTTACACATAGGTTGAGGTTAGATCTGGTTTGTTGAAAAGACAGGAATAAACTGGGTTTTCTAATATTTATTTACCCTGTCCATGGATAAGCTTGTTGGAAAGCTTTGAAAGTATTCAGAATATTAATACAAGAGCTTTAACTTTTACCTGATAAGCCATCCATTCTTAAGGTCTGAATCTTAAATGTTGTATCTCTTACCCACAAATAAAGCTATCCCACTTTTTTATGCAATAGTAAAACAAAATTTTTGTTTGCGGCAGGATGTGTCACTTCGTTTTGTTTGGTAGCTGTTGGATATACATCCCAAGAACAGAAAATATCTTTAGCCAAAGCTCTGTAGATTGCTGTTTGTTCCAAGTTCCCTTGCTTACTTTTGTACCTTTCTCCTTCCTCAAGTCTCTTTTTGAATACTTTTGTTTCAAGAAGCTCTTGAGAGCTGACTGTCTACATTATATTATATGTCACAAGAAAAAGTAATATTCATTTTAGTTGTATACTTAATGTTTTGAGTTGATTGTTTTCAGAATGTTCTGATAATCTTAAGAAGTCAATTCTGTTTCATTTTTAAAGGATTATTCAGTCTGATATTTCATGTGCTTCAAAAGGTTTTAATTTCTTTTCATATATTTTGATAGCATTGTAATTTGTATCCTGAATATTCACCTTCAGGGAAATATAAATCCAGTAATCTATCACAGGATTGTATTAAACCTGTGATTTCATTATTTATCATGTTAAGCCTTTGATTTATAGAAGTTTTTATTTGGTTGTTGTATGTGTATGGTTATCTTTTTATATTTGTATCTGTAGTTCTTTCCAATTATTTCATATCACCATCTGAATAGCTCTTAGGAAATTCAAATTTAAGCAAATACATTATCAAATATGTTTGTATAATGAAAGGATTGGACATGATTTCTGAAGGTGCCTTTTAGAGCATATGTATTATGGTTTTGTGGTTCTCTATGCTTTTCCCATTTTATTTTTTAATTATCTATTATTGGTGCTGGAGACTGAACCCAGGGTTTCTCACATGCTAGGAAAGTGCAACACCCTCAGCCATGCTCTACACATTTTAGATATCAACAGGCTACCTTCGAAACACTAAGTGACCTTTGACACAACCCAGGACTGCCTCAAGAATGATTTCATTTCACCTTGTTTTTTGTAAACCTAAATTCTTGTCAAATCAGTTGTGTGTTTAGATTTTTTTACTGAATGTGCCTTAAGGAGAAAAACATAGCCTGGGGTCAACTTGGCAAAATCCCCATATTCATCTTTTTCTACTACATAGAGGTTTGTTGGGAGATGGGACGGCGGTTCTTTCTGAGGAGAAGGCGTAAGCCAAGTGTAAGTGGACTTGCTGTCTTTTCCATCCTTTTCTCAACAGCCTTCCTGAGTCCTGGTGATTTTTTTTTTTTTTTTTTTTTTTTGTGGGTACCGGGGGTCGACCTCAGCCGCTGAGCGATATCACTGGCCCTTTTTTTGTATGTGGGTTCCGGGAGTCGAACTCAGGACCTCGCGCTTGCCAGGCAGGCGCTTAACACCGCTGAGCCATCTCACCAGCCCGTCCTGGTGATTTTCATGCAGTAGTGTGAAGCAGACTAGATGGATTGCTGGTTGGTATTTGTGGTTTTCATTTGATCCAACTATTTCTGTTGCGTATTAGGTACATTAACTGACAAATTTTATTAAGTAAATAAATATATAGCCATAGACAGTACATTAAATTTCCCATGTTTCCTTTATCAGTAAGTTAGATTAAATGATCTTACAATACTTAATATCATGTTTTTCATATGTTCATGTATGTATATATGTTAAAATATTTTTGTATTTTTCTGTATAAATTTTTGTTAATGTGTTTATTTGATAACTTATCAAGCACAAAATACTTAAAATAGTTAAAATAAGTATTTAATTTTGATTAAAGTCAATTTTATAGTAATGAAAATTAAAAATTCTTGAATATTCTTTTCAACTTTCCAATTTAGCTTCTGATGTTTGAAAATTAGGAATTTTCTTAGGGCTACTAGACTTTCTACAATAGAAATGCTTATATCCCTATTGCCTATAGTCAGATAGGAGCTATAATCATTTATTGTTGAAATATAAAACAGTAATGGGAACCATATAACAAAGAGCTAATTACTTTTACTGTTGGCTAACTGTGCCTCATAGCACTTTTAGAAGAAAACTGCTTAGTACCTTGGTTCAAAAGACTCTTAGTCTCCCCTCCTTTTAGATGTGGATTGTGGGAAATTTCTTGCTAACTTGGACATTGAACTTTTCAGGGTTATTTTGAATGTATTGAGATGGAGTTATGTAATTGTTGAGAACTGAATTGTCATTTTTCTTGTTTTGCTTGCACCCACATCTTAGTGGGTAACACTAACATCTTTCAATAGTTGTATTTTAATAAAGAGATATTGATTTGAAATTTGAGTTAATGAAAAGTGTGACATACAGGACATGTATAATAATTTTGTTGTGAGAAAACACAGAAAGTCAACATACTTAAAGGTTTGTCCTGATAAGATATGACTTGTAGCTTTCTATCAGATGAGTATGTTTTGATTTCAGAATTTGGGGGAGGAGAGGAGGGAGACAAAGGAGGTGGTTAGCCTAAATTAGTATGTTAAATATCCACATTCAGATATTTCACTGAATCATTGATATACTCAGCATTTTTGTTGACTAGTCTCTTCATTTACAGGGCTCTTAAAACATTCCATCTATTAGTAACTCAATTTAGCTAAAGATTAAATTATACATTGTAAGAGATACGAAAAAATTTGTGAAGGCTGTATAGTGTAATAAATTCTCTTAAAGCTATTTAAAATGAAAAAATACCTTTAAGAATTGTCTTAGTGACAGACTGGAAGTCTAAAATTAATTTTTCTAGACTTGCCACATTTTTAAGGTAATGTAGTGAATATAGATTCTAGGAGCTAACTATACAAAACTACCGTTACTGTACAAAATTACTTTCCAGAAGTCTTAATGTTTCTAACAGTATAAAGAACAAACCAAACCAAACTTTCTTGTGGGAGAGAAACACTTGTGCCATATGAGGCTCGTCTTCTCTGAGCAGGACACATAGGGAGCCTGCTTAGTTAGAATTAGTAGCCAGTAGTCTAAAAGAATGATTATAAGGAAGCTGTTAGCATAGACAGCTTCATTCATTTATAGAGATCATTTTTTAAAAGGGGAAATGAGCTTCTCTAGATTCTGAGGGGGATGTTGAAAATGTTAGGAAAGCCTAGAAAAGTGTTCTATGCAGGCTAACAGAAAAAAATTATTTTATGCTAAGTGCCTTGCTGCCTCTGGAAAAGATTTTAAAAAGACAAAATGAAATACAGATTCTTAAAGTGAAGAGGGACCTTAGAATTAATCTAGCCTGATTTATTTTATAAATACAACTGAGAACCTCAAAAAATTACATAATTTGGCTCAGATCAGAGAGCTACTTTGAAGGAGAAACTACAGTTTTTTACTGGGTTTGGCTGGTTAGAAGTGTGACCAGTTATAGTTAAAATGTAAGGTTATAGGGACCAAAGGACAAAAGAAGTACCTGTTAAGTTTACAGTTTATTCGCTATTCCTTATCCATTTTTTTTTTCAGCAGAAAAGCTCTATTCAGTGCCTTGTGGGAAAGATTAAGTCCCTACAAAACAATTATGTTAAATTTCTTGCTAACTTGGGTATTTCAGCTGCTTAGGAGTTTATTTCTAATAACTGGATAGTTGGTTTTCAGAATCCTATTTACAGAAATAATAAAAATGCAGGAGAGTTGGTATATGGTAACCTTAGGCACAAAATGAAGTTAGAATGATGAGTTTAGTATCCTTATAAATTTGAATGAAATAGCACATTCTTAGCAGTTGCCCTTAACAGTTCACGTTAAATTAGATGACTTTGGGAGCATTAATATGTCTTTTAGCACAAGTAAGTAGATAGCACTAGTATATCTAGTTTTTTTTGTTTTGTTTTGATATAAAGAATTCTAATGTACTTTTCTGTTATGTTTTGATAAGTCAAGAACAGACCACTTATTAAGGAGAGCAATGAAATATCAACTAAAATAGAAAAACCCTGTTAGAAAAAAGTAACCTGTATTGCCTTTTTATCTAGTTATTTACTGAATAAAGGGAATTAATAAATTTTGTTAATATATATAAGTCCCCTTTCTGTCTTAAAAGTGTAATTGTATGTGTTCAATGAGTTACCCTTCCCAGAGTATACTTCTGCTGACTCAGCCTTTTCCTTGAGTTTAATATAAAATATTCACATTTTAAGAGTGTAAGTCTTCCAATGACTGAGGATACTTTAAAGCTTTGATGAGTAAGATACAATGCTTTAAAAGAGGACTTGCTTTTAATCTTTCAAAACACCAAGAAAATATTTATCCTAATTCTCCTAAGTAAAATACAATTGAGCTTCTGTAACAAAGACTTTGAAGTTTTATTTCGAGTTTAGGAAACTTACTTTATTCCCACTCTAATGTGATTGTTAAGGCAGATTTTTGTTATAAAGGAAGAAAATTAATTATGTAATGCCAGTTTTAAAAAAAATTAAAGTAGAGCTGGGAATGGGACTCAATTATAGAGTGCTTGCCGAATATGCACTAGGCCTTGGGTTCCATTCCCAATATGACATAATGATAGTAATAATAATAATAATGCAGCAAATATATTTCCTCGAGAATGCAGATACTTCTGTCCCCCATACAACTACTGCTTATTTAAAATAACACTCCATTTTTATCTGTCAGTTGTATTAATAGAATCTCAGTAAATGAAGATATACAGATTTTATTGAAAATCTTTGTTTTGTATGCATTCATAAATTTTCATAACTTGTACCCCATCACAGACACCACTTGACATAGGACAATTGCTCTTTTAACATTACTTTAAAACTTTCATAAACATTTCAGTTTGCTCTATTGAAATTCTTCGGCTGGGTGTACCATCTCATCTTAGTCTTGGACATATTTTTTAAAGTTTTCTTATTGTGAATACCTGACGAGTATTTATACACAAAATTTATTTGAAAATTTTCATTTTTATTCTAGGGATAGACTGAGTATCAAAAGTAGAATTATTGGACAGAGCCCTTTAAGCCTAATAGGACATATTGCTAAAATATAGATTTGAAAAGGCTTTATTAGTTTATCCTTTCCAATATAAATTCCAGGATCCTTTTGGAGGGTTAGTAGGAACATGCAGTAAACACCAGATGGTGTAGAAACATAATCTCTAATGTTTGCTGTCATGTACTAACTGTAGATACCTGGTTATAACATACCTTGCGCAGGGCTAATGTTCTTTATCGTAACATTTAGATGAATTCTGAGTACATACTCTACCAGCCCTACTTCTCATTCTATAAAGATTGGGTTTAATCAACAAGATCAATGCTGTTATCTTACCAGGTAATTTAGGAAGAAGTAAAGCAGTAACAATCAGAAGTACTGTGCATAGAGAAGGAAGAAGTTAACCATATAGTTTACTCTTCTAGTTTGAAAAACCTTAATAGAGTCCTGTAAAATTATACAGTATAGACATTTCTGCTGGGACTTAGGGATTTTTAAATGATCTCTGATAGAGCATGAAAGTGCAAGGAGAGAAGTGTATAACTTTCCAAAAACAGTTGTTTCTATTTAGGTTTTAGGTTATAGGATGACTCAGTCTAAGCAAACAAACAAACAAAAAAAGTTATGTTAAAGATTCATCATTCACACAAAAGTAAAAGTATTTTTGTTTTTTTAAATTGACAAATGAAGTTATATTTATGATATACAACATGATGATTTGATATATGTATGCATTGTAGAATGGCTAAATCAAGCCAATTAATATATTTCTTGCCTCATATACTTAACAGTGATGATGAGAACACTTAATGTCTGCTTTTCTTAGCATTCTCAAGTACACAGTATATTCTTACAAACTGTGGACACTGTGGTTCACAATCGACATCTTTTTTTTTTTTTTTTTTTTTTTTGTGGGTACTGGGGGGTCGACCTCAGGACCTCGCACACCAACAGGTGCCCGTGCCGCTGAGCGATATCACCGGCCCCTTTTTCGTATGTGGGATCCGGGAGTCGAACTCGGGCCCTCGCGCTTGCAAGGCAGGCGCTTACGCCGCTGAGCCATCTCACCGGCACCCACAATCGACATCTTGAAGGAGGAGTAATCCTCTGTCCAAAATTCTGTACCGCTTAAACAGCATCTCCCTGTCTCCTCCACCTCTTGGTCTCTGGGTGACCACCATTCTGCCCTCTTCTTCTAGGAATTTGATTTTTTAAGATTCCTCATGTAACTGAGGTCACACAGTATTTCTCTTGTTGTCCCTAGCTTATTTCACTTAATATGTTTGTAAAAGGTTTATCCATGTTGCCTCGCATGACAAGATTTCCTTCTTTATAAAGGCTGAATTTTAGTATTTCATTGTGGGTATATACCATGTTTTCTTTGTCCACTCATTCATGGATGGAACTTCAGTCGATTTCCTCTCCTGGCTACTGTGAATAATGCTGAATTAACATGAGAGTACAGATACATAATCAGCATAGTGATTTCATTTCCAGTGGCTCTATACCTAGTAATGAGATTGCTGGATGGTAATTCTATTTTTACTTTTTTGATGTACCTCCATGTTTTCCAGAATGGCACTACCTGTTTACCTTCCCACCATCAGTGTATAAGGATTCCCTTTTCTCCAAATCTTCACTAACATTTACCTTTAATCTTTTTTATCATAGCTATTCCAAGAGATGAGGTCATGTCTCATCATGCATTAATTTGCATTTCTCTGATAATTAGTGATGTTAAGCATTTTCTCATGTATTTGTTGGCCCCATACATATGTTTTCAGCTCCTTTGCCTTTCTCTCCCTCCCTCCCTCCCTCCCTCCCTTCCTCCCTTCCTACTTCCCTCTCTCCTTTTAATGCTGTGGATGAAACCCAGGCCCTCACTCATGCTAGGCCAGAAGTCTACCACTGACCCATATACCTAGCCCTTTGTTCCTTTTTGGTAGGGTTGTTTTATTGCTGTTGAGTTGAGTTCCTATATATTTTGGATATTAACCTCTTATCAGATGTGTGGTTTCCAAATATTTTCTCCCATTTGGTAGGGAATTTATTATTTAATTTATTATTGTTTCCTTTGCTATTAAGAGTTTTTTAGTTTGTATGTTTTTGATTTTGTTGCCTGTGCTTTTGGGATCGTACCCAAAATATTGCCAACTCTAGTGTCATGGAACTTTTTCTTTACATGTTTTCTAGTCATTGTATCGTTTCATGCCTTATGTTTAAGTCCCTAATCCATTTGACTTTATTTTTGTAAATGGTGTGAGATGAAGAACTAATTTCTGTTTGCAGGTGTACAATTTTCTAGCACCATTTGTTTAGAAAACTGTCCTTTCCCATTGTGTACAATTGGCATCTCTGTTGAAAAGAACTTGACTGTAAATGTGTGGGTTTATTTCTGGGCTTTTTGTTCTGTTCGTACATCAAATACTAGTTTTTGATGAGAAAGGGAAGATTCTGCATCATCTCAGATCTGTAGGAAAAGGTAATTTGTGTATAGATTAGACGTGATTGTCTTTTCAAGAAGTACGTACGTGATCTCTGCCCTTATTCAAAGGAGATTTAATCTCTATTAATAATTTAGGCAACCAAACATCATTACTGGCTGCAAGAAATCTGACTCTACCCTGTCTTCTGATCAAGAACTAGGACTGCCTTCCAGAGGCTTTGGTAAAATAAATCTCAGCAACGCTCACAAGTGGAAAAATAGTTGCTTGAAATAGTTCAAGATTGTTGCTTATCGGTCAGACACTAATAATAATAATAAGGCTCATAAATGAGCCTGTGTATAATTACATAGTTTCTTAAATTAAGAAAAACAGAAAAAGAATAGTTTGTTAATTCCTAATAGCTGATGGTAAATTTTTGGGGGTCATTTTGAAAAATTGCTATTTTGGGTCTGATTTTTAAATTTTATATATTAGAAATGTAAATTATTAGATAAAATGTGAATGAAATATAAATTGTTAAATATCTAAAAATGTTTTCAAGTGAAGAAAACCACAGGATGGCTGAATAGTGGTAATTTTGAAGCTTTCTTAGTCTTGGGAGTTCACTATTTAGAGTTCCCTGATTGTTAGAGTTAGAAATACTGAGTTCATTGCTTGACTGAATAAATAATTCATATGGCACAAAAGAGGCCTTTTCTTTCTGCACCATTCCTTTCTCCCCTATTATATTCACTTTCTTTCTTTAAAAGGCTCCTTTACAGGGAGAGAGCAACTTTGTGTGAATGTGCAAGGGCTTGGGCATGATTTCAACCTCGGTGTTTGCTGAGTATCTGGGGTCACTGAGAGAAAGAGGAATCTGTCTCGAATGTGTATTGTTTAGTAGGAACTGGAAAGAAATGCAGTAGTTATAAATTGCTAGACCTGTCCTTATGGTAGAGTTGCCCTGGAAATTTCTTTTAGCAAAATACATTTTTATTTCTGGGTGTAAAATCTTTCATAGTATCTGTCTCAAAGCAACACTAAGTTTTAAAGTTGAGTAGTTCATTGATTTTTTTCTATTTTTTCAGGAACCTTTTTACTAAATTGAATGTCACCATTAGTCTGATAAAACATGAGCTTTGATATTTTTCCTTATTCCTTATTTTCTAAGAATGTTAGAGACTCTAATAAGTATTTATATGGAATTTAATTTTTTCTTTTTTTCATGGTATCAAAGTATTAATTATGCCAGATTATCTTCCCTCTCCCATTTAAATCATAAGAGACTCTGAATTTTACTGGACAGGGCAATTGTCTAGCCCAATAATCTTTGACAATAACATTATTGGAGATGATATTTATCTTTTATAAGTAAACGAGGCCCTTTTTTATTGATATTAAGCGGTTATATAAAATGAAATTTTATGAAATTTGGGTGTATTCGGCACATTTCATGGTATATATGAAGTCTTTTGTGTTTATGTAAAAGAAATTTAAAGGTAATGGATGTAATCCAGGTGCCTGTCATTTGGAAATATTTATAAATTGGTATTTTACTGCCTTTCCAGTTTACTGATGCTTAATCACATAATGTTTACCCTTAAAGTATTTTCTAAATAAGATAAAATATTGTTTAATATTCAGTACTGTATATTTTACTGTATTTTAATTATTCATATGACAGTAATCTAGAAATTACATAATACATGTAATACATAAATAATCCACAGTACATAGGATATAAATCTCATCTAAATGCTGTATTTTGATGTAACAGTACTTTATTCTGTTACCTATCTGCTTTTCATTTTTGAACTTCAGATGATTACTTTCTTAACACGTAGTGATTTCATCATTGTTGGCTTTATCCATAGTTGTGATTTTTATGACACATCGTGATTTAAAGTCCCATTTTCTGGGCCGGTGAGATGGCTCAGCGGCATAAGCGCCTGCCTGGCAAGTGCGAGGGCCCGAGTTCGACTCCCGGATCCCACATACGAAAAAGGGGCCGGTGATATCGCTCAGTGGCACGGGCGCCTGCGGGCACGCGAGGTCCTGAGGTCGATCCCCGGTACCCACAAAAAAAAAAAATAAAAAAATAAAGTCCCATTTTCTTTTTTGATTTAAGCTAAGTATAACTCACAGTAATTCTTAAAGATTAGGGTTTAGTGAGGTTTTTCACAATTCTGTTTCAGTAGTCTCAGGGTTTTTACTAGCTTTTTAAATGCCGATATTGGGATTATTGAACATTTCTAAGCAGGATGGTGTATCACCTATGCATTGTTGCATAACAAGCAACCCCAAAGTTTAATGGCTTAATGACAGTAATTTAATATTTCTGATAATTTTGAGGGCCACCTGGATGAGTCTTCTGCTTTGTGTGGTCTTATTTGGAGTGCTAGGAATGCAGGGCAGTCCAAAATTTCTTTATTTATGTAGCTGACAGTGGATGCAGTCTGGCTGGGGCTTCGGTATTTTGTTGCTTTATGTGTGCTTCTCTGTGAAGTTGCTTGGGCTTCCTCATAGCGTGATAGCTGGAGTCCAAGAAGGAATGTTCCAAAGGGAAAGGCAGAAGCCACAGCTCTTTTAAATCCTGGAGTCTGGAGTTACCCAGAATTAGTTCTCATCAAGGCCAAATTAGATCAAGGATAAGAGAAATGGGTTTTATTTCTTGATGCTAAGATAACACTGTAAAAGAGCCAATGGATGATGTTTCAGGCATCTACTGGAGGTCTTGAAACATACTACCTGTGAATGAGGGGGAAGTATTGTATTCGTGACAGCAATTTAAGGTATTTTATACATATATATTTATATATGTAAATAAATTTTTGGATGCTAGGGATTGAATGCAGAGCCTTCTACATGCAAAAGCACATGCTTTAGTCCTGAGCTACACCACCTCCAGGAGAATGTTTTGAAGAATCTAGCATATGTCATTGTTACAGATTATGGGGGCAGTGCCGAAAGTGGGAGCAGGGCAAAGAAAGTGGACTTGGGTTTGCCAACTCTGTCAGTTGAAAGTCAAGGGGACTGTTTCATTTCTTCTAAAAAAATCACTTACATTAGAACTGTATTACAACTCATTTTCAGGTATTAACTCTATAAGTGATTTTTTTTTTTTTTGTGGGTACTGGGGGTCCAACTCAGGACCTCGTGCACCAGCAGGCGCCCATACCACTGAGCGATATCACTGGCCCTTTTTTCATGTGTGGGTACTGGGAGTTGAACTCAGGACCTTGCGCTTGCCAGGCAGGTGCTTATGCCGCTGAGCTATCTCACCGGCCCTATAAGTGATTTTTTTGGAGAAACTCAAGTTTTATGTAAAACACTTTCATGTACAACATACAATGGGCACCTTTGTGTACCAGTTAATTTGCGGAAGATGTTCATGCATGTTTCTATATTTTTTTGATTCTAAGTGATTGTCTGTTGTAAGACACATGTTTTAATTTAAAAACAACATTTTTTTTTCCTCTGTAGAAACATACAGTACTTTTCTTGGGAGAGGAGCATTTGATGTAAGGGTTACTTTGAATTACTTTTGGCCATAGGCATTGTAGCTACATGCTGCTCTTCTTGACCTCTAGCACTTTCAGTATTAATAGCATAATTCTGAGTGCATTCAGGAATTACTTTGGATGGATTTCCATTTCCTATTCAATTAAATTTTTTTCTAATTATATTACATAGAAGTTAAATAACATCTCTTGTAAGACATCCAGATTTTAACGGACAGATACTTGGTACCTGCTCAGGATTGGTAAACCTTTACTAAACATGAACAGCCACAAGTCACAGGCAGTTTTGCATACATAATAAGTTTTGTTTCAGTGCTGTTATAGTTTCTTGATAAAAACATTTTAAAAGATAATTAAGGATTAAAATTTAACAAAATTTAACTGTGAAGCTCATGTAAGCATTACTGTACTAAAGGTATAATTCGGTTTTTATATTGATAATCAAAAAGGGGTCAACTTGTTTAGTATTCTCAGATGTTTTAAATACTCCCCTCCTACTGACACATACAATGCACAATCATTGTAGGGAGTTTAAAAACCTAGAAAAACAACATACAGCATTTTTTAAAGCCAGGAATGAGGTAGAAGATTTTATAATTTGCTAAAAGTAATTAACTAGAACTTGGAAGTTCTTAGCTTCCTAACAGCTAATTAGTTTCCAAATTAGCCTAATTTTGGCTTAAATAAAAAAGAATATTGGTTGGTTCGCATGAGAACGTATCAGGTGTACAACATACATTAGGATTAATAATGCAAATGGCCCAGTTATTTTTTAAGGACTCAGTTTGTCTTTCTGCTCTACTCCTTCTACCCAGTATTGCCTGTCTTTCAACAACTGTAGTTACATAACGGCTACTCATTGCAGTCCAGGCTATTTGCTTTGATCTTTCAGATTAAAAAAAAAAAAAAAAGAGTTAAATTCTCTTGACTTTTTCAACAGAATAGCTTCTTTTCTATAAGCAGTTCCTGCCCACCCTGTGCCTGCAAGCTTGCTTCTCTTTGCCCTAAATTTGTTAAATTCTAAATACACCAAACTAATCATTGAAAGGGGGATGGGCTTCCCAGAGTGGGTTACACTAATTATGGTCTGCCCTTGCAGCTCAGGGCCAGTCAGCTTCCCCCGAAGCACATGGGCTCCTGGGGGAGATGTGGTTGTAGAAATGGCATCATGGATCACTAGGAGCAAGAAAAGTATCAGGCAGGCACTCATCATGGTTCCCTACAGGTGCCTTATGCATTCTGTGTTATCTACATTTTTATGTGAATACCACCTTCCCTTCTGAAGCCTGTGATATGAGGAGTCCCTCGTAAATCTCTGTCTCCTGTGTTCCAACACTTTCATCACCAAAGCTCCTATGGCTTCTGAATTGAAGATCACTTCCCCCCCCCCAAAAAGTCTTGTTTAATAGAAACCTCTCCATAGAACCAACTGTGTGGGCCATAAATGAAACAAAGGTAGTAAGGGAAAATGTAGTTTTTAAATGAGCATTCCTTTTTAAAGCATGTATAGCTCAGGCTGGGTGTGGATAACCTACTTGGGTGCACAGGCCTCCAGCTCAGTCCTCAGTACCACAAAAATCCACTCCCCCAAGACATGTACTCTTTCCGTTCCACTCTTCTCTCCGAAGAATTTTCCTATCTTAATTTCTTAAGTAAATAGTGTCTTACTGTGTGATTATAAAGGTGAAGTATTTATGAGATCATAAATACTTTTGTTTATGAAACAAAAAGGATTACTTTTAAAGTTTTAAAAAATCTATATAATAACACTAAGTATCCTTTTACTGAAATATTTAACCAGTTGACCATAAATTTCATTTATTTCAGTTTTGAGATTTCTGAGAATTGGCCAAATAGTTTAGTATCTGGGTCACACAGTCATTACAAATAAATCTAGGCCAAATGGTTTATGCTTCTCATTTGCCAGCTTAGTTCTTTGACCATGCTTTGATTTTTCATTATTTGGCTCCTTCTAAACTAAACCTTACTGACTTATACTTTCTCAATATTGTGATCATTCTTTGTTAGAAATGGTCTTCTTGTGTAACCTACCCCCCAACTTAAGGTAACAAAGCAAATAAACGACTGTGGTCTTGGCTGCTGTGTTTTAAAATTGTTGCTGAACAAAGGGTCACATGTTAAGATACCTACTGCAGTGCTAATTAATGTGTGAAACCTTGTTTAAAATGCTTCACATTTTTGCTCCTCTGTTAAAACTTTTTAAAAATTCATCCTGTATGCTACCTGTTTTGAGAGCCTCAAAACGCCTAAACATCTACTTTTCATACTAGATAGAATAGCATTTTTCTTCAAGTAAAGTGAGAAGTCTTAAGTGTTACATAAAAATAAGAAAAAGAAGAGGAGTAAATCAGTGCAATAAAATTTTCACTTTCATTTATAAAGCTCTTTGGATATAAAATTCCATTTGTGAAATACTTTTTGAACTTTGAAAGGGATTTATCAAAGTTTGCTGTTAGCTTGTGTTAATAGCACAGAGTTTCCTTTTCTTCAAATCAAGAATTTTCTACATTTTGGAAATTTTAATATTTTTTGCACTAAATATGTGATGCTATATCTGGTTTGGAAAGTATGAAATTATAGCATAGATATTTCCTGAAGTTTTCTAGATAAATTCTTTTGATTGGTAAATTTTCCAAATAATAAATGCTTATCTTCGATTGCTAGGACATTTTATCTCAACTATTCTTATTGTAGAGTATCTTAGAAAGCCTGATGTGTTTTAAGGATTCAGATTGTTGATGAATATTTGTTAATATACTGTCTTCAAGCACTACTGAAGTATGTCATAGGGCCATTTGTCCTTTCAAAAATCAATTATCAGTAGCTATTGTTCCTTTGAGGTTTTGTAAATAGTGCCTTGTTTTTCAAAGCTTGATATTAATTTATACAGCTACTAGTGTGCAGAAGGAGGGTATCTGTGAATAAAGTAAGATAAAGAATGCTCTTAATAGGCTTGAAGAGCACTTCAGTGAGTAAAGTGCTTGGACTTTGTGATGTTGGTTTATTTCTCTTAGCATCTCCTCTCTGCCCCATACCCTCTCCTTTGATATGGTGTATGGCAGTGTTCCAGATAGTTATTGTAAGAAGGATGAGCTTAGCCTTTGGACTTAGACAAATAATGGTGTGAACTATAACTGGATCACTTAGTAGTTCTGGGACCTTAAGCAAGTTCATAGCTGTAAATAGGTGTACTATACCTATCTGTCATGGTTGTGAGGATTAAAAATGGGTCTAAAATCTAGTGTAGGAAATATTTTAACTAGTTCCAGTTCTCTTTATGCTTTATGATTAAGTGATTCACATACTTGTGAAATGGCATTTGCCTGTTTTAGTATGATGTCATAAGGATTAATTCGGTGTGCCAAAACTATAGTAGCTTTTAAGATCTCTTCAGAAATGTTATGTGGTAAGATACTATTAATTAATTTGGTTTATCATATGAATAAATAAAGTGGAATATTTTTGAAGAGTGGAAATATAAATCTAGATGCAAAAAAAATCTTTTTTAAAAGTATGGAAAACTTTTTTTCAGCAGTTACCATAACTGCATTGCAATATTTTGTTAATATTCCTAAAGCATTCATAATTAATGAATGCTATTTTCTTAAAGATAAATAATAAAGACACTGAAGTTGTTCTTTGGCTTCTGAAGGTGATCCCCTACAGGGATCAAAATCCATGGATTCTCAAGGCCCCTTATAGGAAATGGTACAGTATCTGCACATCAGCCTTTCAGTACATGCTAACCCATCTCTATATTATTTGTAATACCTACTACAGTGTAAATGCCAAATAAGTAGTTATTGTGCTGTGTTGTTTAGGGAATAATGACAAGAAAAGTACATGTTCAATACACACGTAACCATCATTGGCTTACTACAAAGTACATGTAAATATCAACGTGATTTTTTTCTGAATATTTGGAACTGTAGATACTGGGGGCTGACTGTATACACTTAAAAAAGAAAACCCGGTGTCCAAGGCCATTTTACATTTACTATGGCCACTGCAGGACTGTACCTGTGAAAATGAATTTCAGTAACTGAAACAGTACTGCATAGGTGCTCTAGTAAATCACCTGTTGTAAAATTTTATAATTGTCCATAGCTTTTATTGAAACCATTCAGGTCAGGTTACAGGACATAATTCATTTAATAAGTATGCTGAATATCTGTTTAGTTCTGTGGTATTTTGATAGTAGTATCAGAGGAAAAAAAAAAAAACCCCAAAAACCATGATCTCTCACTTTAAGAAGCTATTTCACTGTAAAATAAGCTATTTGGTTGAGAGAGATCCATATGTGTAGTATAATGGAACCGTACAAAAATTGCCTATTGAAGATTCTTCAAAAAGTAGAATGGGATTGGATGAGAATCAGAGAGAGGACTGTGATTTAAATCTTCCTTATGTTCAAGATTAATGATATGAAAGCTCAAGGTGAGTTTAGTCCAACAAAATAAGAATTCTCACATCCGAAGGAAAGAAAATACCTTTGTTATTGAAATTTGTCCACAAATACTTGACATGTTTATTTGTATTGAATATAGCAATGCTTTAAGGTTGATCCTTTTGGTTGGACAGGCTAAATTTGTTAATATTTTACATTAAGAACATTAAAACACACTTGTATGCCCTGCTAAGTATAGGAAATAGTGTTTACACTAGATTACCACCATTTAAGGCATTCTGTGTTTTAAACTGTTTATGGCCCTTTCTGCTTCAGTAACATGTTTAGGACCTCTTTATGTGCGTTAAACAAGACAGTTGTAAGCTGTTTGGCTATATGAAAACTAATTAACAAATGAGAACAAACTTAACGATAACATTTGCATTTCCCCACTTCCAAGTCTTTGCTCAAACTGCTCTCTTCCTTTGCTGCCGCAGGTTAATCCTTTTCCCATGCCTTGAGCTCTCTGTGACCATCTAGCCCATTTGACAGCTTCTGCTGTCTACCGTCTCCTTCGTGCTAAATGTGCCAGGACAGAACAGGAAGTTGCCAGAAAAAAGTAGGCTTAAAACTTAAATCATCTTCTGCCCTTGTTTTTCCCCCTCACAGTGAGTGAATTAATATAGACGATCGTTTGAGTTCCTGTTACAGTTCTTTTTCTTTAGTGCAGTATTTTCAGCCTTTGTGTGATATTGAAATAGAATCTCTAGGAACGTGACCTACAACTCTATGTTTCTACAGAGAATCAGCTGAGGTGCTTACAAATGTGGTGGTGGTGGTGGTGGTTGGTGGTGATGGTGGTGATGATGATGATTGTGTAATAGCACTACTTTTGAAGGCTTATGATTTGCCCCATTATGCACACCATTGCCAAAACAGTCTTCCTAACATATTAGTTAGATTTTCAGACTGAGAGTTATCAGATCATCTTTTCCAGAGTTGGCAAATAAGTCAGCGTATGTACTATCCTGAAGTTTCTGTGATACTGCCAAGTTTCTGCTTCTGCTCACACTATTGTTTGGTCTTTAATGCAATTTTTTCTTTCTGTAAAAATCTTAGTTATCATGAAGGTCTGTTAAAGATCCTTTCTCTTCTGTGAAGCCATTCCTGTAGACTTTAACTAAAATCTCTGTGCTCCTGGTTCCTATTACTCATTGAGCTGCAACAGTGCTTGTGTGCCAGGTGGAAGGTGGGAGTTATTTTCCCAGGTGAGGTTTTAAGAGAGCTTTACGTTTTATGCTCTTATTCCCTTTAATACTTAGCAGAGCATGTAACACAGTGTAACACATAAAGTGAGTGATCAAATATTTGTTAATTGCTTTACTCTCAAAAATTTTGTGTATAAATTTCTAGTCATTCACTACCCAAGAAGGAATGAAATGTGTAACTTTCTTTAAATCTTTATTGAGCCCAGGATCCCTTCCTTATTTCTACACTCTGTCTACTCTTGAGTTGTTGGGTCACTGGAAATGTGTCTGGCTTTGGGGATGAGTTATGCATATTTTGGAGAAAGAAGTAAAGCTGTTACTCAACTTTAAAACTGAAGCTTTTTTTCTGTTTTGCAGTATTTTTCTTCTTGTTTATTGCTGTATTCATAGGATGGTATTGGTATAACCAGTGTCTTGCAAATTTATCTATGTTTTTTCTTTAATGCATTATTTTCAACCTTTAGAGTGATGTTGAATTAGAATCTTTAGGAATGTGACCTACAACTCTATATATTTTTACTAAGAATCAGTTGAGATGTTTATGAGGGTGATTGTGGTGGTGGTGGCGGTGGTGATGCTATTGATGGTGATGGTAGTGATGATTATGTAATAGCACTACTTTTGAAGGCTTATGATATATGTGGTTCAGTCTTCTAGGTCATTTACAATTATTAAATTGCCAAACATTCACAACAAGCCCATGTGGTAAAATGCTGTTGTTATCTTCATTTTTCTGTATGGAGAAACCGAGGCAGAAATGAGCAATTTACCTCCTAGATAACTTCCTTATCAACACAGGAAGACGCTAGGGAAAGGTGAGGCATAGTTCTTTGGTTGATTTTTTTTAAATCCATTTTATTAAAAACTGCTATGTAATACAAATGTAAGCTGGCTTTTATGTAAATTGGCTTATCAATATTCTAACAATATAAAATACTTCAACTAGAATTAAATATAGATACTTTCTGTTGTTTTTAAGAAGCTCTTTATAATTCTAGGTGAAAAAGTAGGCAGACACACACAAAGCACATTGAGGGAAACCTTAAAATATACATTCTACTAAGCTCACATAGTTTTAGAAAGTCTGTTCCTAATATGTAGTATATACACATTTATACATGCATGCATACATATATGTTTATACACATTATATATATACATATATACACTTACATATATACACACATACGTTCATTCATAGATACAGATACATAGAGATACACACACGATATTGACATGCCACTTTGTGACCAAATGGAATATAAGTAGAACTCCTTAAGTGCATATTTTTAATAGCATAAGATAATCTTGGTTTCGCATGCTAAAATATTGTCTTTTAATAAGTGGGAAGAATAGTTTATGCTCTTTTGGTTCATAGACACTGGGCAGTTGGTGGAGGTGAAAGTAGTGGTTGTGGTTGTAGTGGAGCAGAACTAATTTAACATCACTGCCTGTTCAAAATAGCTTTGGCGAATGATTTTAAATGTTGCCTAGGGCCGGTGAGATGGCTCAGTGGCGTAAGCGCCTGCCTTGCAAGCGCGAGGGCCCGAGTTCGACTCCCGGATCCCACATATGAAAAAGGGGCCGGTGATATCGCTCAGCGACATGGGTGCCTGTTGGCGCGCAAGGTCCTGAGGTCGACCCCCCGGTACCCACAAAAAAAAATAAAAATAAAAAAAAAATAAATGTTGCCTAATGAGTGCTCTGACTTTTGAGACTAGCTGAACTAAAAGAATGCTGTGCTTTACTCGAAATGTCCTGTGAGTTACGACTTCGAGTAGACAGTGGAGTCTAAATTGAGTTAGTAGACAACTTTTGTCCTTACAACTAAATCTAAAGTGTTTCAACTATTCTTTATATTTCTCACTTACAAATTTTCTGAACTTTCTTGATGCTCATTTATATGTAATTGAGAAGTTTTGATCACCTGACACAGTCAAGATAAGGTTTTGTATTTCAAGTCCTGTTCAGGTAGTATGCTTAAGTAGTTAAGACAATCCTGTGAAAAACTGGATAAACTCAAGTGCCAAGAATGAAAGCACAGTAGATATGATGCCATGGAAAATTCTAGGGAATTATATTTTTTAGAAAGAGTTTTGATAAAATTTTATGTATTCTTCAAACTCATGAGCTTATTCTGTAGGAGACAGGTATAAAGCTGAGTGGTTGCCTTAAAGCTGATTGTATAGGGAGGGGTATCTTGTTTAAATTGATCATAAAATTGTTCTTTAATGAATGGATTCTTTGTATTTTCCAGAGCTGTTAACCTGATCGTTTGAGATTAGTATCGAGGTTAAAAAGTAGAAATTTCTGAATAAAATTATACTGTATTCTTAAACATAAATATTGCTTTTCTTGATTATGGTAAAAGCAGTTTGTATTTTTATTAAGGAGTCTTGATTTTACTGCCAACTGGCAGTCATATTACTGGATCTTTTTATTTATTTATAAAATGAAGAAGTAGTATTAAATTATAAAGCTCTTATAAGTGGATTAGTCAAATATATTAAGTTTACATAAAAACACATTGGCAAGTCACCTGCTGCTCATTGCCTGATGGAATATGAAGCTAGCTTTGTTATGTAGATGCATTATCAATAATATTGTTCATACCAAGGATATCATTCTGTGCTTTTGATTCATGATTTTGTTAATCTAATAGTGACTTTTTAATGTTTTGTCTCCTGTACTACAAATTAAATTACTGCCACGATTGCAATCATTAAAATGAAAGAAATGAACCTATTTAGAATTGCTTCTCTTATATTGAAAGCCTGATTTTTTTTCATGGGAGGGGATACTTGCCATGTTCTGTAATTTCATTTCATCTTTTTCCAGAGTGACATGAAACTTCATGAATACTTCACAGTTATATTCTATATTTATATCAGTCTATATCAGTTCGACTTGTGGGTTTTATTAGGCTAAATAAAAAATAGTCGAGTATTTTCTGCTTAAAATACTTAAAAACGTAAAATCTCGTATTAGCTCTATATGTGATGAACTCAAACCATTTATATGTCTTTATGTGCCATGCCTGCCCCTGTGCACACACATGCCCCATCAAGTTTTAAATGGCAAACTCCTTGAGAAAGGAGCTTACCTATCCTTTGTATCTTAGAGCACCTGGGGAAGACTGTTTCTCAGTGGTTACAAGTATTATGGCTATGAGGATTTGGCTTTAAAATTATTGAATAGAGTGGAATTAGTCTGTTTCTAGTCTGAATTATACTGTTTGGAGGTCAGTGTGATTAACTCAGAGATACAATAGTTTTATCAAGCTCTGAATTTAGTTTCTTTTGACTTAATCATAAACTGATTATTCACCTTAGATTCTCTCTTATATAACATCTTTGTGTCAGGTTATGATACAGAAACATCTGTCAGGCTGCAGGTTGGATGGTGTGCATGTGTGTATACACATGTGAGAGAGATCATGCATAGAATATGTGAGATTTGGGGTATGTATCATATTTAGGACACTAAACCATATGAATCTTTGATCTATCTAGTTATATGCCCTTAGTTTTAGGCCTGTTACACTTGGTATTAATCAGTGACAAGCACGATGCCCTAGAAAGATAAGGGCAGGTTTTTTTTTTTCCTGTTCTCATTTTAACTTTATTGCACTTTTGCTAAAGACTTAAGTTTATCAAGAATAACTATTGAAGTGAGCATAAATAATACTAGAGCTCTGAAGTAAAAACATTTGCGAACAATTTATTATAGCTGATATTTAAGAAGCATCAAAATAGACTACACAACTGAGTAATCATAAAGCCTAATAACGCAAGATTACAATGCTCTGTGAAGAGTAGCTATCATATTCAAGAGAAAAAGAACCATTTAATTGGTTCAGAAAAGGAGTTGAGACATTTTTATACTATAAAGTAACAAGTGGTAATTGTAAACTTTGTATTCTCAATACAAAAAAAAAAAAAAAGATGTTTGCAGGCAGGGCATGTCTCCTCAATGTAATCTTTAACTTTTATGGTGTGTAATACTACAAGTATAAATATTTTGTAAGTATACTATCAGTGTTTCTAAGCATTATAGTTAGTTTTTAGGTGAAGGCAGTGTTTGGGAGTATTTAAATTTTGACTTCATAATTTATTACATCATTGAATAGATACCATCTTTATAATGAATTAATTTGGGTTGCAGGATAATTGGAAGAACTTTAGGGAAATAATTGACTTTTACTTAAAATGGTTCTCTGAAGATATTAGAATTTTTATGGAATTACCTTTTTTGATCATAGCATTTCTTCTCAAACACAATATTTTGACTGCTTGAAAAATGATAGCATTTTCTAATTTAGAGTCGCTGCTCATTATCAGTTGGTGGGTATAGGAACAACTTAATAAATTTTGGGTAATTTAGTTTTCAGTTTAAATTCTCAACTGGCAATTGGCCGAAAACTCCCATCTGAAGACATGAACACCCAAATGTCAGTTTGTGATTTGGCCGCTGTCTGCATGATGTAGGAAGGCACTGTCAAGAAGGACTGCCTAATGGAGTGACTGTCGGAAGGAAGTCAACGGTAAGATTTTTTACTTAAATCATGTGTATGTGTTATATGTAAAGTAATCAATATATTTAAGTTAAAAATTCAGAGCATTTTAATTCTTGGGACAAATGCCAGATGTTTGAATTTTTGTGTCCATTGCACTTTCAGTAAAACAAAGTATGGTTTTGTAGATAAGCATGAGATTTATGTACCTAATATTGATAACATGGTAATAAAATGAAAAATTAGTTATACAGATTTATCTGGCTTTAAAAACTTAATTTTCATAGTTCTTTTATAGTTAATTACCTTTTAAAATTGCATGTAATAAATGTCACTTTAGTAAAATTTAACTTTATAAAAATTTATACCAAAACGAACTTGTCTATCAGTTTCCTAGATGCTTTTTCACTGAAAATGTTACAAATTTTGTAGTAATCTGTTGAATGTGGTTTTTTTTAAATTTCCATTGTAAAATAATAGAGGGAATGAAAAAATATATCCTTTTAGCTTAACATTAGCTGTTTTGGAGTTCTGCTATGTCTTAAAAATTGCTGCTGTAGGGCTGGTGAGATGGCTCAGCAGCATAAGTGCCTGCCTGGCAAGCGCGAGGTCCTGAGTTCGACCCCCGGTACCCACCAAAAAAAAAAATTGCTACTGTAACTTAGTAGAAAATAACTCAATTTGCAAGAAAGTTGTTTATGTACCCCAAATAAAGTGGAATAGCTATTCATAATATAGTACAGTATCAAATATTAGTGATTAAAAATCAGATCTGTCTCCAATGTTTTGCACATTTTGTGTTGAAAAAGTAATTCCTAAGTTTGCCTCATTTTTATATGCTTCACATGATCTTAAACTTAGATTTTTCTCCTGAAAATGTGTTTGGTTCCTGTGTATCCCTTTATTTGGACATCTGTGTCCTATCAGGCCCATGATTACATATGTTAACTTTGGAAAGGAGGGAAATTTGAATTCTGAAATACATGTTTTATCACAGCTTATTCCACCGTCTATGTTGGCATAATAGATTTTTGATAACTAGATAATGAATGATATAGATTAGCATGTTAATACTAGATTATAATTCTGTTGACTATTCTGCTATCAAGCTTAAGATTTTTGAAACTGACATACTTTGAGTAATTTTTCTTGCTTAATTAGAGATGTCAAAATATTAATCGAATATGGCCATGTTCTTAGCTGTTTCCTAGAGCTTAGTAATGAACATATCAGGAATAGCACTACAGCAAGCACCTGGCCCAGCATCTATCATATAATCATTCATATGTTGACCATAAACTAAGTGCTCTAAATGGTAACTTTCGTCCTCAATCCACCTATGTTGTAATTTGAAATTTTACAGACTGTCTGCTATGTGTCATCCATTTAGCTAGGCGCAGAGTATACCACTGTGCGATTAAAAACAGATATTCCCTAACCACTTTTGAACTTCCAGTGTAGATGTTTATTACAGTGTATATACAGTTACACAGACAAATGTAAAATTGCGATGGGAGCCAGCACTATGAAAAGGTTTAAGTTGCTATGAGAACAGAAGCAATGTGGTTGGTGTGTAATGCTGAACCCACACATTTGTTTCTTAAAATGAAGTGATAACTTGTGTTTTGAACTTGTTTATTATTCTATTAACCAAATACCTTCTAGAAAGCAAGACATTGGAAAGACTAAATTCTAATCATGGTAAAATGTATATTTTATGATGCTACTCTATTTCTTAGGTTAAGAATTTACTGTAAAGCCTTGTCAAAGCAGAATTGTTATATGAGAATTTTATTTATGGAAGAGAAATTCATAAAGCAACCTTTAACACTTTAGGAATGAATGCCATGAAAGAGGAGCCTGACTTCTTAGATTTAAAGTCGTTACATGCAGACATTTTTAAATGGTAGTATGATTTCATTAATCAACTTTATCCCTTTTAAAGAAAAGAATGCAAAATTAATGTTTCTCTTACACATATATTTTCAAACATACATATTTATTAAGTTTTAGAAAATTAAATGGGGGATCATTTGAATGCCTAATCATTTACATATTTTCTATAGGACACAGTCTGATCTAAAGGAAAGACATTAGTGATTAAAGCGTGATGCTCAACAAGGAATGAAGTCCTTTGTTTTCATGTATCAGATCTATGAACATTTTGGAAACTCATGGGACACTAGATTTTCTTTATTTTAAAAAATATTACATGTATTGTGCATATTTATATGGTTACATGTGATATTTCAACACGTGCATGCAACATGTATGGATCAAATTAGGATAATTAGAATTTTCCTCTTTATGTTTGGAGACTTCTTGATCTTCTAGATTATCATAAAATTTATAGTAAGTTCCTGTGAACTATAGTCATCCCACCATGCTCAATTTTTCTTTTTCTGGTAGTATAAACAAATTGAATATGGGCATACACTCTAGCATGAAACTTAAGATCAGAAAAATTTATTTTTAGTAGAAATGATCTTTCCCCAGTTTATTATTGAAATATGTGATCTATTTAAAATATTAAATGAATACAGATCTCTTTCAAATGGCAGAATCCAAATTAAGTATATTTTTAACTTTTTCCTCAGAATTATGTTGTATTTAATCTATGTAGTGACTCCTAAGTTTAGTTTTCTGTGGACATACTCAGAAGGTCACCAACTTCGCTTTCAAGTATTTTAATGTGACGCTCTCAGCTCAGGGATCTAACCAGTCCCACTTGTCTGTTCTGGAATGACGATGGAAAGGGTATCGTGGGGAAACATTGCTTGCTGGGTAATACGCTTTTGCCATGTTCACAGCATTCAGTGTTCTTTGGCAGCTCCTTTGGTCCTGAGTTAGCTGTCATTGTCTATAATGTCAGGCAGAGAATTAGGGGTTTAGCTACACAAAGATACTTAAAACAAAAGTTACTCAGATAATCACAGATGGAATATGATACATAGCATGTCTTGTATTGAAATAAATTGCAAATAAATTGTTTCTCAATTTCTAACTATGTAACTTTTTAGTGTACAAACAATACAATGTCTGTATACTGTAATGAAATATAATGGCTTCTGTTTTTAATTTTGGAGCTAAAACTATGAGAAGAAATGAGTTAAAATTAACAACTGTGTGGGGTCAGAACTGTAAATAAGAAAGGAACATTTTAATAAATCATTTAAAAATTATATTTATTTTTAATATATTTAAAATTAAATTATTAATAAAATTTCTTGATTATAGTTGTGGCAAGAAAAAGAATGCTTTCAATTCAGTATAAAAGTAAGACACTTTAAAATGTAGAAAATAAAGGATGCATTCTGGGATCCATTTTTTAAAAGAATTTATGACACATTTATAAAGAGGAATTCTTGCTGATACATATCAGAAAGATTTATTTGAAGAAAATTTGTATCACCTCTTTAAAAATTAATGTATTGATAGTGATTACAAATATATAAAATTTGATATCATGTAGGTATTACAGCAGTATTAAGCTAATATTGTGAGACCTTTACTAAATAAGAGATAGAAGAGCAAATCCCATTTATTCACTGTGTAAATTCTTACACTGGGCTTTGGGGGCGTGGTCATGAAGAAAACTGATGTGATCCCAAGTTATACTCTCGCAGGAAGCATAGACGTGAAATAAGTAACTACAGTAGACCACAGTGTTGTGTGACACTGTAAAACGGAGCAGCCACTACCTTGAGAACTGATCTCTAAATGTGCTAACAATGTAATCAGATTACTTTCCTCATGGAATGAAGTTATTCACTGACAGAAAAATTTTAGGAAGTCTTTGAAAATATATCTTAGAAATTAGTGAGACTGAGACAGTCTTATTTCTTGGATAGCTTATTTAAAATAAGAAACTGCTATAGAAAGATGTTCAGTATTCTGAGGTGTCAAGAAATGTGAATACAAGCAGAAGAGGCTCATAATGCCTATCATGTGTATTGCACATTACATAAGACACTTAGTAAAGTTATATAAAGCAGTTTTGCATTTACTTGAAATTGCAATGAAGTTTGTGTCAATAGACTATTTGGATTTGAGTTTTAATATGTTTACAGGTTTTCAATCTTAGGAAAATTGTATAACTCCATTGTGCTTCAGTTTCTTTATCTCTAAAATGGGAATAATAAGAATTTGCGTATAAAATGTTTAGAACAGTATCTAGTACATAAAAAGTACTCAAAAGTAGCTCTATATGTTTAGGTTAACAACCACAGTAACAATAATGAGAATACTTTTTTCAACTTTAAAATGTCCTACCTGATTCACAAAATTGAGCCACCTGACGTACTTGCAGGGTGGTGCTTTTGTTTGTGGTTGGTGTAGTGTGTGTGATGTAACACTGCCGAGAGTAGTGTAGATAGGATATACATGAACAGCATGTCAGTGGAATTCTTACCAAAGTTTTGAGACTTCTTTAAGCAGCAGTACATCAGTCACTCAGAGGCCTCCACAGACTGCTTCTTTAGGACAAAGTTTTTGTCAGTCTATCCTAGCCATCACGAAACTTACCCATATTCTTATCTAAAAAGGGAAAATAGCAAATATCTTCTCACATTTACCACATGGAAGATAAACCCAAATAAAAGTAAAGTAACTTTGGGAATGAAAAGATACGTTCATATTCGATGTTTTTCCCTGCAGAAATCCCAACAAAAGATCTTCCTATTGGTAGGTCTAAATTATATTTCTAATATTTGTAAACTCAAAAATATATAGTGCTGGGGCCGGTGAGATGGCTCAGTGGCACAAGCGCCTGCTGGCAAGCGCAAGGTCCTGAGTTCGACTCCCGGTACCCACATTAAAAAAAAATATATATATATATATAGTGCTATTTGCTACTTAAGACAGATTGTTTTGTTTTTTAAGGTACTCATATATACTTCATATAATTGGTGGATATATATTTTTAAATTTGTTAGAAAAAATATATTTATGATATTTTAAGAATTAAATAATTTTTGTCATGTAATTCTTTTTGTTGAAAAACAATTCCAGGATGAAATTTAATTAGACATTTTCTTTGATCTGTGATCACATGGCTTTGAAGTCTGCATGTGTAAAAAGAGTTTATAGATTTGTGAATTCAGTTACCATATATGCAAGTATCCTTGGATGAAGCATTTAAATTAAATCTAAAGGACATAATTTTATCATAGTATCTTTTCAATTTGTAGTACAGAAATACCACTTTCATTGTAAGATAGTAAATGAGAGAAAATTGAACACTACTAGTTTCCCATGACCATAATTAGTTCTAATGGAATCAGTCAACAAGTGTTTATTGAAAATTTATTAGCTGGCTAGCACTTGCTATTAATAATCTCATGATAGCCTAAAAGAATTATCTAATCTTCCCGTCTTTGTCCTCCACCACACACAAGCCATTCCATATTCTCCAAATTGAATCAGAAAGCTTAGAAATTATCAGGCTTTTTAAAAATTTCCAAGTTTACTGAGTAAAGAATTGTAATCTGAAAAATACTTGGCATGATAGCTTCAAATAAAAATACATTATTGATTTTTATGTATATTATTTCAGAGCTTCTCAAATATTCACACATTATATGTTTCTTAATTTCATTGTTTCTTGGTCTTTTGGCTGTGATCAAGTGTGGTCTTTCTTAAATTCAAAAGGGAAATATAAAATTCCTTTAGCGTTGGCTAATTTTCAGATTGTTTTCCTTCTTCCATTGACGAATATTCTTCTAAATAAAATTTCAGCAGTTACCAAATTACATTTTTCTACCGTTAGACTGCCTTTTTAAAAACAAAATTTTAAATAGTTATAGTAGTCATAAATTATGCTGCTTGTAATACTATAGGATATTCTAGATACTCAGTATCATGAGGTTTTAGATTAATTCACTAATTCATTAAAAAATAGGCCATTGTATTTAAGGGAAAGGAAATAAAACAAACATGATTGTGTGTGTGTGTGTGAGAGAGAGGGGGGGAGAGAGGAGAGGAGAGGAGAGAGAGAGGTGTGTGTACTTGTGTGTGTCCTCTTTGCCAGATGATCTCGTTGGATTGCTTCAATACCGTTTATACTTCTAAGGAGGAGGGAGTAGCTGGGAGCACCACTTGATGCACCACTGTATTATCCAGATGTGCACTGGTGTTGCTGGAGCCTGTGCTCTGATAGGGTTAGAGTCAAGCGAACCTCGTAAATGTACACATGTACTAACCATCAGAAGTTGGTATGCCAGTTGAACTACTAGATGTTAATATAGTCATAATCAGAATACTTTTTCAAATAAAAAATCAGGCTTGAAATACATATCCTTTTATATAACCTTATAGAATATTTTAAAACACCTACATTGTAAGTTACTATATTTTGAATGTTAAAATATTTGCAAGGGAATTCAATATAAACTTTTTTGACAAAAGATATTAAATCATATTAAACATATGCTATTAAATGTTAATGTAGTGGTACGAGATTGAAGTTCATAAGAAAACGCAATTAGCATGCAGAAAAATAACTTGGGGGCCGTTGAGATAGCTCAGTGGTATAAGTGCCTGCCTGGCAAGTGCGAGGTCCTGAGTTCGATCCCTGGTACCCACAAAAAAAAAGAAAAATAAGTTGCTTTCTTGATGATTTGCCTACTGTGATAAATAGTGGGGGAATCAGCAGTAGTTAACAGTAAAAGTTATGTCAAGGACCAGCAAAAACAACCCTTCTAATTTCTGTGAAATAAGATGACAGTCGATAATCCCATATTGTGCTATAGGATACTTTTTATGAAAAAGGGTAATAAGTGATGGCCATGAATGTTCTTCTGCAATAGAGGTACACATTAGAATATACAAAGGTATAAGAAAATCATTCTAATTAAAAAAATATGTATGTCATGTATTTTATTAAAATTTATTTAAACATTTTAAGAGGGGCATATAAATTCAAATACTTTCTGTGGATGTTTAACTTATGCCTGTCATTTGGTTAAAAACCTGAGTACTTACTATTAAAAATGGCACATTGAGCCTGTAGCAACTTGCCTTGCTATTACTTAGCTGAGACCAATCAGTCCCATTAGTAGGTTAAACAAGAGGCCATTTGAATCGTGAGTAGTTTTTGAGAATACAGACCTAATATGTACCAGTAAAATCAGAGGACAACATGGTTTTATTGACATACAAAGAAGGTAGAGAGGTACCAAAATAAAATAATCTACTTTGCATTGGTTCAGCGTACCCTACAAATTGTTACATCTGTTTTGCTTTGTTTTGTGGAGTACAAATTATTTTTCTGAAATTTTATTTTCTAACGTATTACTGAACTAGAACTTACAAAGCTTTTCCCTCTTCAGATACATATATACACAACAACTGTATATGCAAGTAAAATTGAATTTAAAAAATGAGTCTTTTAGAGAGTGGACAAATCTATGCCAGTCATACGGGACAGTTTGTCATGTCTGTTGTATCTTTGCTTTGTATTGGTTTTGAAGTAGTTCTATGTTTACTGAGAATATATTTGATGTAATAAAGGATATTACAGAAGCCTGAGCTAAAACATAATTGTGAAAAATTTTAAATATGCACCAAAGAAGAGAGACAAGTGTAATAAACCTTACTAGTGTACTGGTAACACCTATGGCCCAGATTTAACAATTAGCAAAATTTTACCACATTAGGTTCATCTAATTTCTCCTCTTCTTCAAATGTATTTAAAGTAGATCAGAAATGTCCTTTTTCTCCTACATTCTTCTGTATACATGTCTTTTTAAAAAGATACTTAGGCAACCATAGTGTCTTTATCATATCCAACAGAATTAACAGTAATTACTTATTACTCATATTGTCTCTCTCTTCAGTTTCCTCTCCTTTTGACTACAAAATGGCATTTTACATTTGAGTTGTTTGTTCAGAATCCGAGAAAGTTCTGTATTAAGCATTTGGTTATTAGGATTGCCCTGTAATTAAAATGTCTCTTCTTTCCCACCACTTCTGTACCTCCCTCCCCTCTCCCACCCCCTTGTCTTCTCTTCCTCTCTCCTTCCTTCTCTTCCTTCCTGTAAATGACTTATAGAAGAAACTGAATAGAATCTGCTGTAGCATGTTCCCCATTCTGTATTTTTTGGGTTTTTTGGCCTGTAACTTGGCCTCTAAATTTTCTGTAAATTAGCGGTTAGCTCAAAAAAACTTAGATTCAGGGCCGGTGAGATGGCTCAGCGGCGTAAGCGCCTGCCTTGCAAGCGCGAAGGCCCGAGTTCGACTCCCGGATCCCACATACCAAAAAGGGGCCGGTGATATCGCTCAGCGGCACGGGTGCCTGTTGGCGCGCGAGGTCCTGAGGTCGTCCCCCCGGTACCCACAAAAAAAAAAAAAAAAAAAAAAACTTAGATTCAGATTCCACTTTGGTTTTGGTATTGAAGGAGGGGGAAGAATAGACTACCTCCCGCATGAAGGTACCCCACACTGCGTCACATCAGGAAGCACACAGTGTCTGTTTGTCATATTCTTAGCAGTGCTAAAACTGAACAATGGCGACAGCCCAGTATGTCTGTTGAGAGTTTCCCATCTCTCATAATTTCATCCATTGCTCATTGTTCTCTGAATCAATTCTAATTCTATAATTAACTTGCTAAAGATGGTGAGCTTTTTAGTTTGCTACCCCTTCCACATGTCGTAGTAAATTCTTCCATTGTAAGAAGTTTTCTTTATAAGCTAAAGCTTTTTTATTTACCTGTAATAATCATTCTGGAAAGAACCCTGATGTTTTAAATATGATATCTTAAATACCTACTGTAATATCCAGAGGTTATTGAAGATACAAGGACCACACAGCACATTGAGTGCCTGTTTTGTGTGTGATTGTGGAGACTTTCATAGAATAAAGTTATTTCTTATTTGATTTTCATAAGCACTGTCAGCGTTAGGATGACTATATAGTTAACCTGTACTATAGTTAACCTGGTCATTTACAAGTTGGAGACCTTTTCCTAGTCCTCCTTGGTCAAATGAACTATGTTGAGATGAGTATGAGTTGTGAGTGAAAAGTTGAGTTTCAGGGAACATGGTGACTTATTAAATCAGCAAGCTGAACAGTGTCACCTGGACAGAATAGTAGGTAAGTGGTGATGAACTTGAATTCAGGAAATAAACAGTCTCCATTTTTTTTTTTTTCTTGTGGGTACCGGGGGTCGACCTCAGGACCTCGCGCGCCAGCAGGCGCCCATGCTGCTGAGCGATATCACAGTCTCCATTTTTATTATTAGTTTATTTATTAGTTACCATTCACTGTACTTTATTTGACGTGTTAACACAATCTGAAGAAAAAAATAAAACTGAAATATTTTTAGATGTCATGATATATTGCCTAAAAAACTTAGGCAGCCAAGCTTTAAAAGTATTTAAATAAGAAAAATTAATAAAGCGTCAGATATACTGTCTTTATACTGGTTGAAAAAAAAATACTGCAAAAAGACCTAATAGAATATTTGGCAGTAAATTTGAGAGAGATATTAGGTTGTTAGAAAAAAGGATGATCATATTTGAAAAAAACATAAGACTCAAATAAGTAAATACTATTTGTGAATTGAGAATATTGACAAATTGTTTGACTAAAGGTAATTTGTAAATTTTTAAGTTAATACCTACTTCTAATTTTCAAGATGCCTTGTTAGTTTATTTTCCTGGAAAGTCTACAGTGAGGGGAAGTCCCACCCCATCAAGGTTTTTTTAAAGTAACTGTGTCTAAAGCAGTGATATTGAAGTACTAATAGATGTCACCAGGTACTAGAAGAGACTTCTCCACCCCGAGGTTTATCTTAAAATCCTTGGACATCTGACTTCACGGTCAGTAAGAGTTAAGAAATATGGCTTTTGTCTTGGTATTTTTGTCACTTCCCGTTACTGACTTAGGCCCCACATTTCTCTGCCTCTGATCATGCTACCATCTTTCTGGCAGTGTCAGAGAGAACAATAGGAAGTCAGTCCCTTTACTAGTTGCAAAAATTTAACTAAAAATTTAGTTGAGAAACTCAGAAGAAGTGATAAACCAGCAAACTATTTTTAGTCTTTGAGCATAGCATAAGTTCCACATTCATGCCCCTTTCTAATCACATGTGTCTAACCTGCGTCAGTGCCCCTTTAAGTATGAGCCACAAACCAGTCCATGACTAAATGCTACTCTCAATTTCTGTATTTGTTCAGAAATTCTTACAGTGCTGTGATATGTCTGTGTCCTCTAGGCATATCACCCACGTCATCTGATTGAAGGGTAAACTAGTCTCGTTCACACAGCCGCCTGCAGGATTTTCTGTAGTGTAAACTGAACTCCATGAGCAGAGTCTACAGGGGGAAAAACGGTCTTTCACTGGAGATACTGTCAGAAAAATTGGAAGAGAAAGCAGATTGCTCAGGGCAGATTAGTTGTTAGTATGGCTTAATAATCTACACTTGCAAGTGAAATTAAAAACTGAACCCTAAATCTTTGAATGCAGTGTATTTACTTAGACATCATTCCTCCTGCTAGTAGGAATGAAGCAGAGGATTGTTACATGTGTGAGAACTTTAAGGAGTTTTTATTGATCTACAATATTGATCTACTCTCCATGAAAGGAAAGATAATTAATACTGAAGAATTAAAAAGCCATGTTACGTTTCTTCCATATTAGTGTTCCTACTGTATTTGATATCTGGTAATGTATTTTAAGGTACAGTGTGTGATTTTCTGACCTTAAAGTATTTTATTCCTTTGTAGGAGTTTGGATTGTAATAATATATTTATAGCATTTTCTCACGAATATTTTAAGATAAAGCATTTTAAACATTATTTTCATAATATGTGATTGAAAGTTTATATTGCTAATGTTATATAACATGTTTTTAGACTCCTCAGAATATTTATAAGTTTCTAATGTTTTACATTATGCAAACTTTGACCTTTAGATTATTGACTTAATTTGTTAATATTCTTTTTTTAATGCAAAAGACACATTTTTTTTAATGCTTATTGTATGCCAACCCTTATGACTCCACAGACAGTCTGTCAAAAAAAAACAACAAAACCCCAGAAGATTCCTTTTCCTTGTGGAGTTCTACATTCTAGTAGAGTGCTTCACATATGATTATGTGGCATTTAACAAAACACAAAGGGCTACTCTTTTTTTCTTTTTTAGCTATCCTGAAATACGTTATGTCACAGGGAAAATTCTTGTCTGCTCTGTTTGACTCATTGCTTTTCAATAAGGTTAGCTGTACTAATTATTTTTTAATGTAACTTACAGTTATGATCACTTGATAACAGAATTTACTCGTTTTTTTTTTTTTTTTTTTTTTTTTTTCAGTTTCTCAGAGGGTAAAAGTCTAACTACTCAAGGCTTTGGGATTAAGGATTAATGTTTGAAACATATAGTATTTAGGGAGATGACTTTTTTTGAAAGAAAAGAATGTGACTTTTAGACTACTCATGATTTCATCTCATTTGTTTTTTTTTTTCAGAACCTCATTTTGTAAAATGGAAAGATAAACTTGATCCAAATGGTATAATCTCAGTATAATTTTTTACTCTTCTTTCCTCATTCAGGAAAATCATAAACTTCCACCACAAGAAGATTATAAAGAGGTCCCTCCTGCACCAAGAAAGATCTGCAATCTTTTTCAGTGTTCTTGAAACTATTGGGTGAGAACTTGCTCAGTTTGTGTCAAGCACCTTGTTCTCTAGAGGTAAGCACTGTGCAGTGAGCGCACACTCCTGGGCCCATGCTCCTAACCCAGGGCTGGTTTTGGAATGCTCCATTGAGGGTTAAGGCCATTGGGCCTTAGAGAAGTGCAGCCAGGTAGCCACTGAGGGCAAGGCAGCACACATCCATCAAGAAGTAGTTTTCCTTGTTTAGAACTGAGGCATGTCCTAGAGGTGATGAAGGTTTTCTTTCAGTCCCAATTACAGTAAAATTTGTTTTCCAGTTCATTCTGCATCTAAATTTTGGTTAGTAACTGCTGAGGTTCAAAAGTAAAATCTTGTCCCAAAGATTCTTAATAAGAACTTCTTATACCACCTCAATTGGGGACCAAGATAAACTACTCTTCTATGATTTTGATAATATATAGGAGTAAAAACCCAATATAATGGTACTGAAGGATTCTTCAATGAAACTAGGATCTTGAAGAGTTTATTTTTATGTACACATATAATATATACTAGTTGTTATTTCTTCTGAATTGTATAAGAATGATTTGTTTAAAAGATCAGGTATCTTTTAAAAAAATTATAGGTTCATTCCTCATCATAAACTTTCCTTGGATGTCTTGAAATTTTCATCTAAGAATTTTGAAATGGCATTTAGATATCATTCATCGACTTTGAAGATGAACAGAACGAAACATGTGATCTGGCCATACACCATCCATGTTTGAGAAGTAGGTCAGTGTTCCATGAGAACAACTTTTGTTGTTGGTAAGAAACTAAATATCTAACAAAACATTTAAGATTATAATCTTCAGGATACCACAGTATTTACAATGAAGAAGAGTTAAAGTGTTGAAGAAATCTAGTGTTGGGGCAAGTAATTTTAAAAAGATTTAAATCTTCAAATTAGATATAGGCTATATAAGGGAAGAAATACAGATTATTCAGATTTCAGAGAGATTACATATATGCATACCATTTTCTTTGAAATTTTGTTTGTGAGAGCATGTTAAATATTTTAAGCCTTTATAAACAGCAAGGAAGTGAATGAACACATGCATAGCTCATTAGCAAGTTAAGAAAACCTTAGGATTAAAAACTAAACCTATTGAAATTGTAAGGTGAGATATGAAGTAACTGAACAGGTTTTTTACTCAAACTAAAACTTTATTATAACTAAAATGTTTTTAATCTAAAATATTTCTCCCATAGAACATACTTTTTAAAAATATCTTTGTCTTATAGTAGTATACACAGTATATATATATATATATATATATTTTTTTTTTTTTGTGGGTACTGGGGGGGTCGACTTCAGGACCTTGCGCGCCAGCAGGCGCCCATGCCGCTGAGCGATATCACCGGCCCCTTTTTTGTATGTGGGATCCGGGAGTCGAACTCGGGCCCTCGCGCTTGCCAGGCAGGCGCTTACGCCACTGAGCCATCTCACCGGCCCCCGACAGTATATTTTTAAAAAGAAAAATTTATTTCATGATTCTAGAACTAGTGTTTTACATGAAGACCACTGAGATCTTGCCTTTATTATCTAGGATAGCAAAAGTAAAATCTTGTCCCAAAGATTCTTAATAAGAACTTCTTATACCACCTCAATTGGGGACCAAGATAAACTACTCTTCTATGATTTTGATAATATATAGGAGTAAAAACCCAATATAATAATACTGAAGGATTCTTTAATGAAACTAGGATCTTGAAGATTTTTTTTATGTGCACATATAATATATACCAGTAGTTATTTCTTCTGAATTGTGTAATGATTTGTTTAAAAAAATCAGATATCTTTTTAAAAAAGTTTAGTCCCTTTTGTTATTATGGATTACACAGATTAATGGGTTTCACTTGGGTAGATTCATAGAAGCACATCACATACTTTGATAATTTTCACCCCTGGTTGCTACCCTTCCCCCTCCTCCCTAGGTTTCAAATTTGTCTTTTTACTAGTGTTTAGATGATAACGGTTTTTCTTTTAAAGGTGATTACAGATAGTTCATGCAAACAGTTACTACCAGAAATTAAGTTTCATAGGTAAGAGCATGCTCCCTATGTAGTTTAACAAGTAGATAGAGTTGAGACAGGCAGTCCTATGTGTTTACCAGTATTGATATTTTATTATTATTTTTTTTTTTTTTTTTGTGGGTACCGGGGGGACGACCTCAGGACCTCGCGCGCCAACAGGCGCCCGTGTCGCTGAGCGATATCACCGGCCCCTTTTTCGTATGTGGGTTCCGGGAGTCGAACTCGGGCCTTCGCGCTTGCAAGGCAGGCGCTTACGCCGCTGAGCCATCTCACCGGCCCCCAGTATTGATATTTTTAGAGATGGGACAACAAGGAAATTCTGGTACAGCTCTCTCCTTGAAGGCATATAAACCAGCAATGTCTAGGAAAAAATAACAACAATAATAATTCAGGCCATAATTAAAATCTATGTCTGTAATTTTAAGTTTTCTAACAGTCACAATAAGGTTTTTAAAAGAATTAATTTTAATTATGTTTAACCCAGCATATCCAAAATACTATTTCAACATGTTATTAGTATAAAAATTTATGAAATATTTTACATTTTTTCATATTAATCATTCAAAATCTGGTCTGTATTTTATACTCAGCACTGCAGATGCTCAGTAGCCATGTGTGGCTGGTAACTACTACCATATTCAAAAGTATAGATTTAAAATACGGTATTAATAGCTCAGATTTTAGCTTCATTTGTGCTGGAAGTCTGCCTGGGTAACACTTTGAGCTTTCTTGGTTTTGAGTTTCCACATTAACAGATGGCAACAAAACAAAACTAGATACCTAGTTTAATTTAACTTTCAGATAAATAACAAATAATTAATTGTTTAATGTAATTCTGTCCCATGCTATATTTATCTAAATTTAACCAGGTGTCTTGTATTTTGTCCGGCAACCCTGCCCTGCCCTGGTTTAACCTGAGTGGAAGACATGATCATCACTTTGCCTCTAAACTTGTAGCACTACAGGATAGAGACTCTCTGCAGAAGATTTTGACAGCCTTCTGAAAAATCAGTATGCAAACCACCAACTATCCAACTAGCTCATTTCTTTTTGATTGTCTAGGTTATTTAAGACAGAAGAGGGACTTCCTGTGACAGTGACTCAGTCCTTACATATTTAAACATTTAAAATCTAAATTATTACATTAAAGAATAAGGTTTATAAAATTATAAATTCATTACTTAAATTTATAAAATATAAATTGCCTAACTACATTGCTGGTACTACACTTCATGAAAAGTCATTCTTGGCAGTTATTACAGCAGTTTTCAGGGTCCTGGCAGTTTTAAGTAATTTTCTATCATTGGTTACCACTGCAGCTGTTACTTTACTTTCAAGTTAGTAAGCATTAACACAAAACATTAGGTCATTGAATGGCAGTGTAAGACTTACTTTGTATTACAGCTATTTAAATACTTGTGATTCTTTGCTCTGATACTGACCACTGGGTCTTGACCCATTTAACAATCACTTATTTTACCAGTATCTTTCATTTCTCATAAGGGATGTTTTTATGGAGGAACATCTTTCCAGTTTTATTCTTTAACATTTTAATGTATTAATTTTAGTACCATTTTGAAGTGCATAGCAGTCTCTTTTAGTTGTGTGGATCTACCTGCCTTAAGCTCTACAGAAGAGACAATACATGTTCTCTAAGGACAGTAATTATTCAGGCTCCACACTCCCTCTCAGTGGGAACACTTGGCGTCAGGAAGTAAAGGACTGTAGATGACAGCCCTGTGTCATTACCAGCTGGCAGGTAGATAATGCAGTTGCCAGTCAGTGCAGCAGTTTAGTAGTTCAGAACTTAAGCTATGGCGCATTCCAAATCCATTCATACTTAGGAGAATGTACCCAAGAGTGTTGATATGTTTATAGTTACTGAATTTCCTTCAGAGAACAAGAAATGCAGGTAAGTTTTTTTTTAAGTCATCTAGTAATTATTTTAAAATATAACATTTCAGGACCTGAAAGTATCTCCTTTGCCCTAAAACAGTCACCTAAAAGGTCTCAAACATAGCCTTCATTATATAATTTTTTTTTCTCACTCTGAAAAGGAATTGAAGCTGATAGTGATGGTGGGGTTGAGGGAAGACAACTTACTGTCATTTGAAAGCTGTGAATGTCACACGTTTTCATGTCTAGAAATAGTCTACATTTATGTAACAGTCTTGTTTTGCCGAACTTCTAATGTCTAAAGTATAAATTATTTTGTCAAATTAACACCTATATTTATATATAAGTAAGGTGTTTAGCCTTTCCTAGCTAATGTCTTTAACAGCAATGAGTAAATTAATGAGCTGTATTTGGGTTTTTGCTTTTATTCTCAAGACTGACTGACTTTTTTTTTTTTTTTTTTTTTTGGTGGTTACCAAGGGTCGAACTCAGGACCTCACACTTGCCAGACAGGCACTTATGCCGCTGAGCTATCTCACTGACTGACTTTTGTTTAAAGTCTTTAGTATTGTTTTTGAAACCACAATTTAAAGCTACAAAAGATGACAAATATTATCTAGTCCTCTTTTTACCTAGGGATCTTTCGATTAACTTCGTATAACCTTATTTTGTACATATATGCTTTTGGGGGGGTGTCCTTAATTTTCATCATATTCTCAGAGGGTTTTGTAGGAAAAATTTGATCAGCCACTACTTATTTGATCTACCATAATCATTTCACTGATGAAGAAACTGAGATGGATAGAATTTAAGTAACTCTTTCATCCATTTGCAGTTTAGTACTTGTGAAAATTTAAGTTTGTTTCTTAAAAAATCATATTATTAAGAAAAAAGCTTTTAATTTATATCAGTGAAACTTGAGAATACCAACTTAATCGGAATAGTTTACTGATAGTTTCTGTTATGTCCTTAACTGGAACATTTCCTAGTTATTTATATAAAAATGGCCTTCCAATACAGAGACTATATGATAAATTCTTGAAGATAAAGAGAAAATGAGTAATCTATAATAGTTTAGATCAGTTTTTCTTCTCTCAAATCCTTTCCCCAAAAGGAGTAACTAAAACTTAAGAGCATAGGTGAATAATGTTATTTTTGTTATATCCTATTTTTCAGTGATTAGGTACATTAAGGTCTTTTGATTATAAAATGCTTTTAATATTATAATAGTACTTTAGAAATGCTAAGTAAGTTCTACATTAATTAAGGAAACCAATACCTCCTTCTCAAAATAAGGAAAATATCATGTTTTCTTTTTTCTTGGTAATGATCAATAAAGTCTGCCTAATTCAAGATTTAATGAATGTGCCATTAATTGAATGTTAGAATAAAAAGAAATTTGGACGTTGCTATACAGAAAACAATTGTTAAGTAAGACAATTTAAAACACTATTTTTTTTGTGTGTGTGTGTGTGGGTACCGGGGGTCGACCTCAGGACCTCGCACACCAGCAGGCGCCCGTGCCGCTGAGCGATATCACCAGCCCTTTTTTTGTATGTGGGTTCCGGGAGTCGAACTCGGGCCCTTGTGCTTGCTAGGCAGGCGCTTATGCCGCTGAGCCATCTCACTGGCCCCCTAAAACACTATTTATGTTTGTTATTTAAATTATTTTTTTAAAGATTCTAAAATGCTACTATAAAGCTCATAATAAAAATGATACTGATTTCAGAAATAGGTTATAGTTTTGTTTTTGTTTCTTCTTCTTTGGGGCATTTTCACTCGATATGATCGTCACTTACACCCTACTGCCTTATAAAGGTGACCTCACTCATCCCCAGTGGTGGGCCTTGAACCCAGGGCCTTGTGCATTTTGGGCACACATTCTACCACTGAGCTACACCCATGTCCTGTAAAAGGTGACTTGTTAAGTGAGCCAGATTTTATTTTTGTTCAAGAAGAGCAGTTTGTGAAAGCCACTTGTTAGACCTTTATTACTTTCCATGGGCAATTCAAACAAATAAAACAGTGTATTTTTGCTGTTTCACCAAATTATTTTAATACATAAGGTTTAAATTATTATTTGGAACATTTGCAAATGTTTATAGTTATTTTAAAGTTCAGTAGAGAAATATTAAATACTATCTTGAATTTTAATTCAAAGAAACTGAGACAGTTAATTGATCTACTCAAACCATTAAAATAGTGATGATGCCTTATATTTTATGAGATTTAAAAAATCCATCATTTATATGTAGAGAATGAGTAGAAATTTATTTAGGTTCAATTTTATTTCAGAATTTTATTATCATAGATGGTTTTTAAAATAGATTTTTCAAATAAGATCCATTAAAAATGACTTCTTTCTGTGCTGCCTTCATGCATGTCATATATATTTCTGTATATAAGCAATTTAGTGTTTAATTCTTACTTTCTTTAAATTTATGTAATAAAAACTTTAAGCAATTTAATAGTGTATACTATAGTATTTAATTTTGAAACTTTTCCACAACTACCTACCATGTTCTCATATAGGGAATAATGAAGTTTATTTAATCACTGTATGTTTATTTAAACATACAGATGGCTGTGAGATTAGGAGTGGAACCAAAGCATTTCCTGCCCTCACAGAATTCACAATCTACTATAGATGTGTGGTGGAATGTTGAGAAGGGAAGGCGGAGGGGATTGCTAACCTCATCTGGGGCAGAGAACAAAGCTATAATCTACTTCAGATGGCAGAAATGAAATTTTATCTGAACCTGGGGCACTACTGGAAGTTAGTAAAACCAAATAGGAAGGCAGAATAGTGTTCTGAGCTGAGGGCACAACATTTGTGAGAACTGAAGAAAGGGAGAACAAGACATATAGTCAAGACACAAGACTTATGGAGAAGGGAGAAACGAGAACATAGGGCAGAATGTCTTTCAGGTTGTTACTACTACATATTTGGGCCTTAGTATATGAGCAGTGAGGAGACACTGACCATGAGATTTGTATTTTTAAAAACATTTTATTAAAGCCTAATGTGTACCTAGAACAGTGAGCACATTTTAAGTATATAGCTCCAAGGATTTTCACTAAGTGAACCACTTGCGTGATCAGCACCAGATAAAAACCAGAACATTACTAGCATGTTGAAAGTCCCCCTTTATCTTTCCGTCCACTTGGTCATGTCCCCTACTCATTAAGGAGACCTCTTGCCTGACTTCTTACAGTATAGATAGTATCCCTAGGTTGTACAGTATGTAAACAAGAAAATGCAGTATATGCTCATTGGAATGGAGGAAGCCAGATAGATTCCATGTTTTGGACATTGTTGCTAATAATTGTCATGGCCCTATAACATTCAAATTCCATGAGTGTACCTATTTTTCTGAGATCACTCTCTTTGTCCCATGAAAGATAGAAAGGTGTGAATTCAGTAAGCTTCACAATAAGTCTAGGAAACATAATAATGGGCTTCAGCTAGTGTGGTGGCAATGAGGATGAAAATAAGTGGGCGTATTAGAGAGCTACTTATGAGTTAGACTTTATAGAATGTGAGTATGAACTGGGGGTTGGAGTGAGGAATACAGAAATCCCAAGAATAACTCATGGGTTTGTGACTTGGCCAGGGACTGAGGATGGTGCCCTCCATGAAGTTCAAGCAGCGGAGTTTAGTAATAGTGATAAAGGAGAGTAAGAAGTTCAATTTCTGATATATTTGAGGGACATTTGAAGTATTGCATAGGTCTGCTTTACACAAATACTGTAACTGTTTGATATCTGAATTAATGGATAATTTCACATTCATTACTACAGTGTGTAAACAAAGATTCTACCTATGCAAAATGGCAAATCTTGTCTGCTCACTATTCTTCATCTTTAAAACGCATGATACTTTTTCTAAATGTTTGAAGGAGTGATCTTGTATCATGTTTTTCCTTTTCATTTGTATAGTATATTCCTCTAAAGTAGTGCTATCTTTATACACAAAAAGAATAACATTTCCTGTATAAGTGATATGAAAGGCACAAAGTATATTTGTTATTTGATGAGACTTTCATGGGCTGAAATAAACGTTCATTAAATTTTGTTAGGAAAAGAGGAGAGATGAGGTTTGACTCAAACACAAGCCAAGGCAAGGTGCACAATGGAGAGCCCTGAGCACCTAATTTGAAAAAATGCAATGCCAGAGTGGCAGAGTAGCAGCTGTACGGCCGGATCCTCGCCTGCTTTACAGTGGACTCAACAGTGTCTTTTCCTGTAATCAAGTGGGCAAGTTTCAGGGAGTCTGGATCTCTCTGGATCTCTCTGGAGTCATGGCAGCAGTTTGTGTGTCTTTTCTGGAGAAAGGTTCTGTTGCTTTTATCAAAGTCTTAAATCCAAAAGAAGTTGATAAAATAGTTACGGCTCCGATAACAAAATATTTTTAATCTAACATCTTTGTATTTTTAATGTAGAGAATTAAAATAGGGAAATTTAAACATTCAGTATTATAATGCCTCCCCCCCCACCTTATTCTTGCTATTTACTGGTGCAGTACAGTATTCAAGAGAGAATCCTGATGAGTACATTAGTAGGATTGATTGTGTAACTAGAGATAGTGTCTATTTTATTAATTCCATGATTTTCTGTAAAACGACAGTTACATTGCTTTTTTAGATACAGGAATATTTCTAAGTATGGGACTTCAAGTAGAGATTTCTTTCTGTTTTTGGTTGGATCTGTTATAGACCTTCTTTCTGCAGCATATAAAGCATTTAAAATAAATGTCAAGTTTTAATCCAGAAATCTGACTCACTTGGATTATGTTTAATATTTTGTGGAACTATTTAAAGCTGGAATCAACAGATTATGGTCCATGGGCCAAATCCATCTCTTAGCTTATTTTTGTAGGGCCTACAACATGTAAGAATTGGATTTATATTTTAAAATTGTTCTTTAAGAAAAGGACTGCAAGGGATTCATATTGTAAAAAGAGTATGTAATAGAGACAGAATGTGGTCCTCAAAGCCGAAAGTATTTACTGTCTAACTCTTGTTTTTATTTCTTTTTATTTATTTATTTTTGCCAACCCCTAGCTTAAAGCAGTTCAGTCTTAAGCTTTCCCAAATACACATTATTCTATAAGAAGATATACTGATTGTGGGTAAATGTTACTTTGGAAGTGGGGCATATTGGTACAATTCTAGCAAAGTTGATTAGGTAAGGTACTTTTCTGTTTGCATTCTACACTGGACACTCAGCTAACAGGTAAATTTGCTTATGTCTGGAGTTGAAAATATATGAGCAAAAGGTGGACTTAGTGATCAACTTCAAAGAACCACGTGAATATAAAAGTAGATCTTGATCTTTATGAGTGTATTATAGCAGCCACAATTCAGATCAATTGAAAAATATTCAAATGTATTCTTTACTTTTTCAGATGATATAAAGGCAAAAGAAACCATGTATTAAATGATGTGTTGGTCATGGCATTTGCTAAAAGTATATTATTCGTTTACTCAACATTTATACTTAATTTCAAAATTATGAAATATACTTTTATATTAATACATGAGATATTATGATTATAACCTTTGGACAAATATTGAAATACTTTAAAAATGGAGGATTATTATGATTAATGAGTGTCAGAAAATTGAGGCAGTTCTATCTTCTTCTCATGCAATATCATTCTTCCTTCAGTCTTAGATTTTTTTCTACCAACGTATAAAGGTACATTTTCTTACTGTCTTAAAAAATTGTTTTTAGTTCTCCCTCTAGCTTCTGCCCTGTTTCTGTATTTACAGCTGATCTCTTTGATCTGGATTAAAAGTTATCTCTGCTTTCTGAATTCAGTTTCTGTAAACTCTGTAACTCCAGTAAAACTACTCTTGTTAATAATTCTCATGGTATTAAGTCAGATGTCAGTTCTTACTCTTCTTATTTGACCTGGCAGCAGCATTTGATACTTTGATTTTCAGATACTACTTTCTCCTGATTTTTCCATCTACATTTCCGTCTCTTGCTTTTTCTATCTATTTTGGTGTTTCCTTCTTACCTCTTCTACTTGTAAATTGGGAAAAATACTCAAACATTGGGAATTTGTACTGTTTTTAAACTCATATTCATTCCCGTAGTGTCTTAGTCAGTTGTGTGTTCTTGTAATAAAATAACCTGAGGCTGGTAAATTATAAGAAAAGAGAGAATTCTGAGAGACCATTTATTCCCATGAGACCTAATCCAGTCTCAAGAGACCTAACTGAATCTCTGGGGAAAACATTAATCTATTCATAATGGCAACTAGTCTGTAGGCACTCCCAGAGACCCCACCTTCCAACGCTGTATTGAGCAATTAAGCATCAATATGAGTTTTGGCAGGGACATATCACACTCAGAACAGCATTTGGTGATGTCATCAAGAACCAGGGCTGTAAATGGCCATCCATTTGCAGATGAGAAGTCCTTTGGTGGTCTTAGAATGTGATATGGCAACCATCCCACCACCACCCCTGTCAAACCTGCTCCTGCAGTTTCTCCATCTTAATAAATAGCAACTGCAGTCCTGTGATCGACCATGATGTCATCCTGGATGCCAGCTTTTCTTTCACTTCAGGTTTGATAATTCTTCATACCTCAATTAACAAAAATTCTCTTTACATCTGCACTGAAATATATCTAAAATCCAGTTACTGCTCACCATCACCACTCCTATAACCCTGATCCAAGTCACCTCATGTCTCCAAAATATCTACCCTAGATTTACTTCAGTCCATTCTCAATAGTCATGTGTACTTAACAACAGGAAAAGTGTCATTAGGAGATTTCATCATTGTGGATACATCTTAAAGTGTACTTACACAAACTAAGGTAGCTAGGGCAGCACTAGGCAACACAATTGTATGGAATCGTGATCATATATGCAGTACATTGTTGACTGAAATGTTATGGAATACATGAACATAATACAGGTAGAATAATCGTATTTAAAAAATAGCCATATTGTGTCATTTCTTGAATGAAAACCCACCATTGACTTCTCATCTAAAAAGTAGCCTACCAGCCTCTATGCTCGGCCTTTTATTCCTGGATTTCAGTATGTCTCCTACTCATGTTACTATAGCCATACTGGCTTCTTTGCTGTCTTGGAACATGCTGGGCAAATTTGCATCTTAGAGGCTTCATACCAGATGTTCCCTCTACACATAACACTTTTCCTGTATGTCTGCATGGCTCATTCTCTCATCTTGAGATTTTTATTCACATGTCAACTTAGTGAGGTTTTCTTCAGCTACTCAATCTAAAATTGCAAATTGCCTGCACTCCACCCCAATTCTTCATGCTTTATGTTTCTTTTCTTGTGAGACCCATTATCTACCATCCCATGTAGTTTACTTACTTTTCCTCTTTAGTTTCTGTCTCCTCTTACTACTTGTACATAAAAAACAAGGATTTTGTTCATTTTGTTCACTGTCTTCAGCTTATAAGAAGATAGAGTTTAACTCATGTAGTGCACTTAATGAATGAATGTGGTTCAAGAAATATTCTTTCTTTCTTTCTTTCTTTTTTGTTTTTGGTACTGGGAATTGAACTCGGCCTCACACTTACCAGGCAAGCCCTATGCCACTGAGCTATATCCCCAGCCCTAGTTCAAGAAATAGACCACACAGAAAATTTAAAAATATTTGAGGGATTTTGAGTACCCCTATATTATTTAATAAGCACTCAAAATACTTTGGTAAATGACATGCACAGAACTGAAGACATTAGAAATATGACTATATATGCTGATGTAACAAATGCAGAACTTGCTTCTCTTAACAAATTCTTGATTTTGGCTGTTCACTTATTCAACTTATTAAAGTACTGAATACCAAAAAATTACTTTAACATGTATGATAATTTTGTTCATTTTTTTAAAAAATTTATTGCAGTACATAGTGATTACATTCAGAATGTATATCAGTTTTACTCCCCCTGCCTCTCCACTCTTCCCATCTTTATAGAGCTTACCTCCTTGTTTAACATGTCTCTTTTATTTTGCTCTTTAAATTATATGTATTTTGGATCTCTTATATTAGAGAAACCATGTGATATTTAGCCTTCTGTGACTGACTGACTTCTCTTAGTATTATGATCACAAGAGCCATCCATTTTCCTACACAATGGCTCAAATTCATCCTTCTTTATGGTTGAAAGGAACTCCACTGTGTATAAATATCATATTTTCTTTTTTTTTTTCCTTGTGGGTACCGGGGGTCGAACTCAGGACCTCGCGCACCAGCAGGCGCCTGTGCCTCTGAGTGATATCACCGGCCCTTTTTTTGTGTGTGGGTAGCGGGAGTCGAACTCAGGTTTGCTTGCCAGGCAGGGTCCCGGGAGTTGAACTCGCGCTTGCCAGGCAGGTGCTTATGCCGCTGAGCTATCTCACTGGCTACTAAATATCATATTTTCTTAATCCATTAATCTCTTAGTGGGCACATAGGCTGCGTCCATGATTTAGCAGTTGTGATGCTGCTGTAACCATGGGTATGCATGTATCACTGTAATATGATGTTAGCTCTTTTAGGAAGATACCCAGAAGAGCTATACCTGGCTCAAATGGAATTTCTATTTTTAGTTTTTTGTTTTTTTTTTTTTTTTTTGTGGGTACCGGGGGGTTGACCTCAGGACCTCGCACGCCAACAGGCACCTGTGCCGCTGAGCGATATCACCGGCCCCTTTTCCGTATGTGGGATCCGGGAGTCGAACTCGGGCCCTCGCGCTTGCAAGGCAGGCACTTACGCCACTGAGCCATCTCACCGGCCCTATTTTTAGTTTTCTGAGGACTCTCTATCTTGATTTCCGTAGTGATTATACTAGTTTACATTCCCGTCAGGGTAGAATAGTTCCTTTTCCTCTGCAGCTTTGCCAGCATTTGTTGTTTTTTGAGTCCCTGAGAATAGATATTCTTACTGGAGTAGGGTGGAATGTCAGTAATATACTGGTTTGCATTTTTCTAATGGCAAAAGATGCTGAACATTTTTTCATGTATTTATTGGCCACTTGTACTTTGAAACATGTCTGTTCATTTCATTTGCCCATTTTTACAGGTCTTTTATTTGGGGGGGTCTAATTTTTTTGAGTTTTTTATATTTTCTAGCTGTTGATCCTCTGTCTGAGGAGTAGCTGGCAAATTTTTTCCCTGATTTATAGGTTGTCTCTTTCCTCTGTTGGTGGTTTCTTTTGCTGTGCACAAGCTTTTTAATGTGATATAATCCCACTTGTTGATTCTTGATATCATTTCTTGCATAATTGGGGTTCTATTCAGGAAGTCCTTGTCTGTGTGTATATCTTCAAGAGTTTTACCATTTTTTTTCTTCCATCAGTGTTTCTGTTTTTATATATAGGTCTTTGATCCATTTTGATTTGATTACAGGGTGAGAGATATGGATCAAGACTCATTGTTCTGCATATGGATGACCACTTTTCTCAGTGCCATTTGTTAAAGAGGGTATCTTTTCTCCAGCATACATTATTGGCCCCTTTGTCAAAAATCCAAAGGCGTCAAAGGTACTTTGGGTTGTTTCTGTATCCTCTATTCCACTGGTCAATATGTTTTATTTTTGTGCCAGTACCATGCTGTTTTTACTACTGTAACTTTATAGTATAGCTTGAAGTCTAGGATTGTGATGCCTCCTGTCTTGCTCTTTTTGCTTAGGATTGCTTCAGCTCTTCTGGGTCTCTTCTGGTTCCATACAAATTTTGGAATTGTTTTTCTCTAAGAACTTAAATATGATAATTTGAGTATGCTGTGATGTGCATATTTTAAAAAGAATCTTTTATCATTAGAAGTAGCAGTCATTAAAAGCATCAGTGGTAAGGAATCTTTTTTTTTTTTTTTTTTTTTTTTTTTGTGGGTACCAGGGGTCGACCTCAGGACCTCGCACGCCAGCAGGCGCCCATGCCGCTGAGCGATATCACCGGCCCTTTTTTCATATGTGGGTTCCGGGAGTCGAACTCGGACCCTCACGCTTGCCAGGCAGGCACTCACGCCGCTGAGCCATCTCACCGGCCCAGGAATCTTTTTAAAAATTACGTAAACACACCTTTGGTGGCCAGACCGACTGGAACCCCAACACTCAAGACAGGCCGGCCCCAGGCACACGCACATGCACACATGCCTTTGGCAGCCAGATTGACAGCGGAACCCCCATGATAGCAGGTCCCCTGCGAGCAGAGTAATTAGCGAGACCAGCAATATGGAAGTGACCAAAGCAGCAGTGAGGAGCCAGCAGTTGGGCTCTGGAGAACTCCACCAACAAAAGACCAGTCCCAGGCCCCACATCCAGATGCCAAGAGCAGCTCCATACCCATCACAGTTCCTATGGCAAACTTGGCTGGAGTACATAGCACATTCTGGGATCTGACATGGACACTACCACAGAACTGTAAACAACAGAGGTATTTTACTACTTTCATTCTCCCTTGTTTCTTTGATTGGCTATCCTTTTCCTATCTGGTTGGAAGTCATCTTGTTTTGTCTTGTATTTTGTGGTTATTTTTGTTTTTGGATTTTTTATTTCCTCTCTCCCCTCTTTATTGGGTCTACTTTTTTTACTTTCTTCTTTTCTTGCTTTCTTTTCCATTCTTTCTTCATTCTTTTTTCCTTCAGTGTTTAGGTTTCTTATCTTTTTCCTTTTCTTCTGTTGATCCTCTTTCTCTCTTTCCTCAACTGCCTTTTGAATTTAAACTTCTAAGTGAGTAAACATTGCCTTTTTCCTTTTTTTTTTTTTTTTTTTTGTGGGTACCAGGGGTCGACCTCAGGACCTCGCGCGCCAGCAGGTGCCCGTGCCACTGAGCGATGTCACTGGCCCTTTTTTCGTATGTGGGTTCCGGGAGTCGAACTCTGGCCCTCGTGCTTGCCAGGCAGGCACTTATGCCGCTGAGCCATCTCACCGGCCCCGCCTTTTTCCTTTCTGATTACTCCTTCGCATTCTATTTCATTCTTTCCCTCCTATGTCCTCCACTTTCCCAAAACTCAGGTGATCATCCTTTGACCTCCAACTTTGACTCTACTATATTTGACCTCATTCATCACTTTATCCCGTCCCCTCCCCATCTTAACCCCCCCGCCCGCTGCAGCAGGGTAAAATCACTCCACTAAGGGGAAAATCACTGCATACAAGTACATGGTATATGTTTGATTTTGTTATATAACTTTATTATTATTTTTTTAATGGGGGTACCAGGAGTTGAACTCAGGACCTTGCGCTTGCCAGCAGTCGCTTATGCCACTGAGGGATATCACCGGCCCTTTTTTTTTTTCTTTATGTGGGTACTGGGAGTTGAACTCAGGACCTCGCGCTTGCCAGGCAGGTGCTTACACCCCTGAGCCATCTCACCAGCCCTGTTATATAACTTTAGAGTTTGCTCCTGTGCTTGGAAGTAGCAGGTTATGGTTATTATAGATTGTCAGTAGCTATGCTGTATTTGAAACTATTGTTATTACTAACTATACTACTTTAACCAGGATATCATACATGTTATAATCAGTTTTTCTCCCCTGTATGACAACACTGTGATTTTATGGGATCATAATCACCACCACAACCCAGTACCAAAGGGTTGGGTGCTGAGCCAAATAGTAACTTCTCATCCTTTACAAATTGGAAAGGTAGGTTCCTGGGAGAACCACCTACATCTAGAGGACATCCCTGAAGAACAGACATCTCCTAGGGAAGCCTCAATACTAATGATAAAGCTATCATAAGAAATGGGCATGCATCAACATAGAAAACAAAGTAAAATAAAAAGAGAAAATAGAAAATGACAAGATGCAAGGAAAATGCAACCCCAGACCCCCAGCCCACCCAGGACAAGCCCAGAACACAATGAGATAGACGAAATTGGAAGTCAAACACTGGAATGTTCTGAAATGATACCAACAGAAGTGAAAAAACAAGTGGAAAAGGCTATAGAGAAAATAATCTCTCGGGTACAAAAAGAAATAATGCTTAAAATCAAATATATTAGAGAAGACACAGATAAAACAATAGACGAGCTTAGAAAAATGATGGAAACAAAAAATGCCCAGCATAGGAAAAGAAGTGGGATCCATGAAACAGATTCACACAGAAATCCAAGAGATTAAAACCTCCATTGAAAGTATATGTAACAGATTGAATGAAACAGAGGATAGAATTTCAGATCTTTTTTTTTTTTTTTTTGGTGGGTACCGGGGGGACGACCTCAGGACCTCGCGCGCCAGCAGGCACCTGTGCCGCTGAGCGATATCACCGGCCCCTTTTTCGTATGTGGGTTCCAGGAGTCGAACTCGGGCCTTCGCGCTTGCAAGGCAGGCGCTTAAGCCGCTGAGCCGTCTCACCGGCCCTTTCAGATCTTGAAGACAGAATTACAGCTAGTGATCATGAAAAGGAAGATATCTTAAAAATAGAAAGAGACCATGAAAAATTAATTCAGCAGCTACAAGGTGATGCAAAGAAGAGTAACATAAGATTGATTGGGGTCAATGAGAAGCTGGAGACAGCAAATGCCATAAAAAAAGCTCTTCACAGAAATAACGGCAGAAAACTTCCCAAGCTGGGTTAAAGAATTTGACATACAAATAAATGAAGCATATAGAACTCCAAAGAGCCATGACCAGAATAAAACTACACCAAGAAGTATAATACTCAAGATTCCAGAAATTCAGCACAATAACAGAATATTACAAGCTGTTAGAGAAAAGAAACAGATCACCTATAAAGGAAAGCCCATCGCAATCATGGCAGACTTCTCAACACAAACCCTCAAGTCAGGAAGAGCTTGGAGTGAAGTGTTTCAAGTCCTGAAAGAAAATATCTTCCAACACAGATTGATGTACCCTGTAAAACTATCTTTCAGAATTAATAGAGTAATAAGATACTTCCATGACAAAGAACAACTGAAGAAATACATGACCACCAAACCAACCCTACAGAGTACTGAAAGATATTCTAGATAGAGATAAAAATGACCACAATTCAAAGAACAACAATGGAAAGAGACCACCAGGCAGGGCAGGCATTTAAACAGGAGAAAAGCAAGAACCAACAGCAGGAAAATATCATGACAAAGATAAGCTAATACATATCAGTTATAACCATCAATGTTAATGATCCGAATTCACCAGTCAAGAAACAGACTGGCCGAGTGGATCAAGAAACAAGATCCAACAATATGCTGTATACAAGAAATACATTTAACTGAAAAAGAAATTCATACACTGAAAATCATAGGATGGAAAACAATCTTCCATGCAACAGGAACCCAGAAAAAAGCAAGGGTAGCTATTCTGTTTGCAGACAATGTGAACTTCAAACCAAGAATGATCAAAAGAGATAAAGAAGGTCACTACATACTTGTTGGGAAAACTTCAAGAGGAAGAGATAACAATCATAAGTATGTATGCACCAAATAGGGGAGAACTCAACTATATAAGACGAATATTAATAGACATGAAAAATCAAATAACCAATAACACAATTGTAACAGGAGACCTTAATACCCCATTGTGACAAATGATAGATCAACTAGACAAAAACTCAGCAAAGAAATATCAGAATTGAACCAAACCTGTGAAGAAATGGACTTAGTAGATGTTTTCAGAGTATTCCACTCAACATCATCAGAATACACATTCTTCTCAGATGCACTTGGGATGTTCCTAAAATACACCATATACTAGGCCACAGAACATGCTTAAGTAAATGCAAAGGAATTGAAATTATCCCATGCATATTATCAGACCATAGTGCAGTGAAATTAGAAATTAATGGCAAAAGAAATTGCAAAAACTCCATAAACACATGGAAGTTAAATAACACCCTCCTAAACAACCAATAGGTCTCAGATGAATTAAAGAAGAAATTAAACAATATCTATAACTGAACGAGAATGCACATGCAACATACCAAAACTTACGGGACACAATGAAAGCAGTCCTAAGCGGGAAATTTATAGTGGTGAATTTTCATATCAGGAAAACAGAATGAACACAAATAAACAACATAATGTTGCACCTCAGGCTTCTAGAAAAAGAAGAGCAACACAAGCCCAAAGCCCATACAAGGGACGAAATTATAAAGAGAGCAGAAATTGATGCAATTGAGAATAAGAAAACAATACAAAGAATTAATGAATCGAAGAGTTGGTTGTTTGAAAGAATACATAAAATTGATAAAACCTTAGCCAACCTTGTCAAAAAAAAGGAAAGGAAAGACTCAAATCTATGCAATTAGGAATAAAAAGAGTGAAATCACAACAGATCCTGCAGAAACCCAGATCATCAATACCTGCTTCAAGAACCTGTATTCTAATAAGATGGAAAACCTGAAGAAATGAACAGATTCCTAGATACATATGAATTACCAAAGCTGAATCAAGAAGATATAAATATTCTAAATAATCCAATATCAGTCAATGAAATTGAAGATGTGGGGCCGATGATATAGCTCAGCGGCATAAGCGCCTGCCTGGCAAGCGCAAGGTCCTGCGTTCAACTCCCAGTACCCGCATTAAAAAAAAAAAAAAAAAGAAATTGAAAATGTAATAATAATAAAAAAAAACTACCTACAAAGAAAAGCCCAGATACCAACAAATTAACTTCTGAATTCTACAAGAAATTTAGAGAAAATTTAATGCCAATACTCCTCAAACTCTTTAATGAAATTGAAAGGAAAGCAATACCCTCTAACTCATTCCTGGAGGCAAGTATTACCCTGATACCAAAACCAGTGGATAATCCAACGAAAAAAAATAGAACTACAGGCCAGTCTCCCTAATGAACATAGATGCAAAAATTCTCAATAATATACTAGCAAACAGAATGCAGCAAATCATCAAGAAGATTATACACCATGACCATGTGGGATTCATCCCAGGAATGCAGGGATGGTTCAACATATGCAAATCAATAAACGTAATACACCAAATCAATAGAGCCAAAGACAAAAATCACATCATCATCTCAATAGATGCAGAAAAAGCTTTTGACGAAGTCCAACACTCATTCATGATAAAAACCCTACAGAAAATTGGAATAGATGGTCTGTACCTCAATCCGATAAAAGCCATCTATGACAAACCAACAGCCAGCATCATACTAAATGGACAAAAACTGACAGCTTTCACTCTAAAATCAGGAACAAGACAAGGATGTCTACTATCACCATTCCTATTCAATATAGTTCTGGAAACATTAGCCAGAGCAATTAGACAAGAGAGAGAAATAAAAGGAATAAGGGTAGGAAAGGGAGAAGTTAAATTATCATTATTCGTGGATGACATGATACTCTACGTGGAAGACCCCAGAAACTCCACCAAATTCAATAGCAAAATAGATTTAATAAGCAAATTCAGTAGCATAGCTGGAAACAAAGTCAACTCTCAAAAATCAATAGCATTCCTGTATACAACCAGTAAACTGAGAGAAAAATTAGGGAAACCACACCCTTAACAATAGCATCCAAAAAAAAAAAGAAATACTTAGAAATCAATCTAACAAAGGAAGTAAAAGATGTATACTTTGAAAATTACAGTACTCTGAAAAAGGAGATTGAAGAGAATATCAGAAAATGGAAAGAGATCCCTTGCTCATGGATAGGAAGAACCAACATAGTGAAAATGGCCATACTCCCAAAACTGTTGTACAGACTTAATGCAGTCCCCATCAAAATACCATTACCATTCCTCACAGAACTAGAGAAAACATTCCTAAAATTCATTTGGAACCAGAAGAGACCTAGCATAGCAAAAGCAATTCTGGGCAACAAAGGCAAGGCAGGAGACATCACAATCCCTGACTTGAAACTATACTACAAAGCTATTGTGATAAAATCAGCATGGTACTGGCAAAAAAAACAGATCTGAGAATCAGTGGAACAGATTAGAAGATGCACACACAACTCCAAACACACTCAGCCACCTTATCTTTGACAAAGGGGCCAAACATGTTCACTGGAAGAAAGATAGTCTCTTTAATAAATGGCACTGGAAAAACTGGCTTTCCACATGCCAAAGACTAAAACTAGACCCATGTCTATCACCATGCACTAAACTAAAGTCAAAATGGATCAGAGATCTAAATATTAAAACAGAAACACTGAATCTAGTGGAAGAGAAAGTAGGTAGAAATCTTGAAGACATAGATGTAGGCAGAGACTTCATGAACAAAGCCAAAATGCATGGGAAATACTCCAAAGAATCAACAACTGGGATCTCATCGTATTAAAGCTTTTGACATCAAAAGAAATAACCAACAGAGCAAAAAGACAACACACAGAATGGGAATTATTGTAGCCAACAGTCCCTCAGACAAAGGACTTTTATCTAGAACATACAAAGAATTGAAAAAAACCAGCCCCCCCCAAATTCAAAGACCCAATCCAGTAATGGGCATCTGAGATGCATATGTACTTCTCAGATGAAGAAATACAAATGACAAATAAATATATGAAAAAATGTTCGACATCATTGGCTGTTCTAAAGATGCAAATTAAAACAACACTGAGATTCTGTCTCACCCCAGAAGGACTGGCTGTCATCAAGAAATTGACCAATAACAAATGTTGGAGGGGCTGTAGGGAAAAAGGAACCCTTCTCCACTGTTGGTGGGAGTGTAGAGTGGTGCAACCACTGTGGAAATCAGTGTGGAGATTACTTAAAAACTAGGATTAGAGGTCCCATTTGACCCCTCTATTTCCCTTCTGGGTATCTTCCCAGAAGAATTAAAAACATCATACCACAGTGACTTATGTGCACCCATGTTTATAGCAGCACAATTTGAAATAGCTAAATCTTGGAAACAATCCAAATGCCCATCGACTGAGGAATGGGTAAAAAAGATATTGCATTTTTATACAATGGAGTACTACTCAGCCATAAAGAAGGATAAACTTGAGACTTTTATAGGTAAATGGTACAACTTGAGATCATACTCGTAAGTAAAATAAATCAGTCTCACATGTGCAAATATCGTATTGTCTCCCTAGTGTAAGAAGCTGAGTTAATAAAATCCAAAATGTACAATAGATATTAGGAAATGGGAAGAAACTATTCAAAAGGAAAGAGAAACTGGGATGGAGGAAAGGAGAAAAGGAAGGGAAAAGGAAAAGTATATATATATATATATATATATATATATATATATATATATATATATATATACACACACACACAAGATGGTTAAGATAGCTGTATTATTAATTGCTATTAGTTCATTGAAAAGAAAGGTTTGTGCGTATATTGTTTGATCAATTTTTCATGCCTGTATCTTGTAATCTGAGGAGCTACTTTGAAGATAACAATAAGCAATGTACTAACCATTGTTACTCTCCTACTGTCTTGTTTCGAATTTTTTTTTTTTTTTTAAATACACGGGTGCCGGAAGTCGAACTCAGGACCTCGCTTTTGCCAGGCAGGTCCTTATGCCACTGAGCTATATCACCAGCCCCTTGTTTTGAAATTTTGTATCATTGTTTTTATTGGTTTTTCTCTCTCTCTTTTTTTTTTTTGTGGGTACCGGGGGTCGAACTCAGGACCTCTCGCACCAGCAGGCATCTGTGCTGCTGAGCGATATAACTGGCCCTTTTTCATATGTGGGTACCAGGAGTCAAACTCAGGACCTCGCACTTGCCAGGCAGGCGCTTATGCCACTGAGCTATCTCACTGGCCCTGTTTTTTCTCTTTAAAATAAAAAACTTACGTAAAATTATGTAGAGTTAGAGAAGATTTGCAAAGATAGTAGAGACACTATACCTATCAACTTCCTTGTTTTGTGCTTTATATGTTTACAAGTTTCAAAGGCCCAAACAAATACCAATTTGGCTTACCAATATAACTTCCGTTAAGGTGATCATTTTTTAAATAACTACTGTAAAACTACCATTCAATTGTTTTGAAGTTTCCATATTTTGTATTTTATGTCTTAATTGTTTGCATAACTGTTTTAAATAATTATAGTTGTAATATTTTGTTTCTTAATTGCTACATATATTTTTCCATGTTTTATTATTGTCTTTATTTTTAATTATTAATAATAAACCACCCTAATCCATCATTATTAATAGACTGTTGTCTTCCATGGGACATCTTAAGGGTATTCATTTTGTTTTACTGTTACTAATAACATGGTAGATAATATCTTTGTGTCTCAAAGGTTATGATGTTTTTTCTGTTTCCAAAGGGTTATATATCCAGTTTTGCTCTATCACATCTGTATGCTGAAAATGACCACTGGGAAAAATTTGGCAATTAAAATCACATGGCTTATGGGTAAAATAGAATTGGAATGGAATACTCAAAAGCTTTGTCAGTGATACTTTTTTTTTTAAAGACAGGAACCTAGTAATAATTGTAGCACAGTTTTAGATATGTTAAATAGTTCAGAAATACATGACTTCTCTAATAAATATGGCACTTTACGTTGACAAACCTGAAGTTTGCTTGTAGAAATACGTGTTGGGTTGCTGATGCACGTTATCGTGAAGTGGAGGGAAGGAGTATCGGAACTCTGAAGGAAAGCTGTAAACTGGGACGTGCTTGGGTGTGGTCCTTACATGTGTACAGTGAACCGAGGTGGCTGGGCATTTTGTGAGATACGTGCATGTGTACTTTCTGTTTGCTCCTGTCTAACTTGGTTCAGCTGGCTCCAGTTTTTAGAGGTTCGCCTCACAGATAAAATCATGCATAAGCAAAAGTAAGATTCTCTTTATGCTCATGTTGTTCTCTAATATACCAGTTTCATTCAAACAAATTTGCATTTTCAAAATTAGTGTTGTTACAAGAAAAACCTCATTTGTTGACCCTTTAGTTTCACTATAATTTTAATATTGTGCTAGGTTTTTAAGCCTTTAATAGAGGTAATTACTCTTCACATATTTTTAATCAAATGCCTTTAGAATATTGGTTTAGTAGAGTCATTTTGATCCAACTTCAAAGTGGTAGGCATTGCTATTTTAAAATAATAAAGCTTGTTTAAGTCCACAGACGCAAAAAAAAGTGGAAGGCACTTTCTTTTCCAAGTGTGACTAAAGCAAAAATGGAAGTTAGAGAATATATTAAGAGGAAAGAAAGAAAAAAGCAAAAAAATAAATAAATAAACCTGGAAAGTTAGTTTGTGCCTAGATGGAGCAGTTGTCTTGCATACCAGAGTAAGGAGTTTAACCTTGCAGTAGGCAACCAGAAGTCAACATGTTTTGTTTTGTTTTGCTATGTTTCACTTTGTTTTGTCTTGTTTTGAGAAATGAAAGGGAAGGAAAGGTAGAAAGGTCCAGGAAAAGGCTATAGAAAGAGTATGGTGAAGTTAGAGACGGTGAAGTTGCCATCTAGTGTGGAGACAGTAAGGATGGAAGAGAAAATATAAATGTGAGAGAAATTTTGTACACGGTAAGATATGCCTCCCAGGGCTGGTGAGATAGCTCAGCGGCATAAGTGCCTGCCTGGCAAGCACGAGGTCCTGAGTTCAACTCCCGGAACCCACATAAAGGAAAAAAGGGCCGGTGATATCCCTCAGTGGCACAAGCGCTTGCTGGCAAGTGCAAGGTCCTGAGGTCAACTCCCGGTGCCCACATAAAAAATAAATTAAAAAAAAAGATTTGCATCCCTATTAAATGTAGAAGAAGGAAGATGTAAGATAAAAGTCTGCCCAAGATTTCTCCAGAGTATTATCCTCATTGGCTGAAGCATAGTGAAAATAGGAAAAGATAGGTGAGGAGGTTGGACTGTGTGAGCAGGAGGAGAGGTACTGTAATTCTTGAAATGATGAAGTTAAAAAGACAGCCTGATGGAGTAAATGCCATACCAGGCTTAGCTTTAGAAGAGTTTTTTTTTTTTTTTTTAATGTGGATACTGGAAGTTGAACTCAGAACCTCGCGCTTGCCAGGCAGGTGCTTATGCCGCTGAGCCATCTCACCGGCCCTTTAGAAGAGTTTTGATGAGTCACCTAGAGACCCTGGACAGCAGTTTATGTCTCTGGTTTTCTCATCTATAAAATAAGCATTAGACTACTGGATAATTGCTGAAATGTCTTATAGCCTTGGAACAATTACTATGTCTTTTGTTTTCTTTGGGTTTCACTACGACTTCACATTGTTTTCCAGTGTCCTTTTATAAAGACTGTGGTTTATAATGAATGAGAATAATTGCTCAATCCTGAGTTTACTTGAAATTAAAATTTCTTTAATACTGAAATTTTTGACATAGGAAGTGCCAGAACTGCCATTTCATTTTACCATTGTTTGCCAGAAGAAAATTCATGTAGATCAAAATTTAGACCAAGGAGAAGTGGATACATAAGGCCAACTCAAATAAAGCATTCTGGAATTTTCTTTAGTGCATACTTTTAGGGCTCCTATTAACTATCAGAAAATCCCAATGAATTATTTAGAAAAACTAATGAAATACAAATATAATAATTTTACACATATACGAAATGAACAATCTAGGAGAGGCAATATCACACAGAGGAAAAGTATAGGCTTGGATATACCTTGGCTTCAAATGCAGTTTTATTATTCTACCCGCAATCTCAGGCAAACAGGAAAAGTTGGTTATGGATTATTTGCTTTCCACAAAAAATGGAAATAGTAGTTCTAAATTAGAGATTTGTTACAGTGATTAGAGAGAATTTTTGTAAAGAACTAAGTACATAGCCTGATATTCAGTAAACTGTAACCTTTATCACTTACCAGGTAGCAGTTATATCATTGTAGTATGAACACATAATAAATACTTTTTCAAAATCTTACCCATTTTAAACACTTATTCTGTATTCCTCTCTTATAATGTGTATAGTTATGAGTGTGTGACCATGGGATATGACATTCAGCTTTTTGGCAGCTTAAATGATTTGACTAAAGAATTCTTTTTTAAAAATCCTACAGTTTCTGAATATTTAGTTCTTAGATGGAATGATATTTTTTAATTATTATTACTGGAGATTGAACCCAGGGCCTCTTTCATGCTATGCAAGCACTTTATCATGGAGCTGTATCCTTGCCCTTTTTATTTTGAGTCAGTCTCCCTGAGTCGCTTGAGATGGCCCGGAATTGTGACCCTCCTGCACTTCAGCATTTACCACCACCTTACCTGGCTTGAACAATGATTTTTATCAGTGAGATGTTTCTTCCATATAAATGCCTGTCTTGGGTAACTCTTGTAAATACATTTGTTAGATGCAGACTGTGGTCTAAATAAATCACTAGAAGCACATTTTTAAAGGGATTTTTGAGGTCATATAATGCAAAATTCGTGATAGGAATCAAAAGAACTGAATTTCTTCCTGAGTATTGTTGGTTATGGCTGGGGAGTAGATCAGTGGTAGAGCACATGGTTAACAGGCTCAAAGCCCTGGGTTGAGTCTCCAGTGCACATGCATGCATACACATGCACAAAAAGTATTGGTCATACTTTATTTTGCAATGTTCGTGATAGTGTGTTGCCACACCATACAGATTTATTGCTTTCTGGTGCCAAAGCCAGAAGAACTGCTCTAGGTATTTAACCAGAGGAGGATACTTCTGGTTCCCAAAGGCCTTTTGGGGAATTTTGTTGTTTTAGGAAATTAAAGTAAATGTATATCATGGTTTATTCCTTTTAAAATAGTCCTAGAAGGCTCTTTATTGAAAAACATGTGAAGGAAGGAGAAGTAGTGAACCTGATTGTGTAGCAAGATGAATAAGAAAAAATGGATGAAAATGACTTTGTGGTTTATCAACAAATATTAATGAAGGCAAAATAGAAAAAAAAAACTTAGAAGAAAATTTATTAAAGTCTATAATACTTGGAACATTTATTATAAGGGCAGAAAGATTTAAGTCCATGAATAAAGATATGTTAAAAATGCGGATATTGATGCCACATTGTATGTTACCAGAGGACCTGTTTGTGCTGGAGTTGATTAGGATTCGAAAAGAATAGCTATGTTTTCAGATTTATGCCTTTCCTTTCAGTGTCTTTAAGCAACTGGCATATTGTTTCCACTTGTCTGTGTTACAGTCCTAGTTTATACCTAGTATGAGCTTCATAGGTGTTATGTACTAAGTATGATTTCTCAGTTCATAACATATGGAGGTGTTACTTTAAAGTATCTTTGGTGCCTTTTTTTCAGTTCCTTCTTGTTGACCAAGACTATACATTTAACCATAACTGCTCCTCTGTGTGGCTTGATTGCATTATTGCTGAACAGAGTAGGTTTCGTGTATTTGCAAAATTGATTTCTTGTGTCTTTTAATTGCACTTAAACTAGTCAACTGGCTTAGGATTGCTATCAATAAAAATATGTGAAATTTGGACAGTTTTATTCTAAAGACCTCGTGGTACTTTTCAAGACATACTAAACCGCTGGCTTTTCAGCCTTCCGGTATCAGAATCATCTGGAGAGCTTGTTGAAAGAAAGATCCGTGAACTCTGTCCCACTTTTTTTGACTCAGTAGGTCTGAGATGGAGCTCCAGAATGTACAAAACTTTTCTATCAAGTTCTCAAGGTACTGTTTGTTGCTGCTGTTGCTCTGGGATCATTTTGAGAAGTACTGTACTCAACTAGTAACAGAGTAGGTTTTACACCACTCCCTGAACAACTCAAAACTAGAAATGTTTAATTTCATATATTAGGGTAATTTGTGACTGGTTATAACACAGATGAATAATGACCTGTCAAAGTTAGTTGAAACTAATTTCTTCTTTTATTTAAACACTAAGTCACTCTTTCTTTTAGAAATGAATTGTTTATGTAAAATTAGGATGACTTTTCTATTTCTTACATTTAAAATAACATTATTTCATGCACTAGTATATTAAAAAATAATTTTTAAAAGTCATAGTCTTCAATAGGTGTGGCGGCACATGCCAGTAATCCCAGCACTCAGGAGACTGAGGTAGGGGGATTGTCGGAAGTTTGAGGCTCGCCTGGGCTACATAGTGAGTTCAAGGTCAGCTTGGATAGCAAGACTCTGTCTCAAAAAAAAAAAAAAATAAAAACAAAAACAAAAAGTCTTCAAGCTGGTTTTCTGCTGTATCTGACGAAATGATAGAAAATTCTATAGGTGTTTACTTACATACTTTTACTTTCTTTAAAAGATAACCAATATTTTGGATATTAAAGATTAATGTAGGGTATTGTTTGCATTGTATATTCAGTTTTGCTTTTACAAAATTTATTTTAAGCATTGCAAAGGATTATTTTAAGATTCATGTATTTTAATGTCTCATGTTTTTGCTTTAAATAGGAACAGATTGATGATGTTCATGAAATAGTAAAATTGTCCTGTCTATACAAATCATATTTATTTTCTAAATAATAAGAAAGTCTTTAAAAATAGATTCAAAAATGTGAGGAAAATTCACAGGAATAAACTGCATATCAACTGTGAACAGACTAGTCTACATTTATGTATTAAATTTCCATTTAGTTATAAAAGACTCCGTACATTATCCTTTTGGATGTTTAAAGACAGTAAATCATATTATTTTGTGGGGGGGGTACCGGGGGTCGAACTGAGGACCTCATGCTTGCCAGGCAGGCGCTTATGCCGCTGAGCTATCTCACTGGCCCTCATATTCTTTTTAAGAGCTGAAATAATGTGAAGCAGCAAATTTATTTCATAATTGCTGTTGGATTTGAAGATTATATTTTAACAAAATTGTTGATTCCCTAATTGCTACAACCTTCTACTCTTCTTAAAGTCTGTTCTATTTCACAGACTTTTTTTAGTTATTTGTTAATAGTAAATGCAGGCTTTTGCTAGTTTTACTTTCCTATACGTGGTACTTCCTTATGTAAGTATTCATTTACTGGGAAAATTCCCAATTTCTGGCCTTGAGCTCTGTTTTAAGTATCTTAACTGACTTTAATATTCTGGTTACAAGCAAAATGCATACAGTACATCCTACTTGCTTTTACCTTTACAGAAAGGTTTTTTTTTTGCGTATGTTTTAATACTGTTTAGTTTCACACATTACAAGTTAATCTTTTAATGCATTTATTGTATCCTGTTCTTATCCTGTAAGACTAGGTTACAATTAAAATAACTCAGAACTCTTAGGGAGATACTGTGCTAAGCTCTGGGCTTTACCTTTTATATTGTTAAAACTCCCTTATATCCGTCCTTTGATTTTTCAATCGGAGGGTAGTAGCAGGATCAGAGAGGGAATATGTTCTCTGCCAGTGAGCCTTACGGTGAGCAAGGAAGAGAGACAGAGGACGGAGGACGATAGAGGAACTCAGTGTCAGAGAGTGAGGCGTGAAACAAAGTCAAGGTCACCGAGGGAAAGAGCAGGCAGCTTCCTGAGTGTGTGACCTGTGCAGCACACAGGGCTGTGCTCTCCGAAGGGCCTTGTGCTTGGCTTAATGCTCTGCTGTCGCCATCTTGAGATTCTTCATTTTCAAATGAAAGGCCCATGTTTATTTTGCCCTGGGTCCCACAAATTATGTAGGCTATTTTACAGTAGAGAAATAACTAGAGAACAGGAAGCAGCATGAAGATTCCTCATTCCTTTTCTCATTGCAGCCATAATGAGAATTATTTTTAAAGTAATGGCTTATAAACATCAAAAATTGTGGAAAATTAGTCTAATTCAGAACAATTGCATATGTATAGAGGTATTTGTATTTTACCAAAGTATTGGGGAGGGAGAGAAGCTTGTTAAAATTTTCTTTTAAAAGTATCAAAGGTGGTCAGACTTCCAAGAGAGACTTTACCAAGTCAGTGCTGTATGTAATATACACAGTTTGAGAAGTAAAAATGATTGGAGCCACAGAATTACACTCTTAGGTTACATACCGCATGCTTAAGTAACCAAGATAGTGTTTTCTTTACTTATAAAGCCTGATGCTTTGTGCTTAGTACAGTACCTTTTTGTTTTTTTTTTGTGGGTACCAGGGGTCAACCTCAGGACCTCGCGCGCCAGCAGGCGCCTGTGCTGCTGAGCAATATCACCGGCCCTGTTTCCGTATGTGGGTACCGGGAGTCGAACTCAGGCCCTCGGCCTTGCCAGGCAGGCGCTTATGCCACTGAGCCATCTCACCGGCCCCGGTACAGTACCTTTTTACTTGGTAATCATCTCAATATATTTCTCTTTTTCAAGGTCATAATTGTTTCCTGTGGTTACAGTTTTTGTAGATTTTATTAAAATATTTTAGAATTTAAAGTTTAGAAATTCAAAAGTTCAAACATTGTGTTTTTTAAGGAACACTGTTTCTTAATTTTAATTGAAGCTACATAGTACTTGCAGATTTAGAATGGAAAGGTATTGTTTGTATCATACCTGAGCTCTTTCTAGGTTTCTACCTTGTTAAAGTTTTGTTAATTTCACTTGTTGTACAAGCAAGCTAAAACCAAAACCATGATTTCACATGAGAATTACTCTATTCTAATAAAATGTGAAACACTTGCAGGGAGGGGCTAAGTTCATAATGATCCTTACAGACTTTAGTGAGTCAATGCAACGTTTTCTGAAAATTTGTATTTCATAAATCCAAGCCTGAGTTCATTATGTTTGAACCACACTGTAGAATAAGATCCTGTTTTTCTTTAAGAAAAAGATAAGCATAAGGAGAGATATTGACAGTACTGTGTTTCTCTGCAGATTTAATAAGTGTGTGACCCTCTCTTGCACGTAGTAGAGAACTATGGAGATGCAGGTAAGGAGAGAGTACTAATTTTTTATTATGACTTACCTAGTGAAATTTGTTTTAAAATTGGAAAAATACAGTTAAGACTCCTTAAGGAGTTTTAAAGGCTCACTGGCTCAGGTTTAGATCTGTTTGGCTTCAGTCCAAAGTGTAATATCCTTTTGGAAATTCTCTCCTGGTTTGTAAAGAATTTCAAAAGAGATATCAGGAAGCACTGAGCTAAAGGTTTAAACAGGGAGTATCACTGGGAGCCAAATGGTGGTGGTGAGACATTCCTGCGTCCTAGAATATGACTAAGGGAGAGCCTGAACGTAAAGCCAGCTGACTTCCCTTCCATTTCCTCCTGTTCCAAATGGACAGTTTCAGAACCATGGTGTACTAAAGACTTTTAAATTGCTATCAAATCTAAATTATACACAGAAAAAGTTTTATTTCATTTATTTTTAATTAAAATTACAAGATTATATATTTAGATTATACAGAAAATGAAGCAGCTTACAAAAATTAATTCTGCAACTGGTTTTGCATGATGTTTTGTAAGGCAATAATTGTAAAAAATGAAGTTAAATAAAGATATCTATTTGCTAGATGCTTAAAACAGACATTAGAACACATAGAAGATATGCAAGCAGCTGGACAAGTAGCATAAATCAAAGAACATATTGATAAAGTGTAAGTACATTTAGGCTTCATAGGTAGTTTCTGCTGGAATGGTCTAACAAGAACTGCATCTTTTTCTTTGGCCTCGGGACCGTTTCCACGGGAGATAGAATGTACCTGACAGGAGAAGTTGATTTTGACACGCTTTCATGAAAAAGGAATGGAATGTGTAATTGCAGATATAAGACAGGGAAGCACTGGCTTGGGGATTTGAGGGATGTAGTATAGTGGTAGTGTTAGAAATAGAAACCAGGGGCCGGTGAGATGGCTCAGCGGCTTAAGCGCCTGCCTGGCAAGCGCGAGGGCCCGAGTTCGACTCCCGGAACCCACATACAAAAAAGGGGCCGGTGATATCGCTCAGCGGCACGGGCGCCTCCTGGCGCGCGAGTTCCTGAGGTCGACCCCCCGGTACCCACAAAAAAAAAAAAAAAAAAGAAATAGAAACCAAAACATATTGAGCAGTGGAACTGAACATATTTGTCAAAAGAAAGGAAAAAAGTCAACAGAAAAAATGAGGAATAAGCCGCTGCAAAGTCAGGCTGGCCAGCTCACTGATAGCATATGATAGGTGTTACAGTAGTTTTTCCTTAGAGACAAAATATAGTCTCTGAGGCTTCCTCTAAAGGTTTGACTATTACTGACAATACAGATGTGGTCCGTCTTTAGAACAGATTTGGTTTTGGTTTAACTTTATTTTTTTTTTTTTTTTTTTTTTTTTTTTTTGTGGGTACCGGGGGGTCGACCTCAGGACCTCACGCGCCAACAGGCACCCGTGCCGCTGAGCGATATCACCGGCCCCTTTTTCGTATGTGGGATCCGGGAGTCGAACTCGGGCCCTCGCGCTTGCAAGGCAGGCGCTTATGCCGCTGAGCCATCTCACCAGCCCTGGTTTAACTTTATTTATAGGTGAACGTTTTTATCATTTCATAGCAGTTAAAAGTAAACTTGATATTCGTGAACATAAAAGGTGAAAGGTCTTCGCCCCTGCTGTCTGTCTCTCACTGCCCTCACAGCTCGGTGGCTGCCTGTTGCTGCACCCTGCAGGCCTCTCCTACCAGCTCCCACAGAGCCGGCCCTCCTGCACTTCCCTCTCCTCTGGGTGCTCATTCAAGGCACTAGCGGATTGGGAGGAATTTTTAAACTCTTTTCCTTTCACCAGTTTCAGCCCTAGATACGATCATTTTCAAGTTGCTTAATCTCTCTGTGCCTCAGGGTTTTTTTTAATGTGTTGTATGAGATCAATAAAAGTTAATATTGCCACTTTCAGATATAGTGAGCTAATGTTCAGAAGCAACTAGCAAAGACATAGTGTGTAATAGCTGAGTTTTACTTCAGCACATGTGATGGGTTTGTCTCTCTTCTCAGCGAGTAACTACTAAAAAAGTAATAATGTACAAAAATTTACATGAATCGTGGTAGTGTTTGCCAAAATTTTAGCTTGTATTTATGTAAGTTAGTATGTTTTCTGTTTTGTTATTTAAAAGGCTAATTGGGGTACAACTAAGTAGAGCATCACTATCCAACAATGGCACCATAAAAGCATAATTATCTTACTAATAAGTTTGAAAGTTAGTGAGGGGCTGCTACATGAGACTGGCTATACTTTTGATTTTCAGTTGTGAAATTATTTGCTTCTCAGATAAGGCAAAAGTCTCTCATTCTGTATCTTCATGAATGACTCAGTGATTTTAGAGGTTGTTAATATTTCCACGTCTTTACCTATTCATCACAGTTTATCTGGTTACAGTATCCCTGTCCTGTGTGGTGTTATATTAGACACTTGGTACTATTTCTTTTAAAGTCTTTGCCTATTAACTATCTCTCTTTTTATGATCCCTCAGCAAAGTAAAATTTAGTCCTCATTTGGCTATAAATAGCAGCATTGTCAAGTAGACTTTTTGATATATTAAATAAGGAGCACGGATCTCAAAGAACAATAAAAGCCTTTTCATGTTTTGTAAAGTTTAACCATTGAGAGAAGCTTGGAACTAAAATTTAACATGAGGAAATCAGTTTTACTGAAATAGGCAAGGTTATTGAGAGCCAGGAATCACGGATTTAGTTAATCCAGTTTTATTAGTTGTACATTATGTATCATTCAAAATAACTTAAAATTCTCTTCACCTGTCTCCATTATTCTTACATTACAAAAAAACTTAGATCAGATAGGTTTTGCTGATGGTGGAGTGTAATGCCCCAAAGTTCCCCCTTGGAATACAAAGGCCATGTTTTCAAAGTAATCCCACTGTTCAGGAAATTCTGCAACAAGATACTACAGTGCTATAAAAATATTTAGCCCACATATATTGTATACATTAAGCAAGGACACCTTCAGAATCGTAGCTTCTGCTGTCACCACTACTGTTGTTACAGTTAATGTAGAAGAAGATCTCTGATCTTGGGTGTGGTGGGGAGGGTAAAGGGAGGCAAAGACATTTTCTGTGGGATTATATCTCTTACGGTGTTTTCACTGTCTTTTCTAATTTTTCTCAAGTGAAAGATTTTTCTGTACTTTTTAAAAAGTTTTATAATTTAAAAAGAAAAATATCATCTTACTAGAGTTGTTCAAATAATCAGGTCTGTGTTTTGTTTTGCTTTTTTTTCAGTGCTAGGGATTGAACCCAGGTTCTTCACTCTAAGCTACATCCCCAGCTGTTTTTTTTGTTTTGTTTTGTTTTGTTTTTACTTTTTTTATTTTGAGAAGTTAAGGCTGGACTCCAGTTTGTGGTCCTCCCACTTCAGCCTCCCACAGTGCTAGGATTACAGGCATACACCACCATACCCAGCTAGGTTTGTTGGTTTTCTTTCTCTTTCTCTCTTTCTACCTCCCTCCTTGCCTCCCTTTCTCTGTCTCTCTCTATCTGTCTCTCTCTGTTCTTTCACCTTCTTTTCCTTCCCTCCCTCCCTTCCATTATTTTTGAGATAGGGTCTCACTATGTAGTCCAGGTCTTTAGTTCACTGTTAGCCTAGCCTTAGCCTGGCTTTGAAATTGCGATTGACCTGGCTCAGCCTCCTGAATGCTAGGATTATTGGATATGTGACATAATGTCCAGTGTATTTTTCATTTATGTAATTAATTCTAACATCTGTAAGACTTTACCATTTGGTAAATATTTTATAAATTTTATCAGTTTTATAACATAATTTGAGGGCTTTGTTATAAGTATATACAATGACAATTTTGTTTGAATTTAAAACCTGTATTTGGGATATTTGTTGTCCTTTTTTGCCTTCTAAAGGGTAATCTAAAAACACCAATACTGATTGATTACTTTGTTTCACGGCCCTTTATAGATGAATCTTAGCAATTAATTTCTTTTCCATTGCGAACAACAACAAAATTATTCAGAATTTCCTCAGATTTTAAGAGCTACGCAGATTGGCACCCAGAAATAGAAATATAAGAGGGCTTCAGAACATTGTTAATTGGGGCTGAAATTATTTGTAATACGTAGATGTAAGTGCAGATGTCTTTACTCTTTGTCATTGCTGCTATAAAAATGAAAGGTTTGGAATTATTTCCTTAGTCATACTTTAGACCCTGTGTGGAAAAGTGACTAAGAAGGGATTTCCTTTTTCAGATTTTAAATACAAAGTATTGTTTACTGTAAGTGTTGTAAACAATAAAGAGTATCTTACCTAAATACTTCTTAACTAAATACATTATAATCTACTGTTTCTTATCTTTGGAAGGAGAAGGAATTTCGCTGTAAGCATATTTGTAAGTGGGCTCTCAATCTTTTTCTCTTCTTGTGCTATAGATGTCTAAGCCAGGTTTGCTATAATTATAATGCTAAGCATATTCGTCTTTGTACCTATTACCATTGCAGTGCAGAGTGAAATGTCACATGAACTTCATACTTACTCACATGACGGTGTGGAGATGTACAGTCCACAGTCTTGCTGTAAGTTCCCAGTTGCCTGCTTTGTGCTCTTACACCAAGTAGACCATTAAAGTGGAAGGCAAGAGTTTAAAAATGTTGCAGTCCTCAGTTAACTTTTTAGTCATCTTCCTATGACCTATTGAAGCACACTTAAAAATATGGCATTTCACTAAACATATAAAAGCATCATATAAGCTAGGAGGAATTACAAATGTACCTAAATCTTGTGTTTAGCACTAGAAAGAAAACAGTTCATAGAAAGAATAAATTCAGTTGTGCTTTATAGTTAATCCAAGAACTCAACAACATGAACACAAGTTTGCCAGATGAAATGCTTCTTCAAAAATTTTCGTGAATATACCATAACAGCTCCCAAAATTTGTATTTGTGGCATTGCACTGATTAATGAAATCAATTTCATTACTAACACTTCGTATCTTAGAATACTTACAAAAACAAGATTGTCCACTTCTACAGGTGTTATCCCAGACCCAGCTGTCATGTTTTTACACCTGGTTAAGTACATACCTGTCATGTACTGCAAGATTAAATACATTTAATCATGAATTTATTTTTTAAGTATTTAAGCAGTACTTTTGTATTTTCCATTCCCAAGATAGGCATTATAGTCCACAACTGGCTACCAAATCAAAACTAAGCTCAGCCTAGAATTGAGAGTTTTTTATATTTCACTTACTCTTATACATTCAATGTAGTCTTTTTTTTTTTTTTTTTTTTTTTTTTTTTTAATATACAGGTACCGGGAGTCGAACTCAGGACCTCAGCTTGCCAGGCAGGCGCTTATGCCACTGAGCTATATCACTGGCCCAATGTAGTCTCCTCTTGGTAAAATTCTCATCATATGTGTCTGTTCCCACTTCGCATCTTGATATATCATCTTTCCTCTTCAAGAATGTACCCCTTCTTTTTTAAACATTTAAAAAGCATTTGTGAAGGTTGAAAATTAGGTTGGTTTAGTCATCTGATCTGGGTCATTTTTTTCTTCTGTATTGAGTATTCTAGTTAATTAATGGTTTATCCTATATTATCACATAGTACTGTTCTTAACAGTGGTGAGCACTCTGCTCAGTAAAAGTCACATCATAAGAAAATATATTGGCAATTATAATGATTGATACATTGTGTCAATTTGAGAAGTTTAGAAACTTGACTAAGTGACTCAGCAGTTCTACATCCTAGAGTATAGAGGACATGCCTTAGGCTGTTTAAACCCTTGGATGTTGTAATGGTTGATTTACTGTGTCAACTTGAGAAGTTTAGAAGTTTAACTAAGTGATTCAGCACCATACAACCTAGGGTGCAGAGGATCCACCCTAGGGCATACATACAATATAAGGGAGGAAAAGAGGCTTGCTCCTCTCCCTTTTGATCTTGTTGCTTTTTCTGTCTTCTGCTGCCACAAACGGTTACTCCTCAGCCATGCCACCCTGCCTTGGAGCCAGCTGATCATGGACTGAAACCTCCACAAACTGTGAACTAAATAAACTTTTCCTCTAACTTTGGGTGTTGGGTATTTTGTCTCAGCAACAAGAGAAAAGTAACCGACACAGCAATGTATTCAATTCTTCTTTTATGATGTGGAAAGTAGTTTACTTAGAAATTTAGATGTGTAGGAATCCTGATTAATAAAAACTACTAATTTTCACAATCTTATATTTGCTGTTTTGTTAATATTTTATATGCTCCATATTTTAACTAGATGGTAAATATGTCTAGACCTCATTCTCAACACCTAAAGTAGTACAGTGTACTTAATAGGTTTTCATAAAATGCTTGATTTGTTTAGTCTAAAAAATATTTACTGAACATCTATTACATGCCAGGTATCTTGCTGGATTTTAGGGTTACAACCATGGAAAGACAGTGTAAGCCAGTGACAGTGAACCTTTTAGAGCTTTCCATGATACACGCAGTCCCCTGCAGCATGCGTTCCATAGGTTTGCCACCACTGGCTGTCAGTCTGGGTATCAGCTTGTGTAAGAAAGATAGACAGGCAGATGCATAGTCCCACTACAGTAGAAGTTCTCTAATAGAGGTAAATACACAATTGTATGGACTGCCTATTTGTTCTGGAGCTGTTAGGCAAACTTTTCCAGTACAAACGGGGTTAGCAAGGAAGAAATTAGAAATTTTTAATGTCTCCTTTAGTCACCTGAATGAACCTTTTAATGAACCATGTAATCAGCATAGCAATGTGTTTTCTATGCAAATACAACTATGAAACAAAGCTGCAGCCAGTGGGCATGTGGTGCATGCCTATAATCCTGGCTTTCTGGGAGGCTAAGGCAGCAGAATCACAAGTTCAAGTCCAGCCTAAGTAATTTAGTGATTTAGGAGACCCTGTCTCAAAATAAAAGAAGGACTGGAGATGTAGCTCAGTGCAAAGGCCCTGGTCTTTTTTGGGGGGGGGGAGGTACCAGGGGTTGACCTCAGGACCTCGCGCGCCAGCAGGCGCCCATGCCGCTGAGCGATGTCACCAGCCCTTTTCTCGTATGTGGGTACCAGGAGTCGAACTCAGGACCTCGCGCTTGCCAGGCAGGCGCTTATGCCGCTGAGCCATCTCACTGGCCCAAGGCCCTGGTCTTGATCCCCAATACTGTATGGGAAAGAAGGGGGCCTACATGCCTTCCCTCCATAGTCTTCCGATGTAGAAGTTCTGGATCCCACTCTGAGAAGAAAGGACTTCTAAATTGAGGCAAGTAGGAGTCATCTCAAAGTAGACAAGGAGCAGGAGGAACATAAAGTAAATGCCCAGTTGTTGAAAAAAAAAAAAAGAGGGAAAGGAACCAGATGAGGTAGGGGAAGCAGTTCTCGTCAGTCAGGGAATACATTTGGTTTAGAAGAAATGGGTGAGGGGCGATGCAGACATGGTCATAGACATATTATAGCAATAGACAGAAGCCATATCATGAAAGATTTTAAACTAATAATTTAAAAATATTTGTTTTCCTAGAAGTATAATTCTTTAAAATTTTTAAATTTTGTCCAGTAGCTCAATATTTTAAAAGAGAAAAACAACTGTTTTAGTATTTTTAAAGTTTTATCTTGTTATATTTCTTGGGATGGTGGAGTAGGCAGGGATAATGACAGCTGACTTGCTTGCTGGCCTCTGTGCTCTACTCCAGTCAGGAACTGTGTTCTGGAGTGACAGCATGTTACTGAATAACACTCTTTGGTTCTGACTGGCAGTAGAAGCAGCTTTCATCATTTGGGATTGAGCAGTCTCTTAGGGCTTTACCTTTATGTATTCAATAAAAGTGTATCTATTTTATATTCTTAGTACTAGTAATATGTGAATTTCTCTGAGCAGAACAGACACACTCCCTGAACTCATTACTGGTGCTTCCAGTATAATAGAGGAGACAAATATTAAAAAGCATATAACTTAGCCGTGTGACAAATGCTGTGCAGAAGATGTAGCTTATATTGCGACATCCTTAAAGAAGTGACATTTAAGTAGATATTTAAGTTGCAGTCAGAAGGATGAGTAGGCAGTAGACAAAGAATGTTCTAGGTAGGGGTATAACATTCATGAATGCCCTGAGGTGGTAAGGCGAGTGGAAGGGGATAAAGCTAGATAGAGAGGGAGGCAGATCCCAGGTTATAGAGATCCAAGCCAAAGACTTTGGATTTTATCCTCAGGGCAATAAAAACCATGATATAGTTTTGAACAGGGGCAGAATTGAGATGATTTGTCTTATTAGAAAATTAATCTGACTAATTGTAGAGATTGGCTAAGAGAATAACTAGAGTGAATACAGGGACATTAGTTAGAAGTCTTACAAGAGTCTTATTCTAGCATCTGGAACATAGTAGGCACTGAGAAGGTATTTTTGGATTAGCTAAATGATGAAAAATCATTGCCTTTCTTACAATATCCCAAATTATTTGTACTTTAACCATAAGCTAAAGTGGTGGTGATTTTTACTAATTTTTCCTCATAAAATTTTAGATATTTTGAGCTACTACTTCACTGTACAGTATAAAAGCAAGCCATTCATCCAGTAGATGCTTAAAGTGTGCCAGGTGTTGTCTAGGTCACAGTGATAGTGAACTTTCCAGAGCTTTCAATGATACAGCACACTGCAGCACATGTGCTATAGGCTTGCCACCACTGGCCTAAAAGATGAGCATAAAGAATGGATAAATAAGGGCGGGTGAGATGGCTCAGCGGCATAAGCGCCTGCCTGGCGAGCACAAGGGCCTGAGTTCAACTCCTGGAACCCATATATGAAAAAAAGGGCCAGTGATATCGCTCAGCGGCACAGGCGCCTGCTGGCGCGCGAGGTCCTGAGGTCGACCCCTGGTACCCACCAAAAAAAAAAAAAAAAAATGGATAAATAAGATAGGTGTGGTACCTATCTTACAGTCTTTTAATTGGGTCTGAGCAAAGCAAAGAGTTTGATGGCCTCATGATAGAGTCTACAATTAGCCTGTCTGTCCCAACCTCATTGTCTGAAATGTCTTAGAGACACGAGACCCTGAGATTCAGACTAAGTAGGCTATTTGGGTTACTGCAACAGGAGACTTGATGTTGAGTACTTCATAAAGAAAAGAGGTTTGGGCTGGTGAGATAGCTCAGCGGCATAAGTGCCTGCCTGGCAAGCGTGAGGTCCTGAGTTCGACTCCCGGTACCCACATAAAGGGAAAAAAGGGCCGGTGATATCGCTCAGTGGCACAAGCGCCTGCTGGTGCACAAGGTCCTGAGTTCGACTCTTGGTACCCACATTAAAAAAAAAAAAGAGGTTTATTTAGCTAACAGTTTGGAGGTTCAAAATTCAAGATTGTGTGGCCCCATCTGTTGAGCCTCTGGTGAGCCCCTTCCCCCTACCCGTGTCACGGCATGGAAGAGAAGCAGAGGGGGAACTGGCTGCATGCAGCGGGGGCCAAATGTGTGGGGTGGGGACACTATTTTACAACCTACTTTCATAAGAACTAACTCACACTGTGAGAATAGCATTAATCCTTTCCAAGGGTGGTACCCCGTAAACTAATTACCTTGTATTAGGTTTTACTTCTTCAAGGTTCTGCTGCCTCAACACTGCCACACTGGGGACCCTACTTCTAGTACTTGAATCTTTGTAGGACACTCAAATCATATCCAGGCACAACTTAGCTTGGTCCTCTGCTTATACCAGACCATCTTGACAACTTAAATGCGTTTTTCCCAAACCTCTTCCTGGTTCTAATCTACACTGCCAAAGTTTCTACTTTGATGATCTTTGCTAAAAGTGCAGCCCCCATAAGTCCTAATACATGTGGCAGGACCTGACAACCTACAGATAAAATCCAGTTCTCCTTTCCTCTGAGAAAAGTTGGGACTTTGCTTAATGGGTTAACCTTCCATTGCTGTGTCACAGATGGGTATTTAAACAACACATTTATTCTCAGTTTCCATTAGTCAGAAGTCCAGGCACAGCTAAGCGGGGTCCTCTGCTCAACGCTGCAGTCAGGGTATCAACAAAGGCTCCATCCTCAGATGTCGCCCGAGGTCCTCTTGTAAGCTCATTCCAGTTACCGACAGAATTCATTTCTTTGCCCTTGTAAGAAGATTGCTGCTTTCCATACGCTGCTCAAAACATGGCTCTTTGCTCTTCCATGGACTCTGCTGCTTCATGGCTCTGCTTCAAGGAAGGTCTAAGTCCTCTTTTGAAGGTTTCACTTCGTTAAGTGAGGCCCACCTAGGATACTCTTCTTGAATAAACACAAACTCAATTCTGTATATTTACATATACAGAATTCTTCACATTTTCTGGATAATTTAACATAATCACAGGATTGATACACTATCATATGTATTCCCAGATCCTTCCCATATCCAAGTGAAGAGGATAATATAAGGCCACAATCAATGGAGATTAAGTCATTTTAGAATTCTGCCTGCCTTGCTTGCCTTTTATTAAATTAGCAATGTCTTTTGGCTTCTAATAAATCACATGTATCTTAGTTTCTTCACATCTTTGATGATTCCTTCACCATTCTCTTCCTCCATTTCATTGCTGTTGATGATGTTTTCCAAAATTCAACCCATTTCTTAACCCTGTATCTATTGTTTTCCAATGGCTGAAAACCAGTTTCCTTGTTTTAGAAATAAAACTAAGAGTAAGTATTTTTCCTATAATCAATTACTGAACACAAACTCATCAGATAACAAATAAAACTAACAACCCAGTGCTGTTTCTTGCCACTTTCTGATCCATTTTGGGAGAGGCCAGGAGTAGCAACACTGGTTACAACTCCTGCTCTTAAGGTAGGGAAACTATGTAGATGGTGGTGAGAACCGGGAGAGGGGTAGGAGAACCTTACCAGAACAGGGTATAGACACTGGTGCCAGGGGTGTTTAGCAGATGCTGCCTCAGTAGTATGGAGAAATGTTGTCCTGTTATGTGAGGGTGTCTTAAAAGAGTGTGGATGGGGTTGTGACTTTTACTGAGAGGGGCTGATACACATGGGTTGGGGCAGCCCTGTGGTATTAATCCACCAGTGGTTTCAAATTACATTGCTGAAAGCAAATACTTTCTTAAAATTTATAACATTTTCATCTGAATTCAACTATCTGCCTTCTAGTAAAATCCATTATCTTACAAACAACAAGGCCATCAGTCTTCTGCAGCTAATTTAAGGACGGCTTGGTGGCATTTGCTTGGAGGGAGCAGTGCCTTTTCCTCTTCCTGAAATAGCCTTCATCTCTCTTTCCATTGTATTGGTTTATCCATTAAAATGTAGTTTAGGGAAATAGGGTTAGGCACTAAATGCTTGGAATGGGTGTAGCAGAGGATCTTAATTACAATTCTTTATATTTGAGTGAGGTTCTGAATATACGCAATAGAAAAGCAGGAACTGTCATCCCAGCAACTTTAGGTTAGGGAAGAGATCAAAGACGATCTTCAGGACTCCCCACATTTTGAAACGTATGGTACGTGTTTGAGGTTGTAGATACAGAACATTTTTAAGGTTTTAGAATATTTGAACTACAAAAGAGAATAATTTTATTTTCATACTTACCAGAAAGAGTATCATTAAATTATCGTCTCCACTTAAGATCCTTATACATTTTTTTCTGTTGAAAAACACTGTTAAAGATGGTGGTTGCATCATTAGATATGTGGCCTTGGAAAAATACAGCTCCCATATCAAAAGTTTGTTACTTAGGGCCGGTGATATAGCTCAGTGGCATAAGCGCCTGCCTGGCAAGCGCGAGGTTCTGAGTTCGACTCCTGGGAACCCACGTAAAGGAAAAAAGGGCCAGTGATATCGTTCAGCGGCACAAGCGCTTGCTAGCAAGCGCAAGGTCCTGAGGTCAACCCCCAGTACGCACATAAAAAGAAAAGTTTGCTATTTAATAAGAGAATTAATCCTGTGAAATACCAATGACTAGTGTAGGAGTATAGAATTAAGAGGATTTGTTTTTTTGTTTTTTTTTTTTTTTTTTTTGTGGGTACCGGGGGGACGACCTCAGGACCTCGCGCGCCAACAGGCACCCGTGCCGCTGAGCGATATCACCGGCCCCTTTTTCGTATGTGGGATCCGGGAGTCGAACTCGGGCCTTCGCGCTTGCAAGGCAGGCGCTTAAGCCGCTGAGCCGTCTCACCGGCCCGAATTAAGAGGATTTGAAACAGAAAGTTATGTGGAAATTTCAGAAACTGTTTCAGCTCTTCTGGAATATGGACAGAAATTAGTTTCATGGTTTTCTCTATGGCCAACTATTTTCTCTTAGAACTTATTTTCCAGAAGATGTCTAATTGAACACAGTTAACTAAAAGTTTCTGTTTAAAAAAGTATCATTTATGGATGAAGAACAGCTGTACAGGAGGTGACAACTTACTGTGTAAGAAATGTTTTTAAACAGTTCTGCATTCAGCTAAAATAAGTGATTAGCTAGAAAATGGGAACATGCAAGTAATCTTGAAAAGATTGAGTAACGTTGTTATTATGCATGCTTTCTAACTTCTGTTCTCACATTATTCTGATCAGGTTTATGCAGTAATATTTCAAAGAGGTTGTGTCACTTGATAGTGTTAATTCATGAGCATTTGTATTTAAGCAACTAGTCACATCATCTCATTTATCTTTTCCCAGAAGTGTAGTGTTTTCGTCTCTTGAGTTATCTGTAAGTAGACAGACTTGTAGGAATAAATGAAAATGTGGGGAAAAACTGGCTATGTAGCAAGTGTATTCATCCAGAGAATTTCAGGTTTTTTAGTTTGAAACTTTCTTCGGGAATTTTAAAGTAATCAATTAAAAAGCAAATTTGATTGTAGTTACTTGGTATCAGTTGTTCTTCAGGTCCAGTCTTTTGATTGTTAGTCTTAAGTTTCTTAAAGGAGGATTTCAAAAGTACGGGTAATTATGGTAGATACCCCACTGGTAGAGAAAATCACTCAGAAAAAATAAGTATAGTTCACACTTTTCCTAGAGGTTTCATAATGACTTGTTTTGAGAAAGTAAGTTCATGCAAAGCCAAAGTTTTGCTTTTGTTTTTGTTATTGTTGCTATGTATGTTGTTTTTCTTTTATTTTGTCTGGTCGTTGTCAGCTAACTGTTCTAGATGTTTACCTACTAAATAGTTTACCCACTTATACTTAATTTTAATTTAACTTTTTCCTGAAAAGTGTTGTACCACTCCACTTAAACACTTTATTCTCTAACATGTTTTACATTAAAAACGTTGTAGAAATACATTTAGATATATCAGTTTTGTTGAGTTATTAATAACCAATGGGATCATCAGCCAAGGCTATAAATTTTCCTTGTAGATTACCCTTTTTATCATGACTTTGCATAGCATTGCTTCAGCTAGATCAACAAACTGAAAAAAAAACAAATTATTTTGTTTTACTTATATTTTACTATACCATTACAGATACATAAGGTCTCAATAATGCGAGTGAAATTTATTGGGGAGAGAATTTCTTTTAAAATGCTGTGTATAGATGGTACTGCCATGTAGTTATTCCACTGAATCTACATAGGGTGCGTATTTGACACAGTTAATAAAAGATTTTGTTAGCTTTCTGCTTTCTTTATATTAAACATTTGAGCAATATGCTGCTGTATACTAGGATTTAAATCTCCTCTGTACAAGAATATTTACTACCTTCTTTGTTTAATTTCAGAATGACCTTATTTAAAAATGTATGAGGCTATTTATAATCAACTCTCTGGCAGTGATTAAAGAGGTGTGAATAATAAGTTATTGGAACCTGAAGGCTCCTGGTTTGCTAAACTTGTATTAGAACATTTATGCTGCTCTGATGTACCTTATTTTTCTAAGTGGAAATTTCTATTTTGACATGTGGATTTTAGGTATAACATATTACATGACTTTTTCTTATTAAAGTGGCTTACCAAATCTCAGTATTTTGTTTTGTTTCACATGTTAAACCTTTAGGCTAACTAAACAACATTTTATGCTTAGTGACTTTGGGTTATCAGGCGGTTACTATAGACTTAGAGTATTGGTTCTTGAGTGGAACATTGACCTTTGCTTTCCTTTAAGTGCAAACAATGTTTCATTTTTTTTAATGGAAAAAACACCCTTTTCTTACAGAAAATTCGAAGATATTTGGCAGGTTAATATTCAGCAGTTGTTACTGTGGGAAGCTTGTCAGTACTCTGAGGAAATTTGGGATAGCACAATATATCTAAAAAAGAAGAGAATTATTCTTGATATTTCATTAAACTCTTATTTATTTAAAATATTAAATACCAAAAAACTGTGAGCTAATTAAATTTGGACTAAAATAATGTTTTTATTTAAGAATAAAAAGAAATCTAGGAAAATACCTAAAATTTTTCAGTGAGTTACTCAGTGAATAATATAATCATTGTCAGTTCTAATGGACTCATCTGTCATTCTAACACCCAGGCATGCTCAGGGTTTACTAAACTGTGCTTTAATATTACCACTCAGTTCTTCCTTACCAGATAGGAGGTTGTATATCTAAAAAGAATATGGCTGGCAAAACTGTGGCAAAGGGCCGGTGACATAGCTCAGTGGCATAAGTGCCTGCCTGGCAAGCACGAGGTCCTGAGTTCGACTCCCGGTACCCACATATTAAAAAAAAAAAAAAAAAAAAAAAAAACTGTGGCAAAGCTGAGCCTCGTAGAAAACAGAGGTTAGGGGAATAAGAATAAAAATTACTATGAATATATTCCACAATAAACTGTAGAATTTCCTTAATTTAAGAAAGAAAATCTAATATAAACTACATTTCTAATCACAGACTTTTTCCACTAAATAACTCATCACTTGATCTACTTTCTTTGGTTGTGATCTGTAGTATCAGGTTTCCCATGAAGTTTGAATTATGTAAATTGCACCCATTTTTAAAGATTTTAAACTATCTGGTTTGAAACATAGTTTTTACTTTTTTTTTTTCTTGTTTTATTTTTTCAGGTCTAAAAAATTACTGTGTCACAATCTGTATTTTGGTGATATTTAAAGATATATTTCTCTAGAACTGGCCTTCTTTCCATATAATAAGAAGCTGGACTACAGATGTTTAGCAAAGGATAGAATTTTTAAGATATCAAACAGAAGGTATATGGACACATATAAATAGCTCAAAAGTTTTGAAAAAAATTAAGCATGATGATACATTCATAACAGCAAGAGTATTTCATTTATTCCTGGAATACCCTGGTGCTCTGGAAAGAACTCTACAGAGTTCTTTAATCTTTTTGTTCTAATTAACCTTTGTGTAGATTTGAGTATTTTGCCTAAAATCACTAAACTTCATCTGCCTTTTTCTTAAAAGTGGTAATATCAACTCCACTGGTCTCACAGGGTCGTGGTTAAAATGGTTTGTGACTTGTGAATTGCAGAGGTGTTGTAGGGTTTGGTGACGCTTCACTCATTGTCAACCTGAAGATTCAGGTTTCTGGGTTAATGTAAAATATGTGGCCTAAACAAAACAAGGCTCCATCCCTACTTTCTCACCACCCTAGTGACTCAGGTTGACAGCGGTGCTTTGTTAGGAAGTACTCGTGGAGACCGGAACAGTCTAGATGGCTCTTCATAGACACTCACTGACTTTCAGCATGTTTTGACCTTCTGACACACTTTCTTAAATGACACTTTTATGTCTGTAACTTTACTCCAAAGTCTTTTGATTATTAGGGTATTCTGATTATAGAGTTAGTCTAACTTTATAACCCCAGAGTAGTACAGAGAGCTCTCTTTTTGTTTAGGTTTTCCAGTTGGGGACATCCTGTGATCTGACTGTTCATAGGGCACAAGCTAATCCCACCCGTATCCTGTTTGTGAGTAATTGGATGAGTGCCTGGAAATTCTAGAACCGGATTGTGTAGTATTTCCTACAACAGAAATGTGCATTTATTTACCCTCTCCCTAAGCAAACACCCCTTGTAGGTGGGTCTCCTTCCTTAAAAAGGCAAGATTATATAGTAAGTTACAGTATATCCCTACTTTCGTCTCCATAATCATGTTTTGGATAGTACTTACCATTAATCTAAATGAAAGACATACCTGAAGTATAAATATGGGGCTCTAGGTCTCTATAACCAAGACAGTGAGTTTTGAATTATACACCTCTCCCTCTCCCTCCCTCCCTCTCTCTCTCTCTCTCTCTATATATATATATATATATATATTCTTTCTAAAATGAATTTCTGAATTATCTAAATTGTTAAGAATAGGAAACTCATTTGCATATTATAGTCTCTTTTCCTACTTGGATTGTCTTTACAGGGTATCAAAATATATGGTTAACAAACAGGTGTATGTAGATGTGTACAAAGCTTGTATCTTAATTTGGGGATGTATGTAATCCTCATATATCTCAAGGATATAGATAATGGTGCTGTTATTCACTATAGCAGTGTGCTGAAGAGCATAAGCTCTGTAATTAATGTTTTGGGTGTAATTGCTATATCCATCACTACCAGGCATCATGAAGATAAAACTTCTGTATAATTGCTGTATTCTCTCACTCATAATTTGTACATAAATAAAGGATTGTTTTGTTTGTAAGTCTCCACAGCCCAACTCAATCAGTAGGTATTACCCCAAAAAGGGAAGGAGTTAAGGGAATGGACTTACTTGGCTCATGTAACAGAAAAATACAAAAGGTGATGGCTTGGGATACTGGTTGATACTGCAGTGTTACCTTTTAGAGCTTTCAGTGATAACAAACAGCCTGCTGCAGCACATGTGCCACAGGTTCGCCACTGCTGATACAGAGGTTCAGACTGTATTGACTCAATCTCCTTTTCTCTCAGCCAGTCTCTGTCTCTTCCCTTCTCTTTGTCTCCATCTCTCTTTCTCTCCTCATCTGAGATGCAAAAGGCTTAAACTGATTGCTTTAAAATTCAGTGACTCAGCCGGGGATACAGCTCAGCAGCACAGCGCCTGCCTGGCATGCGCGAGTTTATGAGTTCGATTCCCGGTAACCCCCCCCAAAAATTGAGTGACTCTGCTGGGAATATTTATAGGCAGAATTCTTATTTGAAGGAAGGATTCTCATATGTTTCTGACATCCTGTTTTGATGCTGCTTGTGTGCAATTATATAAGATTTTGAAATATTAATCTTATTTAAATTTCTAATTGTATTTGAAATAATACACTAAGGTTTTTTATTAGTTCAACAATAAATTATTAAGAGGAATCCAAGGTGAAATGTTTATTTCAAGTATATATATGTGTTTTGAAGACACTGTATACAGTGTTGTATACACTGTATACACGTGCACAATGTAAGGTCATTTATTGCATATCCTATATATTGTGCTAAGTAGGTTGTACCTCATTCAGACTTCAAATCAATCTTATAAGTAGTTATGACTCTTCCACGATATGTGAGGAAATTAAGATTTAGGAAAGTAACTTGGCCAGAGATAGCCAGTCATTGAGTGTTTCATCCACAATTAGCCTGACTCCAAAGCTTCTATTACACTATTAATAATACCTTTATAAGTTATAAGGAACTGCTCCCTTCTATGAGCCAAATACTCCCTTTAAAATAGTGTCTTGGTTTACTACTACTGACAGACATGATACAAACTTATTAAAAATTGTCTTTTTTCAACTTACTTACATGACTTTTTAATCTAAATTTCTCAAATGTTTCCATGTTCAAACTTAAACCAATTTGAGCTATTAAATTTGATTTTGTTTTTCAAAAATTGTTCTACCACTACAAATGTATTATAAATTTTTCACTCTTAGTTTTAGATTAATGTTACTTGGGAAGTAAATTGCTGTACATGCACACACATAATTTATATGGAAAATAAAGCAGTTTATTACATTCTTTTTTGATCATAAGCTTCCTAGTTACATTGTTTAGAATGAACTTACATAGCAAGACACAATTGAAAACAGGCTTTGGAAGCACATATAATATAACGTTTATGGTTTATAAAAATTGCTGTATTTAAATAGTAATTATTTTTATTTGCTTTTATTGAAGAAATAAATTCCTGTGATTCAACTTACAATATATACAATTCTTTGTCATGATTACGGGCTTTTGTAAGATCCAAATTTGTGTTGCTTATTATTGTACAAATGTATTAGTTTTATGCTTTGTACTTTTGCTTTTCTCAACTGAAAAGCAGACTTAAGCAAAATTTTTCTTGTTTCAGAAGAAATCTGTAGGGGTGTATGAAAGGGTTGTGCGCAGCCCTAAATTGGCAGAGAGTTTGAGTATATTTACAAGCATAGCTAATCTCTCACCTAGTTCCAGGTACATATCATGGTTGTTGACCAGTAAAAATGTACCTGGCCAGAAGCCCACATATTTCTCCTGTTATCCTCCTTCCTATAAATGTGGCCTTGCTGTCAGGGAGCATTGCCTGGAACTGAACTGGAAATAATAAGCAGCATTCATTGCAGTGTAAATCTCGAACTGCTACTGTAGATGAGCAGCAGAGGCAGACAGAACCCTGTGCTCCAGGCCTAGTATTTCGTCACCCAGAGTGCTTTGCAGTGACTTGATATGTAAAATCTCAGAAGTGTATAAATTTTAGTTTCAAAAAGCTTTAACCAATTTTACTCACTACCTTTAGTAGGACATAAGGATTGTCAAATCAAAATAATAGGTGATAAACTTCGAAAAGTTAAGAATCTTACAGAGCTATACAGAAAATAAAATCTTATAAACCCTAGGTGGTGCTGATTTATTCAAAACAAATTTAATCAATTATTTTTATGGATTTAGGATAATGGAATTAATGTAAAGATTTAATGAAAACATTGCTTTCAACCACATTTACAGAGTTCTTTGGAAAATCTGAAAGTCTTAATTAGTTGTTCATAATCATAAACTGTAGGACCTATTTACATGACCAACAGATAAAAGGATAGATTGTCATTAAATTTTATTTATGGAAATGTGAAGTGAAGCAACATAAACATTAAGTAGTTTATTCAAAAGGCATAAGAGAAAAAGTGGAGACCCAGTAACTGTAAATTTAGACAAAAATACATTAAAATATGGAAGAGAAACATAATTACATAGTGCCTGACCTATGTAAAACTCTCAGTAAATAATTGCTGAATTAGTAAGTGTCTAGAGCATCAGGCATCTTATTCAGCATCTTCATGCCTAAGTACATGGCCATGAGACACTTAGGGGAGTCAAACCTGTATACAGAACACTGTCACACCAGTATCATGGAGTACGTGCTTGGGTACGGACCACAGTGTTGTAGTCCCTGACCTCAAAGGCATATATTCTTTGTACAGAGTTATCGTAAGTGTAATAGCCTAAAGAATTACACCAGGGATAGTAATACACTGAACAGCTGCCCTGCAGATAGTATAAGCCAGCACTGGCCATTAGAATTTTCTGTGATGACAGAAATGCTCTGTATCTATTTTATCTAGTAGCTACTAGCCACATATGGTTACTTAAGCACTTGAAATGTGTTTTGTATTTTATGTACAATTTAAATTAGCTTTAATATGAATAGATACATGTATGTGACTGGTGAGTACCTTATTAAACAGTACAGTTCTCAAAACTTATTTATCGTAGGATATCTTTACCTAAAAATGATTGATAATAAGTAATTTTTGAGAGTGAAGAGGCTGGCCTTCTTCATGAACATATTATGGATGTTGCTGTGTTATGTTTATGGAAGTTGTTTAATGGTTGTAGCTGGTTGATTTTTGTTAGTTTTTGTCATTTAAATTCCCTGGGTAATTAAATGATTGCTGTTATAGTTAGAAGTGATATTTAACAAGAAAAGTATAATTTCATTAAATTTTTTGGTCATAAATGGTTATTGTGCTGTTATTTGAAAGTGGAAGATGTTCTGGGGAGCTCTTTGTTCTGTCAGGTAGATCTAATATAGTGGATGCCGTGTTTTTTGACTAGTTGATAATTTTAGGAATGATGATTAAGTGGTGAATAATTGTTGGAAAAATGCTGAGATTCAGGAATTTAGAGATGTGTGAGAAGAATTTAATTTTAAGATTGTAAGTTGTAGAAGTAAGCTCCATTGATACAGTAAAGCCTAAAATAGGTACAGCAAGGGCTGATATATTTAGGTAGAATGGTACAGTTATTTGGGGAGTATTTGTAGGAGTAATACTGTTAGAAATGAAAATTGAGTGAAAATTCTGCCAAAGTGCTTTGGATTATATTTATCAATATTAACTGCATTAAAAATTAAAACAGAAAAATTTAAATATTTACAATTCTTAACATCACTACATGTTAAGTAACATTTTTATTAGAAATAAATTGTTAAAAAATGTTAGAGACATTATGTTTTTACAAATCTTAATGTCTAGTTTAATAGAAATAGTCTAATTTGTATACATGCTTCTGTATTTAATCTGTTACAGTAGCCCTCACTTCATCTCTGGACAGCAGGTTTCAAGGCCTTCAATGGGTAATACCGACTCCATATTCACTGGGTTTTTTTCCTGCTCATTCTAACTGTAGATCTTAGCAACCTCAATATACATATTTTTTCCTTATATTGAGAACTTCCACCTCTGCACTTAAAGAAAACACTTTCTCATTCTCTTTGGCATTTCCAAATCACCAGCATTGCTACTCTTGTGTTTTGGGGCTATTATTAATTAAGTCAAATAAGAGTTACTTCAACCCAAGCACTGCTAGCACTGATGCAACAGTCGACCTGATAACCAAGATGGCCACTAAGTGACCGAGTGGACAGCGTACACAGTGTGGATATGCTGGATGGAGGGGATGATTCACACTCCAGGTGGGCAGGATCTGGATTATGCATGATTTCATCACACTTCTACAGAAGCCATACCATTTTAAACTTATGAATTGTTTATTTCTGGAATTTGCCATTTAATAATTTTGAACTGAGGTTGACCATGGGTAACTGAAACCATGGAAAATAAAACTGCTGATTATGAGGAACTTCTGTATGTTGTTTGGTTTGTAGTGTATTAAAATCTACCTTCAGACAGATAATGTAGTTGGAATTAGCCTTTTTCAGAAAACTGGGACTATTCTTTGCTTACTATACCAAAAGTCAAGTAGCAGTTTCTTAAATTGTAATTGCAGTGCAGAAAGTGAAACCCGTATGAATGAATTTTGTAGTTTGTTACAATGGATTAAAATCCACTGGTCGGTCTTGCACTTTGAAAGGCCTTTTTACCTACTAATGCATTAATTTGTAAAATCATGCATTGGTCATTTGGGATATATTGGTTCACTGAGTTGTGCAGATCTTCCAAATGTGGACACATTCCATTTTACTGTATTTTTAAAATCACCAATAGTAGCACCGGTCTTTTTAGAAGGGTTTTTAAAATTGAGAAACTGTAAAATTCACAGTGGCAGTTGATGGAGTTTTCAGAATTGTAATTTGCATCTGAAAGCTCAAATGTTAGCATTGGTAACAAATTTAACCATTTTCCTCCTTGAAATAACAGGCTTTTCTGGTTTATTTTTGAGAAAATGTCTGCCAGGTAGTTTAGTCTGAATAACCATACTTTATCAATTAGTTGTTCTTCAAGTTAAATTGATGTACCATGAAAAAAAAAAACAAAAAAAAAACCTGCTAGTTCACTAGCTAGCAATTTAAACAATTGCAAGGTATTTCTCCAGAAGACAGCTATTACACTCTAATATCCAGCAGATATATACGTTCCTCCCTTTTTTTTTTTATCTTAAAAAGATAAATAATAAAGGGAAGATTTAATGAGGTAAATTTTGCTACTTCAAAAACGACGTTCTTAAGTAAAACTATCTTCTTTCAAAACTGGAAATGAGTAGCAGTGAGGTGTTCAGAGAAAGTTCGCTGCATTGTCTTGATTTGTGCTAAGGCACCACAGTTTTAACTACCATTGCCTCTGTACCATTAGCACAATGTCAAAAGAATGAAAAGGAAAATAATGCCTTAGTATTGTTATAAAAATGGCTTTGACCTCTTGTTGTAGGCAGTTTGCTGTTAGATAAATTGAGGAATGCTCCATGATAGAATCAATACAGTGCTCACAATTAGCCTCATTTTCTTTTCCTTTACCTGCCTTTTCCTATTAAAATAAAAGTAGGAAAGAAATTAGCATCTTAAAATTGCTTAACCATCTTACTTTTAAAATCATTTATTGACTGGCCAGGTATTTATGGAGCACCCTACTTTGCATAAATTATTATTTATTATTGAGAATGAGCTATAGCTAGTATTTAGAATGATGGAATAAAAAAAGAATGATGGGCATTAAAAATAAGAGCATCTAGCGCCCTTACTAGAGAGCACTTACCCTGCGATAGGCACCGTGGTTATGTGCTTTTACATGCATCAATTTGATCTTCATGGCAACCTTAGCAGGTAGGCTTGATAGAAATCCACTGTGTTTTGTGCCATGCTCACAATTTTTTGTGTAACTAGACAAATCACCTGACTTTTCTGGGTTTTAGTTTTCTTAAGTGTGAGATAGGAGACTGAGGCTTATCTTCACATCCTTTCTATTGATACTTTTATCATAATATTCCCCACTTTATTAGAAAGCCATACAAATAATTACCATGTCATTAACATAAATATTTATGTCCTTTTCACTTCAAAATTCATTGATTCAACACATTTCACACAGCATTTTATCCTTTACTGACACAGTGTCAGAACACTTTACACTTGACCAAGATCTAATGATAGACATGTACGCTTAACGAAACTTAATTTCACATGGGCACTGTTGCAGAGAGCTGTGAAACCCAAAGGTTAGAACAATAGTCAAGAAGACTGCCATCAGAGTAAGTAGTGTTTTTGTTTGTTAATTCAACAAGTGTCTCACAAGTGTACCTTTGATAGGCCCTGTAAAGGCCTGAATGTAGACTCTGGAGTGTCCTCGCCCTCATAGAGCTTAGGTTATTTCAGTCAGGGAGTGTGTTAGGTAGAATAATGGCCTCCCAAATATGTCTATGTCCTAATCCTTAGGACCTCCAAATATGGGATAAGACCCAACAAAAGAGAATTAAAGTAGCAGAAAGAATTACAGTTATTAATCAGCTAATCTTCAAGCAGGGAGGTTATTATGGATTCTTTTGCTTGGCCCAGTGTAATGTCCTTACAGGGGAAACTGGAGGCTGAAGGAGGGCCAGTGTCAGAATGCATGACGTGAGGAAGTCTCCACTGGTCTTTGCTGACTTTGAAGATAGAAGGGGCCACATGTCAAGGAAACCAGGCAGCCCAGAGAAATTGGAAAGAAAAAGGAATGGAAGGAATACAGCCTCGCCAGTGCCTGAAATCTCAGTATGCAGTGTTTTTATAGGGTTTGTAAGCAAGCAGTAAGTACAGAAGCAGACCGCTTGTTGTTAGTTGATTGGACAGAAAGTTACATTGAGTTTCACCTTCTTTGCATATGGCGGGATCGGCTGGTGTTACATGATTGGTCAAAGGTTACATTCTGGTTTCTCCTATTATATATATGGCAGGAAGAGGGTTACATCATTCTGGGAAACAGAAACTTATCGGAGGATAAAAGGCTTACTGAAGGACAAAGGCTCCTGACTGGGGCAGGTATTTTTTTTCTGCTTTATTTCCCCACTCTGTTTGTATGTAGTCAAATCCTTGACTAGACTGTATGTTCATGTTCAAGAGGTGTATAGGTTTGTGGTGAGGTGGTCACTAAGGGTGGGTAGGATCCTCATCTGACACGCATTTGAAGCTTATGGAATCAAGACGTTGGGATACAAAGCAGGTGAGCCAGTTCAGGATGCAAGGCCCTAACATTAGGATTAAGATGAGAGCAAACAGAGGTCCCAATAGAGCTCCTAACCATACTTGCCAGTTTCCTAGGGCGCTCCACCAGTAGGAACTCATTTGCTCGTCTCAGACTCGTCGATTGATCCATTCTCACAGTTGGTGATTGTTTTCTCTGATGACACCTGATTTATTGGCATAGTAACAGCTTGCTTCCTCTAAAAATAAGCATGTACTTCCTTGTTGGCCAATAAGGAGGCCTAAGGCCCTGTGATTCTGGAGGCCTGTTGCAGCCAGGAAGTCAGTTTGGTCTTGTAGTATGTCATGTGCTCCCTGTACTGCTGTAAAGTCGTCTTCAATTTGGGTACCTAATTGTGAGTATTGTTGTTGACCCAGCCTAGGGCAGTGGCACTGCGGGCCTGACTTCCTGCTATACTTATCCCTCCCAAGATGGGTAATATTGCTGGATCACACTTCTGGCGGGACTGGTGGGCATGTGTGGGGCCCTGCACATGAGACCTGTCTTGGAACATCTGACCTCAAGAACTGTAATAAACTTATTTTAAGACTCTTAAGAATATGAAGGGGCTGGTGAGATGGCTCAGCGGCATAAGCGCCTGCCTGGCAAGCGCGAGGTCCTGAGTTCAACTCCTGGTACCCACATAAAAAGGAAAAAAGGGCCGGTGATATCGCTCAGTGGCATGGGCACCTGCTGGCGCACAAGGTCCTGAGTTCGACCCCCGGTACCCCCCCACACACACAAAAAAGAATATGGAAATTTGTTATAGTAGCAACAGAAAACTAGTATATAGAAAAATTACTATAGAGAAAAAGAACCGAACAAGTAAGTAGCCAAGGTAATTACAGATTGTGATGGATGCTTTGAAGGAAATAAGACGACAGGAGAGAATAAGGATGGAACATGTTGGAGAAGTGGCTATTTACCTGAAAGAAGAATGGAAATTTCTGCTAAAAGCGTAGAATGGGAGCAAGAAAGTACAGGGATGTCTGGAGAATAGAACATGCTGGGCAGAAAAGAAGGTGCTAAAGAAATAATGAGGCTATAACGTATACGTCTGGAGATAGGTAGCTGTCACCATGCATAAGACTTTGGATTTATGGTGTATCCATTGGAGAACCATCAGAAATTTTAAATTGGAATAAATCAATCTCTCAACTGAGATTTTATGTTTATATATGTCCTCCATTTTCACTCTGAAGTAAAGAAAAATAATGGTATTTTAAATTTTATTATCTTAGATTCTGAGAAGTTCAAAAAGATTTGATTAAGTACTTGTCAATGAAATGTTCAATAATATATTGGGAACCTCATTCTTGTTTCTGTTTTGTTTGTCTTTGAAGTTTTTTTTTTTTTTTTTAATTTATGGGCTGTACCATTCTGCTAATTTTAAGGCAACTTTGTACAGAGAATGGTCCCTAGAGCCGTATAGCCTTGGTTGGAATCCTGACTCCAGGACTAACTAGTCTACCTTCTGTGAGTTGTGTAAACTCTAACTTTCCTTCTCTGTAAAATGAAGATAATTCATATAGTCCCTTCAAGGATTTACTGATTCAATGCATATAAAGTACTAAATTCTTAATAAGTGCTTTATGGGCCATGGTTGGAACAGTGTACAAAACTGCATAAGGAACACTGATTTAATGTTTTATAAGTAGTAGACATTAGGTCATAGTTTCTTTAAATACTTTTGAACATCCCTTTTCTCTGTTCATTTCAGTATATGGTGTTAAATTTGCTATTCTTGTGTGACTTTAAGAGTGCTATTTCTTCTTACCATTATGTCTGTTTACTCTGTAAGATAAAATGTATAGAACTATGGTTGGGTCACATGACTTTCTAGCCTGGAGATTATTTCTTTCCTGGAATATGTTATGCCAAGAGGTGATTACAACACCCTGTTTCTCAGATAACTTAGGTAAAACTAAACATCAAGAATTCTTTGGGGGCCGGTGAGATGGCTCAGCGGCGTCAGTGCCTGCCTGGCAAGCGTGAGGGCCCGAGTTCGACTCCCAGAACCCACATACGAAAAAAGGGGCAGTGATATCGCTCAGTGGCACGGGCGCCTGCTGACGCACGAGGTCCTGAGTTCAACCCTCGATACCCACAAAGAAAAAAAAAAAAAGAATTCTTTGGTACTTCAGTTCAAATTTATTTAACTTTCCAACAACCTGTTTCAAATAAAAAGAAACAAGATATTCATAATTTTATTTCTATGATCTATTAGCAAGGCATAAAAAAGAGATTACAAACAATTACATAAAGGCTCCTACTGGAGTATTTTCTATACTACTTTTATTTTGGATTTATATACTGTCAGGTTTCTGACTAGAGTACTTAAATATTACTAATATTTTATAAAAATTGTACATATCTCAGAAGCAGAGACTGTAGATATTGTTCATTCTTCCGTCTTCCAGAACACTTAGGTCAGAGGACCTAAAGTACTCAGTACAACTTGTAAGATTGTATCATTTAGAATATCTCAGTAAAGCGAAACTCTAATTACCTATAAATTGTATTTATGCTTCATTAAGAAATAAATTCCAGTCCAGATTTTACTAATAGAAATTCTTGTTCTTCCATGTCTGTCCAGTAGCAGAGCAGACATTCTTTCCACGAGGCTGAGTGCCTGTGTTGAGTTTGGCCCTTGGGAGAGCTTCTAAAGCGGTCCCGTGCCTAGAGACCACTAAGTCTTACTTACGCTGCTGTATGCTTACACTGTCACCCGCCTGGGACCAGGGAGGATCAGTGTTCAGGCGTCACCCTTGAGGTTTATGTTCTTTTTCTTCTCCCTTTCATGATTTCCCTTCTCATGGTCAACAATTTTAAATTTCATGAACTGTATCAGTAGTTCAAAGGCGTCTGAGAGAACCAAATGAAATTAGAATTTTTGTTCTCTTTCTTTCAACTTATTTTTCACAACCAGTTCAGCTACTAACTAATGAGTCTCAAATCAGGGAAAAACTGCTTTCTGTGAGTAGTAAATGGCAAAAACACTTCTTTCTTTTTTTTTTTTTTAATCTTTTACAAAAAAGATGGGAAAAGCTGAGAGTCACACCGGCTCCTGGGGCAGAAAGTGTTTGAACAGTCAGTTAGGTGTGTGGATGTGTGAGCTGCTGTAACCTGTATTTTGGGGGTGGTGCTTCCCCGGGCAGAGAAAGTGTCTGCTGCACAAAGCCTTCCTCCAGGCGTCTGCGAAGGATGGGGCTGCCTCCCTCAGCACTGGGGGAAGCACACAGAAGTTGCTTCCTGCTTCTTCACAAGTCTTACCTTCCTTTTTGTTTTATGTAACTTCATGCTTTATGTAGCCATGAACAGAAAAAGTGGATATTAGGTATTCTTTATAACAAACTCCTGTCTTTCACTCAGAAGGGAATGTTTACTAATAAAAACGTGAAATAGTTTTAAAATTTACAGGGTGTATATTTACAACATAGTATTTATTACATTCTTAAATGTCATCTAACTTTTTAAAATTTCATTTCAATATCTTGATTACTGTTTTTACTTATATCTCCTATCCATTGTTATCAAAATTGAGATCACATATAAATATTAAGGAAGAAAATGTTTTCCCTGATCCCAGTTTTCTAAAGTTTGCCATTAGCAGCAGTGTGCTCAAAATTATTTCAGACTTTCTTTTCACATTTAAAATTTATCTTTATAGGGCTGGGGATATAGCTCAGCGGCGCAGTGCCTGCCTGGCAAATGTGAGGTCCTAAGTTCGATTTCTGGTACCAAAAAAAAAAATTTATCTTTTTAAAAAAATTTAAAGCAATATAAATACTCTGTCAGTATGAAAGGGATAAAATAGGAAAAACAAGTTACTCTTTCACTATTTCACTTTTTCATTTTTACATCCTTCTAGACATTATCAATTAATATTCACTACACCTATGTATACTATACTGTATCTACTTTGTTTTCTGCAAAATGGGATCAGACTGTATTGGAGAACTTCTCTATATCAGTATAAAGGGATATATTGAATGGCTATTAAGAATTTTTATAATGAAAAACAAGTTTGCCAATAGACATATGTATAAAATATGTGTTAGTTCATAGGGTAAATGCCAAGAAATTGTTGAAACAATAATTTTGATAAACATTGCCAAATTAGCATAGCATGTAAGAGTATCATTCTTTTGCTTAATCCTTATTTATGGGTTTTTTCTGGGACTTTGGGGTCCATTTTATTAAACAAACATCATTTGTCTAGCAGTTACAGGCAGTGTTTTAGATCTGGTGTATCTAACCCACAGCCTGCGGGCCACATGCAGCCATGGACATCTAGTAATGGGACCTCCCAAGACTGTAGACTTTTATAATTATTATGTGATTTTTAGCAATATTTTTCATGACTCAATTTGGATTGCTGGAGCACTGACCATGTAGGAGACAGTGGAACACTATGTAGATAGAGCACAATGCACAGCTAACTCCACCTCCAGCACCCATCACACCCAGTTATATTGAAACCAGGTGTGTCAGGACATTGCATGTGCTTGTGTCTTGGCAAGTGAAATACAGCCATTACCGACATTACTGTTTCAACCCACCAATGTGTGTGTGCCCATAAAAACAGACATTTATTTTTATTAAGCAGGCATATAAGTTTTCTTAATTATGAACCTTAGGTCTGATGTGTTATTTTGTAAAATAATTTAACACTTTAAAATATAAAAAGTAAAGAAAGTTTTGTGACTTATATACATTAACTGTATTCTATGTTTTATGTGCAGCCCAAGGCATTTCCTCTTCAATCAATCCAGCCCAGGCAAGCCAAGAGTTTGGACACCCATGTTCTAGATGCAGAAGCCACAGTAGTGAACAAAACAGGGAAAAATTCTGCCCACATGGAACTTGCATCCCAATGAGAGGAGATAATAAGTAAATAAACAACAACAGCAGCAAAAGTACTGTGGCCATTAGTGATAAGCACAGGCAGTCCCTGTTATACAATGACTCAACTTACGATTTTTTCAACTTTACAATGGCATAAAATTAATACCCATTCAGTAGAAAACATACTTTGAATTTTGAACTTGGATCTTTTCCTGAGCTAGCCGTATCAGAAACATGGCGTCGTACTTTCACCACCATAGGCAGTGCAGAGAGCCACGTCTCTCGGTCAGCCACAGGATCACCTGTATTCTGCAGTGGACTGTGTTGTGAAGCTGCGATGTTCAGTAAATTAGGTGAATTCCTTGTACTTTCAACTTACAGTATTTTCAATTTATGATGGATTTTTTGGGATGAAACTCCTGATAGGTTGAGTATCTGCATTTTGAAAAGGAGTAAATCAGGAGATAGAGTAAAGAGTATTGTTATGGTTGAGGGGGATCGATTTAAGTAGAAATCTCACTGAGGAGGTGGAGTTAGGCTGTGTGTAAAAAGCATTCATAGTTGAAGTGCACAGGCCCTGAAGCAGCCGTTGTAGGGGGAATGGAGTGAGCCAAGTGGAAGATAGAAAATGAAGTCTGAGACAGAACGAGTGAGTCGGTGTCTGTCCCTGAAGGGCCTTTGGATGACAGTGAGTCAGAGGGGAGCCCATTAGATGGATTGAACACAGAAGGAACAAGAGTCCATTGATGGCTTTAGAAGGATTTGTTTGGCTGCTGTGTTGAGAACTGACTGTAGGAAGAGAAAAGTACCAGCAGGGAGACCACATGGGAACCAACTATAATATTCTGGGTGAGAAATATTAATAGTTACTTCAGCGTGGAGGTAGTGGTGGGGAGTTGGCAATAAGTGGTCAGATTCTGAATATATTTTTAAGGTATTTCCCTCTAGATTAGATGTGGGAGTGAGAGAAAACAAGGAATCAAAACTGACACCAAGAGTTTTGACCTGAACAACGGGGAGAATTGAATTGCCATTTGCTGAAGTGGAGAAGCTTGTGAAAGATCAGGAGTAGGGATTTGGAGAGGGAAAGTTTTTTTCTTTAAGACATTCAAGCAGAGGTAGTAAATAGACAAGTTGCTGTGCAAGTCAGATTAATGGGAGAAGTATGAGCTGGATATAAAGCTGGTAATCAACAGGTTGTATTTAGAGTTATGAGGTAGATTGAGATCCAGGAAAGAAATGGAAAAGAAGCAATCAGTGAGTTAAGAGAAAGATGTATAAAGTCGAGAGAGGAGTTTGTTTTGAAAAGGAGAAACTACAATGGTACCTCAGTTCGTGAACTTAATTCTTTCCATGATACTGGGCGCAGAATTCGTTTCACAATTCTGGTTGCCACTGAACCGAGGTACCACTGTAATGGATTATGTCAAATATTGCTAGTAGATCCAGGTAAAGTGAGGATCAGTAATTGTCATTGAATTTAACAGTGCAAAAGTCATTCACAGTCATGACAAAATACTGCACTAAACCTGTTTTGCCATCCTCACCTTAGCTGCCATTGCTATGCTCTTGCTCAGTGGCTACTCTGGAAGGCAGATAAGGCAAGGATAGGCTGATGGGGCTTGGTATTTTTTAAAATTAAAGTTTATTGGTACATTTTAGGTATACATAATGATCACATTCATCATAGAGTATTTGTACCTGCACATGATATATCTTGTTGTTTTTTTTTTCTCTCTTCCCCTACCCTCCCTTCAACCCTTCTGCTCCAGGATGGTATTTTTGATCTCTAGTTTTCAAGGCTTATTTTCCAGCTAGGTCTTATTTTGGGGGAAACACAGTATATTTTCTTCTAGTATTTTTATGGTTGCACTGTTAAAATCTTTTACTTGTATGAATTTTATTTTGGTGGAAGTAGTGAGGTAAGGCTCTGGATGTATTTTTCCACAATGATTTTAGTTGAATAATGCATCTTTTCTCTCACTGATGAGCAAGGCTTCTATTTGGAGATCTATTCTTGGATTGTATCTATGCATTGATTTTTCTGCCTATGTGCCTGCGAAAGTATAAACCTGTTTCCATTTCTAACAGCTTCAAGATATACTTTACTATCTGGTATGGCTAGTACATGTTCTCCTACCACCATTATTCATTTTTCTGAAGTTTCTGTGTGTTTATTGTCCCAGATAATAATATTAACAATATGTATTGAGCACAGACATGCAATACTGTACTTCAGTGTTTTGTTTATATATTTTATCATTATGACAACTATGTTAGGGACATAGTATCACCATCTTATAGAGGAGAGAGAAAACTGAGGCATGAGAAGAATAAATAATATGCCCAAGATGATGTGGCCGGTAAGGAGCAAAGCTCTGATTTGAATCAGGCAGTCAGACTCAGAGACTAAGTAGGTTCTAACCTCTCTAGATAAACTTGAAAATCATTTAATCTAAATCACTCAGATTTAGAATCTAAAATATCATGTTAGTATTTGGATCAGAATTGCACTGAATTTTAAACTATTTTAGGTAGAATTGATATATTTGTAATATGAAATTATTCCATCTAATAACAAAATATAATTTTCATTTTCTCAAATTTTTTACGACCCTCAAAAGTGTGCCAAAGGTTTCTTTGTAGAGGAGCTTCTTCATGTATTGTCTGATTTGTGGCTGTTATTAATAGGATTTCTTCTGCTATTTTGCTTTTAGATGGTTATTGTTAGTATATTGGAAAGCCATCAAATTCATATATAGTCATGTATCAAATTTACTTACTAATTGTTTATCAGTGTTTTAAAGAAATTTCCGAAAATGTTATCATGCCAACTACAAATAATAATTTTGCCTTCTCCTATCCAATATTTAAACTTTTTCTTTTTAAATTTTGTTTTTTCCTTTTAGAAAAGTATTAACAAGAGTATGCACCTTTATCTTCTAAATACCTCTGATACATAAGCATTTATTTTGATACGGACTTCAGTTTTGTTTTTAGGAAAATGTATTTATCAGCGAAGAATGGTAAATTATTTTTTTAAATGTCTTTAAGTGCCTACAGACATCATTGTTTCTCCTTTACTATGTTAATATAGTGAGCTCTCATGTATTTCCTAATGTTTACCTTATTTTATGCATTAATGAATTTAATATTTTACTTAAAACTGTTTGCATCAATCGTTAGTGAAACTGAGTATGCGCGCACGTGGGTGTGTGTGTGTGTATGCACACATGCCTAAGTGGTCTTCTTCAGATTTTAGTTGACTGCTATAATTCTGGCTTTATAGAAAAAATCAGACTATTTTTTTTTCCTGTCTCTTTAAAAAGCAGCAGAATTTTCATTCTTCTGGAAGCTAAAATAATTTACCTGAGGAAAACATCTTGCATTTTGGGGTTGGTTAACTATTTGATAAGTTCCTAAATTGATTCCATGATCTACCTGTGCTGTGAAACTATAATCATTTACCTTTTCTTAGAATTTTCATCTAAGTTTTCAAATCTACTTGTTTAGATTTATGAAGAGTATTTATTTATAAAGTATCTTAAATTCTTTTATAATTATAGTTACTTTAACTCTGTTTTCATTATTTATTTACTTGGTGCTGGGGATTGAGCCTCAGTCCTTGCACATGTGAGGCAAACACCCTACCCTTGAGGCGCACCCCCACCCCATTTGCCTTCTAATAGTGAATATTTGTGCATCTTAATTTTTCTCCACAATCAAGTGGGCTAGTGGTTTATCTATTATATTTGTTCTTTAATGACTGGGCTTTTGGATTGACTAGTCCACTACATGTCTTCTCTACTTTCTGATTCAGTTATTTCCTGCACTCATATTTTTGATTCTGTCTTCATACTTTTCTTGGGTTTTTGTCATACTACTTATATTCTGTAAGTAACAGTTCGTGTAAATTCAAATACAACCTTTTTATAAAGACAGTTTATGAAGGAAATATTGATAAACTATTGTGAATTACTTGATTCCAAATACTGTGTGTGTAGAGGAGGGACAGAAGTAGAGAGAGGTTATTTTGGTCCCAAATGATGTTTAAAAATAATGGAAATACTCATTCAGTGTCTCTACCTTTCTCAGCGTGAACTCAGGGCTCTTGCCTAAATTTGTGTTATTTTCAGCCTTATGCTAACATATGTAAAATATCCTTCTTAAAACTAGCTCTGGAGAACACAATTCAAGATGTGTTTTTCTAGGTATTCTGTATATTACAATAGTGTGCTTGTCTGAAATACATGGAACTAGTTTGTTAAAAGTACTTAGTTTTTAAGGATCAGTCTTACGTCTTTTCTAAGTGAAATTTTACTTTTTCCTACTATGCGGATGAGTTTGTGTTTTGGGCTGGATGGGAGTCACTGAGATTAAGCACATATTAATGTCATAATGTAAGCAGAAGCATCTCTGGAATGAAAAGTTTTTGTACACTTGAACGTAGGTCAGAACGTGGCCTTGGCCTTGTGCTTTAATCAGTACAAATCACCATTCTAATCTAATAAGAAGACTTGGAAGTTAACCTGTCCTCTCTTCCTGTACTACCTCCTGAAGTATCTGCCTCTCTGCAGGCCGACCTGCTATTAAAAGCCATAGTAAACCATTATGGTGAGATTCTTTATTTATAAAGCATTTTGGATGATTTCATAATGACTAAAGTTGAGATTGTACTGCTCTTTTTTGGAACCATATTCATCTAATTTATCTCATCATTTTATTATGATTGTATATTACTTAAATAGGTGTTTACATGGGACTTTAGTGTAGTTGATATGCTGCTACATGCAATCAGGTGCTAAAAGTAATGTTAGTTTTTTAAAGATTTATTGACTGTGATTATATTACCCCAGAGCATACTGTTTATTATTATGAGATTTTAATGGTTAACATTCCTTAGTTATTTGAAAATGTTTTTCATGGAATATTGTTATGTAGAGAACTCCATGTCTCCAGAATAGGCTAGATCAAAATTTAAGACTCTTTATACTTAATGCAACAATTTTCAGTCATGAAACATAAGCTACCGAATCAGGCAGACCTGGGTTTGAGTTCAGCTCTATAACCTAATAGCTACATAACTTCAAACAGGTTACTTAGCTACTCTATCTTTTTATCTACTAAAGAAAAATATAATAGCATTTATTTCCTAGGAGTTGCTCAAAGATTCACTAAGATGGTAATGATGATGGTGATAGCAGCAGTAGCAGCAGCAGCACACTGACTTCTATGCCATGCTGTGTGCCAGACACTAATCTAAGCACAATACGTTTTAGAATTACATTTGTACAATTGTCATATGCAGTTGATGCTGTTATCTCTGGCATTACCCAGCATTAGCAGATATAGGTAATACTAACTATACTACCAGAAGTCAGTGTCTTCAACATTTGGTGACAAAAGGAATATATTGAAAATTTTGTGTTTTTTTTTAATTTAAATTCATATTAGATACTGTTCTGTTTAAAGATTTGAAAAGCTGTTTGTCTTATCTATTTTCGTTTATCCTTGCTTTCTTGGGATCTTGTTAGTTTAATTAAAACTCAGAATAAGGATGACCATCTGTGATTGTTAAGAATATACTGCCCCTAGGGTATGTAATGTATACAGGGAGTTGATGTGGAGGAAGTACTTCTAACGTTCTGTAGAACAACAAGGTATAACTATATCCTACTATAATTAATTATACATCTCAAAATAACTAGAGAAAAGTCTGAAGGCTTCCAACACATAGAGGTGACAGCATTTGAGGATATGGAAATGCTAATTAGCTTGATTTGATCATTACATATTGTATATGTATATAAAATTATAGTACTATACCCTGTAAGTACAAATATGTCAATTAAAGTAAAAAAGAATGTCACTCTTCAAACAAACAATATTATGTTTTTAGTTGAAGAGTCAACAGAACAGAGGTATGGAGATGGGTGAGTAGAAATTTGAGATAACTGACACACTCATTGGCTATACTAGGATTTGTCCAAGACCTATATTATTTTCTGTGCTTTTTGTGGTGGTGAACGTTAGCTGTGAAGGCCCATAAGCAAAAGGATAGACCCAGGCACACAAAAGCTTGCCCGGCATCTGAGTTATAATAATCCATATAAGCACTGATTTTTCTCTTAGCTAAGTGACTTGAAGGAAATGATAGTGTAAAAAAAACCCTTAGGGAGTAATTTTTGATCTTTTTCCCATCTTAGCTAATAAAATGTATTACTTTTTGGGACGTCTCCAGTTTTATGCCACGTTATCAAGATATGCTCTGGGAAGACTCATGGGATAAGTGTAAAATGTATGCAGTCTCTGCGTTGGGATGTTCGACTTTTCTTCTGCAGAACAATGACAGCGTATACCGCGGACAGGAGGTAGTTCTGCTAGAGTCCTGGAGACCGGCGGGTGATCTTTCTGAGCACTGTGAGCTCTGTTGGTTCAGACAGGATAGAACACCCTGCAGCTCAGGGTGAAAAACACTCCGTGAGAAGCGTGAAGCATACGAACAAGTATTTGAAGTATAGTACATGTATGTCCAAGAGCTTCATATTGGGGAGTTATACAAGTCCCAAATATTCTAAATGTAAATATATTAAATATATAGTGTAGGATCAACAAAACAACCTACAGGTAACAAAATTGATCGCGATAATGCTAAATTACAAACTTACATCATTAAAAAGTAACAACAGCACCAATATAAAGCCATGGTCAACTCAGGATACCAAAGAAGCACCGACACCTCCCTTCACAGAATAGCAAGAATTTCAGCTATCCACGCATGCAGCTTCACCATTTCCAAGCATAACAAGAGCTTTGCGACTGGTAGCCAGATCTTACTGGAGTCAAGAATTGATTGATCCTTAGTAAACGCTAGCCATATTCTAATTTTAGTGCATAGTATGTAAATGCCGATTCTAAATGACTTGAAAAAGTCACTTAGTAGATTGCCAGTAAGGAACCCTTCAAAGTAAAAATGAAAGTTAATAACATTGTGCATCACTTGCCAGTAAGAGTCCCTATTTCAAGTGTATGTGCACAAACTCACGTGGGTGTGTATTTCCATCTCACTATCATTTAAAGACCCATCAGGAAACCCTCGTAGGCAGCTGTGGACCAGCCTTTGAAAATCTTCCCCAGTACTCCTGCACACGCTGCTTATACTTTGGCTGGAGTATAATGAATTGCCCGTGTTTCCATCTTAATTCATATTTTCCCTTACCATAGTAAAAGGAATTTTTACTGTATTCAATATTGAGTAGATCTTCTCAAGTAATACTTGTGGACCCATAAAAATCATTTGTAGAGCAGTTTAACAATATACACTTAATAAATCTCCCTTTGACTCAGCAATTCCACCTCTATAATCTCCCTGATAAATTACTTCAGGGAATGGCCAGAGAGATGTATTTATAAAAAATTTTATTGTGACACTGTTGTTAGTGCTTACCCTCTAGAAACAAAATAAATTTCATTAGGTGTTTGATTCAAATACAGGACCAGTGAGATGGCTCAGTGGCGTAAGCGCCTGCCTGGCAAGCGCAAGGTCCCGAATTTGACTCCCGGAACCCACGTACGAAAAAAGGGCCAGTGATATCGCTCAGCGGCACGGGCGCCTGCCTGTGTGTGAGGTCCTGAGTTCAACCCCTGGTACCCACAAAAAAAAAAAAAAAAATACATATATATATATATATGTGTGTGTGTGTGTGTGTATGTGTGTGTGTGTGTGTCTGTGTGTGTCTGTGTGTGTGCCCGTGCCACTGAGCAATATCACCGGCCCTTTTTTTCGTATGTGGGTACCGGGAGTTGAACTCAGGACTTCGCACTTGCCAGGCAGGCGCTTATGCCACTGAGCCATCTCACCAGCCCCATGTGTTTTAAATATACAGACAGATTTATATATGGGCAAAATGACTTATTTCAAATGTAAGATGCATATCAATGTATGAGATGAAGTTTGTATTATAATAAATAGAATAAGGTATGTGATAATGATTAGTATCATGCCCGTCTACTGCAATGAAACATTTTGCTATAATTTTTTACCTTCTAGAGTAGATTGAAGAAGGGACATAGGGATGCTTTTACTTTGCCTATTTTATAATCAAAAAATTTTTTACAGTGAACATATATTTATAATAAAGGAAGAAAACCATTTGCTCCTGGGAAAAGACCTAGAAAAATGTATTCATGCTTAAGTGTTAACAAAATGGTATTTTTTCTGACTCAAGATAGTGAAGAATTCCTAATATGACCACAGTGGTACCTCGGGTATTCTTTTGCACCAAGGGGTCTCCCAAGGTGTATAAAAGAATCTTCAGAGGTTCGGGTTATTCGTTTTCACCTTTACATATTTACCCACATTTGTAATTGTGTTCCTTTATGAGAGAGAAAGAGGGGTGGGGGGGACTCACACACCTGTTTATGTAGGGAGAAGAATGTAAGTACCATTTAGGCATTTAGGTGGTGGTTCTATTTCAAGGAGGCAAAGGAAAGAATAACTGGAAGTAATTATTGCTTAATTATCTGGACAAAGTAGAGCTCCTTTTTCCTCCCTTCTCAGTCTTAGCAAATAAGAATCACTCTGCAAATAGTTGAAAAGAGATATTCCAGTGATCATTTCTCATCAACTACGAAATACTTATTCAGTCAGAGTGATTATTATAGGAACTGGGAAGGAAAACATTGCTTATTCTAGCTTATTTGTTTTAGAGAATTTTACTTTCAACTATTGCTTGTGGATTCTATAAATGATAGAAATCATTCAGAATAATTATATATCTTTATAATCCTTGGGGATAAATTTCATTGAAATTCATTAACAATTATGGGATGGGTTCCCATCTGAAAACTTCTGAATGTCATTTTTTTTCAGAATTACAAACTTAGGAACATTACTTGAAAGCTTTATTACACAGAATATGACTAAATTGGTTAATTCGTTCTAAGGTCAGTATTGGATTAATATGAAATGTATACTAATATGAAAACTAGTATGTACAATACTTTCATGGTAAATTTGATGATAACGCTATTAAGAAAAATGGCCTCTTACGTTGTACTACTTTAAATGTTTGAAGCTCTAACTGTATGTAAACAGTTTTGTATGCAATAAGTTAATTATGGTCAGACACCATGTTTGATATAGTAGCTTAAGAGCACAGAATATGGAATCAGGCTGTTGGGTTTCAAATCCAGGCCCTTTAACTTTTTAGCTGTACGATCTTAGACAAGTTACCCTCTCTCTTCCTTATTTTTCATATCCATAAAATAGAACTATAAGTAGTAGGTAGAACTCTATTATTATAAAGTCATACAAATTAAATGAGCTAGCATTTGTAAAGCATTTGTACATTTAGTAAGTGTTCAATAAACGTATCACTGCTTTACTGTTTTGGTCATCTACTCCCTAATAATGCTATACGTGTGTGTTGGCAGATTATTTTTATATATTATGATCTAAAGGAAGACATTGAATTACAATGTTTCAAGACCATTTATGATTTGTTTATCTGTTACATAACAATTGTTTTTACACTGGTTAGTTTTGATTCTTCATTTTTTGTTTGTATTGCAGTTACAAATTACAATACTGTGGTAGAAACAAATTCAGATTCAGATGATGAAGACAAACTCCACATTGTGGAAGAAGAAAGTGTTACGGACGCAGCAGACTGTGATGGTGGCGTGCCAGACGATGATTTGCCAGCGGGCCAGACAGTGTTACCAGGGCGCAGCGAAGGGGACGGGAACACTGCAGACGGCTGGGAAGATGAGGGCAAGTTTCGTTTCTCACAGTATTCTACTCCCTTGATTCTTTCTTTGAAATATATACTAACTGAAAAGATATACTTAATGAAAAGGTTGAAATGAACAGTAAACTTATTATATATTAATATTAGATGTCCTACTTATTATAAAAAGTAGGATTACAAACAAGAATAATAAAAGTTGTACACTAAATTGAATTTTAGTAGATATTTCTAACCAACTTTCCACATATTGTTGATGTAACTCAGCCTACATTAAATTTTATATTGTGACCCCCTAAGTGAAAAATCTGATTAGAAACTAACAATATTTTATTACAGTACAGTTTTACTGTGCAAAACTTCCACACACAGATTGGGAGTGTTTTTAGTGTGTTTGTAAGTCTCTGTACACATCTGTCAGGATCTTATAAGGAATGTGGTTCTTTGAGCTGCTTTAAGCTTTTTATTGAAGTAAAATGTTTGCTTTTACTCCGGTAAAGTGTGGTGGAGTGGAAGGAGCAGTGAAAGTTAGGAGACCCTCTACTGATTGTCCCTTCTGGGAGGAAATATTGAATGTTTAATTTTTTTCCTTGTTAGTCAAATGGAGAAACTGGACTTCATTCTTTTATTCTAGCTATAAAATTGCTCCGTTCTACTTTTCCTAGTAAATTAGTTAAATTATTTAGTTTATCTTGTCAAGATTTAAGCACCAGTGTTACTTTGGTAAAGTGTGTGGATCTGGCAGGTACTATAAATTAGGGAAGTTGGGGATCAGGAACGAGGACATCAGCAAAGTGAAGAAAAGCATGTAAGGACTCATATACAAGGTCAGTCAAAAAAGAGGCAGGCCAGCAAGGGTCCAGTTCAAGGAGATCAGGATACCAAAACTAAGGCTTAGAAAATCTGGGGAAATAGGTCAAACATGCAGGTCAGAGAATTTGGATAATGAAATGTGGATGCTTAGATAAAAGTCCAAATAGAGGTACAAGGTAACAGAACTAAGATTTCTATACTACAGCAAACCTTGTAGTTTAACAGGGGACTTTTGAAATAATGTAATGAGCACTCTCTCACTTTACAGTGTAGTTCACATGTTTATTCAGTAAGCTCTCTGCAGGACTAGAGTTGCAAACTTGAATAAGTCTTTCTCTGTACAGTGTTTATAGCTTAGTGAAGAAGAGACATAAGTTACAGCTGCATTCTAGTTCGACATAGGTATAAATTTAAAATTATGTGAGAGGATCAAGGAGAAACATCTAAATTAGAGAGGGCAAGAGAAATCTTAGAAGAATTTATGAAGAAAACAGTACTGGCCTTGATATCTAAAGAACTGTGAAAAGTTAATTAGACAAGAGAGAGACAGTATAAGCTGCTTCAAGCAGCAGAGGCAACATGCATGGAACCACAGAGGCTTCAGCAAACAGTGGTCACAAGAGTGAGATCAGAGGTGTAAACAGGAAGAATATGAAGTGCTTTGTATAAAACGTCAAGAAATTTGAACTTTATCCTGGAAGCTCTGAGAAGAACATCATTGATAAAAAAATTTAGAAGTAAGTATGGAGAATATGGAAAAAGAAGTTTAGAGGGAGGGAGCCCAAGGCAAGAGGTAGCATCTTCAGTAAAGCTGTTGTAATAATTTAGGCAAGTGGTAAATTTTTGAACCGAAGCCCTTGAGTTAGGAACGAAAGAGAGACATTTTAAGGAAATGTAGGAGATATAATATTTAAGAATTGGTTGATTCTGTGTGGAAGGCAATAGAGAGGACTGATATAACTTCTAGGTTTCCGGCAAGCAGAGCCCAGAGAAGTTGACTTGCTCATTTGTAATTACAGCTGGTTAACAGTAGAGCTATGAATCTGTTTAATATTGAACCTGAAATATTTTGAAGCAGGAGTTTCATACGTATTTCCTATCTGTGGCCCAAACAGATCTATCTGTATAGTTGATCTAAAGTCTATATAGAAGCAAGAAGGAAGCACTCTGTCTGGAAAAGGGAAAGATAAGGTAAATGATATAGATGAAGGAAGAAAGATTAAAAATTAGTGAAGAGTTTCTGTTTCTGAAAATATGTTGGATAGATTGTCCCCTCACAGAAAATGATTAATGATGCTGTATTTAAAATATTAACAAAACAAAAAATCTTAACAGTTTTAATGAACTAAGTAGATAGATAGTAAAAATTAATCTAAATGAAGACAGGAACTCATAGAGGTAAGTGAGCAGGTCATAGAAGACTCTTTGTTCTTCAGATTTGCCTAACTGAGGTTATGTAAGAGATGCTTTTCAGCCCCTGAAAGGAAAAACAGCCTGGGACAAACGAATAACTTAATAGCAGATCCTCCCTTAGTATGTATTACATCTTGACTAGAAGAATGAAGCAAAAGCAAACCATTTGCCAACACTACCATCTTCAGACATCAGCAAGTAAAAAAGTTGCATTAGCGAAGTGTTGGGGAAGTGGAGGATTGTCTCAGAAAACTGGTAACCACAAGCTGTTTTACACTGATTTTGAACCTCTGGTTCATATTGCTTCATAGCCTGATAAATCTTAAGTTGTATTTGAGTATTAAGTTGTACTTGCTTCAGATACCCATAAATACTAAGCAAGAGTAAATACCAGGTCTTTCGGAGGAATACATCTTCATCTAGAATTACAGAAGTCTCCAAAATGATTAAACAAGTAGACGGCAACGTGAGTTTTGAAAAAGACACACAAATATACCCGTACAGTTATTACAATTATGTGATTCAGGTTATAAAATGAATGTAGCTCAGTGGTAGAATGCTTGCCTAGCATGCACAAGGCCATCAGTTCAATCCTCAGTACCACAAAACAAAACAAAATTAATGTTGGATTGCATTTAAAGAAAAAAACAGACAAACTTGAAATTAGGTGCTATGGTAGAATAAACTAACCAATATATTTTAAGAAAAATCTAATGGAACTTGCAAAAATCTAAAACTACAGTAATACAAATTCAAAATTCAGAGAACAGATTTAACATCAAGTTAAACAAAGTAAAAGAAAGAAATAATAAATTGGAAGGTAGGGAAAAATGATAAACAGTAAAGCTCAAACCAACAGAAAAATATGAAAAACAAGAGACATGAAAGTCCAATATATGTCTTATTCTAGGTGAATAGACAATAGGGTAGCAGCAGTATTTTAAGAAATAATGGCTAAGATTTTTTTTGGAATTGAAGGACACCAGACTCCAGACTCAAGAGGGCCCAACAAATGCCAAGAGGGATAAATAGGAGAGTGATGAGAACAAGATGGCAGAGTAGGAGGCTCCAGCCCTGCTTTTCCCACAGAGCACTGGTCTTTGCTTTGCTTACAGATGAGAATATTCTGTAGGGTGCCCCGGGATCTTGCTGAGAGGTTCCCACACCTTGGTACAGCAAAGCATGCATCTGGAGTAGATGCTTGAGCAGAGCAGCTTCATATTACCTAATCACCCTTCCTCCAGGCAGTACCACTTGGCTACCAAGAAGGGCCCTTTGGCCAGTGATCTTTTTTTCCCACAAGGAGAAATGAGAGCAAAGGGAGCACCTAGTTTCACCAGAAATCATCTGGGTACAAGTAGGAACAGATAGAAAGGGAGAGTGCACAACAAACAACATGCATTCTCCACATCCACCTGCAGTATCTGCCAACTGGAGGGAGGATTCTACCAAAAGACCCACTTGTAGAACCCACAGAATGATTCACCTGTAGACATCCCCAGCCAATGGATGCTTGCACCCAACAACCTGCATGCCCCACCTTAGACAGCTCCCCAGTGTGTTCCTGTATGTGGCCAGCATTGAGCTTTCACAGGCAGACATGGATCTAAAATGCAGGAATGGATCTCAGCAGCCAGATCAAATTTGCTGATTTTGGAAAAGGCCCACAACCTTGAATTGAAGGAAAACTCAATTTGCTGTTAGGAAAATTAAATGGGAGGCTTTCAGTACCAAGTCTGCATTTTCAGGATCAAGAGAAGATGCCTAATCCTAAAACTTGCCCCATACAAGGTGTCTTAGTTACTTTTTGCATCACTGATACAGAATACTCAACATCCAAAATTAAAGGAGGAAAGGTTTTTTTCTAGCTCACAGTTTGTAGAGGTTTTGGTCCGTAGTTGGCTAGCTCCAAGGCAGGATGGCATGGCAGGAGGGTGTGGCAGAAGGGTATGGCAGAGGAGAAACAGTCTGTGGCAGGGCAGGCAATAAGGAAGCAACAGCAGCAGCAGCAAGCCTCCTTTTCCATTTTATCCCATCCAAGCTATAAGCCTTTTGTGTGGTGCCACCTACATCCAGGGTGGGGCTTCCCATTATTTACCCCCAGAACTATGCTAAGTCAATCGGTAGACTAATTTAGTACCACATACCCTTAATCCAAGTATCACATACCCTTAATCCGAGTATCACACACCCTAGATCCAGCCAGTTCCAAAAAGCCCCACCTATGGGTGCATGAGGCTGAGGGGGGCATCTGTATACAAGCCATAACATTCTGCCCAAGCCCCCAAAAGACTCATACATATCCCTTTATGCAAAAGGCATTTAGTCCATCTCAAAGAATTGCCAAAGTCCTAACATTTCAGCATTGCTGAAAAGTACCAAGTTCAAGTTCTCTGCTGAGATTTAAGGCAAACTCTTAGCTTTGAGCCCCTGTAAAGATGAAAAGACAGTTAAACACTTCCAATATACAATGGCACAAGATAAACATACCCACTCCAAAAGGTACAAATAGAGGGATAGAAAGGAATGGGACCAAAGCAAGTCCAAAATCCAGCAGGGAAAACATTAAGTCCCATAGTTCTGAATGTGGTACAGCATTCAGGGCAATCTGTGGCAAGATATGAACTCCAAAGGGCTTGAGTGGCTCCACCTGAAGCTTTGAGGGGACATCTAGATGCAAGCCATAACACAAGGAAAGAAGAGGAGTGCGGTTGATGCAGTCATCTAAAAAAATCTGAGCAACCTCCACACTCTGTAGTGGGGCTCATTTATGAAGGAATTTTTTGTGATCTGAATATTTATGTCTGTTCCAAAACTCATGTAGAAACTTAATTCCCAGTACAACACTATTAAGAGTTGGGGCCTTTAGGAAGTGATTATATCCTGACAGCAAGGCCCTAGCAAATGGTGTTAGTGCCCTTATAAAAGAGCTTGGAGGAAGCAGTTAGCCTTTTTGTCTTTTTTTGTCTTTCCATGCCTTTTTGTCTTTCCATGCCTTTCATCGTATGAGAGTGCAGCATTCTTCCCCTCTGGAGGATGTAGCAAGATGGCATCTTGGAAGCAGAAACTCACAAGACACAAAACTTGCTACAGCCTTGTTCTTAGGCTTTTCAGTCTCTAAAACTATGAGAAATAAACTTTTTTTCTTTCAAAATTATCCAATCTCACAGGCTTTGTTATAGCAATAAGAACAGACTTAAGACAGTCTTTTTCTTCTAAAACCAGTCAGTAAAGGTGATAGGAAGTGACTGATTATTTCAATGTGAAGACAAAGGCCAGGTGTGGCGGTGCATTTCTATAATCCCAGCACTGTGGGAGGCTGACACAGGAGGATCAGAAGTTTGAGCCCAGCCTGGGAAACTTAGTGGCTTAGCAAGACCCTGCCTGATTCAAAACCCTAGTGACCTAGCAGTATAAACCCTACCCAAGTAGCTCAGGACCTAATGAATTCACTACTGAATTTTACCAGAACTTTAGAGAATAACTAACATAAATACTCCTTTTCCTTGTACCATAATTGAAAGGAAAGACATGATTCTGAACTCATTCCATGAAGCCAGCTTTACCCTAATACCAAAGTTGGATAAGGATTCAACAGAAAAAGAAAACTACAGGACAGTATTCTTGATGAGCATAAGTGCAAAAATTCTCAATAAGATACTTGCAAACAGAATTCAGTAAATCATTACAAGGATCATACATCATGACCAGGTCAGCTGCATCCCAGGGAAGCAATGATGGTACAACATATGTAAATCAATAAATGTAATACATCACATATATAGATTCAGGAATAAAAATCATGTGATCATCTCAATAGGTACAGGAAAAGCCTTTGACAAAATCCAACCTCCCTTCATGATAAAAAGAAATGCTGGGCTGGTGATATAGCTCAGTGGCATAAGCACCTGCCTGGCAAGCGCAAGGTCCTGAGTTCGGTTCCCGGTACCCACATAAAGGAAAAAAATAAAGAAATGCTGATGAAAATAGGTATAGAAGGACCTTACCTCAAAGTGATAAAAGCCATGTATGGCAAATCCACAGCCAACATTATACTGAATGGAGAAAACCTGAAAGCATTCTTAGTAAACTCAGGAATAAGACAAAGGTATTCACGATCACTACTTTTGTTCAATATAGTTTTTGAAACATTAGGCAGAACAATCAGGCAAGAGAAAGAATGAAATAGATTTGCATAGGAAAGGAAGAAGTCAAATTATCTTAATTTGCAGATGATATGATCCATTACATAGACCCAAAAAACTCCACCAGAATACTCTTAGAGTTGATTAACTCAGCATATAAAATCAATTTACGCAAAAGTCAGTAGTGTTCTTGTAGAGTAATAATGAACCCAACCAAGAAAGAAATCAGGGAAAACAGATGTGATAGCTTTGAAAAGGTTAAATTCCTAAGAGTTAATCTGACCAAGAAGGTAAAAGACCTCTGTAAGAGAAACTGTAGAACCCTGACAAAAGACATTGAAGAGGACATTAGAAAATGGAAAGACATGCCCTGTTCTTGGATAGACAGAATTAATATCATTAAAATGGCCATAATAACAAAAGCTGTACATAGATTCAATACAGTTCTTCTTAAAACAACAATGTTCTTCATGGAACTAGAAAAAATAATCATAAATATATATGGAACCAGAAGAGACCGAGAATAACCAAAGCAATCCTGAGCAAAAAGAACAAAGTAGGGACCTACAATTGTGAATTTCTTCAAGTTATAATACAAAGCTATAGTAGCAAAAGCAGTATGGTACTGGCACAGAAATAAGACATGTGAACCAATGGAATAGAATAGAAAGCACAGAAGAAACTCCGTGCACTGTGAGACACTATCAAGTAAAGTAATACACATAAAGGAGTTGCAGAGGGAGCAGGGAAGATAAAGGGCCAAAAAACTTAAGAAATAATGATGGAAAACATCCCAAATCTGGAGAGGGAAATGAGCATCTAGATCTTTAAAGATCAAAGAACTACGATCACTTAAACATAAAGAGGTCTGCACGTGATTTCAAATTGTCCAAAGTCAAAGACAGAACAAATGTGGAAAGCACCAAAAGTGACTCAGCACAAACAGTAGCCTTGACTATGAGATTTCTGAGCAGAAACTTTTTGGGCAGGACAGAGTAGGTTGATAAATATTTAAGTGCTGAAAGAAAAAGCCAACCAAAACTACTATACCCAGCCCAGCTGTGCTTGAGAAATGAAGAAGAAATAAAGACTTTCCTAGAGAAACAAAATCTGAGGGATCTAAAACCATTAGACCCCGGGCCGGTGAGAGGGCTCAGCGGTGTAAGTGCCTGCCTGGCAAGCGTGAGGGCCTGAGTTCAACTCCCGGAACCCACATACGAAAAAAGGGCCGGTGATATCGCTCAGCGGCACGGGCGCCTGCTGGCACGCGAGGTCCTGAGGTTGACCCCCAGTACCCACAAAAAAAAAAAAAAAAAAACATTAGACCTGCCTTATAAGAAAAGCTGAGTGGAGTTCTTTAAGTAGAAATGAAGGACTCTAGCAACATAAAAATATTTGAAGGTAAATATTTACTAGAATTTAGAATACTCTAATACTGTAGTTGCACATGTCATTTTTAACTCTAGTATAAAAGTTAAAAGACAAAAGAGTATTAACACTAACTGTAAGTACAATAATTTGTTAATGAATACACACAAAATATATTGATTGGGACACCAATAACAAAATGTGGGAGAGGAAAAGCGAAAGTATAGTTTTCGTATGTGATGGAAACTAAATTGTTACCAGCTTAAAATAGACTTACGATGATAAGGTGGTTTCTGTAAGCATTGTGATAGTTACAAAGAAAAGACTTGTACTTGATACACCAAAAGAGAAGTCAATCAAAATGCCCAAATAACAAAGAAAGACAGCAAGAGGAAAAAAAGGAACAAAGGAACTACAAGACAGTGAAAGAATTAACAAAACAGCAATAGAAAGTTCTTATCTATCAATAATTGCTTTAAATGTAAATGGATTAAACTTTCCAATCAAAAAGTACAGACTAAGTTGATTTTTTTAAAGTTCCAAGTATAAGTTGCCTACAAGACACTACCTTGGACATATAAAGGCTGAAAGAAAAAGGATGGAAATGATACTCTATGAAAATAGTAACCAAAAGAGTTAAGGGCAGTTAGTTATGCTTACATCAGACAAAATAGAATTTAATTAACAGCCACAACAGACAAGGAAAGTCATAATATGATAAAGGGGTCAAATTACCAGAAGATATAGCAGTTGTAACAAAAAAAGTAAATATGTGTATCAAATTGCATAACACCAAAATATGGAAAGTAAATACAGTGGTACCTGAGTCCGTGAACTCAATTCTCTCCGCAATTCTGGGCACAAATCAAACTGGACAAGAACTAATCAGATGTCCCCATAAGGTCAACATTGAACCAACCTAACAATAGAATTTGATTAGGTTCTTGTCTAACTCTGTTTGCAGCCAGAATAGTGGAAAGAATCAAGTTCATGAATCAAGGTATCACTGTAATAGAACAAAAGGGGAAAATATTTAGCAATATGGTAATCATAACAGACTTTGATATTCCATTTTCAGCAATGGATATCTCTCTAGACAGAAAATCAGCCAATTGGATGAAATCTGCCCCCTTACCTCACTCACAAATCTCCCACAGAAAAACCATCATCACAGACATACCCAGAAATAATGCCAGCTATCTAGTTATCTCTTCATTCATTCATGTTTGACACCTAAAATTAGCCATCAAAAACCCACTGTCCTTCAACAGGTGAAAGGTGAGGGAAACTGTGTATATCTATGAAGTGACACTATTCAGCAATGAAGAGGATCAAACTGTGACAGAAGCAGCAAGTAGGATTAATGTCAAAGGCATTATACTGAGTGAAAGAAGTCAGTCTCAAAAAGTTACATACTGTAATGATCTCATTTTATGACATTTTAAAAAAGGCAAAACTGTCTTGACAGATAACAAAATCATTGGTTGTTAAGGGTTAGAAGTAGGGAGAGATTGTGGCAATAAGAGACTAGCACTAGGGATTTTTGAGTGATGAAGGAACTGCTCTGTATCCCAATTGTGTTAGTGGATATGTTGCAGAAACTGATACCGAACCAAATGGAAAAATCTCTGCATCAAGGAGTTGGAGTAAAACAGCAACTTATATACATTTTGTAAGCAGGACGTACAAAGCTGATAACAGGTTATTTTATAATTGGTTACATACATTTTGGTCATACCTTGTTAGGCAGATTAGTCCCGGGCAGGATTTGTTAGGGAGAGTTGTTTATCATAAGGCGGGAAAGTCTAGGGAGGGAGCTGGGGCTGAGCGCGTGAGTAAAATCAAGCGTGTCCTTGGCTGGGCTAGTCTGTCCTGAGCAGAAAGTCCTTGAAACAAGATACATTCACAGGCTGAGTAGTGCAGCTGGGCTAAATTATCTGTGAGTTGCAGCTAGCATGCTAGGTCAAGGCTAGCTGAGTCTAAGGGTCTAACAATGAGACAGACTAGGCTAGCATAGTTTGTCTTAGTATGGTGTCAGGCTATTTTCTAAAATTTCTATTACAGTTACATGGATCTAGACGTATGTTGAAATTCATAGAACTGCACACCAAAAGAGGTAACTGGAAATTTTTATATAGAATAATGTGTATCTGTTTTCTGCATAGAAATTCTAGCCCAGGTGGCAAAACTGGTACGGTCTACTAAACATGTAAAGAGATAACAATTCTAGTGTTAGATAACTCTTTTAAAGTCTAGAATAAGGATGATACTCCAGATATTTACATTAATAATTCTACCTTGATACCAAATAAAGGTATAAGAAAGGAAAATTAGAGATTTAATCAAAACAGAGACACAAATCCCAAACAAAATTTTGCCTATGGAATATATATGTATGTACATGTGTGGGGTTGCAGGATCAGAATAACATTTAAGCCAATTTTAAAATGCCACTGTAACAGACTTAAGAACAACCATTATCTCAACAAATGGAAAAATTATTTAGTAAAATTAGTACTAGTGAGTGGGTATCATGAACACTAACAAACCCTTGGAATAGTGGGTACTTCTTTTTTTTTTCTAATAATGTGTAAAATCTATCACAAAGATCATCATAAATGATAGTATGTTGAAAACTTTAACTTCGTTTCAGAAACAAACTAAATATGTTTAATGTCACCACTTTCATCACTTTCCAGCCTTTTATTGGAGGTACTATCCATTGCAGTAGAACAAGAAAATAAATCAACAGCAGTGGGAATTAGAAAAACTTCATTATTTACAGGTGATGTAGTTACACATTATAAAGTACCTGTGCATAAATTACTAAAACTAATAAAAAGAGTATGGCAAAAGTTTGTTGACTACAAAATATGCTGAATTTAAAGTCATTCTTACATACCACTAAGTTATAAAATAAAGGAAGTTTGTATCACCACATGAAAAAGTTATAAAACTTCATTAACAGTATTAGAGAACACTTCACTGAATAGATAAATACATTATGTTCATGGATTAGAAGACACAATTTTTTAAAGCTAACCTTTAGGCTTTATTTAAATTTCTCTAGTTTTCTTCATTAATACCCTCTGTTGTTCCAGAATCCAATCCAAGGTATTGCATTGTAGGTAGTTATTATGTGCCCTTGGTCCCCTCTGGTTTCTAACAGTTTCTCAGTCTTTCCTTGTTTTTCATGACTTTAATAATGTTGAGAAGTACTGCTCAAGTATTACGTAGAACTTTCCTCAATTTGAGTTTGTCTGATTATTTTCTCGTTATTGGACTCAGGTCTGGAGTTTTAGAAATTAGAAAGATAAGCATTTCTCACTTTGTATCAGAAATGCAGGTAGCCACATGACATTGCTACCATTTTTAAGCTGATTAGAGGAACATTCAGCAAGCTCATGAGCACAATAGGGACAGATTAATAGAAATGAAGTGGGAAAGGTAATAAAATGCTAGAACTTCAAAAGGCCTAAGAAGCTATTTGAAACACTTTTGTTTATTTTTTTAGCACTTTTATTTAAATGAGACATTAGAAGAATTTGAGTAGAGTAGTAATATAATTTGATTTTCACTTGAAAAGGATAATTGGCTGCTCTACTGGAAACAAACTACAAGGAAGGGTAGAAGCAGGAAGACTAGTTAGGAGATTTTTATAATAATCTATAGTTACAGTTTGAATCAGGATAGTAGCAGTAGAGATAGTAAAAAGATAACCAAGTTCTGGCTATCTTGATATCAGGTAGAATCATAGGATTTATTTATAAACAATTAAATCTGGATTGAGAAAGAAATAAGATGATATTATCTTTTTATTATATGGCTAGCTTTGCAGTGAGTCTAATTATGAGATATTTGCTATTAAGTCATTCCCATTTGTATCTGTTTTTTATTCTACTTCTGTCACATATCATGTGACAGATACCAGTTTCCTCCCTTTTATCCAGAAATTTGATGAGTTGGGTAAAGAACAGAACTAGTGCCATGGTGCTAGCTTTCGTCCATAAAGCACTTTTTTAATAAATTTATTCAACTCTTTTGTAACCCATCTGTGTCTTCACAAATAAATATATCCTGTCAGATACACAAATACACTAGGGCTAACAATCTTTTTCCAGTCCACTACTATAGTAATATCAGAAATGGATTCAAGACCTGTGCATGAGTTTTCTCTTTTTTTCTTTTTTCTATTTTTTTTTTTTTTAATGTGGGTACCAGGAGTCAAACTCAGGACCTTGTGCTTGCCAGGCAGGCGCTTATGCCGCTGAGCTGTCTCACCAGCCCTGAGTTTTTTCTTTTAGTAAACTCATCCTGGATGCTGGTGATCCATGTTTTGTTTTGGTTTTGTTTTTTGTTTGTGTTTTGCTTATATACCTAAGCACACATAAAGGATACATTTTTAATCTATTATAGAAAAATTTTCAAGATGGAAATAAAGTATTTCTGATCTATAGTTTATTAAGGGAAGTCAGAGGTAGAATGGCAAATAGTATGACATTTGCCCATCTTTCTTAGTTTCCACTGCTCCTAAAGATCATGACGAGGGTAATGATTTATTTTTAAAGGCTTTTCTATTTTTTGAAATATATCAGCCAGGAGGCCAAGTGTTTTTGTATGATGACTAACTACCCTGGGTTTTGGTTCTGTATTTTACTTCAACTTAATAGTTTCTTGAAGAAAATAACAAAACTAATTCCTTATAGTTCCCCTTGGATTTGAGTCCAAACTCGTAACATGACTGAGAAGACTCCATACAGTATCGTCCCAGATTTGATCTTTGCACCGCTCTCTTTGTCCACACCCTTTTATTCCTCTAAATCTTTGTATATCCTATTCCTTCTGTCCTTTTCTGTCACCTCCCCTGTGAACTAGTACTTTATCTACCTAGACATAGTGAATACTGAAAATCTACCAATATTCATTGCTTTGTAGTTAATGACTAGTCAGTGATGGATCACTTTGCTCCACTAAGTAAATTCTGTAGGGCAGTGACTTGATTGTATCTTACTAATATCTGTATCTTTTACCACTGATGCCTGATACACATTAGATGCTGAAGTAGCCTCCTAAAAATGAATGTTAAGGTATTTTCCCTTTTTATTTTTAATTTCAACCATCAATTTTAAGAAGATGATTTTGCTTTTCCTTGCATTTGTGAGAGCTTCAGTTCTTTTTCATTTTTTTATCTAACTGATACAATTTGGATACTGTCAAAATTCCTGTCTTCATCTTTGACTGTGTAACATTCTGTCTGCCCTTTGTAAATAAATTTTTAAAATATGAGCTACCTAAAAGATCCCTCTGTGCAACAGTTTTCTTTCTTCTCTTAAACATCTCTCATATAAAACATAAAGAATGCCGTCAATTAAAAAGTTTTCTTAACCCATGATATAAGCTATCTACATAGTAAAATATGGTAACCACCTAATCCTCTGTCAGTTGTCTTAAAAAGAACTGTGGAGACTTCTGCTTCTGAAAGAATGGAATTCTTCCCACTAACTACAGCTGAATACATTTTTATTATGATATATAAAACAAATGTAAGCTTCTCTGAAAAGTGGAAGAAAGGAGGCAGGCAGCCTAGGAAGCTCGAGGAGCCAAACAATGAGATGGGAGTGAGTTCCCTGCGTTTTCTTGGGCCGGGTGACTGGCAAAGCCAGCAAGCTGAGAACCTCAACGGTGCACACATGCACACTAGAAGCCCCGAAATACGTACTTACAAGACAGAAGATGTTCGGACAGTAGCTGCTCGACCGCGGCCAAGTACCACAGAAAAACACTGCGTCTTCCTCTTCCTCCTCACCAGTAAAGGTGAGCGGGGAGCCATCCCCCGTCAAGGAAAGATCCCAGACCCTCAGCACGGTGCTGTCAAGCAAGACCATAAGTGGGGTTTTCACCGTCACCAAGTGGCAGCAAGTACTTCACCTTTTCCCTCAGTATCAGGGGTGATCTTGTGGGAAGCTGGACTTCCATTCCACCCACACCTGGTGGGAACAAGGCACCCCGTCTCCTCCCTGCCGAAGGGGTGTCAGAGGAAACTAGTGCAGAGTCAAGGCTTCTGCCACCGTACAGAGGTAACAAGAATACTCCCTCAGCCAAGGTGTCACAGGAAGCCCTCCCAGCCAGGGTGGTGTCAGACGTCTAGCAGGGAGCCTGAACGGCTACTCTGGCTTTGCAGTAATGAGCATCCCTCTTCTCAGAAAAGGAATGGAAACTAAGAGAGGACCCTGGACTTGTGCTCCCCCTTGCTAGTATTGGAGGACCTTCCTTCTCCACCAGAACAGTGTCACAGGAGGCCTGCTAAAACAGATTTCATTAAGATCCAGTGTCTCTGTCCCCATGTTCCATTCAAAAATCACTTGTTATACCAAGAACAAGGATGTTTGAATTAGAAAACACAATCAACAGACTGAAGTGACACTAGCGTTATCTGGCAAGGATTTTAAAGCAGCCAAAATAAAAATGCTTCACTAAGCAATTATGAACATGGCTTGAAATTAAAACGTAGAAAGTCTCAACAAAGAAATAGAAAAAAAGAAACACCAAATGGAAATTTACAACTGAAAAATATAGTAACTCAAATAAAAGGAAAACCTCAGTACATAGGCTCAAATAGGAGAATGGACAGAGGAAAGAATGAGTTGGACACAAGACAGTAGAATTTACCCAATCTAAACAACAGAGAGAAACCCATGGGGAAAAAAGAACAGAGTTTCCGCAACCTATTTGGATCTAGTATTTATGATATCAGAGTTCCAGAAAGAGAGAAGAAAGAGGGTGGACTGAAAAAATACTTAGAAAAATAGATGAAACTTTCCAGAATTTACCAAAAGCCACCCCAGACAGGATAAAGCCAGAGAAATTCATGCCAAGACACATCATATTAAAACTTCTGAAAATGCCGGGCATGGTGATGCACACTTGTAATCCCAGCACTTGGGAGGCTGAGGCAGGAGGATTGCTGTGAGCTCGAGACCAGCATGGGCTACATAATCAGTTTGAGGCCAGCCTGGACTATATGGTGAGATGCTATCTAAAAAACAACAACAACAACAAAACTTCTGAAAAGTAAAGATAGAAAAAAATGAAAGCAAAGAAAGATAAATGATACTTCAACTAAGGAGGAAATAATTAGAATGATGGCAATTTACCATAAGAAATTGGGAGGGCCAGGAGAATATAACATACTCTTATAATGCTGACTGTCAGCCCTAAGTGACAAAAGGCAGAATGTTAGGGTAATGGAAAGGTAGAAACAACAATGAAGAGTAAAATATGGGTACATACAGTAAAATTGTCTTTCCTTCTAGCATTTTCTCAGCTTTCTGTGGTGACTGAAGCAAAAATATTATAAATATGGATAGATAAAATGAATAAAACTAGTATATATTAGCAAATTCTAATTTATATTACATATAAACTATCTAAAATTTATACTTAACTATTCCTATGGTAAATTTGATACCCAAACCATAGGCTATTTAGAATTGTACATTGATTTCTGTGGTGACATAACTATTTTCATTTAAGCTATTGCTTAATATGCATTATGTTACAGAGAATGTTCTGAGGCAGTAAAAATTAAATGTCTTGAAAGAATTCTTCAGTTGAGATGCCTGACTTTCATAAATAAACTATTTCTGAACATACATGAAGTGATAATGCCAGGCTTTACCTCACTTAGCTGAAAAAAATAAATAAAGGTTTATGTATATTATGCCATGTTTAAAACAGTCTTGCCCAACCCACAGGACAAACCAATAAATACAGATCTGGATCCTTTTGATAAACAGTTTTAACCCAAGTAAAATACCAAGGTCAGTATCTGCCATTTAGAGCCTCAAGATAATTCGGTATTCCAATAGTTAAAAAGTATTCTTGTATGGTATATGCATGTATGAAAATGTGCTAGATGAACCTGGTATATTCTGGTATGATATATGCATGTATGAAAATGTCAAAAATAAACCCATTGTATTGTTCAAGTAATATTTGCTAATAATTATAATAAAAAGTATCCTTTCTTACTATAAGCATTCCAGTATTGTGAAAATGTGACATCAAATTTGCAGCACTATCCACTGATACAAGGCAACCAAGACTTCTTCCTAGTGCGTTGATTCAGAATCCTTGGTAAATTAATTTTAATTCATGAATAAAAAGATGGGTCACTCTAAATTCATTAAGGTGGTTGCCATTAAATGGCCCTTAGTCATGCATTCAAATGCAAGTTTAGGTAATGGGACTTCAGATTCAAAAAGAAAACTTGTATTCTTTCATTGATTTTTGGCTCCTCAAAGATGTTCCTTATAGCTGAATTTGAAAATTTAGCCTGTCTGTTTCGATGTGGTTGATCAATCCAACCTGTTCCTAAAGCGAAAACAGAGAAGTCACCACAAAGGAGCTTGCTCCAAAGGGCAGTCTCTCTACTTAATAGAGCTCTGCTGTGTTTACTGTTACTTTCAGGTTCTGCTCTTTGGGAAGACTCATCAGCGCTGTTTTTTGTCTTCTTTACTTCATTGTACAGTAGTGTACTATCCACTATGGAAACCAAAAATGGCTGTAGGGCAACTGATATCACTGTCATAACTTCAAGAAGACAGGAACATGAAAATGGTTATGCAATTGAAAGATTGGCAGTGTTTTGCTGAGGAGGTAGAGGACCTGCAATATTTCCAGGAACTTTAGAAAGCCATTTGCTCAAGGAAGAGTTTTCTGTCCAGTTACCTGATAGTGTGGAAGGGATAGTGCAGCAGAGGCCCTTTAATGCCGTTGAGCTGGAGGAAGCCACACACATATGTCCATTAGTTATTTTAAGACTTAAAGCAAAATAGGAAATAAGAAAGTGCTCAGTGATAGCTGTGCTAGAGATTAGCACATGAAGCCAATATTCACGAATCTGTAGTATAATGTACATCAGGGCTCCCAGTTATATTGGAAAATATAAAATGCTATCGAAATATTAATTATATAATAAATACCTTTAAAAAGCTATTTTTATCTCAGTGACATCTCAAATTATAACCAGGTTCTTAAAAGAAGGATTATATGGAAGAAACTATTTTCATTGTAGATATTAAAGTAGAACATGTTTACCATAAAAAATAAACAATTTCTAGAGTAATTAAATGCTACTATCTTAAAATACTATCAACTTTAAATCTTCTCTGTGGGAAAGAAATTATAATTTGGCAGTGTTCCTGCATCTCTGTATTCATCTTATAAGATCTTGTGGTTCAGCCAAAGCTTTCATGCTCATGTCAGTTAAACCTTAAATATATTTGCTTAATTTTTGAGACACCTGTTTTCAAGACTCACGATTTACAGTTTCAAATAATACATACACAACTAACTTGACAATATGAAATACGTTAGCTATTTCTTAATATTTTAAAATTGTTGAGTTTTTAAAAATCCCTAGTAATAGTGATATTTTTCTCATGAAGTTTTAAAGCTAAAAATTTGCATGTTTATAAAACTGTGAAAGGAATGAAAACTTCCTTATGATGAAAAGTATTTAAGACTTAACTCTGATCATATAGTACCTAGTAACAAGGCTTCCTTGGGTGCAGGTTATAATAAAATACCATAAGCAAGCTATGCCAAGAATATATCAATATACATACTATGTAAGCATTGAGTCAGATTTTGCTCACTCTTAAAGACTCAGTTTAACTTATTCTTTGGAATCCTTTCCAATCCAAGGTGGTGTGATTTAGACAAAACTTAGCACATGGTTTCTAGTTTTCACTGTACCATGGTCTCTTGAGTTACACTTTCACATCTGTAAAATGAAAACACTAGGCCATTCTAATATTTACATAAATATCTAAAGATTCAGAAGTGATACTAATGAAGGAGTTGGGTTGTCCCCACAGTACTGCACTTGCCATACACTCTCTCCTCTTTAAAATTCCTGTTGGATAAGTTTGCTCCCGATAGCACAATGTATATTTCTTTACGTCATTAGTCTTGCAGTTTAGAGTCAAAATATTGTTACACAGGTCACTTCTTTTCTGCCACACCTCATTTGTAGTAGATTCATTCGTTGGTGTTTGTATTTTCATTTTTTCATTCACCTTGTCTGCTGGATAATTTCAATTATCTATTACTTGTATGAGGAATATTGTCATGATTATTTAGGTAAACTGCAAAAAGGTTTAGTCAGAGAAGTGTCACCACTCCCCCATGCCTGCTAGCCTATTCCCATTTTTCCTCTGGTTAATAAATTTGTTTCTCACAGATAGTTGGGATTTTCTGAAACTACTCTATATATGTGTACTGGGTTGAAACAAATAATTAAATATATCTTTTGTAGGGCTGGTGAGATAGCTCAGCGGCATAGGCGCCTGCCCGGCAAGCGCGAGGTCCTGAGTTCGACTCCCGGTACCCACATAAGAAAAAAAGGGCCAGTGATATCGCTCAGCGGCACGGGTGCCTACTAGTGCACAAGGTCCTGAGTTCGACCCCCGGTACCCACATAAAAAAATATATATATATACATAATATGTATATATATATATGTGTGTGTGTGTGTGTATATATATGTATATATATGTATATATATGTATATATATATATCCTTTGTAAATAATAACAAAATATATCCTTAATGAAGAATAATGTGACCCAAGTTTCCCAGTGAGAAAGAAGTTACTGATAAGGGAAGAAGAGAAGGATGAAGTACACTATGCTTTTGGAATTGTTTCTTATAGATAGATAGATTAAAAAAAAATACAGATGAGGTATATGTACACAGTGCAATCAAAAACATGATCAATGTTTAAAATTTTTTAAAAGGTCATTACATTAAAGGACATTTTGCCATTAATCTCCCTCAAAATACCCCCCCCTTGCTTCAAACACACGCCGTCATTCTTGCCACTTTCTGAAGCAGTACTGAAAGTCCTCTTTCATGAGTGTCTTTATTGGCTGCCTCAATGTCCTGAATTGATGAAAAACATTTACCTAGCATGGTTATTTTCTTTTTAGGGAAGAGCCAAAAGTCAAACAGTGCCAGATCTGGTGAATAAGGTGGATGAGAACACACTGTAATGTTTTTACAATCCTGCCTTTCCATGAGAGGACACTTGATAGCAGCATTCACTGTACTTTTGTTCACATCTTCTAAAGACATGAAAAAGGACTTCCAGAACTGCATCTGAAAGTGTTAAGAATGATGGGATAAGTGTGTTTGAAGCAAGGGGGAATATTTTGAGAGGGATTCATGGTATTGTATCTTCTACTGTAAAAAATTTTTAAAAATCTAAACATTCACTGTATATTTTGATCAAATGTCACAGATATTAGTGTACATATACCCATTTCTTGTTTCTATCTACCGTGAAGGCAAGAAAGCAAGAACACCTAATAGCAATGCATATACCTACTACTCACATCTGGGATTAAAATATAATTCTCCAATAAAAGATACCAAAAGTCCTTGGAAAAATAATGAATTCCAGAACTGGGGCAGGGAAAAAGTAAAATGACCTGGAATATTAAGTACAAATAACTAAATAAGATGCAGGTATATCTAAAGGATGTAAGAGCCAATGTGATAGGGTTCCCAATAGCAAATTAAGTGTTTCGGTTTTAATATATAGATCTTTGATCCATTTTGATTTCAGTTTAGTACATGGTGAGGTTTATGGGCCTAAATTCAATCTTTTGCATGTAGATAGCCAGTTTTCACAGTATCATTTATTAAAAAGGCTCTTTTCTGCAGTGTGTTTTTGTGCCTTTGTCAAAGATCAGATAGCTAAATGTGCTTGGGGTTATTTCTTCATTCTCTTTCTGTTCCATTGATCCATTGTACCCTGCTGTTTTTATCACTGTAGCTTTGTCATATAACTTGAAATCCAGGATTGTGATACCTATCACTTTGCTTCTGTTACCCAAGATTGCTTTTACTATTCTGGGTCTCTTCTAGTTCCATAGTTTCGGATTGTTTTCTCCAGTTCTGTTAGAAATGCTGTTGGGGGCTGGTGAGATGGCTCAGCGGCATAAGCGCCTGCCTGGCAAGCGCGAGGTCCTGAGTTCGACTCCCGGAACCCACATACCAAAAAAGGGCCAGTGATATCACTCAGTGGCACGGGCGCCTGCTGGCACGTGAGGTCCTGAGGTCGACCCCCGGTACACACAAAAAAAAAAAGAAAGGAAGAAAATAAAAAAGAAATGCTGTTGGTATTTTGGTTGGGAATGCATTAAATCTCGTATCAGTTTTTGATGTGTGGCCATTTTGACAATATTGGTTCTGCCTAGCCAGGAGCAGGCGATATCTTTCCATTTTCTGATGTGCTTTTCAATTTCCTTTTTCATAGTGATTGTAGAGGTCTTTCACTTCCTTGGCTAGGTTAATTCCTAAGCACTTTTTTCTTGATACTACCATGAATGGTAATTTTTTCCTAATTTCTTTCTCAGTGGGTTCATTATTAGTGTATATTACTGATTTTCTGTGTACTGCTACATTGCTCAATTTGGTTATTAATTCTAGGAGTCTTTTGGTGGAATTTTGTATAGAGGATAATGTCATCTACAAACAATGATAATTCGGCTTCTTCTTTTCCTATACATGTCCCTTTTATTTCTTTCTCTTGCCTGATTGCTCTGGCTGATATTTTGAGTACTATATTGAACAAAAGTGATAATGGACATCCTTTTCTTGTTTCTGATATTAGAGGAAAAGTTTTCAATTTTTCCCCATTGAAATGATACCAGCAGTAGGCTTGTCATATTTGCCTTTTATCAGAGATAAAGGTCCTTCTATATATATTTTATTCAGGGTTTTTATCATGAATGGATGTTGGATTCTGTCAAAGACTTTTTCTGTGTCTATTGAGATGATTATGTAATTTTTGTCCTTGGCTTCTGTTTATGGGATACACTGCATTTATTGATTTGTATATGTTGAACCATCCATGCATCACTGGGATGAAGCCTACTTGGTTGTGATGTATGATCTTTTTGATAATTTGTTACATTGTTTGCCAGTATCTTGTTGAGGATTTTTGCATCATTAAAGAGATTGGCCTGTAGTTGTCTTTTTTGACTGGCTTTTTGTCTAGTTTTGGAATCAGGGTAATGCCAGTTTCCAGGAATGACTTCAGTACTTTTCCTTTCAACTTTATTAAAAAGTTTGAGGAGCATAGGCATTAGATCTTTCCTGAAATTCTCATAGAAATCAGTAATGAATCCATCAGGACCTGGCTTTTCTTAGTTGATAGGTTTTTTTATTACCCTTCAGTTTCATTGCCTGTTACTGGATTATTCAGAGTCTTCAAATCTTCTTTGCTTTAGTTTGTATGTATTCAGGAATCCAATTCTGAATACTCCAATTTATTTGAGTACAGATTTTCGAATTCATTGCTAATGATCTGGATTTCAGTAGTGTCCACTGGGATTTCACCTTTTTCAGTTCTAATTGCATTGATTTGGGTCCTTTTGTTCCTTTTTTTGGTGAGATTGGGTAAGGGCTTGTCTATGTTGTTTCATTTTTTCGAAGAACCAGCTCTTTGATTCATTGGCTCTTTGTATTATGTTTTTGGCCTCAAATTCATTGATTTTTGCTCTCATACTTACATTTCCTTCCTTATACTAGCTTTGGGTTTGGATTGTTCTTATTTTTCTAGAACACTGAGGTACATTTTTAGATTATTTACTTGGGCTGGTTCGATTTTTTTTATGTGGACGGTCACAGCTACAAACTTCCCTCCTAAAACTGCTTTGATTGTGTTCCATAAGTTCTGGTATGTTGTACTGGCATTATTGTTTGATTCTAGGAACTAATTTCTTCTGTGACCCCCTGATTATTCAAGAGTGTATTGGTTAATTTTCATGCATTTGTATAATATCTTTAGTTTCATATACCATTGATTCCTTGTCTCATTGCACTATGATCTAATAATATATATGGGATAATTTCAGTTCTTTTGCATTTGCATACTTAAGCTTGTTTTCTTCGCTACTATGTGTTCTATTTTGGAGAAAGTTCTTTGTGCTGCTGAGAAGAATGTGTATTCTGTTAAGTAGAACACTCTGTAGATATCTATTAAGTCCATTTGTTCAAAGATTTAGTTCAACTATGGTATTTCTTTTGTTTTTTGGTCTAATTGATCTACTTGTGACAGAGTATGAAGTCCCCCACTATAATCTTGTTAACATTTATCTGATAACTTGTGTTCAGTAGTGTTTGTTATATGAAGTTGTGTGTGCCATTGTTCATTGCATGTATTTTTATAATTGTTATATTTTCCTGTAGAATAGCTCCTTTAACCAATATGTAGAGACCTTTTCTCACTCTTCTGATCAGTTTTGACTTAAAATCCACTTTCTCTGAAAATAGGATAGCTACTCCTGCTTGTTTTAGGATTTCCTTTGCATGGAATATTGTTTTCCATCCTTTAATTTTTAGTCTGAACTTCTTTTTAAATGTATTTCTTATATACAGCACATCATTGAATTGTGTTTTTTGATCAATTCTGTCAATCTGTGTCTTTTGATTGGGGCGTTGAGACCATTCACGTTGACCGTTAATACTGAGAGGTATAGATTTATTCCTGAATTGCATTATTTTCCTGTCACTGATTCCTTTTTTCTCTTCTACTTAACTGCTCACGCTCCCTGATGTATTCATCCTGTTAGACCTTTTGGCTTTTTTAACTTCATTTTCTCCTTCTAGGATATCCTTGAGAGTTCTGGGGAGTTCTGGTTTGATGCTCATAAATTTCTTAATGTGCTGTTTATTGTGGAATGACATTTTTCCATCAATTTTGAAAGATAGTTTTGCAGGACACATCAGTCTTGGTTGAAAGTTGTTTTTTTTTCAGTTGTTTGAAACAGTTCAGTCTCTTCTGGCTTTTAAGATTTGTTTTGAGGGTGGGTGAGATGGCTCAGCAGCGTAAGTGCCTGCCTGGCAAGCGCGAGGTCCTGAGTTCGACTCCCAGAACCAACATATGAAAAAAGGGCCGGTGATATCGCTCAGCGGCACGGGCACCTGCTGGTACGCGAGGTCCTGAGGTCGACCCCCGGTACCCACAAAAAAAAAAAAAAAAAAAAAAAAAGATTTGTGTTGATAAGTCTGTTGTAATTCTAGTACATTTGTCTTTATTTATAAGTGATTCGCTGCTTTTCTCTAATAGCTTTCAAGATCCAGTCATTGTGTGGGACTTTTGGGATTTTGACTATGATGTGTTTTGGAGAGGTTCTTTTTTAACTGTGACTCTTTGGGGTTCAAGATGCCTCACTTATCTGTATGTTAAATCCTTTCCCCATATTTGGGACTTTTTCTATTTCTGTAAATAAATTTTTATTGCAGTTATGCTGTCTTCTGATTTTTCACTCATTCCAATTAATCTTTGATTAGTTTTCTTTGTGTCATCTAGCAGCTGTTGGGTCCATCTCTCATGTTCTCTTGTTTTTAAGGTACCTCTGAATAATTGGTCTTGGACAGCAGCCCTATCCTCTATTTCTGATACTCTGTCTTCACCCTGTTTGCTTCTGCTTCCTATACTTTAATCCCTTGGTTTTCTATTTGGTCCCTTTTCTTGGACTTTAACTCTTTCATATCATTTTGTTCAACTCACCTAGCTTTTTATTAGTGTCTTCTGTAAACTCACTGATTATTCTGTTTATTCAGTCCACTTTTCGTTTACTTTTATCTTTAAGATCATTGAGCACCCTATTGATCTTTTTTGTTTCCTGTGTTATTCTTTCAAAGAGTCTGGCTGTGTGGCTTTTGATTTTCTCCACCTCAGTGTCCCATGGATCAGCTTTGCAAGAGTTGGGAGTTTTTAGCGGCATTTTATTGCCTTCTCTTCTCATGTTTGTATTGTTGTTTTGTTTTGTATGTATTGAGATTTGTATGCTGACTATTGTAGAAGACTTTGTGTTATTGGAGTATAGAGACCGTTTTAGTGTCTGCTTTTCAGTGATGCACTGTGGGTATGTCTAACTATAGGCCTTTGCTTCTGTCCCAAGATCTAACCACCTCTTTTATTGGGGAGGGGAGGCTGCAGTATTGTTAATGGCTCAAAGGCAATCCAGGTATTGGCATATAGAAAAAATTAGTTAATAGCAACAACTATGCCACCTTGGCAATAGCAATAAAATCAACAACAGTAATAGTATCAAAGACAAACTGGATATTGACATACCAAAGAATATTGTCCCACTCTTTACCATATAAAAGAGATCTCTAATTGTACTGTAAACACTAAGACAAACCAAATATTGACATATAGTACCTACTTTAGCAACAACTATACCTCCACTAACAATAGAACAGTATTCAACAGTAATAGCATAGAATTAACTATCTATTCATAAAGCTTTATAGTTATACTAGTAAGGATTAAGGGGGTAGGGAACTGGGGAGTGATAAAAGTAGAATTTGAAAAATTAATCTATTGAAGATGAGGAGGAAAGGACAGTGAGATAAAGGATCCAATTGAGAAGTAACAGTAAATTAATAGAATTAGATACAAGTAACAGAAAAGAACAAACAAGAAAAAGAGAAAAGAGGGCTGGTGAGATGGCTCAGTGGTGTAAGCGCCTGCCTGGCAAGCACGAGGTCCTGAGTTCGACTCCCGGAACCCAAATACGAAAAGAGGGCCGGTGATATTGCTCAGCGGCATGGGCGCCTGCTGGTGCGTGAGGTCCTGAGGTCGACCCCCGGTACCCACAAAAAAAAAAAAAAAAAAGCAAAAGAGAAAAGAAAGAACAGAAAGCAAAATAAAGAAAAAATAAGGAAAAAAGAATTAAAAGGGGAAAGAAAAAAATCAAAAACAAAAAAAGGATAATAATCCTCAAGTCCCCATAAACCAAAGACAGAAAAAGAAGAAAAACTTGAGTTTAAAAAAATTTCCCGTTTTGAATGAGTGGTTTCTTTCCAGGATCTGCAGTCTTGAAATCCAGCAAGTCACATTTTTCTCCACCTAGGTTAAGTCCTGTGGTTCGCTCCCTTGCCCAGAGGGCCTCTGTCTGTATACCCCGGACTGCGGCAGCTGTCCACAGTGACGCATCCTTGCTCACTCGGTAGATGCAGAAAGCAGTCAGACCACTGGTGGTGGCTGGGTATAGGCAGCAGGCCAGGGTTCAAGTAGAGTTTATGCCAGCACTTTCATATCCAGCTGCCTCGTTTCTCACCACAGAGGCCAGGGCCCGTGTCTTTCTCAGGGGGGCTATGTCTGGCCCACACCCTCTCCGCTGCTGTCTCTTGAGGCTGTCTGTCACCTAGTCACTGGGAGGGTGACACTGGAAACCCTGAAGTGGCGTTGTGTAGTTATTCTGTGGCTCAGTCTTACCCCTTCCCAAAATGGAACCTGATTAAACACTCTCTGGCAGTATGGCACTCGGTTTCTTCTGCAGCTCTAGCCTGCTATGAAGGAGTACTTTTGCAGTAAACCCCATACCGGGTTTGGAGTTTACAGTAGCCACAGGCTTTTCTAGAGCTAGTGCCACTGGTCAGGCCCTTGTTTCTGCCTGGAGCTGCTGACTCTGAGGCTCACCTGCTCTCCTGGGCATTGGTGTTGCCGCAGTCAGACTGGTTTGTTGCTTGGCACCTCTGCTACACCGTGCTGAGGAGAAACAAAGCAGAGCAGGCGTGGGGTGAGTGGGTAGCTGCAGCCAAGGCACAGAATCTGAGTGCAGAGTTGGCCAGGGGCAAACGCTGCACAGGGGTGGGTTCCATCCACTCAGTGTCCCATTTATAGAATTAAATGGCACCTTGAACTGGGAAAGTACCTTTTTTTCCTTCTTTTTCTAATTGTGTCAGGAATCTATTTTTCTAAATATCATACTGTGAAATAGACTGTTTTGTTGATGGACAGTTGTGAGTTTTAACAGGCACTTATACACACACACACACACACATTCATGTAGCCACCACTACAGGGCAAAAAACAGTTGCATCACAAAAAACCCTCAAATTTATGATCTATTCTCTGTCACTGTACTTTCTTCTTTTGGGGAATTCATAAAATTTGAATCATACATTATAAAACATTTTATATCTGGCATCTTTAATTCAGCCTCGTTTTTGAGATTCAGTCAAGTCATTGCATGCATCAAGAGTTTGGGCCTTTTTATTGATGAATAATATTCCATTGTATGGATACACCATTGTTTATCTGTTCTCCTGGTGAAGGATATTTGAGTGGCTTACAGTTTATAGAGACAGTGGATAAGGCTGCTTTAAACATTAGCATACAGAATATTTTTAGGGGTATTGTGAACATATGTTTTCATAGGGTAAATACCTAGAAGTGGGACTGTTGTATCATATGTTAAATGTACGTTTAATGTTTCAAGAAACTGCCAAACTGTTTATAGATTGGTTGTACCATCCCACTGGTAGAGATCCAGCTTTTCTATATCCTATAACCATTTACCAGCAAATTTTGCTTTAGCCATTCTAATAGATATGAGCTCATGATAGCTGTGGGTTATGTGTATTTTCCTAATGGCTAATGAAATACAGATGGCAAATAAATACATATTTTTGTGTGTTTATTTTCCATTTATACCCTCTTCAGTGAGCTGTTAACATCTTTCACACATTTTCTAAGTTGTTTTATTGTTTTGAAATTTCCTTATAGTTGTAGCAAATATTTTTTCTGGTATATAGCTTGTCTTTTCACTCATCCTACTCTTTCTCAGAACAAAAGTTCTAATTTTGAGGTCCAGTTTATCAATGTTTCCTTTTATAGATTATGTTTTTTGTCATGTCCAAGAGCTCTTTGCTTAACTCTAGTTTATTGGAACTTTATCCTTTGCTTTCTTTACATTTTTTAGATTCATACTGAGTTAATTTTTTAGCAATATGTGAGGTTGTGGTGAGGTTATTTTGTTTGATACAGATGTTCAGTTGTTTCAGCACTGTTGCTGAAAATGCTGCTCATTCTTTGTGCCTGTGTCAGTAATTGATTGTCTGTACTTTTGTGGGTCTATTTCTGGACTCCGTTTTGTTCTTTTGATATCTGCATCTGTCACTTTGCCAATACAAATTAACCCTGATTACTGTAGCTTTATAGGAAGTTTTAAAATCAGAACACATTAGCCCTCGAGCTTTATTTTTTTCCAAAATTGTTTTGACTATTAGAGTTCCTTTGCCTTTCTAAATAAATATTAGAATAATCTATATTAAAAATAATCTTACCCAGGTGGGGTGGTGCATACCTATAATCCCAGCACTGAGGGAGGCTGAAGCAGGAGAACTGCAAGTTTGAGTACCACTTGGGAAACTCAGTGCAACCCTGTCTCAAAATAAAAAATAAATAAGGGCTGGGGATAGACCTCAGTGTTAGAGTACCCCTGGGTTCCATCCCGAGAACCACCCCCAAAAAAATCCTGCTGGGGTTTTGATTTGAATTGTATTAAATCTGTAGATCTATTTAGGGAGAACTCACATCTTTGTTATGTTCATGAGTCTTTGTATCATGAACATGGTATGTCTCCTAGATTTTGTTTCCAGTTCATGAACATGATATGTCTCCTAGATTTTTTGATTTCTTACATCAGTGTTTGATAATTGTGACATATACATAGCATACATGGTTTGTTTGTTTTTTTAAATTTATACCTGCATATTTTTTGGGAGAAGGAACAACGGCTTGAGGTGTTTCCTTCTAATTTAGTGTCCAGTTGTTCATTGCTAGTACATAGCAAGATGATTGATTTTTGTGTGTTGACCATATCCTATGGACTTGCTGAACTCAGCTGTTAGACCTAAGAATTTTTTGTAGATTCCTTGGGATTTTTCTGTGTAGACAGTTTTGTCTTCTGCAAAGAGGGACAGTTTTATTTCTCCCTTTCTAATATATATGCCTTTTATTTCTTTTTATTTACTTAGATGTCAAGCCTGGTGACAGTGGATATTCATACCTATTTTCCCAGTCTTAGAGGAAAAACATTGTCTATCACCTTTAAGGATGCTGTCAGCTAGGTTTGTTATAGGTGCCCTTTATGAAATTCATTAAGTTTCCTTCTATTCTTAGTTTTCTGAGAGTTTTTGTGATGAATAGATGTGAAATTTTTTCAACTGCTTTTTCTGTACCAGTTGAAATTACCATGTAGTTTTTGCTTAAGCCTCTTAATATGGTGAAATGTGTTAATGAATGTTCAGATACTGAGTCAGCCTGGATTATCTGGAAAACCCCACTTGCTCATTTGATTTTTACATATTGCTGAATTTGACTTACTAATATTTTGTTGAAGTGTTCATTAGGGATATTGGTCTGTAGTTTTGGTACTACTATGGTATGGTTTTGCTATCAGAGTAGTACCTCGTCAAATGAGTTGGAAAGTGTTCTTTTATCTTTCATTCTCTCAAAAATAATGTTTAAACTTGGTCTCATTTCTTTAAATGTGATAAAATTTTCAAATGAAATCATCTGGGTGTGGAGTTTTGCTTTAGGGGAATATTTTAAATTTCAGTTTTTATTTTTCTATTTTTTATTAGTACGTGCTTGCAGTACATAACATTTATCATGGGGGAGTTTGTACATGTACAGAACACATCTTAATTCTTTTTTCATTCCCTTCCCCTCCCTGCTCCCTCCAACTCTTGCTTCCCTTCCCATTTTTAAAAACTCTATATCAATTTTTTCTTCAATTCTCTTATTTTGTTAATCCCTTTTCCCTTCTCTCCCTGCCCACCATCTTCATCTCTTGTTCTCCCTCCCATTTGAAAAAGATCTCCCTGCTTCATACTGTCTTTTATTTTGCCCTTTATTTATATTTTGGGTTTTTCATATAAGATCAAGTTTAATTTTTAAATAATTATATGAATATTCAGGTTATCTATTTCATCTCAGAGGAGTTTTAGTAGTGTCTGGTTTTTAAGGAATTGCTCCATTTCAGAGTTTTCAAATTTATGTGTGTAGAACTGTTAGTAGAATTTCTGTATTACTCTTTTACTATCTGCTAGTTCTATAGTGATGATTCCTTTTCATTAATAATATCAGTAATATGTGTCTTTACTCTTTATTTTGGTTAGTCTTACTAAAGATTTGTTCATTGTATAGATCTGTTCAAAGAATTTTCTTTTAGTTTCATTGATTGTCTCTATTTTTGTTTTTAATTTTAGTTTCAATATTCAGTATTTTCTTCTAGTTTCTGGGTTTACATATTTTGCTCCTTTTTTCTGTTTTAGTAACATACAACTTAGAATTTTTGAAGTCTTGTTTTCTAGCATAAGCATTTAATGCTATACATGTCCCTGTGAGCACTGATGTAGGAATATCCCCCAAATTTTGATTTTTTTCCATTTTCCTCTGTTCCATTTAGAAGTGTGTTAATTTCCAAATATCTAGAGATTTACTTATTGTTCTGCCATAGACATACAGTTTAAATTCATTATGATCAGAGAAACATCCTTTAATTTCAGTTCTTCAAAATTTGTTTTGTTTTAAAAAGTTAGATGTACTTTCATGAATGTTTTGTATGTATGTAAAAGTGAATTTTGCTATTGCCGGGTAGAATATTCCATAATTGCCAATTTGATTTACTTGTTTTGGCTGTTTCTTCAATTTCCTTGCTGATTTTTTTATCTACTTGTTCTGTCAGTTGTTAATGTGAGGAGAGTATTGAAGTCTGCAATTATAATTGGGGCTTTGTCTCTACTTCTGTCCATTTTTGCCTACATCTGTTTTAAAAACTGTTATTTCCCTATGTATTTAAGATTATTATGTTTTCTTGGTGAAAGAACTCTTACTATTAACAGTGTTTCTCTTTATCCCTGATAATTTTCCAAACTCCATAGTCTACTTTTTCTGACATTAATATAATCATTCCAGCATACTTTTGATTAGTGTTTGCATGACACAATTTTTCATCCTTTTACTTTCTAACCTATCTATATAATTAGCTTTTGTCTCAGTTACTTTTCTTGTTGCTGAGACAAACTATTTGACATCCAAAGTTAAGGGAGGAAAGATTTACTGTAGCTCACAGTTTGTGGAGGTCTCAATTCATAGTTGGGTGGCTCCAAGGCAGGGTCATGGCAGAGGAGACAGCAGAAGGCAGCAAGCAGTGAAGTAGCGAAGCAGCAAGTGACAAACTACAACAGCAGCCCTCTTTCTGTTCCTTATATTCTATCTCTGTCCAGGCTACACACCCTTACAACGGGTAGCTCTCACACCCAGGGTGAGTCTTCTCATTATTCATAACCACAACTATGCTAAACCTATCAGTGGACTAATTTAATAATCACACATTTAATCCCAGCACCACACACTATCGATCCTACCACCTCTGGTAAGCCCCATCTATGACCACATGAGGCTTTCAGGGGACATCTATGTATAAGCTATAATAGCTTTGAAATAAAATTTTTATAGCTAGGGAGCTTTTCTTTCTTCCATCTATCCTGACAATCTCTGTCCTTTAATTGCTAGTTTCAGCCATTTATAGCTAATGTAATTTTTGATGTTTGATAGTTTTATCATTTTAGTGTTTGTTTTGTTTGCTCCTGTTTTTGCATTCTTTTTTTATTTTAAAGAGAAAAAAATAGAACAAAATTTCAAAACAACATAATAGGGTAACAATGGTTAATACATTACGTATTGTTATCTTTAAATTAGTTACTCAGAGTACAAGATATCAGCATTCAATTGTCCAAACAATATTAGCTGAAACCTTTCTTTTTAATATGAACTAAGCAAAATTAGTAGTGTATCTAGCTTTTAAGCAAAATTAGTAGTGTATCTAGCTTAACTTTCATACATATATATATATATATATAATTTTTTTCTTTTCTCTTCTTTCTTTTCTCCATTCCCCCATCCCAGTTTCTCTCTACTTTTGAACAATTTCTTCCTGTTTTACCCTATCTAATGTACATTTTGGATCTTATTTACTCTTTCAGTTTCTCACACTAGGGAGACAATACGATATTTGCACATGCAAGACTGATTTATTTCACTTACGAGTATGGTCTCAAGTTGTATCCATTTACCTATAAAAGTCTCAAGTTTATCCTTCTTTATGGCTGAGTAGTACTCCATTGTATAAAAATACCACATCTTTTTTATCCATTCCTTGGTTAATGGGCATTTGGGTTGTTTCCATGATCTAGCTATTACAAATTGTGCTGCTATAAACATGGGTACACATATATCGCTGTGGTACGATGTTTTTAATTCTTCTGGGAAGATACCCAGAAGGGGAATAGCTGGGTCAAATGGAACCTCTAATCCTAGTTTTTTGAGGAATCTCCACACTGATTTCCACAGTGGCTGCACCAGTTGACACTCCCACCAACAGTGGAGAAGGGTTCCTTTTTCCCCAAAGCCCCTCCAGCATTTGTTATTAGCTGCTTTCTTGATGACAGCCAGTCCTTCTGGGGTGAGATGGAATCTCGGTGTTGTTTTAATTTTCATCTCTCGAATGACTAGTGATGTTGAACATTTTTTCGTATATTTATTTGCCATTTGTATTTCTTCATCTGAGAAGTGTGTATTCATCTCAGAGGCCCATTTTTGGATTGGGTCTTTAAATTTAGGAGGTCTGCTTTTTTTGAGTTCTTTGAATGTTCTCGATAGTAATCCTTTGTCTGAGGAACAGCTGGCAAACATTTTCTCCCACGTTGTGGGTTGTCCCTTCACTCTGTTGGTGGTTTCTCTTGCAGTGCAAAGGCTTTTCAATAAGATGAGATCCCAGTTGTTGATTCTTTATGGTAGTTCCTGTGCCATTGGGGTTTTATTCATAAAGTCTTTGCCTAACCAATGTCTTCAAGAGTTTTACTGTTCTGTCTTCCAGCAGATTTAATGTTTCTGTTTTAATATTTAGATCTTTGATCCATTTTGAATTTAGTTTAGTGCATGGTGAAAGATATGGGTCTAATTTTAATCTTCGGCATGTGCAGAGCCAGTTTTTTCAGCACCATTTATTAAAGAGGCTATCTTTCTTCCAGTGAATGTGTTTGGCACCTTTGTCAAAGATAATGTGGCTTAGTACATCTGGAGTTGTTTCTGCATCTTCTAATCTGTTCCATTGATCTTCAGGTCTGTTTTTTTTTTTGCCAATATCACACTGTTTTTATCACAGTCGCTTTATACTATAATTTCAAATCAGGGATTGTGATGCCCCCTGCCTTGCGTTTGTTGCCCAGAATTGCCTTTGCTATTCTAGGTCTCTTCTTGTTCCAAATGAATTTTAGGATTGTTTTCTCTAATTCTGTGAGATATGCTGTTGGAATTTTGATTGGAATTGCATTAAATCTGTATAACAATTTTGGAAGTATGGCCATTTTCACTATATTGGTTCTTCCTACCCAAGAGCAAGGGGTATCTTTCCATTTTCTGATATCCTCTTTAATCTCCTTTTTCAGAGTACTACAGTTTTCAGTGTAGAAGTCTTTTATATCCTTCGTGAAATTGATTCCTAGGTATTTCATTTTTTTGGATGTTATTGTGAAAGGTGTTTACCTAATTGGTCTTTCAGTGAGTTTGTTATTCGTGTACAGGAAGACTACTGATTTTTGAGTGTTGACTTTGTATCCAGCTGCACTACTGAATGTGTTTATTAAATCTAGCAATTTTATAGCGGAGTGTTTGGGGTCTTCTACGTAGAGTATCATGTCATCTGCAAATAATGATAATTTACCTTCTTCCTTTCCAGTCATTGTTCCCTTTATTTCTTGCTCTTGTCTAATTGCTCTGGCTAAAGTTTCCAGGACTATGTTGAATAAGAGTGGGGACAGTGGACATCCTTGTCTTGTTCCTGATTTTAGAGAGAAGGCTTTCAGTTTTTGTCCATTTAGTATGATATTGGCTGTTGATTTGTCATAGATGGCTTTTATCAGGCTGAGATAAAGACCATCTATTCCAATTTTCTGTAGGGTTTTTATCATGAATAGGTGCTGGACTTTGTCAAAAGCTTTTTCTGCATCTATTGAGATGATCATATGATTTTTGTCCTTGGTTCTGTTAATATGATGTATTACATTTATTGATTTACGTATGTTGAACCATCCCTGCATCCATGGGATGAATCCAACTTTATCATGGTGTATAACCTTCTTGATGATTTGCTGCATTCTGTTTGCCAGTATCTTATTGAGGATTTTTGCATCTTGTTGTTATGTTCGTTAGGGAGATTGGCCTGTAGTTCTCTTTCTTAGTTGGGTCCTTCTCTGGTTTTGGTATCAGGGTAATGCTTGATTCCAGGAATGAATTTGGGAGTACTGCTTCCCTTTCAATTTCATTAAAAAGTTTGAGAAGTAGTGGTGTTAGGTCTTCTCTAAATTTCTTGTAGAATTCAGCAGTCAATCCATCAGGGCCTGGGCTTTTCTTTGTTGGGAGGTTTTTAATTACATCTTCGATTTCATTGATGGTTATTGGTTTATTTAGGATTTTTATATCTTCTTGGTTGAGCTTTGGTAATTCATATGTATCTAGGAATCTATTCATTTCTTCTGCATTTTCCGTCTTATTAGAATACAAATTTTCAAAATAGGTATAGATGATCTTTGGATTTCTGCAGGGTCTATTGTGATATCATCCTTTTCATTCTTAATTGCGTGGATTTGAGTCTTTCCTTTTTTTAATAAGGTTGGATAAGGGTTTGTCGATTTTATTTAATCATTCAATGAACCAACTCTTTGATTCATTGATTCTTTGTATTGTTTTTTTAGTCTCCAATATGTTAATTTCTGCTCTGATCTTTATAATTTCCTCCCTTGTACGAGCTTTTGGCTTAGCCTGCTCTTTTTCTAGAAGTTTGAGGTTCACCATTAAGTTGTTTATTTGTGCTTGCTCTGTTTTCCTGATATAGGTATTTAATGCTATAAATTTCCCTCTTAGGACTGCTTTCATTGTATCCCATAAGTTCCGGTATGTTGTACTGTCATTATCATTCAGTTGTAGAAACTGTCTAATTCCTTCTTTAATTTCATATGTGACCCATTGGTTGTTCAGGCTGCTATTTAATTTCCATGTGTTTAGGAAGTTCTTGTGGTTTCTTTTGCCATTGATTCCCAATTTCATTGCCCTATGGTCTGATAATATGCATGGGATAATTTCAATTCCTTTGCATTTACTTAAGCAGGTTTTATGAGCCAGTATGTGGTCTATTTTGGAGAACATCCCGTGTGCAGCTGAGAAGAATGTGTATTCTGATGTTGTGGGGTGGAACACTCTGTAGACATCTATTAAGTCCATTTGTTCAAAACTTGGTTCAGTTCTAATATTTCATTGTTGATTTTTTTGTCTAGTTGATCTGTCTTTTTGTGACAGTGGAGTATTGAGATCCTCCAATACAATTGTATTAGTGCTTATTTGATTTTTCACGTCCATTAATACTTGTTTTTTTTTTTTTTTTTTTTTTTTTTTTTTTTTTTGTGGGTACCGGGGGGACGACCTCAGGACCTCGCGCGCCAGCAGGCGCCCGTGCCACTGAGCGATATCACCGGCCCCTTTTTCGTATGTGGGTTCCGGGAGTCGAACTCGGGCCTTCGCGCTTGCAAGGCAGGCGCTTAAGCCGCTGAGCCATCTCACCGGCCCCAATACTTGTTTTATATAGTTGGATGCACTGGTATTTGTTGCATATATATTTATGATTGTTATCTCTTCCTCTTGGATTGTTCCCTTTACAAGGATGTAGTGGCCTTCTTTATCTCTCTGAATCATTCTTGGCTTGAAATTCACTTTGTCTGCAAAAAGAATAGCTACCCCTGCTTTTTTCTGGGTTCCTGTCACATGGAGTATTGTTTTCCATCCTTTGACTTTCAGTCTGTGAATTTCTTTCTGAATTAAATGTGTTTCTTGTATACAGCATATTGTTGGATCTTGCTTCTTGATCCATTTTGCCAGTCTGTGCCTTTTGATTGGTGAATTTGGACCGTTAGCATTAATGGTTAAAACTGATATATATTGATTTATCCTTGTCATGTTATTTTCCTGTTGTTGGCTCCCTCTCCTTTTTGTTTTTTTTTTTCCCTCCCTCTGTTTGTTTGCCCTGCCTGGTGGATTCCTTCTGTTGGGGTTCCTGGAGTTATAGTCCTTGTTACCTTTTTCTAGAATGTCCTTCAAAACATTTTGGAGTGCTGGTTTGGTGGTTATAAATTTTCTCAGATGTTCTTTGTCATGGAAGTATTTTATTTCTCCATCAGTTTTGAAAGATAGTTTTGTGGGGTACGTCAATCTGGGTTGAAGGTTATTTTCCTTTAGAACTTGAAATACGGCATTCGAAGCTCTTCTTGACTTGAGGATTTGTGCTGAAAAGTCAGCTGTGATTCTGGTGGGCTTTCCTTTATAGGTGATTTGTTTCTTTAACAGCTTTTGAGATTCTACTCTTGTGTTGAATTTCTGGAATCTTGACTATGATATGCCTGGCTGAAGATTTTTTTTTTTAATCATGGCTAATTGAAGTTCTATAAGCCTCACTGTACATCAAATTGTTTTTCTCTACCAGGGAAATTTTCTGTTATAATGTCTGTGAACAGTGTTCTGATGTCATTTATGCGATCTCCTGCTTTTTCATTGACTCCAATCAATCTTAAGTTATTCTTTGCATCATCTAGCAGCTGCTGGATTGATTTTTCATTGTCCCTTGCTATTTTTAAGAATTCTTCCTTTTCATGATCACTAATCGCAAGCCTGTCTTCTATATCTGAGATCCTGTCCTCACATTGGCTTAATCTGCTACAAATACTTTCAATGGAATTTTTGTTCTCCTGGATATCTGCTTGGATCTGCCTTATGGATTCCATTTCTTTCCTATGCTGAGCATTCATGGCTTCCATAATTTTCTTAAGCTCATCTATTTTATTGTCTGTGTCTGCTCTAGCGTCCTTAAGCATGGTCTTCACTGTGGACATTATCTCTGCAGTTATCTGAGAAATTATTTCTGATTTAATTTTTTCCAGAGCCTCATTCAATTGCTTTGTTGTTACCGCTTCAGAGATGCCAAGTGGGTGGCTTTTGGATTGTCCCACCTCATTGCCCCCTGGGTTTGCCTTCGGTGAACTGGATGTGTGAGGTTGCATCTTGTTTAAGTATCATCTCATTTTCTTTTCTTTCTTTAGTTTAATTCCTGGGGTGATGTTTGTAAATTGCCTATGGTAGGTTGCTTTATTGCTAGTATTTAAAACCCTTAGGAGATGACTACTCTGCGGTATCTTCCAGGTGTAACTTATTTTTGGGTTTTGAGCCTGCTGCAAGATCCTACCTCTTCAATTTGTTGGGTATGAGAAGTTGCTGCCTGTTTGGCCCAGTCCTTGGTTCTTTGCTACTGTGCCACAGTATTTTCTGTGACCCTTAGACAATCTCAGTTATGGAATACCAGGAAGAAAAGCTGTTTAGAACAATTATGTCACTTTTGGCTATATTGGTACCTAAAGCATCAAACACAGCCTAGAAAATGACAGACTGAGCTTACCATTTATTTGCCACTTTTAACCATATAAATTAGATTCGTGGTTATATAACAAAATCTAAAACAAACCAGAAAATTATATGCAGTATACAGGTCCTTAATATGTCAGTTTTGCCCTGAAGAGTTTGAATTTAAAATGAGTTAAGAAGAAAATAGAGAATTGGAATAGGAAGGAATTAGATGTAAGGCTGGAGGACAAAGAGGAATCCCGCTAACATTGGGAAACTGGTGCAGAAGACTGGTGGGGAAAAGAGAAGGAGGAGATAAAAGGAAGAACAGATCAGAACCACAATCACAAAGAGGTTAGAAGCTCTGTTTACACTCATATAAAAACAAGATCAAACAATGAAGGAAAGAACAAAAAGACAAACAAAAGTAAAAAACAAAACAAAAAAACACACCACCACCAGAACAAAAAAACAAATGAGAGAGAAAAGGAAAAAAGTTCACTTCCAGGTTTCTCTCTTGCTGTAGACACCATGTGGAGACAGAGTCCCGTTCAGTGCGAATCTGTCCCAACAAGAGCTTTTCGGCGGGTTAGTGAAAAATCTCAGCACTTTCTGGCGGAGACCAGACTCATTCGGCCTGCTGCCTGAGCCCAGCTGGGAGCGGTGCCGTGGATGGAGCCCCAGCCGCCCTGAGGTCCGAGTTCAGCTGCTGCTCCGCGCCCCCACAATGGTGCCCGGCCAATGGCTTTCTCACGCGGGACGGCTGAGCCTCAGCACTCACTGCCGGACAGTGCAGTCCTTCATATCTGCTGCTTTCCTGCACTGCTGCATCTCGCGTCCCTCCATGGAGGCCCCCCGGGGTGCTGGCAGTCACGGTGTCCGCAGGTTTGAACCTTTTCTGTCGCGCCGAGTCCTGACCCAGGGAGAAGGCGCCACGGACACCTCCTACTTCTTTGTTGAAGTTTCACTCTTCACTCTTTCCGTGTGCCCCGAACTGCACTTCAGATCCTTCCTGGGTCCAGGGGAGCCACTTCCCTCTTTTTTGTCCTCCCCGAGGCGCTATATCTCAGTGTCTGGACGGCGACACTCAGAGAGGCTTGCTGTCTGCTTGTCAGCACTCCACCATCTTCCCAGAATCCATCTGTTTTTGCATTCTTCTGTTCCTCCTTTCCTACTTTGTTTTTTGATATTCTGAATATGTTTTAGTGTTCCATTTTGTTTGACTATATCTCTTTGTATAGATTTTTTAGTGGTGACTTTAGAATATACACACTTTGGAGTGCCCGACTAGCTGAGTCCATAGAGCTTGAGAATTACATGTACATAAATAGCTTTTCAATATACTTTAGAGACAATATTTTTATCACTCCAAGAGGAATAAAGAAACCTTACTCCCATTACACTCCCTCCTTCCCTTTTTGAAGTAGTTGTATATATAACATTTCTTCCATTCCTGACATTTGTAAGTATCCCTCTGATACCATTTCACCTTCCTTATGATGATCTTCATTTAGCAGTGCTTTTGGAACAGGTCTGCTGCCAGTGAATGCTTAGTGTTCCTCTGTCTGAGACTCTTTATTATGCCTTCCTTCGTTCCTGAAGGATATTTTCACTAAGTACAGAATTTTGAGTTGACTGGGTATTCTTTGTTCTTTAGCACTTTAAAAATGTTCCCTGGGGCCGGTGAGATAGCTCAGCAGCATAAGTGCCTGCCTGGTAAGCGCTAGGTCCTGAGTTCGACTCCTGTGTACCCACATATGAAAAAAGGGCCGGTGATATTGCTCACCGGCACGGGCACCTGCTGGCGTGCGAGTGTCTGAGTTCGACCCCTGGTACCCACAAAAAAAAAAAAATTAATAAATAAAATTGTTTCCCTTCCTTATGTAATACATGATTTCTGGTGATAAATCTAGTCTTTTTAAAGCATTGTTTCTTGGTAGTTAAGCATCATTTTCTCTGGCTCTTTTCAGGATTTTTTAAAAAAACTTTAGTTTTCACAGTTTGATAGGCCTCATCATAGATTACCAACTTTTCTATTTTTGGTTCAGGGAACTTTTTGAATCATTGCCTTGTGTCTTTTGTGAAATTCGGGGAAATTTTAGATATTTTTCTTGAAATTTTTTTTCTGCACCATATTCTCGCTCTTCCTTCTGGGACTCCATTAACATGAATGTTAGTTATTTTATTTTTGTCTCTCTTTTTTTTACACATCCCATATATCCCACATTTTTTAAAAATCTGTTTATTCTTTGTTCACACTGAATAATTTCCATTGATTTACTGCCAGGTTCCATGACCTTTCTCTTTTTTCTGATTTTGCAATGATTTTTAAAATTTCTGTTACTGTATTTTTATATTTTTTTTTATCTTCTATTTTCAGAGAATTTGCTGAGACCTTTTTTTTTTAAGATGAAGTCTTGCTATGTGGCCCAGGCTGGCCTCAAACTTGCAGTGATCCTCCTGCCTCAGCCTCCCGAGTGCTGGGATTATAGGCATGTTCCACCATGTTTGGCTTGCTGAGACTTCTATCTTTCCATTTTTATAAGAGTGTCTACCCTTATTTCTTGGAGCACATTTGTAGAAGCTGCCTTAAAGTCTTCGTGTAATGATTCTAGCATCTGTGTCTTCTCAATGCTGCTTTCTTTTGTTCATCTTTTCCCATGCAAGTTGAGACTTTCCTGGTTTATTGTATGCCAGATTATTTTGGATTGTATCATGGACATTTTGAGTATTAATGTTATGAGAATCTTGGTCTTACTTAAATCCTGTATGGAATTGTTGACTTTTTTGGTTTAGCAGGCAACTTACCCAGTTATATTCAAAGTTTTAAATTCCAACCAACTTTGTAAGTTGTGGTTTCATAATCAGATCTTTTTTTTTTTTTTTTGTGGGTACCGGGGGTCGACCTCAGGACCTCGCGTGCCAGCAGGCATCCATGCCGCTGAGCGATATCACTGGCCCTTTTTTCGTTTGTGGGTTCCGGGAGTCGAACTCGGGCTCTCGTGCTTGCCAGGCAGGTGCTTATGCCACTGAGCCATCTCACCGGCCCATCAGTTCAGTTTTTAAAACCTTTGCAATACTCTTTGAATCTGTCCTGTTTGTGCCATCCAGGAGAAAGTGTGGACATGGATAGTGGTCTATTCTATTCTTAGATTCTTAGTGTTTATGATCAGATTAACACAGAGCACTTTGGGCATAAACCCAGGAGATCATAAACAACTCAATGGGTTTACGTTCTTGAGTTTTTCCTTACTGTGATCTCCCTGGTACTCCCTTAGTCAGTTCTCTCATTGCTGGAACACAGTACCCAAAACCCATAACTCTTGAAGAAGTTGATTTTGGCTCACATTTATAGTTCATTCTTGGCTGACTCCAATGCAGAACAGCACGGCAGAAGAGAGCTTCCCACAGCATGACAGACAGGAAGCAGAGGGCCAAGTGAAGAGCAGCATGGGAGATACACCCTTCCAGGTCACGCCCACAGTGACCTGCCTCTCTGACCAGGCCCCAGCTCTCAACAGCAAATCGGCTATAATTCCCCCATAACCCAGTCACCATCCAAAGGCTCCATCTGTGATCCTGTGAGGCTTTAGGGAAATGTCTAGATATAAACCACAACAGGTACTTTCAGTTCCCTAGGACTCCCATTTTCAGTTATCTAGCAAAAAACTTGGACTTTACCCCAATTTACCACACACTTCCTACAACTATAGCTGTAGGAAAATGCAAAGAAAGGGGGGCTGGTGAGATGGCTCAGCGGCTTAAGCGCCTGCCTGGCAAGCACGAGGGCCCGAGTTCGACTCCCGGAACCCACATATGAAAAAGGGGCCGGTGATATCGCTCAGCGGCACGGGCACCTGCTGGCGCGCGAGGTCCTGAGGTCGACCCCCCCGGTACCCACAAAAAAAAAAAATGCAAAGAAAGAATTTAGTGGACATTTATATCATCTTTTTGCAGTTACAGCTCCTCCACTGGAGAGGAAATTTCCGCTCCCTGAAGTTTTAGGCACCTTTAGGCCCCAGCTGTCACCATTGTCTCTGCTACTACCTTCAAATGACCTGGGCCTGAGGCAAAAGAAAACAGAGGGGGGAAAGGAATATTTCTGTCTTCTTTGAGTCCTTTCTTGCTCTGTGAGTTTTAGTAACCACAGTGCTCCAGGGGCCTCTTTGAGGCCAAGGGATACCATGTTAAAGAAAAAGGTACTGTGATACTTCCAGTTCTTACCATATCTCCTTTTCCAGTCTATCTGCTACCTGCTACTGTGATTTGTCTTTCAAAGATCTTCAAATACCTCCACCATGTATATTTCTTAGGCATTTTAGCTGTATTTGGTAGGAGACTGAATATTTGTGCTTTCTCCATATATACTGAATTTTACTTCATATATTTTTTTTCTTCATTTAAAGTTACCGGGTATTCATGGACATTGCAAATTATATTTATTATGATTTTGGTGAATACAGATTGAATATCCCCTTATCTGAAATGCTTGGGAACAGAAGTGTTTCAGGTTTTGGAATAGTTGCATGCATTTTAACAGTTGAACATTCCTAAGCCCAAAATCCAAAATGTTCTAAAATCCAGAATTTAAATTCAGATCTTCAGGGTAAGGGTGTTCAACCTGCACCACACCTATTCATTTATATGACTAGAGACCAGAAGATACAGGTGAGAAAAAATGAAACCAGAAAAGTAAACAGGGAGACATTTAATTCCTAGTTAAAGTTTGAATACTAGGCATTTTAAGTTTAAATTCAGGCATTTGTTTAAGTTTAAATTGCTGGCATTTGCTGAAGGATTGATTTCCTTTAGCAGGGACAGTAATACGAGAATAGCAGGGAGAAGGGTAAGAGAAGACTTACTGGGAATAGAGTCTGGTTCAGTTAGCCCCTTACTGTGCCTCTTAGAAATTGCTACAAAAATTCTCAACATTTGATATGGTTAGTATGAATTTTTAAAATGCCAGTTTTAGGATTTAGCACGTGTGTTAAATAATCAGCCCTGTACTAAACAGTATTATTTAATTGATGATAAGTCTTGGATTTTTAGTTAAAATGAATTGCATTTGTCATCTTTGTTTTTACTTACTAGGAATTTCGTCTTATGGGTAAAATGAGCAGTTTCTAAATTTCTGATATTTGCCTTTGACTCACTTTTTAACTGGACTTTTTATTTGGATATAATTGCAGTTTTACAAATAAGATACATACATTTATAGATTCACAAACAAAAGAGATATCCTGTGTACCATTTACCCAGCTTCCCCTAGTGCCGACATCTTGCAGAGCTGTATTGAAAGTCAATGCCAGAGCACTGAGATTGATCCTCCTAGTCAAGGTACAGAACAGTCCAATCACTGTAAGGCTTCCCAGTTTCCTCGTATATACCCAGCTCTCTTGCTTCCGGCTGCACTGATTGCCCTCCATCTTTATAGGTTTGTGATGTCAAGAATATCATATAAATGAACTCATATGGTGTATACTTTTTGGATTGGCTTTTTCACTTTCCTTGACTTCTTAGAGTTTCATCTAAGTTGTCGCATTTATCAGTAGCTTGTTCCTTTTTATTGCTAAGTAGTATTTCATGACTTATTTTTCAGGGTATAGTTTGTCATTTGAAAAGTTTTATTATTCAGGAGTTATTCTCATTTGTATATTTGTTTTGGAATTTAAAGCAGAAGCCTTAGGAGTTTTCTCATGTTCCTTTTGAAATTGCATTTAGGTTAACCAATAATAGTGTGTTGACATTACTGTCTTATAGGAAAAAAGTCCTGTGGACAAGTAGATTTTTATTATGTTATTCATCATATTTCCTAAACTAGAGGTAAGATCAGAACACACGAGGGAGGGTGCTCCATGAAAAACATTTAGAATAGCCCCTTTGAGTCCACCCTAATGTTAGTTCATTGAGGAAGCAGGAAGGCGCCTATTCCTGGGTGGCACTTTCTGCATTGAAAGAAGTGTGTTTGTGCTATAGGCCAGCATTAGGATAGTTTCATCATTAGGGAACATGATGTTAGTTTTTCAACCAAAATTCCACCCCCAATAATGAGTTAAGAGTGCAGCCTTCTAGTTTTTAAATTATGAGTATTAAGTCTGGGAATAAACTCCAAACTATGCAAAAATGCTCATCTAAGAGCCTGATTTTAGCCCAAGCAGAAGAATAAAAGCAGAAATAAATCATTTCATTGAGTCGCAGTTTTTAATTTGCTATAACTACAAATAGAAAAATTAATAATGTTCAAAATGTCATTTGCCGGGCCGGTGAGATGGCTCAGCGGCTTAAGCGCCTGCCCGGCAAGCGCGAGGGCCCGAGTTCGACTCCCGGAACCCACATATGAAAAAGGGGCCAGTGATATCGCTCAGCAGCACGGGTGCCTGCTGGCGCGCGAGGTCCTGAGGTCGACCCCCTGGTACCCACAAAAAAAAAAAAAAAAATGTCATTTGCCATCTTAACAAGTAGTAATTCTTTACTGTTTTGATTTTCATTTGAGGAAAAATAAAAACCATAAGTACACAATAATAAATAACGATATTAACATCCTATAATTACCCATTGGCATACTGTTTATTACTTTGACTTAGGTAGATGTATTGGAGACGGAAAAGGGGGAGATGTTAGGTTTGCCATTACTTAGCAAACACAGGTGTTTATCCTACAGTTTTGTAAACTCTTTGTAGGAATTTTTGAAGTGTCATTTTGCTGATGGGAAGTATAAAATGAGAATTGTTCAGCAGATGTTAATCTCATCATCATCTACATTAGACAGTGTTTTTATATTAGTCTAAAAAGATTCGTGCATATCTTAGCTATTTTTCATGCAGTGATCATCTTTAAGTATTAGTATAAAAGTTAATGAGTAAAGAAAATCTGAGCAAATGCTGATAATCCAAAACACTTCAAGAAATACATGTTTTGATTAGATGCAAAGATTTTAATTAGAGCTCTATTTCTCAACAATCAAATTTAAGAGAACTATAAATCAGAATTTTTTTTATTTTCTTAGTACATTTTTTCAGTTTATTCCCTCCTCCTATCTCCTATCCTATTTTTCATTCTTGTGATACTATTAATCTTAGCTTATGTTATAGTGTACATGGTTTACATTAATTGATGTTATTAGGTTCCTGTACATGGCATATCTTTATTCTACTTACTTCCCTTCCCCTCCTCCTCACCCCTCGTGCTTTTTCCCTTGGACCACTTCCCTATTGCAAAAGATCCATCTCCTTGTCCCCTTCTATCCATTCTTATTATTCTCTTTGTTTGTACTTTGCCTCACTTAAGTGAGAGATACCATGTGGTATTTAAGCTTATGTATCTGATTTATTTCACTCAACATTACATTTTCCAGGTGCATCCATTTTCCTACAAATGTCTCAAATCTGTCATTCTTTATAGCAGAATAGTATTCCATTATATATAGATAGCACATTTTCTTTATCCAGTCATTTGTTGATGGGTACACAGGCTGTTTCCAGGATTTTGCTATTATGAATTGTACTGCTATAAACATTGGTATGCATGGATCACTGTTTGATGTCTTAAGCTCTTTGGAGAAGAGACTTAGCAGTGTGATCACTGGGACATATGAAATTTCTAATTTCAGTTCTTTGAGAAATCTCCTTTTGATTTCCATAATGGTTGTACAAGTTTACATTCCTACCAACAATGAAGGAGGGTTCCTTTTTCACCACAGCCTCACCAGCATTTGTTTATTTTCTTAATGATTGCCATTCTTTCTGGAGTAATATGGAATCTTAGCATTGTTCAAATTTGCATTTCTGTGATGGCCAAAGATGTTGAACATTTTTTCATATATTTGTTGATCATTTGTGTTTCTTCCTCTGTGAAGTGTCTTCATTTCTCTTGCCCATTTCTTCACTGGATCTTTAATTTTAGGTGGTTAAATTTTTTTTTTGAGTTCTTTGTATAGTACTCTAGATATTAGTCCTCTGTCTGAGGAGTAGCTGGCAAAAATTTTTTCCCATTCTGTAGGTTGTCTTTTCACTCTAGTGATCGATTCTTTTGCTGTACAGAAGCTGTTTAGTCGGATATAATCCCATTTGTTGATCCTAGCTGTTAATTTCTTGTGCAGTTGAGGTTCTGTTTAGAAAATCTTTTCTTACACCTGTGTCTTCAAGTGTTTTACCTATTTTGTCTTCCAGTAGGTTTAATGTTTCTGTTTTAATGTTTAGATATTTGATTCATTTTTATTTTAATTTAGTATGTGGTGAGAAATATGGGTCTAGTTTCAGTCTTCTGCACACAGATAACCAGTTTTCCCCAACAGTACTTGTTGAATAGGCTGTCTTTCCTCCAGCATATGCTTTTGCCCCCTCTGTCAAAGATTAAATAGCTGACTGTGTCTGGGGAGGTTCCTGTATCTTCATTTCTGTTTCATTGATTCATGTATGTGTTTTTGTTCTAGTACCATGCCATTCTTATCACTATTTGTGGGGGGATACTGGGAATCGAATACAGGACCTTATGCTTGCCAGGCAGGCGTTGTACCACTGAGCTAAATCCCCGGCCCCCATTCTTATCACTATTGCTTTGTAATATTGCTTGAAGTCAGGTACTGCTATGCCTCTTGCTTTGCTCTTGTTGCCCAAAATTGCCTTTGCTATTCTGGGTCTCTTCTGGTTCCATACAAATTTTAGGGTTGTTTTTTCTAGATCTGTAAAGTGTGTTGTTGGTATTTTGGTTGGGACTGCATTAACTCTGTATGTCGGTTTTGGGAGTATAACCATTGTGACAATATTGGTTCTGCCTATCCAGGAGCAGGGGGCATCCTTCCATTTTCTGATGCCCTCCGCAGTTTCCCTTTTATGGTACGGTAGTTTTCTTTGTAGAAGTCTTTCACTTTTGGTTAGGTTAATTCCTAGTTATTTCATTTTTCTTGAAGCTACTGTAAATGGTATTATTTCCATAATTTCCTTCTCATCCCATTGGTTGTTGGTGTACACAAATGCTAATGATTTTTGTGTGTTGATCTTGTATCCTGCTACATTGCTGAAGTTTGTTATTAATTCTGAGAGTTTTTTAGTGGAGTTCTTTGGGTCTTCTATGTAGAGTAGCATGTTACAGTGGACCCTTGACTTACTAACTCAATTAGTGCATGAGGGCTGGTTGTAACTCAAGTTGGTTGTAAGTCCAGACTTTTTCTCATAAGAAATAATGGAAATCCCATAATGCATTCCAAATCTCCCAAAGCTCCCCTTAACTAACCGTTTCACAATAAAAAAGGGTTGTATAATGTGTGTAATTTACCAGAAACCAATAATTCTCATAGTGTATTCACCAAAAAGTCATAAAATGTGCCTAGTTTACCAGAAACAACAATTTCCTACTGTACTCACCATTCAAGTTGACATCTTTGGCTTGCAAGAAAGGAGGATGAAATGGAAGGGGGTCATTTTTTGGAAGGAGAGTTCCCTTCCACAAGAGCATCAGGAACCTGGCTCTCTGGTGTCCTTTCTCTCCTCGGGAGAGTCTGCAGCCCACCAGGACCTGCTTCTGGCTCACTAGGTCTCAACCTTTTCAGAACTAAAAACTGGTCTAAGGTTGTCTCTTTCTGTCTTTTCTTTAACACTGTTCTTTTTTATTGTGATTGCTTTCTTTACCTTCCCTTCCTTCCTTAGCTTTTCTTGCTTTTGGGGGTCCATTTTGATAGCAGTAATCGTAGCAATTATGTAAAGCACTGAGTGAAATCACATCCACAGATACACCATCTGGGCTCAGACTAATGCTTACGTATGTTTATATGCACTTTTGTGGCATCTCGAGTCTTTATTTATAACAGCACAAGTGGCTGGCATTTGGGTCATAACTCAGGACTTTGTCTTAAACCTAAAATTCTGGTTGTAACCCAAGTTGTTCATGTGTGAGTCTCATTGTAACTCGAAGGTTCACTGTATCTGTAAATAATGATAATTTGAGTTCTTCCTTTCCTATATGTATCCCTTTTATTTATTTCTCTTGCCTGATTGCTCTGGCTAATGTTTCAACCAAATCATGTTCAGTAGTTAGGTTCACCTTATGGGGAAATTTGATTTGGTTCTCGTCCAATTTGGTTTTCGACCAGAAACATGGAAAGAATTAAGTTTGTGAACTGAGGTACCACTGTAGTTACTGTCTTCTGAATTTCCACAGTGTCTCTTGGTGATTTCAACTTTTTCATTTCTAATTGCATTAATGTGAGTCTTTTCTCACTTTTTCTTGGTAAATCTAGGTAGGGGCTTATCTATTTTATTTATTCTTTTAAAGAACCAGCTCCTCAATTCATTAATTTGTTTTCTTTTTTACTGGTTTTTTTTTTTTTTTTTTTTTTTTTTAGTCTCAATTTCATTTATTTCCACTCTTGTCTTTAAAATGTCCCTCCTTAATTTCAGTTTGGGGCTGGTTTTTTGTTGTTTCTCATATATTTTAAGGTTTGTCATAAGGTTGTCTATTTGAGCTTGCTCTTTTTTTCTAATGTCAGCTTTGATTTTAATGAATTTTTCCCTTAGAACTGCTTTCATAATGTCCCAGAGGTTTTGAGGAGTTGTGTCATCATTGTCATTAACTTCCAGAAATTTTTAAAATTTCCTCTTAGATTTCTTCTATGACCCACTGGTTTTTTTAGGAGTATATTGTTAATTATCCAGGAGCTTTTGCCTTTTCTGAAATTTTTTCTGTTCTTGATTCCTATTTTTATTGCACAGTGAGGTAATTTATATTCTTTTTTATTTACTTAAGCAGGTTTTGTGGACTAGTATGTGATCTGTTTTGGCAAAAGTACCATGTGCTGCTGAAAAGAATGTATACGGTGTTGTAGAGGGGTGGAATACTCTATGTGTGTCCATTAAGTCCGTATGTACAAGGGCTTTGTTCAGCTTTGACATTTCTTCATTGGTTTTTTGTTTGGTTGATCTATGTCTTTGTGAAAGTGAGGTGTTAAAATCCCCTACTCTGATTGTGTTAGTGTTTATTTGATCTTTTAATTTCAGCAGTTTTTGTTTATGAAGATAGGTGCTCCAGTATTCAGTGCATATGTTTAGCAGTGTTATCTCTTCTTGTTGGATTGTTCCTTAACTAATATGTAGTGACCTTTTTGTCTATTCTGATCGGTTTTAGCTTGAAATTTATATTAAAATTGCTGCCCCGATATTAGAATTTCTAATATTAGAATTGTTATCACTGCTTGTTTTCAGGGTCCTGGTGCATGAAATGTTGTTTTCTGTCCTTTTATTTTTAGGCTGTAAATGCCTTTTTTGATTATATGAGTTTTTTGAATGCAATGGATTGTTGGATTCTATCTTTTGATCTAGCCTGCCAGTCTGTCTTTTAATGATAGAGTTGACATTGAGAGAGATTACTGAGATATGTTTGTTATTTACTATCATTGCCTTCTTTATCTGATGGTGTATCCTTTGTTTTTCTTTTCCTGATGCTTTTTATTTCTGTTTATCCATTGACCTCACTAGATCCTTCTGTGTTTTTTGGGTTTTTTTGTTTTGTTTTGTTTTGTTTTGTTTTGTTTTTTGTGGGTACCGGGGGATCGACCTCAGGACCTCGCGCGCCAACAGGCACCCGTGCTGCTGAGCGATATCACCGGCCCCTTTTTCGTATGTGGGTTCCGGGAGTCGAACTCAGGCCCTCGCGCTTGCAAGGCAGGCGCTTACACCACTGAGCCATCTCACCGGCCCCCCCTTCTGTTTTAACCTATGTCTGATTCATTATTTCTGTTAAGAATATTCTTAAGTATTTCCTCTAGAGATGGTTTAGCACTCATATATCTTCTGAGCAGGTCTTTTTTTCGTGGAAATACCTTATTTCTCCATATATTTTGAAAGAGAGCTTTGCTGGGTAAGTTAATCTGGGTTGGAAGTTATTTGCTCTTAGGTGTTGAAATATTTCACTCCAAGCTCTTCTGCCCTTTAGGGTTTGTGTTGAGAAGTCTGCTGTGATTCTAATTGGTTTATTTTTATATGTAATTTTTCCCCCCTCTGGCTGGTTTTAAAATTCTGGTTTTTTTGCTGGATATCTGGTAATTCATTAAAGATGTGCCTTGGTGAGCTACATTTTTCATCATAATTGTTTAGAGTCCTGTAAGTATTGCCTACTTGCATTCTAAACTTTTTCTTATATTTGGGAAATTTTCTACGGTGATATCTGTAAGCATGTTAGTGCTATCTTCTAGTTTTTCTTTAACTCCGATTAGCTTTAGATTGGTCTTTTTGTTGTCATCTAGTAGCTGCTGGACAGTCATCTCTTGTTCTCTTATTTGCTTTTTGGCTTTGAGTTCTTTATCGTAATTCACTATTATGTCATTGTGTCAGACACTCTGTCATCACATTGGTCATTTCTGTGGTGTATGAATTCTATATATATATATATTTTTTTTTTTATTTCCAGTATTTCTGTCTGACATCTTTTCAAGGATTCCATATCCTTGTTGAATCTGTCATTCAAATTTTGAACTGTTCTGGTTAACTTGTCTAATTTTTTACCTACTTCCCCGAAATTCACCTTGGGAACTCAATAGTGAAATTGCTGTGAACTTTTGTTTATTTCCCTCTTTGAACTCAACTATTTTCTTCATCCCTTCTAAGAGCTTTCCATAGATTTCTGCTACTTGGTATTTGTTTCCCTTCTCCCTTTATGACCCCTTGCTCTGCCTTAGAAGAATTGGGGGGTGGTTTTCAGAGGTCTTCCATTTCCCTGCTTCCCTATTCTCCTGTGTGTATCTGTGTGTGTGTGTGTGTGTGTGTGTGTATTTTTTTTTTTAATTGTACATGGCCCCCTATTTTTTCCCTCCTTTTTTGGGAGGGTTACTGCAGTTTTGGGACTAGAGAAATGAAGAGAGTGTGTGGCTTATATGGAGATTTTTAGTAGGATGTTGCCTCCCCATGGATAATTTTCAGTTTTGTATCTCCAGTGCTAGTATTTATTCCTATTATTTACTTTAAGTGATTTCAACTCTGTCTCTATGTTTTGCCAAAAGAATTACTTCTGTTTATAACAGCAACTATAGATTGAGTATTACAACACTTCCGTGTGATAGTCCTTGCAATTACACTTACCCCCTTTGTCTATTCTCTATACACACTGTGATAGTTCATTATTTGTGGTTGTTCTGCAGTGAGGTAGGTGAGGTGGGGTGGGAGAATGTGCAGATGTTGCCTCTCCATGAATAATTTTCAATTTTGTGTGTCCAGTGCTAGTATTTACTCCTGTTATTTAAGTGATGGGATAGTTGGATGAGGAGTGTTAGACACTAAGGGAGAGGTTTGAAGGGGAGGATACTGGTAGCTGAGGAGAAAAGGTTGATGTGGGTCTGATTTTATGGGAGTACTTTTAGTTGAGTTGAAAGGTTAGTACTGAGAGTTTTCAGAGGATATTTTATGGGGGCCAAGGATGAGATATGGGAGAAAGGGGGTTTACTTGATGGTTCAGGAAAGCTATGTGGTTGTCAGAACTTGCTGATAGGGAGGGAGGAAAATAAGCTAGTAAATATGGAAGAGCCGAAGGCTTAGAATGGGGAGGATCAAGGAATAATACTAGAGAAGATGGGAGTGACTGTGAAGGAAGTAAGTATGGGGAATTTAAAACTTGGGGGAGGAGTTCATGTGTTTAGAAAAAGAATTTTAAAATATATTAATAATATTGTCTCAGGGTTTCGAGGTGAAGAAACTGGATAGGGAGCTGAGACAAGCAAGAGAACCTAGACACCTAATTAAATCAGAGCCAATGAAAGAACAAATACATGAAAGCAACAACCTAATAAACACAGGAAACCATAAAAGAACGTAACATAACCTGACATTACCAAAAAAATCAAGAAACATACAGCAATGTAAACCTGTAAGTTGCCCAATGAGAATATAAATATTCCAAGGAGACATTGCATATGTGACTCCCAAGTAGCTTCCTTGTCAAAGAGTCTGAGTCCTCACACCCCAATAACTCTTTGATCCCTCCACTGCAGTATGGAAGCCAGCCCACACTCAGGACTTCTCTCTGCCAGGTTGAAGGCATCCTTGCAGAGTCTAATCCAGGTCAAGTTCGTGGGTTAGGAACTCTTGCTGTCCCTCTCGCTGGGTGTGATGGTGGATTTGGCAGACAGGTTCACTGTAATGAAATTGTCTACTGAGTCAGGAGTATTTCTGTGCAATTAAATCAGCCACAGCAGTAACAGGCTAATCCATTACAGTGATGTCTGTCTGGGCTAGTTGAGAAATAAAATATGACCCTGTTTTGGGTCTCCCTTTAGCCCAGAAAAGAGCCGTGGTTATTGTGTAAGCATCTCTAACAACTCAAGTCTTGACCCACAGTTAATGGGATGGCTGTATCTCCTCTAATGGTGCAAAACAGCATTCAATAGTAATTTTATAGAATCAGTTATCTAAAGCCCAAAGGGCTGAGGACCAGGTAATGCCAGAGGGAGACAGAGAAGAGAAGAAAAATATGAAAAAAAGGGTTTTTTTTCCCTGTTTTTTTAAAAGTCTGCTCTGTGGTACAGGAAGGAGGAAACAGGAGGGGGGCAAATTATCCTAATGATGGTAAGGGTATATCATATATTTAGAAAGGGATGTTGTGTCTTATATCTAGATGTCCCCCCAAAGCCTCATGTGGTCATAGGTGGGGCTTTTCAGAGGTCACTGGATCTAGAGTGTATGATGCTGGGATTAAGGGTGTGAGATTACTAAATTAGTCCACTGATTGGTTTGGCATAGTTCTGGGTGTGAATAATAGGAAGGCCCACCCTGGGTGTGAGTGCTACCCGCTCTAGGGGCTTGTAGCCTGGATAGAATATAAGGGACAGAAAGAGGGCTACTATTGTCGCTTGCTGCTTTACTGCTGGCTGCCTTCTCCCTACCCTGCTTTGCCACGGACTGTTTCTCCTCAGTGATGCCCCTTTGCTGTGTACCCTGCGTTGGAGGTGAAACCTCTACAAACTGTGGGCTAAATAAAACTTTCCTCCTTAAACTTTGTGTGTTGGGTATTTTGTCTCAGAAATGAGAAAAGTAACTAAGACAGGATAATGGGGAAAACTGGGTACAAAATTGGTAGTGAGAAATGGGGATGGGAAAAGATTCTTTGACTGATAAAAATATTAGAGAAAAAATTAAAGGGAGACAAATGAAAAGGGGAAGAGGAAAGAAAAGAAAAATTGAAAATGAATAAGACATAGGAGAAAGAAATCAGGTGAAGAGATAATAAAAATGGGAGGGAGGGCCAGTGAGATGGCTCAGCGGCGTAAGTACCTGCCTGGCAAGCGCGAGGGCCCGAGTTCGACTCCCAGATCCCACATACGAAAAAAGGGGCCGGTGATATCGCTCAGCGGCACAGGCGCCGGCTGGCGCACCATGCCCTGAGGTCGACCCCCGGTACCCACAAAAAAAAAAAAAAAAAAGGGAGGGAAATAAAAGGACAAAGGGGAGTTCCCTTACCCTCTATAAACTATATTGGGGAAAAAAAGGCAAGAGGAAGAGAAGCACACAGGCACAGACATACTCAAAAGAAAAAAGGATAAAATAATGGAATAAAATTGTGGGGGAAAATGTACAGGAGGAGGAAAACACAGAATAATACAAAAATTCAAAAGTAAAATAAAAACTGAAAAAAATAATACAATCAAATAAAGAATAATAAAAGAAAGTTTTCTGTTGTTTTAGACACGTGGCTCTTTTCCTCAGCCTAGGGTTGAGGAGCAAAGCTCAAGCCAGGACGTATCTCTGTTCACGCTGGAAGTTCACGGTGGCAGTCCACCCCCAGAACAGTGCTGAATGTAGGGATCTACTCATAGAACAGGGCACCAGTGTGACCTTCCAGTCCCGTGGAACTCAGACTGAACCGGGCCTTGCGACCTCGGGAGCCGGGTCTGCATTCACCAGCCCCAGCCTCTCAGCAGGATTCCCCCGTTTGCTAATTCCTGGCAGTCTCCTGTGACTGTCCTTTCTTCATCCACTCTGGGAACTTGCAGTGTGAAGCAGCCAAGGGGCTGCTCTGGGCCCCAGGTTCAGACGCTCAGCCTTTTCCTGCAGTGGTGTCCCCACCAGCTCTTGCTCCACGGTGGGCACTTAGCTGTGGGCACTCATACCGAGGTCACTCACCAACCATTGATTGTGAAAGGCTCTGGAAGCAGTGTCCTACGTTTTCCTTGCTGGTTTTCCTTGCTGGAGGTGATTCTTTTGGTCTTGATACAATTCTCCAGTTCTCCATGAGCAAAAAAGTTACTAATTTCATTTTGCCTCCCAGCTGGTGGCCAGCCAGCCGCTGTCGTTGGCACTGATATAGGTGTCTCATCCGTGGTGGGGTCTGTTTCTTCTGTATCACTTAATCCTATTTTCTTCTCCTATGCCAGTTCCCTCGTGGTTCCCAGGTAACCTCCAGTCACTTCAGTTCCTCTCCAACCTGTTGTTTTCCAGACTGTAGACACTTTGTCCTGGAGAAACTGAGTTGCTGGCACTCACTGCTCTGCCATTTTGGGAGCCCCTAAGTCAGAATTTTTGACTGACATATTCGGTGCTAATTGATTGCAGTCCAGATAACTATATTATGTTTTAGTACAACTTTTAATTCTTCTAATCACAATCATTACATATACTCTGCTGTAATTAAAAGAGCAGTTTTAACTTTCATATATGCATAAAGTTCTTGATAAACTATTAAAATAACCAAATATTCAAACATAATTTCTGCTTGCCGCAAAGCATGCATTTATTTATAATATAAAGTAATTACTCTGAATCTATTTGTGTAGAATGCTGTGTTTAGCCCTCCATAAACATAGAGGTGGCAAGGGGAAATAACATCTAAATTATTTATCAGTACCATCAAAATTACTACTGTTTATCAGTAGTGAGAATAATAAATTGAGTAACAAAAGAGCACAGTGCCTTAGCTGGTTACTTTGGGCACGGTGATAATAATTAGTCCATTGTTTGAATTTCCTAGTCCTCCAGCTAGACAAGGAGAGGTGTAGTAGGAAGAGGGCTTTGGAGTCAATCAGATCTGCATTCAAATTCCATTTTTCTAATAGCTGTGTGTCTGGACACTTTATTTAACTTCTCCAAGCTTCAAGTTTTGTTTTGCATTTTTAACTTATAGATTGTTATGAAGAAATAACTTCATAAAACATCTGGCACAGTGCCTACAACACAGAAATTTGTGCTTTGGAGAAGAAACAAAGAAAGAAAATGCAAAAGAATCCTACTACCTTTAAGTAGACATCTAAAATACTGCTGAAATCCCAGTATGCTTATACAATAAGAGAAAAAATCCAAATTAAATATAATCTGAACTGAAAGTTTCCTTTTTAGATTTCTAGAAGTTAAAATGTTTGTGACACATATATCTTTTAATCCCTTGTCCTTTGATTTCAGCAGGAAAGGAAGGACAAGAAATCCTGGGGCCTGAAGCTCAGGCAGATGAAGCAGAATGTGCAGGTACTCTTGCCACTTTCTCTTGTATTACAGTCTTTGAAGGAGGTCTTTTATGACACTGGTTTTTACATTTATGAGTCCTGAATTTAGTCTGTTTCCTCCTCTTTTATCTTGCCCTCCTTAAATGTTTAAGTATTAAGGCATATGGGGCACTAGACTAAAAGTTAGAAGCTAATATTCTTTAAATACAGTATAAATTTACAGACTTATTTAATACAGCAGGTTTTCCATCCTATAAGAATAACAAGTATAACCTACTGATAGTCCAAAACAGTAAGTGTTTGAATGATAATTTGAATTCATATCACAAATTTTACAAAAGTTATGGAAACGCATCTAATGCTATTTTGAGTTTCATTATTAGTTATCAGGGTCTGCTTTGAATTGCCCATGAGACAGAAACCAGAAGAGAGAAATATAAGCAAATATCATAGTTTATCTCTAAACCAGATGAGAATCATGAATATTGATGAGTTGAGTGAATATTTCACAGCAAACAAAAAAATCAGATTTTTTCTTGTGATTTCTGTGATTGAAAAGGCCAAAATGAAGTTGAATTAAACAAGGAAATTTGCTTCTAGGTGACTAAAAGTTCATACTCCCTGAGACTTAAGGCTATTCCTCTATAATGGATTCAGATCAGATTTAAGAAGCAAAAGAGTAAGTGGAAATCTTAAGTCAGATCTTCTGTACGATAGTACGAGAAACTTTTTACGGTGTCCCTAAATCAGGTAGAATTGTTAAAATGTCTACTTAAAAAATGAATTCCAAATTATTAAAACATTTCCTCAAAATACTTGAAATAATACTTGTACTTGAAATAATATAGTTATATTTTGTATATTCAGACACAGATTAGATAATTCTATCATAATAGTTTTTGTTTTTGTTTTTGTTTTTATATATGCGGGTACTGGGAGTCCAACTCAGGACCTTGCACTTGCCAGGCAGGCGCTTATGCCGCTGAGCTATATCACCAGCCCTATCATATAGTTTTAATTAAGTTTTCTTTACTCTTTCTCTTCCATGATATAATAACATTTATAGATTTTTTTACTTTACAGTACATTTTAGCAGTATTCCATACAGCTGTATAAATTGTCTTTCACTACAGAATATGAGTGTGGTTTATGGTTAATGGGTGTCAAAAACAGGTTTTCATCTCTAGTATAAATATTAGCACTCCCTTGCTTGTCAGTCATTTACATAGCACAAAGAATGAATCTTTGTGTTGAATAAAGGTGAATTCCAAATTAATTAATTAATAGTGGAGTATCTGATAATTTATGGTGCTATAGCCTAAGATTTTATATTCTTCCCTTAACTGGGTTGTGTGTAACTTGAATAATGTATTCAGTTATGCTTGTTATCAAATATAATCTAAAGAGTATATAAAATATTTAAACTGGATACTTGATATCAAACCAGTAAATTAATAAGCACAAAAGAATGCTATTTTTACTCTTATCTAATGTTAAACTTTGATGGCTTATAAATACTGTATTACCAGAGTTACAGAAGACCATTTGCCCTTCTAGGCAAAAAACTATCAAGACCTTCATAGTTCCATGTTCACAATATTTGATCTCACAGTTTCATCTCTATTATAAAAATAAATTAAATTTTTTAGTTTGAAATACTTAGTAATACATAAATTCCCTCAAAAAATCACATCTGGCAGGCAGAGTGACCTTTTATTACTAAAGTTGCTACTGCAATGTAAGGCCTCGCCCACACCCACAAGAAAAATGCCCCCTCTTGCCTTACTTCCCTGGGACATGGGAAGAGAGGAGCAAGCAAATATTTGATAAAGCTCCAGTAAGTGCTGGAAAATTAAACTTTTGGGGCTTTTGAGCAGTTAAACTATAAAATTAGGTTTTGCCTTTGCTTTTGTGACTTCCTTGACTTCCACGGAATAACATGCTGACAAAAACATTATACGAAGGTCACTATCATTAGTTCAGAACTTTGTCAGATCTTTTCTATAGCCGACTTCCTTTTGCTGTTCATGAAGTTAAGAGAACTGTAGGCTGAGCTTAGTATTCAGAGAGTGAAATACTCACCCAAAACGTGCTTTATTCCTTCCGAACGCCTTTTTTGTTTATATGGTCAGAAGTTTTACAGAGTTTCAAAAGAGGAGGGTAAAGATTGGAGGAAGCATGGAAGTATATTTCCAGACCCACACTCACATCTATGTGGATGGTTAAATTAAAAATGCTGGTCTTATATGAGATGTCTGCTCTCTCTGATTTGTGATTTATAGTCCTACAGTCTACACTTCGACCAGTGATGCTGGTGTTATATTCTGTACTTTGACGGTCAGCTCTGAATCTCATCCTATCTAAAAGAAATCTAAATCACCATTACGTGTTTCTGTGTATTTGCCCATCTCTCTAACACTTAAATACATGAGTTTATTAGTCTTTAGACCAGAAAATTTCTTTGTAATCGACCTTTTCATGATGCCCACTTTCCAACACTTTAAATTTTGGGGTAAAAGTACAGAACTTGTGGTTTCCGCTTGAAATTGGGCTTGGTAAATGGAGGTTCGTGGGGTCGGGGTAGTTTGGTGGAAAGACCCAGGATTTGACCCCAGATGCCTAATACCACAAATTGTCTGCTCCAATAGTACTACACTTTCTCATATGATCTTGGAAAAGCTGTCTAACTCTCCCAACCATAATTTTTTATTGAGAAAAATGTTAATTGTGAAATTATGATGTTCACCTTGCAGGGCTGCTTTAAGGAAAATAGCTAACAATTACATAGCACTTACTACATACCAGGTACAGTACTGATAAGCATGTTACTATATTAATTCAATCCTCACAGCGACCTTTAGAGTTATTGTACTTGTCACCCAAATGTTATAGTATGTAAACTGATCTTACACTGCCTTGCAGATTTCTTAATGAACATGTAAAATTTTTCATTTTATATTAAGGAGTAACAATTTCTAGCATATTAAAAACATTGCTAGTTTTAACATCACTCTTATCTGTGAAATCCATAGCAACTTAATACCTCCTGTCATTCATCTTTTTAAAGAATGAATACACTCTTAGGGTTCGAAATGTGATAGGGTAGTATTTACTCCTGAACTTATATTTGCCATTTATATACCCTGTAGAATTTTATACCAACACAATATGTATTTTCTGCGCGAAGGTATTTTTGAGCTGTCATTTCATTGTGAGAAAGATATATATATAAAGTCGAAATTTCTCTATAATTTCCAGGGATCACAAGAATCTTAAGGTTTAAAGTATGTATTGATTTATCACTTAATTATTAGTAGTTCATAGTTGATAACATTAATTACACATATTAGTAAATATTTGTTAAAGAAAATGTTATTAAAAATGAGATTAAAGGAGCTAAAGTATTTTTCAATTACTTCATGTAATACCTTAATATTAACTTACTTCAAAAAAGAAAAGTGTTTAACATTGTTTCTATTTTTGTTTAGCACTATAATAAATATATTCTCAAATTTTAAAATGAAATAAAAGTTTTTATTATAACTGAGTTATTTGGTTTTTATACATCTTTAGAATTACATACCAATAGTTAGGTTTATTCGTCAATAAAAATACTTCAATGTCCTATGGCTAACAATTCAGTTAAATACTCCTTCAGTTTTATTGAAAACAAAAATTCAAAGCTGCCTAATTTGCAAGTTGATTTGTTTTCCTGTTATTAGAATTATTCACTCTCTTATTCCCTGGGATGACTCCAGAAAGGCTTGATGAATACTTCCTCACCAAAGGATTAATTATACCTGTTAGGGGCATATTGTTTTCTTCTCAATTAGAGGCAACTTTTTGGTTGGGGAAATTGAAATATGGTTAATTTCAGTATTTTTTACAATACATTTTTTTGTTGAAATTCCCTCTATTGTCCTACACACACTAACCTCTGTTTTCCTGCACGCACTATCTTTTGATCAATACCTTAACTTCGCTTAATTTCTGGCAAAATTCAGCCTAATAATCTAACTAGCAAAGGCAGTTATCACTTACACTAGTCAAATCAGACTTTCTATCGGTAAGAAAAAAAAAATGTGTCCTCATTTTCTCAATCAAATAAAGCTTAGTATACATTTTAAGGAATTTTATTAAAATTTCAATAAGAAATGTAAGTAATATCTAAATTATAAATAATTTAAAATATATAAAATGTAAATAAATATCTTACAAAAACAAATTACTCAGTAGTGTAGCTAAGATATTATAGATCTAATCTAATTTTTATAGTTATAAAAATATTTGTCTCCAAATGAGTATATTTGGAAGCAGTCACTATACAGGTAACCTTATATATAACCTACTGAAGAAGCAAATACTGTATCATGTATGAAATACAGACTATGTATTTCTGAAAAATGCATGCTGTTTTAAAACTCATATTCCATCAGCTTAACATATATATATATATATAGGAAAGCTGCCCATGAATATGCATGTATGTATGTATGTATGTATACATTTCATATATATGTTACTTGGTTGTCAAAAATATTAACATAAGATGGAAATTGCTAAATTGAAAAAATATTTTATAACAATTTGATTAAAATTGTTTTATCAAGTATAGTATATGGAATCTGTAAGAAATCACATAAATTTTATTCATGTGTTTTATCCAGTTTAATTTGAAAGACTGCATTTGTAGTGAAGAGACTCAATGTCATTGACATACACTGCTTTAGCTGTTCAACAATGCTTATTTTTCCAGCTAATGACAGATCCTAGGAATGGTGTTTGAGTACATTCTTCTTTACTTTCATCAGTCTCCTGAAGAGCAGTGAGCTGTTTAATAATAGGAGGTATACAGCATATCAGGTCATTAAAGGAAATTTCCCTTGCTTCTTCTGTCCATATTATTATATAGTTGATTTCAGCTTGCCAGTTAGGAATAAACTACCCCATTTCAGTTGCCATGTTTTTCACCTCATAGAAGTGCTTGTGAATAGGAAAGACTGGAAGACCTAGAATGGTTTTATACTGCTTTGAATAGTCAATAAGGAAGGCTTTCCCCAATCAGCATTTTAAACTTTTCTTCTTCCGCTCTCTGGCAATATATCAAACTAATATAGTGGATGAAGGAAAGGATATGCCTTTCTCTTTTTTTCCCTAAAAAAAATGACAGCAAGGAATACTGTATAAAAGGGAGGGTAGAGAGAAGAACCTTCAGGCCACCAGAAGTACACATGGAAGTTGAAAATCTGGGAATTGATTCCCTAAAACCAACGTACTCCCGGATTCAGTAACCCCACTTTAATGTCTACTGGCATGAGTTAAATAATATATTTTCCAGCATGTGATAGCTTAGAGGCGATATTAAAAAGGTAAAAACTTTGTCACTGATTCTCAGATTTTTTTTTTTTTTGTGGGTACCGGGGGGTCGACCTCAGGACCTCGCGCGCCAGGAGGCGCCTGTGCCGCTGAGCGATATCACCGGCCCCTTTTTCGTATGTGGGTTCTGGGAGTCGAACTCAGGCCCTTGCGCTTGCCGGGCAGGTGCTTAGGCCGCTGAGCCATCTCACCGGCCCTGATTCTCAGATTTTAAACAGCAACCATCTGAGTTCAGTTATACTACTGTGGAGGAGATATAGCAAGATTGTCTAGTAGCTGTCAAACAGAAAGCTGCCCATATACCACCATTTTAATTTGGCCCAGTCTCAGTCTACTAGGAAGTACCATTTTACTAATTTAGAGCTGACAGTTCAGTCTCAAGCCTGTGAAGAAGTCAGCCATGGGACACTTGGAAGTCATGTTCACCTGTTACAGTGAACACAGCTTGTAGCTGACCATCTCCTAGAGCCCGTGGGGGAGATGCAGAAACCATAGTGCAGCAGCATGGCTTTAGGGACTGGCCAGCGCTCTGGGCAGCCCTCCCACAGAAAAAACATTTTGTTACCTCCAAACCCTTTCTAACTCAAGAAAAAAACGTATCTGCCTTAATCCTGTGGTTAGACACTCATTGAGGCAGAAATAGAGAAAGAATATCCTTGTTTGTATAGAAAGTCTAAAGGAGGTGAAAACCAACTTTTATTTATGTAATTTGATATACTTTTATTAGGAGTCTAACTACAGATCATTGAAAGTTATTTCCTGAGAAATGACTTAACTGAAGGACTGGTTTATATGATTCAAATTTAAACTATAACTTTAAATAATATTTTGATTGTTAAGGTGATCTTTGAAAACTGTTTTCTTTGCTTTATCATTAAGTGAGGAATAAAGATTTCATTCGACCAAATTACTTTGTATTTTCTTTGTCCATCAAATGAAATAGAAGTATAACCATAAAGATTCAAAGGGATAATGTGGGAATTTCAAACATTTATAACATATTAAATATATAAAGCGAAAGGAGCTTGGCATGGTGGCACATGCCTTATTGTAATTCCCAGCACTCTGAGAGGCTGAGGCAGGATCACAAGTTCAGGCCCAGGCTCAGCAGTTTAGCAGCTTAGTGGGCCCTGTCTCAAAATAAAAACTAAAAATATATAAAATATAAAATACAAAGAAAATGGTTGGGGATGTAGCCCTAGGCACAATCCCCAGTACCACCCTTTCTCCCCCAAAAGCCAGAGCACTTCTTAATAGATTGCAAAAATGAGTAAAATTCATTTTTACTCTTCAATAAATGTTTTCTAAAATTTCAAGAATGATTCTGTATTCTCTCAAGATAAATGATTTCTTATTTAGAAAAACTTTGAAAAAACTTGGTAAAATTGCTTTTTATAAAAGAATTCATTTCTTTCAGTAAAAGATGATGAATGCGACTCAGATGCAGAAAATGAGCAAAACCATGATCCTAACGTTGAAGAGTTCTTGCAACAACAAGACACAGCTGTCATTTATCCTGAGGCACCTGAAGAGGACCAAAGGCAGGGCACACCAGAAGCCAGTGGCCATGATGAAAATGGTAACTGAACCTTGACAATTCATTCTTTCTCCCTCTCCTGCTTTCCTGCTCTCTCTCTTCCCCTCCCTTTCCTTCTCTTTCTCCCTTCCTTCCCTTTTTCACTGTTCTTTTGGCAAGTAAAACATGGATGCATATCTAAATTGTACCAATAAACTTAATTATTAAAAAACATGGTTGTCTGGTTCAAAGCATACTGATTGGAAATAATAGTTTTTACATATCTGCTTTAGTCTACTCTGATAATGAACACTTGGTGTATAAATACAATAAAAATGTGTTGAGATTCTTCAGAAAAGAATGTTATTCTGCCTTTCCAAGCATAATAAACAGTTGAAAATAGCATGTTCCAATAAGAAATTTTATGCGAGATCTGTATGGAGACTAGTAAGGTACTTAAAATGTTTTAAGAATTTGTGAATTACTAATATCCTAAATCTGGCTTTATTTTTTCATGGTTCCCTGGTGCATGGATAGATTTAGCTTAGTGTTCAAATAATCAACTGAAATTTTTGGAGAAACTGAGGAATACTATATAAAATATAAAATAGATTCCACGACAAAATCAACTTTTTCTTTTTTATTATTAGTACATATTAATTATACAGAATAATGGGTTTTTATTTTGGCATGTTCACACATATAAGTAACATATTTTGATCACTAAATCAGTAACCAACTACAAAATTTCATTCTAGAATGGATAGGATTTTCCAAAACCAAATCTATGACAAAGGCAATAGGAATAGGACACTGTAGAATCATTTCCTCTAGTGTGCCAAACAGGTGCATGTTTAAAGAATGTACATTATTGCCCCACTGCACATCAGCTAAATCATTAGTGTTCTGTCAGTCTGTTTGCATGTTTGAAAACTTCATGGTTATTGTCATTGTAATGCTGTAAATCCCTAATACAACCTGCTGTCATTTCTTGCTTCTCTTAAAGAAAATACATCACCATTTCACCGGAAGAAGAAGTAAATTATAATAAAAATGAGAGGGAAATAGAAAATTTTAAAATATATGTGTATGCATATATAAAACTTTAATATGATAACAACTTCCATAAAGCCTTCATGAAAGAAAGCAATGAAATCTAAAGCTGTGTTCCATTACATACATCTAATAAAGTTAAGCCTTATAAAGTTAGTCTTTATAAATCAACTCAGTAAAATTTCATTAAAAATTAACATATAAACATATAATAACATATAATAGCTAGGCAGCTAACTATTCTGAATTATTACAACATCTGAATTATAGAATATGTTGCTGATTTAGGTATTTACTAATTTCAGGTTTATGGTGTAATTGTATTAAAGATTTATAATGTATTCCAGTGTAGGTATTGTCACAGCAACTTTACATTTAAAAAATCATTGTCTTCAGAAGCTCTTAATTTTTTAATTTACAGTAAATTAAGTATGCTTCCTTGTGTGTTTCCTCATAAGTTATATTTAGGCACTGACTCCAGCAGGTTGAATAATCAAAAATTCTGAATCAGTGGGGAACAAATATAAGGGACTTCGCAGAGGCTTTATATTATGAAGTATTACCAGTCAGAAATATTACACTGTATGCCAAAAGACATCTAGAATATGAAAATTAAGGAATTTTGTTGTAAAAGATAATATTTGTGGTCACAGATACTTATAGAAATTATAGTTCAAAAATGGTGAGATACAGGTTTTTAGTAGCATTGAATTACTTCCTAAGTTTCTTGTAGTCAATCTAAAAAAAGTTTCCCCTGCGTAGCAAACCTTAATTATTAAAATATGAATTTTAATAAATTTTTATATTTTTCAAAAAAAACTTTTACTTGCCTTTTAAACCTGCTCATTCTGTTTATTATTCCAAATATTCAGTTTAACTTTTTATTGTTTTATGCCAGTGATCTAAAAACATAAATTCATATCTTACATGAATTTTCAGATGAAAATTAGTAGGTATCGATTGATGAAAATAACTTGCTGTTAAAATACCATGAGCAACCTGTCATTTTGCCAAATTATTAATATTTTGTGAATTAATCACATGGATTAATCATGAAGACAAAGAAGAAAATAGAACCAAATGAGAGCAGACAGCTCCAACACTGGAGGAGGAGCATTTTGATTAAAGGAATCTTGTGACATTGAGGTGCCACTAACAAAACCACCACCATGGCAGACTCTGGTGTTTGCCATTGTAACTACCTAAATCAGTAAGATGGATTAGGCATTCTGGCAAGGAGAAAGTCCAGTGTTGACTTCCCACTGCCTGTGTATATAAGAAATTCATACTGGACGAAATTTGACATGATTTCCTCCCCAGATAAGATGGTCTATCGAAACCCCTCTAGTTCAGTTTGCCTTGATAGCTAGTAACAAAATTTTAGAGCTTTGGGTGTTTTATTTATATATTTGTGCCATGTTTTGTTACATTTGAGTAGCTATTTAGAACTCAGGCGTTCATTCTGTGATTTGCAGACTGGTGTGCAAGATGTGTAATTTATATGGACTTGAACTCCAATAAAGGAATACTGTATATGTGCATGGAGCATTTGGAGATACCTTTGTTTTCTGAAAGTTACATATATACAGAAAAAAAATTATATAGGAAGTTTGTCACTGTTTTGATAGGGGAAAGAACATGAAGAGTCATGTCCAGGATGTCTTTGTGGGCTAGGCCTAGGTCTGGCCCCATCACCCCTCACACACACACACACATTCTTTTTGGCCACATCTAATTGGAAGGGAAATTCAGAAACATAGTCTGTGTACTACATTTTCAAATTCATAAGAACAAACATTAAATAAATGATGATATAATTGTTACCAATAGGAAGATTCTGTTGTGTAGTTCCTCCTTTAATATGTATACATTTGCAAATTAACCTACATCCTAACTTTATTTTCGTTTCCTTGTCCAGTTAACCATATTTATTTATTTTTATTTATTTATTTTTTTTGTGGGTACCGGGGGTCGACCTCAGGACCTCGAGCGCCAGCAGGCGCCTGTGCTGCTGAGTGATATCACCGGCCCCTTTTTCGTATGTGGGTTCCGGGAGTCGAACTCGGGCCCTCGCGCTTGCCAGGCAGGTGCTTACGCCGCTGAGCCATCTCACCAGCCCGCAGTTAACCATATTTAGAAGGGAGAACTTTGATTTAGTGGAAAAGTTAGAGGACTTGAAGGTCATCCTGTGTTTGAATCCGACTTCATCATTCACTGACTGTGACTTTTTAGATTTTTTAACCTTTCTGAGCTTCATGTTTTCTCCATTGTAAAATGGAAATGAGTATCATTGTGTTGTTTTGAGGATCAAATATAAAGTGAGAAGCATAATATCTGGCACCTAGCATAGGGACTTAGTGATAACTTTGGCAATATTTCCTGAATGTCTTGAGTTTATAATATATAATCTCTCTTACAGGAACGCCAGATGCGTTTTCTCAATTACTCACCTGCCCATATTGTGATAGAGGCTATAAACGCTTTACCTCTTTGAAAGAACACATTAAATATCGCCATGAAAAAAATGAAGATAACTTCAGTTGCTCCCTGTGCAGTTACACCTTTGCATACAGAACCCAACTTGAACGTCACATGACATCACATAAGTCAGGAAGAGATCAAGTAAGTGAAATGACCAGCAGTTAACTGATTCCACATTTTGGAAATTTAACTCTTGTTTTTTTTTTTTTTTTTTTGGTGGGTACCGGGGGTCAACCTCAGGACCTCGCGCGCCAGCAGGCGCCCGTGCCGCTGAGCGATATCACTGGCCCCCTTTTCGTATGTGGGATCCGGGAGTCGAACTCGGGCCCTCGCGCTTGCCGGGTAGGCGCTTAAGCCGCTGAGCCATCTCACCGGCCCAGAAATTTAACTCTTAAAGGCAAGGATTTTACTGTACTTAAGAGTTAAAAGGGTGTAGTAGACATTGTCTCGTCTGCAGTCATATAAAAATGAAAGTGATTAGTTACATTTTTTTCTTTTTCAGGTAATGTCCTTTCCATTTTGATTTAGTTTGCTTATCCCATGGTAGATATTACTCCAAATTTAAATTTCAAATTGCATTTTATTGAAATGTTCACTGTGAGAAAATAAATACTGGTAACATAAATCACAAGACAATACTAACCAAATTGAGAAAGCAATTTTTTAAAAATATAATTTTCTTTGACCCAATGACTGCTTTATTTAGGCTCAGTGTAAGCTACTGTAATTTTCCTTTCCCTATTATAAAGGAAGCTTCCTCCTTTAAGAATCTGAAGTTTGGCATCAGTTTTTAGATGGTTTAGTCTATGCCCCATTTCCTAGAAATATAAATTAAAGAGTATTTTGTAACTGTAAGTTACATTTAAAGTCTTGACTCTATACTGAGATAAAGAAGCTCAGCAATTGTCCTTTTTTATAAGTTCCTGATAACTACCAGCTAGCAACAAATTAATATTGATTTAACTGGGTCAAGCAAATACTGGGTCACACAGGGTGTGTGTCGGGGTTGGGGCACGTGTCCAGTTTCTTGTGTCAGTGGGTTATGAATGCCTACACAGTGATTTGTGGGAATGTTGCCCTGTGTAAGTCCCTAATATAAGTCACATATCCTACAGAGAACCAGTTAGACCCCTTGCTAAGGAGGTTGATTAAACCAGACAAAAAAGTAGAACAGAAAAAGAATGTTTCCTCATGACTCTGGCAACAAGACTCATGAAAGAACAAGATGGTGGGGAGGAGAATGGCAATAAGGGAGAGCAGGACCAAGGTTTCCAACCACAGTCTAGTCAGTAAGTCCCTGAAGGAGCCCTTGACAAGGGAGAGACCAAGAGGAGGAAGATGACAGAGAAGGGACCACCAGAACAAATGCCACCTCCTTCCCACGTGCATTGCACTGCTTGTATATCCTACATGACCACAGTGTAGATGGCTCAGGAATGGCCCCTGCTCACAGGGCCTCGGCACACCGACCTTCCTGCAAGCTGTCACCACATCCACACTACACTAGGGGCCCTGCCAAAGGAAAGAACAGATAATGAGAGCAGAAGGTGCTGGTTTTGGGGGGTTTTTTTAATTTTTAAACTGAAATTTCTGATGATCGTGAAGCCCACTCACTCTGTGATGATTTTTTTGGAAGGTACATAGTAGATTTTATATACAGGGGTGATCAAAGTAATCCTCCTGTCTTCAGACACACTTATCTGTAGTTCTTGACACTTTCTAAGGGTTTCAGAAAGTCCTTTTTGTGAGTGTCTTTATTAGGTGCGATCAAATATTCAGTGAATGTTTCTGCCAAGTACCATCCAACTGAAAGGCTCATAAAAACATTATAGTATGTCTTCATCCAACTTATTCACTGGATGTGGCACCATGTGACTTCTGGTTCTTCTGCAAAGTCAAAATGACCATGAAAAGTAAATATTTGAATCAATTCAGGACATCAAGGTAGCCAGGACAGCCCAACTTAAAGGCATGTACAAAAGAGTACTTCCAGAGCTGCTTCAGAATGATGGGATAAGTGTGCTTGAAGTGAGGGGGACTAATGGCAATATAGTCATTTTTACTGTAATATAATTTTTAATATAAACACTAATTTTTTATCATATCTCATATAAACTGAGAGGAAGTCAGGAAGGAGCTCTGATAAATATGGGGACCAGTAATGTGAGGAAATATATCTGAGAAGTCATGGAAATAATTAGCAAGACAGCAAATGAAAGGGTAGAATGTCTATCTTGCTGGCTACTGAAAACCATACTATGACTGAAGCATAAGTGCATCTCTGTCTTATTAATTTATTCTTTCAACAAAATTTGAGTTTCTCTTATACGTCACACCCTGTTCTAGGTAATAAACGAAAAAGCATGGAAAAGACAAAGTCCTGACAAAGGCAGCACATGTTAGTGGGTGATACAAAACAAAGAAATAAAAAACAGGTAGTGTGAGGAAAAATAAAAGAGTAGGAAGATAGAAAGTGATAAAAGCTGCCAGTTCTTACAGAGACCTGAAAAATGGGACATCTGACCTGAGCCCAGCATGAAATGAGTGTTATGGAATATTGGGGGTGGGCTTTGCAGAGGGAATAGAGTGAAACTTTAAAAAGCCTTGAGTTAGAGACCTGCCTGGCAGGTCCCAGCAACAGCCAGGAGGCCAATGTGAATGAGGGGGAAGATAGACCAGAGAGGTTCTGCGACCACATGATAGAAGCCCTTCCATAGGGCAGGATAAAGACTTTTAGCCTAATATGCAACAGGGAAGCCTTTGAAGGACATTGGATTTTTAAATTTTTTAAGGGAACATTGTTGGATGGAGACTATGTCAAGAGAGACAAGAATGGGAGCAAGGAGACCATTTAGAGTGTCTTGCTGTAATCCAGGCCAGAGGTGTGGCAGACACAACTGTGAAGAATGTTGGTTTCAGTCTGTATCCAGATGGCTTACTGAAGGATTAGTGTTAGAAAAGAGAAGAATTGCAGAGTTCAACACCTAAGCAATAAACAAATAAATGAGGCTGCTATTCCAGAAAGATAGGAGACACTAAAGAAATAGATGACTTGCTGGAGGGAAATTAAGTTAGGTGTTAATCACATTAAGTTTCAGGTGCGTAGTTGGCAATATGAGTCTGGAGAGGAGAGAGGTTAGGAAATACACTTGAGAGTTGTCGCCATATATTTGGTACCTTGAGCCATGAGTTTGGGTGACATAGGGCTTGATACATAATAAATATGAATATTTAGAGACTGAAGTCTCTTTTCTTCCTTCAAAAAAACAGGAAAGGAGAGTCCAGCTGGGGTGCCATGAAACAACTGATGCTTGAGTTAAGACATTGGAGAATAGACAGGATCTTAATAGAATGAAGGGTAAATATACCCAGGGAATAAAAATAGTGTACAGTACAGCAAGGAAGTAGAGAGGAGCTATACATGTGCAAAAGGCTGTAAATCACTGAGTGCCCAAGGCATGGGCTTCTCAGGGAGAAGTCCTGAAGAGCAGTCATGGAAAGTGCGGCAGGACACCGACTCTTTACTCAGCGGTAAAGGGGACCTTTCAGATTTCTGAGCAGGGATTTGGTACAGTGCAATTCAGGAAGTGCTCTCATGACTAGTCAAAGTGTGCAGAAAACATTTGCAAGATTTAAAAATGAGACTTTGATAAACCAGGTAGAAAGCTATTATAAAAATCCACATTTGACTCAAAAGATGGAAGTATTTTTAAAAATCATTACATTAAAGTACATTTTGGAAATAGCAAGCATATTAAGAGATAAGTCGTGGGAAAGTCCAGTGCTTTCTTCTGTTCAGGACCTTCTTCTATTGAGTAACTGTGCTTTCGACAGATTATTCTTGGACTTGGTTTCTTTAGCTGTAAATTGGAGTTTAGATAAGACCATCTCTAGTTTCTGGTAAGGTGTATATTGCTTTTTACTCAATCCTGTATTGCTTAATAAAGTGTGGTTCTGGTATTTTAAATTAAAAAGTGGAGATTCTTCTGTGTCAGAATTCTGTCACCATCTTTTGTGTGGGGGGGATAATTCAACTGTTACAGTTTTATGACTGCTACAGTTAGAGGCCTTTAAAAAACAAAACAGTCCTCAAACTCACCAAAAACATTTTTAACATGCGAATGTTCTTTGTGTCTGAAGTTCTTTTGCTTTACAAATAAAACACCAATTCTTTCTTACAGAGACACGTGACACAGTCTGGGGGTAATCGTAAATTCAAGTGCACTGAATGTGGAAAAGCTTTCAAATACAAACACCACCTAAAAGAGCACTTAAGAATTCACAGTGGTAAATATTTGTTTTCTTTCTCCATCCTGAATATCATAGCATCTGTGGTAATCTACATCATATGATTTACATACTTAATAAAAAATTACTTGTTTTTCTTTTAGAGTAAAGACCAATATGGAGAAATTTTGTTTATAAATTTTATTAGCATCTTAAACTTTGACTAAAGTATATCAAATTGATATGACATTCCAGATTTCCTAACCAGTATATAATATAGCATGTTTTAATAGGTATAAACTAAATCACTTTAGCTTCCCAATGAATGTTAATTTCATTACCTCTTTTGTGTAGAGGTGAAATTTGCAAAAGGAAATAAGGAGGTGGAGACAGCCTTTACATGAAAAAAGGAGAAATGAAACTCAAGAAAATCACAGAGAGGTTATACTGAATCAGTGAGCAAGGGCAACATAAGCATGGGGAGAACTACAGCATTAATGTGAATTTAGGAGAAAAATGTGTTCCCCATCATCCTCAAATCTCTAGTCGATGTCATTTTCTAAATAATTAATTATACAATGAATATATATGGTATCATGATACAGGAACATGATAAACAATGGAGGCTATATTTGTATCTTTCAAGATTCTACTTAAACAAAACTTATAACAAAAAACTAGTAGCTTCCTACATTGCACTCTGAAATCTGTTCATCTCCTGATCAATTTTGATACACTCTTTCAGGTTTAAATTATTTTAATGAAAAAACTATTAGTGAATGAGAAAAAATGGATGTTCGTACATTGCTTATTACTTTGTAAAAATTGTTGTATTCACATTTACATTTCACAAACATCTTCCTACCAAAACGAACTGATGGTTGGCTTTGTGAGTGGTGATTGAAAGTATCTGTGAAGTGTTTTGGAATTGCACTTCTCAAGGTTTTACTTTATTGCTCATTGAGGTCAACCCCCTGTGCTAAGTATGCTGAAGTTACCACTTGAAATTGTTCAAACCAAGATTCTTAAAAACCATTTGTTTCCACCCATTGATTAATGTTTCTGAAAAACAGAGGTAATCTTTTGCAGCCTGCAAAGTGTCCTATTTCTTAGTTCCTGTGCTGTGGAACAGTTTTCATCAATAATGTCATAATCGCCTACCTTTTGCTAAAAATTATTGAAGTTGTTAATAGAGATATGGCTGATTCCAGAGAGCTTTAAAAGTGTTTAAATTAGGGTAAAAAAAGGAAAAATAAAATTTATGCTAAGATTCATGTTATAGTTGTATGTAGGGTTTATTAGATTTTTAGATGATACAAACTTTGGAAGCATAGATTATACCACAAATTACAATACTGGTCTAGAAACAAGAAGTTGAAACTTAATTGAAAAATCCTGCATTGGCATTCAAAAATCAATCTCAATCAAGTAGTAAATTTGGGTGATCAAGAGCTAACAGTGTACCACTACTAAACAACTGATGCAAATTTAGGCCAGGTCATGAAACACAAAACCCTGCTATACTCTCCACTGTCCATTAATTATGTGTTCATATCTTATTCTTGAAATTATCTAATATGAAGCTTGTATAGCTTTAATGCAGCAGGTAAAATTGATTCAGAATGATGTAAGAAAAATATAGACTATTCTTCCAGATACTAAGTCTACAGAAAAGTTGGTCTTTGGAGCATCATAAAGAAGAAAGAGCGAAGTATAACTTATGACATCCTCAGAAATACCATTAAAATAATACAGCAGAGAATTTGATGGCATTTTCTAAGTCAGATTTTTTAGTAGAGTCCAACAGTATTTCATCAAAGTGCAGTTTAGAAAAAGCATTCCTCCAGGGTGGCCACTTGAACATAGTCCAAGTCTACAGTTCTTTGATGTTCTGGTTTATGCCAGGGGAAGATTTTCAAACAGGGCTACTCCAAGTGTCAGCCCAGGACGGGTGCCAGGCTGCAAATCCTGTGTTACTGGTTCTTGAAGAAAACAGAATTGAAACTAAGCATTTAAAAGCTATTTACCAAGATACTGCTGTGACATTTCCATTATATTTTACAAAATATTAGTTAATAGTGGATTGGAGTTTTAAAATTCTAAAAATAAAACTGGTTCTGGGTACTTTGAAAAGTACTGTTCAAAATAACTAGTAGCAGCTGAGCTGCAGATCCTTTAGGAGCCTTCTGTAATTATTTTTTCTCAGTTGGGCTTTTAAAAAGTGTGGAGGATCAGGATCCAAATGTACATTCTCTAAAATTGCCTATATTGTTGCTCTGTTCATATATCCATGAAATTTTAATAATGAGCCCTGTGCAGAATCAAATGTGTTAAAAGTCATTTGAACTCTGCTTGTAGGAGTTAAGCTATGATAAAGAGGCCACCATACCTCTTCTCAGAGGTGAGACAAAAGAACACCTGCACATGAGTGAGGGTCCTCCTCAAAAAATAATTTTTTGTTCCATAACTTTAGTAAGTTTAGCCTGAAAAATATTTACATCTGATACAACCAAATACCCACCTCAGCCATTTAAAAAACTCTCAATATTCATGTTATATCTAACTTTGAGTAGTGAAGCTTACTGATACAACCTCCAGACTAAACTAGTTACAAACCTTAAACTGGGTAAATTACACGATGGGGTTAAGCTATAACCATACAGTTATGAAATTATAAACTAAGAACTTTCCACCATAACAACTTTGGTTTTTGAATAATTCTGTAAAACTTCCTTACTTGCAATGATAAAATATCAAGGTAATTCCAAATAGTCAGAATAATGATAGCTAGAATTTATTAAATATTTAATTATTTATAGCCACTTATCACAGTAGTTCTTCATGTACACTAACTTCTGTAGTCCTCAAATAATCCTAGGAGGTAGTATATGTTATTTCCCTATTCTGGAGAAAATGGAGGCTTAAGAGTTTAACTTGTCCAAGTTCACTCAGCTAGCACATGGAAAGGCTGGGGCTCCAGTGGTGGCATCCTGCTTCCTGCCTTACCCGTTATTCTTGATCTCTCTGTTTATAAAGATAAAATAGTCTACATTATGAATGTTTATCTTCCTACTGTCTCTGGGAAAATACGTACCTCATGTAAAATGTTATCAAGTAGTTAAAAATATTAAAAGAGAGACACTAGATCATATCCCTTGTTTTATCCCCATTGGGCACTTCATCTAATGACATTTTGAGTATAGAATCCTATTCCAGGCATTCCACTGGAAAGATACTGATAAACTGATACTGATAAGCCCAGAGGTTGGTTAACAAGCAGGTAAGGTTCTGAAAACCGTGTCCTGCGAGGAATGTTTGAATGCTTTTTCACAGATCACTAACATTTATTTAGAGCATACTATGAGTTTGCTATATGATCTCATATAATTCCTTAGAAAAATCCATTGAGAATGTCTTCATTTGCATACCACAACACTGAGGCTTGCAAAGGTTAAGAAAATAGTATATGACAGAGCCAGAATTTGAACCCACATCCAGGATTCCTGCAGACCCAGGCTAGACACTTCTGTAGAGCTGTCCTACAGGCAATTAGCCCCCGTTACTGAGGAGTTTAAGCAGAGACTAATTAATGTCAAAGATAATATAAAATGAATCATCTGTTGGAAAAGAGGCTTACTAGAGCACTTCCTAGATCCCTTTGTAGTATCTGATTTTTCAAATACCTGTATTTCTGAGAAAATAACTCATTTTTAAACTTCGCAGCATGGAACTTACATTATTAATAGCACTTACATTCACTTTCTCACTGCTTTCATTCTAATTCTTAGAAAGATGGAACTTTTTTGTAATACTTAGTAGGCAAATCAGTTTCACATTTCATAATTCTACAGTTAGCCATCATTCCTCTAAAAAGGTTCAATAAGCATTTTTTTAACCTATATTGTGATAGACGCAAGGGGTAAATGGTAAACAAGATCCAGAAGTCCTCACCTTATTGGAGCTGATAGTCAGTAACCTATAAATTGTAAAGTAATGAACTATAAATTTTAAGTAAAATGAGAAAATAGGCTCCTATGAAAATACTTCCTTTAGCTCAGTACTTCTCAAAATTGCCAAAGTATCTCTGATGCCTAAGGAGAATAAATGCCCTATGCCCCAGGAAGCCTTCACAAACAAGACATTTCTTTGATATCATGTTGTTTTTCCTGCCAGTTCATACGAACATTTTATGTTATCCACTTTCTCCTATAGGTGGTTGAGTAGAGTGGAATATTGAGAAGTATGTAGGGTGGGTGAAATAGGATAAGAAAAGATTATTCAAGAGTAAGATTGGGGCTGGGCATATAGCTCAGTGGCACAAGCACCTGCCTGACAAGCGCAAGGTCCTGAGTTCGATTCCCGGTACCAAAAAAAAAAAAAGAGTAAGATTAAATTTGGATATTTGAGAAATATTTGAAGTTATAAAGGTTGGGAGAACTTACATACCTATGCTGAGAAGACCGGTTAGGGCATGTAGTTCAGACTAAGATTTTACTAGTGTTTATAATATTTATGTCATTTCTGAGTGTTAGTGATGATTCTAAATGAAATTGTATCACAGGCATACTAGTAACCTTACTTTTTAAAAATTGATATTGCTTATTTTAGGTAAAATATAGATACATAAAATTTATACATAATAATTCAGTGATACATTTTTTTGTTTAGGAGAGAAGCCATATGAATGCCCAAACTGCAAGAAACGTTTTTCTCACTCTGGCTCCTACAGCTCACACATAAGCAGTAAGAAGTGTATCAGCTTGCTGCCTGTGAATGGGAGACCAAGAACAGGACTCAAGACATCACAGTGTTCCTCGCCGTCTCTCTCGGCGTCACCAGGCAGTCCCACACGGCCACAGATACGGCAAAAAATAGAGAATAAACCGCTTCAAGAGCAACTCTCTGTAAACCAAATTAAAACTGAACCTGTGGATTATGAGTTTAAACCCATAGTGGTTGCTTCAGGAATCAACTGTTCAACCCCTTTACAAAATGGGGTTTTCAGTGGTGGTGGCCCACTGCAGGCCACCAGTTCTCCTCAGGGTGTGGTGCAAGCTGTTGTTCTGCCAACAGTTGGTTTGGTCTCTCCCATAAGTATCAATCTAAGTGATATTCAGAATGTACTTAAAGTGGCAGTAGATGGTAATGTAATAAGGCAGGTTTTGGAGAATAATCAGGCCAATCTTGCATCCAAAGAACAAGAAACAATCAGTGCTTCATCCATACAACAAGGTGGTCATTCTGTTATTTCAGCCATAAGTCTTCCTTTGGTTGATCAAGATGGAACAACCAAAATTATCATTAACTACAGTCTTGAGCAACCTAGCCAACTTCAAGTTGTTCCTCAAAATTTAAAAAAAGAAAACCCAGGCCCCACAAACAGTTGCAAAAGCGAAAAGTTACCAGAAGATCTTACTGTTAAACCTGAGAAGGACAAAAGCTTTGACGGGGGAGTGAATGATAACACTTGTCTTCTGTGTGATGATTGTCCAGGCGACCTTAATGCACTTCCAGAATTAAAGCACTATGATGTAAAGCAGCCTGCTCAGCCTCCTCCACTCCCTGCCCCAGAGGCTGAGAAGTCCGAGTCCTCTGTTGCATCAGGTACTGGAGATGGCAGTTTGTCTCCCAGTCAGCCACCTTTAAAGAACCTCTTGTCTCTCCTAAAAGCCTATTATGCTTTGAATGCACAACCAAGTGCAGAAGAGCTCTCAAAAATTGCTGATTCTGTAAACCTACCACTGGATGTAGTTAAAAAGTGGTTTGAAAAGATGCAGACTGGACAGATTGCAGTGCAGTCTTCTGAACCATCTTCTCCTGAACCAGGCAAAGTAAATATTCCTGCAAAGAATGATGATCAGCCCCAATCTACAAATGCAAATGAAGCCCAGGACAACAAAACAACTCTACACAGTCCTCTGAAGACAACTCACTCTCCAGTTCCACCAGTGGGCTCAACCACGAATGGTTCTAGAAGTAGTACACCATCCCCATCACCTCTGAACCTTTCCTCGGCCAGAAACACACAGGGTTATCCATACCCGGCAGAGGGTGCACAAGAAGAGCCACAAGTAGAACCTCTTGATCTTTCACTACCAAAGCAACAGGGAGAATTATTGGAAAGGTCAACTATCACTAGTGTTTACCAAAACAGTGTTTATTCTGTCCAAGAAGAACCCTTGAACTTGTCTTGTGCAAAAAAGGAGCCACAAAAGGACAGTTGTGTTGCAGACTCAGAAACAGTTGTAAATGTAATCCCACCAAGTGCCAACCCCATAAATATTGCTATACCTACAGTCACTGCCCAGTTACCCACAATTGTGGCCATTGCTGACCAGAACAGTGTTCCATGCTTACGAGCACTAGCTGCCAATAAGCAAACTATTCTGATTCCTCAGGTGGCTTACACATACTCGACTACAGTCAGCCCTGCAGTCCCGGAGCCACCCCTGAAAGTGATCCAGCCAAATGGAAATCAGGTAAACATGTCCATTTGTAAAATGCTAGCTTCACTAATTCAGTTGAAATGTTTAATTAAAAATTCTTAGTCACTTTAAGGTCAGCTAGGTTGTCAGAAACTGTCATATTTAAAAGGACTAGATCAGGGTAAAGTTTGTTTGTTTTTGAGACAGGATCTCACTTTGTAGTACAGGCTGGCCTTAAACTCACTATGTAGCCCAGGGTGGCCTCAAACACAGCAGTCCTCCAGCCTCAGCCTCCCAAGTGCTGGGATTACAGGTGTGCACCAGGATAAAATGGAAACAAAGCTTTTGTAAATAAGCAAGGCGGGAGGGGTTGAAGGGAGGGGAAGGGATTGAGGAAAAAAAGAGGAATCAACATATATCACATACAGGTACAAATTCCCTATGAAAATATGATCATTATGTATATCTAAATTGTACAAGTAAATTTAATAATAAGTAAATAAATGTAATATATCAATGTTTGCTTTAGCTTTTGCGACATATCTTCAAGGTATTAGTATCAACTAAAGTTTAAAGTGTTACTCTGCTGTGTAAAAGGATTTCTGTGTTTCATAGATACCTATTTGAAGTTAGAAACAAAAGAGAAAAGGAAAATTGGGATACTCATTATTTGGATTTCTGTTCTTACATAAATTCCCCCAAGTTAATAAGTTTCTGCCCTGATTATGATCATTAATAAATGAAATGAAATAAATGAAAATAAATGATCATGATTATCGTTAATAAATGAAAATATTCCCCTTTACAAGTTCACACCCAGCAGACTCAGCTAGCACGTTTTGTACTAGCACCTCAGTTTATAAAAGGCTTTAATGAAATAATGGGTATCCACAGAACTCATCTGGTTAGTTTACTGATCATTTTAGAAGCTGTGAATAAACAGTTTTTGACCATAATTAATATATGAGGAAAATAGCTATGAATTCCACTTTAACTTTCTGCAAAACTCCAAGATCATTTCAGATACAGCTGTGTTGTGTAGCTATTTTGTCTCATTATCCAGGATTTTTTCATGTCACTAACCTTGATATCTGTCTTCTTTTCTCCCCCATCATTTTCTGATTGAATGAAATGAATACAAGAAATTAATATTTGATCTTTAAAGGAAATACTTATTATAATAGGTACCAACTGTAATATCAATATCCTCACATGTGTATTTGTTGCTTTTATTTTCCCTTAGGGTGACTGATTGAGTTCCCTGAACTTATAATAACTCTTGGAAAAAAGCTTTCACATGACCAGTGAATTCACCTTAATTTTCAGTGTATGGAACACTTTGCATACTTTTGAATATAAAAAAGAGCCATTTTTAACTTCACATAATCATATGACTAGATCAGATGCGAGGAAAGCAGAGTTCCTTCAGCATCCATGGCAGCACACAAATGACCCAGACAAGTGACTGTATCTCTCCTGCCTTAAAAAGCCAGACGAGATCTAGGAAACTTTGAACTTGTAGGAAAGTTGTAGCTTTAGGGGCAATAGGATGGAAGACTAGAAAAGGGCACAAAGACCTGAGCTGTCCCAATTCTGTAACAGACTCCAGGCAGTATTCTATGTACAGTTGAGCCTCCTGCCAAATAATTCCACTGAGGCTGCCTGATGTTTTCTTCTCCTGGCCTCACAGGCTCCTTGTGACAAGTGCTGCTGTAAACCACGTAGACCCTCACGTGTTGTTGCTCACCTCACACCACAGACTGTAGAGCAAAGCTCTTTTCAGGGAGACCACAGAGGCTGATGCAGAGACTTCAGAAGTTTTAAAGACCACTTTTTAAAAACCAAATCTTAATTTTTGTATAATGAAATCCAGAATGAAAAACAAAGGTAAATAATGCAGTTAGAAATTAGTGATTAATTAGCAAACTCTTAGGTTAAACCTTTCTGCAAATTGATCATAAACCATGTAAATTTTGTTGCTGCACATGGTACATTCTTTCTTTTCGATGTCCCTTTTCTTTACCAGTGGAGCCTATGTTCACTGTAGATTTGGCTGTTTTGTCTGTACCACACTTTTTATCAGCTTCAGCCTGCAGTCTAGCCATGCCTAGCATGCCTCACATGCTAGCCGCAGTGATGAGCAGTGTGCTTGTTGTAGTCAGGTTGTTGAAAGTATAAATCAAAGTTTTAATCCATACTTTGTTTACATTTCTTGTTTATCTTTTAATTTGAAATTCAATTTAATTTTAATTTGAAATCTTTTTGCCCTAGGACGAAAGGCAAGACACTAGCTCAGAAGGAGTATCCAATGTGGAAGATCAGAATGACTCTGATTCTACACCACCTAAAAAGAAAATGCGGAAGACAGAAAATGGAATGTATGCTTGTGACTTGTGTGATAAGATATTTCAGAAGAGTAGCTCATTATTGAGACATAAATATGAACACACAGGTCAGTGAACACAAGGTCCTTTTTTAAAGTGCCTGTGATATGATTTGATATGATATGCTGGAAGTGCTAAATTAAAAACTAAAGCTCTTAGAAGTTGATTTTCACTTTTTGAATCTTGTCGCTTTCCTGTCTTCCCACTTCTACATGGTATTTAAGCTCTGTGCCCTTTTGAGGGGGGTTGCTTTTTCTGTTCCTTCAGAAACTTAATTATTTAAACTGCTGCAGCATTTATTCTGTCTACATGTATTTGATGAAGTTTATACTATATTAATAAAAATATAGTACCCATTAATAAAAACATGGGACCAGTGGTAGGAAGCTATAGAAGACAGGATCCAGCTTCACAGAAGAAAATACTTGACTCCTACAACTTAAAGGAGGAAAGGGTTATTTTGGCTCATGGTTTCAGAGGGTTCCATCCATGATGGCCTGGCTCCAAGCCAGAAATATCATGGTGGAAAGGCATGGCAGAGGAAAGCTGCTCGACGCGTGACATCCAAGAAGCAGAGAGAGAGAGAAGGAGCCAGCATAACAATACACCCTTCCTGGCCACAGCCCCAGTGGCCCGCCTCTTCTGACCAGGACTTACCTCGTAACAGCACATTCCGCTATAAACTCATCAGTGGATTAATCCCTCATGAATGTAGTGCCCCGTGATCCAGTCACTTCCAGAAGCCCTGCCTCGGAACACGTGAGACTTTTGAGGGCCATGTTAGATATAAACCATAAAGGCTCCTTGTCACTTGGAGGTTTCAGGCAGATCTTTTGTACCACAAACTTCTACCTAGAGGTTATGCTAGAAAATCCTACGATCTCTTCTGACTCCGAGATTCTGTAATTCCTCCGTAAATGTGTACCTCGTAGGCTGACTCAAAGATTGTCAAACTGTGGCTCAGAGGCCTGTTGTGTTTCTCTACCTGTTTTCCTGTGGCCTGTGAGCTAAGGACATTGTTTCATTCTTTTAATGCTTGAAAAAGATGAAAATAATATTTATGATACATGAAAACTATTTAAGAAATAATATTTCAGCATCCTCTAAATTAAGTGGTATCGAAGCACAGCCCTGCCCTTTCATTTGCTTGTTGTCTGTGGCCGCGTTGCTGCAGTTCTACACTGGCAGAACATGAGTAGTTATGACTGAGGCCATTTGGCCTCAACTAAAATATTCAGTCTGGCTTCTACAGAAAGCATTTGCCAACCTGACTGCATCTATCCAGTGCAGTACTGGAGAATTTCAACAACTGATTCGCTGAAGAATGGAGGAAGCCCTGTTGTGTAGTATTTGTCGATTTATTGTGGCCTGAATACTCCCACCCTGCTGATTTCAAGCTCAGATCAGCTTTCAGTCAGCCTGCAGAATCCCTGATAATTAGCGGTATACACCTTCTAGCCAGTTATAGCACACCACTGTGTCTCTAACACGGGTTGCTATCAAAGGGGCTGGATGCGTCCCGAGCTCCTCAGTCTCCTACGCTCTTCCCTGCCCCACAGTCACTCTAGCTACAGTGTCCATATTTATCTCATGTTCTCATCAACTACATTCATTCATTCACTTTAGTGAGAAAAGATACAGAGAACTACTTTCCCTTCTTTATCTATAGATTCAAAGATACATGCAGTGATACGTGGGCAGTTCTTGGAGTTAAAAACCCTTATATGAGAGCAAGCCATACCTCTCAAAACAAGTCCCTTGTAATACATTCCTTTAGTTTTTTTCATTGAGACCTAAGGAATATTAGAAAATATCCTGCTTTGGGCAAGAGTTAAATCTTAGGGGTGGTGAGATGGCTCAGCAGCATAAGCACCTGCCTGGCAAGCACAACGTCCTGAGTTTGACTCCCGGTACCTACATACCAAAAAAGGGCCGGTGATATCGCTCAGTGGCACGGGCACCTGCTGGCACGTGAGGTCCTGAGTTTGACCCCCGGTACCCACAAAAAAAAAAAAAAAAGTAAAATCTTAGCAAATAACAAAACAAAAAATATGTATGAAAATATACTGTCCATAAAATTAAATCATTTCTGCATTTGTTAGTGTTAACTGCTTGACAGCATTGAAGTTGGACAGTCCCAATCTTGATTATAATTCAGTTATTGGTTCTTTTCATGTCTGGGCAGCAGCATTTCTCTAGCTCATGCATTCTCAGTAGTGGCCAAATTGTCCTCAAGGAACAACACTTGTTTCTTGGGGCGGGGGGCGCTTACATACTATAATACTTGGCAGTTTTCTTAAGGATCTCAGTATATAAACTATATATTTGAGTTTTGTCTTATATAAACCATAGATAAGACATTAAAACTTTATTAGAGGCAGGGGAAATAATGTGTCTGAAAAAGAATGTCTAAAAGTGTCCTTAAGGGCAATAAGTTGAGAAACATTTCTGTTCCCTCCTTACCTCTCCTGTGTATACTGCCAAATATCTCATCAGAGCTTCACTATTTTATGATCCAGCTTATTGTCATGATGCATGTATGTTTGACATTTCAATTTTATATAGTTCGCATTGGCAAAGCAGATTATATAACACTAAATTTCCTTGTCTAGGTAACAAAACTGCATTCTCATATTACAGTTCATGACAGTGTAACCCTACCCTTTCCACAATCTAAAGTGCCCCTAGCAGTTACAAGAACTTTATTTGCTTAATATCACCATTTTATTTCATAGCTGTGTTCTTATCTTACAGGTAAAAGACCTCATGAGTGTGGAATCTGTAAAAAGGCATTTAAGCACAAACATCACTTGATTGAACACATGCGATTACATTCTGGAGAAAAGCCCTATCAATGTGACAAGTGTGGAAAGCGCTTCTCACACTCTGGATCTTATTCTCAACACATGAATCATCGCTACTCCTATTGCAAGAGAGAAGCAGAAGAGAGAGACAGCACAGAGCAGGAAGAGGCAGGGCCAGAAGTCCTGGCGAACGAGCACGTTGGTGCGAGGGAGTCTCCCTCCCAGGTCGACTCAGATGAGAGAGAGAGTTTGACAAGGGAAGAGGATGAAGACAGTGAAAAGGAGGAAGAGGAGGAGGAAGATAAAGAGGTAGAAGAATTGCAGGAAGAAAAGGAATGTGAAAAACCACAAGGGGTTGAGGAAGAGGAGGAGGAAGAGGAAGAAGTAGATGAAGAAGAGGTAGAAGAGGCAGAGAATGAAGGAGAAGCAGCAAAAACTGAAGGTCCAATGGAGGATGATGGAGCTGTAAGTCAGGGAAGCAGCTTAGAACAAAAAGTAAGCGAGAATAGTGAGCAAGTGTCTGAAGAAAAAACAAATGAAGCCTAATAGTTTTTCTAGAAAGAAAATAAATTCTAATTGGTAATGAAGTTTGTTCTATATTATCCATGCTTTTCATGGAAGCACAGTAACCTGTATGCTGTGATTCCTGTTCACTACTGTGTAAAGTAAAAACTACAAAAAAAATACAAAATACAAAAAAAAAATTCACAAAAAAAAAAAAAATTCCGGGTGTGCCTGAATCACAGACCTAGTAATTTTTCATGCAGTTTTCAAAGTTAGGAACAAGTTTGTAACATGAAGCAGATTAGAAAATATTAATGACTCAGAAAGCAAAGATTTAATAGGTTACAGGAAACTGATAATTAGACAAGCATCTGGCATTGTTTCGTTTTATCAGTATTATCACTCTTACGTTGGTTTATTCTTATGCTGTACAATTGGGAGAAATTTTATAATTTTTTATTGGTAAACATATGTTTAAAGCTAAAGCTAAATCCGCTTCAGTATTTTATTATGTTTTATAAAATGTGAGAACTTCTGCACTACAAAATTCCCTTCAAGAGAAGAATAATACAGTTCCAAACCATGCTACTACCTTTCATAAATTTAATCTAGAAGGTAGTCATTTCTAATATTTAGATGTCATAGTAGAGCATATTACCATTTAAAGTGTATTGTTAGCCTTAAGGAAGCAGCTGATAGAAGAACTGAAGTTTCCTACTCATGTGATTTTAAATGGAGTTCAAAAGATTGTTATTGAGTTCTGATTGCAGGGACTAACAGTGTTGATACTGGTAAGGACAGCAAAGTCGTCAGAATCAGTGTTTGTGATTGTGTTTGAGTATGTGGTAACAAATATGAAGGATATGATATGAAGCTTTGTATCTCCTTTGGCCTTAAGCAAGACCTGTGTGCTGTAAGTGCCATTTCTCAGTATTTTCAAGGCTCTAACCTGCCTTCATTCAGTGTGTGGCCTACAATAACTAGCATTTGTTGATTTGTTTGTCCTATCAAAATGCCCAAATAAAACTGAAAACCACTGACTCTGTCAGAGAAACTAAAACACTGGGACATTTCATCCTTTAATTCCTCAGTATTCATTTTGTGTTAATTGACTTACAGAATTTCTCTACAGAAACGAAAGGGAAATTTTCTAATCTGCTTTATCCATGTATTTGCATTTCAGTCATGGACATGCCATTATTATTTGGCTCATAACTGTTTCCAAATGTTAGTTATTATGGACCCAACTTATTAACAACATTAGCTGATTTTTACCTATCAGTATTATTTTATTTCTTTTAGCTTATAGATCTGTGCAACATTTTTGTACTGTATGTCTTCAAACCTGGCAGTATTAATACCCTTCTTACTGACATTGTACTTTTAGTTTTAGAAAACTTTTATATTTATGTGTCTTATTTTTATATTTCTTTATTTATTACACAGTGTAGTGTATAATACTGTAGTTTGTATTAATACAATAATATATTTTAGTATGAAAATTTGGAAAGTTGATAAGATTTAAAGTAGAGATGCAATTGGTTCTCTTGCATTGAGATTTGATTTAACAGTGTTATGTTAACATTTATACTTGCCTTGGACTGTAGAACAGAATTTAAATGGGAATGTATTAGTTTTACAACTACAATCAAGTCATTTTACCTTTTCCCAGTTTTTAATATAAAACCTTAAATTTTGAAATTCACTGTGTGACTAATAGCATGATGCTCTGCAGTTTTATTAAGAGATTAGCCTAACCATAAAACTCTCATTTCCTTAGCAAGCCAAATTAGGATTACCTGATATAAACAGTGTTGGGAACAACGTTTAACATTTTGTGCCAATTTGTTCCTGTGTTCATGTATGTAAGTTACCAATCTGACTCTTCATTTTTAAGTTCCTTGTTACACCATGGTCATTTTCTAGTTTTTTACCAGACTCCCCCATCTCACAATAAAATGCATCAACAAGCCTGACTTGCTGTCATTCTTTCAGTCATTATCAAGATTTTCTTTGGAAAACTCGCTGTGAAATGGGATATTACACTGTCATCCTGCGTTTAATTCATCTCCAGCTGAGCTTGGGAACCCTAAGTGTTTCAGACGTTACAACTCAGTTGTGAGGTTTTTGTGGCTAAGTAGTTCTCGAGAGGTCAGAGTGACCGCTGAAGTCCTTCTCTGCAGAGGTCATTCCTTCTTCCTTCCTGAACCCCTTGCCCCCCACCAGCCCCTGTTGGTCCTATTGCTTCTTATCCTGAGGTCACCTCAGGGTCGTCTGGGGTTGGATGCCTTTCTTCTGTATGCCCACAGCTCACTGCAACTCTTTAATCCTGTATCCTCGACTGTTACTTACATTCCTTCCCCACCAGGAACAGGGACCACATCCGTCATAGTCATTCTCACGTGTCCACTGTCCGGTAGAGTGCCTAGCACTAGTCAGTACAACAAATATTTGCATGCAGAAAATATAATCTGCATGCTTTCGGAGCTCAGCTATGCTTTCGCTATTTGTCTTGCTTATCTCAGAAGATATGTTAAATGATTCCAGTAATTTAATGATTCTCTTACTTAGGTTTTACTAAGTACTAGGCATAATAGACATAAATTGTTCTTTTACTGTTGCCTTACTGTTATGATTTGTTGAGAATTTGTTTCTAAGAGTCTTCCTAGTCCCTATCTTTATGGTGTATTGCACAGACATGCAAGGCTGATGGATTTGACTACCTCCAATGGGAATGGTAGAACAAATCCTATTAGGCACCCTTTATTTGTGTCCTCTCCCCATTCTAGGGTCCCACATTCCATGGTACTTTATCATCCTGTTGCCTGACTTCCTGTCACTAAGAATAGCTATCTAACAAACAGCTTCTGTTAGGAAATAAGAATAAGCCACCCTTACTAGGAGGTATCCACACTGTAATGACTATAGTGTAAACTCAAGGAGGACAGTGCTTGATGCATATGGGTAAGTGGCCAGTAATGGAATTTAGATATCAGAAATTTTAAAAAGTGAAATACATGTGGATCCTCTTCAATATCCTACAAATCATGTAACTTAATAACATTACTACTGCCATGTTATTTGTGCCATGTACAGATGTTTTGCTACCATTATCAAAATTGGTTTTTCAAAAAAGCCTTAAAATACAAATTAAAGCCATGTGCCCATAAACACATATAGTAAGTAATAGAATGAGGATTTTAACACAGGCCTGCCTGACTCTGAAGTCTGTACTCTTTTAGCCTGTGTCACTTTTCATGTCAGAAGTGTACACTCTACATTTAGACTCAAGCCCAACCTTAAAGAGTAGGAGTAGAAAATATCTGTAAGACCAGTATGTTTTAGAGAATGGTGGAAAAGGGAGCATGAGATCCGTCATATCTGTGTGCAAACTTAAAAACAACTTTGAAAAGTATACTGCTAAAGTGCAGTGATTAAACTGACATGAAAATGTAATCTTAGAACATATTAGACCTCTTAAGATAAATGGAAGGGTATATTAGAATAATCAATATGACTTTTGTCTCTGGCCAGAAAACAGCAGAACCCAAAGAAACTCCTCTGTTCTACTGAACAAAAATACCTTCTATTTAACAACAACCAAAATTCATGTTTTCTAACAACTCAAGGGACATTCATGAAGATAAACCTTTTTATGGGCCATAGCACAACTCTCAGGCTTAAAAGGATTGCCAACAGTTTCCTCTGACTACAAAAGAATTACACTACAAGTTGGTAATGGGCATAGACCTAGAAGAGCCCTCAAATTACTTAAAAATAACACATTAAGTAGTCCACAGGCACTAAAAAAAGATCCTAAAATAACCAAATGAAAATGCCAAATATCAAAACTCATAAATGCATCTAAAACAGTGTATATAAAAATGTATAGCCTTAAGTCCTTAAGTCAATCATCCAGGTTTCTGTCTTAAGAAACCAGGGGGAGAAAATAAAAGCCAAACCAGGCAAGAGGGAGCCAATAACAAGGAAAAGAGAAATCAATGACAGAGAAAAGAGTAAATCAAAGAAATCTGAACCTGATTCTTTTAAAAACAATTTAATAAAACTGATAAACTTCTATCCAGACCAAGGAGAAAAGACAAAATTACTATCAAAAAAGACGTCTTTATGGATCTTAACAACAAAAGGATAAGGAAATAGTAACTTTATGCCAATAAGCTTGACAATTTAGATGAAAATTACACATTTCTTGACCCAAAGTACCAAAATTCACAAATAGACAACCCAACCAGGCACAGTCCAGTATCAAATTTCTTGCTAAAAATCTTCCCACAAAGAAAATTTCCATTCCTGATGGATCCACTGGTGAATTCTACAAATATTTAAGAAATATTTTGTATCAGTTCTACAAAACTCATCCATAAAATAGTGGAGAAACATTAACCAAAATCAACAAAGCCATTACAAGAAGCAAAACCACACATTAATAACCCTCATAAAAATAGACACAAAAATGTTTTGACAATGTATAGGAAGTTAATTTGAGCAGTTTATCAAAAGAAAAATCTATCATGATAAAATGGGATCCCAGGATTGCAAAATTCATTGATATTCAAAAATCAATGTGTAATTCACTACATTTACAGAATAAAATGGAAAAAAAATCTCAGTAAGTATACAATAAGTAAGGAAAATATTCAACACCAAGTCATAAAAATGATCGGCAATCTAGGAACAGAAGGTAACCTCCTCAATCCAATAAAAAGCATCTACGAAAATATACAATGCATACTCATAAAAGATTAGGTGCTTTTTTCCTAGACTTAGGAACAAGGCAAGAATATCTCTTGCACTTCTATTAAACATGGAGCCAGGATTTCACCTATTTATGACAAAAATAAATGAAAGGCATCCAGATTGAGACAAAAGAACTAAATCTGCCTGTATTTGCAGGCAGTAGTTTATTTGCAGACAACATTGTTGTCTGTGTAGGAAATAAGGTATGAGGGAGGAATAGAAAAGGTGAGTGTAAGGTTGCAGGACACAAAGTCATGCAAAAAGTTAATATTTTAGTAATGAAGATGGAAATTTACACTTTAAAGGCAGTACCATCAAAAATATTAAATACATGCAGATAATTTAACAAAATTTTTTAAAAACCTGCGCACAGAAAATTACAAAACCTTGCTGAGAAAAATTAAAGATGCAAAGCAAATGGAGAGATATTCTGTGTTCATGGATCAGAAAACTATCATTACGGTATCAGTTCTCCCCCAAATGCATCCATTAGATTTCAGTGCAATTATAGTCAAAATTCTTAGCCACATAGTTCTAGAAACTGACAGGCTGATTCTACATTTATATGAAAATGCAAAGAACTTCAAATGGGTAAAACAATTTTGAAAAAGAACATAGTTGGGGGATATACATTACATGGTTGCTAGAGTGATTTTTTTTTTTTTTTTTTTTGTGGGTACCGGGGGGTCGACCTCAGGACCTCGCACGCCAACAGGCACCCGAGCCGCTGAGCGATATCACCGGCCCCTTTTTCGTATGTGGGATCCGGGAGTCGAACTCGGGCCCTCGCGCTTGCAAGGCAGGCGCTTATGCCGCTGAGCCATCTCACCGGCCCACTAGAGTGATTTTTATAAAGCTACTGTAGTCAAGACAGTTACACTGAGCATGAGACTAGATGTACAGGTCAAGAAACTAGAATTAAGAGCTTAAAAAAGACCGACACACACATTGTCAATTGATTTTTTCCAGAGGTGCCAAGATAAAATGAAAATTGTTCAAAAGTGCTGAAATGGGCAAGGAAAGTTAACTTGCTCTGTACCTCACACCATATATAGAAATTGATTCAAATTGGGATTATAGACCCAAAAATAAGCAAATTAATAAAACTTCAAAACAAAAGTATAAGAAATTCTTTGTGACCTTGGGTTAGGCAAGGATTCCCTAGATAAGACAATAAAATATGAATTGCAGAAGAAAAGAATTGATGGGATGGACTTTACCAAAATTTAAAATTTTGCTTTTCAAAAAATAGCCAAGTGCGGTGGCCCACACCTGTTATCCCAGCACTCGAGGCTGAGGCAGGAGGATCACGAGTTCAAGGCCCAGCCTGGCCAATTTAGTGAGACCCTGTCTCAAAATTTTAAAAATATAAAAGGGCTCAGGATGTAGCTCAGTGGTAGAATACTCGAGTTTGATCACCAGTGCAGAGAAAAAGAGAAAAAATTATTTAAAACAATTAAAAGACTGAGATAGAATGTTTGCAAAACATACCTAAGAAAAAATTAAAACACATGTCTGTACAAAAACCTACACATGAATACTTATGGCTGCATTATTTATAATAGCCAAAAATGAAAACAACTTGAATTTCCATCAACTGATGAATAGATTAAACATCATATATACATACAATACAATACTGTTCAGCCTTAAAATGAATGAAATTCTAATACTCACCACAACCTAGAAGAACCTTGAGAAAATTGTGTTAAGTGGAAGAAATCAGTCATAACAGACTACATATTCTGATTCCATTTATATGAAATATCCAAAATAGGCAAATCTATAGAGAGGGAGTAGATTAGCAGCTGCCTGTGACTGGCAGCAGAGTAACTGCTGGTGGGTACGGGCTGCTTTTTGGAGCAATAAAACTTCTAGATTGTAATATTTACACCACTCTGAATATGCTAACTCATGTAATTATGCATTTTATTTTATTTTATTTTTGCACCAGGAATTGAACTCAGGACCTTGCACTTGCCAGGCAGGCGCTTGTACTACTGAGCTATATTCCTGGCCCATACATTTTAAATGGATAACTACAGTATGTGAACTATCTCAAAGCTCTCTCTCTCTCTCTCTCTCTCTCTCTCTCCCTCTCTCTCTGTCTCTCTCTCTCTGTCTCTCTCTCTCTCTATATATATATGTATGTATGTATATATGTTCAATATTTAAATAATAGGTAAAAGTTTCTTCCAACAACCATTTCCTACTTGGGCAAAATTTTTAAACAGATATTTTATGGAATAAAGTATATAAATGGGAAATAAGCAAATGAAAAGATGATCCACACCATTAGTCATTAGAGAAAGACAAACCCACAATTGCTGTCACTACACACCCAATAAAATGGCTAAAATTTGAGACTGTCAGTAATATCAAATGTTGGCCAGAATATAGAGCAATTTGAACTATGTGCATTTATGGTGGTAATTAAAGTGGTACAGCCACTTTGAAAAATAATTTCCCAGTCTCTTACAAAATTTAACACAGTTAACCCAGAAATCCCACTTGAGATTTACCCAAGATAAACAAAATCATATGTTCACTTGAAGAATTATATTAAGATATTCAGAGCAGTTTTAGAATAGACAATCCAGATATACCTCAAATGTCTATAGTGAATGCATAAACAAATTACATTATATCCATACAATAAAATACCACTCAACAATAAATAAAAAACTATGAACATTGAAAGCAGAAAGGCCAAGCATAGCATAATGGTGTGGTAGCTACATAGGTATATAAATTTCCCAAAACTAATTGATGAGTTTTAAATTGTGTGAGTTTTAAGTCATGTGAGTTTTATTATGTGTAAATTGTAGCTCAGTAAAGCTCATCTTTGAAAGATAGGAGAATGCATTAAGACAATCAAAAACTGAACTCAGTCTCTGAAGCTATAAGAAAGCAGAAACTCCTGTGGTCGAGCAAAACTATAAATGTTACACAAAATCATTCGATCTAGTTTGAAAGGAAGTAGATCAACTCTCCTAATATTAATTCTTAGAAAAGCATTTTCAACTTAAAACTGGCTTATAAATAATACAGTAATCCCATGCAACAAATTGCCTCATTTAGTGACTTTCAGTTTCCCTTTTAAAAAATATCACTGCTGAAAATTAAGCATTTTATTAGTATAACTTTTGGGATATTATTTTGGCTGAAACGGGCATCTTAATTACACACTTGCCTTTAGATGTTACTAAGCTCAAGTGAAATAGGAGTATTCAAAGTAATATTTAAACTGTACAAATGTATAAATGGTTATGCTTTATCAGAATAATAGAAATATATAATTTTATCAGAATAATATATAATATATAATTATAAATATATAATTTGTAACTTGGGGTATAGTATCCTTTTTATGTCAACTTTATAAACTCTTATTTCCTTCATTAACTAAAAACAAAACGAAATCACTGGCCTTGCATTCTAAACACAGCCATAACCAGCCTTTATATTGTATTTGAGTTTTGTTAGCAGTGTTTTTGTTCAGTGACTCAGTACTTCTGCTATTGGATTGGGTCCGTTTCTCTTCCAGTAACCGGAGGGAAAGAGGAAGGTGCTATATTCACTACAGACACATTCAAGGCTGACTACAAGCTAAATTTTCTTTAATCATCTCAATCTCCAGAAAATGGTGATTTGAGACTCCTGTCACCGCTGATCTGGAGAATGGCCATAGAGCTAGGTCACTTTGGAGGTAGTCCAAACTTAGCTTACTTGGGGAAAATGACTGTCAAACTTTTGAAAAAGAAACATGAAATCCAAATGTGTAAAGCAGAAGCAGAGCTGTCCTGGTAGAAGAAGAGGAAGAGCCCAAGTGTAGCAGTCCTGCAGTGCCACCAGAGCCCAGGTCCGAGTTCTAGAACCGTTTCCAGAGCAAACACTCCTGAAAGCCTGAGTGCATGCCTGGAGCCTTTCTAGACTGCCCTAGACTGGCCCAGGTTCTAAGTCTGAACACTCAGGCTAGTGAGAGTGGCCTGCCCGTGCGGTGCTGTCTTGATACACAGCTGAGATGTCTGTGCATTTCAACAAGAGACGGTTTTAGAAAAATGGTCGTTTTTAGAAGATGCATTCCTCAAGTTTAATTAGTTTTAGTGATGATATTGTGTAATTCATTTAATATGAAAACTAAGAAATTATGGTTTCCCAACTTCTCACAATAAGAAATAACTAAAATTGTTCAGGATATTCAGGATAATCACTATGAATAAAATCATCAGAAGTCTTATACATTATGCACAGCTGATTCCATCTGATGAACATGAATCCAAAGGAAAACAAATGAAATGAGTTTGTGCTGATGTATTGCCCTTTGGGCAGGGATTGTGTCTTTCACTGACTTAAATGAAGAAGAAAATTCTTGCACCAACCTACTTCTGAGGTGTACTAAATGGCATGATGAAAGTATGATGTACACTTGGAGAAGAATGGGTTGGAACTGTAAGCCATGGTGTGTGTTCGTGTGCACGTGTGCGTGGCTATACACATGGATTTGCATACTGCTATGGTTTGGATATAGTTTGAGCATCCCCCCAAGGCTTTATGTGTTGAAATTTAATCTCCAGTATGAGGTACTGAGAAGTGGAAACTTAATCTGATCTATGGTGTTCAGAGGGGAAGTATTTGGCGTTGATTAGAAGTAAATAAGGTCAGTTGGGCAGAGCTCCCATGGTTAAATCCTAGTGATTTTATAAGAAAAGGCAGAAAGACTAGACATACATATGTACATACACGAGTGCACCCTGTCTCGCCTATGTGATGCCCTCCGCCACTTTGGACTCTGCCAGTAAGAAAGCCATCACCAGATGCAACACCTCCATACCGTGAGCCAGAATAAACCTTTTCCTTTATAACTTCCCCAGTCTGTGGTCTTGTGTTGTTAGCAACAGAAAATGAACTAATACATGTGGACACACACACACAGAGCCAACAATAAGTGATAAGGGTATCCAAAACCATATTTTGGCTTGCGTTCAGCTAGCCAAATAGAAGCTGAAAAAATGCAGAAACCTATAGTCATTAGGCATCAAGGTCAATGTCAAAATGCTGTAAGGATCACCCGGGTGTCAGTAGATACAGGTTTCTTTGGAAGTGAACACTGTCGTGGAACATAAACTTGGAGGCAATAGCTGCTCACAACGCTGACTCTCTCGAGGTCACTGAGGGGAGTGCTTACATTTTTATTTTTACCTTCAGTATATGTGTCAGCTTTCCGTCACTGAAAAAATACCTCAGATAAACAACTTTGAGTAAGGAAAGATTTATTTTTGCTCATGTTTTCAGTCCATGGCCAGTTGACCCCATTGCTTTTGGGCCTGTGGTGAGGCAGCGCTACATAGCAGGAACCAGGAGTCAAAAAGAAGAAAAAAAGGGGCCAGGGTCCCAATATCCCTTTAAAGATGCCCACCTCCTCATGACCTATAACTGCCTCCCACTGCACCTCACCTCCCAGTGGCACCACAGGCTGGTGACCAAGCCTCTACTACACAGGTCTTTAGGAGACATGAAGCAAGCCACAGCAATGCGTAGGACTGCTTTACCCTGGCACAGGTCACAAAGGAAAGGCTGCCAAATGAAACTAATGGACCTCTGTCTCCTTTCACTGATTTCAAAAGAGAACTAGCCCACAAGCAGGGGCCTCCAAAGGAACAAGAAGAAACTTGCTGGCCAGAAATAATCAGTCTAAAATCCATTATTATTTTTTTTACTTATTCTTTGTATTGTGAATATATATGTACAGATATTTAATACAAATTTACTTTTTTGCAGCATAGTATTAGGATTGAACCCAGGGCCTTTGCACTGAGCTACATCCCCGGTTCTCTTAAAACTTTTTTAATTTTTATTTTGAAACAGGATCTCCCTAAGTCACATAAAATGCTCAGGCTCAGCTCAAACTTGTGATCCTTCTGCCTCAGCCTTCCAGAATGCTAGGATTTCAGGCATACATTTACCATTTTGGGGCTGGGAATGTAGCTCAGTGGCATAGTGCCTGCCTGGCAAGTGCGAGGTCCTGAGTTCGATTCCCGGTTCCAAAAAAAAAAAAAAATTTACCATTTTGTCTTTCATAAGTGCGTGCTTCGGTGTTATTAAGAGCGCTCACAATGTTGTACAACCATCACCACTGTCCATTTCTAGAAATCTTTCATCTTCCCTCACAGAAACTCTATACCCATTAAACAAAAACTCCCCCTCTGTCCATCTCCAGCCACTATTACACTTTCTGTCTCTGTGAATCTGCCTATTCTAGGTGCTGTAAATAAGTAGATCCTACTTTTTGTGACTTATTGCACTTAGCATACTGTTTTCAGTGTTTATCCATGCAGCGCATGTCAGAATTCCATTCCATGTCATGGGGGAATAATGTTGCATTGTGTGTACCTGATGTCTTCTTTACCCATTTATGTTTAATGGATATCATTATTTCCACGTTTTGGCTACTGCAAGTAACGTTGTTACAGACATTGCTGCATAATTGTCTCTGAGTCCTTGTTTTCAGTACTCATGATTAGACCTAGAAGTGGAATTGCTGGGTTGTACAATAATTCTATGTTCAATTTTTTGAGAAACTGCGAACGTCTTACACAGTGGTTGCACCATTTCACATCCCTCCAGAATGCACAAGGATTCCAATTTCTCCACATCCCCACCAGCACTTTTTACGTTCTGCTTTCTTTTTTGATAATAGCTATTCTAATGGGTGTGACACGACATCTAGCTGTATTTTTGATTTGCACATCCCTAATCACTAGTGATGTTAAACATCTTGCTATGTGCTTATCTACCATTTATATGTCTCCTTTGGAGAAATGTCTGCTTAAGTCCTTTGCCCATTTTTTAATTGGGCTGCTAGGGTTCTCTTTTCTTGTTAAGCTGCAGTAGTTTTTATATATTCAGGATATTAATCCCTTATTAAACATATAATTTGCAAACACTTTCTCTCATTCGGTGGGTTGTCTCTTCATTCCATTGACAGTGTCCTTTGATGCACAACCATTTTTAATTTCAATGAAGTCTACTAGCTTTGTTGTTCTTTTTCTTGTTGTTGTTGCCCATACTTTTGGTGTAATAGCTAATAAATCATTGTCAAATTCAGTCTCATGAAACTTTTGTCCTGTATTTTCTTCTAAGAGCTTCATAGTTTTAGCTCTTAACATCTTTGTTCTACTTTGAGATAACTTTTGTATATGGTGTAAGGTAAGGGTCCAACTTTATCCTTTTGCATGTGGGTATCCATTTTTCCTAGCACGTTTGTTGAAAATGCATTAAGTAGTCCTAGCACCTTATCAAAAATCCCCTGACCATTTTGCAAGGGTTAATTTTGGGGCTCTGTGTTCATTCTCAAATTAATTAGCTCCAAAAGTAATAAAAATAGGCAAAATGGATTTAAGATGGGCCTACAGGAAGCAGTCTCTCTCATTTACTAAATGTTGGATGAGTAACAAAATTTTTTAAATCTAAGGAAATTTTCCTTCTTGAATACTGTTTTGGGTAGTTGGTGATTATGTAGTATTATATTATAGCAAGTTTTACATTTCTAATCTCCCTGATAAAAGGAAAAAAGAACTGACATTTAATGAGTTTGGTTTAAATTTCAGAAGGACTAGCAGTTACGAACTGTTCAGGAGTTTTGCTTCCTTATTTGTTTGTTTTATTTAATTCCAGAGTGATAGTTTAGCAGAATATCTATCTAACTCTGTTTATAGATGCAGGATCATTATTAAGGCAGTTGTAATATATCAATAGTTCTCCCCTGCATTGAAGAATCTTTGAGACAGCCACATATTCTCTTGATATTAGTTAGCTAATGATGCTTTATCATCTCAGCTGGACTCATATTAGTTAATAATCTCAAACTGTATATTATTAACTGGTTTATTCCTTTATTTCTGTATTCACTTCCTCTAGCTGGTCTCAAAATGTTGAAATGTCCTTGACTCCCCCACAGGTCCTGTCTATGATTTCCTTGTTAATTAACTACATATTGTCTCAAATGTGTATCTCTAGCCCTTTGAACTCCAGGCTCATATGTCCAAGCAGCTACTTAATAAGTCCACTCAAATTTAACCAGGTCTCAGTTGACTTTTGATTTCTCCACCCTTGCCCCCAATGTATTTCTCCATCTTCTATCCCCATCTCAATAAAAACCCATGCCATTCATCCAGAAACTCAAGCTGTACCCCAGGAGCAGGAAGCAGGCTCTGAAAGAGAGAGCCTCTTGCTTATGGAATAACTCTGTGAGATGCTATGATCTATTAGTCTCCCTTTTGGAGATGAAAACAGCTGTCTTTATTTTTCTGATTGTCCATTATTTTATAGACACATTAAGCAAGGTAAAAATATTCAAGATCTACTAGAAAGTAGAGCTATCATTTAACTTACTCAGTAGTTGTTGAAATTGAGTGGAAAGGCAGCATGCATACTGGTAAAGGGCCGACTCCGAAGCCAGACCACCATGTCCGCATCCCAGCTAGGACCATGATGCGCTTAACAGCTCTGTGATCCTGGGCAAGTTAGCTAACACTGCAGTGCCTTGGTTTCCTCCTCAGTAAGGTGGAGATGCTGCTAACACTTCACAGGTGTTTGTGATAATTAACTGAGTATGTACGGGAAAGCTCTTAGAACAATGTGGGGCATACTGTTCATGTGAAAAATGTTGGCCTGTTGTCATATATTGTGAGGTAAGTAGTGTGAGAGATAACACACATGTAAAATACCTCAGTGTACCACAGGAAATAGCCATACAAAGAACACAGAAGAAAATAAAGAAACTGCCACCTTTCCTTCCTATGTTTCTCCATCATTTTTGTTTTTCATTTGCACTCATCTCTTTGTTACCTCACAACCTGTCACAAAAATAAATAATTTTTTAAAACTTTTTAACCCTCTGGTTTCTTCCAGTCAGATAGGTGTAAGTTTAAATGTGGGAGTGTTCAGAACACTTGGCAGATTCTTCATTTGTAAAATGTACTTAATATATTCCCTTGTGAAGATTAAATGAAAAATTTTGTGCGAGCGTTTTGAGCATGTGCCGAATATGGTAGGCTTCCTCTTCTCTCTCACTTGCTGTCTGCTTAATATTCCCTAAAGACAACTCTGACCACGTCTCATTCATCTGACTGCCGCCTATGGAGTAGAATCCAACTCCTTAGCATCTGCACCTGATTTCCACTGGTAATATCAGTAGCTGATGTTTATTGAGTGCTTATTTTTGTCAAGTACTAGAGTAAGTATTTTATGTTTATAAACTCTAAGCCTCATTACAACACTTAAAGGTAGATCTCTGTAGTATAGTAAGAAAATATGTATTTGGTCTTTGCACAGATCTAAACCTTTGGCAATTTCCTGAATGATAAGGTTTCTGTTATTAATAATGAATCCTTTTCTGCCACATCTGAGCTTATGCTAACAAGCTGACTTAAGGTGGCCTAGCTGTTTCAAGGGAGGGGTCATGCCAGAAGAACCATATCTGTGATTGAAAGGTTGGAATTTTCAGCCCCACCCCCTAATTTCCAGAAAGAGAGGAGCAAGGCTGGAGATTGAGTTCGGTGGCCAGTGATATAATCAAGCATGCCTATGTCATGAAGACCTAAAAAACAAAAACAAAAACTCTCAACAAGACTGGGAAGGTGGATTTCTGAGAAGATAGTAGAGTGGTGAGCAGCAGAGAAACAGCCTCTCAGATTTGGAGTCCAGACACTGAAATAAAGCAATGTGATGAAGAGAAGAAGGCGGGAAGTGGGTCGCCTGGACCCAGTAAGGATCTGAAGCAAGAGTTGGAGCCCACAGGGAGAGCAAAGAGAGGGACCTCAAGGCAGAAGAGGGAGGTGGCAAGTGGCATTTTTTACCTGAGCCCCAGCTCGTGGCATGGGAAGAGTGGTTCGAACCTGCAGAGAAAGTGACTACTGATGACACCAGAGGCCTCCATGGAGAAACACACCAGTGGAATGGAGCAGTGGATGCTGCAGACCACAGTGGCTGGTGAGTTATTCCGGTTCAGACATCACCCAGGAGAGGGCAGTTGGCTCGTTGCCATTTTGAAAAGGGGCCAACAGAAATCAGAGTTTAGAGCAGCTTTGGGTTGGCTCCATCTAGTGGCTCCCAGTGTTAGGATTAGGCGTAGCCATGAGAGGCACCTAAGTCAGGGAGCCGAGTTCAAGCCAGAAGGAGGGACCCTGAGTGTTGTGGGCTGAATAACTCCGGGCACAGCCTCACAGCCAGAAACCAGAAACAGGCTGAACTTCAGTGGAACTGAAGGTGCAGGCTTGCTGGGATTATCTATCACCTTGCCATAATTCTGCCGCTGGTTTGCTGGGACCAATCAACACGGATCTGGACGATGTCTGCCCTCTTTGTCTACAGCAGAGACAGGCCCTGAAGTGGACATCATTTTCTGTCTTTCTTTCTTTCTTTCTTTTTCTTTCTTTCTTCTTTCTTTCTTTGTTTCTTCTTTTTTTATTTTTTCCTTGTTTTTATTTTTATATGAATGTGAACATTGTAGTTTGTTGTTGTTCTGTTCTTGTTGCTGATTGTGTCCTTCTTTCTTTCTCTCCTGTCTTCTTCACCAGTTTCCCAAAGCTGTGTGATCTTCCTCTGTCCTTTAGCCTTGTTCTAATCTCTTTCTCTTCTATTTCTCTAATTTTCCCCTAAACCTTTTAAATTTTCTCCCCTGATTTTGTTATATAACTACAAATCTTGTTCATACAGTTAAAGGTGGTAAATTAATAGTTACCACAGTTTGTCATTTTCTAGGCTGTGTTTGATGCTTTTGTTATTACTGATTGCACAACTTTAGCCAAAGTGATGTAAATGTTCCAATCAGTTGTTCTTACTTGTATGCCAAGAATGAGGATGCCTGAGGGTCATAAGCAATACTATAGGACAGAGCCAAAGAACCAGTAGCTAGGCCAAATAGGTAGCAACTTCTCATCCCCAATAAATTGAAGAGGTAGGGTCTTGCAACAGACTCAAAACACAAAAGCCAGCTGTACCTAGAAGGTATCTCTCAGAAGCAGTCATTTCCTAAGGGTTCTCAATACTAGCAATAAAGCTACAGACCATAAGCAGTTTATAAGCATAAATGCAGAAATTTGCATATATATATATGAGAAGACACAGAAACAAGATGCAACCTCAGATTTCCAGCTTGCCAAAGGCAAACCCATGGGGCAATGAGACGGAACAATTCAAAACTCATGCACCTGGACTCTCTGAAGTGGTAAGAGCAAAAATAACAAAGCAGATGAATGAGGCTTTAGAAAAAAATCATCTATAGAGGAAAGCCCATCAAAATCATAGCAGACTTTCTCAACACAAACCCTCAAGTCAAGGAAAGCTTGGAATGAAGGATTTCAAGCCCTAAAAGCAAACAACCTCCAGCTCAGATTGATGTACGCTGCAAAACTATCTTTCAAAATTAATGGAGAAATAAAATACTTCCATGACAAAGAACACCTGAAGAAATTCATGACCACCAACCAGCACTCAAAATGTTTAGAAGGACATTCTAGAAAAACATAACAAAGACTACAACACCATTATTCCCAACAGAATGAATCTACCAGGCAAGGTAAGCAATTAAACAGAGGGCAAAGAAAGGGAACCTGGGCCAGTGAGGTAGCTCAGCAGCCTAAGCACCTGCCTGGCAAGCACGAGGTCCTGAGTTTGACTCCTGGTACCCACATAAGAAAAAAGGGCCAGTGATATCGCTCAGTAGCACGGGCAACTGCTGGCATGTGAGGTCCTGAGTTCGACCCCTGGTACCCACAAAAAAAAAAAGAAAAAGAAAAGGGAACCTACAACAGGAAAATAAAATGACAAGGATAAGTCAGTATGTATCAGTCATAACCATTAATGTAAATGGTCTCAATTCACCAGTCAAAAGAAACACCCTGGCAGAATGGATCAAGGAACAAAATCCAACAATATGCTGCATATAAGAAACACATTTAATTCAAAAAGGAATTCATAGACTGAAAGTCAAAGGATGGAAAACAATATGCCATCTGACAGAAACCTGGAAAAAAGCAAGGGTATCTTATCCATTCTATTTGCAGATAAAGTGGATTTCAAGTCAAGACTGATTAAGAGAGACAAAGGTCACTATATCCTTGTAAAGGTAACAATCCAAGAGGAAGAGTTAACAATCTTAAATATATATGAACCAAATACCAGCTGACCAAACTATGTAAAACAAATATTAACAGACAAGAAAAATCATAGAAAAACTAATACAATTGTAATGGGGGACCTCAGACCCCACTGTCACAAATAGACAGATCAACTAGACAAAAAATCAGCAAAGAAATATCAGAAGTGAATCAAACCTGTGAACAAATGGACTTAATCAGTATTTACTGAGTGTTTCACCCCACAACATCAGAATACTCATTCTTCTCAGCTGCACATGAGACATTCTCTAAAATAGACTACATAGTAGTTCATAGAACATGCTTAAGGAAATGCAAATGAATTGCAATTATCCCATGCATATTATCAGACCATAGTACAAATGAAATTGGAAATCAGTGCCAAAACCACAAAAACATAAATATATGGAAATTAGATAATACCCTCCTGAACAACCAATGGGTCACAGATGAAATTAAAGAAGAAATTAGACAGTTTCTACAATTAAACAATAATGTCAATAAAGCATACCAAAACTTATGGGACACAACGAAAGCAGTCCTGTGAGGGAACTCTATACTGGTGAGCTCCCATATCAGAAAAACAGAGTGAGCTCAAATAAACGACCTAATATTGAACTTAAAGCTTCTAGAAAAAGAGCTGGTCAAGCCCAAAGCTCATACAAGGGAGGAAATTATAAAGATCAGAGCAAAAATTAATGCAATTGAGACTAAGAAAATAGTACAATGAATCAATGAATCAAAGAGTTAGTTTTTTGAAATATTAAATAAGATCATCAAATCAGGAACAAGAAAAGGATGTCCACTATTAAAACTCTTATTTGATAGAGTTCTGGAAACATTAGCCAGAGAAATTAGGCAAGAGGAAGAAATAATAAGAATCAGGATAAGAAAGGAAAAAGTTAAATTTTCGTTATTTGCAGATGACATGATGTTCTACACAGAAGACCCCAAAAATTCCACCAAAACCCTTAGCCAACCTTATCAAAAAGGAAAGAAAAGACTAAAATCCTTGCAATTTGGAATGAAAAGGGTGAAATCACAACAGATCCTGTAGAAATCCAGATTATCAATACCTACTTTGAGAACTTGTATTCTAATGAGATGGGAAACACAGAAGAAATGGACAGATTCCTAGATACACATGAATTCCCAAAGCTGAGTCAAGAAGATATAAAAGTTCTAAATAACCCAATCACAGTCAATGAAACTGAAGATGTAATTGATAACCTACCATCAAAGAAAAGCCCATTTCCTGAAGGATTCACTGCTGAATTCTACAAGAATCTAGAGAGGATCTAATGCCACACCTTTAATGAAATTGAAAGGGAAGCAATACTCCCAAATTAATTTCTAAAACCAGAGAATGATCCAACCAAAAAAGAGAAATACAGGCCAATCTCATTAATGAGCATAGATGCAAAACTCAACAAGATACTGGTGAAAAGAATGCAGCAAATCATCAAGAAGATTATACACCATGACCAAATAGCATTCATCCCAGGGATGCAGAGATGGTTCAACATATGCAATTCAATAAATGTAACACACCATATCAAGAGAACCAAGGAAAAAAACACATGGTCATCTCAATAGATGCAGAAAGACCATTTGACAATGTCCAACACCCACTCGTGATTGAAACCCTACAGAAAATTGGAATAGGTGGTCTTTATCTCAATATGATAACAGCTATCTATGACAAACCAACAGCCAACATCATATTAAATGGTCAAAAACTGAAATCTTTCACCTTAAAATCAGGAACAAGACAAGGATGTCCACTATTACCACTCTTATTCAATATAGTTCTTGAAACATTAGCCAGAGCAATTAGACAAGAGAAACAAATTCAATAGTAACAAAATTCAGTAGTGTTGTTGGATACAAGGGCAACACTCAAACATCAACAGCATTCCTGTACACATATAACAAATTCACTGAGAGAGAAATCAGGGAAACAGCACATTTCACAATAGCATACAAAAAAATGAAATACCTAGGAATCCATCTAACCAAGGAAATAAAAGACCATTACATTGAAAATTATAGTACTCTGAAAAAGGAGATCAAAGAGGATATCAGAAAATGGAAAGATAACCCTTGTTCTTGAGTGGGCAGAAGCGATATAGTGAAAATGGCCATATTTCCAAAATTGCTATACAGATTTAATGCAATCCATTAGCATTCCTCTGAGAACTAGAGAAAACAATCCTAAAATTCATTTGGAACCAGAAGAGATCTAGAATAACAAAAGCAATTCTGGGCAACAAAGGTAAGGCAGGGTTCTTCACAATCCCTGATTTGAAATTATACTACAAAGCTACCGTGATTAAAAAAAAAAAAGAAAAAAAGAAAAAAAAAAAGACCCAAAGATCAGTGGAACATATTGGAGGATACAGAAACAACTACAAACACACTCAGCCAACTTACCTTTGACAAAAGGGCCAAACACGTTCACTGGAAGAAAGATAGCCTCTTTAATAAATGGCACTGGAAAAACTGGCTTTCCACATGCTGAAGATTAAAACTAAACTCATCTCTCACCATGCACTAAACTAAAATTGAAATGGATTAAAGATCTAAATATTAAAACAGAAACACTAAATCTGCTGGGAGATAAAATAGAACTCTTGAAGATATAGGTGTAGGCAAAAACTTCATAAACAAATCCCCAATCCCACAGGAAATGTCACAAAGAATCAACTCAGTTTTCGTCTTATCAAAAAGCTTTTGCACAGCAAAAGAAACAACCAACAGAGTAAAGAGACAACCTACCAAGTGGGAATAAATTTTTTGCCAGCTGTTTTTCAGACAAAGGATATATTCTAATATCTAGAATATATAAAGAACTCAAAAAAAAAAAATCAGACCCCTCAAATTTAAAGACCCAATCCAAAAATGGGCATCTGAATGAATAGACATTTCTCAGATGAAGAAGTAGAAACAGCAAATAAATATATGAAAAAACATGAAAAACACGTTTAACATCACTGGTCATTTGAGAGATGCAAATTAAAACAGAACTGAGATTCCATCTCACCCCAGAAAGAATGGCTATCATCAAGAAATCAACCAATAACAAATGCTGGCAGGGCTGTGGGGAAAAAGAACCATTCTCCACTGTTAGTGGGAGTGTCGACTGGTGCAACCACTGTGAAAATCAGTGTGGAGATTCCTCAAAAAACTAGGATTGGAGGTCCCATTTGACCGAGCTATTTCCCTTCTGGGTATCTTCCCAGAAGAATTAAAAACATCGTACCACAGCGATATATATGCACCCATGTTTATAGCAGCACAATTTGTAATAGCTAGATCTTGGAAACTACCAAAATGCCCATCAACTGAGGAATGGATAAAAAAGATGTGGTATTTTTATATAATGGAGTACTACTCAGCCATAAAGAAGGATAAACTGGAGACTTTTATAGGTAAATGGATGCAACTCGAGACCATACTCACAAGTGAAATAAACCAGACGCACATGTATAAACATTGTATTGTCTCCCTAGTGTGAGAAGCTGAAAGAGTAATTAAGATCCAAAATGTACAATAGATATGGTAAAACAGGGAGAAACTGGTCAAAAGGAAAAAGAAACTGCGATGGAGGAATGGAGAAAAGAAGGAAGGGAAAAGAAAAAAAATATATATATATGATAGTTAAAATAGATACACTACTAATTTCTCTTAGTTCATTGAAAAGAAAGATTTGTGCTAATATTGTTTGGACAGTTGAATGCTGATATCTTGTACTCTGAGTAACTAAAGATAACAATATGAAATGTATTAACCATTGTTACCCTCCTACTATGTTGTTTTGAAATTTTGTTCTATTTTTTTCTCTTTAAAATAAAAATTAAGGGCCGGTGAGATGGCTCAGTGGCTTAAGTGCCTGCCCAGCAAGCGCGAGGGCCCGAGTTCGACTCCCGGATCCCACATACAAAAAAGGGGCCGGTGATATCGCTCAGCGGCATGGGCGCCTGCTGGCGTGCGAGGTCCTGAGGTCGACCCCCCGGTACCCACAAAAAAAAAAAAATAAAATAAAATAAAAATTAAAAAAAAAAAAAACTGAGATTCCATCTCACTCCAGAAAGAATGGCTATTATCAAGAAAACAACCAGCAACAAATGCTGGAGGGGCTGTGGTGTGAATGTAGACTGGTGCAACCACTGTGGAAATCAGTATGGAGATGCCTCAAAAGACTAAAACTAGAGGTCCCATCTGACCCAGCTGTTCCCCCTCTTGTTATGTTCCCAGAGAATTAAAAGCATCACGCCACAGTGTTATATACACACTCACACTACAGCAGCTGTTTTTACTAGCTAAATCTTGGAAACAGCCCAAATGCCCATCAACAAATGAATAGATAAAGAAGATTTTTTTTTTTTTTGTGGGTACCGGGGGTCGACCTCAGGATCGCGCGTGCCAGCAGGCACCTGTGCCACTGAGCGACATCACCGGCCCTTTTTTCATATGTGGGTACCGGGAGTTGAACTCAAGCCCTCGCGCTTGCCAGGCAGGCGCTTATGCCACTGAGCCATCTCACCGGCCCCGATATTTTTTTTTTATACAGTGGAGTACCACTCTACCATAAAGAAGCATAAAATTGAGATATTTCTAGGTAAATGGATGCACCTTGAGACCATACTCTTTAGTGAAATAAATTGGACACACACGTTTAAATACCTCATTGTTTCTCTGGTGTGAGAAACTGAAAGGGTAAATAAGGACCAAAATGTATTATAGATACAGTGAAATAGGAAGAAAATACTCAAACGGGAAGAGGAGCAAAAGTGGGAGGAGGCCGAAGGCAAGGAAGGAAAAACAAAAGACAGAGAATAGAAAGAAAAAATGAAAACAAAGCTTTTGTTAATAAGAAGGTAAAGAGGGGCTGAGGGGAGAGGAGGGGAAGAAAAGAAGAATGTAGATATATCATGTACAGGTACAAATTCCCTATGATGAATGTTATCATTGTGTATATCTAAAATGTACCAATTTACAAGTAATTGTTTAGAAGTCTGGGGAGGTTCCATGTCAGTGAATACACCCCTGTGCAGGGAGAGTATGTGCCTAAAGGCTGCACTGAACTCTGCACCGCACCACCCACCACTCCTTGCCCTGTACACCTCGTCAATTGGCTGTTCCTGGGTTGTTTTCTTTATAATCAACCAGCTGTTGTGAGTACTTTCATGAGTTCTGGAGTTGTTCTAGTGAGCTATCAAACTTGAGAGAAGTCATGGGAAACCCCAAATTTATGGTCGGTTGGGAAGAAATGCAGGTAATTTGGAGACCTGTGGCTGAAGTCTTAAGTGAGGACAGTTCTGTGGGACCAAGTCCTCCACTTGTGGGGGCCATACTAACTCCAGTAGTCAGTGTCAGAATTGTACTGAATTGAATTGAATTGAATTGAATTGAATTGAATTGAATTGAATTGAATTGAATGACATGCAGTTGGCTTCAGAGAATCAGACAACTGAATGATGTTGGAAAGACACAATATTCCCATGACTATTCTCATTCTAAATATAAAGAAACTATAATAAAATGATATTAAGAGACACCCAAATAAGAGGAGCAGCTGGGACTGTAGCTCAGACTGCCTGACTCCAGAATCCCTGCCTGTAACCTCTCGTGGATGCCCTGTATCTAAATTCCAGGCACAGTGGATTTTCCTGCTCATCCCACTCCTCTTACCTGGAACCCTCACTCTTCGATCCCCACATGCTAATGCTACACCAAGGTCAGGCGCCAATGCTAGCTCCCACCGAATCCCATGCTGTAGCCACAGAACGCAACCCATACACCTGCCATGACAGGGATGGAACTGACCTCCAGACACATGTTCTTACTCTGGATCTCATAGCAGTGCTGACCCTGAGGCCACACTATCCATAGGCCACATCCACTGGGACAGGAACACTTAGGTAAGCACAGTCCTGGGAGTTTCAGGACTATTCTGACACTGACTTTGGCTCAAGGGTACAGATGGCCTTGTCAAATCTTCCTTGGGCTGCACACTCTCACCCAACACTCTCCTCTTTCCTCTATTCAGGGCCAGGCTTGGTGGCCTGCTGGCTTCCCAGGCTTTCTCAGCCTCCTCTCCAGACTCTCAGAGCTGGGGTCTCCTAACTGAATCCTTGCACATGTAGACCTGTTCTGGAGTCTGCTTCTTGAAAGCCTCAAATGAACACAATCCCCTGGATCAAAATAATGTTTTCCCTCTCTGGAGCCTCCAGAGAGAGTGCCTCATCAGTTCCTCTAGTGACCTAGAGCATCACCTACCACGGACCACTATTGCTGTCTTCCTTCTCCTCTAGATTTTAAGCTGTTTTCAAGGCTCTGAGCCATGGTTTTATCCTGCTCTGCAACTTGTACGCGGGCAACAAATATTCAAGGTGCTGATGCTGTTTTGTGGCACTCTGAGAAGCAGAGTCCTTTTAGGATCATAGGGCTGGTGTTCTGAAGACCCCAGTGTGGATGAATTTTATTAGAAAGATGAGGTAGAACTTCCAGAGGCGTGATGTGCCTAAGCTGGGTCTCAAAGAGCTACACAGACTTCAGCAGAACGAGAGTGGAGAAAGAGGAAGAAGGACCTTCCGGGCTGCAGCTCAGAAACTACAGAGGCAGCAAGGTGTGAGGCATGGGCAGGAAGGAACACGTGGACTGTTTATCTGTGAGGTCTTATGTAAGCCTACGGGAGGACAAGACCAAGGAGGAAGGTCAAGAAGCAGCTGCATTTCAGACTCTGTTATTGGTATTTACTATGTGACACTGTGGAGGTTTCTGCCATAGAAAATGATGGAATAAATGGTGACGAAGGGAATCACTAGTTTTAATTAGAAAGCCACACTGCATGTGTAAGGGTTTGGCAGGAAGAATTCCATATGCTGCGAAATGCCATATGAAGCAATCTCAAATTTTATATCCAAGGCAATTTGTTTGTCACATTACTAAATCCATGGTCATAATAAGGCTTCTGTCATGTTTAATGTTCTACTCTGTGGTAAACGTTGTGAAAAGACTCTATTAAAACCCTACCAGGGGGGCCGGTGAGATGGTTCAGCAGCGTAAGCGCCTGCCTGGCAAGCGCGAGGGCCTGAGTTCGACTCCCAGAACCCACATACGAAAAAAGGGCCGGTGATATCGCTCAGCGGCACGGGCGCCTGCTGGCGCGCGAGGTCATGAGGATGACACCCAGTACCCACAAAAAAAAAACCCTACTGGGGGCCGGTGAAATGGCTCAGCAGCATAAGCACCTGCCTGGCAAGCGTGAGGGCCTGAGTTCGACTCCCAGAACCCACATACGAAAAAACGGCCGGTGATATCACTCAGAGCCACGGGCACCTGCTGGTGTGTGAGGTCCTAAGGTCGACCCCCGGTACCCACAAAAAAAAAAAAAAAACCCTACCAGGATGAACAAATCTTTTTGCATCAACTTCTTTGGAACAGAAATGGTAAATTATATCCCCTCAATTTCTTGCCTTTTTTTTTTTTTTTTTTTTTTTTTTTGGCTCAGATTTGTAGCCCATCCTTACATCATTGGGAGAGCCAAAGTTTGTGTCCTTTAAGCAAATCTAACGTTTGTTCATTTCAAGAGATACCTAGTACATGTGAGCATTATCTTTCAACCAAAAGCCAGTGTACTGCACAATGCAAACACAGTGCCAGCGTGTACATACTGCTTCCTTAGTGGGTCAGGGAGCAAACCCGTCGTGCTTTGCTGCGGCGTTTGTGCTGCTAAGGAAGCCAGTGTGTGGCAGGTTTGATGTTCTCCTAACCAGTACCTTTTTCGTGCAAATTACATGGAGACCAAATACTATTTTGAAAACGGGCAGTATGTCAACCTTCAATATTAAGCGGTAAAGTTGAACAAATTTTACTCTAGATCTAATATGTTCCCTTGGATTTTATGACCCCAAAGAATCATTTTACATTTAAATTATTTTTAATTTTAAGCTTCAATATTTTAGGTTTTAATGATTTCAAATCAATACAGGAACAGTTTCAAACTGTTCCCAAGCCAACATTTGTTTTGGCGCTGGTAATAAGTTAGAGAGGAATGTTTCCTGAGGGTTTCTTCAGTTATTAAAATGTGTTTGCAGTTATACTTCTAAGGATGTAAATAAGATTTGTGTCTTTCAATCTGTCTGTTTTCTCAACTTTCTTTTCTCTGGTACTCTATAACCTAGCACTTTTTCTGAATAATTCTCGATCTAAACATACAAACAACCCCACCGTGTCAGGCCACTATCAAAGAGAAACTTTGACTACAGGAGTCCCAAATCGATTTATTCATTCTTTCTCTTCTCAGCACACTGAGTTCTTGCCCCAGGGCCTTTGTTCATGCTGCTCCCTCTGTATGAAAGGCTGTCCCTTCCCTCCTCATCAGGCTACCTTCTATCACCCAGAGAAAACTTCTCAGCCATAACTGAGTTTGTGCTCCTTTGATATCTCATAGACGTTCCCTACTCTTTCTGAGAACTCAACACAGTTCTAATGTGTGTGATTATTTGGTAGTAGTCTGATTTCCCCTTGGAAACTCATCCCACGAGATAAGAGAGCTGATAGATCTTTATTATCACACGAGTGTGAAGCTACATTTAATCATATACTTCAAACCCTTTAGAATGATTCCCTAAGTCATCTGATTCGGAAAATTCCCAATGAAAACTGGAAAGTGAACAAGGACCGTCAAATAATGAAGAAAGTGTTGCTGATTTTAGAAGGATATTTGACCTAGTTCGGCCAGTAAAAATAAATTTTGAGATGAATCTGTCTAATTAGGTAGATAAGCCTCTGACACAACTGCTTAAGAGAATAAAAAAAAGATGATGCAAGTTAAGCAAATGCTAAATTAAGGAGCAGGATAAATATGAAACAACAGAGATATTGTAATGATAAAAATAATTACAAATTTGGCCTTACAAATATAGAAAACCTAGACAAATGGATAAATTTTTTAAAAAACATAAAATGCCCAAAATGTAGCACCAGAGAAAAGAGAAAAATTGAATAGATAATAATTACCAGAGCAAATAAACTCAAGGTTCCAAAAAGTACCCAGGCCCCGAAAGTATTATTGGTACATTCTACCAAATTTTCATGGAGAAGATAATTTTGCTTGTATGCTTGTTTCTAAAAGTGGGTAAGAATCGTATAAGAAAAGTAACCACTCTTTCTACTTATGAATCCAACACAAAATATTAGTTAACCAAGAGCAGTGGTTATTGACAATAATGCTGTAACCATCAAGAAGGATATCTCCAGCTGGGCGTGGTGATGCACTCCTGTAACACTAGCACTCTGGGAGGTTGAGGCAGGAGGATCACAAGTTTGAGCCCAACCTGGACAACTTAGTGACTTAGCAAGACCTTGTCACAGGAAGGGCGGGACGGGTGTGGGGGTGTAGCTCAGTGGGAAAGTCCTGGGTTAAATTCTCGGTACCAAAAAATAAAAAAGTGTACCCTGGAAATTCAAGCACAATTTAGCTGGAAAAGCAGTCATAGTAAGTGCATAGTGAACAACAAAAGGGAAAAAATAATGTTATCATGATAACACATGTAAAGTACTAGATAACATTCAACATCTACTAATGATTTTTATTCTTAAAACATCTCAGAGAACTAGGAATATGCATATTTTCTTTACTTTTTTTTTTTTTTTTTGGTGGGTACTGGGGGTCAAACTCAGGACCTTGCATGCCAGCAGGCGCCCGTTCCGCTGAGCGATATCACCGGCCCTTTTTTCATATGTGGGTATCGGGAGTCGAACTCAGGACGTCGCACTTGCCAGGCAGGTGCTAATGCTGCTGAGCCATCTCATAGGCCCCCTATGTGTACTTTCTTATTGAGGCAAAATCTAAACACCAAAAACTTGGCATAATTAGTTGACAAAATATCACACTTAATAGAGAAATCTACACGTTCCCTTAAAGTTTGGCAATGACTACCATCACCATTACTGTAAATCTGGAATTATTATGAGACAAGAAAAGGAAGTAAGATCTAAAAGAATTCAAAAAGAATAGAGAAAACTATTTTTGAGGATATGATCATCTATATAGAAAACCCAACAGAGGACTTCCACTTTCTGGTCTGCATGTAAGGAGCTAGGAATTTCCCACTCCATCCAAACAACAAGGAAAAGTCCGAAAAAATGAAAAATCAACAACTCTTACAAGGTCCGTGAGAGAGGTGAGGTAACCGCTGCCCAAACTGGAGATAGAGGTCGCAATATATTAGAGCAGAAATCACTGTGGAACAAGTCCAGTCTAGAAAAGCCTGAACTGCAACAGGCAATTGCTGGAGGCTCAGTGTTACGGTTTGCTTTTAGAATGACCCCAAAACTCTCACGCACTCAGAGGCGGGGCTTCCAGGAAGGCAAGTGCACCATGGGGGTGCTAGAGCTGACTTGCTGGTGGGAGATGAGGCTAAATTAGAGAAGGGTCATGGGGGCGTGACCCGGAAGGGTGTCTCTCCCTCCCCAGCCCCTCCCTTATCACTCAGTGTCCTGGCACCTGTGACATGAGCAGCTTTTCTTTACCAGGCTCTTCCACCAGCTGGCTCTGCATTGAGCCAGCCAATCACGGGCTGTAACCCTGAGCCAAAATAAAACTCTCCTCCTCTAAATTGTGGGTGCCAGTATTGCTTCTCAGTGAAGAGGAAAGTGACGAAGATACTCAGTGTGATCAAAGCTGAGAAATAAAAACTCCAGGAAGACCCAGTCATAGAGAGGCCCCATGTTTTGGTGACTTTCATCTCTAAGAGTTTTGCCAAAATCTCACAGTAGATATCAGAGAAAAATACTTTCATACATCTGACAGGAGGAAGAGAAAAGGGACTGTTTTTGAGATATACCAGAGTATTCTGTTCTTTTTACCAAAGTCTACTCTTATGTCCCTCCAAAGCCTCATGCACTCACAGGGTTTTTTCGGAGGTGGTCAAATCTAGAGTTTCTGATTGATTCGTAGTGCAACGCTGGGATTAAGGGAGCTGGGGTTAAGGGTGGGTGATTGCTGGATCAGTCCCCTGATTGGATTGGCACTGCCCTAATTCCACTGGAATTAGGACTGGATACAATGTAAGGGACAGAAAGAGGCTTGCCTCTCTCTCCCTTGTTGTTTTTGCTATCTTCTGCTCCCCATGAATGGTTGCCCCTCTGCCATATTCCACCCCGCCTTGGAGCCAGATGGTTACGGACTGAAACCTCTACAAACTGTGAGCTAAATAAACTTTTCCTTCCTTAACTTTGGGTGTTGGGTATTTTGTCTCAGCAATAGTGAGAAAAGTAACTAAAACTTCCTTGGGAGAAAGTAGTTAATAACTACAGTAGTTAACCACAGCCTGCTGGGATTTTATTAGGGCCTGGGTGCCCGGGGGAAAGGAAGACACCCAACTCCTAAGGGGATGAGAATAAAACTGAGGAACATCTATGAAGTTCACAGCCCAGAGCCATAGACTCACTAAAAGACTCAGATCTGATCGTGTGACTATAAGATACTTTCGCTCCCCTCTACCACCCCATTACTGAAGGCCTAGTCACAACCGTCCTTCACTCAGAACATCCTGTTCGGTTACCAAGAAAAAACTGCAAGACATAAGAAGGCAAAAATAAACAGTTTCAGGAGACGGGCAAGCCTCAGAACCAGACATGGTGATGACGCTGGAATTGTCAGACCAGGAATTTAAATAAACTATGATTAATACACTAAGGGGTTTAATAGATAAAGTAGACAGCAAGCAAGAACACGTGGGCAGTATGAGCAGGGAAATGGAAAGCCTAAGAAGGAACCGCAGAGAAGTGCTAGAGATCAAAACCAGGACCGATAGGAAGGATGAATGCCTTTGATGGGCTTATCTGCAGACTGGGTGCAGCTGAGGAAAGAATCTCTGAGTCCAGAAAAAGAAAAGCCCCAAAATAATTCAAAGGGAGGAGCTGAAACAGTCCTTATTTGCAAATATAATACACTACATGAAAACTGATTTCCAGTTGCAGGGAGAGCTTGGAAGAGCTTGAAAGTCACCAATCCAGCCTAGTGACAAGTAAAAAGCTTGAGGATATCTCAGTAAAATCCCCCAAAACTGAAAAGGGAAGAGACAAAGACAAAAACAAAACAACCCAGGATATAATACCCAAGAACTGTGGGACAACTACACAAGGTGTCATATATGTATATATGTATATGTATGTATATAATGGAAATACCAGAAAGAGTTGAAAGAGAGAAAGGAACAGAAGAAATATTTGAAACAAGAATGACTGATAATTTCCCAAATATTAATATCAGACTCCAAATCACAGCTCCAAGAACTCAGAATACCAGGCAGGATAAATATCCAAAAGCCTACACCCAGGCATAATTTTTCAAACCACAGAAAAATAAAGAAAAGGAAAAAAAAATCCTGAAAGAAGCCATAGGGGGAAAAACCCTCATATCTAGAGGACCAGAAATAAGAATTATATCCCACTGTTCCTCAGAAACCAAGAAGCAAGAAAGGAGCGGAGAGAAATATTTAATTTTCTGGGAGAAAAACTAACCATACCTTGAATTCTTTACTTCGAAAGTGAAGGAGAAATGAAGACATTCTTGGCCCAACAAAAATTGAGGGAATTCTTGTCTTGTGAGAAATATTAAAATAATTCCCTTAGAGACAAGAAAAATAATACATCTACCTAAGAAATTAGATCTACATAAAGAAAGGAGAAGCGCTGAAGACAGAATAAGTGGAGGTAAAATTAAAACTTTTTGCTTCTTATTGTTAGTTGATTTAACAAATGACAGCTGATTCAAAATAACTGCCACAGAGCAAGACAGCGGAATAGAGATGGTGGGCTTCATTAGGCCGTACAAGTCCAGTGATAACTGTCGATAGACAAAAACACCTCGGTGAAAACCCCAAAACTTGGGAATAAGTCTGAGACAGAAGTGTGGACCACAAAGCTGAATGAAAATTGCATTTGAAGGGTAAGAGAAGTGGTTTCACGCTGACCCCGTCACGCCTCCCCCTGCCCCAGGTCAGCACTGTGCCGCCCAGAAAATCCCCTGGGATTCGGTTTCTGCAAGGGAAAAGAGAACCAGAGGCGGACACCCAGCTTTCCTAGTGCTCCAAAATGCTTCCTGGGAAGCCCACTCTGGCCTCGCCCCCTGAGGAGCCCAGGGGGAAAGGACACAGCTAGAACGCTTAGGCCCAAGCACAGAGAAAGAAAGGCGGTGGAGCCCGCAGCGCGCAGCGCGCAGACAGTGGTGTATTCATTCTCTGAAGCTGCCGAGTCGCGGGCACCGGCTAACAGCAAATCCCACGTGCAAAGCCGAGGTGTTCGCTCCCACGGCGAGGTGAAGTCCTCCAGTCCTATTCAGCATCAGAATTAACTCCGGACTCTATCCCAGGGCTCCACCCGGGGACTCCCACAATGCGTTTCAGCGAAGGGAAGGGGCTGGTAACGCCACACCTGGGAACGTAAACAGCCCTCAGCATGCTCAGCGTGGCCACAAAGCTTGGCCCTGCCTATAGCAAATTTTGGCAAAGAACAGAAGCAAAATCTGCCACACCCGGAAATTTAAACTGCGTTTGGCACCCTCTCCCAGACAAGGGAGAGAGACAACTCCTGGGACAAATTTCACCCAGGAGAAGGGGCTAGTTCTGCCCCACTTTGGAGTTTGGACAGTACCTGGTATGGTCTCAAAGCCCACCCCAAAGCCCTGCCTAAATATGGAGGCAAACGTCAACCATACATTTCTATTGTGCATACCAGCTGCTCCCATCCGTCCTGAGCAGCACTTCCACCTAACTGAAGAGCAGCTCTCCAATAATGAACTCAAATAATGGCACCGCCAATCCACCTGAATGGCCTGATCAGTGGTTATGACAGTGGACATCTGGAAGCCCTGCTGATGGCAGAGTGTGGCCAGAAAGCAGAGCCCAACTAGCTGCCCCTCCTGAACTTAGAAGAAAGGCGGAATCCCATCATCTAGAGAACCCAAAAATAAACTCTGCTGCCCAGGGTTGTTACCAGCTGCCCTATCAAGAATCACAGGCTAGAACTAAACAGGGAAGGGGTATCCCCGCCAAAGAATTCCTGTACCAACTGGAAGACGGGGTTGTCTCCTCAGATGCACAAACTAATGCATGAGACTCAGGACATCATGATGCCATCAAATAAACTAACAGAGCTCCAAAAATGGATCCTAAATAAAAGGAGATCTACAAAGTGACAGAGGATTTATAATAATCTTGTTAAAGAAGCTCAGTATATGAAGACAAAAAATTAAGTGAAATTGGGAAAACAATTCATTTTCAAAACTAGAAGTCTGACAAAGAAGTAGAAACAATTAAAATATCCAAATGTAGGTACTGAAGATGAAGAACACAATGAGGGAAATTTTTTTTTTTAATGTGGGTACTGGGGGTCGAACTCAGGACCTCGCGCTTGCCAGCAGGTGCTTGTGCCACTGAGCGATATCACTGGCCCTTTTTTCCTTTTTAATATGTGTACTGGGAGTTGAACTCATGACCTCGCACTTGCCAGGCAGGCGCTTATGCCGCTGAGCCATCTCACTGGCCCAGGAAATTTTTAAAATGCAATAGAAAGAGTAGCAGGCTCAATCAAGCTGAAGAAAGATCAAGCTGAAGTGATCTTGAAGATAGAACATTTGAAATTTTCCAATCACAGCAAGAAGAAAAAAGACTAAAAAGGATTGAAGAAAGCCTGTGCAAATTATGTGACATCATCAAGAAACACAACCTTTGCATAATAATAATTCTAGATAGAGAAATGGGGCTAGGGAGTGTACTTTTAAAAAAATAATGGCTGAAAATTTCCCCAATCTGGGGAAAGATGCCATCAGCCAGGTACAGGATATTCTAAAAAATTCAGTCTGAACAGGAATCTACCAAGACACAAGATTATCACACTACCAAGAATCAGGAACAAAGAAAAAATTCTGAGGGCAGAAAAAGATAAGAAACATATCACATACAACATAGTCTTGACACAAATATCTATAGATGTCCCAGCAGAAATCTTCCAGACAAGGAGAGAGTAGGATGATACATTCAAAGGAAGGAAAAAGCTGCCAACCAAAAACAAGGAAGAAATAAAATTTTCTACACACAAATAAAAGCTAAAGGAGTTCATCATCCCTAGATATTCCTTCAAGGAATTGCTGAAGGGAGCTCATGAAGCTAAAATAAAGGCCACCAATTAATACAATGAAATACAAAAAGACATGAAACTCAATGGTATAAGTAAAACAGAAACATATTCAGAATAGTCTGGAACAGTAATGGTCACATGTAAAGCACTTTTATCCCTAGCACTAAGGTTAAAAGACAAAACCGTTGGTAATAATTATAAGTAAAATATAGTATTAAGGAAGCATATTACAAAATGTACAAGATGTTTTATATAAGCCTCATGTGACCAAGAAGCAAAAATCTATACTAGATGGCAAGAAACAAAAAATCAACTGATAAAGGAGACATTACAACTAATGTCACAAAATCTAAAGGCTAATGAGAAATTGCTATGAACAATTATAGGCCAATAATTTGGATAGCCTAGGAAAAAATGGATAAATTTCCAGATACATACAACATACCAAAACTGAACCAGAAAGGAATAGTCTAACCAGGCCATAGTGAGTAAGGACATTGGAACAGTAATAGACTCTTCCTTTACAGAAAAGTCCAGGCCTCAATGCTGAATTCTACCATTTAAAGAACTAATGCCAGTTCTTCACAAATTCTACCCCAAAGGTCAAAGAAAATGGAGTTCCAAACATTTTTTACACAGCCAGAATTATCCCAATACCAAAGCCAGGCAAGGACACAAGAAAAGAAATTTACAAGCCAGTATCCTTGATGAACATAGTTGTGAACATCCTCAACAAAATGCTAAAAATTAAACACAAAAAAGGGTCATTCACTATGACCAAGTGGAGTTTATCCCTAGGCTATAAGAATAGTTCAATATATACAAATCAGCAAATGTGATGTATCACATTAACTGAATCAACAAAGAAAACATATGATCTCAGTCTATGCAGAAAAAGCATTAGATGAAAGTCAACATTCTGTCATGATGAAAATTGTCATCAAATTAGGTAGACAAGGGAACGCACTTCAACAAATAAAGTCTATATAGGAGAACCCCATGGCTAACATACTTAATGGTGAAAAATTGGAAGCATTTCCTCTAAGAACTGGAGAAAAGATGAATATGCCCACACTCACTACTTCTATTCAAAATAGTACTGGAAGCCCTTGCCAGAGAAATCAGGCAAGAGGAGGAAATTAGTTATCCAAATAGGAAAGAAAAATGTCACCGTCTACTGGTGACGTGAGCTCATATGTGGAAAACTCTAAATATCCCACCCCCGAAATACTGATAGAACTAGTAAATCAACACAGTAAAGCTGCAGGATACAAAATCAACACACAAAGATCCACAATGTTTCTATTCACTAACAACAGATTTTCTGCAAAAGAAGGCAAGAGAACAATACCATTTATAATAGCTATAGAAAAAAATTTTAGAATATATTTAACCAAGGAGGGAAAAGATCCATACTCTGAAAATTGTAAAACATTATGAAATAAAGAAGATACATGTAAATGAAAATGTTCATGGATTTGGAAGTTAATATAGTTAAAATGTCCTTTCTACCCACAGCAATCTACATATTCAATGCAATCCCTACCAAAATTTCAGTAGCTCTTTCCATACAATAGAAAAACTAATCCTAAAATTTATATGGATGCACACACACACACATACACACACGCACGCACAAAGTAAAAGTAGTCATGAGCCAAAAAAACAAGGCTGGAGGCATCACACTATTTGATTTCAAACTATATTATAAAATGATGGCGATTAAAACAGCATGGCATAAAATAGCCACACTAATCAACTGAACAGAATAGAGAGCCCAGAAATGTACTCACATATGTCTGGTCAATTGCTTTTGGACAGAGATGCCAAGAAGCATAGTTTAAAAAGGACATCCTTGTCTATAAGCGATGTTTGCAAAACTAGATATCTGTATGCAGGAAAGCAAAATTGGTCTCTGATGTTTGCCCATATTAAAATCAACTCAAAATGGATTAAAGACTAAACCTAAAAGTCCTGAAAGTTCTGAAACTACAGAATTATAAGAAGAAAACATAGGGGTAAATCTCCATGACATTGATCTGGGCAACAAGTTTTTGGTACTCAAAATTAGGGGAGAAATGTAAATAAAGGACTACAATTCAACGTGATGAAGGATGCAATAAGTATGAACAAAGCTCTTTATGAAAGTATCTTCTTTATAATGAGCTCCTTTCAGCTACTTATGGGGTGTTTGTTTGTTTGTTTGTTTTAGAATTATGAATAAGGACTGGAGGCAGAATTCAGTGCTAGCATGGTGCCCTGGGTTTCCTCCTCAGGATAAAAAAAAATCTGAATAAGCATTTATTTGTCACATCAACATATTTCTCTTAAACACAGATTGACAGAGTGACAGCTCTTTCTCCTTCTTTATTTGCATCATTTTGGGGCATGTAATATTCAGTAAAACTTGAGTATCTAGAATAAGTATGAATGGCAGACTTTAAACAATAGTTACATACCTGTTCTCAAAATCTGAGCTAAATGCTACTTAAATAATACAGACTTGTTTCTTTTGTAGTCTCCCTGACCCCAATTTTGTGAAGAAGTTCATCACACTCACATTCAGGGCTCTTCATGGCTTCTGTATTTTGGCTGTGATTTAGCTCCGATCATAGCATCCCAAGCTCACACCCTCTTTCATTTTAATACATTCCTGTTCATAGCACTGTGACTTCATAGTGGTTCAGTACAAAAATGCTGAAATGAAAGAATGCTCAACATAAAATTACACAGAATTAAATTTCCTCCTAAAATAATAGCAACGTATCTGAGTATGTATGCTCGGGTGTATGTGTATGTGTGGTTATGTGCATGTGTGAGTGTGGGTGTGTGTGGAGAGAGAGAGAGAGGGAGAGAGAGAGATTGAGAATGTATGCATATATGAAATAAACGACAGCAAAGATACAAGAGACAGGAGAGGGCTACTAAGATTAGTCTGTTATTCTAAGGTAGTCATGCTACCTGTGAAACGGTATAGTGGTATTTGAAAATGAACTTGAGTTTGTTGTAAATATATTGTGAACTCTAAGCCAGCCACTAAAAATGAGTATAACTAATATGCAGAAAAGGAAAGAATCATATAAAATGCTCCATTAAAACTACAAGCTGGGCATGGTGACACACGCCTGTAATCCCAGCACTCTGGGAGGTTGAGGCAGAAGTATTACCAGTTCAAGTATAGAAGGGGCAACTTAGTAAGACCCAGTCTCAAAATACACAATTAAAAAATGGCTGGAGATTCAATCCCCAGTACTGTGGGGGACTGGAGTTTCATACAAAAGGCAAAAAAATAGAAGAGAAGAGAAAAATAGAAGTAAAAAACAAGAGCAAAGATAGAAAACACAAATATGTTAGCTATTAATACGACTATATCAATAATCACTTTGAATGTCAGTGTCCAAACATAGCAATGGAAAGGCAATTGCCTAAGTGAATAAAAAACAAGATCAAACACTATATTGTCTAGAAGAAACACACTTTAAATATAAAGACACATATAGGTCAATAGTATAAGGATAAGAAAGATGTATAATACTAACACTAAACAAAATAAAGTAGGAGGAGGCATTTTAATTTTGGATAGCTGATTTCAACGCAAGGAAATGTATCAGGAGTAAAGAAGGGGATTACACAATGACAAAGATGTCTATTCTCCAAGAAGACATAGTAGTCCTTAACATATATGCACTTAAAAACAAAGCATCAAAATATACGAAGTAAAAAGTTATAGAACTGCAAGAAGAATAGGTTAATCCACTATCAGAGTTGAAGACTTAAGCACCCCTCTATCAAAAGTGCATAGATCCAGCAGGAAGAAAATCAGTAAGAACATAATTAAACTCAACAGCACAATCAGTCAATTGGACTTACTTGGCATCTGTGGACCACAAAAGCAGGATTCGATAGGCCCTTCGTATCCAGGACTCCTCATGGGTGCAAAACTTTGCAGGTGTGCAAGCCTCTTATATAAAATGGTGAAGCACATAACCTACACAATCCTCTCATATACTTTAAATCATCTTTAGATTTATTTGTACTATCTAATAAAAGGTAAATACTATGTAATTAGTTCTGACTGTACTGTCTAGAGAATAACTACATGAAAAAAGTCCCCACATATTCAGTAAAGATGCAGTTTCTTTTTAATATTTTTCAGTTCATGATTGGTTGAATCCATGAATAAAAACCCATGCATGGACTGCTCATATTCTTCTCAAGATCACACGGCACAATCAGCAAGGTAAGCCACATTCTAGGTCATAAAACACATCTTAATGCACTGAAAAGAATAGAAATCAAAGCCAGGCATCGTGGTGCATGTCTGTAATCCCAGCACTCAGGAGGCTGAGGCAGGAGGATTGCTGCAAGTTTGAGGCCAACCTGGGCTACAAAGTGAGTTAAAGGCCAGCCTGAACTGCATAACAAAACCCTGTCTCAAGAAAAACAAAAAAAAGAAAGAATAGAAATAATACAATATCTGCTCTCAGACCACAATTGAATTAAACTGGAAAGGATTAAGAGAAGGATAAATAGAAAATGCAAAAATAGATGGATATTAAACAGCACACTTATTAATAACACATGGGTCTAATAAGAAATCTCAAGGTAAATTTTAAAATATTCTAACTAAATGAAAATGAAAGCAGAACTTATCAAAATTTTTGGGATGCAATAAAAACCATCTTAGTGGGCCAGGGATATAGCTCAATAACACAGTGCCTACCTAGCAAGTGCAAGGTCATTAGTTCTATTCCCAGTGCCAGAAAAAAAAGTTTAAAAAGAAAGCCATCTTACAGGAAAATGTATAACATAAAATGCCTATGTTAGTCAGGAAGAAATATAAAATATCAATAGTCTAAGCTTCTTGCTTAAGAACTAGAAAAAAGAGTGAATTAAATTCATATTATGCAAAGAAAAAGTAATAAAACTTAGAGTATAAATCAATGAAACTGAAAACAAGAAATCAAGACAAAAAAAAAAATGAATGAAACCAAAAGCTAGATCTTTGAATACACCAATAATATTGACAAACTGCTAACCAGAGTAACTAAGATAAAAATAGAGAACACAAATGAGTGATAGCAGAAATGAAAGAGGAGACATCACTACAGGTGCCATGGATAGGAAAAAGTGAAAGAATTCTATGCACAATTTTTACCCATATGAAAATGACTAGTTCCTCGAAGGAAACAATCTGCTAAAACATATACAAGAAGTAGACATTCTGAATAGACCTATATATACTAAACTAACTGAATCAATAAGTACATTCCAAACCAGGGAGCACCAGGTGCAGATGGGGAGTTCTACCAAACATGTAAGGAAGGGGCTGGGGATGTGGCTCTGTGGTAGAGCTCTTGCCTTGCATGCCTAAGGCCCTGGGTTCGATCCCTGGCACCACAGAAAAATCAAATATGTAAGGAAGAAATTATACTAATTCTCTACAAATCTCTTCCAGAACATAGTGGCAGAGGCTATATTTCCTTTTCATTTTATTAGTATATTTTTTAGTATATAATGACGATCATATTCATCATTGGGAATTTGTACATCTACATGACACATCTTAGTTTTTTCTTTGTCCCATTCTCCTCCCCTCCCTCCAACTCTTCTTCCCCTCCCCATTTACAAAAGTTCTATTTCTGTTTATTTCTTCATTTTTTCTTTAAATCCACTTTCCTTTCCTTTCCTCTCTCCTCCTTCCATCTCTTGTTCCCCTTCCAATTTGAACAAGTTCTTCCTACTTCCTTAATATCTACCCTACATTTTTCTCTTTATTTATACTTTAGGTTTCTCACACAAGAAAAACAATGCAATATTTAATCTTGTGTGTCAGATTTATTTCACTTAAGATTATGGTCTTGAGAAGCATCCATTTACCTAAAAATGCATAAACTTTATCCTTCTTTAAGGCAGAGTACTATTCCATTGCATATAAATATCACATTTCCTTATCTGTTCATTGTTGATGGGCATGGTTTCAAGATTTAGCTATTGTAAATTGTGCTGCTATAAACATACATATGAATGTATCACTGTGGTATGATGACTTTAACTGTTTCAAGAAGTTATTTCTAGAAGGGAAATATTCTAGAAATGTAAAATGGAACTCTGAGGAATTTCCATAGTAGTTGTACCAATTAACACTCCCACCAACAATGGAGAAGTGTTCCTTTTCCCCTGTAGCCTCACCAGCATTTGTTATTGGTTGATTTCTTAATGATAGCCTTTCTTTCTGGAGTAAGATGGAATCTCAGTGTTGTTTTAATGTACATTTCTTAAGTGGCCAGGAATGTTGGTTCCATACGAATTTTAGGATTGTTTTCTCTCGTTCTGTGAGGAATGCTGTTGTTATTTTGATTGGGATTGCACTAAATCTGTATAACAGTAGGTATGGTAATTTATAGCATATTAGTTCTGCCTCTCCAGGAACTGTCTAATTTCTTCTTTAATTTTCCCTGTGACCCATTGATTATTCAGGAGGGTATTATTTAATTTTAATATGTTCGCATAGTTTCTGTGGCCTTTTGCCATTTATTTCTAGTTTCATTGTACTATTGATACAGTTAGAAATGGAGGATCTGAGTGAACAACTCATTCACATTCAGCTGTGGGCATGGCACCACCCTGATGCTTATCCATATTTAAGTTTAGGAGGTCATGATGCCCAAGGCAGCAGATCATTAGTTTCAACACCAGTGAGAGAGGGAAGGGGAGGCACCTGGACTCAGAGGTGTCTGACCACAGTGGGAGGCATGTGAGGTTAGAGGTGTCTGACCCTTTAAATACCGGAATCCTGAATTGTATTGGTATTCACAAGGGTTCGTCTTCCTCCTCCTCCCAGGGCCCAACACAGCCTGCGAGCTGACACACACATCATCAACTCTACCACCAGCTCCTTTGCTGAGAACTTCTCCACCACCACCCTCAGCTTCGCCTACCACCTTGAGTTCCTCGCCCTCCTCCTCTTTTCCCTTTGCCCTTCTGCCTATTCCTGCTGCTACCATCTTGTAATCTTCAATAAATGAAGCTAGTCACTACTTACTATGCGGTGCACACTTGGCAATTCTTTCCTTGTCATGCACAAGAACTTGGACTATTTTTGGCCCATTCTGCTGTAATGCTGTGTTCTGATAATATGCACGGGATAATTTTGATTCCTTTGTATATGCTTAAGCACGCTCTATGGGATAGTATGTGGTCTATTTTGAAGAAAGTCTTATGTGCTGCTGAGAAGAATGTGTATCCTGCTGTTGTGGGGTGGATCATTCTGTAGGTATCTATTATATCCATTCGTTCAAAGGTTTGGTCCAACTCTGATTATTTCTTTGTTGGTTTTTTTGACTAGTTGATCTATTTATGCCAGTGGGATATTGAGGTCCTATAATACAATCGTATTGGTGCTTATCTGGATTTTCATGTCCATTACTGTTTGTTTTATGAACTTGGGTGTGCCAGTATTTGGTGCATACATATTTATGATTGTTATCTCTTCCTGTTGAATTGTTCCATTAACCAGTATGTAGTGACATTCTTTGTCTCTTCTGATCAATTTTGGCTTGAAATCCACTTTGCAATTAGAATAGACACTCCTGCTTATTTCTGGGTTCCTGTTGCATGGAGCATCTTTTGACTTCCTTTTGGGCCTATGAATTTCTTTTTGGGTTAAACGTGTTTCTGTATGCAGCACATTGTTAGATCCTGTTTCTTGATCTATTCTGCTTATCTGTTTCTTTCAATTGGTAAATTGAGACCATTCACATTGATGCTTATAACTCATAGGTATTGAGTTATCTTTGTCATTATATTATTTTCCTGCTGTTGGTTCCCTTTCTTTGCCTTCTACCTAACTGCTTTCTTTCCCTGGATGATTCATTCTATTGGGCTTTTTGGCATTGTTATCTTCATTGTTTCCTTTTATGATATCCTTGAGGATGCTTGGAGTGTTGGTTTGGTGGTCATGAATTTCTGTAGATGCTCTTTATCATGGAAGTATCTTATTTTTCCATCAATTTGGAAAGATAATTTTGTGCTATACATCAATCTGGATTGGAAGTCGTTTTCTTTTAGGGCTTAAAACACTTCACTCCAAGCTCTCCTTGACTTCAGGGTTTTTGTTGAGAAGTCTGCTGTAATTCTGATGGGTTTTCTTTTCTAGGTAATTTGTCTCTTTTCTTTAACAGCTTTTAATATTCCATTTTTTGTGTTGCATTTCTGGAATCTTGACTATTATATACCTTAGTGGAGTTCTTTCCTGATCATGGCTATTTGGGGCTCTACATGCCTCATTATCTGTGTGTCAAATTATTTTTCCATGCTTGGGAAATTTTTTGCTATTTCTTCTGTGAATATGTTTTATGCTAGCTTCTGATTTTTCATTGATTCCAATTAATCTTAGTATTCTTTGCATTATATAGCAGCTACTGGATCAATTTTTAATGTCCCAGGCATTTTTAAGGTATTTCTCATTAGTTGTTTGATCACCAACCACAGCCCTGTCTTCTAGGTCTGATACTCTGTCTTCACATTGGTCAGTTCTGCTGCTTATACTTTCAATAGAGTCTTTTATCTCCTGGATTTCTGTTTGAAACCGTTTTATGGAATCCAGTTCTTTTCCTTGTTGGGCTTGAAGGAAAGTTAAGTGTCTATCACTAAGCAAAAGGAGCCAATCTGAAAAGGCTACATACTGTATGATTCCAACTATATGACATTCTAGAAAGGGTAAAACTATGGAGAGAGTAAAAAACTCAGTGGTTTCCAGTAGCCCAAGGAGGAAGGGATGAATATGCAAAGCAAAAATATTTAATGGGGGAGTAAAAATACTCTGTATGATAGAATAATGATAAGTATATATTATTATATATTTGTCTAGTCCCATAGAATATACAACACCCAGAGAATCCCAATGTTAACTATGCATTTTGAATGATAATGATGTGTCAGTGTAGGGTCATCAGTTGAAAAAATGTACCACTTTGGCAAGGGATGTGGATAATGAGGAGGCTATGCGTATGTGTAGCAAGGGATATACATGGAATGTCTCTCTAACTTTCCCCTAATTTTGCTGTAAACCTAAAACTGCTATAGAAAATAAGCTCTTAAAATACAACAAGACCATTAGACGAACCATTATAACGAATGAGTTTCCCTCAGCATGGCAAGATAAAACATCAACTCATAAAAATGAATAGTATTGTTCTTCACCTCCAATAGCCAACTTGGAAATATACTAGAAAATAAGACATTGTCATAACAGTTACAAAACACTGTCATGTACCTAAGAATGTTCCTAATAAATAATGCAAAAGAAAAAATTTAAATAGTTTTAGTTGATACAAAAGAAAATCTAAACAAATATTGAGATATACCATGTTCATCAATGGATAACATAATATTCCAAAGTCAATTGTTTCCTGATTAATCTGTAAACTGAATGCAATGCCTCACACGATTCCAGCTGGATTATTTGAGGATTCAAAAACTGTATCATGAAATATATATAGAAAAATAAAAGTACACAAAATAGGAAAGCCAATTTTGAAAAGAAAAAAAGCGAAGAGGGGAGACATCCATACTCCTGGATGTTAACACAATTCAAAACTACAGTAATAAAAATGTGGTCGTGAGGCAGGAACATGCCAAGAGACAAAGGAAGCGAAAAGAGAGCTTGGAAACAGATACACATAGTCCATCATTGTTGCTGGTGGATTCTGTATTTGTAAATTTACCTACTTGCTAAAATCCACTTGTAACATCAAAATCAATACCCACAGGGTATTAACAGTCATTGTCAGACCTGCACGGAACAGTGAAAAAATTGGAATCATTTGGCGCGCGTGGTCCCAGCTGAGGCTGAACACAACAACACAGACTTCTTCAGCCTCAGCTGAAACCTCAGCTCACATACTGTAAGTGTCATTTTCTCAGTCTATTTATTTAGTGCCATGTTTTTCACACGTATGTGCCTTTTATGATTTTTCTGTTTAAAATGACCCCGTATGCTTTAGTGCTGTCAAGCTGGCTAGAGTTCCTAAGCAAGAGAGCTGTGATGTACCTTACATCCATGTGTTAGATAAGCTGCGATTGGCACACGCTATAGTGCCACTGGGTGCCAGTTCAGTGTTAATAAATCAACAATCCAGTACATCCAAAGAACAGAAGGAGAAATTTGCCAATCTCTATTGTGACTGCTCTGGAAAATCCCAAAATTACATCCATAGTGCATGAGGAAGCTACAGAAAAGCTGGAAAGAAAGTAAGTTTGTGGATTCACAAGATGATGACTGATAATAAATCCATAGCAGACAGCATCATGGGGAAGGTGAAAGCCAAAGAAATGTACAGTCACCACCGAGTTACTAGGGGTCCAGAAGATGTTAAATGCTCTGGGCTGGCACTGGAAGCCTTACATGTTTCAGAAACACGACAGATGTTACTTGTGCAGCTGAGCCAGGTTCTGGAGATCAGGAGGCTGCAGGAGAATTTTTAAAATACCCTTTAAGTGTTATACAGGAAAAGGGTTATGGGGAAGAGCAGTTTTCAATGCTAATGAGGCTGGTTTGCTTGACACAGACTTTGGCAAATAAACCTATATGACACAAAATGTGTCCTAACTAATTTGAAGACCATGAAGTTAACTATATGCAAAAAATATGTACTAAATAAAATGTCTTTAAATAGAAACACACAGGGAACAAGATTATGTGTTGACCGGTTGATAAAAATATTGCAGCCAGAAGCTCAAATAGTCTTAACCTTTCGTTTCCTTCCAAGGAGCAATGGTTGCCTAGTCACTAATTCAGGGTTTGTGGTGATTGTTTAGAACATCACCACTGAAAATAAGGAAGATGAACTCATGTGTTCATGTGTGTGCGTGTGTGTAAGTCTGATGTATGATGAAGTAGGCATCACAAGCTAATGGGAAAAGGACAGATTGCTTAGTACCTGGTGGTGAGAAAACTTATTCACCATATAAATAAATAAAACTAGCTTTCTATTTATATTAATGTATAAAAATCGATTGCAGAGGGATAAAGTACATCATATTTAGGGGGAATCGCTATAAAACTAGTAGAAGAAAATGTAGGAGACTTATCTTTATGACTCAGAGGCCAAAAAGAGGGTCTTTAAAGAACACCCTGGAAGAACAAAGCCTAAGGTGAAAGATTAGTATATTTGTCAACATAAAATTAAAGATTTCTCTATCACATAAGACATTATAACCATTATAACTAGCATTAGTTAATAAAGAGGAGAATGTTTTTCTATACCTAGAATCGATAAATTTCCAAAATGAATATGCAAAAGAAAAGAAAGAATGGAAGAAAACTGAAAAGAAAAAAATGAAAAAACCTATAGCCAAGTTTGGAAAAAGATATGAATAGGCACTTTACATATGGGAAATAAATGACTAGGAAAAATATGAAGTTGGCCTCAGCACAGTGGTCCATGTCTTTGGGAGGTTACTTGGGAGGCTGAAGCAGGAGGATTGTGAGTTTGAGGATAGCCCAAGCAACTTAGAACCTGTCTCAAAATTAAAAAATAAAAAATAAAAAAGAAGAGACAGAAAAACTCACCATCAAATAAATGCAAATGAAAATAATGATGAGATACTAGCCTTACATGAAATAATAATTATAATATAAAAACAAAAGCTAAAGCAAAACCCAGGAGCCGATGGGACAGCAAACTGTCCAGCCGCCCTGCCAGCACTCAGTGAAACTGAGAGCGCCGTGTCACTGACCCCGCAGCCCTACCCGCATGGCGCAGAGAAATCTCCACAGCGGCTGTGCCTGCTGGCCTGTGAGAGGCAGTTCGCGTAGCCGTCTGCAGTGCCAGGAGAGGCTCAGAAATCTGAGCGTTTGTGACTACAAAAATAAACCAGATGCTGCGTGGAATGCAGACTGTTGAACACTGCGCAGCAGCAGAGATTTCAAAACGGATCAGTGAGCGACGTCAGGAGGAGGCCTTAAAAGCACAGTGTTGAGTGAAAAAGCAGGGAAGAAATGGAATCAGAAATACGCAAAATATATGTTTTACAAAGATGTGTATCTCCGGAGAGTGGCCCTAAACATCTGAAAACACGAGTAACACACTGAAACCCCTTGATTATGTCCCCTGTGGTATACTAAAGGCACAGGTTTATGCGATATAAATCAGAGCAGGTGCATCACAGACAGCCGGGATGGCAAGGTGCTGCACAAGTGTTCCTTACAACACTGTACTGGACTTTGAGTTGCTAACGAGGGGCGACACATGGGGCAGCTCGCTTATTCTAATGGCACACCGGTGCACATTTACATGTTTCCAGACTTTATAACCACACCATATATTTATCGACATATAAGATACGTTAGAGTGCGTGTGTAAAAAGAGTACAGGACTGACAGCATTGTAGGTTAAGGAGGAAAAAGTAAAAAGAGAGATCTTTTCATAGATTGATAATAAAGGTGAGTACCATAAATTGAAAAATGAAATCAGCTTAACTCTGTACTTGAGCTTGAAGTCTGGCTACAACCTTTTCTTACAAGATTTGCCAGAACTGGAATTGCTTAATCATTAAGAGACAGCCTCTCTGGCCTACATGCTTTTTAAATGATTGCTACTGTAGATAAGTTTTGCTAAAAGAAAATTGATTTCTCTCCATCTTCACTAAATAATTGTTAAGGACTTTGTAAAGATAACCAGGGCCTAGTATAAAAACCTAAAACTATAAACTTCCATAAGAAAAACACAGCTGCAGTATTTTGTGGCCTTGGCGTAGACCAAAATTTAAAAGCTGGACAACAGCAACAAAAAAGGATAGACTGGGCTTCACCAAAATTAAAACTTTTGCTCTTCAAAAGACATCACAAAGAAAACAAAAAGATAAGCCACAATGGAGAAAATATTTGCAAATCAAATATCTGGTGAAGGACTTATAGAGAGAATATATTAAAATCTCAAAATTCACAAGACACCCCAATTTAAAAAATGTACCAGGTGTCTGTTTAAACAAATATCTTATCAAAGAAGATACATAGATGGAAAATGAGCATATAAAAATATGCTCAACATCGTTCATCATCAGGCAAATGCAAATTAAAGCCATGACAAAAGATGGGAAAACGAATTAGAACAGAGAGGGAAAATGTAGTAACACCAAGTGCTGATGAGGGTGGGGAGCAAGAAGGGAGCAACCAGAACTCTCACTGCTCAGTGCCAAGTGGTACAGCCAACCTGGAAATGGTTTGGCGGTTTCTTATACAGGTAAACATACACTTGCCATAAAACCTAGAAATCTCCCTCCTAGGTATTTACCCAAATGAAATGAAAACCTGTGTTCTCTCAAAAAAAAAAAAACTGTATGCAACTGTTTCTAGTAGTTTTATTCATAACTGCTCCAAACTGGAGACAACCTAAACACGTCTTAGTGGTGGAAAAGATAAACTACGATTTACTCATGCAGTGGAATACTAATTGACAAGAAAAAGGAACAACATAAAAGAAGCAAAACTGAAAGAGGCCAGACTCAAAAGCTAATGACTTAATGCAGATGACATTCTGAAAAGACAAACCTACAGAGGCAAAAACCAGAGACTAGTGGTGAGGAAAAGGGGAACTGGGGAGATCTGAGGGGTGGGGAATTGGGGATGAAATGTTCAAATCTTGATTGAGATGGCAGTTACCCAACTGTATGCATTATGTCTAAACTCCCAGAACCGTGCACTAAAAGGGTTCATTTACGTATGTGAACTATATCTTAGTAGGAGAGAGAATGGGACTTGAATGGAGACCAAATTCTGCGGGCACATGCATGTCTCCAGCCAGTCTTCTCCACTCCCGGTGTCCGTCTCTGCCCCTGCTGAGCTCAGTCCCTGGAGCATCCCCCAGGATTGCTGTGAAGACCTGGCTTTCCTCATCCCTATTCCCCTTTAACCCACTCCCTAAAATACACACAGACACACACACCCTTCTCCTCATCCCTGTCCCTCCCTGCTACTGTGTTTTCTAAGCTTCCTCCAGGGAGTCCCCAGCTCCTGTCCCACCTCAGAGGCATCGGTGCTGAGCTCCTGAGGAAAACGTGCATCCAGCCACCTCCTGGATGAGTCAAGCTGCAGCGGGCTGACTCAAGAGTTTGACTCCAGGCAGAGCATGGATTCCATAGAAAATAACCAAATTAACAAAGAACATTCACAGCACAGCAGAGCCCTAAGCTGAGAGAGCTCTGAATGGTCTCTTTGGGACATGGTAGCCCTGGGTGATTGCAAACCAGGCCACAGGCATGGGCAGCTCTCAGGGATGTCATCCTGTTGCCACTCTGTGGTCCCTGCAGAATGACTGTGGAAAGCTGAGTGTCAGCAAGTCCAGACAAACTGAAGCAGCGGGAGGACACAGCCTCTTCTTTCTGCTCTTCCCTTGCTTCCCTGGCGTATCCAGCACCCTGGGGTCTTCTCTAAACTCACTGTTCCAGAGCCTCTTCTTGGAAAGTCTCATGCAAGCTCTTCCACACCGAGCTGCAGAGTCTCATAGAGCGAAGTAAGAATCTCCTCTAGGACTTGATCTTTATCAGGAAGAGAAGCCACAAGCCAAGCCGAACCTGTCATCTCATGATCGCAGGAGCATGGGCTGGTCAGGGAGGAATCTGACTCCTCGGACAGGATAGGCATTCGTGCATCCGAAATCATTGAATCTGTTGGTTATTTCCACCTACGCATAAGGGAGTCTTCTTCCCTGGCCTAACCTGCCACAGCCTCTGCATCATTCCAGAGGCCACTGGTGATAGCCAGGCTCCCGGTGCTGCTGTCACAACCCACTGACATGAGCTGAATCTCTGACTGGTGCACGTTTTAAACAGGCCTCCTTGAGGGAATAACCTACAACGATGCCGGAGCCTTCGACCACAGCATCTGGCTCAAAACAAAAACAAAACAAAACACTCTAACTTGTCCTGAGTGGAGACAGTAGTGCTTTGAATCCCTTGGCTTGGGGATAAAGCAGAGGAGGCCTGCCATCTCCTCTCCTCTGTGGTTCAGTGCTCTGCAAAATCTGAGGCAAGACCATCACTATTGTCCCTGGGATCAAGAGACCAGAATGGTTAGTGCCCGGCTTGAACTGAATAGGATTTCCTCCAGGCCTTCAGATGAAGCGCAGGCCCTAAAACCATGGCTGAAGCTCCCCTGGCTCCCCTATCTGCCCTTCCATGGATTTTGCAGCCTCCAGCCAGAGACCTCCTTGCTTGGCCTACAATACCCCCACCCCACCACTACCACCACTTCCGCCTCTCCTCCAAAGCCTCCTCATCCCTCGGTTACTTCTCCCCCACCAGGCCCAGCTCACTTAGCCACCCATCCTGTGCCCTCCGGAAACATAACACGCCCAGGCTGGGCCTAATCCCTGTGTCCTCCACTGGACGCCAGTTCCCAACAGTGTCAGGAAACAGCACCACAAACCAGGGTCTTTCATCTGTGTCTGAAGATGAAAGGGCCTCTGTACTGAACAGGTCTTTTAAAATAGGCCAGACTCTCCTCTGCCTGCAGTGGTTTATGGGTTGCCGACCGGAAGGCAAAGGCATGGCTGAGATGAGCCCTTAAGGTTGAACTTAATCTGTATCAAAATAGCAGGTGGTCCATCATGATGTAGCTTGGAGCAACAAGTAACCTTCCCTTATCTTGGGCTTGGGAACACCCAAATAGAGTGTCCCAAGAGATGTCCTTGTCCCCTTAGAAACTCCTATAGCAGCCTGATCCTGGGCACTTCATCCTCAGATTTGTAAAATGTGAGAGGCTGGAGCCCGCGTCCTACAGGCTGTAGCTCTGTGTGCGAGGGTTTCTAAGAGCCTGGATCTCTGGGCCTTTGGGCAAGGCCAAAAGAACTGCTGGGGATGGAGTCATTGCTGCATTACTAGCCGCAGGGGCTTCACTTGTGCTGCAACAGATTTTCAGCTTGCTATGGACGACATATGACAAAGGAAGGCTTTGCAACATCTGTGCTTGAGCCTACTCTGCCTGGGCCTCTCTGGTGGACATTTAAGCAAAGACCTCAAGACTGACTCTCCAGCCAGTTTGAGACTCAGGAGAACCAACTACTGCTGCTGCCAACATTCCTGACCCCATTCCAGCCACGAAGCTTCAAGGCACCTGGTGCCCACAAGACCCATCCACTAGGATGGCCAAGGCTGGCCCAGGAGTCACTTGGTCCATGAAACCTAACTGCCACCAGAGGCCAGGGCTGTCCAAGGAGCAGGAGGATGAAGAGGCTCTGGGGTCTGAACCCTCAAAGAGGATATGGAGTAGAGTCCGACATGAACTTCAACAAGGCCCTCCAAGCCTCAGCATCCTCATCCGTAGTTCTAGTGGGGTGAGTGATGATATTTATGATGAAATGAGAAAATATATATGAGAGTAACCATGCAGCGTGACAGAAATTTAATCCATTGCTGACATCCCTTTTGGTCCTAAAGTGTGTGTCTCTGTGATTTGAGACTCAGAGGAGCCAGCAGTTTGGTGACCTGGCAGAGAGGGAGTCAGCTGAGCCCAGACTAGGGGAGCTTGGGGGAGCAAGGAGCTGGGCAGGATAAGTCAACTCCCCAGTACACGAGCCCATGGCAATGACAAGGGGCCAACACGGTCGCATGGGCTGCACACCATAGAGAAATTCAAAACACATTGCAAAAATGGCATGTATGGTCTATTCTTAGTACCTAAGCTATCTCTTCAGGAAGTTGGACTCTGTCACTCCTAGGATATGAATCCATGATGGGTCATTGTTGCAATCAGCAGCAAGGCCAGAAACAGACACACCGCAGCTGGCCATGGTCACAGCATTACAAGGGCCTCAGGAAGGCAGATCTCTGTTTGCTTACAGGGCAGGAAAACACTGGATGCTCAGCTGTTTCATCTCATGGCAAAACCATTGCAGAGAATCTTCCCACACCCCTGGCACAAAGGGAAGCAGTGGTTCATCACTGCAGTGGGGAACTGGAGGGCAGAGAAACCAAGAAAGGGAGGCACAGGAAGCCATAGCAATGGCCCAGCAGTCGGGGAGCACTGAGCTGTCCAACTGAGCTGTTCTGAGGAGCCCGGTCCTGGCCCTTTAGCGACGCTCAGCATCTATGATAGCGACTCCCTCAGTCAGAACGGAAATCAGACTGTGAGTTATGTCAGATGGAGGTGAGAGAGACTCAAGAGGAGTCAAGTCTGAGGCGAGGGTCAGCAAGGGAAGGAGGCAAGGCAGGGACACTCTCTGTGTCTGCACCCAGGCCTGGGGGAAGGGGTGAGGAGGCCCAGAAAGTCCTCCGTGCACTAGAAGGAGACTGTCGCTCTTGCTTTTAATTTTTAAGGGTCTCTGACCTCATAACTCATTGGAAGAGTTGACTAAGTTTGTCCAGATTTTGACCTTTCATAGTGAATGTCCTAAGTTTGGTTTGTGTCTCAAATCATTATCTTGAAAAGAATTGGGAGATCATTGATTTCTGTTTTTGCCTTTGTCTGGGGGTGGTTTTTGTTCACTAGTTTTTTGTCTTTTGTTTTTTGGTTTCCAGTCCCTGGGGACTTCCTGATTTCACAGAACTACTTGAGGACAGTACTCAAAGGGGAACTTGCCTGCCTGGGGGTTTTGTCCATTTTTCTCCGTCATTTCCCCTCCAGGGCAAGCCTTGAAAGATGGATGGCTGTGTCTGGTTTGTGTGAACAGACTGCCAAGGACCCCAGAGGACCGGTGCTCCTCTGATCCCTCGGCCTCCCTTACTCAGTTTATCTAGAAAGAGCTCTTTCCTGTCTGTCTGTGGAATGATTATATAAATGTAACATTTCATCTACATCGGCTCCCAGAGGCCTTGGCATTAGATTGACTTTAATGCTAAAGGATCAAAACGCAATCCATTTAGGGGACCAGGAACATCTCAAAAATGTCCTTTCTGGCTATTCCAGCTGCACCATGATGACATTTACACAAAATTAAATAAGATAATAACATTTTTTTGAGAACCCTAATTCTCTGGCTCTGTGTCACAGAATGAAATTAGCTCAATTTAATTACAGATAACAAATGGCCTTGCTCGTTTCATTGGGGTTCGGCGATCCCAAGCATCCTCTGAGGGCCCCACCTCTACCTGCCTTCTCCTCCAGGGACCACCCTGCAGGGGTCACCATGTCTCGCCAGGACCATCCTCAAAAGGAGGTGAGGGGTGGTCCAGGCTTCCACAGCTGTTTTTTGATCTTGGCAACTGTTGCTAGGGTCAGTGGAGAAGGCCTGGCAGAAATAAAGAGCCCCAGAGAGCATCCAGGATTCAGAGCGTGCAGCCCACTGCCTGAAAGCTCGTGGGGCCTTCTGTGAGCACATCTCTCCCTTGTATGAGCTTTGGGCTTGACATGTTCTTCTTTTTCTCAAAGTTCGAGGTTCAACATGAGGTTGTTTATTTGAGCTCATTGTTTTCCTGATGTGAGCGTTCACTGCTCTTAATTTCCCTCGCAGGACTGCTTTCACTGCGTCCCATAAGTTCCGGTATGTTGTATCGGCTTTATCATTTAATTGTACATACTGTTTAATTTCTTCTTTAATTTCATCCATGACCCATTGGTTGTTCAGGAGGGTGTTATCTAATTTCCATGTGTTTATGAAGTTTTTGTGGTTTCTTCTTCCATTGATTCCAATGTCATTTCTCTATTGTCTGGTAATATGCATGGGATAATTTCAATTCCTCTGCATTTACTTAAGCAGGTTCTATGGGCTAGGATGTGGTCTATTTTGGAGAACATCCCATGTGCAGCTGAGAAGAATGTGTATTCTGATGTTGTGGTGTGGAACACTGTAGACATCTACTAAGTCCTTCATTCAGGGGTTTGGTTCAGCTCTGATATTTGTTGTTTTTTTGTCTACTTTATCTATTTGTGGCAGTGGGGTATTGAGGACCCCCATTACGACTGTGTTAGTGCTTGTTTGATGTTTCATGTCTGTTAATATTTGTTTTATATAGTTGGGTGCGCTGGTATCAGAGATGCTGACATTGTTTTCCTCTCTGAGAGCGGAGTACGAAGGCTTCCCCACCGGGCACCCACGACAAGATCCTGGGAACCTCGCATCTCTTCCGCACCCCTTCTCAGCTCTCTCCTCTCTTTTGCAACACAGACAGCCTCATCGCCAAGGCCACTGCCCTCTGCTTTTGTGACTGATGAGGGTGTTTGCTGAAAGTTAGCACTGTTACTGACCCAGTCTAAACTGCACAGGGCTTCTTCTTTTTCTTTGCTTTCTTTCTTGCTTTTTTTGGCTTTTTCCTGCCATAGTGGGGATTGAACCACACTAAGCTACACCCCCAGCTTGTTCTTATTTTGAGACAGGTTTTCGCTAAGTCACTAAGTTGCCCAAGTTGGGCCCAAACTTGGGATCTTCCTGTCTCAGCCTCCCAGAGTAGTAGGATTACAGGTATATGCCACTGCATCAGGCACACATAAATTCTAATTTAGTATCTTACAGAAAGAAATATTGCAGGTTATATGTACTAGGCCATTTATTGCAACATCATTTGTTGTGTCAAAAAAAAAGAGGAAATAACTTATGCAGGTATATTCAATTGCTCAGATGAAGAACAGAAGAAAAATATAGTCCATTCATAGTATGAAATCTATATTTTCAGATATGCAGTTAGTAAAAAAGAACAGGTTAGAGCCACGTGTAATTATATATGAAAAGTTCATTATGTATTGCAAATAAGAAAATACTATGTATAGAATGATTTAATCCTTTATAAAAATAATTGAAAGTGGTCAGAGTGATGGAAAGAGCTATGTACTGTTGAATGACCTTCAAGAAAGGCAGGAAGGAACACACTGAATTGTTAGCATCAGTTCCCTCACAGGCACAGGGTTTTCTCTTGTCTACATTTGTACTGCTTGATATGTTGTTAGCAAGCATTTTGCAATTTAAAAACTAACACAGAAAAAGCACATTAAAAAGCACATCAGAAGCTGAGCCCTCCTTGAGCAATAGAGAGCGCTGGCTGGGTCTGTGGCCACATTTGTCCCCTGTGCTGTGGCCAGGTAACTCCGCTGATCAATTGGGTGTGAAGGAAGGGATGTGAGCCACATCTGGGAGAAGATGCATTAGAGGAAGGGGGGCTTCCTGCTTCCTGATTCCTTCCCTGCTCTGGAAACGGCATGATGGCTGTGGTAGTCGCAGCTCACCTGGCCCTTGAAGCCCAGGACTGTCCCCCAGAATAGCCCAGGGTGGGGGGCACCTGGAAAGCCTGGTTTGAGGGTAACTACAGAGCCACCTTTCCACCAGAAGTATCTTCACCCAGACATTTACAGCAGAGTAAAAGAAACATCCATCTTGTTTAAGCAGCTGTTGTTTGGGGTTTCTACAAGTAAATCCTACCTAATAAAAAAATAGGGAAATCTAGACTGCTTCCTCCTCATCAGAGATTCTGCTATGATGCCACTCCCAAGGACAGATGGGAGTACATAGGGAACTTGAAATACTGGAGGAGTACAGTGCATATTCCACAGCTGAGAGAGAGGCCTGAAGCCCAGAGCTGCTAAGAGATCCACTAAGAAGCACACAGCTAGGGCATGGCCAGCACAGCCTAGGACGCAGCCTTTGGACTTCTGCATCAGTACATGGTCCCAAGCTGCACTGCACTACCCTCAGCATTAGGGCCTCCCCAGAGCAGAGGGCTGGTGTTTGCAGGGGTGTGTTGGCCCAGGAAGATCTCTGCCTGAGAAATAGTCCTGGGCCTCGACTGCCTCTCTGTCTGCACAGGGTGTGTATAGATTGCTGCAGTGGCCACCTCAAGGCCCGTGGCCCTCTCCATGGCCTCCCACCCTTTCTTCTCTGGGCCAGAGCTGAGCATTTTAAAAGCAGTTCAGTGCTTTAACCTTTGAGGTAAATTTTTCTGGAAGGAAAGGCAGTCTGGGGATTCTGGCAAAGAGGAAGTTTCAGCTCCTCCGTGTTAACCCCCGTTCTAGTCAGCTTTCATTCACTCTGAGCAGGAAATCTGAAAAAGATAACTTAATAGAGGAAGGATTTATTTTGTCCCATGGCTTCAGAAGTTTCAGTCCATGGTCACTGGCTCCATTGCTTCTGGGCCTGTGGGGAGGCAGAAACGTCATGCTAGAAGGGCATGGTGGAGCAAAGCTGCTTACCTCATGGTGACTGGGAAGCAGACAGCGTGGGGAAGAGCCGGAAAGCAAGGGGCCAGGAACAAGATACAGTCCCCAAGGTCATCCTTCACCACTCTCCCCCTCCAACTTGGTCCCACCTCCTAAGTTTCCATCACCTCGCAATAATGCTGTCAAATTATGAATCCATCAATGAATTAACCCACTGATGAAGTTAGAGCCCTCATGATCCATTCACCTTCCCAAAGTCCCACTTCTAACCACATGAGACTTTAGGGGACATGTTAGATCTAAACCATAACATACCCCTAGGCTGCTGTTTAACCCCATTATCTCTAAGATCAGGCCTCTCTTTCAGGGAAAGACCTCACTATCAGTAGACTTGGATACTAGAGGGAAAAGGTGTTCTCTCCTCAAGAGCAACAGTGTGGGGAGCCCTCTATTATCTCTGTAGTTTCCTGAATAACAGTGAAATAAAGAAGATGAAGTGTTACCAACAGTTGGACAAACAAACTTGCCCTACACCTCTTTGCCTTACCTCATAACTCCAATTGCCAACGTTTTCTGAGTTGGATTTTGAGATAAACTTCCAAATTCTTTGGAAAGACTCTGATTGAGTCAGTGCAATTTAGTCCCCCACCCTAGGGTCCTTACACAGCTGTCCTTCAAGGGCTTTCCAAGGGAAGATAGACAAATGTCAAATACCACCAAGGCAGTCAGCTCAAGGGAGCTGGTGGAGAAGCGGGATCCATTCCTCTCCATTACCAGTGAAAAACAAGGAGGTGCAGAGAACCTCATAATAAATCCCATTGTGCAGGCAACTGCCTCCCCAGCCTCCACACATAAGGACAGTTTGCCTTTCTCTGTGTCCACACACTGGAATTTTAAATAGGTCAGTTGACAACAAGAAAACAAATGCCGCACAAATATGGTCCATTGCAACCCAGCTACTCAGTCTGGGTTTCACGGCTCAGTAATACAGTAATGGCCCTTAAGGACAGTCCATTCTCAGCTATGCTGTGAACCCGGTCTTGTTAGTGTTCTGTGTTGCCTAACTTAATGACTTAAAACAAGATGAATTTATTGTCTCACATTTCCTGTGAGTCAGAAAGCTGAGCCACCTGTTCAGAGAATCAGAAGGTTGCAACCAAGGGGTTGGCTGAGCTGCAGTCTCACCTGGAGGCTTCTCTGGGGAAGAATCTGTTTCCAGGGTCATTCAGGTAGTTGACAGAATTCATTTTCTTGTGACTGATGGCCTCAGTTTTTTGCTGGCTGTTAGTCACCTATGTGTCCCAGAGGTCCTTACAGGCTGTTGACATATGGGCTTCTCCAACATGCTTGTGTCTTTCATTAGGCTCCTAATGAGCCTTGCCTGTAGAGATTCCATGAGAAATCTGGGGCTTGAGTGCATTTGTGGGTGTGAAGGAAGGACCAAGTCTGGACTTCAGAACATCGCTTCTCCTTCCTGAACAGGAAGGTACAGGAGGAGGTACAGAGTTACAAGCACACCCTCCCCTTTTCTGTGACCACTGACACCTTCATAGAGGGTGCCTGGACAGTAAAGTGGGCCTACATAGATCCTTATATAATGTAACCTAATCATGACAGTGACATCTCATTACCTTTGGCATAATCCATTGACTGGAGCAAGTCCCAGGCCCCACTTGGCCCAAGGTGAACGGAATACCCAAGATCATGAATTCCAGCAATCGGGCATCATGGGGGCCACCTTAAAGTCTTTCTAACACACAGGGTTCAGAATTTGTCTTTAAACACTGTCTACAAAAATACTTCTAGGGCCGGTGAGATGGCTCACCAGCTTAAGCGCCTGCCCGGCAAGCGCGAGGGCCCGAGTTCGACTCCCGGAACCCACATACAAAAAAGGGGCCGGTGATATCGCTCAGCGGCACGGGCGCCTGCTGGTGCGCGAGGTCCTGAGGTCGACCCCCTGGTACCCACAAAAAAAAAAAAAAAAAACTTCTATAGCATTTTGAGAAAAGACCACTTGAGGAAAGAGATTCAGAGTCCACTGAAGAGAAATATTACCCAGTTAGAGCTCCTAGTAAAGCATCGGGTGGCTAAGCATCAGAGTTAGCCTTTCCCAAGCTTTGCTCCAGGTCCACTGTTTTAGATAAAGGTGAGAGCCTGATGTGGATAAAGGCTTTGGCCAAACCACAAAGACACAGAGAGACTGCAGTTTTGCTGCTCAAGGGGAGAAATTACTTATCAACATTAGGAAGTTCTGAGGGAGCATCCTAAAAGAAATAGAGTCCAAGATTGCCCTGGGAGGCTAGACTATGATTACAGTAGGCAAGAGGGAGAGGGAAAGGAACATGGAGTTATCTGTTGGAATTATCTGGCTGCAGTGCAGGGTGGTGTTGGAAGGGTGAATTGAAATCAGATTATGAACTGGAAAGAATTTATATTTCACCTTGTAGGCAATGAAGAACCATTGAAACATCATAAGTAGGATGACATTATCAAAGTCCTGCTTCAGGACAATTAACCTGGTTATGTAGACAGAATTATTATTTTCTTTGAGTAAGTTTTGCCAGATATAGAATTCTCATTTGACAGTTTTCTTCTTTCAACATTTAATAAATAGCATAGAATTACATTTTGCCCTCCATGGCTTCTTATGAAAAATCAGTTGATAATCTGACTGAGGATCCCATATATGTGACAAATTATTTTTCTCTTGCTGCCTTTGAGATTCTCTTTGTCTTTGCCTTTTGACAGTTGATCACAATGGGTCTTCATATGACTTTCTTTGGGTTATCCTTCTTAAAATTCTTGGATTTAAAGATTCATGTCTTTCCTCAAATTTGAAAAGTGTTGAGCCATTATTTTTCCAAATAATTCCTGGACTTTTATTTTTTTCCTTTGTAACTTCCTTAATGCATATATTGGTCCATTAAATGGTGTTCTAGAAGTTTTTTATGCTCTGCTTATTTCTCATCTTTTGTCCTGTTTCTCAGACTCAACACTTTATCTTCTGGTTTACCATGCTTTCTTCTGCCTGCTCTACTCTCCTGCTGCACTCTTCTAGTGAATTTTTCATTTTAGTCATTATACTTTTCAACTCCAGAATTTGTTTGGTTCTTTTTTTACAATTTGTTTCTTTGTTGATATTTTCATTGTGTTCATGCATTATTTTTCCTGATTTCATTTAGTTCTTTGCCTATGTTTTCTCTTAGCTCTTTAGGCATGTTAATATAATAGTTTTAGAGTGCTTGTATGGGAATTCTGATGTCTGGGTTTCTTCAAGGACAGCTTCTGTCAATTAATGTTCCTTTAAATGAACCATATGGTCCTGCTTCTTTGAATGCCTTGTGATTGTTTAACTGGGTGTTGACTATTTCGATGTATACTCTGAAAATAAATTTATTAAAATTTCCTAGTTTTCTCTTCTGTCTGTCTCTTTCTTACTCTTTGTTGTTGCTGGAGGTTGTAGTTGTACATTTGTTTTAAAACTTTTCCAGACAATTTTTGCAAAGACTGCCTTTTCCTGCTATTCTTTAGCTTCTTGAATGACAGGAGGCAAAACAAACAAGCACACAGCATCCAAAATATGAAACCAGGGCCGGTGAGATGGCTCAGCGGCATAAGCACCTGCCTGGCAAGCGCGAGGGCCCGAGTTCAACTCCTGGAACCCACATACAGAAAAAGGGCCGGTGATATCGCTCAGCGGCACAGGTGCCTGCTGGCGCACAAGGTCCTGAGGTCGACCCCTGGTACCCACAAAAAAAAAAAAAAAAAAAAAAGAAACCAAAATAAGAGACCATCCATCTCTCCTACTTTTTGCAGATTGGCTCTGTGCTGGAGGCACACAAATACTTACACGGACTTTCTCTGCATCTAGGGTTTGGCCTGCAGTGAAGGCTTAAGGTATTCTCAGAATTGTTCTAAACATGCATCTTGCCTGGGCATATGCATGAGTTTCCAACTTCCTAGGTATACATGACTAGCTTTCAATGTCCTAATTTCCCAGAGTCTAACCTTAGCTTCTCTTTCAAATCTAAGATGGCCTAATGTATGTCTCCTCCTGGAATCTCTTTCTCCAGATATCTCTGGCTTATGGTTGCCTTGTAGCTTTTACCATTAATGTCTAATGATTTTACCACCTACATTCTGAGTTATGTGGGACAGAGACTAATGCTTTATGTCAATTTTTTCAGGTATCCCCCAGACAGGTTAGAACAGATATGCACAACGATTTCCAAGTAGGGCCGCTCAGCTGCCTTGGGGTAAGGTGGGTACTTGGGAACTGTGCTGGTGTCTGACCAAGACCAAAAACCACTACTATGAGGGAAAGGGAGATGGAACCAAGGTGAGTAAAGACCCCATAACTTTCCTTCCATTTGAAAGACAGCTTTTCCTTGATTGGGCATTTGGTTATTTCTCTAAACTTTTGGCTGTTTCCCAGAGTTTCTACAAAGCTGGTTTATGACAGCTGCCGAGTTTATTTTTTGACTTTTAAAAATGGTATTCTGAGGGGAAGGTTGAGAACTTGGAGATTCCTAGTCTGACATTTGCCAGTGACATTCTCCACTACATGACTCTGGACCTGAAAAGGAGAAAAGGTATCATACAAATGGAAAAATTAAAACAAACAAACAAAAACAAATTCATTAGGTATTGAATTCAATAAATATTTACTGAAGCTGCAAGTGTGGCTCCATGGTAGATCACTTGCATAACATGTGTAAGGCCCTGGGTTAAATCCCCAAGACCACAAAATAATCAATCAATTTATCAATCAGTATTAATAATTTACTATATGCAAGGCACAGTTGCAGATGCTGGGATCTAGAGAAGCAAGAAAAAAGATGGGATATTTTTCTTCACTTATTAGTTCATATAAAAACATCCACTGAGCTCTATCTGTACTCAGGCATTGGTAATGTAGCGATAAGTAATATAACCACTGTCCTTGTTACTATAAGGCTTAGAATTTAGGTTAAGCAGCAATGGGCATTAAAGAGTAGAAATCAGATTCATTTCCACACACTACTACAGGAGAGAAAATGGAAGGAAGCTTGTCTTAAAATATATGGGAAATGAGAAGAAGGATGGGAAGGAAGAAGGAAGGAGGTAGAAAGAGAAGTAGAGAAATAGCACTGTAGTGAGGAGATATAAGCAACTAAACAGACGAATATAATGTCATGTCATTAGTGAAACAATGGGAAATACAAGACATTATGGAGTCTAGACATTAAAATAAAGAAGGTTTCTCAGGGGCAAGTGATAACTAAGCAGATAAATTAGGTGAGAGGTGGTTATGGTATTGCAAGCAGAGGACAAATACATGCAATGCCATAAATGTGTGATTGAAAAATACAATGTGTATTTAAATTTTTAAAAATTTATTACAGTAAAGACACATGGCCAGTAATGCCCCCTCAAAATACTTTCCCCTTACTTCAAACACATGTAGCCCATCATTTGTGCCTTTTTTTTTTTTTTTTCATATCTTTAGTTCTGCTGTCATGGCTGCCTTGATGTCTTGAATTGATTCAAAACATTTACCTTTTATGGTTATTTTGACTCTAGGGAACAGCCAGAAGTCACACAGTGCCAGATCCGGGGAATAGGGTAGACGAGGGCACACCATAATGTCTTCATGAGCCTGCCATTTTCCATGAGCCTGGATGGCACTGGGCAGCAGCATTCACTGCATTTGTAATCACACTTTGTAAAGACATTTAAGAGTCAAGTGATGGTTTAACATATTCAAATAGTTAAAGGAGGGGCCGGTGAGATGGCTCAGCGGCGTAAGCGCCTGCTTTGCAAGCGCGAGGGCCCGAGTTCGACTCCCAGATCCCACATACGAAAAAGGGGCCGGTGATATCGCTCAGCGGCACGCGAGGTCCTGAGGTCGACCCCCCGGTACCCACAAAAAAAAAAAAATCAAATAGTTAAAGGAAGCCCCCTTGTGCCAGCTATTTGAGGTGGTGAGTGGTTAAAGGGTGATCCAATAATGGTGAGTAAAACCATGGTCATGCAGGATCATCGAAGCCATTGAAAACAATTTGAAATCACCATATAAGCCTCAGAAGGGTTAATAAAGGAAGTGACATGAAAAGATCAGCATTTTAGAAAGAATATTTTGGTTGCCTTGTGGATAATAAGCCAGTAAGTTAGTTGGAAGCTGCTGCAGTAACATAGAAAACAGAGGGGCGTGATGTCAACTCAGATAATGACCACAAAAATAGTAAACAGCAAATAAAATAATTTGTATATATATATATATATATATATATATATATATATATATATATATGAGATAAAAACAATTGCCGGGTTTCTAAGTTGAGCAACTGGTGGACTGAGGTGCGATTTGCTGAAATGACCTCAGGTGTTGTCAGTGCCCTGCCCAGATCACTAAACAGGCCAGCACACCCATCCACCAGCCGCCAGAGGACTGTCCTCAGCCAACAGGAGCCAGGAACTACCTTGGCAGAAGGCTACACCCTCACCCCACTCAAAAGCCACAGCTAGTAACCAGCTGGCAGAAGGCTACAAAAGGCCGGCTCTTGCTTCAAGCTGGGGCCAATGCTACGATGCCCCCAAGCTGCCGGGAAATCAAACTGTGCCTCATGCTCACTGCAATCACCTCCCTGCATAGGTCCTTCCCCATCCTGCTTCTCCTATACCCTGTCTCCTAAGAGCACTCCCTCAATAAATCACAAGCACCCCGATTCGGGCTCACACTCTGATTTTAGGCTGCACGTACTAAAACAGTTGGTTTCAAGAACACTCTCTAGAGCAAATTCTAGACATAAGGTTCTGGAGTCGACCCCTGCCCAGGCAGTGTCAATGTGCACTTGCATTTTTGGTGGCGGATGCTACTCTTAGAAACACTCTTACACGCGGACCTGGAATAACGATTGAACAAACATCAGGCCACTTTGTGTCCCAATCAAGTTGACACACGAAGTCAACCATCACAGTCACCCTGCCGCTAAGTGGTGGATGGAGTCAGAATCTCCAGGATATGAAGATTTTAAACCAAGGAGAATATCTAGTGTGGGAGGGGGGCTATTTAAGAATCGCCAACATATTGGTGATAACTGAAGTCACAGGAATAATTGAGAATATGTCGTGGGAAAGGAAACAGTGGCACAGGACAAAACCTTGGGGATGGTTGGCGTTCAAGTGCTGGTCTGAGCAAACAACACTAGTGCAAACGGCCACGGGTAGAAGGGAATCCAGAAGATAAGCCAGTGGAAAGCGTTGGAAAGTAGAGGGGCTCGTCAAGGGGTCGAACGGGGCTCACATATGAGAAGGGCTACGAAGTATCCTTGTCGTCTAATGACTTGGCGGAGGCCAGTCCAGTGATGGGGTGAAAAGGACATTGCTGTGCCTGAGGAACCAAAAAGGAGGACACAGGTGAAGGTGTCAGGTGCCTACAAGTTTTACAAGCAGTTTGTCAGTGGAGCGGAGATGAGAGAAGACTAGAGGCTGCAGGGACACGCTGAGAAAGTTTGCTAGCTTGCTTTCAAGATGGGGAGGCTTCAGCGTCTTGAGTGAGTGTGACTTGGTACCAGCCTGTCACTCCATGGGGGGATCTTCAACAAACAGGACAATCCTGGGATTTGAATCTGAGCTGTATTCAACACTCTCCTCAGGATATTATTTTGCCCCTCCGGGCCTCGTTTGCATGATAGCCTCCTTCAAAGTACTGAAGGGCAACTGGGAAATGCATATAGAGGCATTCTACCAGTAATCATCGTTACTTTTAAATCGCCACAGAGATGGCGATTCAAGACTTTCAAGCTTTTCAAGCTGGAGCATCTGGGAAATAGCAGTGTGGAAATGCTGGCAGGAGAAGCTTCGGAGACAGAAGGATGACGATGTTGGTTTGTATAGGCTGTTGCTGGGGTCGTGGCAGGACATCAAAAGTGGAAACACTTAGCAGATATGTGAAGACAAGCACCAGATGTAGGAGAGCAGTCAAGCACGGAGAAGCAGAGCCGGCGCTCCTCCACCCCGGGATGACAGAAGGCAACAGGGGTTTGTGTAACATTTGGCAGAGTCATACAAGTGCACCTATAACTGCCATGCATTTAGTAATTGCTTCATATCAGGCCCTTCACCTACAATTTCTTCCAGCTTCATAATTATCTATGTTTTACAATGGAGAAAATTGAAGCTTGGAGAGGTCACTCAACTAATAAATGATGCAGCCCAGAATCAAACACAGTCCTTCTGGCTCCAAAACCTGCATTCTTTCCACTACCTCATGCTGCTCTGTAGGATGGAGTCTTGGGGGAGAACTATGTATAGGACACAAAAGAAATGGCTAGTTGGACAGAAAACGATCAGAGATTGTGACATTATGGAGCCCAACAGAAGACAAAGCTTCAAGATGGCAGAACTGGAAACAGTGCCAGCCACTGCCGAGAGAGTAAAGGGATTGAGAACTGACATGGCTGTGCAGCTGGTGACCACCTGGTGACCAGCAACTGTGCCTGGTTGAAGGCAGCTGTGTCCGTAAAGATAAAGATGCCTGTGCAGAAGGAAGAGCGTCCCATCTAGAACCTCCCAAATGGTACTGGTGGAAAAACTACTGCACGGTCAGTGCAACCAATGGCTGATGGTTACTGCACGTGGCAAATCAGGAAAGTAAAAGCCATACAAATCCCTCATCCTCAAACATCCCACAATTTAACTGGGGACACTTGTGTTCATTATGAAGCAAACCAGAAAACACATAGCTAAAGGGAGTAAATGTCTCCCCCAAGACTCCTCCTGCTGCTACAACTTCTGTCAACTTCTGGATCGGGTGGGACCTGAGCTCCCAAGGAAGAGATGAGCCAGCCAGGCATGCAGCATCTGTGTGTGATGGCAGCAGCAGCTGGGGGATGCACTGATGCCCAGAGAGTTCGTTCAGCTGGAGAAAAGGGCACAGGACAGAGCTCCAAGCAACATCAGCATTTCATGGAACAAAACAGACCCCTAATGGACATTAAGAAAGAATGGCCAGAGAGGAAGGGAGATGTGAACTGTGGCTGAGCCCCTCATTAAAGTGTATCTTATAGCCCAGAGCCAGACTACATCCCACTTCATTCTCTTCTCTCGATTCCTTTTAACAACCCATCTACACCTGCCTCGCCTTAGCAACTCACATCGTTCACATTCCCTCCAGCAACAAACAGCCCTCCTCTCTCCTGCCTCTTTTCTAAAATGTACACGCCAGTGAGTGTTATCCTGGGGAGGGAACCAACACATTGGCCTCTTCCTCCCCATCCACTTGCTTTCACCTGGCCATCTCCTTCCTGCTGCTGATCGGAAAGTGTGAACCCGCCCTAGTCTTGGACAGCCGACCTGACCCGCTGAAGGTCTACCTTGCCCTATCTTGTCTTTGAAAACAGGACACCTGGAGGCCAGAGGTGGGCGAGCTGAACCAGGCTGGATCCAAGATAACTGCCAGAGTGACTGTCTGCCAACCTTGAACTTCATCATAATCCCATCTGCATCTAAATGACACACCCTCTATCACCATGACAATTGACAGTTGCCATGATGACAACCGCAAAGAACAATAAAAGAACTGAAAAGGGGTGGCACTTGAATTTAGGGGAAACTTCATCCATTCCCAGAAAAGACATGAATTTTCCTCCCCTTTATCAGTTTATTCCTCCCCTTCTTTTCTTTTATCCTGTATCTATAACCTCCCAACCCTCAACAGGTCAAGAAGTTGATTTATCACTTTATCTCCCACTTTTATTCTTTTCTTTTTGCTGTTCCATCTGCACGGGAGCTTGTTATTGGTCCCACAACTCCAGGAAGGAAAAAGAACCCAGGGGTGAGGGGAGATAAATTTGTAACAAAAGGACCAACAGAATTCCTCTGGTGGACCAGCCTCAGGCTTAGGTAGCTGCCATGGTGTCTAAAATACCAGAGTTATCATCAGGTCCTACAGTTAAGAATTGCTTTCTCCTTTGGTTCCTGTCTTAAAACGTTAGGGCGCCTGGAAGAGTAGCAGATTTTATTTGTAAATCTCAAACTGTTCAGAAGATCAGTTACATCTCTGCTGTGCCTTGAAGAGTTAAACCACTTGGGATCCTGGGCAGCAGAAGTTGGCACCAAAAAATGATTTAGGGAACAGGGAGGGAAGGCAGAGGGACAAATAAAAATCTTAACCCATTATGCAATTTTGTCCTGGGATTAACCTCACTCCTTGGCATGGATTTGGGAAGGAGTCATAATTCATTTGTAGCCGAGGCTGTAGGTGCTCCAGCCACATTCCCTTGGCCTGCTTCAGAATTTACCTGTGGACATTTTCCAAGGAACAGTGGAGAAAGAAGTCCAGGAGAGTTAATGCCCTGCAGACAGCAATGACGGACAGTTTTAAGGGGTGTTCGACATGGTATCTCAGCGTTACCAGTCAGACAGCCCCACTTGTCCCCAGCAGTATCCACTTAAGAATACATTCTTCACCACTGAGAGTACTTTCTGGAGAACTCTGTAAAACATTACTTGCACCCAAACTCTTGTTTCAGATTTTGGTTCTGGGAGCTGGAGGGGGGGATTTAAAATATATGATAGACAGACATAATGATAGATTGACAGATATAAAACAGGTCTTTCCTTGTTACTCCAAAAATGGATGGAAAAGAAAATAAAGCCCACTCACTCCTAAACAATGCAACAACCCAGAATATAGAAATATGCACACAAATTTTAAATGCCTGTATCCTTTGATCCAGTAATTCTAATTCTAGAAGTTTACCTTAAGAAAACTAACAGAGTGTGCAAAAATGTATGCATAAGAGTACTCGTTTATCACCATCTAGAAGAGTAAACTCTGGGAAGAAACTTTCAGCAACAGCAATTGGTTAAAAGATTATGGTGCATGTTATGTTGCCATTAGAAATAATATCAATTGTTCATTTTCCATGTCTCTTACAAGTGAAAATGCAGGTGACAAAATACCATGTGTAGGGCCGGTGATAATAGCTCAGCAGCATTAGCGCCTGCCTGGCAAGCGCGAGGTCCCGAGTTCGACTCCTGGTACCCGCATTAAAAAAAAAAGTGTAGTGTCGCCTGTTTTTATGAATACACTTATATCTACGTGTGTACCTGTGCACAGGAAGAATACGGAATCACCGCAAAATGTCAACAATGACTACCTTTGGGTAGAATGATTGGGAACTGGATTATTTTCACTTCCTTCTTTTTTGTACTTTTCTGAACTGGAAAAAATATATGACTTGAAAAACGTTTGAAGCTTAAGAAACTGCAAAAAGAAATCAGTGTCCTCAGCCACACAGAACCGAACTCCATAGCTCAAACTCGCGTGCTCTGGAGGAGAATGGGGCTACTCAGGAAGGGAAGGATCCCGCCCCGGCCAGGTCCACGCTGGGCTGCGGCCGCTCTGAGCACGTCAGCAAACGCATCTGCTCCCTGGCAGCGACGGGCGAGCACGTCGAGTCACGTGTCCGGCATGTGCGGCCCCCTGCGACTCAGGACGCGGGCTTGGGGCTGCTGGTCGGGCGGGCCGCCCGCCCCGCCCCGCCTGCCTGGAGCCCCAGCTGGCACTCAGAGGGTCCCTCTCCCATCTGCCCCATCTGCCCCGCCGTCCCGAGTTCCCGGTTCCCACGGGAAGAGCTCGTTGCCGTGGCGACACGCCCCCACCCCCGCCCCGGGCCGCCGCGCGCCGCGGCCCACCCGCCTCCACGGTCTCCGGGTCGGAGGGAGGGAGGCGTGAAGGACGGAAGGCGAGAGAGGGAACGGGGCTTTTACGGAAAGCCCTGGCACTGCTCTCCCCCCGGGCAGCAGAGCCCTGGCCAAGTGCCGTCCGCGGCTCGGGAGCGGTGGACGGGCAGCCGGACGCTCTGCTTTTCCTCTCGGCGTCCTCCCAGCAGCCCTCCGCAGTTCCTGAAGCTTCGGGCACGCAGAGTCCGGGCTGAGGCCGTGGCCTCTCCGCTCCCGCGGCCGGGACTGCAGGCGGGGCGGGGCGGGCAGCTCTCCAGACCCCCGCCCGCGCTGCACACCCGCCCCGGCCGGGCGCCCGGCCCCGCGAGGACCCACTGGGCTCGGCCGGACGCGTCCCCGACGCCCGCCCGCCGGGGCCGGACCGCACCGCCGGCCACGCCCAGCGCGGCGTCGCGAGCCGGGCCCGCCCCGCGGGGGATGGGCGGCGGCCACGCCCCGGCCACGCCCACGCCGTCTCCAGAGCCTCCTTGGGCCTCGGCGGTCGCTCAGCCCTCAGCTCTGCCGGCCGGCGTCTTCTGTTGCTCGCCCCGGGGTGGCTGTCCCGTGAAAGGCTCCGAGCACATCACCGACTGGCCTGGAAACCCTTTCAGCTGTGCTCCGGCAGCAGCAGCGCTTCGATTAACTGAGTCTCCTGGCTCTGGATCCCTCAGCGGGCACCGCGCTGCGAATCCGGGGGTGCCTGCTGGCTCAGATGTGGGGCGCCCCTTTCCGCAGCCTCTTCCCCTCCTCCCGGTGCCTCCCTGGCCCTCAAGTCCTCTGGATCTTGGGGTTGCAATGAACCTTAGAGTTGCCCGGAGTCTGTTTTCTTCCGGCGTCTCTGTGTAGCCACCCACTCCAACGTTCAGTCAGCCCCACTCTCCCTCCCTTCCTGTCCCCCCAATCCCCCACACACACCTCTTCCCTCCCCCACCGTCATCCAGAGAAGTCAGCTCACCCAAAAGGCAAGGACCTAGACAGTGCCCAGACAGCTGCTCACGGGACCCAGGGTGGGAGGGCTGCGCCCACGAGCCCAGGTGGAAACAGTGCTTTGACGACCTGAGGCATCTGATTTCATAAGTGAATGGCATGTAGAAAGGGGTGTAGCTGTTTCATCCAATAAGCGCACATTTGTACTTGCATTCTGACTGTGATGAAATTACCCTGGATATTAATCCTTATGCTTTAGGGCAGTAATGGTGAACCTTTTAGAGCTTTCAGGGCTACAGCGCGCTGCGGCACTCATGCCATAGGTTCGCCACCACTGCTTTAGGGTATAAGCTGATCATCAGCTGGGGTCAGAAAAAATTCTTCCCCAACTCCTGCCAGCCTCTTCCCCATCCTCATCACCCCATCTCCTGAGCATATTGTTGCACGTTGGGGTTTGCGAAACAAGATTGAGACCACCAACCCGGATTCTTCTGAGATGGAACAGCTCCAGTCTGTGCTGGAGGAGGCAGGGCCGGAGGGGGGGGGCGCCTATAATCATGGATAGAGAATCTGCTTGGATGATTGGTTTCTAACATGGTGGATACAAAGATGATCAAGGCATGGCCCTGGCTTTTTTCATGACAAGGAGAGTGAAGAGGGTGGTTAGAAACTGCATGTAGTTTCTGGGACATCCAGGCCGGAGGCACTCTGGGCATATCAGATTGCCTCTGGGAAGCCAGTTTGGGTACAGGTAGAATTTCCATGCATTCTGCCTGTCTCTCCCTACAGAGGGCCAGCAGGCCAGGCCAGGGCATGGTAGCTTAGTTTCTGTCTCTGATCCTTTCTGTTTAAGATCCCAAAATCTGCAGACACTGGAGACATCCGGGAGTCTCCATGTCCCTTGGAAGGATCTAGAGGAGATGCAGATTGAGTTTACTCTCTCCAGAACATGTAGCCTGAAGCTATGAAGCACAAAGAAGCTCTTGGGTATCCCCAAGAGTCCATTTCAGTCATCACTTCTGCCTGGCCTTGTGTGGGCTGACCACTTGACTCAGCATCCACATTGAGACTTCTCAGTAAAGAGGCGCTGTTGGTAGCTACATAGATCGTTCTTGAGCAGATCGGGTGTGTTCATCCTCCCCAAGGATTCGTCTCCGTGGGCATGAAAGAGGCACCACTGAGACAGCGGTTTGTTAGCTCCTCCCTGATGGCCTCCCCAGCTCTCCAACTCCTCCCTGAGCTCTTCAGCCCAGCCCTCTTCTGTGGAATGGTCTCCCCCAGCCTCTGCCCTTCCTCTCAACTCTGCTCGTTTGTTCCTGGTACCTGAAGCCCCTGTATTTCCACTCTCTAACCCTGGCTCAGCCCAACCGCTTATTTTGAACTTTGCTGCGTCCAGAATACTGGGTGATAATAGAGATGGTCATCAATAATGTTCACTAAGTGAATAAATCTGGGGTCGATCCCATGACCCAATTGTGTTTTCTACCCACAGACGCTTCTCAGTGTTGCTCGCTTGTTCTGTTGGCTTTCTCATCTCACGTGGCAGAGTTCCAGACCTCGGTAGCCTGAGACCCCATTTAGCTCCTGACTCTTGATAGAGGACTTAACTTCACCAAGAACAACACAAAAGCGAACCAAAGAACAACTTAACTAGGACCCTCTCAAGCCTTCTAAACTCTTCTTTCCCTCCAAACTATCTCTCACTGGACACCTGTTATTTTGTTTACCAGACCCTCTTTTCAGTGAAAACCGCCCTCCTTCCAGTCTGTGTTCCTGTGGGGGGGTGGCCTGTGCTTATGTACGACCTGTGTGCAGCCCAGCCACAACTTATCGACCCATGAGTGGGCTGTTACATGGGCCTGTGAGAACTTTCCTCTAGAATTTTGGGTTTGGGGGCGAGATAGTCAATAGGTCTCTCTCCCGTGGTGGCAGCTATTAAATTGTATGGGAGTTAGTGGTGGCCTTGTTTCTCCACCAAATTGACAAAGCTGAGGACCTGCAGGGGCTGAGAGAACAATAATGCAGATACGGACAGAATATGAGAACAACAGAGGAGTCCTGGTTCTGGATGGTCCACAGGCCCCCAGCCATGCGCTAGCTTTTATTTTTTCAACTTATATTTAAGTTGGCTTCTACCACTTACAAAGACCTCATGCTTTATAAAGTCAACAATGTTCACTTGCTTCTTGGAGGGGACGTCCCCCTCCTCCTGCCCTGGCTAATACCTCCTCCCTGCCCCTTGATTCCATCCCACCCTGGCGACCTTTGTTTTATCACTGGTACCACGTCTCGCATCTTCAGTCATTTTAGCTACGTGTATGCTCATCCTTTTCCAAAAAACAAAAGGAAGACTTTCTTTCATCTTTGTCCCTCCTCACCTTCTGCCTCCTCTCATTCTATTCACTCCCTCTATTGTCTCACCTACTACTTAACGCCTGATCTACAGCTGCCAACTCCACCATCTCCGCTTCCTACTTTCATGACACCGCTGTCGTGATGGGCAGTGCATGGCAAAAGATGTCACTTCCTAGAGTTCATACTGCTTGTCTGCAGCACCCGGCATTGGGAACCACCTCGTCTTTTGGGGAGCTCCCATTTCCTTTGGTGGTTTTCCTCCTGTTTCTTCCCCTAATCCACAGAAACTGGAGCTGCAGAACTGTACCAGAAGCAGTCAGAAACTTAAGCTCTAGACCTTTCCATCTCTCTCTCTCACTCCATAAAAGGCCACCCAGCCTTTGCCAACTCTCCTCCTGCACTGCTCAGTGAGGGCTGACTAAGCAAATGAGATCTTTGAGGCTGAGGCATTAATTGGTGAGTTATTTCAGTATTTTGATAATAGCTTCCAAAGACTTAGCTCAGTGTCTCTCAAATCTGGATTACAGAGGGAGCGCTTCGTGGGTAGTAAGGATGGCGTGGAAGGGAGGATGTGATACAATGAGAGGAGTCTAAGAGTTTTTATGAGATATTTGTTTCATATTTTTACTTTGATGTTAATTGTTGTCTGGTTGTGCATTTTAATTTACTGTTCCATTGACACACAAATAATGACCAGTGCAGCATCTCAGTGGAGTATAATCTACCAACCCAGCAGCACCCAGGGGAGAGACACAGAAATGGAAGACCCAAGCTCTGCTCTCAGAAAGCTCATAAGCCCATTAGGAAAACTGCACAGGAACATTTAAAAGTTAAACACAAGCATTAAATAGCAATGTGAGATGTGTCACATATTAAGTGATGTGGATAGCACTTTCTGTGGAAATTTGGAGAGCTTCCTCTGTAGGCATAATCAGTGGAAGCTTCCACAGTCTAGAAAGGGTTTTGGCAGTGATACATGTCTGGGAATTGAACAAACTTTTATGTGAAAAGTGGAAATGTTATAACCAGAGAGAAAGAGGCACAAAGAAAGCCTAAGAGCCCATCAAGTCCTGAGCTTAGGACAGAGATCAGACTGAACTGAATCAGGGACTTGGGGAGGGGACATAGTAGACAGTGCTGAGCACCCACTGTTGACATGGCAGGGGCCGGGCATGGCGGCACATGCCTGTAATCCCAGCACTCAGGAGGCTGAGGCAGGAAGATTGCTGTGAGTTCAAGGCCAGCATGGGCTGCAAAGTGAGTTCAAGACCAGCCTGAACTGCATAGCAAAACCCTATCTCAAAAAGACAAAAACAAAATGAAACAAAAAACATGTCAGGAACACCAAAAATTTTTGTTTAAGAATCCTATTTGATGTTTTAAAAGAACATCAAGAAGACATTGTGGGCCGGTGAGATGGCTCAGCGGCTTAAGCACCTGCCCGGCAAGCACGAGGGCCCGAGTTCGACTCCCGGAACCCACATACGAAAAAGGGGCCGGTGATATCGCTCAGCGGCATGGGCGCCTGCTGGCGCGCGAGGTCCTGAGGTCGACCCCCCCGGTACCCACAAAAGAAAAAAAAAAAAAAAAAGAAGACATTGTGAGAAAGATCAGAACGGAGGCAGTCTTCCTTACGTTGCAGTTTTCAACAGTGTTATATATTTGCTTCTGTGCAGGACAGATGTGAGACACCGTAGTCACATCATTGCTTAGGACCTCTAAAATCTAATGCAGCCCCTAGTAGAAGATAAAGTTGGGGCCATATTTTGGAAAATTTGAATTCCAAGTGAAGCAGCCAGACTTCGCATGGTTTGCTGTGCTAGAGTAGGCACTCCATGGGCAAAAGACTACCTCAAGTCCTCTGGTCTCTACAGCGAAATATTTCTGAGGTCATAAACCTCCTCTAATACCAAGTTTTGGATCCTTTATTGTGTGTATATTGACAAAACCACACACAGAAGGGTTTTGTTATCATTGTTATAGTGATTATACCTCTCTGTTTCATGGTAGCCTTTGGTTGGAAAAGATTATTTCCTCTTGAACACAATCCCTCCCTGGCAGAATAACCCCTAAAACAATAGGTGATGTTTGTTGATTTACAAACTTGACTGTCTTGAGACAATCTTGAGGCTATTTGATGTCTTGTCACCTTGTACTTGGGACAGTGAAGATCTAACAATATAATGTCTCTAATCATAGAAATCTGTGAAATGAATGAATAAATGAAAAGGATTAATGCCAAGAAAAAATATCCCAAGACTGGCATTGAAGAGGAGATTAAAACAGATCATTGCTAAGATCTCTTCCACCTCTAAACCCTCCTTGCACTGGGGATAGGTGGGAGAAGGCCATTCAGTTCCTATTAGTGTCTCTCTAAAGAGATCAGCTCCCCACCCCCTAGAGCTTTCTTAGAAAGTTCCCATCAACCTTCTCAAAGTCTACTCCAGTTCCTCCAAACCTCAGGAGAACAAGTCCTTCCTCATGGCCAACTCCCTTCCTCAAACTGCAGTGCAAGCCCATTCCCTCTGTTTCTTCAGGGACAACAGTTCTCAGATCAGGTTAAGACTGTGGCTAAAGCCGATCTATGATTAAGTTCCAAAGAAGCACGAGGTAGGGAGGAGAAGAGTCATTGCCAGAAAAGCCCCTGCCGTGAGGGGACTCTGCAGGAGGCTGGGGAGCCCTGAGGATTCACCGAAGAAAAGTAATTACATGAAGCCCCACAGAGTGGCAGGCCAGCATCTCAGCCCAGAGCGAGGTCCTGACTCAAGGTGGATTGCTTCAATTACCTGGTCTTCTTGATGAATGGGCCCTGTGCTCGCTCTGGGGAAGATAGGAGGAAACTAGCCATAGATTAATCACTTATAGCATCACTGAATGGAGAGTGATTGGAGCCGGTGGCAGCTGGAGGGACAACAGGTTCACAGAAGCAGAGGGAAACCTAGAGCCATCAGGCCATGGTCAGGGGAAAAGTAGGCAAATATAACAGCAAGATCCATCATTTTTAGGCTGATTTGCATAGAGGTAGCGACAATCAAAGTCAGCAGTGTAGAAATAGACAGGGGATTCAGTCCTAGGAACTGCCTAGCTAGATGGCCCTACAGATAACCCCAAACCAGAGGAGGAGGGTCTCAGACGCAAAAGGAGGGAAGAACCACAAAACGGGGTGAGGAAAAGAAATGAGAACTAAGGACAGCTCCTGACAGCTTCCAGAAGATAAAACAGGGCACAATCCCAGCTTTTCCCAGAATTTTGACAACTACTCATCATTAGTACAGTATCAGTACTTCTCTGCCCCCAAATTGTATGTAATTTGTATGTGTTTAAAGAAAGACAATTTTTTGTTTGAGAAATATTTGTGGATGTGCAGCATTTAACATGTAATTTGTCATAAATGCTTGTTGAATGAACAATAATAGCTAACTTTTTTGCACTTCTAATAGTAGGTCAGGAAATATGCTAAGTGCTTTGTGTGAATAACTAAATTTAATCCACAGTCATTCTATGAGGTTTTTAAATCTCCCTTTTATGGATAAAAAATACTGAGGCTCAAATAATAAAGAGAGTTGCTCAGATAAGTGCATTGCTCAAGAGACATACATATGAATGAAAGAAGGGAAAGGAGCAAGAGAGAAAGGGAGGCAAGCAGGAAGGAGGGAGAGAGGGAGGAAGAAAAAGTGGAGAGGGAGGAAGAGAGGAGGGGAGGGAGGGGGTGACATTTTAAGAAAGGGCTATGAGAAGTGTCATGGAGTTTCTTTTGGAAACCATGTGTTTTCACAAAAACATGCCTGGCCCACCAATGGACTTTAATTTCCCTTTACCGTCAGGTATCAAGTCCCACAAAGAGTTGTGAAAACCAGCTCAGCCTCACATGGGACCGAAACAAAATAAACAACAAGGCAGGATTTTAAATGAACATAGAAAATACAACCCAAGCAATCCTAGTTGTGAAGGCTGCTGACTGCCGCAGCCTTTAGCTCTAGCCTGGAGACAATGGCACAGAGAAAGGCTCATTTCCCAGGTTGCTGATTGTCAGGAAATGATTCTATGAACCTCATATAGGCAGGTTTCATCCCAAATAATAGGGAAAACCAGGGAGGACTGAAGGGAATCCTGAATGGGAAAATACGAGTTCCAAGACCTCATAGGAACTCATGCTAAATGGTCTGCCTCGGGGCGGAGAGGCAGCACATATTTTTGATGCGAAGCTACCCAGTAGCCAAGCGATGAGGGGAATAGTTGCAGGAGCTATACTGCCCATAGAATGAAAAGAAACCCCTTGTTTAGAGGAAGTGCAGCTTTTTCTGATGCTGAAACTTGAGTATTTTTTTCTTGGCCAAGAGTCACAATCAACAAGTTCGTGTTGATGTTGTGGGACTCCATGCTGCACATTTCACACCTAGAACATTGATGGTGTGGCATCTCTGACAGCAAGGAACCCAGAGTCATCACTGATACCCTGCTGGCCAGAAAGGGCCTTTATTACTGCTACCATGACACTTCTTCCTCTGAACCAAATCTAGAATCACGGGGGATGGTGGGGCTCCAAATGCCACCAGGGATACCACTGTTGGGATCTTGTTCCCAACGGAGAACTTCAGCTGCCCCAGGGCTGGAGTCAGCCCAAACCTGGGAGAGAGACCTGGCCAACCAGAGAATGGCCCGGGGAGAGGATAGGTAGAAAACGCCACGCAGCATTCCTACAGTGTTAGAAAACCAAGAAAAGCAGCCACCCGGGAGTGTAGTGTAAAATGAGCCAATAAGAGCAAAGGACCCAACAGCTGTACTTGGCTTCACTGTTTTCTTTGGGTTGAAAAATGCAAGCTCTCAGCTGCTGGCTGGCTGGTTGCTGACCCATTTCTCAGAGCTGCTGGGCGGAGTCCTGTGAGTGTTAGAGATAGACTCTTGACTCTCCTTCGCTTACTGTGAGCTAAACTGTTGTTATGCAGCCAAGACTATGCTGGATGCACCACATGGGCCAGCTCCATTCATCCTTGCTGATAATAGGCACGTGGGCATTGTTCCCATTCACACTTTCAGATTAGGAAACTGAGGTTCAGAGAGAAGGGGCTTGGGAATGAAGCTTCCTCAGAAATCACATTGCCACAATTCCTGCTGCCATCACTGCTGCTGCGGCGGTGGTGGCCACTGTTACTCTACAGAATCATCACACCCTTCATTTCCCAGGTTGCTGGACACGAGCTTGGCTGTGGCCCCTTTTACAGCACTCTTCCAATTCAAAACCAAAAAGGCTTGGCAAGGCATAGAGAGACCCTAAAAAGCAAAAACCCAAACTGTGTCACTAGCTCACAAAGATGACCTTGCACCAAAGAATGTGACTTTGGTCCCTTCCCTTCCCTCTTTCCTCTCTTCCTTTCCTCTGTTGTGCCCAGAAAAGGATACCCCAAAATAGGCCACTTTGAGCTACAAATTTACAGCTCCACAGAGCAGCAAATGTAGGGGAGGGCTTTTCTCTGAAGCCTCCTTCTCTACCTAACCATGGGATCCACCAAGAGAGAACAGTTGCCCTCCCTGTAGTTTCACCAACCAAGGAAGATTAAACTCATATCGCAGGAAGGAAGAGCAGAGTTGATCCCACACCCAAAGCCCAGGCAAACTCTTCTCTGTGCCCGTTCACTCCCTGTCAAATCATTTCCCCTTCCTCTAAGGTCACCCACAGCCCCTACTTCCTACACTCCCAGCAACAGGGTATTTAAGCTTCATCTATCAGGCTTTTCTTTTGAGTTTCAAACTTTGTGTGACTCTCTGCATGTGTGTTCATACATTTATGTTCCTTTCCTCCTATTAATCTATTGTCATTTTGTTTTACAGACACAAATTATCAAACTTTCAGGGTTGGAAATAAAATTCTTTTCACCCTTATACTGACTTCCTTCCGGTGAAATATTTACGAAGTACTTACAGTGTGCTCTGCTCAGGCCATGAGGAGTTCAGAGGTTAGGATAACGCAGTTCCAGAGCTCAGGAGGTCACACTCTATTGAGGAGGCCAACAAGAAGTTGGGTGATTTCCACAACTCCCATGAAATGCTAGCACAGGGGGCCGTGGAACAGAGGAAATCACTGTGAGGATTTAACTGAGTTCAGCATGATTAAGGGGAGTGAAGATAGATACTGATATTGAGGTTCATATGAGATGGGGTCAGGGAGATGTTGCAAAAGTAACCAAAGGCAACCAGGGGGGTCACAGCAAGAGTCACTACATCCCCTTATGGATACTTACACCTCCTTGAGGGTCATGCCTGGGTTGACATCCCTGAGATTATAGAGTTCTGTCCTAGAGATAGTTCCAATCCCACTCCAACTTCTCAGAGGTAGCTTGGACCACTCCAGGCAAGTCCTGATTTCCTGAGGTCCTCTGTCCATCTAGAGGTTCCTGTAACCCTAGCTACACACCCCCAGAATAGGAAGGAAAAAAGAGGAAATCTTCTGAAGGTAGTGGTCAGCATGCTAAATGACCCCTGGGCTGAATCTTCTAGGCTCCAGGATTTTCGGCTGGCATGGACACTCCTGCCTGCGAAGCCTGGGAGGCTGTCCCAGCTCTCAGAGGCACCTTCTCTGCAGGTGGGCTCTCCGGGCTGGGTGGGCAAAGCCTTTCTCCTTTTGCTTCAACCTGAATTGGCCATTTGGGAGAGAATGCCTCCAGGTCCAGCCTGACCCCATCATGCAGCAATGAGCTTGGTTCTGGGTTGCTGCAGGGCAGTGGGGCCCTGGAGTGCAGGTGGCCTCACCACCTCTCTCTCTTCTGGTTCTCTCCCTCTGGGCCTCTCTGTGGCTCCCACCCTAGGGGCTACTGGTCTTATTTCCCCAACCAGGCTGCTGCCTTGATGATGATCATCCTCTGATACTCACCTCTCTGGGTTTCTCTCTGTCTTCCATAGGGTCTTTATTTCTATCTGCTCATCTTCATCTCTTTGTCTCCCTCTCTTGTTAAGTTCTTTGTACCCATGCCTGACCCCCTTAGATTCTCAAGGGAACCCAGGGTCCATGTGGGTGGCCTGGCACACGTGTGTTCACAGCCTCTCCCCATCACTGCTCTGACACAGCCTCTCCTCCCCCACTGTCCCCAGGAGCCAAGGCAGCTGTAGCTCTGCAGGGCTCCCAACATGGCACACAAGGACACACACAAAAGAGGCCACCTTGTGCTCATGATCAGCTACAGAGGGCAGCCAGGAGTGAGAGCCACCCTACATCCCTGGACTTCGATCACTTGGTGCTTTCACATCACAAAATGGGCTGAGGGGGGTACTGCAGATCTGAATTCCTCCTTCCACAGCAAGGAGGAGAGAGAAAGCATCATATAAGATAGGGGAGAAGGAGGGAGACAACATAGTAATTTGAGACAAGAAGAGGGCAGAGGAGGGAAGGAAATGATTTTGCATCTGTGCAAAGAAATACCCTTTCTGGCCAGAGGTGCAGTGGGCTTGGCCCAGGTTTTGGTGCTGTCCCACCAAACAGGGTCCTGGGAGGTTCCCAAAGTGGAGATGAGGGGTAGGGTAAGTTTAATGACTCCATTATGGAAAAAAAAATTTCAGGACTGGTCAATAAGAGGCATAAAAGGATTTATTAGGCAGAATTTTAAAAGTACACACTCAAAGAAATAAGAGTGCGGGCCCTCAAGAGAGAGAGAGCGAGGTGCATCATAGTCTCGGACTGGTGTATTTAAGGCAGACCTAAGGGCAGACACCAGTAGAAGCTGTGAATATGGAAAGGGGGGGATTTGGTTTTCAGGTACAAGGTGACAGCTCTTGCTGCAAGGGAAAGGGGGAAGGTCCATTCAGAGGAAAGGTCTATTTTACAGGTAAAAAGGGAATGGGAAAGCCCATTTGCAAGTAAAAGGGAATTGCCCAGTTTCATTGTGTTTTGGGAGAAAAAAAAAAAGAAGGAAAAACACTTTTTTAAACTGGGCGTGTGTCCTGCAGCTGCAGTTTCTATTTTTTAAGTTTTGATTTTCTTTGTCTCCTTTTTACCTGTCTTTCTTTTTCCAGTTCCTCTCATTTCACCCCCAGAGGCTGTGATCCCCTATTCTTAATGGAGGCAGAGGGATGAGGTCTGCCTTCTTATGGGTGCTTCAGGTGGAGAAGGAGACTGGACCCTTCCCAGCCGGATCTCACTTTGATCTGAAGGAGACAAAGTGATTCTGTCTGATGACCAATCATCGTTTGATAGTCTAGAAAAGAGGACAAGAATATAAGTAACAGGGCCGGTGAGATGGCTCAGCGGCTTAAGCGCCTGCCCAGCAAGCACTAGGGCCCGAGTTCAACTCCCGGAACCCACATACGAAAAAGGGGCCGGTGATATCGCTCAGCGGCACGGGCGCCTCCTGGCGCGCAAGGTCCTGAGGTCGACCCCCCGGTACCCACAAAAAAAAAAGAAAAGAATATAAGTAAGTCATTGACACTCAAGCTTCATTTTATAAGCATGCTAAATAAGCAGGCACTAAACACTAAAAATAAAATATCGATGAATAATGACTCCAGAAAGTTCTAGAAGTCAGACAAAATTAGGCAGCATTTGGCATAAGCCTTTTTTCTTTATATTAAACTGATTTGTCCAGAGGTGTTAACATTGGAGTTTAAGAGCATGGAGAAATTTCCCTGTTTGTTCATTAAGAAATCTGAAGCCCTTTTGTTTTAATTATAACAATGGGCAAAGAATACACTAAATAAAGGTATCTATTATTTTACGACTGCTGGGCCATTATTTTCTTTTTAACTGTAGGACTTAGAGCCTATATAGCCTCTATTTTGTAGACCTGAAGACCTTTTGTAGTGACCAGTTCCAGACAATATAAGCTTAGTAGCTTAGAGTGTTTATATTGTCATTTTTTAATTTTATACGCACACCTACACAAAGAGCTAAATCTTTGCCTGAGGGCTATTTGAAGGTGTATTAGAATAACATTATGGGAATATGTTATTCCCATAATAAGAGAAGCTGAAGGACACATTTTTGAAGAACTAGTGGGGCTGGGAATCACGGCCTCTCACAGCTGTAAGTTAAGATGTTGTAAGTGTAGCTGGGGACAGTCAGCAGGGGCTGGTGCAGTTTGGAGTACCTTTTTATATCTAACCTAGCTTTTTGATTAATATTACTATTACTCTAATTTTTGTTATACTTTCCTCTGCTGGGTGGGTGTTTAAGACCAAGTCAAAGTTAAAAACAAATTATATAGATAGATAGATAGATAATTGTCAAGGTCAGGTAAGGCTCCTCAAAGGCTACTTTTAGAGCCCTGGGAGGAGACTCTCATCTCCACTAGCTTTTCCCCCACCAGTTGTGCCATTTGCCAGGATGGATCATGGTCTTGCTTGACTGTATGGCTTTTTTTCTTTTTTTAAAGCATGGGACATTCCTCTCTTTAGTGATGGTCCTATTTTGTGAAGTGCACATCTGTTGACTCCTGTCCTCTGGGGTCCAACCATCCCCCTGCTCAGGAGATTGGGTGACTTCCCACAGTTGCAGGGTCCTTTCAGAAGGATCCCCTCATGCCCCGGGTACCGGCTGACTTGGGATGGCAAAGGCCAGAACGTTGGCTCTCTTCTTGGCCCAATTATCCTTTTTAGCTTTTGGTCTCTAAATCTCAGTTGAATACCCAGGAGGTCAGTGCACCAGTCTTGAAGTGAGAGCTGTAGTTTTTAATGTTAACTACTATAATTCTATCTGGCACTTTGAAATATAAAATATGACTGGAGTGTAGCCATCTCTTCTATAATCATGGTCAGCGTTGTATTAGGAGCCATTGTCACATGTTCTCTGTACTATAGATGATGGTCTACCATCTTATTGTACTGCTTAAGCTGTCTTTCAGAAGTCGTATTTCTGTAGAATGTTAACAGATAACAGTTACGAAGTTTTACAAGGAAATTTTAAAGTCAACAGCAAACATAGAATTTTAGGATAACAATTATGATGACATTATTATACTAGAACCATTAAGTTCTATTTCTTATTTATCTCTAAAAGTAATTTAATTTCTCATTTTAATGTAAAATAACTTGTCAGTAGTTTAACTTTATCCAGTTACAAAATATTAAGTGGCATAAATAAATTATCATCTAACTTTGCATTTTTAAAAAAATAAAATGCCTTTTTTTTTTTTTTTGTGGTTACTGGGGGTCGACCTCAGGACCTCGCGCGCCAGCAGGCACCCGTGCCGCTGAGCGATATCACCGGCCCTTTTTTCGTATGTGGGTTCCAGGAGTCGAACTCAGGCCCTTGCGCTTGCCAGGCAGGCCTTACACCACTGAGCCATCTCACTGGCCCTAAAATGCCTTTTTAAGTAGAATATACGTACTTACCAATATACTTTATACATGATTAATCATTAGAGTGACACTACTTGGACTGCATAGGGCTTAGGCACATCTAATTATCAGAATATAATTAAGAACACATAAACATAAACCTGAAAATATCTTCTATTATAAAAAATTTTGCTTGAAGACACCATGATTGGTAAGGTGTTTCCTAAGTTTTGTATTTTAGAAGGCTTATACACTTGAGGAACATAAATGTATTTAATATATCAAGAAGTTAGGAATAATTAGCATCATAGCTATATACAAATCTTTTACATATATTAAATTAGTTTTTACTCTTAAGGTAAAATTTAGATTTCTTTAACAGGTTTACATGATGTAACAGCACTGACTAGAGTCAACAAATACCTTTAGACTTCCTACAAGTTTAGGAAACAGTATTTATGACCCAATTTATAAGTATGTAATTTATACAATTATACAATACAGACTCATTACCCAATTTATAAGTATGTAATTTATACAATAATAAAATGCTTGTTTAGTCAAAGTCAGTAGATATAGATCACATTTTAAATAGTAGGGCTGGATTATACCAAATGAAAGAGCAGAGATGCCAACAATTTTGATCATTTTATATGTCTAAGGTCCAGATGCAATGTATATTTTATAAATGAGAGCAATTATTAGTTATTTTGCATGCATTAAACTTATGTAATCTTAACTCTATAAACCTAACAGTAAAAGCTTAGACTCACAGCATATTTTATATTTATATATAAATATATAATATATAATTATATATAAATATATAAATTATTATATATAATTATATATATTATATATACATTATATATATATATATATATATATATATATGGTGTGCTATAACCAAAGATAATTGTTGTTTAACCAGTTAAACTGATTACTGAAAACATTTTACAAGCCAGCATTTAAACAATCTTTAATTCTTAAAACTCACTTTTTAAGTAACAAAAAGCCTAACAGCAGAAAACACATGAAATTGTCTTGAAAAAATACAAAACTTTGTTTTTTTAGTAGATCTTTAAAATTTTTATTAGTGCATATTTGCAGTACATAATGTTGATATTCATTGTGGGGAGTTGATATATGTAGATGACACATCTTAATTCTTTTTATTTCTCCTTCCCCTCCCCTTCCCTCCCTCTCCCTCCTTTGTAAGTTTAACCAATAACATTTTAATATCTTAAGAAAAACTTACTGCTTTAGATATAGAAAACTCTTTAACCTTTTAATTAAAGCCAAATTCATTATTATAATAATAAATTTTAATAATATTTGTTGGTGTGGGGGACAATAAAACTGATGGGTGATGCCACCCATCAGTGGAGGGACTGAAGCAAATTGTTTCAAGCAGCTGCTCTTTCAGCCAGAGAGAGGAGTTTTGCCTAGTAGCGCCGCAGCTCTAAGGATGGCCACTTGAGGGAATTTTTTTATATTATTGTTAATGTAGAATTATATATTGGAATTTTAACTCTTAGTAAACTTAAGAAAGCCATCTTAAACCTTTATATATATTAATTTATGGAAACATTTAATTATTCAAAATCTATTGTTTGTTTATAAACTTTAAGAAGCCATGAATACTTGAATTTATATCTAACAACTGATGACTCAGATGTTATGGACGTTTATGACCATTAATCTCATTTCTATTTATTATTTGCTCATTCTAACAGTTATTTTAGATTACTCATGAGAACTAAAGCATAGCACAGTTAACATTTTGAGATATATATATATCTCGAAAAAAAATATATATATTGCTCAAAAAATATATATATATATATATATTCCACCAAACAATGTATACATCAGGAAAAGGAAAAGCTTGCATAAATATTTTAATACTAAATTTACTGAGACATCATGAGATTAATACAAGGTACCTTTGGCCTCTACAATTACAAGAGGTGCTCAAAGTGGTGGCCATTAGCTTCCAGAGATTTTAGTAGTATGGCAAACTGCTAAAGCGTATATACATTTTTTTTGTAGAACGGATAGATATAGATTAGATATAGATAGATATAGAATCTCTGAGGAAAAACTCTTAAATTATCGTACACAGAGAACAATGGACATTGTATTTGTAAACCAATTTTTAAGATAAATATTATCTTGATTGGCTAACAACCTGGGTAAAACATGTTACCAACTTTAAAGACATCTTTACTTTTCTCTTATCAACCAATTTAAATTGATTCACTGGTAAGCATGTGAACAAAAATCCTTTGGGCTAATATCATGGGTGTCCACTTATCTATAAGCCAACACAGAAATATACATATTAACCTAAATCATATAAATTTTATGTTACCAAACTTTAAGACTTTTATTTGCAAGTTTTATGTAAACCTTCAGCCTAGTGGTTTTTACCCTCTAATGTTTTAAGTGAATTTGGTGACCCTTGAATATTTGTGTAACTGTTTTTATGAAAGCTCTAACAGAGCCAGAAGTCTGTAAAGGCAAAAAGGAAGAGAAATTGATATGAGCTCAAAATATTTTTAAACAAAGCAGTGTAAGGACTTTAACCAGTTGTTAAAAGCATACTTTAGCAGGCTGACAGTCAAGAAAATGTATGGAACACATAAAACAATTATACTAAATCAGAGTGCACTTTTAGGTGCATTGGCCATGCTGGATATTTTTTTTTTTTTTAATCTCTTTTTCTTAGTTTTAGGTTTCTCAGTATTGACTAGTCAGTTAGAATTTTCCCTAGGGGATATCATTTAGAACTTGTTTCATGTAAATTGTAAAATATTTTCTTTACTCCAAGCTACTCTGAATACTTTTTTCTGTTACTTAACACTACAGATTCATAACCAACAAGAGTCAGAAGGGGGAAACTGAGAAGGGCTACAGGTTGCAAGATGGGATCTTTGTTCATTTTTCCCCTTTATTATAAAACCAAGGTTGAGGCCTTGTCTTTTTTATTTTTTTAACTTACATTTAGAGGATTATAGAGAAAAGTCAACTTTTAAAAATCCTCTATTTTACATCAGTCTCAATTCTGTAAAATACAATCTGGAAGTGACATTTTGGGGACAGACACTGAATTACCCATAATCATTTAAGGTGCACTACATGGCTTTCAGATGTCCCTCTATACTCCTGAAAAGAAATGGAGAAATAGAAGAAGAGGAAGAAAAAGAAGAAGGAGGGGGGGAAGGGGAGGCGGAGGAGGAGAAGGAGGAGAAGGAGAAGAAGAGAAGGAAGAGGAGGACGAGAGGGAGGAGGAAGAGGAGGAGGAGGAGGAAGGAGAAAACAAAGAAAAGACAGGATTCTAGGGTCACCTTGCCCAAGCGGCAGCCCGCCTAATTTTCTGTCATGACTATTATAGAAGTCCCAGCCAGTCATGCACAAATCTGCCCCAGGGTCAGGCAATACCACCAATCCTATTGCTGTTATGACTGGGACAAGCGCCCTTGTCCCTGGCACACAGCTACTTAAACCTTTATCAACAAGCCAGAAAGGCAGGAAAAATAAGATGCACACAACAGCTGGACTTTACTCAAAGATGTTCACATCTAGGGACCTGTAACATATGTGAAGAATCCGTGGAGGGCTTTTAGAAATGTCTGGAGATGCTTCTGTCTACAGTAACTAAAAAGTACATCTTGTTTTGATGGAGAGATAAACTTAAGGCTAAAATTGCTGTAGGAGTTTCAAAACCAAATAAGGTGGAGGGAGAAATCAAGCTGGCATTAGAGAATCCAACCCGTGAGGCCCCAGGGCCACAGACAGCTGCAAAGGGCTGAGACGGAGCCCTTCCTGTGGGGGACCTGTGGGCAAAGCCCTGACAGCACACATCTTGAGGGTGCAGCCTAGTGGAGGGGAAGCGATGTGTCCTTCTCCCTCCCCAGCACCTCTTGGAGCTGCTTGCTGAGAGCGGGGAGGGAGATGGCTGGGTTCTGGTCAGTCCACCGAACCATGGAGTCACCACTGATCTCTCTCCCAATGCAGCAGCACAAAATACAGAGATCACCTCCCGCGCAGTGTTGCTGCCAGAGAAGAGGGAAGACTGGAGGGAGCTGAGCCTCTCTTGACCCAGTCGCTTGGCCACGACTTCCATTTTCCTCCTCCACCTTGCTCCCCGCCCCAGGTGGGGGACAGGAACTGTCCCTGGGGCCCTGAGAAAACCTCCTGAGCTCCCCCGCTCCCACCACCACTCTCCAGCCCCCAGCTCCCTGCCTCTCCTAACGTCAGAAAAAGTTGAAGGATTTGTGTTTCCTGACAGATGAAAGCCTCAGCAAGAGGGGAAAGGGCAAGAAGGGAATGGTCTTAAAGGAGAGAGGAGGGAAAGGGAAAAAGAAAACCAGTGGGCTCTTTCTTAGTGCGTAGATTCTGCTGGGTCACAGGGTGGGCGTCTACTATCACCTGAATGATTGCTGGAATCCGCACCCTTAGGACATGAACTCTGCCACCCAAAAGGAGAGCCATGGCATTAGGCGGACTGAGTTCGTGCCCTTTGGTTTTGAGTGAGAGAGGAGAGAGGGAGAGAGAGAAGGATTAAAAGAACAGCTTAGAGGATCTCCTTTTATCTAAAGTGCGGAGGACCCAAGGGTGCATGTGTTCTGAGCAGATGGCTTCCTCAGGGGTCTCCAACACTGGTTCTCTCCGCTGAGTCTCTGAACTAGGTTTCCCACCCCAGCTGCACGAAAAACTTTGCTCAAGACACTGGATGGTTCTATCCTTATTTGCATCTCCCCAGTGAGTGAATTTTAGTTCCATGTGACCCAGGAGCAGGGTGTACTGACCTAGGGAACGGTGAGGCTGCTCCTCCTTGTAGAGGGCGCCTCTTAACACCTCTTGCCGCTTCTGGTTAGAGGGAGCCTGTGTCTCTTGTCTTAGTTGCTTTTATTTATAGGCACTCATCTTTCTAGGGACTTGGGAGCCTTTAATTGCTGAAAAGGAAAAAAAAAATACAACCTAAGGCTGCAAGAGAAGGAGGGCGGGAGGGAGGGAGGAGTGGAGCAAAAAAGAGGAGGAGGAGGGAGAGGGGAAGGAGAAAAAGAAAGAAGCTGTGCTTCAGAGGGCATGGGGTTGGGAGAAGTGGGGAAGAAAATGAAGAGCCTTCGGTTAGACTTAACCAAAGTTGTGATCCTGATGCCTCTTTCCCTCAAGCTGCTGGCTCATCAAGAGTAATGTCACTGAAGAGGGTCCTGGGAGCCTACACCCACCCTACCTGGAGGATAAGTCTGCTGGCTCCCATCATGGAAAAGAATTTTCAGGACTGGTCAATAAGAAGCATAAGGGGATTTATCAGCCAGAATTTTTAAAGTACACACCCAAGTCCAGGCTGGGTATATTTGTGGGAGATTTGGGAGATGTGGAAACCTGTAAACACGGAAAGAGGGGATTCAGTTTTCAGGTGCAAGGTGACAGCTCTTTCTGCGGGGGGAAGGGTGATGGCCCATTCATAGGAAACATTTATTTTACAGGTGAAGAGAGAGGGTCTATTCACAGGCGAAGGAGGCCCATATGCTGGTAAAAGGGAATTGCCCAGTCTTGGGAGAAAAGAAGAAAAAACACTTTGTAAACTGGGCTTGTGTCTTGAAACTGCAGTTTTTATTTTTAAAACTATGATTTTCCTTGTCTCCTTTCTACCTATCTTTATTTTTTTTCTATCCTACCTTAAGGCCAAGTGCCGCACCCCTGGGTGTTGGACAGAAATGAGGTCACTGTGAGGGGAGGGGAGAGGAGCACGTCCTCCACTGAAGTGACCCTGAGTTTGAGTCCCCTGCTGGCTCTAGCGGGCATCAGCTATGGGCGAAGGTGGGGAGAAGACTCTAGCCATGGCTGAGCAGGCCCAGGGCTCCAGGAATCCAGGCACCAGGACTCCAAATGCAGGCGGTATGTGTTATTCTTACCACAAACCAGAACTCTGGCCCTTTGGAACGGTTTGGCTCTGCAGCTGTTTGAAAATCCCCTGGTACTTGGAGACAAATGATCCAAGTCAGGCTGTGCTAACAGGTCTGTTTTGGAGCCAGAGGGAGGTGTGACAGATGTGGGCCTGCCGCTCTGTCCTTGGCCCATCCATCACCACCCAGTGAAAATCCCACAGGCCGCCAGACTCTCTGACAATATCGTTTACATTAGAACATGACTGAAACTTTGAGAAGAGAGAGACACGGCAAGAAACACTCACTCAGGCCCCACGAACTGCCTCACCCATGCGGGGGCAGAAAGGTTTCAAGGCCTTGTCCTGTGTGGGTGGAGCTGGTTTCCTGTCAGACTGTCCCTGAGGAGATAAGGAACATTCTGGAACTTGGGAACCACTTCAGAAGGGCAGGAGGGGAGAGTTACATGGCTCCACACACCTGTCACGATACGGTTTCCACCTGGCTTAACATATCCTCCCTCAGAAATCTTGTGCATTCAGCCGCAGGGCTGCTGACAGGGAAGTATTTTTCATTTCTACCTCAGACTCTCACAGCTCAGATGGCTTTGCCCCGCATGATGAGAGGGTGCAGTACTTTGCACTGGACCAGAAAGGCCCTATACAGAAGAGCCCTGGGGAGCCCCAGAGACAGGAGGAAGGGCTGACACAGAGGCCCTGGGAGAAGGGGTGTCGCCTGCTGCAGCTGACAAACTTGGCTAAAGAAGGATTATGCACCTGTTTTATCTGCAGAGAAAGGCTGCGAGTTATGGCTGTTTTGCTCTGACACGCCCCATTAAATATTCCTGGAATCCAAACGCAAAAGGAACAAAATAAACTACTTTGAAGTTCCAGGCAAAGGGTGATCTGGCTGGGTGGGGTCCAGGTACAGCTGGACATCCGGGCAGCCAGGATCCCTCCCCTGCTGCCTTGGGCTCCGGGCAGGCGGGTCATGTCTGGGTGGGGTGCTGCTCCCTCCACTGCCCTCTTGAGTGAGGCCTGGGCCTCAGTTTACCCTCAGGTCTGCAGGAGCCCTGGTGCCTACCCCGGAGGAGGGAGGAAAATTCGCCCGCCATTGATTTCCTGAGAACTCAGGCTGCCCTAGCAGAGCAGATCTGACTCAGACTGCACAGGCCTCTTGCTGCAAATGCTGCGTATGAATGAACTCAGTTAATCCTCGCAACAAACCTGCAGTGTGGGCATCATAACTACCCCACACCGCAGATGGGAAAACAGAGGCACAGTGCAATTAAGTGTCTTTCCCAACCCACAGAAAGGAAGTGACAGCTCAGGATTTGAACCTACAGCCTGGCTCTGGAGACTCTACCCTTACCCAGGAGACACTGCTGTTTCGTCCGCTGCACTTTAAAACCTATTATTTGACTCCAAAGGTGTGTGGCAAGCCACCTCCCATGGGCTCTCGCACTCCTGAAGGTTCCCCAGGGCCTGTGACTCAATTTTCCTCTAGGTCACAGCCCTCCTGGCTGCCTGGACACTCCCTCCCAGCCTGGGAAGGCCCTACAAATCACCCCAGAGCCTGTTTCCTGCAGTGTTTCCCACCTAGAGAAATGGAAGACTTATACAAAGCTTGAATGCCATTAAAAAGCCATCAAAGGAGCAAGAATCCAGGGCCATTCTTGGAGTAGTTGGGGCAGCACCCCCCCCCCGGCCAGCCCTAGGATTCATGGGGGTCCAAGGTTCACTGAGGTCCTCCCTTGCTTGAGGGGGCTGTGAAGGCAGGACACCCTCACCTCGTGCTCAGCATCAGGAGCCTGTGGACCTCAAGAGCAAGGACCAGGAGCCGGCGGGGTGAGGTGAGTGCTCCCCTCCCTGCATGCGGCTCAAACCCCTCTTCCCCCTGCTCCTCAAGGCTGTCTTCCTCTCCCTTTCCCTGTGGCCCCAGCTAGGCATTCTCAGAATCCTGGGAAGAGGCCTCCTCCTCCCAGACTCACCTCACCCTGGCTGAAGGAGTCCACGGTCCTGCACCCTTCAGGGCACAGCGTCCTTCCTCACGGGGACTCCCCAGCCTCCTCGCTGTGACCGGATGTGTATTTCCAGAGCACAAATCAGATGAAATCTCAACCCTGCTTCAGACAATTTTAAGTCTGATGGGACCAGCAGCCCAAAGGAAACAGCCTCAGTGCCTTACGGTGTCGTGTGCAGCCCTCCACAGTGCAGCCGAGTCCCTTGGCCTTTGCTTTATCCAGCCAGAGCAGACTGACCCTCAGTCTGGCATTCATCTCCTACTATCATGCAAAGCCCCATCAAACATCTCCTATGGCTACACTCATATACCTCTCCAGGAGTGTTATGGTTTGTGTCTAGATGTCCCCCAAAGCCTCATGCACTCATAGGGTTTTTCAGAGGTGGCTGAATCTAGAGTGTGTGATTGAGTAGTGCAATGCTGGGATTAAGGGAGCTGGGGTTAAGGGTGGGTGATTGCTGGATCAGTCCACTGACTGGATTGGCACCGCCCTAATCCCGGAAGACTGGATACAATATAAGGGATAGAAAGAGGCTTGTCTCTCTCTCCCTTGTTGCTTTTGCTGTCTTCTGCCATGAACTGTTGCCCCTCTGCCATGCCACCCTGCCTTGGAGCCAGCAGATTATGGACTGAAACCTCTACAAACTATGAATGAAATAAACCCTTCCTCCTTTAACTTTGGGTGTTGGGTATTTTGTCTCAGCAACAAGAGAAAAGTAACTAAGATGAGGAGCATTTCACAAATTCCTTTGCACTTCCTTTTTTTTATAACCCCTCGCATCACATTAAGTATGTGTCTCCTCCCTATAATGCTTAAGAGATGGTGACTTCATCTCTGAATTTCCAGCACTCAGTAACGGGTTGTGTTACACATATTTGGATAGAGAAATACACTGAGCCGATCATCTTCATTAACCAACAACATGAGTGCATTCCTTACTTAGCTGTAGAAGAGAACACATTGGGAGAAACCAAACTTCTCTGTGAAAAGGAAAAGAAGTGTACCCTGAGGTAGAGGGCTGCCAAAAGGGGCTGGAGAGGCAGGCATGGAGTCTGCAAGGATCTGGCAAGCTCAAGGGCAAAGCCAAACCCATTAATCTTGAAGTAGCTGGTGTCAGCCCTGCCCAAGGGAACCCACTCTGCCTCCTGACCCTGCCTTTCCCACTGGGGCTTAAGCCAGCATTGGCATCTCCTTCCAGCATGACAAAACCAGCCCTTGGGTACCTCCTCCTCGTAAACCCATAGCGTAATAGACATGGATCGTCCCCACTGCCGTCTTTTCTGTCCTCCAGTGAACAGCAAGCACCTTCCCTTCCCTGCAGCCCCCACCTCAGACCCACTCATCTAGAAGTCACTGTAGCTATCTGGAGTACACTGGTCACTGTAGAGAAGGTGGGCTTCTAAGTCAAATGGATCCACATTCAATGCTTTCTCTGCCTACATCTCAGTTTCCTCTTCTCCAAAGGGGGGGGGGGTGAAGAGCCATCCCTGAGGGGCTGTGTGAAAAGTAGAGATGGTATATGTAGAACCTCAACTAGCAAACCGTAGGTGCTCAATACACAGTAGCTCTAGGGTTCAGTGCCCTCCTTGCTTTTCCTTTCAACTTGGTGAAGAGCAGTTAAGCGTCTTAGGTTTGTGAGCCTGGTCAGGGAGCTAAGTTCACCTGTGAGCATGGCATACATGGCCAGGACATGCAGGCTACTGCGCAGCAGGACAGGGTATGTGTAAGAAAAAAATAAAGCTATTCATACAAATGAAGAAACCCAGAGGACATTCAGAAGGATAAATAGCAAAATATTAAGAGTCTTGGAGTCACGAGTGATATTTTTCTTTTTGTTATATATTTATCTGTTTATTTTTCTTCAAAAATGAGCATGCCTTGAGTAACAATAGGGAAAAAGTTAAACCACATGTTGCAGAAATCGGCATGCAATATGGTCCTTACATTCAAAGCACCATCTGGGACTTTCATGTCAAAGAACTATGGTTTACAACTGCAGGTGGCTATGGCCTCCATGTGGAAGGAATTAGGGTAGCTGAGCATGTCCCCGCCTTAAGAAAGTCCCTGCATAGAGAAGGCACGTGTCACTCCCAAAGTGGAGGCTCCCCTGCAGCCACCCCCTCAGGAGAGAGTCTTGTGAAATTGACATTGCCTGAAACAAAATATCCATTAGGTATGTGATATTCAGAATCTTTATTTTTATAAATTAAGTTACATCTTTAATTCATTTGGTGAGCTTTAGACTTCGAAGAACAGTGCAGGGAAAACAGTCATTTCTGTAGTTCAAATTCTTGCTTCCCTATAGCTTTGTATTTTACAAATTTGCATGTTAGTTGGGTTTCTTGAAGCAAGAAATACCTTACTCACTAAATGAAAACTGGTTCTACCAGCACACCGCTTCATTTATTTCAGGATAAAGCTCTGATGCCTTGGCCTCCTTCTTTGGCACCAACGTGCTGGAATGTGCCAGAGCAAGGGAGGTGATGACATTCCGTGTCTATGAAAAGCATACGGAGCAATTTTAAGGGGTAGTTTCTCACCAGGCCTGCTCAGAGTCAAGGCAGTGGACTAAATTAACTCTTGACAGCCTTTTCAGTTCTGCAGGTCTATCAAATTTATTGTAGAGAGGCATCCGCTTTTTAAAATTGTAGTTACTTATCCCTCCATGAGGAAAAGATTGGAGAAACATTTGTTCCAAATTAACATAATAACCAGCCGAGGGCCAAAGATTCAAAATGAAAATTATGAATCATAATGAAAATAATGTCTTTAAGAGGCTAAGTGATTCTCTAAGACTATCTAAAATCATTTACAAATGGAAATTTTACAATGTAGTTTGTTTTGAGGGTTGGTTAATGACTGCTTCATGACATCATCAATAAGTCAGGCTCTTTTAGTCTTCCTACTCTGCCATCTCTAACGTTTTGCTTTGCCCTTCTTGGCCGCAGAATGGCTGCAACAATTTTGAGCCACCACATCCTCAAGCAGAAACAGCCAGAAGCCTATTTCTAATTCAATCACTGATGAGAAGAATAGACTTAAAGCAAAATGAATAATTAATCCCGGTCTGGATCTGGATACAGAACCTTCTTCCTTCAAAATAACAGTCTTGATATTTGAACAAAATCAGAGTCTGCTAAGAAGGAAGGAGGGAAGCCTGGATGGTGGATGGCCTGCTCCAAAGAGCTGTCCCAAAGATGATACAAGATTTATAACTGATAGCACTAAACACTGGAAGGCACCAGAGAAATTCATGCATGGTTCTGGGAGGGAAATAATTCAAACCTGAAAGGCTATGTCAAGCCAAACTATGAATCAAGTTCATTCTGGGTAGGAAGAAATCAGAAAGTTTAACTTCCATAAAAGTTTTGAAGAGTAAGAAAGTTTGTGGAGATGTATTCCATCAGAGTGAAATAGAAATTCAAGAAAGAGGAATACATTAGATCCAGTAAAAGTGAAATCAACCCAGGAATGAAATGAAAATAAATCTGAGCTGAAAATTTTGCAGCAGGTCTAGAAAACAACAGGCCAAAATTAAAATAAGTATCAAAGGACTCCACCACATATGTATTCAAACTGCAAGTGGATGCTGTCATGTAATTCTATGAATAGGAACCTCAAAATTGTTGATCAAATGAAAGTATATATTCTGTCAACAACAACAAAAATAGCTAGAAATTTCAGAGAAAATAAGTAACTTCAATGTCATATCACAAATAGGGAACAGAATCAAAAGTGACATGACATTAAGCAATTGATCATATAAAGAGTGCATTTTGGCTGTGAGGTTTATAAAGTTTTCCTTCCAGTGGTTCAGGGTAGTAGAATAAGACTGTATTTATTTTACTATGGATCTATTCATATCTTTTCTGGTTTAATCAGTAAATGATATTTATATCATTGTAATTTTACAAATGCTATATTTTGGTGTGCTACTTTTAATCCTACTACTTATAAAGTGAAGAAGATTAGTTATGGTCATAGGAAAAATATCAAGGTTACAAGTACTGAATATATAAAAGTAATATCTGCTAAGAGTTGAGGTTGAAGAAAAAAAGTGAAAATGTACAAGTTCTGTATTTATTTGGAGAAGGAAGTTGATAAATACAATCTAGATTTTATGAATTTAGAAATAAAGATTTAATAATGGCCAACCTGCAGTAGTGGCAGTGAACACTCAAATGCCTTAATTAAGATCTTTAAATACCACTTCATCCTGAGTACCCAGCACCCCTTGGAGAAATGGTTAGTCCAGGTCTGAGGCAGCAAAGGTGCCAATGAATCTGGAGCATCTATTCATATCAGAAAATGGGGTGCTGTCACAGACTTGGAGTTAGGTCAAGAAGATTCAGGAGTGAACTTGCAAAAGTTTCATTGATCAAAGACAGGACAATTTGAACATCAATAAAAATTGAGATGCAATGATTTTAAGCACTACATTGTTCATCATTGACACTACGAGCGAAAGGAACTCAGTGGTAAGCACTAAAGGTTGCTGGAGAATCAATTCTTCATTTGAAAAGTTGTCAATTAAACAAGTTTTAAAACAGTTAAAAGTTAAGCAATTATTTTTGCTTTACTTCTATCTTAGGATCTTCAAATGCTTGAAGGAGAAATTTCTTTTCACAGAAGCATTTCAGCTATTAAGGTGATAAGGAGTGAGAGCATACAACCACCCCTAGTGAGGAAAACACGTACGCAATGGTCATCAAATGCTACTGTGATCCTGCAGACAGCCAGACACAATGTACCTCCGGGTGGAAGTTTACAGAACTATAGATGCAATGTTCTTGCCAGAAAATAAGATCTCAATTTGAGCAAGACTCTAGATCTAATTACCAATTTACAGGAAATTAGGGAAGAAAAGAACATGGTAAATGACACCATTGGGATGTGCTGATCAAAATCCACACAATGGAAACTCTACAGTTCAAACAGCCTAGTTTCGTCAAGTTACATTGCAAAGGGAAGGGGAAAAAAGCAAGGAGACTATAGATTAAAAAAGATTAGGGAGACATGTCAATCAATTGTAGTATTAGGACTTTGTTTGGATCCTGATTTAAGCAAACTTAAAAGAGAATAAAAATTCAACAGTAACTAGCTACTGAGGAATTATTGTAATTTTTAGGTGTGTAATGGCATTAGGTTATGGTGCTTTGTCTTCTTGAGACTTTTTTTAAAAAATAATCAATGGAGGGGAATGTATGGAGATATGGATGAAAAGAGATTCACTAAGGATTCATAATAGAAGGTGGGTGGTACATATATAGACTGATTATACTCTTCTCTCTATTTTTGTATTTGCTTGAAATTGTCCCTATTAGAATATTTTAGAAGATAAAAGTGTAAGTATGGTAGGTCGTGAGTGATTCCTGGTACAAAAAAAAAAAAAAGGTATAAGCATGGTATTTAAAGCTAATTGTTAACCACTAGAAAACTCAAAAGCATAATATAAGTATCAAAAATCAGGAGAGGGAAGCAGAGGCTTGATGAGAGCTGGGCTGAAGCTCACCCGACACCTCATTCTCATTCCTCATTGAGAGAAGACCCCAGCCACTATCTACGGCAGGAGAAGCAAGGCACAGAAGCTGGATGGTTCAGAAGTTTGGAGATAACCACCAAAACACTTTGAAGTCTTGTTTCATCAAAAAGGGGAGAAGAGAATGGAGAATTTCCTTTCTCGTTTTATATTATCTTGTCTAATATTTTTAACTTTAAACTTTATTTATATATTAACTTTTTAACTTTATTTATATATTTATTTATAACTTTATTTATATATTTCTTTTTATTGTGTTAAGATACATATAACATAAAACTTACCTAAAAACATTTTAAATGTCCAAAGCAGTGTCATTCAGTATGTTTGCAACAATTGTGCTGTCATTTCCATTATCCATTTACAGAACTTTTCATCATCCCAAACAGAAACTCATTAAACAATAACTCTCTCCCCTCTCCTCAGACCCCGGTAATCTCTATTCTGCTTTCTGTCTCTGAGTTTACCTATCCCAGATGCTTCCTATAACTGGAATTATGTGGTATTTGTCCTTTCATGTCCAGATTGGTTCTCTTAGCATAATGCTTTCCTGGTTCATTTATGTCGTGGCATGTGTCAGAACTTCAATCCTTTTTCAGTTGTGGTAAAATATACATAACAAAACATCATTTTAACGATTTTAGGACAATGCAACGGCCTTAGCTATGCATACATTATTCTACACTCACCACCGCCCATCTTTAGAACGTCTTCACCTTTCCAAACAGAAACTCTGTGCCCATCAAATAATAACTCCCCACTTTCTTTCCTGCCATCCCCTGCCAACCATCATCCTTTTCCATGCCTCTGTGAATTTGATTATTCAAGGTACTTCATATTAGTGCAATCGTGCAGTTTTTGCCCATCTGTGTCTGGCTTGTTTCGCTTAGTATAATGTTTTCAAGGTTCATCCACGTCATAGCCTGTGTCAGAATTTCATTCCTTTTAAGCATGAATTATATTTATGTACCATATCTTTATCTATTCATTTGTTGAGAGACATTTCTACTTTTTTGGCTATTGTCAGTAATGCTGCTAAGAACCTTGGTGTGCAGGTATCTGTCTGAGTCTCTGCTTTGAATTCTTGTGAGTCTACACCTAAAGGTAGAACTGCTGGATCATATGTAGTTCTGTCCTTAACTTTCTGAGGAACTACTGAACTGTTTCCCACAGTGGTTGCACCATTTTATATTCCCAGTAGCAATGCATAAAAGCCCCAATTTCTGTACATCTTTAACCACACTTGCTATTTTTGGCTTTTGTTTGTTTGTTTTTTTGTTAAATCGCTATCCAAATAGCTGTGAAGGAGTATCTCGTGATTTTGATTTGCATTTCCTTAATGACTAGTGATGAACATTTTTTAATGTGCTTATTGATGAGTTGCATATCCTCTTTGGAAAAGTATTTACTTGTGTCCTTTGTCCATTTTTGAGTTAATTTGATTTTATGTTATTGAATTGTTGGGGCTCATAATATATTCTTGACATTCATTCCTTACTATAGATATGATTTGGAAATATATTCTTCCATTCTGTGTATTGTCTCTTTGTTCTGTTAAAGTGTCTTTTGATGGGGAAAAGTTTTTCATTTTGATGAGATCTAGTTTATCTGTTTTTTTTTTTTTTTCTTTCCTGAGGTTTGGTGTCATATCCAAGAAATTGTCAAATCCAATGTCATGAAGCTTTTTTCCCATGTTTTCACCCATGACTTTTACAGTTTTACCTCTTATCTTTAGACCTTTGACCCATTTTGACCCACTATGTATTTTTATTTAATTTTTGTGCATAGTGTAATGAGAAAGTAAAACTATTACTTTGAGAGTTTAATAATAAATATAAGAAAATAAGATGTAAAATTATTCAATGTAACTAATTCAATAAGATGACAGTTATCTTTTTGAAATTATTCTTTTAAGAAATGGAAGAGGGCCGGTGAGATGGCTCAGCGGCATAAGCGCCTGCCTTGCAAGCGCAAGGGCCCGAGTTCGACTCCCGGATCCCACATACGAAAAAAAGGGGCCGGTGATATCGCTCAGCGGCACGGGTGCCTGTTGGTGCACGAGGTCCTGAGGTCGACCCCCCGGTACCCACAAAAAAAAAAAAAAAAAAAGAAATGGAAGAAATTCAGTTCCTTTTTTGGGTTTTATCCTTAGAAACTTCTATCTTTGAAAATCACATTGTTCTACCTTTTTCCTCCTTCAGTTCTGGAATGGCCTTCAGTTGAATTGCATTAGAAAGTCCAAAATAGACACTGACTGAAAGGTCAGCAATGACTCCTCCCCACTGCTCTGGAAAACCTCAGAAGCAGGTGGCTTCCAGCCTGTGTGCTACTAGGAAGGTTAGCTTCTCATCTGGCCCAAAAGGAGGGACAAAAATAGATTCTGTGAGCCTAGGGCACTAGGCACAGTGGTGGGACTGGGCACATCCCACTAACTGTGGTGCTAGATGTTGATCAGTCAACCTAAGTACCAGGATGCACAAGAGGAACCCAAGGATGAGGGCAGAATCTGGGGGGCCTCCCCTGGCAGGATGCCCAGCTTGGGGAATGAGGAGCTCTGCAAGTTTGTCTGAAGCTGCCATTCTCTCCTCACCCTTGAAGTCACTGTGCCTGAGCATCTAGAGTGTGTTGCACCCCGGGCTGTGGGAAGGAACCAGCAGCCCTCACATCAGCAACTCACTTCGAAGGACTTTGCTGTGAGACCATCAACTCTCCGCCTACCCAGCCTGTGAACGCAATGACAGCTGGCTTTTTCTGAGCACAGAATTGATGTCATGTTACCATGTCATCTGATTCTAATAATAACCTGGGAAGGTGGGTGTTTTTAGTCTCATTTTACAGATGAGGATACTGAGAGTTAATCATCAGATTTAAGGTTATGCAGCTAGAATTCAAACCAAGTCCAGCTGGACCAAGGCCATCACAGTACAGCCATGTATCATATAACAGCATTTTAGTCAATATGTAACAGTGGTCTCATAGATTATACTAGAGCTGCAATTTTTCTATTTCCTAGTGAGACTGTAGCCACCATATTGTCTCAGCACAATGTATTACTCATGTGTTTGTGGCGACATGACTATAAACAAACCTACTGCTCTCCCGATCATATAAAAGTATCGCAGCTATAACTATGTACCTTGCATAATTCTTGATAATGTTAATAAGTGACTGTTATGGTTCAGATTTAAAATGTTGCCCAAAGCCTCCCGTCTTCATATGTGGGGTGTTTGTAAGGTGATCAGATCTTGGGGTCTGTAGAGCTGACCTGTTGCTGGGAGGTGGGGTGGGAGAGCCAGGTTATGGGGGCGTGGCCTGGGAGAATTTATCTTCCTCCCTTCGCACTCTGCTTCCTGTCCACCATGCCATGAGGAGCTCACTTCTGCCCAAGCCTTTCTGCTTCTGCTCTGGAGGCAGCTGACTATGGACTGAAACCTTTGCAAATCGTGAGCCAAAATAAATCTCTCCTCCTTAAACTGCAGGCGTGGGGTATTGTGTCTCAGCAACAAGAAAGTGACTAAGACAGTAACTATGTCACTAATTTATGCCTTTACTCTACTATATATTCTATTGTTCTTTTAGACCACACTCCCCCTCCTTATTAAAAAAGAAAAACAATGTTTAGGCTATGTCTGGGCATGCTTGCCTATAATCGCAAGGCTAAGGGAGGCTGGGATAGGAGAATTGCAAGTTTCAGCCCAGCCTGGGCAACTTAGCAACTTAGCAAGACCTTGTCTTTAAGGGGGGCTCAGTGCAAAGGCCCTACGTTCAATTCCCAGTACTGAAACAAAAGTATATTGTGAAACTGTGCTGCATTATACCAGCATCCACCTCATACATCGCATGTTTGCTGTGACTGGCTTGAAGGGTCCACATCTAGTGATAGACCTATCTGGACTGTGACGGTCTGCGTGAGCACACTTTGTGGTGCTGGCACCACAGCATCGCCTAATTACACTTCCCTCAGGAGGGAGGCTCCTCTACTCACGCTCATCAAGCAGGTGCACCACGTATATTGACAGTCCTTATTTCCAGCTTGCATCCTTCCTTCCCCGGAGTCCGATCATATCATTAACAATCGATTTCCAGAGACCCACAGTCATCCTTGGGTTTTGGCTCAGGGAGCAGAGCCTCTGCAGTGGTGAGGGGAAGCCGGGGCTGCAGAGCAGAGCAAGGTCTTAGTCAATAACCCCCCTTTGGTTTCTGCTGCCTCCCCTTTGCCCTCTCCCTTAAGCTGCCCTCGATGGGGAGAGATGGTGACCAAAAAACAGAAATGAGACAAAAGAGATTTAAGAGACCCTGTTCCCAAGCCTCCCAGGCAAGTCCCTTAGCAATAATTTCAAAAAACTCAGAGGGTGTAATAACTGCCTTGGAGAAGACTGACCAAGAGGTGAGCCTGGGATGTCTGCCCGCTGCAGGGCAATTTAGTACAAGAAACCAAGGCTTTGGTCAGCTTATCCTAACACAGCTCTTAAGCAGGAACGCTATGAGAGGCTGAGGCAACAGATCGAAAGTTTGAGCCCAGCCCAGGAAACAGTGACTTAGCGAGACCCTGTCTCAAAATCAAAATTAAAAAGGACTAAGGATGTAGCCCAGTGTGAAGGCTTTGGGTTTAATGCCCCGGTGCTACAAAACAAAAACAAAAGCAAAGTCTGGAAGTTTAGCTTAGCAAGCAGAGTATGCTTTGCAAAAGGCCCTGGGTCTCATCTCCAGCACCAAAACAAACAAATAAACAAACATAAGACTCATCCCTGGGCCGGTGAGATGGCTCAGCGGCATAAGCGCCTGCCTGGCAAGTGCAAGGGCCCGAGTTCAACTCCCGGAACCCACATACGAAAAAAGGGCCGGTGATATCGCTCAGCGGCACAGGCGCCTGCTGGTGTGTGAGGTCCTGAGGTCGACCCCCGGTACCCACAAAAAAAAAAAAAAAAAAAAAAGACTCATCCCTAAGCACCTCTTCAACCTTAAAAAACAAGTACAATGATGAAAAAATACATTTTATATTTGTGATAGCTAAAAGAATGACTTCAGAAGCTCAAATTTATAATATGACAGAGTCCCATTTCTGTTGCCTGTGTGTATTCTTTATACACTGACTGCAATGTGACAAGTACTTTGAGGCCTCAAAGAAGGAAACAATAAATAAAAGTTTTTTAAAAATCTAGGGTTTTGGAGATTGCTGCCTAGATGGGTGACTTTCAGCATGCCATGTGAGGTGGCTGGCCATTGTTTTGTAAACCATTACTTTATATATTCTTTTGTTCCTTCAGAAAACCAAGTGTTTCTTGAGCACCCTCAGCTGAGAAATGTACCTGAGAGATTTTAATTTATGAAAGTGACTGAGTGATGACTCAGAAAGGCCAATGCCATTGAAAGAATTTATTATTTTCATGTCCCAAGAGAAGGGACACACCACGTGTGCAGGGCCATAGGCCAAGCATCAGGGTGGTCCGAAGGCAGAAGCAGGAGTGAGGGGAACATCTAGGCTGGAGGCTTAGAACCCCCTGGAGGGCGTTTCTATGAGAAAGAAAAGCCAGGGCAGATCCACAGGCTGGTATGAATAATTCCCATGGGCTTTTGGTATCCAAATGGTCTCTAGTTGCTTGACACCTGGCCCTGGAATGACTTAGACAGGGGAAGTGTTGGCTGGCATGAAGTGTAGGAGTTAGGGAAGGAGCTGGCTGGGGCTTTGGCCTTGGGGGTTGGTTGATTTGTATGTGAAGGAGGAGCCCCTGGCCACACACTTTAAGAATTGGCTAGCTCTGGGAAGTTGCCATCTCTCCCTGGGTCTGTGAGGTCCCCAAATGCCAGACCATCAGGGATACAGAAAATAGTGTTATTAGAATTGGCCCTGTAAGAAAATATAGACCAAGTGGTCTTTCCATGTCTTATTCCCTATGGTAGATCCTGATAATATGCTGGTGAGTAAAACCAGTGTGGTTATCTTTGTGGAACATTTAGTCTAATTGTAAAGTAATGAGGTTGGAATTAGTTAATTTCTCAATTATGTAACTCATTACATAATACTTACCAGAGGGGGCAGAGTCCTGTCTGTGAGTTAGTGGCTGCTAAATCCTTGGTCAGAATCTAATCCTTAATTATAACATGGTTTCAGCTGGGCAAAGATTCTCTTTAAATGACTGACTTGTGGTGGTTTCCAAGAACGCACCATGGAAGCAAGTGGAGCTAGTGACCCTCAGCCACGTACAGTTGCTTCTCTTGGCTTCTGAGCTCCAGGGAGATGGCCGAGGTCTGGGCAGCAGGCAGTGGGAAGGGAGACGTCCAGCACTTCAGAGGCTGAGGATACTGTTGACTCCAGAGGGGGCCTCACCCTGCCCGATGCCAGGGGACCACATCTCCCTGGAAGGTGGGAGACAGATGCGATGCATTTTCTATCAATTTGACATCTTTCATGCACCGTACATCTGCCCACTTTTCTTTCTTTCCTTCCTGGCCATTTTTACCCCACCCATCATTGTCCCTTCCCTTACTATTCTGCTCGCCTCCCCTATCTCCTGGCCTCTACTTACATCCCTCCAATCTCCTTCCCCAAATAATTTCTCCTGTGATCATGAATTAGTTAGAAGTATTCTAGAGGTTAGAAGTATTCTAAATCTGTGGAGGAAGATTTCCTCCTACCATTTAGTTTTCTCATCTCATGGCGCTGTTTTCAGGCTGGGTGACATTCACGTTTTAGTATTTCTCAAGTTGTGTTAATGGTCTGGGATGTGCTTGCTTTTTAAAAAATGTTCTATGCATGCTTAAAAAGTTTATTCTTTGTTGAGTAAAGTTTTCCCTCTCTAGATTTACTAACGGTGTTGTTTAAGTCTTCTGTTGTCACTAATTTTTTGTTGTTGTTTTCATCTACTGGTTTGTAAGAGAGATTCTCCCACTGCTAACATGAATTTGTCAGCTTTTTCTGATTTTGTCCAGTTTTTAAAACTTTTTAAAATTTTCATTAGTACATGTTTGCAGTATGCAATATAATCATAGGGAGTTGGTACCTGTACATAACACATCTCAGTGCTTTTTAAGATTCTGTCCAGTTTTGTCTTTGATATCTGAAGAACACATTGTTGGGTAAATATAGGTGTGTGGTCGCCAAAGTGTTGCATCCTTTTGTTGAACTGTGCCTACCCATCACCTCTGAATAACGATAGTCTCCAACTGTCTCCTTTGAAAGAAGAGCTGTAAGGGTGGGGTGTACAGTGGTGCGTACCTATAATCCCAGCTCATTGGGCAGCTGAGGCAGAAGGATCACAGGTTCAAGGCCAACCTGGGTAATTTAATGACTTAGCAAAACTCTGTCTCAAAAAGTGAAAGAAAGAAGAAAGAAAGAAGAAGGAAAGAAGGAAGGAAGGAAGGAAGGAAGAGAAAAGAAAAGAAAAGAAAGAGTGGGCCAGACATTCGAATTAGAAGCTCTGGGGTGGGGCCCAGGCAAACATTTTTCCCCCCAAAAAAATCTCTCAATGAGAATATTGGTGGCCAGAGTTGAAAATCATGGTGTGAAGGTTAGAAACATAATAGATGATGGTAACAGCTTCAGGACTTCAGGCCTCCTACATTTCTCAATTAGAATGTCCCTTTGAAACTGCGATCTGGGGGTCCACCCCATGTCCAGCATCTCCTCTCCTACCTATGGACGAGCACTAGGGAGAGTCACTTGGCTGGGGAGTGGGAGAAACAGGTGGGTCACACCTTGCTGAATCCAAGGGCCAACTGCTGCCTTGGGACACCTGTTGGGACATTCATTTAGACCTTGGCTGGGAACACGCTGATGTTACAGGTGGAGCACAGTAGGACTTGGGGGACTGAAGTTGCAAGGCCTACAGATGCTCAGCTAGTCTTGGATAAGAGCGTACACAGGCTGAGAGGTGCTCTCTTCAGCCACACTCTGAATCGCAGGACTTCCCACCTGGGTGTACAGCGTGACAGGGCATCAGTGTTCAGGATGCATGGTCCTGAGTGCTCTGCCTTGATAGCTGCTGTTAGGTAGACCTGGAATGTCCCTCAGGGCTCCATGTGTTAAAGCATTGGTCCCCAGGAAGGCACTACTGGGACACAGTGGAAACTTTAAGAGGTGGGAGGTATAGCAGGAGGTCTTTGGGGGGGTGCACTTGAAGTAAAATTGGACTCCAGCCCCTTCCTCTTCCTCTCTTTTGCTTCCTGGTCACAAAGTGAGCAGTTTTGTTACCCAGCACACTTCCACTGTGATACACTGCCTCACCCAGACCCAAACTGACAGGGCCATGAAGTACCAACATAGGAAAGAAATGGAATCTAAGGCACAGATTCAAATATATGTCTAGGATATTAAAAACTCCATTAAAGGTATACGAAATAGAATGGGACAAGATGAGGGCAGAATATCAGATATAGAAGACAGGACTGGAGTTAGCAATCATGAAAAGAAAGATTTCTTAAAAATAGCAAGGGATCACAAAATATCAATCCAACTGCAAGATGATGCGAAGACAAATAACATAAGATTGATCAGAGTGAATAAAAAAACAGGAGATAGCACAAATGACATTTAAAAACCTGTTCACAGAAGTAATGGCAGAGAACTTTGCAGGCATGGAAAAAGAATTTGAAATATAGATAAGTGAGGCATATAGAACTCCAATTTACCATAATAAAAAAAAATATATCCCAAGGCATATAATAGTCAAGATTCCAGAAATTTAACACAAGAACAGAATATTAAAAGCGGTTAGAGAGGGGCCGGTGAGATGGCTCAGTGGCTTAAGCGCCTGCCCGGCAAGCGCGAGGACCCGAGTTCGACTCCCGGAACCCACATACAAAAAAAAAAAGGGCCGGTGATATCGCTCAGCGGCACGGGCGCCTGCTGGCACGTGAGGTCCTGAGGTCGACACCCCGGTACCCACAAAAAAAAAAAAAAAAAAAAAAAAAGCGGTTAGAGAAAAGAAACAAATCACCTATGAAGAAAAGCCCATTAGAATCACAGAACACTTCTCAACACAAATCTTCAAGTCAAGGAGAGATTGAAGTATTTTGAGCCCTAAAAGAAAACAACCTCAAGGAGAGATTGAAGTATTTTGCACCCTAAAAGAAAACAACCTCCAGCACAAATGGATACACAAATTGATCCAAAACTATCTTTCAAATTTTATGGAGAAATAAGATACTTCCATGACACAGAATACCTGAAGAAATTCATGACCTCTAAACCAGCACTCCAAAATATTCCAAAGGACATTCTAGAAAGAATAAGAACCACAACCCCATGAACTCTAACAGTATGAATCCACCAGGCAAGGCAAGTAATTAAACACAGTGGGAGAAAAAGGGAAACAACAGGAAGATAACATGACAAGGATAAGTCAATACATATCAGCTATAACCATCAATGTAAATGGTGTCAATTCACCAATTAAAAGAAACAGACCAGTAGAATGGATCAAGAAGCAAGATCCAACAATATACTGCATATAAGAAACACACCTAATTCAAAGAGAAATTCATAGACTGAAAGTCAAATGATGGAAAACAATATGCCATATGACAGAAACCTGGAAAAAAACAGGGGTGACTATTCTATTTGCAGACTAAGTGGATTTCAAGTCAAGACTGATTAAGAGAGACAAAGAAGGTCACTACATCTTTGTAAAAGGAACAATCCAAGAGGAAGAGATAACAATCATAAATATATATGCAGGCTGGTGAGATGGCTCAGTGGCGTAAGCGCCTGCCTGGCAAGCACGAGGGCCTGAGTTTGACTCCCGGAACCCACATACGAAAAAGGGGCCAGTGATATTGCTCAGCGGCACGGGCACCTGGTGGTGCCCGAGGTCGTGAGGTTGACCCCCGGTACCCACAAAAAAATAAATAAATAAAATAAACATATATGCAACAAATACCAGCACACCCAAGTATATAAAACAAATATTAATGTACATGAAAAATCAAATAAGCACTAATACAATTGTAGTGGGAGACCTCGATACCCCACTGTTACAAATAGATCAACCAGATAAAATAATCAAGTGGACTTAGTAGATGTCTTCAGAGTGTTCCAACCCATAACATCAGAATACACATTCTTCTCAGCTGCACTCGGGACGTTCTCCAAAATAGACCACATACTAGCTCATAGAACCTGCTTAAGTAAATGCAAAGGAATTGAAATTATCCCATGTGTTGTAGTCAGGGTTTGCAAGGGAAACAATACAATACAGGACACATAATTTTTAGAGTTATTTTGTAATAGTCACCCAAAGAGTCATACACAAAAAGTGCAAGAAATCTGTCCACACACTAAAGACCCAAAGAATCCAGCTGAGGGCCTGGATCCTACAGCAGTGTCCTGCATGAGTGCAGCTGAAGACCTAGAGCCCATGGCAATGCCTCCATGAATCCAACTGAAGGCCTAGGTCCCACAACAATGTCTCATGCAAGTATATTTCACGGATCTGCACCGGGAAGGCCCAAAGGTCAGCGGTGGAAGCTAGAAAGTCTGCACCAGCGGGATGAAGGATCTGTGCCAGCAGGCTGAGGGATCTACCCGGGAGCCAGGAAGCGACGCTCAGAGTAAGGACCAGAGCTCCCCCGAAAGTCACCACAGCCATCCTCAGCGACAGTGAGGTCCCAAGCTCCTCCGACGATGAGAACAGCCAAGTTCCTATCAGGAAAGCCAGCGTGACAAGCTCCTCAAGGAGAACCAACAGCAGCAACTCTTCCTCATCAGTTCTCCTTTTTATGTTGTTGGCAACAGTCCTCAGGTGGGCCCTCCACACCAGGCACCACACTGATTCAGTTCAGCTGGGTGCTACAAGTTGACCACCAGTTGTCAATCCACCACACCATGCATATTACCAGACCATAGAGAAATGACATTGGAAATCAATGGCAAAAGGAGCCACAAAAACTTCATAAACATATGGAAATTAAATAGCACCCTCCTGAACAACCAATGGATCACAGATGAAATTAAAGAAATAATTAGACAGTTTCTACAATTAAATAATAATGCCAATACAACATACTGGAACTTTGGGGATGCAATGAAAGCAGTCGTAAGAGGGAAATTCCTAGTGGTGAATTCCCATATTAGAAAAACAGAGCAAGCTCTAATAAAAAACCTAAGGTTGAACCTCAAGCTTCTAGAAAAAGAACAAGTCAAGTCCAAATCTTGTATGAGGGAAGATGTTATAAAGATCAGTGCAAAAATTAATGCAATTGAACCTAAGAAAACAGTACAAAGAATCAATGAATTGAAGAGTTGGTTCTTTGAAAGATTAAGTAAAGTTAACAAAATTTTAGCCAACCTTAAAAAAAAGAAAAGACTCAAATTCATGCAATTAGGAATGAAAAGGTTGAAATCACAACAGACCCTGCAGAAATCCAGAAGATCATCAATATCTACTTCAAGACCTTGTATTCTAATAAGATGAAAAACACAGAAGAAATGGACAGATTCATAGGTATATATGAATTACCAAAGCTGAATCAAGAAGTATTAAAAATTCCAAATAATCCAATATAAGTCAATGAAATTGAAGATGTAATAAAAAAAATACCTCCAAAGAAATCACAGATACTGACAAATTAACTGCTGAATTCTATAAGAAATTTAGAGAATACCTAATGCCAGTAATTCTCAAACTCTTTACTGAAATTGGAAGGGAAGCAATACTCCCAAATTCATCCCTGGAATCAAGCATTACTCTGATACCAAAACCAGTCAGTGCCAGGCAGTCATGGTCTAGTGGGCCCAGCTTGGTGGGCAGGATGGAGAGGTCCTCAGTTATTCAGGAGGTCGAGTACAGCATGTGGCACCTAGTTAGGTCTTGGCTGAAGGTGAGCTTGTCAGCTTTTTTGATGACAAGTGGGTGTTAGAGCACGAAAGCAGGGGGGAGGCAGCCCTTAGCGACTAGATCCAAGTATTTGCACATGTAGGCCACTAGGCACTCCCAGGGGCTGACATTCTGAGTAAACATCATTGTTTTTGTGAACTCACAGATCCAGATTCTATAGAAGCCAGCAGCTCCAAGAAATTTACGGAGTTTCTTTCTTGTAACCAGTTTCTGCCAGATATTGCAGCTGAGCTTTTTGTGTCTTTCCAGCAGGCAGCATGGGTGTCATCAATCAGAAGTGCAGAGATATTTTGTGCTGGGAAACTAGCAAGGTCAGCTGTGATGGCTTCTCCAGAGAGAGTAAACAATTTTTGAACCTCTGGGAGGTTGAGTCCAGGTCAGTTAACCTTTGAGTCCAGAACTGGGGTCTTTGCAAAGAGGGGCTCGTTGACAGGAGCCAACCGAAGGCAGAAGGCATTCTTTAGGTCCAGGCAGGTGTACCAGCAGGCTGTGGGTGGCAGAAGACTGCCAGGTAGATGTATATGGAGGGCATTTGCAGCAGCATTGGCAGCTCAGAGATCTTGAACTGGCTTTATAGGCAGGAGAGGTGCATTTTAGCAGTTGGACAGTCTAATAAACATTTTGTGGATTTGAAGCCTCATTTTTTTCTTTCTCAGGGGACTGTGATGGAGTTGGAAGGGACAGAGAAACAGGCTGTCTTGGAGAAAAGGCGTTGGTGGCTTGGCCAAATCTGTTGTCAGAGCTTCCCTGAAAATAGTGGGAGAGTTCTTAACACTTCGTGGCATTTAAGTCCAAGTGAGTTGCTTGTCTCAGGATTTTTCCAGTTGAAGGGCCTTATGGGAGCAGCTCACAAGCAGAAGAAGGCATCTTTTAAATTTAGACATGGAAACCAGGTGGCATTTGGAGGTAACAGTAGTGTAAGGTGATTAACAGTCCATTAGAATCTCGAACTGCTTTAGGTGGCTGAGGTGTGGCTGGATGCCTGTGTGTTTCCAGTGACATAGGACATTGTCTGACAGCAATGGGGTTGCAATGAGGCAGCATGGTTGATGGCCAGGCCCAGAGGTGACTCTTCAGCTCATACCTCTGGGAGGAGAGTTTTCAGAACTTCAGGATTGTGGTTATCTGTCTCAGGCTGATGCAGGCATCATCTTCCTCTCAGGGAAAGTGCAGTTAAATGAGAGGGAGGCTGACTATATTGATTCAGAGGAGATAGTCTCTTCTAACTTGAAGAGAAATTCTCTTTCCAAAAGCAGTATGGGGACTGGCTTATACAGGAATTTATGTTTGATGTATGTTTGTGCCTGGCAGAAGGGGTGAGAGTCAAGAGTCCCAGTTGCTCTGGTGATGGTAACTGGGACATATCGATGGGCTTTTTGTTCTTCCTCTTTGATATATTTGAGAAATACTTGACTGGTTTTAGGTTTCTAGGTGGGGCAACCTTTGGGAAAGGCCATAGCAACTCATTCATCAGGGCAGACAGTCCGATTTTTCCACAGTCAAAATGTGGAACTCAGAAGGAATTGCTGACAGTCATCTCAGGTGGGTGTTAGATGATGCCGTCTGACCAGGATAGGAAGAAGAAGAGTCTGGAGGGAGGGCCTCTGTGGCTGAAAGCAGGCAATGGCTAGCTGGAACCGGTTCACTTGGCTGGAAGTAGATGAGTTGGGAGTGGGGAGTGAAGTTATAGGTGTTGGCAGCAACTGCAGTAACCAACGAGGGTGCCAAGGCAGAATTCTCAGGAAGAATGGGCCTCTTTCCCCCGCCTTTTTTTTTTCTTTGAGCAGTTTGGTTTTATTTTTAACTCTGTAATCTCAGAAAAGCCCTTTTTCCTGCTGTTAGGGACTGTGGGTTTTGACTAATTAGTTCCCATTTCTGACTTCCTATGTGTGTGTTGTGTACTCTTGAACAATGGTGCAACAGACAAAGGGTGGGTGCCCCTCAGAGAGAGAGAGACCATTCAGATGCCTGCCTGGCCATGCCCCTCACAAGGAGTTAGGTGCGACTTAGCTAAGGAGGGTGTGAGCCCTCCAGTATGCCATATGTCAATTGCCACAGAACCACAGGTGAGGGCCCAATCAGCCACCATGACCAGTGCTTCCCACTCTTGGTGTACAGACAGAGCAGCCTATTGCTTATGCTGTCTGTTTAACTCACTCACACATTCATTGAATAGACACTCAGTTTAAACATTCCAACCCCCTTCCCTCGAGGGTGGTCCTGACTAACAAGAGTAGATCACACTCTTCTTCTGCTCGAGCTGAGCAGGACTGACAGACAGACTAACTGGGGTGCCCCCAGGGGTCTTACTGGAATCAGGCAGGCAGGCAGGCAGACAGACAGACAGACAGACTGCATCCTCCTCCCTTTGGGGTCTGATGTGAGCCGCTCGAGTGGGGAGCTAAAAATCCTCCTCCAGACTTCCAAGGGGACTCTAGAAACCTCGAGGGCACACCTTTCCTTTGGGACCTGGAGAGGTCCTTGCTCTGTCCATGAGGGCCACGACTGGTGACCAAAGAGGTCAGCACAGTCAGTCTTCCCAGCCAATGCACCAGATGCAATGGCAAGCAGAAACTCCGAAATGACACCCAGGATTTGGACACACCAGGCAGATTTATTTAATGTTGGACAGGCACTGACAAAGAATCAATTATCCTTCAAAATGTCAGGTCCCAAGGGCTCAGGGAGGGGGGTTTTTATGGGGTTGCAAAGGGGAGGTACAGAGGTAGAGTACTTGGATGTCTTTGACTGGTTCTTAAAATATGCATCATAGTGGCCAGCTATGCATCACAGTGACCAGCCATTTCTAGGAGACAGTAGTAACAGGAACTGTGACAGGAACTATTACCTGGGCAACTAACAGACTGGGGGGCAGGCTGGGGGGCATTTTCTGCTACATTTGGGGTTCCCAATATGTCTGGTGGCTATAAAATATATTTGTATGTTCTTTGACATTCCTCTCTTCAAAAGATAAAATAATATTCCCCTCCCTTTAAATGTGTACTGGGCATATTGACTTGCTTTTAACAGATAGAATGTGACTGAAATGATGATACGACTTCCAAATGTGGATCATCAAAATGATACAGCTCTGCCTTGCTGTCTCTCCTTCTAATTGCTCATTCTGGGGCTAGCCTGCCACCCTATTCTGATGACATGCAAGCATACCCATGCAGAAGCCATGTGATGAGAAATCACCTTGCTAGCACCAATTTGCTAGTTACAAGGCACCTTACAATTGGATCCTCTAGGCCAAGTCCAGCCTTTAGTTGATGGAAGCCATAACTGACCTCTGACTACAACCTCATGAGAGACATCAAGCCAGACTTGACCAACCAGGTCTCTTCCAAATCCATGCTATATGGAAGAGTGTGAGATAAGAAATGATTTTGCCGCTTTTAGCCAATATATATGGGGGTGATTTATTACACAATAATAGATAACCTATACACCTAGGATCAGTTTTAGTTCAGTTACTATATTCAAAAGCCCGTAAAGAATCTGAAAATTCCCTTTCTCCCAGTATATATGTTTTTGAAATAGCTATGGGCTCCTTTAGGGAGAATTGGAAGAGCACTTACTTTATATATTTTCTAGTGTCACAGGGATCCTTCCTCAAGGAACATCAACCTCCTCTTTTGTTGGTCTCTAGATCCAAAAACAGGCTCATGTTGGACATTGGGCAAGGGAGAGCCATTTCACCTGAGCCTGATATCAGCCCTCTGCTCAATCTCTTGACATCTCATTTAGCAGCATAAATTAAGCAAAATCCCCTTGCTTTCCTGTCTCTCTTGCTGCCAGGAACTGCATGGTCTATTCATCATCACCATAGACCACTGTGAGCCCCCAGTGCCCATTCTGTTCTTGCTATCTGTAAGGAACAGCCTGCCTCTGGTGTTGAAATACTGCTCTCTGGACTTTGTCATATGGATTTCAGTCATATTGTTAATCCCAGGGAGCCCCGTTGCACAACAGTGTCTCTTCCGTCACCCATGGCCTCCACAGGAGGGTCGCCGCTGAGCCTCTCCATGGTCCTGGTGCCCTCACCAGTGCACTCCTTATCTTATTAGTGAACAGAGCACCATCTCAGCTTTCCTGGTATTACCAAGTAATCCACTCCAGCATTTACTCCTCTGGGAACACTGTCTCTTTCCTAATATTCTGCCAAAGCAGTTCCAGCACCTGTACCTTGTTGACTGTAGACCAACCTAATTTCAGAGTTTCAAGAAACCACTCTGGCAGTGCACGGGGCCAGGTTCAGGTACCCTGGCCAGATTGTTAATTCCTGAGCCAAGAAACACAGCGCTCTACCCACGAACTTTCCCTTGCCCAGACTTACCTCCATTCCTCCCTGGTCCCCACAACCTCCATCAGAAACTATTCCCAGGCACGTCCCTCTCAGTCCCAGTCCATACCCACGACACAGGGCCTGCAGCACTTGGGAGAATAGCTTCTTTCTTCCAGTAGCAGGGACATGGTTTCTCTGCTCAGGCCAGGCTATCACAACTCCAGCTATGGCTCAAAGCTATGAGGAAGGTAGAAAGGTCTTGCAAAAAAACACACACCATTTTATAAGATATCTGCCACAGGTGAGAGCAAAGATTTGGGTGCAAGGAGTTTATTTGGTAAATGATCCAGAAAACACCAATAATGAAGTGGGAAGTGAGCCAGGGTAGGGAAGGGAGGTATTAATGATAGGTTCATGGCAATTTACCACTCTGGGCATGTTGGATTCCACCTTGCTGCAATGTCTGGGAGATGGTGTGGACCATGCCTGAGGGGTGAGGATGCCAGGGCACATACTCTCCAACTTTCACTTCGTTTAGAAGGGTGTTGTCCCTAAACGCCCTTAAGGGAGCTGAGGGAACACTCTCAGGCAGACTCGCAGGTGTTTGGCGTAGGCACTGTCAGCATAGACTGGAACGAGTGGGTGCTAAAAGACGGCCCAGGTCAGCACACACATCAGCTACAGTCTGCGTATGCATTTAGCTGAGCTGAGCATAGGTCACCCTGGCCAGAGAGACTGGAAGCCAACATGAACCACGCACTGGGGTAAAGGATAGCAACTGAAGGTCACTCATGGTCAGGTAGCAAAGTGCAAAATCTAATAGGAAAGCTGCACTGGACAGGTAAACTGTGATGGGGAAACAATACTGGAATTACAGAGCAAGGTCTCAGGCTATGGTGGTAGCCCTGAGCATGCAAGGTTCTTTGTGTGAGACAAAGAATGTCATAGAATGCTCTGAGGAAAGGGGGCAAAAGTGGCTCAAACAGATATTCTATACCCCTAGCATTGCCAAGGACCAACCTGGGCTGGAAGAAGATAGTTAAACTGATAAATGAGCTTTTCAGGAGCAGGTTCCACATTTAATCACATCATCTGAGCACATGATTCGGACAGGTCCTATCAGAAAAGAAACAAAGAGGTGGGTGGCTCATGCCTGTAAACCTAGCACTCCAGGAAGCTGAGGAAAGAAGATCACAAGTTCAAGCCTAATCTGGGCAATTTAGAGGGAACCTGTCTCAAAATAAAAAATTTAAAAAGGGTTGAGAATCTAGCTCAGTGTGAAGGCCCTGGATTCAGTACCCAGTACCAAAAAAAAAAAAAAAAAAAAAAATCCAATAGAAAAGAAACCCAGGGTCCCTCACAGCACAGTTAGAAAATCATTAGAGAATTTGAACAAGCTGTGCAGAAGCCAGTTCTGAAATATGTTTGGCTAGAGATGGTAGCTTTCTGATTCAAGGAGGAAAAAGGTTAACAACTCAGAGAAGCAAAAATTAATTAATGGAAAAAATGCGATCAATTAAATTAAGATTAATTACATTTTGATGATTAATCATATTTACATTACTGGAGCACCAAAAATAGATTAAATTTATTTGAAAACATGTACAAATCTTTCCAACCCACGCTTACAGCTATTCTCCTCGATAAACGTGGTTCCCATTAAAAACAGTAGCACACAGCCCACTGTAATTTGTGAAGAGAAAAACAATTTCCTGTTTTCCATCTAACTCACTAAGTGATTTCTAGTGGTTCCTTTGGGTGGTGTCTTTTTTCAATAGGGTTGGGGGTGGGAGAGGAAAGGCTTTGGTTCTCCCAGTGCCTCGGGTCCCTCGCTACCTCCTCCCAAGCAGGTATTTGAGTCCCCTGAGAGATGTGTTTTTAAATTGACTTTTGCAAAAGCAGTGCATTTCGGATGGACTGGGAGTAGAAACGAAGACTCAATAAAACTTAAGAGACCTAGACACACAATAAGAATTACAAGATTAATTTGAAAGAGCATCCCAGATGGGGTTAGGGTAAGGAAAAGGGGAAGGATACTTTAGTATCCTTGGAACTTGGCCCAGGAGCAAAAATACTGGCACGGAGATTGCCTGCTAATGGATGCCCATTTGCCTTTATGTCTCAGATGATAAAGTCAAGCAAATAGGAGCAACACAGTACTTTCCTTGTTTACCACACACTCCTCATTTACTCTACACAAGAACTTTTCCACCAGCCAGGTCCTCCAAGACCCATTTTACTATTAGCCAAAGAGCCTGAGGTGTGGGGAGGCCGAGTAGCCTGAGTCCTGTGGCCAGTACATGGAGGGTTCTTCTGACTCCTGAATCCTTGCTCTTGGCCTTTACTCCAGTGCTGTCTGCTACACTGGACAGGCAGACTCAAAAGTGTCTTATTTTATTGTGGAGAATGGAGAGTAGCAGGGCAGGATCGCAATCTTCCCTCCTCCTCAGCCCTGAGACCCTTGTCCTGCACTCAGCGTTGCCGGTGCTCTACCCTGAGCAGACTTCTGACCCATCCTGGCCCCAAACATTCTCACTACATATACAGCCCCTGGGAGAAGCCATGAGGGGAGCCAAGCATGACTGCCTGGCAGGGCCACGATGGCCTCTGCTGCCTTCTTTCTGGGCCTTAGGCTACCTCCCTCCCGGCCATTTACCTGTTCCCAGAGGTACTCTCTTCCCAGAACTCACTGCAGAGCAAATAGCCATGGAATTTCCTATGAACACACAGGTTTTACTACTCTCTTCCTGCTATGGGGATTTTGAATACATTTATATGGTTCTTGTAAATGCTAAAGATAAAGCATGGAATGCAGCTCTTATCCTCTCCCTCCCTTCCTCCAATTTTTAGTCCTCTTAATACAGGAATGGGCCAGACCCCACCCATTATGGCTGAAATGTGCTACAGTAAATCTGAAAAAAAAAAACAAAAAAATCCCAACCATCTTGCCATTCTCCTCAGAAATCAAGACTTGCCACAGGGAGTGGAGAATGTTCTGCATCCTACTTTTAGGTGAAAAATAAAGAAAAAGAGTCAGGAAAAAATAGTTAAATAAAACATTGATTTCTTCTCAGAGAATTTTTAAAAAACTTAACGCCAACTTTTGGGCTTCAGGTTAGAACAATATTATGAGTTTATTCTTTGAATCTCCCCACTCTTCAAGTCTTACAGTTACACAGATTTTTCTTTATATGAAAAAGACAGAGCCACAATTAGAACCAAAATAAACACATCCAGGACCAGAATTGGACCAAAACACAGTGGTGAGTGCTGATGTTGCAAGTTCCTGGGGCTGAAGGCAGAGCGGCAGGAGTTCAGGCACCGGAAAACTTTCTCGCAGGAACCTGGAGTCCATCTGGATGAGGAAGTGATGAGGGAGGGCAGCGCGTGGCTGTATAATAATGCATCCAGTTCACAGACGGAGAAGGAAGCAGACAGGCAAGGCCAGAGCTGAGTGAAACCATCACCAAGCAACATGCTCTGGTTTCAATCTCGTATGTCCCCCAACAGAGGATTTGGAAGGTAACGGGATTATGAGGGCACAGTACTCATCAGTGGACGGATCTGTTGATGAGTTCAGGGCTAAATGTGCTGCTGGGAGGTGGGCCTGGTTGGAGGTGCGCCGCGGGGATGTGACCGGGAAGAGTGTAGTGTTCTCCCCAGCTCCTCCCTTTTCTCTCTACTGCCTGCTGCCACGAGTGGCACAGCTTTGCTCCGCCAGACCTCACCACGCTGTTTCTGCCTTGGAGCCAGACAATCATGGATTGAAAGCATGAGCCAAAATAAACCTTTCCTCCTTTAAACTGTGGGTGTTGGTTATTTGTCCTAGAGAAGGGAAAGCGTTTAGACAGAATGGGAGCCCCAACCCAGGAGAACACGAGGGAAGCAACCACAAGACTCAGGAAGAGTGAAATAAGAGAGGAAACAATCCCCAATCCAGGTGACCCCACAAACCAAAGTGCTAAAGGACACAGGAAAGGGAGAGCTAAGAAAATATGCCCCCAGAGGCCTTCGGATGCATCTAATAAAAGCCACCTCAGAGTGAGTGAGAATGATTATGTTTGAGCTCTTCAAAATATGATGGAAGGGTTCACCATAGATAAGGGTTCATGAGATGCTATGAAACAAAACTAGAAGGCAGGGAAAAAATGATATCCATGTAAAAGAATTAAAAAAGTCTTGGAAAAAGTGAATACAGTCACCAAAATGCCAGCTTGCTCGGTACATCATTGGTTCATAGTTCATATACATCCAACCCTCTCTCGCACACATGGAACACCCATAGAATGACATATGGAAAATTTCATGTACAGAATGTGAGAAAAAGCTGTTTAGTCATCAAAGTAAATCTCCAGAGTATATGTGTCTGTGAGAGAGAGAGAGAGAGAGAGAGAGAGAAGAGAAGAGAAGAGAAGAGAAGAGAAGAGAAGAGAAGAGAAGAGAAGAGAAGAGAAGAAAGGGAGATCAGAATACCAGAGAAAATCAACTTAAAGCACGAAAGGTTTATTTTGACTCATAGTTCCAGGAGTTTCCATGTATGGCTGCTTGTCCTGTTGCTTTTGGACCTCTGGCGAGGCAGCATGTCATAGCGGAAAATGCATTGTGGACCAAACCTGCTCACTCCATGGTGCCAGGAAGCAGACAGAGGCAGGAAGAGAATGGTATCCCATTAGCCCCTTCAAGTTCTTGCCCCTATGACCTTCCTCCCACTGGGCCCCACCTCCTAAAGTTTCGACCTCCCAGTAGTACCCAGGCTGGTGACTAAACCTTCAATGCAAGAGCCTTTGGGAGGGAAGAGAAAGAAGAGGAGGAGGAATAAGAAGAAGAGAAAGGAGAAGAAGGTGGGGAGAAGTGGTGGTGGAGAGGAGAGGAAGGGGAGGTAGAGGGCAGAGGCCCTGGAAAGAGGTGAGGTCTTATAGGTGGTGATACCCAGAGTCCTGGCCCTGCAGCACTCCCCATTAACTCCATGACTGGAGCATCATGGTCCTCTCTGTTCAGTGGGGCTAACAGTGACCACTCTGGGGCTGAGGGAGAGATAGTGGACATTGTACGGACAGCATCTACCCATAGTAAGTGCAGCTTCTCAAGGAAGGAAAGCACATGTGCACTTCTTGTAAAAATAGTATTTTTAATAATAAAGTGAATGAGACTGGTACCCTACTGGTCACGTTTTGTTTTCAAAGTCGATATTCTCGAGATATTCTGGCCCCTGCTGTGCCGTGTAGACAGATCCTATCTGACTCCCGCTGTCTGGGGCTCTGCTGAGGACCCACCTGTGAGTGCCTTCCCCTCCCTTCGAGGCACAGTCACTCCACAGCCTACGGTGACACGGAGTCAGATGGCCACGCTGACGTCTCGTCTACTTACTTGACAGGAGAAAAAGGTTTCAGAGGGACATAATCCTTCTACTCTACAGGGCTTTCCCTCTGAGTGCTTCCTCCTAATTCAATAAAAACTCACCAGTGCTAGTAGATGTCTGTGTCTGCTGCGGCTCGAGAGTTCGCTAGGCCCGGTCTACGCCGTCTGATAGAGGAGAGGTTGTGTCTGCTCCCTTCACCCTGCTTAGGGGACAGCACATGGTGGCTGACTGCGGTGAAGGGCTGATTTCCAGCAGCTGATACCCTCTCCCCACAGGAAAATAGGAGCCCTGATTAAATAAAACTCAGCAGAATTCGATTTTCCAACATAAAAAGGACCAGAAACACCTGTGCACTTTGCCTAGGGCAGTGGCAGCGACCTGCAGTGGGTTAAGAGGGAGAATTCTATCTGCCAAGGTGGCCGCAATATAGAAGATGAAGGGGAGCCTTATATAAGGAAATAACCTGACAAGTCTCTCCTTTATTTACTTATTTGACTTTTCAAAAACTATAAAATATTTTAAACAGCGAAGGTCATAGATGTTAACATTTTGCCACATTTGCATTGGGTCCATCAATCTATCTGAGAAATAAAATGTTATAGACATGACTAAGCCCACCTCCCAAATACCCCACTCTTCCTCTCCCCAGAGACAGTTACTATTTTGAAATTAGCATGCATGCCTTACGTTACTACCTATCCACCAGGTATCCATAAGCTATGCACTATTATATGCATCAAAACTTACAGGAATGGTACTCATATAAATTTACTTCTTGTGTTTTTAACACCAATATGATATTTTTGAGATTTCCTCCATTTACTTTGGTCACAAACAGTTATAAAGTGACAGTATTTTAGCTACCAGGAAAATAAAAATCCCAAACTATTGTAAGATAGATAATAAAAAAGTAAAATATGATGATATGATATGATATGATATGCTATGATATACATGACATCGTGTAGAGGAAAAATATATGATGCCAGTGATGAATGCTGACAATTAAGGAATAGACGCATGTGTGTGGGTGGAGAGGAGATGGTATTTTAGACAGACCACGTGGTTTCACGTTAGCAGCTGCAGCTCATTAACCCTGGGAGAATGGCTACTCTGTTATGCAGCGCGCTGGCTGTAACGTTCCTCCTTACTCACCCTCCTCTGGGAATTGCTGAGTCATAAGTGTGCACATCTTCAGCCACACCTTTCATCCAGCTTCCCTACCTGACCAGACCAACACACACTCCCACTAGTGAGCTCTGAGACCCTCATTTCCCCACACACTTGCCACTCCTTATCAGACTTTCCAAGTTTGCCTTCCGGGGGTGGGGGAGTGTCCGCGTAACTTGTCACTGTTTTCCATTTCTATTTCCCTGATTATTATCACTGTGACTGTATTTGTTTTAGCTACGTGGGTTTCCTTTCTGGAACTGTTTGTTCATATCTTCGCTCATTTTTCTATGGGGTTGTTAGTCTTAATTTTATTCATGAATAGAACTTATCTCTTTAGTGTACTCCTTTTTCACTTGTAGGAATTGCAGGTACTTATGTTCTGTCTCAATGTGGCTGATCTTTTTACTTTGTGTATAGCATCTTGGGAGATCCGGGATTATCAGCAGTGCAGTCAGAATGATCAAGTCTGTCCTCTCTTATTTGTGCTTTTCATTTCTTTTTTTTTTTTTTTTTTTTTTTTTGTGGGTACCGGGGTCGACCTCAGGACCTCGCGCGCCAGCAGGTGCTTGTACCGCTGAGCAGTATCACTGGCCCTGCTTTTCATTTCTTAAGAGCTACCTTCCTAGCTGGGCACAGGGGTGCATACCTAAAATCTCAGCTGCTTGGGAGGCTGAGGCAGAAGGACCATTGCAAATTTGAGACCGGCCTGGACCACTTGGCCAGAACTTGTCTCAAAATAAAAATTTTAAAAAGCAAGGGATGTAGCTCAGTGTTAGAGCATTTGCCTATGACCACACAAAAGGCCCTGAGTTCAATCCCCAGTACTGCAAAAAAACAAAACAAAACTACTGTCTTCCTACCCAATGTCAAAGAGATATGCTGCTCAATTTTCTTCTAAAAGCTTTTCAGTATTTTGTATAAGTCTGTTCTTTATCCAGAATTCAATGTTTGTGAATGGAGCAAGACAGAAAACTCTCTCTTTCCTTTTCTTTGTGGATAGCTAATTGTCTCAGCACTGCTTCTGACATCACCTGTGTCTTCTCTGTTAACACAGTGAGAAATCCATCAAATTGGGAGTTTCCAGACAGTCCTGTGTCTGAGTCAGGGGTCTGTCCCGTTGGTCAGCCTATCTGTCCTTCACCAGCCCCACCATCGTTGTCATCAGAGCTTCATCACAAGTCTTGGTACCTGGTACACCTTTGCTGTTCCTCTTCCACAATATTTTCCTGGCTATTCTGGATCCTTTTTACTGCACTATAATAATTTTAAGATCAACTGGGAAAATTCGCAGTCAGGAATGGAATTGTATTGGCTTCATAAATTAATTCAGTAGAACTGTTAACTTTATAACATTGCATCATTCCATCATGAACATGCATTTTTATTTATTTAGGTCATATATTTCATATCACTTGGGAGATCTTAATTTTTTATGACAATCTAACATGTTTCTTTTCACATTATATTCTACTGCAGTTTTGTTGAAGCTCCTGAAAATGGTGTTTGTAATTGCATTTATTGCTTATTATTGGTGTTACCAGGTTTTGGGGTGCTGGAGTCTCTTTCTGGAGGTGGCTTCTAGGTTCTTTCTGTCTTGAGCAAACAACTGGTCAAGACAAGCACAAATGGTAATAAAGTTTTATTAAAAGTAGGACAAGAAACAGGCTCTGCAGAGCAAGTTTGGGCTAAGTAAAAATAGGGAAAGAAGTACACCATACAGTGTGAGGGTGGGCTATCCACGCAAGAGAGAACACGGGGGCCAGAACTCAATGTGGTCTGTGCTTTTGGATCGCCCACTCCTCAGGCTGATGTCAGGTCTAGGCCATCCTATGGAAAACCTGCTTGAATTCTTGCAAGAAATCCATGTGCAGGGCTTTGGGAACTGTTCTGAGCATGTGTCCCGGGATTTTAATTAACAGGTCACTTCCCCAGCCAGCTTTGCCACCCTAATCTCCTGTCTCACTGATGTATTGAGCCGTTGGGTTCTATACGTTGGCCCTATATCTAGCATACTTGCTGGTTTCCCCGCTCAGTTTATCTGCATATTAGTTAGCTTATCTAATAGTTTATTGGCAGATAAACATATTATCTTGAAATATAACTAGTGAAAATTTTTTATTTTCTAGTCATCATAGTTCTTTTTTAATCTGATTGCTAAAGTTTCAAGATTAATATTAAATAGAAGTTGTGGGTGTAGGTACCTTTATCTTGATGCTAATTTGTAAAAGAATGCTTCCAATGCTTTACTAGTAAAAATGATGTTTATTGTAAGGTTTTAGTAGGTTACTAGATTTTAAAAGTTCCTTCCTCTTCATAGTTTGTGAAGAATTGTCATGGGTTTACTAAGAATTGTCCTAGTTTATTAAGAACTGTAATGGGTTTTGAATTACATAAAGTTTATTTTCTGAATCTACTGTGATGATTACATTATTTTTTCCTTTGATGGATTAATGTGATAGGTCACCCCCCTTTTCTTTCTTTTTCTTTTTTTTTTTTTTTTTTTTTGAGATAGGGTCTTGCTACATAGTTCAGGCTGGCCTTGAAATAACTATGTGGCCTAGGCCGGCCTCAAATCTGTGACAATCCTCCCGCCTCAGCCTCCTGAGTACTGGGTTTATAGGCATGCACCACCATGCCTGGCTGGTCCCTCTTATATTCTGTGGAAAATCTCAGAATTTGGTAATAATGTATTTGGGGTATTGCTGAAATTACTTTGCTAGCATTTTCTTTAGAAGTTAGTATTAATATTTGTAAGTGAGGGCCGGTGAGATGGCTCAGCAGGCGTAAGCGCCTGCCTTGCAAGCGCGAGGGCCCGAGTTCGACTCCCGGATCCCACATACGAAAAAAAAGGGGCCGGTGATATCGCTCAGCGGCACGGGCGCCTGCTGGCGCACGAGGTCCTGAGGTCGACCCCCGGTACCCACAAAAAAAAAAAAAAAAAAAAAAAAATATTTGTAAGTGAGATTGGTCAATTACTTTCCTTTATCTTATTATGCTCTGAATTTTGGTATATTAACCAAATGCCTTAGGATACTTACCAAATGAATTTTATGTAGTATAACAATGAGTTGGTTGGGGTGCTACATAAAATAAATTGGAGTGGGTTTTTCCTTTTTCTTCCTATACTCTATGAACAATTGAAATACATTAGCAAGTATTTGATAGAATTCAATGGGCTTTGTATGAAGAAATGGGCAAGAGGTATATACTTACATTCTTATCCAACTTCTTTATGCCCTATAAATGTAATGAGGTTTTCTATTATTGACTCAGTTTTTCTAAGCTACAATTTTTCTAGGAGATTGTTATGTAATCTCCTTTATCATGTTTATGTTCATGGGATTTGCTCAAGACTTCTCAAATGTCAACCACATGTAAATTGTCTCCTTTTTCTAGTTACAGCTTGCTAGAGATTTATTTATTCTACAAGTCTTTCCAAAGAGCGAGCCATTGGATTTATTAATCTGTTCAATTTTTTGTTTTCTATTTTCTCATTCTCTCTTATCTTATTTCCTTTCTTATACTTTCAATTTAAACTGTTGTTCTTTCTCTTAATAACTGTATTTTGTCATTTTTATTATAGTCATTTATGGACATTTTTAAAAGCTGTTTTAACTGCATCCCACACATTTGGTTTATTAATTTTTCCAGCTTTTATTATAATTATGTGTTTAGTCGCTAATTATTTAGAAGAGGGCAGCACATATACTAAAATATTTAGAAGAGGGTTTTAAAATTTATCAATGTGGAGGTTGTGATATTTGGTTTCAACTTAAATAAGCATATATTATATAATTTTATGTATTTATGTAGTGTTATTATACTATTCAAATCTCTATTTCATTTTAGTTTTTGCCCATTTCATCTATTAATGACTAAAGAAAGGGTGTTAAAATTCCCTACCAAAACTTCAGGTTTGTGAACATCTCCGTACAATCCTTTTTGTATGTACATGATTTTAGGTTAAAATACCAGGTACTTGCAAGTTCAGATTTAAGGGGGAGGGATACTATAGATCGGATCCAAGGCCTTTGGACTGAGCTACAACTCCGGCCATTCTGTATTTTTAAATTTTGAAACAGGGTCTTACTAAGTCACTAAATTGCCCAGGCTGGGCTCAAATTTGCAACCCTTCTGCCTCAGCATCCCAGAATGCTAGGATTATAGGTGTGCACCAGCATGCCCAGCTAAAAGTTCAGAATTCTTATCTCTCGTGTTGAATTTTCCTTTGAGTATTAGGTAACAGACCTCTTTATTCTTAATAGTGTTTTTATCTTTATGTATATCTCATCTGTTATTGACATAGCTTTAGCAGTATCAACAAGTATTTTGCCTTTACTAGTAAAAATAGTATTTTGACTTTATTATGAACATTTCTCTGTCATTATGTTCGAGGTATATTTCTCATGAACAGCATGGAAGAGAATTTTTAAGAATCTTCCTAATCTTATGTAATCTTCTATCTGTATTGTAACTAGTGGCAAAATACATTAAAATATATTATAATTGCTAGAATATTTAGATTTAATTTTATCACTTCATTTTTTTATTACACTCATTATTCTCATTTGGTAAAAACAAAACTGAATTCATTCCCAGCACATCTGTACTACAAAAGAATGAAAGGAATTTCTTCAGGCAGAAGGAAATGACAGCAGGTGGCAATTCGGATCCACAAAGGAATGAAGCAGCCTTTAGTGGGTAAAGTATAGAAGGCTTTCCCCTGTATTATAAATGTATTTCATTGATGATTGACTGATTAAAGGAAAAGTAAAACAATATGTTATGTGAGAGACTTTAGTACAGTAATAGCACAGATGATGGGAAATGGAAATGGGAATATATTTTGTAAAGTTCCTACAATGTACATGAAATGATTTGTGGTACTCGAAGATAGAAGTTATAAATTCATGATGTACATTTTAAACCCTAGGCCAACCACACACCCCCAAAAAGGATAAAGGGGCATTAATAAGCCTGTAGTGGAGATGAGACAGCATCATTTAAAGCAGTCAATCCAAACAAAGGCAGATAAAGAGGAAAGGGGGTATAGAATAAATGAAACAAGCAGAAAAAATGGTATATTCAACTCTGAAGATGTAATTAAATACAACAAGCATGTATAGTCTAAATACTATGGTTAAAAAGCACATATTTTCATATTTTAAAAAAGCAAGACACAACTACATCCTCTCTACAAGAAACCTACTTCCTATGCAAAGACACAGATAGAATAAATTTAAAAGGAGAGAAGAGATATCCCATGCAAATACCAATCAAAAGTGAACTGGAGTGGCTATATTACTATCAAACTGAGTGGATTTTAGAGAAAGGTTATCGGATTATATATAAAGAAGGACATTTTAACAAAAAGGAGATTAACTCATCATGAGACTGCAACAAACTTAATGCTTCAAAATACACAATCCAAAACTAGTAGACGTGAGAGAGAAAATAAACACATTCACAGTTGAAGTTGAAGATTTTAACAGTTATTTTGAGTAATTGTTACTACAAATAGAAGTCAACAGTTATCTAGAGTACTTGACCACAGACTAATATTTAGAGAACACTCTATGCAACAACACTAGAATTACAAATTCTTCTGAAGGGTACACAGGTCATTCATAAATATAAACCGCATTTTGAGCCATAAAACGAGACTCATGAACTTGTGTATTCCCCTTCACTTCTACAAAGTTTGGTTTGTGTTTTAGAAGGATTGAAACAGTACAAGATACATTATCTGACATAATGTTATTTTACATTAAAAAATCAATAGAAGAAATATACCTGTAAAATATCCGTATATTTAGAATTTAAAGAACACACTTCTGAGCAGCTCATAGGTCAAAGAAAGTAAAAATTGTTTTAACTGAATGTAAATGAAAATAGAATACAATTTGTCAGATACATCAGAGCAGTATTTGAAGAGAAAAATTATAGCATCAAATGCTTACATGAATAAAGAAAAAAGTCTCAAATCAACTAAGCATATCAAATCAAATAAACTAAGCATACACCTTAAGAAATTAAAGATGACAAAAAATTGAACTCAAAGTAAACAAAAGGAAGGAAATAGTAAGAGTGGACATCAATGAATCAAAAAGGAATTTTTTTAAAAAGCAGTGAAACCAAAATCTGATTACTTAAAAAGACCAATAAAGTTGATAAACCTTTAGCCAAACTGATCAGACAAAAAAGACAAAATTCCAATGTCATGAATGAAAGAGGGGCTTTAGAGGGCTATTCTGAATAATTAGTATCATAATATTAGTGAGAATTTTGAACAATTTACACCAATATATTAGACAAGTTTCATAAAATAGATAAATTACTTGAAATACACAAATTATAAATTTCATTTAAAAACAAAGATAATCAGAACAGTCCAATATTTGTTAACTTATAAATCTATTTGTAGTAACAAACCTCTCTCACAAAGAAAATTACAGCTCCAAATGGCTTTACTGGTGGATTCAACTACATTTTGAAACATTTATTCTGCACAAACTGTATTGTGAGTTAACATAAGCTTACCATGCAACCCAGTAATATCATTCCTGGGTATTAACCCACTAGAAGTGACAACATATGTCACACAAAGACGTTTATGTTTATCGTAAATATTGATCACAGATGAAAGTGGAAAAAATTCAAATGTCCATCAACTGGTACACAAAGAAAATGAAACAGAACCTAGCAATAAAAAGCAGGGCCGGTGAGATGGCTCAGCGGCATAGGCGCCTGCCTGGCAAGCGCGAGGGCCCGAGTTCGACTCCCGGATCCCACATACGAAAAAAGGGCCGGTGATATCGCTCAGCGGCACCGGCGCCTGCGGGCGCGCGAGGTCCTGAGGTCGACCCCCCGGTACCCACAAAAAAAAAAAAAAAAAAAAAAAAAGGAATGAAATGCTGATACAGGAACAAATGGATGAATCTCAAATGGCAGTATGCTAAATGAAAGAGGAAAAACAGCAACATTGAAAGATAATGTAGTGTGATTTAATTTATATGAAATTCCAGAAAAGTTGAACTGTATTTGCCATAAGCAGATCAGCAGTTACAGGATGAAGAAATGAAATGAAGAAAAGATTGACTGCAAAGGTGAATGAAGGAAATTTTAAGTGACATGGTCATATTTTGCTTTATAATTTTAGTGACTATACAGCTGTAACCATTATTTGAAACTCATCAGATTATATACTTTAAAATTTCTTAATTTTTTAATGTAATTTTTTCCTCAGTAGAACTGATTCAACGGAAATAAAGGTAGTGGGTTTAAGCCATCATCCCAAAATAATGAAAATAACCTGGTAATTTAATGCATTTAAATGTGTCATAATTACTGTAGTGACATATTTGGATTTATTTTCATTGCTTTATTTTATATTTGTTTTTGCTGTGATTTTCTTTGTTTCTGTTTCTCTTTGTCTGCCTTCTGTTAGATTAGTCAGACTTTCATTAATCCTCTTGCTCTGGAGCAGTGGTTTGGAAATTGTGTATCCTTATCTGACTATTATGGGATTTACTTTTTAAAAGTTTGTCATATTAATTCAGTGAGTCTAAAGCTTTACTTCCACTGGAATACACAAGTGTCTTTGAACTTCTTGAGGTGTCTAGCCCGTCCTGTCTCACTCGTTTCTGTGATACTGCGATCGACTATTTTAAATCATCTTGTTTTCATAGTACCCAAGTAAATCAGTTAGTGTAGTTCTTTTACATAATGTTGAGACTGCCCTTGTGTTTTCAGATTTATTTTCTCAAAATTGGTTCTTCCACCTGTATTCAACTTCTTTATATGCATTTTTTAAAATCTGTGAGATGCAAACTCTCTAAGCGTTTATTCACTAAAATGCTCTTTATTTTTTCCCTCCATCCTGATTAAGATTAAAACCCTAAGAAGATATTAGTATATTTTCTTCTCATTTCTGTGGTATATACTGAGGAATCTGTTGTCAGTCTAATAATTATTTGTAGTTGCTTCTGTTGTCGTTGTTTTAATTTTTAAGAGAGGGTCTCACTTCATGTCCCAGGCTAGCCTAGAACTCACCACAGTTCTCCTGCCTCAGTTTCCTCACTGCTGGAATTACAGGTGTGTACCATCAGCCTGGCTTAATCATTATTATTTTATGTGTGATCTCTTTTTGCTATGCAAAATTTCTCTTTTTATTGAATGTTTAATAGTTTCACTAGGAACTATTTAGGTAAATACCTGTGCCACTCAAGAATCCTTAGGATTCTTTCATTTGCAGGTTCATGTCTTCAATCAGTTCAGAATCATCATCTGCTTTTCTGTGAATATTTTTTCTACTCTTTTTTTGCCTATTATATTTCTCTGTAACTCTTATTAGATTTCTGAAATATTAGATTTTTCCTTATATCTTGAACACTTTCGTATTTCTCATCTGGTCTCTGCTGCATTCTAGGGGATATCTTCTAATCTCAATTAATATCTCTTCAAATGAGCTAATAGGCTACATAATCCATCCATTGAGTTTTCCATTCGTCAACTATATTTCTCATATCTAGAAGGCCTAATTAGTTATTTTTGAACTTCACTTTCTTTGTGCATAATGTCTTAATCTTTCCTTCAGGTTTTCATTACTTATATTTTTAAGCATTTTTAACTTACCCACCCATGTGCATTTACTGCCTCCAGTTCATGGGACTTGAATCCTACTGTTGTGTCTGTCTATTCTTGGTCCTATTATTTATTTCACTGTATTTTTTAAATGTTTCCTAAAAATCATGAGCTCATCTTTAATGGGGTCTATTTGCTGAGAAAATACAGTGAACGTACGTTGTTGGAGCATCACCATGGAGCGATTTGGGATTTCAGGCATTCTGAGGACATCCACTTTGGGACAGACTGTTAGGTTTATTTCTCTGTGAGGAGTTTCCTGAGCCATGTAGATATTTGCTTGTTTTCTTAACAGATTAAAGACATGTTTTGGATCTAAACCCAAGGGCAAGCCTGGGACTTAATTTTCTCTAGGGAGTCTTTTCCCTTCCACTCAAACTGAGACAGCTTCCTTGTCTTCTCCCTGTGCCAATAGACAGATTTTTTCTAATCCCCTCTCTACTGTGACTGAATGCTTCAAAAATTCCCAGCTTGTACTTAGAGTTCCAAGACCTTGTCTCTTGTTCCTGGATGGGTGTTAAAACCCAAGCCCCTCAGTTTACTGAGTCCAAAAATAAACTCCAAGATCAGCCCTGGACATATTGCTCTGATATTCCACCTCATCATGCCTGGTATTTATGATCTCAGCTATGGAATTTTTAACAGAGTTTTAGGTATACACAAACTCTGTGAGTTTGTGGCAGGAGAGACTTCAAGTTTCTTATCCATCATATTTCTGGAACTAGAAATCTCTCCATTTGCTCATGTGGCCACCTCCCAAGAAATATAATTTGAGAGTAATCTGTGACTATTTATACAGCTCCAAAACACATTAGTTGAATTGAAATATTTGGCCAATGACCCAGATGTTTTTGTCTACGTGGTACCAAATATCCAGATGTGTGTGTCTAATTTATAAGCTGTTTCAAAATATAATAAACTTGAATTATTAAGCACATTGCTATTTCAAAAATTTCAAAAATTTATACAATACCATCTTTTAATCACTGAGACTCATTATATTAGAGTATGTAACTTTCATTTTATCACGTGGATTTGTAATTCTGCAATTTTCTTCATTACTGTTTAGTGTTTAACTGTTTCACTGGGAATTATTTTTTCACAGGATAGTACTGAGGTCAACAGGTATTTATTGAATTCCTCTATGAGGATAAAAAGAATGAAAACTCCCTCTGCCCTCAGGGAGTTATATTTAGTTATATTTATATAGTTATATTTATTTATTCATTCACTCCATGAATATTTTTTCTCATTGAGCACACACCGTGTTCCTGGGGAAACAACGATGAACAAAGCAGTTCTTTTCTATGAAGTAGATCATTTCATGGGACACAGATGAAAATATTAATTGGGACTGGGTGTGTAGCTCAGTGGTAGAGAGCCAGATTAGCATGCTGGAGGCTCTCAGTTCCATATACAGTACCACAAAAGAAAAGAAATCATATAAATAATATATAATAAAAATCCTAATAGATTTAATGCATTAAAGCACAACGCTGTGATAGAGTATCAGACAGTCTCATTTAGTTTGGGGAAAGCCAAGGACGGCCTCTCAGGGGCTACCTAAGCTATGACCTAAAGGATATACTCCAAGAATGAGGAGGAGAAAGTTCCAGACAAGAACTACAGTCAAGTCTGTGGGAGACCGGAGTACCAAGAAGCTGGCAGGTTTAAGGAACACGGATGAACGATGTAGCTGAGAGTGTCAGCTGGAAAGGCAGGCATCAAATTATGTCTGAGCAGGACAAGGCTCAATTTAGGATTTTACTCTAAGTGCAAAAAACTACCACGGGAGCACTGCAGCTGGGGAACGATGTGAAAAGAGATCTGGCCCCTGGGTGGAGAGGGGTTGGGAAAGGTGACTATGGAAAGAGAGGGGCAAACTGACAGGTTGGTCTAGGCAGAGGACGTCGTAGCGCAGACTCAGGAGGTGCAGTGGAGATAGAGAGAAATGGATGACCGAGGGATATGTTTTGGAGGTGTAACCAGTGGAATTTGGTGGTGGATGTGAACAATAAGGTAGAAAGAGTCAAGGTTGACTCTGGTAAAAGCAACTTGGTATATAGAGGTAACGTTTATTCAAATGGGGAAAGAACTGCCCAGTTTCTCAAAATTAGTTCATTTTTGGATATAATTTAAGGCTGGAATATGTGGGGAGAACCCTGATGAGATGTATTCCTTGGATAATGAACAAGAGGAGAGAGAGAGAAGCTGCTTGTGCCTGAGACCCTCCATATACAAGAGGTGCTCAAAATATAGAGTGAATGTTTACATTTTTAAAATTTTATTACAGTAAAAGATACATTGTCATTAATCCCTCTCAAAATATTCTCCCTTGCTTTAAATACAGTTATCTCACCATTCTTGCCACTTTCTGGAGCAGTTCTGGAAGTCCTCTTTCATATCTTTACAAGATGTGGTCAAAAGCACAGTGAATGCTTCTTCCAAGTACTATACAATGGAAAAGCAGGTTCATAAAAACATTACAGCAAGTCCTTATCCACTTTATTCACCAGATCTGGCACCATGCAACTTCTGGCTCTTCCCCAAAGCCAAGATGATCATGAAAGGTCAACATTTTGAGTCAATTCAGGACATCAAGGTAGTCACAATAGCACAACTACAGACACTCAGGAAAAGAGGACTTCCAGAACTGCTTCGGAAAGTGGGAAGAAAAATGGGATAAGGGTGTCAAAGCAAGCAGGCGTATACTGAGGGGGATTAATGGTAATGTGTCTTTTACTTTAATACATTTAAAAATTTTAAAGTCGCTATATTTTTCTATCCTACCTAATATGAAAACAGGTGTGCAGAGGTGGTCGGAAGACAAAGGGCACCAAGTACAAGAGCAGTTTATGTTTGAAAGAACTGGAAGGTAAAACTTGATGAGAAGGGATGAGTATATTTCTTCTACCTGCCAGTTTCTGAGAACACCCTCCTTACCCTCCTTCCTCTGCATTCCATCCATGAGGCCGTAGAGGAGCTGCCATCAAGTACCCGTTTGTCCATCTATGGCACGAGAGCCATGTCAGCCATCAGCACCCCCTGAGGATAACTGTTGGCAGACGCCACCGAAATATTCTTGGGGAGAGAATGAAATTGGCCTTCAGAAAGCAGCAGAGGTGAGAGGGACAGCAGAAACAGATCACAGTGGTGCCCAAGGCCACCTGCACCATTGTCCTTCCTGCGGCCTGAGAACATGAAGCTCCTGAATGCCTTCCTTCCCCTCAGCCCTAAGCTGGTTCTTGTGGGTATTTCTTAGCACCAAGAGTTGGGCCACACAGAACAAAATGGCACCAGGGAACAGCAATGCCCCATTGTGAGGTTGAGTTTTGGTCTGAAAGGTAGAGCAACCCCCACTAGGAACAAGACAGACACCCCACACCTCACAGATACTGTAGTTAGTTTTTATTTGTTTCCAACAACTTTGAAATCTCTAGCTTTTGCTGGTTAATAAATTATGGCTGATTCCATGAATATCATTTTGAAGTGACATCAAAACCCCTTTCTCTGAAGCCTCAAGGACGAACTCATGTCAGAATCAACACATCAAGACTCGCTGATCTGAGCTGGTGCGAAAACCTCCCAAGAACAGAGGAGTGGAGAGGTGTTAGTAAAGTGAGTTCAGGGCTTTGATCCTCAGGCTGAAGTTCAAGCTGCTATGAGCCTGCAGAGGGAACTATGGTGCAGATTTATGGTGTGATGGAGGTAAGATGGTAGAACACCGCATCCCTTGCCAAAGAAGTGACAAGGAAGCCTTTTCAGGCTCTATCTTCCGTTCTCTTCTCATGTTTTGATGCCTTATTTGGATTGCAAATGTGCATACACAATGAAGGGTCCCCGCTGGCTGAGATGTCAGGAGGCATTTGTTATTCCAATTCACTTTTATGAAGAAGCCACAATAACTCTGGTTCACATTTAGTGTCTTTAAAAGCAGATTTCCTACATGCGGGACTCCACTGGCCAGTTCAGGCTTCCTGAATTCATAATACACCCAAAGGGCAGACACAGGGGCCAGGCCTCTTTGGAGGGCTACACTGTAGGGGTGCTGGATATGTTGAAGCAAGCTCCCCTTTATGAACAGACATGGTACCTTGATGATTTAATAACTTGGATTTTGATGTCACTTCAAAATGATATTCATGGAATCAGCCACAATTTATCAGCCAGCAAAAGCTAGAGATTTCAAAGTTGTTGGAAACAAGCAAGAACGTACTACAGTATTTGCGGGATGTGGGGTGTCTGTCTGGATCCTAGTGGGATTTAATAACTTGGAAAATATTTGTGATATAGTATATAAAAGAGTCAGACTGTGTAAATTTGTGTACAGAGCAACCCCCTTTCTAAAAAGCAAATGCATCTGTCTAAGCGTGCGTGGTCAATGTGTTTGTGCACATGTGTGTGCAGACTTTTAAAAGATCCTGAGGTGATGCACACCTAAACGTTAAACAATGGTTATGTTGTAGTGAATGGGGTGGGGGAGGGGGTAAAGGATGATTTTGTTTCCTTTTTTTTTTTTTTTTTTGCTTAACCACATTTTCTCATTTTCCTACAATGAGTGTATATGACTTAGATGATTGTTTAAAGTTGTGTTGTAAAGGTACATCTGGCAGATTTCTTATAAACAAATATTAAAAGCTCACAGTTGTAGGGTTTTCTTGTTGCTTGGGTTTGTTGTTATTTTTGTTGTTGTTTCACAAAGGGCAGATGAGGAGAGGCGGATGTCATGTCTGGTGTGGCACTGCTGTATTGCAACGTACCAGTGGGACATGAGGTACCCGGTGTCTGATGACACCACATTACCCACATAAAGGATGGTTCTCCAGGTTGTCATTCTTGCTTCACTAATGATAAATAAACCCACAAGATAATAGGCGGCTGGTACTAGGGCACATAATTCCTCCATAATCAGGCTTTTATACTTAGTCCAGATAACTGTATGCTCATTACTTGTTTCCTGAGGTTTAGTAGAAACCGTTTAATCACAATGCTCCAACAGACCACCTCTCAGCCCCAGTAGATGGAATCCCCAATTAAGCCAAATGCTGTTTGTACTCTAAATAATTATTAGTGGTTCTTAAATGGCCTTACCTGCCCCATTCAACCTACTGGCTCTATCCTAAGACTCTCAGAACTGAAGGGGGGAAAATCTTAAACAGACTTCTCTCTCAGCTGTGTTCACAGTAATAGAGAGAGATACATGCATGCACATAATCATTGCCCACCTGATTCTTAGTGCCTACAAATATGGACTTTGGTGTCAGTCTCGGTTGGTTAGCTTTAGCTGCATCTTATATGTCACAATAACCCTAGGAGGGCAGTAATATTATCCTCCATTTTACAGATAGGGAAACCGAGGCTCACAAAAGTTAAGGCACTTGCTCAAGGTCATGCAGAGAGAAAACGAATACTGGAAACTGAATTCACATTTACCTGACTCCAAGGTCTATGGTTTATTTTTTGTTTGTTTGTGTTTTAATCTCCTGCTGGTTTATTCCCGCTGTTCCTACAATCATATGACTGTATGAAATGTGTACGTTTTAAGAACTTATGTTACCAAGTTGTCCGAGGCAACTGTGGTTTTCATCCCCAGCAGCCTCTTCCAAGAAACAGACTAGATTCCTTCCTCTTGCACTTTCCTTCCCTCCTACCTTCCGCAGATACGCTACACACACACACACACGCACACATGCACACACAGTCTTCATGAAATAACGGCTTGCATTTAACAGAGCTGCATGGGGACTCGGACCCTGCTAGGGCCTCAGGGGAACCTGTGCCAGGTGACAACTTAGGTGGTCACTCCGGCCCGTGATGAAGGACCGAGATCTCCTCCTAGACTCTGAGTTGAGGCCACTCCCTTCTCCCTAGGATGGTTGCTGAAGGGCTCCTCGTCTTTCCTAATTCATGCAAAGGCAGCTGGACATGCTATGGAGAGCTGGGAGTGTGGCCATTTTTAAGGGAACCCAGAGAACAAGAGTGACTTGGCTTCCCTGATTCTATGTACCTTAGTTTCTTGGGACGATGAATTTCGATAGAACACAGTACATGACCCACATACCACATGTCACTGTGACTTCTTCGTGGCCACTGGCCATGGCTGCCATTCTGCAGGACCCAGTGTGGCCTGTGGAGGACAAGGTAGTCAGGAACCGTGACTGTGGAGGACAGAGCAGGGGGCAGAGAAGGTGAAGGGGGAGTTCTGGGGATGCAGATTCCTCATGTGTGAAGAGTGGAGTTGCGCATAAATAATTGTATGGATGCACCCAGCCCTGGGCCTGACTTAGACAGAATCCAGTGTGATTTTTGATACTTAATATCGAGCTCAACACCCTAATGTTAGCCTCTCCAGCTGCCCCCCTGCCACCAGGTTTGCTTGTATGAACAAATCATGTTCCGCTAGAAGGAGGAGTGAGCTAACACAGGCCATTGTTCAGATGGCAATTACTGTAATGAGGGGAAAGCTAAGTGCTGAGAAGGCTGATCCGGCTGCTCTGTTGATAAAGCGTAGTAAAGGTGCCACCAAGAAGCCAGCCAGAGTTAATTCGCACTTTTCTCCACAGGCCTGATGGTGCCTACACCACAACTGCCCTCATAACTAAACAGGGGCTAATCACTCGTGCTAATTACCCAACCCAGGGTCAGATCCCAAGGCTGGTTAAAGACCGTGAAAGGCTAAGCCCAGTGATTCTTCCTACAGCGTTGCAGAGAGGTGAAACTTGGACATGTAAATCTTTCTGATTGGTTCTCACCGCTTTGCAGAGACATTAACTCTGCACAAATGAAACTAATTCCATCCTTGAGCTTGGCAACTTCCCCACTTCCTCCTTCTTGTCTCCTAAGATCCCCCAGTCCCAGATATTTGTCCTTGCTCTCCTTCCTTCCACACAGAACATGTTATCAGTGAAAAATTTAGCAAAAATAAGTTAATAAATTAATTATTAACAAAGCAAAAGTTTCCACATTGTATTATCATCCCGTTTATATAACATCCTGGAAAAGGCAAAGTCACAGGAGAGAGGGTAGATGTGTGGAAAAGTGGCCCAGAGAGGGGTGGCAAGAGAGAATCTGAGGGGATGATAGTGGCCTTCTGTACATGACTACAGTGACGGGTATACAGCTTTCCTACGCATTTGTCAAGGCCTGCGTGCCTGTACACCGCAAACAGTCTAGTTTGCTGTATTTTACTGTGTGAAAATTAGAAAGAAGTGTAAAAAAAAAGAACAAAAAAAAACAAACAAACTTGCTCTTGCTCTTTTTGACAATTTTTTGTTAATTTGTCTTTATTACTAGGAATTCCTTTGTCAGAGAAATCTGACAAAGAACATCTTTGAAATTCTAACTGAATGAAGGGCAAGGGAAACATTTGCCAGTGTCACTAATTTGTAATGAATGTCCTGTATCTATTGTTTTTGAAATGATTAAGCAGGTGTGCATTTTTTTCCATGGGAATGTTAAACTGGTGTCTACAACAGCAGAGCGTACCAACGACTGGAACAATTTTCCAGTGAGGTCAGTCAAGTCCTAATCTGCATGACGCCAAAATACTTGGCTGCGATGTGGAGAGTTCAGGCGATTACCCAGCTGTTCTGTTTCTGTGTGTCCCCCCATCTCTGGGACCGTTCAGAGGCAGATTGCAGACCATGCAGCTGGTGCCAGGAGGCGCCATCATAGTCGGCAGCTTTCCCCAATAGCACATGTTCTCTGCAGTTCCTCAGCTCTCTGCACCCAGCAGGTCCAGCCTGAAGTTCTTTGTCATCTCACTCAACAAGCAGTTGCTTAAAAAAGACAGATCAGACACTTTACGATGAGTTATAATATGCATCTTTCTGCTCTTCTGGGGGGGGAGCATATGAGCAACTCCTCAGAAAGGCTGTTGTAAAAAGGCAAGCTCAAATATCACAAAGGTCATTCATTATCAAAACAACCTAAAACCTTAACATTTTCAAAATAATCACACCAGAACTGATAGACAGTTTTGCGTTCATTTGTAATGTTAAGTACTTAATCAACGAGGTAAATATTCTTCGAGTTGACAAGTCTGATAACATCTGAATAGTTTTCTATCACGTAAGTGAGGGTTGTCTGATTAGGGCTGACAGACATAAGTAAGAAAGCAAGGTTTATCCACACACCTTTTTTTTTTTTTTTTTGCTTATTGGGAAAATTATAATATGATAAAATTAGGTCTTAAGATGCTTGTGTGTTTATCCCCATAAAATCATATGCATACCTTTGTTGCAGAAGCAAAGAGGGGGAAAGAGTCTTAGAGATGAACATATGCGTGGCTGGTCTGGGGGGATTGAAGGGGAGGCATCTTGGAGGTAAACCCTTAAACTCACAGACTCTTGGGGTAGCAGAAGACTTAAGGGTAACTTTGATTGGCTTTGCTTGATTATAAGGACAAGAGAACCCTCACATTTACTAAAAAAACTTGGAGTTTATTGCAGAAAAAAAAACATGAACTGGATCTGAAATGGGAGAATAAGACACCAAGACAGCTCTGGAGATCAGCAGTTTAATTTGTCTCTCTTCTGCCTGGTAATCCGGCACTCCAGAGGCTAAGGCAGGAGGATCACCGCAAGGCCAGCTTGGGCTATGTAGTGAGTTCAAGGCCAACCTGAAATACATAGCAAGTCCCTGTCACAAACAAAACAAAACAAATCAAAACAAAAACCTCCTTGTTTTAGATGCCTCATAATTTTAATTTGTTCCTGACTCATCATGACTTCTCTGGTCTTCTCTTACTCTGGCCTAAACCGTTGCAGAGTTGCTGAGTCACACCGTGTTTTCTAGTTAAAAACTCAGAGAGAAAATCGGATTGGTTTAGCTCTTTTTTCAAGCCAGGCCCCATAATTCGTCACTGTCTGACTATGAATTAACAAGTCGCCAAGCAGCAGGTGTCCACTCAGATAGCCTCCTTGACATCTGGGGTTCTGCATGTGCAGTTACCCACAGGGAGGATGGTAAGACCACAGGGAGGGTGGGGTGCAATTGCTGTGCCCTAACAGTTAAGTCTCCTCTATAATCGGGGTTTTGAACTCCGATGCCTGTGGCAGCCAGGCATGCAGGGGCATAAATGAGTTAAACTGGTCTGATCAATACCATCCATTGGCTAAGTGGGGAAGACTTTGGGGAACTTGAAAACACAGCCTGGTATAAAGGGGGCAAGAAAATTAGCTCTGGTTGATTGGTTGACACAAGAAAAGGAGGCCAAGTAGACACAGACCTTCCAATTTTTCAGTGGAAGCCAGAAATCTGATCTTTTATGTAAATTCTCTGAAGAGTTAAGGTTGGCTCAAACATTTTAAACAGGTGGGCCAAAGTATCCCATCGCCGCCTCCACCTTTCAGCCGTCTGGATGAGCCTCCGTCTCTTGCCTCTCCTGAGCACACAGCAGGGAGGGAGACATTACCAGCTTTAAAGGAAACCAGTTCTGATCACCTACAACTCCTTCATGATGACAGGGATTGGATTCAATCCCTACCATAAATAAATAGCATAACGCAGCATAGTATAAAATTCTTTCATGATGATGGAATGGGGGATAACCAGAGTGATAGTGCATGCTTAGCAGACGAAAGGCTTTGGGTTCAATCCCTACCATAAATACATAACATAGCCTGGCATTAAATTCCTTCATGTACTGGGATCTAAATCTGTCTCCCCACAGCCTGTCCCTTACAATATGAAGGGCAAGATTCAAAAACCTCTTCCCTCCCCCAGCAGCCACATGCATACTTGAAGAGAACTCCCACAGCACACCTCCGTCTTCTCGTTCCATTTCTCCAGAAGCCCTTCGTGAGATTTGCTCCCCTCACCATCCTGGGAATGCTGGTGGCTAATGTGTCACTCAGATTACTGTAGTTAGAGTCTGTCTTAGTCTGTTCAGGCTGCTACAACAAAATATTTTAGGTTCAGTCATTTATCAAGAACAGTTCCCACAGGGCCGGTGAGATGGCTCAGCGGCTTAAGCGCCTGCCTGGCAAGCGCGAGGGCCCGAGTTCGACTCCCGGAACCTACATACGAAAAAGGGGCCGGTGATATCGCTCAGTGGCACGGGCGCCTGCTGGCGCGTGAGGTCCTGAGGTCGACCCCCCGGTACCCACAAAAAAAAAAAAAAAAAGAACAGTTCCCACAGTTCTGAAGGCTTGGAAGTCCAAAGACGCCAGCGGATTTGGTATCTGGAGAGGGCTCTGTCTGCTTCATAGATGGCACCTCTTGCTGAGTCCTCACAAGGCAGAAGGGGCAGGCAGGTGCCTTCAGAATCGCTTCTGTAAGGCCACTAACTTCATTTGTGAGGGCAGAATCCATATGACTTAATCATTCCCCAAGAGACACCATCTCTTAATACTGCCACCACAGTGGGGCGTGGAGGGACACATTCAGACCATGGCATTTTCTGAGGATCTGAGTGGAGTGATTACAGGATTTTCTCAACTTGAGATAGTGTACTTCTATTGATGTAAAACTTTTATTTTATTTTATTTTATTTTATGGGTACTGGGGGTCGAACTCAGGATCTCGCGCACCAGCAGGCACCCGTGCCGCTGAGCGATATCACCGGCCCTTTTTTCATATGTGGGTATCAGGAGTCGAACTCAGGACCTCGCACTTGCCAGGCAGGTGCTTGTGCCGCTGAGCTATCTCACCGGCCCTAAAATTTTTATTTTAGATGGCAAGTTTATACCACTGATTTATACTGCATTGAAATAAAGTGGCTTTATTTTTAAATCTTCATCCTTGTGAAGTTGGGTCCTTAAGACCCAAGTAAGGGGCCAGTGAGATAGCTCAGTGGCATAAGCGCCTGCCTGGCAAGTGCGAGGTCCTGAGTTCGACTCCTGGTTCCCACATACGAAAAAAGGGCAGTGATATCACTCAGCAGCATGGGTGCTTGCTGGCACACAAGGTCCTGAGGTCGACCCTCAGTACCCACAAAAAAAAAAAAAAAAGACCTAAGTAAATACATTGTCCCTATTCGACCTCTGTAGGATTTTACTCAACCCACCAGCATCTCTTCTAGATCCCTCTGTTCTTGTTGCTGCTATCCAACATATTAACTTACCCTAAATTTCACCTTTACTCTCCAAAGTATTTTGATTTTTCTTCTTTTTCTTTATGTAGCCCTGGAATTCTACCACTTTTCCTTGGGACATTTGGAGTTTATATCTCTAAAGTCCAGGGCACATATCTAGATATGCTCTGTACTCTTCTTCCTAGCTGTTGCAGAGTAGGAGACAAGCAAACCATTTTCTCCTTGGTTCCTCATCATTTATGCATCTCCAATCAACAGTTCTTTGTTGAACAGAATTAGGTCCCAGCAATAGTTTCTGTCCTTGCTCCTTCTGGCTTCTGAGAATTAAAAGGGTCAGCATGATCTGTTTCCAGCTACGAGGGAGTGGATGATATCAGATTAATTTCCCACTGAGAACAACTATAAAAGCTGGATAAAACACAAAGACCAACTGTTAGAAGGCATTGGAGAGCAACCAAGGCAGCCAGGGCCCCAAAGGGGCCAAGATCCCACAGACACAGGAAATACATTGAAATATGCCTCGTATTTACTGCATGATTTGCCCCTGAGGCATTGCTGACTTTTGGGTTGAGCGCATACAGATCTAATGCCACAGATTGGGTTCCTGGGGACAGAGACTAGTGAGCACAGTGTTTATAAGGGAATGATTTTAGCAGCAACCTCTGCGGGAGGGAGAGGAGGGAATTTTGTTGTGGGCTCAGCCTCTGCCAGCCCCACAGGAAGATCTAGGGTTAGACAAACCCTTTGGAATTCTCCTGAGTCACTGCCCAGAAGCTGATCTCTGCACTCCCAAGTTGAGAAAGAGCTGGGTGCAGTCTGCTCTTGGGAAGGAGGAAGACCAGGGTTCAGCAGTTTTCTTCAGCAGAGGAAATCCCCAAAGAGAATTGACAATTGGCAACCCTGGGAGTTTGGGAACTAGGTTGTTCATTCTTAAAGGGAGACCTAGTATCATAGCATCTTCACACCTAGGGCCGAGCAACAGAATTCAGTGTTAAGGTTTAGATCTGAGGTGTCCCCTCAAAGCCTCATGTGCCTGGAAGGTGACTGGATCATGGAGGAGTACATTCATTGGTGGAGCTGATGAGTTCACAGCTGACCTGCTAGCAGGAGGTGGGCCTGGCTGGAGGTGGAGCCCTGGAGCATGAGCCGGTAGGGTGTGTCTCCCTCTCTGATTCATCCCTTCTCTCTGCTTCCTGGCTGACATGATGTGAGCAGCTCTCCCCCACGCAGGCCCTTCCAACATTCCCTTTCTGCTTTGAAGCCAGCCAACTATAGACTAGATCCTCTGAAAGCCGTGGTTAAAATAAACCTCTCCTCCCTTGAATTGTGAGTGTGGGGTATTTTGTCTCAGTGACAAGAATGTGACTAAGACATCAGAGTTCTAGAGGAATAAAACAGATAGATGAGAGGAAGAGAGAGTGGGGACTGACACATGAGTTACTGAGATCAAGAAACCCCGTAATCTGTCTGTAAGATGGAGACCCAGGAGAGCCAGACAGTCTGAGTCTTTGAAGCTAAGAAGTGGAATGGGGTAGGGAGAGACGACTACAGTAGTACGAGCCCTGCTGCAAGTCCAAAGGCTTGAGGACCAGGCACACAGATGTCTGAAGAAGACAGGTGATCCAGCTCAAGCACAGAGCCTCTTCCTCCCTCTGTCTTTTTACTTATCCCTCTTTCAAGTCACTGTACCTACCTTCTGCTGTGTGCTGTCATTGCTTAACTACCCTACTGAGTTCTTGATGTCTATTATTATGTTTTTCAGTTCCTTGGTAAAATTCTCCATTTTATCAATTCTTTCTTATAGATCCCAGTAAAATACTCCACCTAATCCATTCTTTTCTTGAACTGTTGATCATAGTTATTTAAAATTCCTTATCCATTAACACTAATATCTAGGTCACCTCTGTTGATTTATACTTGCCCTTCTTCTGCCTTGTGTTCAATTCTGGGCCTCAGTAGATCGGGTGATGGCCTCCCACATGAGGACAAATCTTCACTCAGTTTTCTGATTCAAATGCTAAGCTTTTTCAGAAATACCCTCACGTACATACACAGAAATATGTTTTACTGGCTTACCAGGCCTCCCTTAGCTCAAACATAAATTTAACCATCACAGAAACCAAATAGAAATCAATCACAAGGAGATTAAAAACCATCAAGTCAGCAGTAGTCTTAGGGTGCCTGAAAAGCACAAATTCAAATTCAGGGTATGCTAAGAAGGAAAGACCCTGACAAACATCCAAGCCTTTAGTTGAGACCTTGGAAATCTATCCATTAGGGAGAAGAGAAAAACCTATAATAGATAACCAGCTTTTGCTCAGATCAAGTAATCAGCAAACACTACAGAAAGTAGAAATCAACAAATGTGATCTAGATTTCAGAGTTAACAGATATGGAGTTTTAAATAACTATGATCAACAGTTCAAGACAACTTCTGGGAGGATTGTGAAGTGGTGAACTGCAGAGAAACAGCCTCTCAGAGATTTGGTGTCCAGACATTGGAATACAGCAACATGAGGAAGAGAACAAGGAGACAAATGGATCCCTGGGACTCAGAAGGATCTGAAGCAAGAATTGAAGCCCTTGGGGAAAGAAAAGAGAGAGACTTCAACAAAGAGGAAGGAGGGGGCAGGCAGAGCCTTCTCCCTTATCTCAGACTCACTGCATGGGAGGTGCAGCTCAAACCTGCAGATGCATGGAGACTACTGGTGACTGCAGAGGCCTCCAAGGAGAAACCCACCAGTGGAATAGAGCAGTGGACGCAGCAGGCTACAGTGGTTGGTGAGTTACTCAGGTTCAGACATCCCCCAGGAGAGGGTGATTGGCCAGTCACATCTTGGAGAGGAACTAACCAAGCTCAGAATTCAGAGCAGCATGGGCCAGCTCCATCTAGTGGTTCTCAGTGTCAGGGTGAGGCAAAACCAAGATCAAGTCAGCAGGAAGTCAAGGAGCCAAGTATAAGCTGGCAGGAGGTATGTGAAGCGTTGCAGGCTGAACAAATTGGGTTCCATCCTTACAGCCAGAAATCAGCCTGAACTTCAGTGGAACTAAAGGTGCAGGCTTGCTGGGATTATCCATGACCCCACAGTAAATCCATGGCTGGATGGCTACGATTAATCAAGATGGATCTGGGATCTGTCTGCCCACTCTGTCTACCAGTGACAGCAGAGGCACACCCTAAAGTGTACACTGTCTTTTCTTCTTTTCTTCTTCTCCTTTTTGTTTGTTTTGTTGCTTTCTTTTTTCTTGTTTGTTCTTGATTTTATATGAGGGTGAACATTTTTCTAGTTTTTTTTGTTATTGTTGTTCTGTTCTGTTCTTTCTTATTTCTTCCTTCTCTCTTTCCCTCCTGTCTTCTTCACCAGTTTCCCAAAGTTCTCATAATCTTCCTTTGCCTGCCAGCCTTGCTTCTAGTCTCTTCCTCTTCTTCTATTTCTCTACTTTTCCCACCTAACCCATTTTAAATTTCCTCCACTGAGGGTAAAATCACCATTTTGAGGGTATATTTACTCTATACAATTTTCTGATTTGTTTTAGATTTTGTTATATAACCACAAATCTAGTGCAAATGGTTAAAAGGTGGCAAATGACAAATCACAGTTTGTCATTTTCTAGACTGTGTTTGATGCTATTGTTATTGCTGATTGTACTATTTCAGCCAAGGTGACATAATTGTTCTAATCAGTTGTTCTTTCTGGTGTGCCAAGACAGAGATTGCCTGAGGGTCATAAATAATACTAAAGGCAAATGCCAAAGAACCAAGGGCTGGGAAAAATAGGCAGCAACTTCTCATCCCTAATAAATTGAAGAGGTAGGATCTTGCCACAGACTCAGAACCCAAGCCACCTACACCTGGAAGACATCTCTAAGAAGTAGTCATTTCCAAAAGGTTCTCTATACTAGCAATAAAGCTACCTGTCAAGCAAATTACAAGCATCAACCCAGGAATTAAACTACAAAACAAATATAGACAATAAAAAGACACAGAAGGAAGATGCAACGCCAGACTTCCAGCTTACCAAAGGCAAGGCCAGGGGGCAATGAGGCAGAACAAGTCGAAAGCCACCCATCTAGACTCTTTCAAGTGGAAACAGTGAAAGTAACAAAGTAGACGAATGAGGCACTAGAAAAAATCAAATAAGAAATAACTTCTCAGGTAACTATAGAGATGGTGACCATAATGAAGGACGTGGTTAGTGACTCTAGAGTAGGTACAGATAAAAAAATACAGGTGCTTAGGAAACAGATGGAAACCATGAAGTCTCAGTGTAGGAAATATATGGAATTGATGACACAGATTCAAACACATGTCCAGGAAATTAAAAATACTATTAGAAGTATACAAAATAGAATGAGACAACGTGAGGGCAGAATATCAGATATAGAAGACAGGATTGCAGTTAGTAATCATGAAAAGAAAGATTTCCTAAAAATAGGAAGGGAACACACAAAAAAAGAATCCAACAGCTGCTACATGATGCAAAGAAGAAGAACGTAAGATTGATCAGAGTCAATGAAAAAGCAGGAGATAGCACAAATGACATTAAAAAACCTGTTCACAGAAGTAAGGGCAGAGAACTTCCCAAGCAGGAAAAAGAACCTGACATACAGTTAAGTGAGGCATATAAAACTCCAAAACACCAAAGAGTCTATACCAAGGCATGTAATAGTCAAGATTCCAGAAATTCGACACAAGAACAGAATATTAAAAACTGTTAAAGAAAAGAAAAAAATGACTTACAAAGGAAAGCCCATCAGAATCACAGAACACTTCTCAACACAATCCCTCAAGTCAAACAGAGCTTAGAGTGAAGTATTACAAGCCCGAAAAGAAAACAGCCTCCAGCACAGATTGATGTACCCTACAAAACTATCTTTCAACTTTGATGGAGAAATAAGAGACTTCCATGACAAAGAACACCTGAAGAAATTCATGACCACAAAACCAGCACTCCAAAATGTTCTGAAGGACATTCTAGAAAGATATAATGAAAACTACAACTCCATGAACCCCAATAGAATGAATCCACCAGGCAAGGCAAGTAATTAAACACAGGAGGAAAAAAGGGAACCAACAACAGGAAAATAACATGACAAGGATAAGTCAATACATATCAGTTATTACCATCAATGTAAAGGATCTCAATTCACTAGTCAAAAGAAACAGACTGGCAGAATGGATCAAGAAGCAAAATCCAACAAGATCCAAGATCTTGTATGCAATATGCTACATACAAGAAACACATTTAATTAAAAAAGGAATTCATAGACTGAAAGTCAAATGAAGAAAAACAATATGCCATGTGACAGGAACCCAGAAAATAGCAAGGGTATCTTATCTATTCTATTTGCAGAAAAAGTGGATTTCGAGCCAAGACTGATTAAGAGAGACAAAGAAGGTCACTCCGTCCTTTCAAAAGGAACAATCCAAGAGGAAGAGATAACAATCATATCTCTATATGCACCAAATATCAGTGCACCCAAGTATATAAAACATGAGAAATAACATAACCACTAATACAATTGTAATGCTGGACCTCAATACCCCACTGTCACAAATAGATCAACTAGATAAAAAATCAACAGTGAAATACCAGAACTGAGCCAAACTTTTGAACAAATGTACTTAGTATATGTCTACAGAGTGTTCCACTTCAAAACATCAGAATGCACATTCTACTCAGCTGCACATGGGACATTCTCCAAAATATACCACATACTAGCTCATAGAACATGCTAAAGTAAATGCAAAATAATTGAAATTATTCCATGCATATTATGAGACCATAGTGCAATGACATTGGAAATCAATGACAAAAGAAGCCACAAAAACTTCATAAACACATGAAAATTAAATAATACCTTCTTGAACAATCAATAGGTCATAGATGAAATTAAAGAAGAAATTAGTTTCTACAACTAAATGATAATGTCAATACAACACACCAGAACTTTGGAGATGCAATGAAAGAAGTCCTATGAGGGAAATTCCTAGCAGTGAGCTCCCATATTAGAAAAACAGAGAGAGCTCAAATAACAAACCTAATGTTCAACCTCAAGCGTCTGGACAAAGATAAGCAAGTCAAACCCAAAGCTCATACAAGGGAGGAAATTATAAAGATCAGAGCAGAAATTAATGCAGTGGACACTAAGAAAACTAAGAGACAATGAATTGAAGAGTTGGGTCCTTGAAAGATTAAATAATACCCACAAACTTTAGCCAACTTTATCAAACAAAGGAAAGAAAAAAATCAAATCCATACAACCAGGAATGAAAAGGGTGAAATTAAAACAGCTTCTGCAGAAATCCAGAAGATCATCAATACCTACTTCAAGGAAGTGTATTCTAATAAGATGGAAAACAAAGAAGAAATGGACAGATTCCTAGGTACATAAGAATTACCAAAGCTAAATAAAGAAGATATAAAAATTCTCAGTAACCCAATATCTGCTGATGAAAATGAAGATGTAATTAAAAAAAAAAAAACCTATCAACAAATAAAAGCCCAGGTCCTGACAGATTCACTGATGAATTCTACAAGAATTTAGAGAAGATCTAATGCCACTACTTCTCAAACACTTTAATGAAATTGAAAGGGAACCAGTATTCCCAAATACGTTCCTAAAACCTGAGAATGATCCAACCAAAAAAGAGAACTACAGGCCAATCTCCCTAATGAACATAGATGCAAAAATCCTCAATAAGATACTGGCAAACAGAATGCAGCAAATCATCAAGAAGATTATACACCATGACCAAGTGGGATTCATCCAAGGGATGCAAGGATGGTTCAACATACATAAATCAAAAAATGTAATACACCATATCAACAGAACCAAGGACAAACACCACATGATCTTCTCTATAGATGCAAAAAATGCATTTGACAATGTTCAACACCCATTCATCATAAAAAAGAAACCCTACAGAAAATTGGAATAGATAGTCTTTATCTCTATCCAATAAAAGCCATCTATGACAAACCAACAACCAACATTGTACTAAATGGACAAAAACTGAGAGCTTTCACTCTAAACTCAGGAACAAGACAAAGATGTCCACTATCAGCACTCCTGTTCAATATAGTTCTGGAAACATTAGCCAGAGTAATTAGACAAGAGAAACAAATAAAAGGAGTAAGGATATGAAAAGAAGTTAAATTATCATTATTCATAAATGACATGTTACTCTACATAGAAGACCCCAAAAAGTCCACCAAAAGACTTCTAGATTTAATAACTAAATTCAGTAGCATAGCAGGATACAAAGTCAACACTCAAAAATCAATAACATTCCTGTACACAAATAACAAACTCACTGAGAGAGAAATTAGGAAAACCACACCTTTCACAATAGCACCCAAAAAAAAATGAAATACTTAGGAATCAATCTAACAAAGGAAGTAAAAGATCTGTACATTGAAAACTATTGTACTCTGAAAAAAGGAAATTGGGGAGAATATCAAAAAATGGAAAGATATCCCTTGCTCTTGGGTAGGAAGAACCAACATAGTGAAAATGGCCATACTCCCAAGATTGTTATACAGATTTAATGCAATCCCAATCAAAATACCATTAGCATTCCTCACAGAACTAGAGAAAACAATCCTAAAATTCATTTGGAACCAGAAGACACCTAGAATAGTGAAAGCAATTCTGGGTAACAAAGGCAAGGCAGGGGGCATCACAATCCCTGACTTGAAATTACACTACAAAGCTACTGTGATAAAAACAGCATGGTACTGACAAAGAGCAGACCTGAGGATCAATGGAACAGATTAGAAGATGCAGACACAACTCCAAACACACTCAGCCACCTTACATTTGACAAAGGAGACAAACCCCTTCACTGGAAGAAAGATAGCCTCTTCAATAAATAGTGCTGGAGAAACTGGCTTTCCACATGCCAAAGATTAAAACTAGACCTGTATCTCTCACCATGCACTAAACTAAAATCCCAATGGATCAAAAGTCTAAATATTAAAACAGAAACATTAAATCTGCTGAGAGACTAGGTAGAACTCTTGAAGACATTGGTGTAGGCAAAGCCTTTATGAACAAAACTCTGATTACATTTCCTAAATGTCATCTTTTTGATGAGATGAGATCCCAGTTGTTGATTCTTTGAAGTATTTCCCGTGCAGTTTGGGTTTTGTTCATGAACTCTCTGCCTACACCAAGGTCTTCAAGATTTCTACCTACTTTCTCTTCCAGGGGATTTAGTGTTTCTGTTTTAATATTTAGGTCCTTGGTCCATTTTGACTTTAGTTTAGTACATGGTGATAGACATGGGTCTAGTTTTAGTCTTCGGCATGTGGAAAGCCAGTTTTTCTGGCACCATTTAAGAAATGTCACAAAGAATCAACAATTGGGATCTCTCCTTATTAGAAAGATTTTGCACAGCAAAAGAAATCACCAACAGAGTGAAGAGACAACCCACAGAATGGGAATAAATTTTTGCCTCAGACAAAGCACTAATATCTAGAATATATAAAGAACTCAAAAAAAAAATCAGATCCCCCAAATTTAAATACCCGATCTAAAAATGGGCACCTGAAATAAATTGACACTTCTCAAATGTAGAAGTACAAATGGCAGATAAATACATGAAAAAATGTTCAACATCACTGGTCATTGGAGAGATACAAAGTAAAACAACACTGAGATTCCATCTCACCCCAGAAAGAATGGCTATCATCAAGAAATCAACCAATAACAAATGCTGAAGGGGCTGTGGGAGGAAAGGAACCCCTTCTCCACTGTTGGTGGGAGTGTAGACTGGTGCAACCACTGTGGAAATCAGTGTAGAGATTCCTCAAAACACTAGGATAAAAGGTCCCATTTGATCCAGCTATTCCCCTTCTGGGTATCTTCCCAAAAGAATTAAAAAATCATAGCACAGGGATATATGTGCACCCATGTTCACTGGAAGAAAGAAAGCCTCTTTAATAAATGGTGCCAGAAAAACTGGCTTTCCACATGCCGAAGACTAAACTAGACCCATGTCTATCACCATGCACTAAACTGAAGTCAAAGTGGATCAAAGATCTAAATATTAAAACAGAAATACTGAATCTACTGGAAGAGAAAGTAGGTAGAAATCTTAAAGACATAGGTGTAGGCAGAGAGTTCATGAACAAAACCCAAACTGCACGGGAAATACTTCAAAGAATCAACAACTGGGACCTCATCTTATTAAAAAGATATTGCACATCAAAAGAAATCACCAACAGAGTGAAAAGACAACCCACAGAGTGGGAAAAAATGTTAGACAACTGTCCCTCAGACAAAGGACTTCTATCTAGAACATATAAAGAATTGAGGGCCGGTGAGATGGCTCAGCAGCATAAGCACCTGCCTGGCAAGCACGAGGTCCTGAGTTCGACTCCCAGAACCCACATACGAAAAAAGGGCCGGTGATATCGCTCAGTGGCATGGGTGCCTGCTGGCACATGTGGTCCTGAGTTCGACCCCTGGTACCCACAAAAAAAAAATAATTTAAAAAACTAAGACCCCCCAAATTCAAAGACTCAGTCCAAAAATGGGCATCTGAGATGAATACACTCTTCTCAGATGAAGAAGTACAAATGGCAAATATATATATATATATATATTTTTTTTTTTTTTTTTTTTGTGGGTTCCGTGGGTCAACCTCAGGACCTCGCGCACCAGCAGGCACCCATGCCGCTGAGCGATATCACCTGCCCTTTTTACGTATGTGGGTTCTGGGAGTCGAACTCAGGACCTCACGCTTGCCAGGCAGGCACTCATGCCACTGAGCTATCTCACCGGCCCCCAAATGTATATATTTTAAAAAATTCAACATTATTGGTCATTCCAGAGATGCAAATTAAAACAATGCTGAGATTCCATCTCACCCCAGAAAGAGTGGCTATCATCTTAGAAATCAAACAGGGCTGGTGATATACGCGTAAGAGCCTGCCTGGCAAGCACAAGGTTCTGAGTTCGACTCCCGGTACCCGAATATAAAAAAAAAGAAAGAAATCAAGCAGTAACAAATGCTGGAGGGGCTGTGGGGAAAAAGGAACCATTCTCCACTGTTGATGGGAGTGTAGACTGGTGCAACCACTGTGGAAATCAGTGTGGAGATTCCTCAAAAAGCTAGGATTGGGCCGGTGAGATGGCTCAGCGGCGTAAGTGCCTGCCTGGCAAGCGCGAGGGCCCGAGTTCGACTCCAGGAACCCACATATGAAAAAAGGGCCAGTGATATCGCTCAGCGGCACGGGCACCTGCTGGCGCATGAGGTCCTGAGGTCGACCCCCGGTACCCACAAAAAAAAAAAATGCTAAGATGAGAAGTCCCATTCGACCCAGCTATTCCCCTTCTGGGTATCTTTCCAGAAGATTTAAAAACATCATACCACAGTGATATATGTGCACCCATGTTTATAGCAGCAATTTTGTAAAAGCTAAATCTTGGAAACAACCCAAATGCCCATTGACCGAGGAATGGATTAAAAAGATGTGGTATTTTTATACAATGGAGTACTACTCATCATAAAGAAGGATAAACTTGAGACTTTTATAGGTAAATGGATACAACTTGAGACCATACTCATAAGTGAAATAAATCAGACTTGCATGTGTAAACATCATATTGTCTCCCTGGTGTGAGAAATTGAAAGAGTAAATAAGGCCTAAAATGTACAATACATATTGTAAAATGGGAAGAAATTGTTTAAAAGGAAAAAGGAACTAGGATGGGGAAAAGGGGAAAGGAAGGAAGGAAAAAGGGAGAAAAAATGCAAATTAGTTATACTAATAGTGTCTCTTAGTTCATAGAAAAGGAAGATTTATGCTAATACTGATTGGAGAAATTTTATGCCCATACTTTGTACTCTGAGTAACTACTCTAAAGATAACATTGTGCAATGTATTAACTATTGTTATTCTCCTGTTATCTTGTTATGAAATTTGTTTTACCTTTTTTCTTTTTTTTTTTTAATGTAGGTACCGGGAGTCGACCTCAGGACCTCACACTTGCCAGCAAGCACTTGTGCCACTGAGTGATATCACTGACCCTTTTTTTCCTTTATGTGGGTACCTGGAGTCAAACTCAGGACCTCACACTTGCCAGGCTGGCGCTTATGCCACTGAGCCATCTCACAGCCCCATTACCTTTTTTCTATAAAATAAAAAAAAAAATTTTTAAGATGTGAATTTTTATACAATGGAGTACTACTCTGCCATAAAGAAGGATAAGCTTGAGATATTTCTAGGTAAATGGAAACATCTTGAGACCATACTCTTAAGTGAAATAAACTGGACACACATATTTAAATACTGCATTGTTTCTCTGGTGTGAGAACCCCAAAGGGTAAATGAGCAAAATTGAGGATAGATATTGGGGAATGAAAAGAAAATGTTCAAATGGGAAGGGGAACAAGGGAGGGGGAAGAGGGAAAGGAAGGAAAGGAACAAGGAAAAAATAGAATAGAAGGGAAAAATAGAAGCAAAACTTTCATAAATAAGGAGGGGAAGAGGGGTTGAAGGGACAGGAGGGAAATGGGAAAAATGAGTGAAGATATATCATGTAGAGTACAAATTTCCTATGTGAGGAAATGTGAACACTGTGTATGGCAAATATGTACTAATAAAAATTACGAAATAAAGCAAATTTATTATTCCACCTAAAAGAAGCAGCAAGTGTTTGTTGTCTGACAGGTCGATGAGATCAAGGACCCATGTCCTTTCCGTATTCTTCCAACTATTGACTGGTCACCTCCATCCTCTCACCTATCTTCCTGTTAGCGGTCCGACTCCCACAGTGCCAAATGCCCCGTCCAGTCTCAAGACCCATTACACACTGTCCAGCTCCTTCCTCTCTCTCTCTCTCTCGCTCTCTCACGCATCTCTGCAGTACTTAATATTTACATTATGTGTGGAACTGGTACATGTACACAACACATCTTAATTCCTTTTTCCACCCCCTTACCTCCCCTCCCTCTTCCTCCTCCATCTCTTGATCCCCTTCACTTTGAGAAAGAAGTATCTCTCTATTTCCTATTATCTTTTGTCTAAAATTTGGCTTTCTCATATAAGAGAAACCGTTTGCTACTTAAATTTGATTGTGTCTGATTTATTTCGCTTAACATTATGGTCTCAATATGTATCCATTTTCCTACAAATGACTTGTTTATCTTTCTTTATGGCCAGTTTTTTTCTTTTTTCTTTTTTCTTTTTGTTTTATTTTGTTTTGTTTTGTTTTTTGAGATAGTGTGTTGCTATGTACTGCAGGCTGGCCTTGAACTCACTATGAAGCCCAGGATGGCCTCAAACTTGTGCTGATCCTCCTGCCTCAGGCTCCTGAGTGCTCAGATTATAGGCATGCATCACCATACCCAGCTTCCTGCATCTCTTTTTAAGAGCAAAACTATGTCTCCTCAGAAGTCTTCCTATTAAGCAAAATACAAGAGGAAAATCTGAGGGCTGCTACCAGAAAATGGGGGGATGGATAGATGTGGAATAGGCAGAAATAACAGGTATCCACTGAGAAGGACCACTAGAATAAATGGAATTCAATCCAAGCCCCTGTTATTTTCTTTAATAACGCACAGATCTAATAAAATTAAGTGGCTCCCTGGTAAGATTACATGGCTTCAAACCAGGAAAAGCCTGGGACTCTCTACCATGTAATGGGGTTATCCACAAAGGTATGGTACTGTCCTTTAGTAACTTTGTTCCCCAAAGGAAAAATAGTTCACTTGTAACATTACAGTGCTCTGTCCCTGTCTGGAGATATACTGTTATTTAATAGGTTCAGGAAAGGAATGATTGGGCTGTTTTTTGGTCAGATTTTCATCCCTGTGACAAAATACTGGAAAGGAGGAAAGATTTATTTTGGTTTCTTTTCAGAGGTTCTAGTCCATGGTCACTTGGCCTGGTGGTGTTTGGGCCTAGGGTGACATGGTTTGTTACGGTAGAAGTATGTGGCAGAGGAAAATTGCTCACTTCATACCAACCAGGGAGGAGGGGTGGTGGGGAAGAGAGCAGGAAGAGGAGGAAGAGGGGAAGAGGAGAGAAGGAAAGAGTGGGAGACAGAGAGAAATAATAACACCTGGTATTCACCCTGCCCTGAGGATAGGCATGGCCAAACTTCAACAGCTGGAAGAGCTGGTGGCTGAGCAGTGCTGGATTCCACTGCACGGTTTGGATCTTGAATGTCCTGAAGGTCGATCTGCTGAAGGCTCATTTCTCAGCTGTGCTTTGGGAGACGGGGCCTAGACCATTGCGGAGTTCATAGATGAATGAGCTATTGGGCGGTGGAGCCTTGCTGGAGAAAGGCGTCCCTGGCCTCTTCCTCTCTCGCTTTTCCAACCTGCTCTGTTTCTTGGCCACCATGGTTTGAGCAGATTGTCTCCACCATGCCCTGCTGCCATGATGTCTCTACCTTGGAACCAGCTGACATGGACTGAAACTTCTGAAACTGAGTCAAAAGTAAACCTCTTTTCCTTTAGGTTGCAGGGGTCGAGTGTTTTGTCCCAGTACCAGGAAAGCTGACTAGCACAAACAGATATTGGGAATGCAGCTCCTTGTCTGTTTTTACTTCCAGGCTGCCATGAGGTAAGCATGTGCTCCCACCATGATGAGCTCTGCCACTACAGGCCCAAAGCAACAGGGCCAGGTGACCATGGCCTGACACCTCTGAACCCATGAGCATCCTTATAAGTTTTTTATCCAGGTATTTTTTCACAATGAAAAGAAGATGACTGGCTCAGAAATCCACACCACAAATAAAGCTCATCAATTCCACCAGAATTAGCTGCTCTGAAGAGCCCAAAAACCCAACCCTGGACTCAGGGCCCCTTTCCTGGCCCTTCCTTCCTTTATATCCCTGACCACATGTGTATTGTCAAGGAAAATGTGCCCTCACTGTTGGAAACTTCCAGGGGCTGTCTGTATGTGCTAGGAAAACAGACAGGAGGCCTCACGTAGAGGTAGAAACAGTCCCTTCACTGCCTACTCACTTGCCCCCAAACTGGGAGTTTCTCAGGTCACCCATGAAGTTGTTCCTGTTTTATATCCTCCAAGAGATGTTCACAGTACACTGGAATGACAGTAAAACTGCAAAATTAAACACTTACAATGTGCCAGGCACCATTTTAGGTGCTTCATGACTATTAGCTCTTTTAATGCTTACAAGAAGTTACTATTCTTTTTCCCATTAACACTGGAGGAAACTGAGGCACGGGCATGTTAGATAATTCATTCATGATGTCACAAGTGGGAGAGGGAGGCTGAGATTTGAACCCAGGCAGCTTGGCAGGGGGGACAATCTCTCCAGAACAAATCACCCTGCGCTGGGACTTTCCAGACTCTCGTCTACAGTGCTACCTGTGAGCAGCTCCCGTCTAATCCAGCTCCCACCTCATCTTTCCTTCACAGCAAGGGAACCACACACCTCCTGCCTTCGCACGCTCCTCCGATCCAGCTCTACCTTACTAGGAAACAGCTGTCTGAGAAATGAGCTTGAGGCCCGAAGAACACCAGATCTTACCCAGGGACAGTGGAGATGAAACCTTACGGAAACATTTCCCTGAAGAAAACACACACTCAACTCATGCTACTAAAGAGAATCCTTAACTCCTCAGTGTTTTCTTGCATTTATTTCATCACAGTCAAGCTCCTCAAGTTCTTACTTTACTACCAAAACAGAACCGTGGTACTGATTAAATTTTCCCAGGAACAAGGAACAAGCTGTCCCAAAGAGAGCATGTTACCTCCTTAGAAGAATGAAACTAGTAGAATTTTTTTTTTAATGATAGTTTTTTTCCCTCTACCTATCAAATCCATGCAGGGCAAGGATGGGTCAGAGCTGGTGGTTGAGGGCAGGGAGAGACGCTTGAGTTCTGCTACCGAGGATATCCGATCTTGTATTACAAAACAGGAGGAAGCACTCAGACATAAAGTTTTGTCTTTTAACTTATTATTTTGGAGTAATTGTTGATTTGCAGAATGTCACAGAGACAGTAGATAGAGTTCCTATGTACTCTGTATTCGGTTTCCATAAAGGTAACATCTTATGTACAATATCAAAACCAGGAGGTGGACCTAGGTATGGTTGTGTTACACGTCAGTGATGGCCTCACATGTGTCCATCTGTGGGACCAGCACTGCTAGCTGGACACGGAAATCCTCCATCACTGCGAAGATCTCTTTCTCCTTGACTTCATTCCTAACCCCAGGCAACTACTACTCTGTTCTCCATTTGCTCAACGTTGCCATTCTGAAAATGTTGTATGTGACTGTTGATGCATTAGAACTTACATCTGTCTTTTTTTTGTTTTCTGTTTGTTTTGTTTGTTCTTATCTCTCCATTTTTCTTCCTACTTTACTGTGGGTTACTAGAAATTATTATTTTTAGATTTTCACTTAAATTTTTACAGTGTTTTTGAGTGTATCTCTTCGCAAAGATTTTTTTTTTTAGTGGTTGCTTTAGTTATTACACTATACATGTATAACTGATGGAAGTCTACTGGTGTTAGCATTTTACCAGTTAGAATAAAGCATAGAAAGTTTATTTCCCTTCAAGTTTCTTCACCTTCTCTTGTTTATAATAAAAATATCTTAAATATTTCCTCCCTATACATTTAAAATAGCACCAAAAAGTATTATAATTTTTGCTTCAACCAAACACAATTTAGAAAACTCAAGAAAAGAAGTGTATTGTATTTGTCCTATTTATACTCTTTCAATTGTTCTTTCTCCTTTCCAGATGTCCCAAGAATTGTTCTCTGATCATTTTCCATCTGTTCAAGAATTTCCTTTAGCAATTTATTTTAACATGCCCATGGGTTGTTATTTTTCAACATCTAAAGGTGTCTTGATGTCCTCCACATTAAGCGAGGAGTATTTTTACTTGATAGCGATACAGCTTCTTATGGTGTCCACAGTTTATGAGAAATCTGCTGATATTGCCCTCCAAAAAGTAGATATTGTTTCTCTCTTACTACTTTCAAGAATTTTGTCTTTGGTTTTTGGAAATTTGTCTCATATTACACATTAGTTTTCATGTGTTTTTTTCTGAGCTTATTCTGTTTCAAGTTTGTTCAGCTATTTGCTGTTTAGATCTATAGGTTTATATCTTCTGCTAAATTTTGGAAATTTCTACTCATTTCTTCTAATGCTTTTCCATTTCACCTGCCTTTTTCTTTTTCTCTTAGACTCTGAAAGCATGAGTGTTAAATCTTTCATTATAGTTATAGAGGTCATTGAGGCTTTGTTTACTTTTCTCCCCAATCTATTTTTTTCTCTTTTTCCTATTGGATAATTTCTATTTTCCTATCTTCAAGTTTATGTACCTTTTCCTTTGTTCTCTCTATTCTGTTCCTGAGCCATCCACTAAGTTTTTGAATTTTTGGTCACCATTTTTTTTTTCATTTCTAAAGTTACCACTTAGAGCTCCTTTACTTCTTCTATTTCTGAACTGAGATTTTCTTTTTACAAATGTGTTTCTAATGTTTCACTAAACATTTTTAAGAAAGAAAAGCCCAAAGATTCGCCCTTGGTTTGAATTCAGTGTGGGTAGTCGCTATAGCAAGTTAGTTTTACTCCATCCCCTCAAATTATCCAAATACTCCAGTTATTTATTTATTTGTTTGTTTGTTTGTTTATTCTTGCATCAGAAAACCAGCCAGGGGACACAGTGGAGATCTAAGTAGCCCAATATTAGCCTGAAGTTCTGAACTATTGCTTGTCGCGTCACTGTTGAAAACTGGTCTTCACGATCTAATACATCATTTTATAATCTATGTGTGTTCAAATCACGTGCCTATTTTATGTTTTTCACTATTTTTTATTGGTTATGCAGATTAATGGCTTTCATTTTGGCAGATCTGTACATATACATAACATACTTTGGTCATTTTCTACCCATAACCCTTCTTGCCCTCCCCTTTCCACTAGTTTCACATTTTCAGGAGAAATTTCAATGTGTATATTTTGCTCATATCTTTCCCCAAACTACTCTTCTTTGTACCCCCCCTTATTCCCTTCTTCTTGTCTGATAATACTCTCCCTTCTACTTTCTTGTCATCTTTTGTAGATTCCACATATTAGAAAGAACATTCATATTTCTCTAACTTCAACTTATTTTGCTTAACATAATGATCTCCAGATTCATTCATTTTCTTGCTTTTTTTTAATTAGGTTTTTTATTTTTACTTATACACATTTGTAGGACATAACAATTGCATTCCTCCTGGAAAGTTGATACATGTATATAACACATATTAATTCTTTTTTTCATGCCCTTCCCATCCTCTCCCTCCACATATTGGTCTCCTTCCCTTTTGCAAAAGATCTGCCTGTTTCCTACGATCTAGCTTTAATTTTGCTGTTTATTTATGTTTTGGTTTCTCATATAAGGGAAACCTTCCAATATTTTAGTTTGTGTGTCTGATTTATTTCACCTAACATTATGGTCTCGAGGTACATCCATTTTCCTACAAATGATTCATGTTTATCTTTCTTTATGGCAGAGTAGTACTCTATTGTGTATAAATACCATATTTTCTTTATCCATTCATCTCTTGGTGGACATACAGGCAGTTTCCAAGATTTAGCCATTGAGAATTGTGCTACTATAAACATGGGTATGCATGTATCTCTGTAGTATGATGTCTTTAAATCTTGTGGGAAGATACCTATTGAAAAGGATAGCTGGGCCAGTGAGATAGCTCAGTGGCATAAGCGCCTGCTCGGCAAGCGCGAGGTCCTGAGTTCGACTCCTGGTACCCACATACAAAGAAAGGGCCGGTGATATCGCTCAGTGGCAAGGGCGCCTGCTGGCGCGCGGTCCTGAGGTCAACCCCCGGTACCCCAAAAAAAAAAAAAAAAAAAAAAAAAGAAAAAGAAAAGGATAGCTGAGTCAAGTGAAATTTCTACTTTTAGTTTTTTGAGGAATCTCCATACTGATTTCTATAGTGGTTGTGCTAGTTTACATTTCCATTAACAATATAGAAAGGTTCCTTTCCCCCCACAGCCTCATTAGAATTTGTTATTACTTGATTTCTTGATGATGGTCATTCTTTCTGGAGTAAGGCAGAATCTCAGTGTTGTTTTAATTTGCATTTTTCTAATGGGCAGAGATGTCGAACATTTTTTTCATATAATCATTGGTGATTTGTATTTCTTCCGAGAAGTGTCTATTCATTTAATTTGCCCATTTTTGATTGGGTCTTTTATTTTGGGAGTCTAATTATTTTAGTTCTTTAGTTCTTTGTTCTAGATATTAGTCCTCTGTCCAAGGAATAGCTGGCAATTTTTTTCCTTCTGTAGATTGTCTCTTCACTCTGTTGGTTGTTTCCTTTGACGTACTCTCATCTGTTGATTCTTGGTGTTATATTTTGTGCAACTGAGATGTTGTTCAGAAAATCCTTGCCTATGCCTGTGTCTTCAAGAGTTTTGCCTATTTTATCTTCCAGCAGATTAAGTGTTTCTGTTTTAACATTTAAATCTTTGAGGCATTTTGATTTTAGTTTAGTACATGGAGAGAGATATGGGTGCAGATTCAAATCTTCTGCACCTGGATAGCCAGTTTACCCAGCACCATTTATTAAACAGTCAATCTTTCCTCTAGTGTATATTTTTGGTCTCTTTGTCAAGGATCAGACAGTTGTATGTACCTGGGGTTATTTCTACATCCTCTATTCTATTCCATTGATTCTCATGTCTGTCTTTGTGCCAGTGTCATGCTGTTTTTTTAAATATCTGTGGTTTTGTAATACAATTGACATATAGGATTGTAAGGCCTCCTGCTTTGCTCTTGCTGCCCAGGAATACTTTTGTTAATTCTAGGTATCTTCTGGCTCCATAAAAATTTTAGAATTGTTCTCTCCAGTACTATGAGGAATACTATTGGTATTTTGATTGTAATTGCACTAAATCTTTATATCAGTTTTGGAAGTATGGCCATTTTGATTATATTAGCTCTACCTATCCAGAAACAGGGAATATCTTTCCATTTTCTTTCTTTTTTTTTTTTTTTTTTTTTTTTTGGTGTGTGTACTGGGAGTCGACCTCAGGTCCTCGAGCGCCAGCAGGCGACCGAGCTGCTAAGCAATATCACCGGCCCTTTTTCGTATGTGGGTACCAGGAGTCAAACTCAGGACCTCGCGCTTGCCAAGCAGGCGTTTATGCCACTGAGCTATCTCACCAGCCCCTCTTTCCATTTTCTGATGTCCTCTTCAATCTCGTTTTTCAGAGCACTGTAGTTTTTGTTGTAGAGGTCTTTCACTTCCTTGGTTAGGTTACTTTCTAAGGTTGACCATGGTATTGTTTTACTAATTTCTTTCTCACTCAATTTACTATTGGTGTACAAGAATGCTATTGATTTTTGTATTTTGCTATACTACTGAACTTGGTTATTAATTCTATGAGTCTTTTGTTAGAATTTTTTGAGTCTTCTATGTAGAGGATCATGTTGTCTGCAAATAATGATAATTTGATCTTTTCCTTTCCTATATATATTCCTTTTATTTCTTTCTCTTGCCTGATTGCTCTGGCTAATGTTTTGAGTACTATATTGAACAGGAGTGGTGATGGTGAACATCCTTGGTTTGTTCCTGATTCTAGAGGGAAAGCTTTCAGTTTGTCCCCATTTAATATGATGTTTACAATTGGTTTGTCATAAATTCCTTTAATTGGGTTAGGATAAGGTCCTTTTATAGCCATTTTCTTTAGTGGCTTTATCATGAATGGATGTTGGGTTTTGTCAAAGGCTTTTTCTGTATCTCTTGAGATGATCATGTGATTTTTGTCCTTTCTTCTGTTAATGTGATGCATTACATTTACTGATATGCATATATTGAACCATTCTTGCATGCCTGGGATGATGTCTAAATGGTCACAATGTATGAACTTTTTGATGATTTGTTGCATTCTGTTCGCCAGTCCCTTGTTGAAGATTTTTGCATCTATGTTCATTAAATAGACTGGCCTGTAGTTGTCTTTTATTGTTGGGTGCTTGCTTGATTTTGGAATCAGGGTAACACTAGCTTTAAGACATGAGTTTGGAAGTACTCTTTCCAGTTCAGTTTCATTAAAGAGTTTGAGGAGTATTGATGTTAGATCTTCCCTAAAGTTGATGTAGAATTCAGTGGTGAATCAGTCAGGTCCTTGACTTTTCTTAGTTGGCAGGGTTTTGTTTTTGTTTTTGTTTGGTTTAATTTCATTGGCAGTTACTGCATTATTTAGGGTTTTTGTATCTTCCGTGGGTCATTTTTGGTAATTCATACATGCCTAGGAATCTATCCATTTTGTCTGGATTGTCCAATTTATTGGAGTATAGGTTTTCAAAGTAGTTACTAATAATCTCTTGGATTTCAGACATGTTCGTAGAGATTTTGCCTTTTTAAATTTAGAATTGTGTTTAGATTTGGGTCTTTCCTTTTTTTCATAAGATTGGGTAAGTGTTTGCCTGTTTTGTTTATTCTTTTGAAGAATCAAATTGTTGATTCATTGATTTTTTTGTATTGTTCTTTCGTTTCAATTTCATTAATTTCCACTCTGATCATTATGATTTCCTTCCTTGTATTAGGTTTCGATTTGGATTGTTCCTGTTATTATAAGACCTTGAAGTGCATCATCATACTAGTTTTTTGGTTTGCTCTCTTTTTCTGACGTGAGCATGCACAGCTATAAACTTACCACTTAGGACCGCTTTCAGTGTGTCCCATAGGTTCAGTATGTTGTACTGCATTATTGTTTGATCCTAGGAACTGTCTAATTACTTCTCTGATGTCTTCTGTGACATCACTGATTACTCAAGAGTGTGTTATTTAATTTCCATGTGTTTGCATAATTTTGTGGTTTCTTTTGCCCGTGATTTCTAGTTTCATTGTGCTGTGACCTGATAATATGCATTGGATAATTTCAATTCTTTTGCATTTAAGCATGCTTTATGGGCCACTAGGTGGTCTGCTCTGTAGAAGGATTTAGGATCTGCTGAGAAGAATGTATATTTTGTTGTTGGGTGGAACACTGTAGATATCTATTAAGGCCATTTATTTGAAGGTTTGGTTCAATGCTGGTATTTTTGTTGATATTTTTATATAGTTGATCTGTCTATTTGTGATAGTAGGTGCATTAGTCAGTGTTTACAAGACCTTGCAGGGCTGGGGCGAGGCTCCTCAAAAGACTGCACATGCTCTGAATCAGAGTTAACGCAGGACACAGAAATTCACAAGATTGGTCTACAATGGCCACCTACAGTCAAATGTAGAAGAGTGCAAAAGATCTGTCTGCATGCTAGAGATCCAAAGGATCCAGCCAAAGGCTTGGAGCCAACAGCAATGTCCCATATGAGTCCACATCAGAAGGCTGAAGGATCTGGAACGCAGACCAAGGGGTCTTCACCAGGAGGGTGAAGGGTTGGTGCTAGAAGCTAAAGAGTCTGTGCTGGCCGGCCAAAAGGTCAGTGCTGGAAGCTGAAGAATCTGCATAGAAATCCAGGAGACAATGCCCAAGGCGAAGGTGAAGACTGGAGCTCCTCCATAGAGAACACCAGCCATGCTTGGTGACGGTGAGGACCAGAGCGCCTCTGAACAGAACAGCTGAAGCTCCTCTGAGGAAAATCAGCTGCACCGGTGCTCTTCCAAAGAAGATCAGCTGAAATTCTTCCCTCCTGTTCTCCTTTTATACCTATTCTGACAACAATCTTCCTTAATGTGGGTCTCCCACATCCAGAACCATTCTGACTCAGTTCAACTGGGTGTTCTCCACTTAAGTTGACAATTAGTCAATTAACCACCACAGTGGGGTATTGAAGTCCTCCACTATAACTGTATTGATGTTTATCTGATCTTTTATGTCCAGCAGTGTTTTTTCTGTGAAGTTGGGTATGCCATTGTTCAGTGCATATATGTTTATAATTGTTATCTCTTCCTGTTAAATTTTTCACTTAATATGCAGTGACTTTCTTTGCCTCTTCTGATCAGTTTTGCCTTGAAGAGTACTTTGTCTAAAAAAAAGATTAGCTACTCCTTTTTCAGGTTCCTGTTGCATGGAATGTTTTGATTTTTTTAATCTATGAGTTTATTTTTTGGTTAAATGTGTCTCTTGTATACAGCATATTGTTGGATTTTGTTCCTTGATTCATTCTGCCAGTCTGTGTATTTTGATTTGGGAATTGAGACTATTTATGCTGAGAATTACTACCAATACATATTGACTAATTTCTGTCATTACCTTGTTTTGCTATTGCTGATTCCCTCTTTCCCTTCTAATTACTTGCTCACCCTACCTGGTGTATTCATTCTATTAGACCTTTGGTCATTGTTAGATTCATTGTCTCTTTTTAGGGTATCCTTTTGGAGCACTGGTTTGGCAATCGTGAATTAAGGTGCTGTTTGTCATGGAAAGACTTTATTTCTCCACAAATTTTGAAAGATAGTTTTGCAGGATATATCAGTCTTGGTTGGAAGTTGTTTTCTTTTAGGGCTTGAAACACTTCACTACAAGCTCTCCTGGCCTTTGAGGTTTGTGATGAGAAGTCTGCTGTAATTCTAATGTGTTTACATTCATAAGTGATTTGTTGCTTTTCTCTAACATCTTTGAGACTCTGTCTTGAGTTGAACTTCTGGGGCTTTGACTACGATATGTTGTAGTGAGGTTCTTTCCTGATCATGGTTACTTGGGTTTCTATACACTTCACTTATTATATGTTAAATTATTTCCCCATATTTGGAAAATTCTCTGCTAGTATTTCTGTAAACAGGTTTTATACGATATTTATGCTGTCTTTTGATTTTTCAATAATCACAATTAATTTTAGATTAGTTTTATATGCACCATGTAACAGCTGTTGGACCCTTTTTTCAAGTTCTCTTGTTGCTATTAAGGTGTCTCTAAATAACTGGTCACCAACATCAGCCCTCTTCTAGTTCTGACACTCTCTCCTCACACTGGTCACTTCTGTAAGCCATTCTTTCCACAGAATTTTTAATCTCCTGGATTTCTTTGGTACCTTTTGGTACCTTTTCTTTGGTACCTGGATTTTAATTCTTTGCTAAACTGGTCATTCACATTTGTACGATTTTGTTTAGCTCAGCGAACTTTTATTACTATCTTCTGTAAACTTGCTGATTATTTTTTATTAAGTCCATTATCTGTCCAGTTACATCTTCTTTGATCTTGCTGAGCACCTTATTGATCTGTTTTTTAACTTCTCTCTTGCCATTTTGAATAATTTATCTGTGTGTCTTTTGATTTCCTCTCCCTCTCTGCCCCATGGATCAGCCCTGAGGGAGTTTGGAGTTTGGGTTCAAGGCATTTTTGTTGCCTTGTCTTCTCATGTTTGCATATTTGTTGTGTGTTTTGCATTTGTTTTTATTTTTTGTGCTGAGACTTGCAGGCACTTATAGTGAAAAGATTTGTCGTTAGTATGGAGATCTCTTTACTTAGTGTCTGCTTTTGAGTGACGGCTAAGTATAAACTTTTGTCTCTGTCCCAAGATCCAACCACCTCTATTAATTTGGGAGGGGCACATGCAGTGTAGTTGGCCCAGCACCAGTTTGGGGATGGACTATGGTATTAAGGACACAAAGGCAATCTGGACATTGGCATACAGAGAAAACCTATTAACAGCAACAACTATGCCATCCTGGTAATAGCAACTAAGTCAGCAACAATAACAACATCAAAGACAAACTGGATATTGACATACCAAAGAACCAATAATGTACCACCTTTACATAGAAAAGAGATCTGTAATTAAACACCACAACAAAACAAATATTGACATATGGTAAACATCTGTTAAGTGAAAAATTGTACCTCCACTAATAATATGAAAGAATTCAACAATAATAACATAGATTTAATTATCTAAAGAGTAATAAACTTAATGGTTACACTAGCAAAGATGGAGGGGTTGGAGAATGGGACAATGAAAGAAGAAGAATTTTAAAAATTAAGCAATGGAAGATGAGGAGGAGAGAAAAGTGAGACAAAGGATTCTACTAATGAGTAAAAGGAAATTAATAAAATTAGATAAAGGTAACAGAAAAGAACAAAGAAGAAAAAGAAACAAAAAGAGAAAAGAAAAGAAAAAAGAAAAAAAAATTAAAAAACCTCAAGCCTCCCTCCCCAAAGAGCCCAAAGAAATCCTCTGTAAGTTTCTTATTAGTACCTGTGTGCAGTACGTAATGTTTGCGTTCCTTATGTGGAGTTGATGCATGTACACAACACATCTTAATTCCTTTTTTCATCCCCTTGGCCTCCCTTCTCTCCCCTTCCCTCCACCTCTTGATCCCCTTCCTGTTTGACAAAGATCTATATCAATGCTTCCTATTATCTATCTTTCATTTTGCTCTTCATTCATAATTTTGATTTATCATATAAGAAAAACCATGCAATATTTAAGCTCGTGGGTCTGATTTATTTCACTTAACCTTGTGGTCTCAAGGTCCTCTGTATTTTTGAATGAGTGATTTCTTTCTAGGCTGTGCAGTCTTGGGATCCAGGTAATCATGTTTTCTCCACCTAGCTTTATGGCCTGTAGGTTTGTGAGGTGCCTCCCTGCTCCAGAGGCCCCTTTGTCCATACTCCCCAGGCTGTGGCAATCGTCCAAGTTGAAATATGTCTGTGCTCATGTTAATAAATGGAGAAAGCAATCATACTACTGATCTGTGTTGAATGCAGACAGCAGGGTGGAGATTCAAGCAGACCGCTAGACTTAATGCCAGCAGTTTCATACCCATCTACCTCTGAAAACCACACACGCTGTGCTGGCTTCTCAATATGTAGCTCCCAATGGGGTCCTTTTGGTCTCATCCCTCTGTATTGCTACTCCCCATATTCTTGGAGAAGTTAGGTATGTGATGTTCGTGGCCATCTCCCCAACTTCTCGCCCCTCACCCCGTCTTGCTGCTGGGTGGTGAAACACAGCTGGTTTTATATGGGTTCATGTAAACACACATAAGATTCTTGACTGAGAGGAGCCACTAATGTAAGGAAATCAATAGGTTTGTCCCCCATCATTTGGTGGTAGTGGGGAGGGTATTGCTCTGCAGAGAAAAGGAGGAGCTTGGCACTTTTCTTCTGGGGTGTCATCAATTTCCAGCACCTTCCCGTAGGTATGTGGCCCAAGGCAGGGGCATGAGACACAGCAGGTGCTGAGCTTGCACTGTGTTCAAAGCCTCCTAGATGGTATATCCAAACCCTTCTCTACCTCTCTGCAAACATCGGGGCTTTTCAGAACCCCCAGAGAGATGCCTTGAGTTCCAGGCCACATTGGGCCAATAGTTACCTAAAACTACACAGACTGGCTAGGTCATACACAAAGGGTTTCACAAAGTCCATGTAGCCCTGGCCCAAGAGTGTCTCCTCACGAGAATCTGATAACAGGAAACGCTTCGTCTGTCCTCTGTTTCTTCTAGGGAAGGTCAAAGTGCATGTCAGCACATTCGAAGCACCGAGGAGTCCTGTGAGCAGAGAAACCATCAGTCTATTTAACCCAGCATTTCCCAGTGTTCATGGACCACAGAACCTGTGTGGTCCTGCGGACACCTCACTCGGGAGTGAGGTCTTTAACAAGCATCACTTAATCATCGCTTACTCTCTCCCTGTGTCTTTCTCTGCTCAGGAGAATATGCAGCTTCTTCGCATGGATGTTCCAAGTGCTTCAGTGTGGGACCCACGGAAAGATAAAGACTTCAGTTAAGCACATGGCAAGTCATTCAGAAAGCCCTGATGTCGCATCCCCACCGTGCCAAATTACCTCAAAAAGATCCTGAACTGCGAGTGATTTCTTAGAAACTTGGAAGGTTCCCTTTGCCACCATCTCTCAGACCATCCCCTGGTGTTCTTAACCTAAGTTGGGGTAACTAGAAGCAGTGCTTCTCCCGGGACATGGGTGACACGATTTCACGTGTGTAAACTGCCAGCAGCAGTCCCTGGCCCACGGTGGGTTCTGTGCATCAGTCCTTCTTGAGCTGAGGACATTTCCTAATGGCTTGTGTTGTATTCATTGCCATTAATTTACTATTATAATATAACATTTATATCAATCTATTATTCTAGCTTGTTTTTCAAATAAGCGATAAAGAGTGAAGCTTGGTCCAAAGTAGCAAAGCATGATTGCAAGACGCAAGCAAACACTCTTTGTGTTTTTCTGTCTCTGTCTCTCTCTCTCTCTCTCTCACACACACACACAGTGCACTCTGTCACTCTGAATTAATTGATTCCCATTGATCTGTCTCAGGCCTGGGGTCCCACTTACAGCCCCCCTGAGGTAGGGATTCAAAAGATGAGAGGAAGAAAGAACAGAAGAGCTTTCTTTGGGGAAGAGAGATGGGAGCAACAGGATCAGAGCCTGCACACACACAGGGTTATTGTTCAGTAAATGTCTGGCAGCTTTATAGAAACAGCGCAGAAAGTTCCAGGCCCAGCCATCCCCACTGAGGCAATGAAGCAGCTCCCAGTGTCCATAAATCTCCCCGAGAGGCAGGTGTGTGCATCACCCAACAGGAAATGCTGCCGCACGCAGCACGAGCACAAAGCATGCAAGAAAATCATTGGGACATTTCCCCCCTTAAAGAAAATGCTGTCTGGGAGGGTGACTGTCCCCTGCCTCCTGCCTCCAAAGAGGGAAATCTCAGGTTTAGATGTTCCTGTGCCTCCATCCTTCCTCACTCTCCCTTGGTGCCACCTGCAAGAACAGAGGACCGTTTCCCCTTTAGGAGCAGCTGTTGGAAACGGTAAATGGCAGCGTGGGTGCTCTGCCTGTGGACGGTCAGGGAGCCATTCCAAGTAAGTGGGCAGGCTCTGGGGAGCCTGGCCTCTCCTCCCAGGAATGGGGGCAGAAGGGAAGCCAAGGAGACCAGCCTGACATTTCCTGTCCCTGGCCCTCAGGGGGCCAGGCCCGGGTTGGCATGGTGTCGCATTGCAAGCCAGCCGGACTGCAGTGCCACGGCGCTGTATGCACTTAAAGTGATGGACACGCTCACCCTGACACAGTGACAAATAAAACCCCGTCAAAAAATACATATCTCCACTCTCCTCTTCACCACCTAATGCATTAAAGATAATAAAGGAAAATAAACTTTGGCGGTTTGCTTTTTTCCTAGGCAAGAGAAAAGCTTCAGTCGGAATTACTCTGCGCTAACAGCTCTCTCCTGTTCTCTCCAAAGTCCATTGGAACCTTCCAGGCCCAGGCCCAACTCATCAGTACCCGGCCACCTGGGCCTGGAAGACTGGCAGCCTTCATCACGGGGCCAGCAGATGACAGGCAGGCCGGGGTCCCCATGAGCAGTCTGACAGCTCACGAACAGAAAAGGGACAGGTCCAATTTAAAATGTGTCACTGCTTCTGCACCCAGGCAGGGCGTGACAGCTAACTGGAGGGCGGGCACCGTGCCAGGGAGGCTCGGGAATGATACGCAGCCCGCCAGGGAGCGCCCAGCTCAGCATTTTCTAGACGCCTGTGGAGCTGGCTGCATTGACAGCCCGAAGACTGTGTGTGGGGCCGAGTCCTCTCTGGAGCAGCCTGTGTGCGTGAGATTAGTGTGAACCCCCGGAGTCCCTGCGGCACTGGGGGTGGGGGGTGGCAGGGAGCTCCATCTGCACCCTGCATCTAATCGCCAGGGCCCCTGGACGCTGGCCCCTGGCACCCCGAGGCCCCCAGCAGAGCCATCTTCTCTGGTCTGCGTGCTCTACCCTGTCTTCTTTGTTATCTGGTTCTGTTTGAAGAAAGTGTCCCTGCGGAGGCTGCTGGCCCACGTGCTCTGGCTGCCTGTCCGTAGGCAGCTCGGGGATGGGGGACTCTGCAGGCCTCGGCCCTCCTCCAGCCCGGCCTGGGATTCTGCTACTCTGGGCTCTTTCACGGCAGCCAGGGTGTATGCCTTCAATTTGTTCCGGAAAAAGTCCCTACAGCCAACAGGGGCCTTCCTGGGAAGCAAAGCGTGGGTTTCCAGGAATCAGGCCGGCACACAGTTCAGCCCCTTTCAACCCTGTAGTCCAGAGAGGCCTATGCATGCAGCTTCTTTGTGTCCAGTGGAAGATACCAAAGGCCCGTGTGAGGAAGGGGTCACCCAGCTGGGACAAACCATTTCTTCTTTTCTTTCCGGAAGGCTTAGGCCCGGCAGGACAAAGGCCTGGGTCTCTAGCAAGTTTCTTGTCCTGGGCCTTCTACCCACACGGAGGCCGAGGAGCTGCGCGGTGATTCAGTGCGCTCCTGAGGAGCTTCTCTCCGCACCGCAGCTCTGACTCGTCTGGGTGACTGTCAGAGGCCCCGTCCCGCCTGCTGCCCCACCTGACCTGGGAGCCGTGCGGACTGCGGGCAAAGCCGGCTCCCACCTGCTCCAACACCCAGCCTCGGCGGCATCACTCCTTATAAACAGCGCATGCCTCATCCAAATGCTAGATTAAATTAGACCTAAAATAGGTGCTCGGTCAGCACCTGGTTCACTGCGCGTGGTCCCTAATAGCACCTGCGCGCGCGCGTGCTGGGCCTCTGCGGCCGGTTCTCTCTCACAAGCTCTCCCACTTGAACCCAAAGCTGTTTCTGTTTTGTGCTTGGTAGATATCCATGAAGACAGGCAATGAGCCGCCCCTTCCCCCTTCATCTGTGCCCTCTCCCTGACAACCACAGCCAGAGGAGGCCTAACTTCTAGTCCCTCCTTGCCCGTGCCCAGCCCGGTTTTGATTGGTCCCTTTTGCTTGGTACCCTCAGCGGCCAGCAGCTCTAATTCCTGGTCCCGTCCGCCAAGCCACACAACACTCAGGCTGTGACTGCCATGCTACTGGCCCCAGCTTCAGGCTACAGCTCAAAATATCCCCCTCACCTCAGCCACCGCTACTCAGAGGGGTCCACGTACGTGAGTGTGTTTGGGATTTCGACAAATACTGATAAAGCACTAATGACGTGTCAGGCAGCGTGCTCTGTGCCAGGAGACAAAGGGCAAGGCCGCAGCTCCTGCTCTTGAAGCATTGTTCAGTACAAGAGGCAGAGGAGCTCCTGCGTCATTTGTTGGTTAGTTTATTTATTCACCCATTAACTCGAGATTTACTAAGGGCCTTTCATGTGCCGGAGACTAGGCAAGGATGCTACAAATCCCCGATTGAGTCCTAGCCCCCACCCCACGGGCAACATTAGATAAAGCAACCTGTACCACACATGCAGGGTGCAACACATCATAGCAGACACATGCACAAGGCGCCGTGGGAGGACGCAGGAAGGCAACCTCAGCAGAAAGCTGTGCTCTGGTTTCCTGAAGATCAACTTCAGCTGAGTGAAGCAGTGTGGCCCGAAGTACTTGGTACCCCACTGAGCGGTAACCTAACTCTTGCGCCCTTGAATCCGGGATGGGCTTAGTCACATGCGTGACTAATGCAGCAGAGCTATTGTTCTGGAACTATCAAGGCGAGGAAGAAGAAACCTGGCAGTTTCTAGTTCCTGGGTCTTGGGACCAGGAGAGGTGACATGTAAGTGTCCCAGTTGCCAGTTTCAGCTGAGACCAACTTTCTCGTCATCCCAACGAGGCCATAGGTGTGAAGGAAGTTATTTCAGACCCTCCAGATTGACCCGAGCTGAATAACACCGAGCGACCTCTGTTGATAACATGAGAAGAGAAGAGAAGAATTGCCTAATTTCTGGTCAATAAAATATTACTTACTAGTGCGTGAGGCCTGTGCAGAAGTGGGCAGACATGTCTCTGTGCTGTATTTACGTCCTCTTGATCACAGGACACAGCATAGCCTGTTGCTGGGCTCTGGAATCATTTATTCCTTAAGGAAGTTTCTTTTCACAAGATATAATCAGCAAGATAAATCATCTCCTGCTCACACACTTCTTACCCCACCACTCCCTACTGCATAATTAGGCATCCTTGCATTTATTGATTCAGCCTTTGAAATATAATAATTTGATGTTCATTACACTAGCAGGAGTCATTTACCATTTATCAGGCCCTGGGTTCAACATTTAGATAAATTATCTCAATTAATTCTCATGACATCCTGTGAGGTAGTTAGAATACCCCGTTCTGTTATAATAATCACTTTTTTGTGTGTGTGGGTACCAGGGTCGACCTCAGGACCTCGCATGCCAGCAGGCGCCCATGCCGCTGAGTGATATCACCAGCCCCTTTTTTTGTATGTGGGATCCGGGAGTCGAACTTGGGCCCTCGCGCTTGCCAGGCAGGCGCTTACACCACTGAACCATCTCACCGGCCCCCAATAATCACTTTTAAAATAAGAATTTGTAAAAGAAATATATATATATATATATATATATATATATATATATACACACACAAGATAGCTAAGGTAATTATACTACTAATTTCTATTAGTTCATTGAAAAGAAAGGTTTGTGCTTATATTATTTGATCAATTTTGCATGCCTATATCTTGTAATCTGAGCAACTCCTTTGAAAATAACAATACACAATGCATTAACCATTGATAATCTCCTACTATCTTGTTTTGAAATTCTGTATCATTGTTTTTATTGTTTTTTCTATTTAAAATAACAAAATAATTTGTTTCAACACAATTGATGTATTAGGGAACAATTTGCACACAGGGCGAATGTTCTATTTATTCATGTGTGTTTTGTACACACACACAAAATTACGTGAATACAGAAGACAGTAGCTATGTTTTTAAACATTCATGTATGTAAAACAGAGTGCTTTGAACTGAATGTTTGTGCCATACCCCAAATTCATGTGTTGAAACCCTAATCCCCAGTGTGATGGCATTTGGAGATGAGCTTCAGGAGCTGATTACATCATTGAGTGTGGAGCCCTCATGGTGGGATCAGTGCCCTCATGAGAAGAGATACCAGGAAGCTTCCTTTTTCTCTCTGGCATGGGAGGACACGATGAGAAGATGACTATCTGTGCACTAGGAACTCAATTGGCCAGCACTTTGACCATACACTTCTGATCCTCCTGAACGACGAGAAATGGACGTCTGCTGTTGAAGCCACCCAGTCTTTGGTATTTTTGTTATAGAAGTTTAACTGACTAAGACACGGTGCTATGGTTTTTGTTAGGTTCCTGTTTTATTTTACATGCCACTGACCAAGTTTTTGGGTGTTACGCCCCTAACCCATTTAGGAAATTATGTGCCACATGGTAGCAAAACTGACTATCTTTATCTCGATCTTATAGATGAGGAAACTGAGACTTTGAAAAGGTGGATCCACGCTGGTCGGTGTGGGAACCCAAACACAAACTCTTGGTAGAGAAACTAGAATTGGTCCAGCTCTGCTCTCTCTCCCAGCTCTGAACTACTGCACTGCATGGCTTCTCTGAATGTGGGTGATGCACGAGATGGTAGAGGGACAGGGGCCCTGCTCTGTGGGAATACTCATGCGCAGCCTCCCAGGCCTGAACCCTGGGCTTCTCTCCTTTCCTCCTCAGACCCCTCACCTCGGTGCCATGGTCTGACACTCACCTGGCAGAGCATTGCTCCCCTGAGCTTCTGTTCTCTTCCCTTGAAGCTCAGGGCAAGGCTGCCTCTTACTCTCCTCTGCCTCCTCAGCATGTGGCACAGGGCCTGGAGCCACACTAACCTGAACAGGAGGCCTGGCTGAGGTGTGCAGTGAAGGAACCAAGCTCCTGGGGTGAGAGTGGAGAAAGGCCCAGGATGGCTACCGACGGCTTCTACAGTGCACTCAGCAGCAAAGCAAACGCTGCCCATGCGATTCCAGGTCCCGCCAGAGTCCCTTTCCCCCATAACTAATCAGAGTCTAAGGGTGACAGTGCCCCAAGTCTCCAACAGGACGATCCCCAAGTTCCTCAGAGGTGAAAGAAGTAAGTGCCATGCCCTTCCTGCCCACTTGTCCTTGTACCTCCGTGATCACTGCTCCTCACCCTCCTTCCTGGGTCTGTCAGGACCCTCTGTGCCTGAGAGCTGCCCCGGGGCTTGCAGGAGCTCCAGGAAAACACTAACCCACTGCCACCTGCAGGAGTCCGTACCCGTCTCTTTATAACTTGATGCCCGCAGGTTTCCCATGCCCTCTCGGTGATTACTCATGTCCACCTTTGTGACAAGGCCTAAGTCACCATCTGGTGCTATTATTTAACTTCTTATGTACGGCAGATCCTAACTTAAGCATGAATTGTGTTCTGAGGTCGATTGTAAGTGGGCTGTCAGATGACAACACATGGTCCCACAGAAGTTGTGTTGCAAATGGAAGACACCCCCGCCCCGCTAGGTCAGGAAACCCTATTTAACCACTGTGCGGCTGAACCAGACCACAGCAGAGCTCGGAGTGCTGGGGGGTGGGGAGGTCATGCGGATGGGCGGGGGGTGGGAGGCAGAAAAGACTTGATTCTTCCTGAGCGTAAGACCAGCTGTCAGAAAACAAAAAACATTGAAAGGACCATGTGCACTTTCATCTCTCCTCCTGGAACCTCCTGCCATCTGCTGCTGTCTCATTCCTCACTGTCATACTCCCGTGCCTCGAGCCCTCCCTTGGGCACCAGCGAGGCGCCCTCCAGAACACTTCCTGGAGCTGCCTCCCACAAGCCTCCCATCCCCACCAGAATTCTCATGTCTCTGTGGGGATTATCCAAGGAAGGCATCAGGAGTAAATGCCATAAATATATGGGCCCTGAAGGAGTACAGCAAAGAGATGAATAGCAAAGTCTATTTGGTCCAAGATCTGGGTTCTGTCCCAGTAACAGTGGCTGGTGCCTGGGATTAGGAATTCACCTGCAGCCTCGATTTCCTGTTTGGTGGTGATACACTTATCTCAGGTGGGTAGGGTGAGTAGGGAGATAACTTGGTTGGGCCTAATGCTGCCCCCATGAGCTGCCATCAGAGTTCATGGCATTGGACATTAGTAAGCACACACTCTACGGGCATCTTTCAACATGGAATAACCAAAGCTTCTAAATCTGTGAGTTTTGAGAAATTCTCAGCATCTATTTATTCATATATTGCTTCTTCTCTACTTTCTCTTATCTATCCATCTAGGATTCTGATTTCACATATTTTAGATATTTTTATTGTTTTCCCATCTGTCTGTTATGTTTGAAAAAAAAAAACATCTTTTCTTTCCTTCTGGGCTGCTTCATTCTGGTGTTTTTTACCTACCTCTCCTCCAAGTCGCTATATGACCCTTCTGCTGTGCTTTACAATTGCTTAACTACCCTACAGAGTTCTTAATTGCTATCATCATGTTTTTCAATTCTAGGTGCTCCATTGTATTCTTTCTTATAGATTCCAATTCTCTGGTAAAATTCTCCATCTTATCCATTCTTTTCTTGAACTTTTTTGTATTGGTACATTTTAGATATACGTAATGATAGCATTCATCATAGGGAATTTGTACCCGTACATGATATATTTTGCTTCAAATGATAATTTCAAGCATTAAAATGTCATTTTATAATAATAAATGGATCTATTAATCAAGAGAACAAATAATCCTAAACATTTATGGATCAACTAACAGACTGTCCAAATACATGAAGTAAAATCTGATAGATCTGCAAAAAGAAATACACAAGTCTACAATTATAAATAAATAACTGATAAAAGCAAATGGACTGAAAATCAACAAGGACATAGAAGACTAAGACACAGTATCAATCAGCTGGACCTGACTGGCATCTGCGGACCACTCCACTCAACCGCAGAGCACACATCCTCCTTTTCAAGTGCAACCAATGAACTCACCAAGGTATACAGCTCTAGTCCATCAGTAAAGACACAACACATGTAAAGGGACTCGAGTCATACAAATGGTCTCTGATCATTGTGAAAATAAATTACATATCAGAAATAGAAAAATCTCCAAATAATTGTAAACAATAACACATTTCTAAGTAATCAATGAGTCAAGAAGAAATCACATGATTATCACAATAGAAAAAAGCATTTTACAATATACATTTGTTCCTGATCTTTAAAAAATATAGCAAATTAGAAACAAAAGTGAACTTCCTCAGCCAAAGAGGCATTTGCAGAAAATCTACAACTAACATCACAACTAAGAGAAAGACTAAATCCTTTCACTCTCCTAAGATCAGGAATAGAACAAAGATGTCTGCTGTTACAAACTTTATCCAACACTGTACTGTACTGGAACTTCTCACCAGGGAAATTAGGAAAGATCAAGAAATTAAAGACCTTTAGCTTGCAATGTGAGAAGCAAAGCAGCCTTACTTGCCAACAATATGATCATCTATAATCAACATATGCAACTAGTGAATTTTGCAAGTCTGCAGGGTGTAATATCAATATACAAAATCAAGTTTATTTCTATGTACCAGTAATAAACAATTGGGAATTAGAATTAAGAAAAATAATGTCATTTACAATAGCATCAAGAATATAAAATAGAAATAGTACTACCAACACATATGTAAGATACTACCAGTTTGCTGACAGAAATTAAGGAAACCCTAGATAAATTGAAAAATATACATTGTAGATCAGAAAAGGCACTATTGTTAGCATGTTGCTTCTCCCCAGATTGATCTCTTTAAGGATTTGACACAGTCCCACACATTTTTTAGGTAGAAACTGGGGCTGAGGAGGTGGCCTGCACAGAAAGGTAAGGAAGACACACTCCCTCCCCCCATCCCATACCTCGCTCTATGCATGTTTCCATCTGGTTGCTCCTCAGTGGTGTCCTTCACAGAAAAGTGGTAAGCACCCCCAAAGACACATGACCTACCACCCCATCTCTGGCTAGGATGTCAGGCTGAGGTGCTGGCTAGATCTGCTGCTTCTACCCTTCAGACATTAGGTTGACTTAGCAGCAGATGGGGAAGACCAAATCCTGGACACGAAGCTTGCAGAGACCAGACCTGCAGAAGTCGGAAGCTTCCAGGAGTGCGAGGCCATAGCTGTGCTTCTGGAGAGGAGCGGACATGCACAAGCCACGTGCAACACAAGCGGCTGCCTGAGCTCATGGCCCTGAGATGAGACCATATCCTCAGTCCTTCATCCCCATCATGAGAATTCGTACTGGTCTGGTTCTCCTCAGAGCTGCAGTCACTGGAGCTGTGGCCACTGTTATGATGGGAAAAGGAAAGAGTTCAGGTGCAAAAGGAGGGAGCTTGTGCTTGGGCTCAGGGCTGCCCTGTGACTCTCATAGCTTCTGCGTTGTGCAATGGCTGCCTTTGTGTGGGGCCATGATGCAAGATTTGTTCAAGACCTTTGTGAATTTGAGACCCCTGACTCCAGTTTCTGCAAAGGGCATCTAAATGTGTCTGCCTTCCTACTAGCATAATGTGAAAATGTGAGGAACCCAGCCACCCTCTATCCACCTCGACCTCTCCCACACTGACCTGTGTCCCCAGCCCACCCCACTGATGTCTCTGTCCCAGCAGAAGCTGAGCTGTGACAGCTCCATCCTTATCTTAATTCACGTTGCACTGAGCTTCAATTCCTTACTTCCTTCTTAAAAATAAGAATCTGGGCATGAATTTGTCTTTCCAAAATCTTTACCACGATGAGTTGATTAGTTAATGAAAGGAGAAGATTGCTAAAATTTGAGAGTAGAAATAAATTGAATACTTGAAAAAATTTTTCTAGAAAAAAACTGACCTGCACTTTGTATCATGTGTGAAAAATGAACACAAAATGGATTGCAGACATAAATAGAAATCCTAAAACTACCTTCTAGAATATATAGAGAATATCTTTGTGACTTTATATGTACCAAAGATTTCTTGAGTATGACACCAAAACATGATGCATAAGAGAAAAAAAAAGATAAATTGAATCTTATCAAAATTATGTTCATCACAGCTTTATTTGTAGTACCAAATACTTGAAGTAAATCAAACATCCATCACCCAAAATAAATAACTCCAATAGTAGGTTTTAGGGGAAGCATTGCAGGATTTTTCATTTTATGGTCTGGAAGAAAATAATGCCTAATTATTTTTAGGCATTCGGCATTGAGCATGGTGGGTAAGGACTTGGAAGCAACCCTCTGAGCTGAACAGAGGTTGGAATGGGAAGGGAGAGAAAGGGAATTGGCCTTTTACTTCAACTGTAGCTGGTTTTCTCCTGGGGCATGTGAGATCAAAAACGGCTCACCACCACAAAGAGTACTGCCCTTCCAAAAACCAGCTGGTCTAATCTATATGAGAAAAGTGTACACTTCTATCAACATGAAGAATCCGTGTTGCCCTTACCATGCTAAGGGTTCATGTGCCCTTCCCACACCGGGCTATATTCCAGAGCTTCCTCATACCACATAACAATGAATAGTGCCTTCATGGTGAGGATTAGGGGAGGCAGATGACAGAATTGAGCAAAGATGTGCCAAGACAGGTTTCACACCACCCTGCCACAAACGCAGTCCTATAATTTAGCATGCCACATGTCAGTTGAGTGACCTTGGGTAGGTTTCTTAACTACTTGGAGCCTCAATTTCTCCACCCGAAAAATGGATTTAACAGCATTGGCCTTCCAGGGAGTCATAAATAATGTGTGTATAATTCCTTCCCTAGGAACTAGAGCTCACTTAGTAATAAATATTATCATTATTAATACTCTTATATGGATGTGTGTGCCATAAAAATGCATATATTTACATTACAAATCAACCTCTTAAATGAATGCAAAGCGGCAATCATATTATTTTAATTAACTTGCCGTGCCTGAGAGGTAATAAAAAGAATGATATCAGCATTTTTCCTCAATGTGCCTGTCATAAATTAAGCCATGAGGTACGTGTTTTTTCCAAGGCTACTCTTGTCCCAGCCCCCATGGGCACGCAGGGCCAGCTGGGGAGGGCAGTGAATGGATTCCCGTTGCTCTGCCCTTGTGCCCTTCGCTGAGAGGCACCCTCTCGGGGTGTTTGCCCTAGTTGTGTGATTATGACTCTGACCTTGAGAACCTTGACACGAAGCAAAGGTCCTGGGTTTTCATCAGGCACTGCCATGGGTCTCTCCACCTGACGTATTAATTCCTGCCTCTTCCTGTAAAGATAATTCGTGCTCCTTGGCAGCTTCGTACGATGCACAATGCCAGGCGCCAGGAATCTCCTGCAAACTTCAGCAGGGCTGAATTGTAATGTGCCACCAGATTAATCCAGCCATCTAAAAGGTGTTTTATAAAAGCCAAAGGTCTTTCCCATGAATAACCTGGCGAGTATTTGAGCTTCATGATAATTTCCCTCTAATGGAGTTTGGGAAAATGAAATGGGAGTTATTAGCCAGATTTATAAGGCTGTCTCCTGAGAAAATAGGGATGAAGAGGGGCTGACTTAGCAGACAAGGTGCCCTGGTTATCCACCTAGCACAGGAGAAGAGCTGGCCTGTAGTTTGCAGAGACAAAAAAATAATCCCTACCCAACAACTGCTTTTCCTGTGCTTTCGACAGAGGGATGGAGGGCTGGCTGTGCCCCATGACACATTTCCTCGCCACATCCGCATCTTGGATTCAAGACTCCACCTAAGAGACCATCGTGTTAGTGCTCCAGGTAGAGCAGGCACAATACTCCGATGGCCTCGGAGGGAGGAAAACCACTTCAAGCTCAGGCGCACTTTCAAGAAAGAGGTATCTTGTACGGGAAAGTGCCTGCCCAAGGCTCAATAAAAGAAAGCAAATTTCTTTTTTTTTTTTTTTTTTTTGTGGGTACCAGGGGTCGACCTCAGGACCTCGCGTGCCAGCAGGCGCCCGTGCCGCTGAGCGATATCACCGGCCCCTTTTTCGTACGTGGGTTCCAGGAGTCGAACTCAGGCCCTCGTGCTTGCCAGGCAGGCGCTTAGGCCGCTGAGCCATCTCACCGGCCCAGCAAATTTCTTCTATACTGAGTTGAGGGAGAATCGCTGCCTGGGGGAAAAGAGGCCTGGTGAGGCATAAGCGTGGAGTTAAGTAGAGTTCGAGGACATCACACAGATACTGGGCACCCTGGGAAGGATCGGGGAGCTCCAGGGCTGGGCAGGCTGTTTGCCACCCATGCATCAGGTGCTCGTGTGGGAGCTCAGGGCCAAGACCCAGGCCATGAGCCACAGCGATGCCCTTGTTCTTGTTAAGCAACTATATCACTTTATCAGTAGCACAGATTGGTGGCATAAACAACAGAAACTTACTCTCTCACAGTCCTGGAGGCAGAACGTCCAAGATTAAGGTGCTGGCAGGTTTGGTTTCTCCCAAGGACTCTCTCCTTAGCTTTTGGGTGGCTGCCTCCTAGCCACGTCTATGTGGTCTCTCCTCTGTGTGCATACATCTCTGATGTCCCTTCCTCTCCTTAGAAGGACGGATTAGGGCCACACCTTTATGATCTGATTTAACCTTGATCACCTTTTTAAAGATCCTATCTCCAGGGCCGGTGAGATGGCTCAGCAGCACAAGTGCCTGCCTGGCAAGCACGGGGTCCTGAGTTCGACCCCCGGTATGCACAAAAAAAAAAAAAAAAAAGATCCTATCTCCAAATACAGTCTCTGCTAGAGTTTGGATGTTGACTGCTCCCCCAAAGTCCCACATATTGATTCTTGGTCCCCAAATGGCACTGGGAGGTGGTGGAAACCTTAGAAGGTGAGGCATAGGGGAGGTCTTTAGGTCATTGGAGGCATAGGCTTAAAGGAGACTGTGGGATGCTGGGCTCTTCGTCTTTCTCTTTTGCTCCCTGTCCATGAATTGAGCTGTTCGCCCACCAGAAGCCCAAAGCAATGGTCCACTTGATATTGGACTAAAACTTCCAAAACCATGAGTCAAAATAAGTCTTTTCTTTTTATAAATTCATTATCTCAGCTATTTTGTTAGAGTGACAGAAAGCTGACTAACACAGTCACATTCTTAGGTTCCGAGGGCTGACTTCAATGCATAAATGTTAAGAGGTGGGGGGCAAATTCAGCCGTAACAGGAACTTTAAGAATTGTTGTGATTATAATGACAATGTAAAGCCACATGGTCACAGCTTACTGGGCTTTGTCTACAATAAAATCTCGGAATTTACCTGTGAAATAGGTAGTAGTATTATTATCACATTTCAGATGAGGAAACCGAGGCACGCTGTTGCTAAGCAACTCACCCAGACCACCTGCTGCTTGAGAGGGCACTTCTGATGCTACATCCGCTGCCTCTGCTAGTGTGTTTGTTCCTGGAAAATGTGCAAAAACTGTGCAAGAGCTAAAAAAATAATAATCAAAGTTATTGATTACCTCACAATCTCATCTCTCCTTCTTAAAAGTGCTAACATCTTGGACGTTGCTTTGTTGGTGACAGGGCCAAAGGAGAGAGGTATAGAGATCTAAAAACGGTGCCCACAGGGCATCCACAGGTGTGGAGCAATGCAAGGACACAGGGCTGCCCTGAAGGTGACAAGCAGGCTCCCTAGCAATCTGTGTAGACCGAGCCACGCTGAAAACGAGACAGAATAATTTTCAGCAGACTGCTAATGTAACTCCGGCTGGTGGGACACATTTTCCTCCTCTATCACCTATATTTATTTCCTGTATTTTTCACATGTGCTCTCATGAACATGTGGGCACAGTGACCTCTGAGAGCAGACATGAGAACAATAAATGTCATAAGAGAACAATCAGAGGGTACCCACGCAGAGCGGCCAGGCCGGCCCTGGAGGACTCCTCCCGATGGGAAGGGACACAAAGACAGCAGACGCCGCGGTCTGTGAGGAAACTGACTGTAAACAACATCCTGCGTGAGCAAAGCGACAAAAGAGCCACCTCCCTAAAAGCAGCCCAGCTTGGCCGTTCAAATAGTAAAAATGACGCAGGCAGTTGGAAACAAAGTTCCAGCTTTCCGTCCGAGCTTCCTGAGCCAGTGCAAACAGCAAGCCCGGGACAGGAAGCTGCACTGCCCACGTCCCCGGGGGTCTTGTGGCTGCCAACTGTGCCAAGACCCCTGAGGGCCCAGAGAGCTCTGATCTTGTCCCCTCCAGGGGGAGGGTCAGCTCTCCCACGCAGAGCCGGTGCCTGAGCAGAACCAGACAGTGCGTGGCTTCCACCCCCAACAACAGCCCGGGGTCTCGCCAAACTTGTGCTGCAGACAGCAAGGCCGCCCCTGGATAGGGACCCACCACAGGCCTGGGTCGCAGCTGGGCCTGTGTCCCACCACGGGCCACCTGCTTCCTCCCGGGCTGCACAGCCAGGAGCCAGCGAGGTGGACACAATGGGCTGGACCCACGTCAGATTCTTAGGGGAAGAAAATTAGTCTTTGTGGAGCGGGAGATCGGGACAGGATATCTGTAACTGTTTCCAGAGAAGCTGGGTCTGCAAACCCTTCCCTCCCCAAGCACTTCCGAAATGTGGCGCAACACGCTCGGCTCTTTAAATATCCGAACCCAGAATAAATGTGCATGCGGCATTTCCCCGGCAACGGGGGCCACGAGGCTGCCGGCTGAGTCACGGAGTCTGGAAATGCGCGAGCTGGGGAGGGCTTCGGAGATCACGATCAACAAGGCGAGGCTCAGAAGAGAGCGCGCGCTGAGGGCTCCCGCCCCGCGCAGGCGCCTCGCGTCACCCCCACCACCGCCCCTCTCCGCAGTTCCCCGCACCGTCGTCCACCGCGCCACCTAGTGCTTTTAATTGAGATGCATTGTTCGAGGCCGAACAATGCTGGGGCTAAAACCGGGTCTGCAGGCTGACTCTCCGGACCTGGTAATTCTGGGTGCTGGCGATTGCTCTGCATTAGAAGTTGTTAGATTTGTTTTCTTTAAGATTCCCTCCAAATAGATTTAGATTTCTGATAGTTCTAAATTTTCACTTTCTTGGCTTGTATTGATGGTTTATTTTTGTTTTTCATTAAAAAATTTTTTTTAATTTTTTTTACCTCTTGTAGATGCCTTTTATCAGCCCTCAAGATGTGAAACAAAAACAGCTGATCTGTTGATGTGGGGACAGGGACCGAGGCCCCTTCACCCACATTTCCCTGTAGCCCTGCCCCATAGGCCGTGTCCCGGGACTTGGGCTGTAGGCAGTGATTCTCAAGGCACTGGAGCAGTTCGTAGCCTGCAAACTTGCACATATCTGAGAACCCCTTGACTCACCATTATGTGAACCAGGAGAGTGGAGGAAACTTCCCTAGCTCCTACCCAATCCTGCACCAAACTCTGTAAGAGGAGAAGAGACCCGAGAGGGTCATCGACGAGATGTGCAGCCTAAGCTTAACACAAATTCTTAGTTCTTTCATTCATCCAGCAAAAACTAACTAAGCACTTCCCATGTTTGGATCTTAAAAGTCCCCCCAAGAAACCTTGAGGTAAAGGCTTGGTCTCTAGTGAGACAGTATTGGAGATGGTAGAAACCCTAAGAGATGGGGCTGATTGAGGGTCTCCAGGCCATCAAGGGCGTGCCCCTTAGGGGGAGAGTGAGACCCCAGCCCTTCCCTCTTTCTCTTTCATTTCCTGTCCACAAAGTAAGCAGTTTTGCTCCACCACAGGCTTCTGCCATGATGTGCTCTCCCCAAAGCAATGGGCCAACAAATCGTAGACTGAACCCTCTAAAACTGTGAGCCAAAATGAACCTTTCCTCTTTATAAGTTAATAATAGCAAGTATTTGCTATAGTAACAAAAAGCTGGTTAACACTCTATGTGTCAGCCCCAGTGACAGATGCAGCAGATAGGCAGCAACACAATTCATGTTCTTTATCCCTCAGGAGATTATAAACACAAAGACAATGATGAACACTTCAGGTCTAACTTTTTTCAAAGATTCCTGATCCAGAGGTCCCCTCTCCAGCAAGGGATTCAAAGGATTCATGGATGAAGTGACATTTGAAAAATCCAGATCTCAATAGCTGGATCTGGGACAGGAGTGTGCTTCCGAATAAGAAAACAGCACACGCAAAGGCCCAGTGGCTATGGGGTCACTCCGGGGGAGCAGTCACAGAGACTGTGAAGTGAGGCACATCCCTTGCAATTGGCCAGGCAGCCCTACTACAAGCACTAGTGCATTCAATAATTATGAACTTAACTGGACCCTGGATGGAACCCAGATGGTGCTGAAGAGAGAGATCAGGCACAGAGGTAGACTGGGCCCAGAGCTTGGAGGACCTGAAGTACCATGCAGAGGTGCTGTACTCTACTCTGCACATAGTAGGTAGCTGCTAAGAGGCGTTTGTTTGTGTTTGCCTTTGCACTGAGCTATATTCCCAGCCCTTTTGCATTTGTTACTTTGAGACAGGGTCTCTAGTTCAAAGCCTGGGCTCTAATTTGTGATCCTCCTGCCTCAGCCTCCCAGACTGTTGGGATTACAGCCATGCACCACCACACCCAACTAGTTGCTAAGTTTCTGAGCAGGTAACAGCAGGCTGAAGCTTTTGGCAGCTGGTATAAAGGTCTAATGGGAAGGGATATGGAAGGCCACAAAGGTGGTCAGAGGGACTGCTGTGACGACAGGGTCAACTTTGGGTGACAAGGGAGAGGAAGAGCAGAGAGGACAGCAGGCCTGGGCTGGGTGCCGGGGGCAGTTGCAGATGTCTTTTGCGCACTCCAGGAAGTGTGGCAGGGCCTCCTGCAGGTGGGGTAGCCACATGGGCAGCGTGATTTAGGCCCGGAATGCTTCAGCCATGAGGACTTGGTGCAAAGCCCCAGCTCCACTGTCAGCAAGGCCTTGCCCACATCCCTGCGCACACGTATGCAAAAACCGTAGTGTTGGCGGGGACAGAGCCTGGCTCCACAGGAGGACTGTTGATTCCAGTGGTGCCCACCTGAAGTCCTCCATCTGATGCTTCTCTCCCTCTCTCCTCCCCAGGCAGCATGAGAGAAAGCTGAAAGTGAGGCTTCCTTGCAGCAAAGACGGCCAAAGTGAGGAGAGCAAGAAAGGGGAATCCCCCCCACCCTGTATTTTCCAGCTGAGCTCTGCTCGTCAGGGTAAACAGCACCAAAAATAATCATGGTTGCTTGCCACTTGGAATATTATTATCTGAACAGTTGGTGGATATGAACTGTTTTTAAAACAGGCTATCAAAACAAACCCAGGGAGAACATCTGTGGGGCCGAGGGCCTGGGAGTCAGGGAGGAAGGAAGCCAGGGAGCCGCCAGCCCTCCCTCAGGTGTCTTCCCAGGCGGCTGGTCCCGCACTGGCCAGGGGGAGGTGACCGGGTGGCTGGAGGCAGAGCCTGAGTGAGAGAAGGATCTGGCACACAAACAAACCCTGGGCAAGACGAGAAATCCAACCTCTGAACACCACAAGGCACAGGTGAGCTGGCAAAGGAGAGGCCCCCGCTCCTGGAATCCAACCCCAGCCGGGCCTGGGTCAATCTGGAGCACAAACGTCAGATGTTATTTATAGCCTGAGGTTGAAATCCATGTTATTTATTATGATGTTTATAAAAATAAATCATAGGCCTTTCCTTCCTCGCCCTTCCAACTGGGTATAGAGAGGTTTCAGGTATAAAATTTCTTCGTTTTGTTTAGCTTATTTCCCTTATAAAATTTAGCTAACGAGGACAAGGATAACAAACATTTATTATTTAAAAGCAAGGCCCAGGCTGAGGAACTTTCTGGAGTGGAAAGACAGCAGAGCTGGGTGGTGGCCGCCCGCAGGGGACCGGGGTCACCCCATGGCCCCGGCCCTTCTTTTCTTCTTGTTGACCTGGAGCTGGGAGCAGCTTTCCAAACAGTTCCTCAGAGGAGTCTTCCCCGGGGGCTTTGTTTATGGTCTTTGTGTGTGGAGATTTTTTTTTAAAGTAGAGAAAGGATTTCCACAGGCAGAATAACTTCCTTCCTCCCCTCTCTTCCACTCTCCGGGTCCCCTAAATAAACCTTAGAAATGCTCCCCCTGCTTCTGTCTCCTTGGGTCTCCCCAGCATGTAGGGTGCTTGTGTGAGAATTGTACCCTTTGATTTCAGAATGAGGGGGAGCAGGTTTGAAGTTAGGGGTGATGCAGAGCTCAGCATTCTCTAATCAGTTTTATCAGTAATAAATAGGCTACTTTGATCCTGAAAAATAAAAATGACTAATGGCCCATGGGCTAGGGCATCAACACAAACTAGAGTTATAACAAAGGAGACAATAGATAGAAACCCCGTCTGTGGTCCTAGACTCAGCCCAGGCCCTGGTGCGGCTTCTAGAACCATCTTCCTCCTCTTCCTGCCTGGCATGGGACCCCGCAGAGAGAACCCCACACCACCTCAGCTGGCCTCTCTGAGCTGCATGCTCTCTCAGTGATAGGAAACTACAGCCTTGGGGTTCCCCTGGCCGGGGAAAGGTGGCAGCCCTCCAGCCAACGCTGAGGCCTAGAGTGCCACAGCCAGACAGCGTCTTGAGGTTCCAGGAGGCAGGAAAGACCAGCAAGATGTCTTATCTGTGAGGCCTTTGCTGTGTGGGGCCTCCCGGGCCAAGAACAGTGAAAATCTTCAATTTCAGCCAGCACGGATGCTCTCTATGAGGCCTTGAAAAGGTGGGAGAGGGGAAAGACTGTGCCACAGTGAGGAGATTTAGCCAGTGTGGAGGGACTAGGAGGCTGTCCCGGCCAGAGTCCGAGACTGAGGGGAAGGGAAAAGCCAGGCAAGAGTGGGCCTGGGAGGAAGCCAGGAGGTTTGGCAGTTTGTTCTGAGGAGAGGAGGAACAGAGTGGAGATGGTCGAAGAGGGGATAAGGGTGCTCTGAGCAGGTCTGATAGGAAAGGGAGACACGAATAAAAGGGGGCCTGAGATTGGCTGGCACAGAGAGGAGAATGTTTGCCAGGAAAGTTCGGGCACTGGGGCCAGGAGGACTGCGCACCTCAAGAGAGCCAGGCGCAGACGCGGGCCCCGGGCTCTGCATGGACACAGCCTGCAGTGTGGGTGCTGGAGCGTGGGGTTTCTTGAGGGAGTGGGGTTGAAGCCCACATAATTTCCCCCTCGGGCCACTGAACAGGGGCCTGCTCTCCTGGTGTAAGCATGGGGAAGAATTTTTGGAATGCTTCAGGCCCTTAAAGGGAAGCCATGCAATTAGGGAAAATATAAGATGGTGCCTTTACTTATGCTTTTTTGTATGATAATAACAGCTTTCTACCAAATTAATAGCAAGGCCGACTTCAATGTGTAATGATGACAAGCGCTTATGCAGATGGAACTCACAGATGTGAACAGGAAAGAAGCCAGATACACGTGAGTACTTAGGGTAAGATTATGTATCTATGCACCTCAGAAGCAGACAAAACACAACCAACCCGTGCATCGGGGGGTCAGAAGGCTGGGCATCCTTGGGGTACTGATTGGAAGGGACCACCAGGAAGCTTTCTGAGTGCTTGGTCTGTGTAATGGTTACACTACATATAATATAAGTCATTGAGCTCTATACGAACCATGCACTTTGTTGCACCTTAGTGCAGATCAATGAAAGGTTTTCAAAGTGCAGTGCATAAGTGTATTAGGTTCCTATTGCTGCTATAACAAATTAGCATAAATTTAGTGGCTCAAAACAATGCAAATTTACCATCTTGTATTCTGGAAGACAGGAATACGCATGCGCCAACAGGGCTGTTTCCATTCTGGAGATTTCAGGGGAGGAAATCAGTTTTCCTGCCTTTTCAGGTTTTAGAAGTCACCTTCACTGCTCGGCTCACAGACTCTCCCCTGAATCACTCAGACCTCTCGCTTTGGTCATCACACCACTGAGGCTGAAGGACCAGCTGACGGGCACAGAGTGTCTCTGAGCTTCTTTACAGGTTTCCCAGCCTCTGGCATTGTTACAGTAGCACAAAACACCCTGAGACTGTGGTCCTTCCTCACCCAGATATGATTTCTCTTGAGAGCGGAGAGGGGAGACTCCTTCAGGGTCGTCCACAGGAAGGGCCCCTCTTCCAGGTTCTCCCTTCCTGTAGAGGCCCGCAGTCCTCCTGAGGAACCAGAAAATGGATGCTTTTCCCAACCACAGTTACTGGCTCCAGGATCCCAATGGTTTGGGCCATTCTGCTTCGTGCAAATAGGAAGCCTCCCTTCCTTCCTGCTGTGAGAATGCTGCTCACCGTGCTCCACAGGAAATGTGAGGAAGCGGACAGAGCCAGCCTATGCCTGACTGTGACCTTGGGCTGCCCCGATCACACAGGCTAGGAAAGTACGAAAGACCCTGGATGGAAGCTAGGTGTCCTCATGCTAGCTCACACCTGATGAGCTGACACAGTTTCCTGTCCTCTTCCTCATGAGCTCAGGGGGAACCTGCTTCTCTGTGACCTCCCTAACAGAGCCACCACAGCTCCTACTCCCAGTGCAGTCACCCTGGAGTGCTGCCAGGTGACATATGGTCCTTCAAGGGTAACTGCTGCTCACGAACTTTATGGCCTCTAAAACCAGGGGAAGATCCTTACAGTGCTGAACAGCTGCTCCAGCGCCTGGAGATGCATGCGCTCTGGAAACAGAGCTGCCTGCACGCCTCCCCACCCTTTTCTCCCTGTCCTCCGTAGCTGACCAGTGGCAGCCTTCTTTTTCTCTTTTTTTTTGGGGGGTGGGGGTGTGTACCGAGGATTGAAACTAGGGCCTTTGCACTGAGCAACATCCCTAGCCCTTTTTAAATTTTTTTATTTTGAGACATAGTCTCACTAAGTCACTAAATTGCCCAGGCTGGGCTCGAATTTGCAGTCCTGCCTCCAAGAGTGTTGGGATTACAGGTGTGATCCAGCACACCTAACTCAATGGCATATTTTGACAGTAAATTTGTTAGCACACTCAAAACTCCCCAAGTTTCTAGCCAATCATGTTTCCCTCCTTTCCTCAACTGAGGTTCCCCATAGCTTCCCCACCTAAACATTTTCTGTGACTTAGTGGCACCTTTCTGTGCTTCTTAATGGTGCAAAGGCGTTAGTGTGTGTATCTAGATGTCCCCCAAAGCCTCATGTGCTCATAGATGGGGCTTTTGGGAGTGACTGGGTCATGGGTGTGTGATACTGGACCAGTCCACTAATTGGTTTAGCATAGTTCTGGTTGTGGGTGGTGGATTTACTGAAAAGGGAAAACCCACCCTGGGTATGGGTGGCAACAATCAGGCTTGTAGCCTGGATGGAATAAAAAGGCAAAGAAGAAGGAAATTATGTTGCTTCTTGTCTGCCCTGCCATGGACTGTTTCTCCTCTGCGATGCCCCTCAGCCACACCACCCTGCCTTGGAGTCAGCCAACCATGGACTGAAACCTCAACAAACTCTGTGCTAAGACAAACCTTTCCTCCTTTAACTTGTGAGTGTTGGGTATTTTGTCCCTCCAACAAGGAAGTAACTAATATAGAAGGAAAACCAGAGGCAGGACATGAATGCACCACAAACCACAGGCCTCTTCAGCAGGCCTGGACAGGCGGGCAGGTGTGCTCCTCCATACAGGAGGAACTGAGGACCAGTGGAGCAGTTAGAGGCTCCAAGACTAGAACTGCAGAGAATGAAAAGGGGATGCATCTGTTTCCTGCCCCAGTGAAGTACCACAAGCTGGATGGCTTGTGACCAAAGTGGTCTCAATTCTTGAGGCTGCAAATCTGAAATGAAGACGCAGCAGGGTTAATTCCTTTCTGGAGCTTCTCAGAAGAAGCCACTCCATGACACTGCCCTAGCTTCTGGTGGATGTCACAATCCTCAGTGATTCTTGGCTTGAAGCAGCATCACCCCAGTTCCTGCCACTGCTATCACAAGGCCTTCTCCCTCTGCATCTCTGGGTCTAAATGTCCCCCTTCTTATAAGGACTCTGGTCCTATTGGGTTTAGGGTCTGCTCTAATCCAGTATAACTTTGTCTAAATTTGACCGCATCTGCAAAGACCCTAGCTCCAAATAAGGTCATATTCACACATTTCCGGTGGAATTTTGTAAGAACACCATTCAACCCAGCAGAAGTAGGAAGGGAAGGGGAGAGAAAGAAAAAGAAGGAGGAGGAGGAAGAGGAGAGGAGAGGAGAGGAGACTGAGGTATAGTGAGGAGTTAGGCAGAAAAAAATGAGACCAAGAGGAAAGGTGTGAGTCTTTTGTGGCTTAAATCTGAGGTGTTCCCTGAAGACTTGTGTATTGAGGGGGAACTGTATGCTTTGACAGGTTCATTGAGGGAAGCATCCAAACTCTCAGGTAAATGGTACCAAGAAAATGTCCTTGCCCTTCCCTGGAGAGAGGGGGGCCCTGCTCCCCACACCTTCTCCAGGTGCTGTCTGGACAGAGCTGCTCTGGGCCTACAGTAGCTAGTGGACAGGGTACCTCCTGTGGGCACCCAGTGGGCCATCAAAATAAGGAGCTGAAGCTAGTCCAGGCCCAAGGAACTGGTCCTGTGCATGGGTATGTTGTAGTCAGGGTTTGCAAGGGAATAGATTTAATATAGGACACATAGTTTATAGGATTATTTTATAATATTCACCCAAAGAGTCAAATGCGAAAGAGTGCAGGAGATCTGTCCATGCACTAGAGACCCAAGAATCCAGCTGAGGGCCTGGATCTCATGGCAATGTCCTGCACGAGTCAAGTTAAACACCTGGAGCCCATGGCAGGGTCCTGCACGAGTCCAGCTGGAGGCCCAGAGCCCACAGCAATGCCTCATGCAAGTCCGTATCAAGGATCTGCACTGGAAAGGCCCAAAGCTCAGCGGTGGAAGCTAGAAAGTCTGCACCAGTGGGATGTAGGATCTGTGTCACCAGGCTGAGGGATCTGCACTGGAGCCAGGAAGCGACACTCAAAGTAAGGACCAGAGCCCCCCCAAAGAGAACAGCAGCCATCCTTAGTGACAGCATGGACCCCGGCTCCTCCAACGATGAGAACAGCTGAGTTCATATTAGGAAAGCCAGCGTGACAAGCTTCTCCAGGAGAACGAACAGCGCACCATCTTCCCCTCCAGTTCTCCTTTTTTTTGTTGTTGGCAACAATCCTCAAATGGGCATCTACACCCAGCACCACTCTGATTCCCTTCAGCTGGGTGTCACAAGTTGACAATCAGTTAATCCACCACAGGGTATAAGTGAGCATGTCATGGAAATGCACATCCCCCACCTCAGTCCAGTCCCCTGGACCCTGTCCTCCACCTGCCCGGCCCCACCAGCATCCAGAGTCAACCTCCTCCTAACACGGGCCAAGATGAAGAAAGGACACACGGCAGAGTTGTGAGGCCCATCCTACCCGCCTGGTGCCCTGTGCCATTTGCCCTCTGGCTGGCATTGTGCCCACTCCTCACTGTTGTAGACAGTCCCCTGGCTCTGCTTTCCATGCTCCTCATTCCTGGGAGGCTACCTTCTCTCCAGCAGGGCCCTGGGCTGTGTGTCTCCCCCAATTCTGCTCCTTCCTGGCCTTCCTCTCATTGCTGCTGGGACATTTCTGTCTTAAGGATCCTACCTGTGCCTCTTCTGGAATTGCAATGCCTGACAACCATGCAGGGTGGGCATGGTCCCACCATCCTTCTGGATGCTCAAATTCGGTACGTAGAGCTTGTCTTCTCTCCCTGGACCTGCTGCTTCCGGGTTATCACCTTGGTGTGTGCCCTTCCCTTAGTCCTAGATCCCTATGGTCATCTGCCAACCGGTCCCCTCCGGCCCTTCCCCGTTCAGTATCCAAGATGATCTCTTGCAAACACATCTGATGACTTCCTTTTAATCAATCTTAACGTTATCTTGAGACTTTAAACACTTGTGTTTGGATTTCCCTTTGCCAGACTTTTCTCAGTCTGGTTTCAGTGGCCTGTGTGTGTGTCTGTGTGTGTGTCTGTGTGTGACTGGGAACTGAACCCAGGGCCTTCTCACTGAACTACATCTCCAGCCCTTTTTTAATTTTTTATTTCGAGGCATGGTCTCACTAAGTTGCTCAGTTGTTCAAGCTGGGATAGAACTTATACTCTTCCAGGGGCCAGTGAGATGGCTCAGCGGCGTAAGTGCCTGCCTGGCAAGCGCAAGGGCCCGAGTTTGACTCCCAGAACCCACATATGAAAAAAGGGCTGGTGATATCGCTCAGCAGCACGGGCGCCTGCTGGCACGCGAGGTCCTGAGGTCGACCCCCCCGGTACCCACAAAAAAAAAAAAAGAACTTATACTCTTCCTGCCTCAGCCTCCCACAGTGCTGGGACTCCAGGTGTGCACCACCGTTCCTGGCTCAGCCAAGCTTTTAAAACCTCAAGTCCTTCACTCACACATGTAGGCACACTCACACACATGTCTACCTGTGTGCTTTGGCCACATCCACCTATTCAGTCACACATGCAATCATCTACAGGATGCCGGTATTTGCACTTCAAATGTCACACAGGCACCTGATAGCATTTCCTAATCATGCCATGTACGTGTTTCTGTGCTTTTCCTCCTATCTTTCCCTCTGCTGGGACTGTCTTTCTCCTCTTTAGTCTAGCATAGTCCCATCCTCTTTCTTTGAGACCTGGCTCAACAGCGCCTCCTCCACGAAACCCCCCTTTCCAGGCAGAGTAAGCGCCCCGATTGTGTCTTGCTCCTACCCTGTGCAAATGACAGCTCCTGTGGGTGGAAGCCACGCATCACTGATGTGCATCGATGGCTGGAGCAGGAGCCAGCGTGTCCAGTGAAGGGGTGAGCACCCCAGCAATGTTCCCTGCACTCGGGGAGGGGGTCTGTCTCTTCTAGGGACTTCCAGTCCCCAGAGCCACAGAGCTGTGCATGGCCAGGGACAACAACCTGGGTGCCCATCAGGCGGTGTCCCCAGGAAAGCAGGAGTTGCTTGGTGTCCTAGGATTGCTAGTGAAACTCACAACTCAGCTGTTACATAATCAAGGAAACCTGGCCACCCCTCCCACTTGGTGTGAGAAATGGAGAGAGGCAAAGTTGGGAGAATCCACCCTCCCAACCCTCCTATGCGTCTCCTGGGGACTGGGTTTTGGGGGTGTGGTTCACTCCCAGTGGGTACCTGGGCTTCCCTGGGGAGAAGGATAAAGGATCGAGCACAGAGCATTCTCACTTCCGGTCAGGGGTTTACATTCTTCCACCGTCCCTGCTGGAAGGAACATTTACAGTCCAGAGACTTCTGCAAAAATTTGACATATGACCCTCACAGCAATTCTAATTCTTGGAGGATTCCAGCACGGCTTGGAAGGGTTTTTTTCCCTCTTTTTTTTTTTTTTTCTTCTTCCAGTCTAAAAAACCAAGTATTTGGGAAATTACCTCACAGAGTCATGCCACCAACACCAAATGAAAACCATGTGTACAGATAAAACAGTTAGGAGCTTTTGTGGCCCAGCGGGCCAAGATGTGTAGCTCATTCAGTCTCAGAGGGGCCACTTTCTTCCCGGGTTTCCTTTTTTTTTCTCTCCCAGCACAGAAGAAGGCTCAGTCAGCTAGTAGGAAACAGGAAGGAACCCGTTGTTTTAAATAGCAGACAGCAGAGAATTGACCCATTATGGTCCCTTCATTCAGCCAGTGACGGGCAGAAGGCGGGCCCCTCGCCCCCACATTCCCAAGATGCCGGGCAAGGGGCACGGCCAGGCCGTGCTCAGACTCCGGGAGGACACAGTTAAGGCCTTTCAAAGGGAATCGGTGATGCCCTGGGCTTTTATTTTACTAGAGACTTTACTACACTGCTGTCTTCAAAAAAAAATAACACAAAAACAAAGATCCAGTAAAAACTTACAAGAATACCTGGAAGCCAGACAGCATCCTGTGTTTTCCTTCCTACCCCGCTCTACTCCGAGTCCTGCAAACACGGCTTCCAGCCTCCTTGCTTATCTTGGCAGCAGCCGTTTTTCACTTTTCTGGGCTCTAGAACAGTAGGCCTAGTGGTGGCGTCCGCGGGGCCCAAGAGTCCCACAAAAGGCAAAGGCACGCAGGGAAGCCCCCACCCACCTACTCCACCCCACCCAGTGTTGTTGGGCCCGACAGACCAAAGGTTAATGACCTTAAATTCACATTTGTGACAACAAAGCACACAAATCAGGCCTGCCTGAAACCGTCTTGACCTCTGAATTTCATGTTTTAAAAGTGCTTTATATTGTGTCAGATGCTCAGATTAGGACCCAGGCATGGGATGGAAACGCGGGGAGATGAGAGGATGAGGCCCTCGCCCACCATGGCTCACATCACCCTCAGTGGGCCTGCGTCTCCTCTACGAGCAGAGACAGGGCCACCTGATTTCCCACAGAGGAACCTTGGAACTGACACGCTGTGGCCCCCATGGCCTCACACTCAGGCTGTCCTCACCAGGCTATCCCTGCACTCTTCAGACAGCGGCAGAGCCCCAGGGAGGACCCTGAGGATGGCGTCCCCAGCCCAGGGAGTCTTCCACAGCTCTTAGAACCACTGCGTTCCTGTTTTGACCTAACACTGAAGGTGATTCCTGTCACCAGGAGGAGAGATTGAGACACTCTTTGGAGCATTCCCTTGACTCCAAGGGTCAGCATAGCCCTGGACATTACAGCAGTGGCATGTGTAGCATCTTCAGATGAAAACATCACCTGTCACTGCCCCTTCCTGGGGCGCTGAATGGACTCAGAAGGCAATCCTGAGGTGTAGGTGGGGAGAGCTTCCACCCTGTCTCTTCAAAGCTGTTATGTATGCCTACAGGTGTCAGTATAAGGCAAAGAACGGGTCTTGTCACAGATGAAGAGTTACAGTGACTGTATAATTTATTGTCTGAATCTGGGCACTGTCGAGAGTGAAGGAAGAGCTAATAATTACGCCAGGCTAAGTGGAGATGTTGACCGTTTTAGGCATTCTGTGAATTGTGAGCTTTAAATTGGTACAGGTTCCAGTGTTGGGCACACATTTGGTTTATTTCTAACACAATACCCAGTGATGTAGGGCTCAGCAGGCTAAAGGGGTTGAAGAGGGTAAGGAAAGTGGGGAGAGTAAGGGAGTGGCTGTAGGAACCCTGTCGTCCAAACCCATGGTGGGGCCATGCAGGCAGGGGGAGAGAGAATCAGCTCATCCCAGACAGAACTAGTTCTTTTCTCATCTGAGCTGCCAATTCTTCTCAGCAAGAAACTGAGTTTGGCTGATTTCTTTTCCACCTACAAAAGATAGCAGAGTCTGAGTCCTGGGTTAGGATCACAGACATGCTCTCCTGCTGCAGCTCCGAGCCCATCAGAGGACAGGGCCTCCGGCCTGCAGCACTCACTTGTCCTTGGCTTCCCATCCAAAGGTCCCGCAGGACTCATTCTCCTGCACCCCTTCTTGCAGACAGCAATGATTCACTGTTCTAGATGAACCCCCACCCTGAGCAAGGCTAAAGGATGAGAAGGTGTCTCCTGCCAGGCCCCACCAGGGAACACAGGCAGGCTGCAGTTCTGTCAGACAAACTCCTCCATTGCCAGAGGCAAGATAATCTGAAGTAACCTATTTTAGCTTTATTTTTACTTCTCAGACCCTAAAGAAGTACAGATTTCTTTAGAAAAATATAAGGTTTGTATCAGTCAATGTTTACTAGAGAAACAGATATATCACAAGATATACAAATATATAAGAATTTACAAGATTGGCTTACAGTGGCCACCCACAGAATCGGATGAGGAATTGCGCAGAGGGTCTTTCTGAACACTAGAGACCGAAGGATTCAGTCCAAGGTCTGAAGCTCATTGCAGTGTCCCGTGCGAGTCTGTATCAGGAGGCCGATGGGTCTGCGATGGCAGACTGAAGAGTCTACACTGGAAGGCTGAAGGATCTGAGCCAGAAGCCAGAGTCTGTGCTGGAAGCCAGGAGATGACACCCAAGGTGAAGGCGAAGACTCGAGCTCCTCCAAAGAAACAGAAAGCAGATCCGCCCTTCCTCATTTCCCCTTTACACCATCCAAGCGACAAGCCGCCCTAGAGTGGGTTTTCCACACCCTAGGGTGTGGAATAGTTAAACTTCTCTTATTCAAATTGACACAATCAGTCAACCATCACAAGGTTTCCTAACTTTTTTAAGAAAAAAATCCTTAATGGAAATTTATTTCACTTAAAAATTGGAAATTTTTTGATTTGCTTTAAAAAAAATTAGACTTTTCTGGGATGGAAATGCTCAATTGGTCTATAAAATAATATTCTGTATACATCCTCAACCTCTAAATAAAAATTATATTGGAATTACATGGAAATGATCCAAAGTGAGTAAAAAGATAAAATTATTCTTCCAGATACAAGGTACTCGGGATAGAGGATTCAAGAGAAGTCCTTTATATATCACACTTAGCACGATACATCACTTGAAAGAGAACGTAATCCTCTATGTGACCCTAAAAAGAAATAAGAAGCAAGTATTTTTTGTATTATATAAATTTAACTGAATAAATAGATTAGAACTTAAAATCAGTTGTTCTTTGGAAGTAGTTCTCTTATTTTCACTATCTTTCTTTTCCCTGGGTAAAGTTATTATTAATTGACCATTTCTTACTAGACAATGATGTCTCAAAAGGCAAAGATTTTTCTTTGTTCATATTTTTGTTTCCATAAATGTGTTCAATAATTTTTGATAACTATGTCAATAAAAAGCCATGCTATACATCAAGTTATGATAATACATAAAAATGGCTAAATTTTCTCCATCTCAAAATGAAATAAGAAGCAAAAATCTAATACTTTTCTACTTACAAGAATTACATCTGAAACAAAATGGCACAAAACTAAATAAACAGAATATGGTAGTCAAAAATAAGAAACAAAGAGAAAAAATAATTAGCAATATTAATACAGCAAAAGTAGAATATAAAATTGATCATTAAACCAAAGTGATGATTTTATATTATCGAAGATAAAATCAACTGAATTTGCCACAGAATTTTTTGTGAGTTTTTGAGGAATTTTTAGGAGCATGCCAAAAAGCCATTTCAGTATTTATTTATCTTACCCATTGCCTTCTTAGCAAAATCATCCAAAATATTTATTTTCAAATATGGTAACAAATTGTATAAAATAAGAAAATCTAGAAATATATAAAATACTGATAGAAACACAATTGACGTGGGATGTTTTTACAGATCTCTAATGTACCAGTAGTACATAAAGTAAATTAAATGATAAAAGATTTGGATAATAATAATGAATTATATGATGGTGAGTTCTGCTTCTGGTTAGGATGTAAAAAGTTTGCAAGAAAGCCTCATTCTGACCCTAACATCCAAAATAGCCTAGATAAGCTTTAAAAAGAAGAAATCTATAGGTTTTTTTGAGCCTACAAGACTGATGAGAATTCAGACTAACCTGAATGAATTCAACTCACACTATTTGTAGGAGGTAAGATACCTGCAATTTTTCTTATCCCTGGTCTTCGGTAAAATGTCAAAAGGAAGAAGACTTTCACAGTTGAGGATGGAGAAACCAGCTGAAACCCTCAAAATCTTTTAACAACCATGTAAGGACTGGCATGATGGATTAGAATCCCAAACTGTTCTAGTCTCAGAGATGAGCTGTTCCCAGCCACTGCTGGTTTCCCACAGACTGCACTGAATTCTCACGGTCAGTCTGTCAAAGCCTGCAAGAGAGGCAAGAGGGCTGCAAGAGTTACTGCCTGAGGGCTGGAGTCCATTGGGCTCAAGGCAGCCAAGCTATGATGGAGGGGAACAGAGTAAGGAACCTGAGAAAAACCAAGAGAAGGCACTCTCAGCTTGGGCAATAGCAGAAAACAGAAAGTGTTCCTGACAACTCAGAATGCTGGTGGTAGTCTGGAGGGAGGGGGAGAGAGAGACAGAGAGAGATCCTTTGTAGCTCAGAAAGCTGGCAGCTCAGTTGTAAAAAAACAAAGAATTCTCCAGAATTCTACCAACACTTAGATTTCCAAGGCCCATAGCAAGCAAATTCCTGATTATACCCTCAAAACATTTGTAGCTATTGGTCAATCAAATCCAAATAAAGCTGCAATAAAATCAAGACCCAACCACATACATATTCTCCTTATTAAAAGTAATTATTATTTACTTTACTCTCTGTTGCTTTTTTATAAAAAGTGACTAGCATTGATCAAAACTTACAAGGCACTTGAAGAATCATGAAAATGTTGATTGCTGTCAAAAGTAGAAATAGTCAATAGAACAAGTCTGATCATCTCTGACCCAGATTTTGGAATAAAAATGAGGATTTTTAAATAATAGTAATAGAAATGCTACAAAAAATGGGGAGAGGGGCCGGTGAGATGGCTCAGCGGCTTAAGCGCCTGCCCGGCAAGCGCGAGGGCCCGAGTTCGACTCCCGGAACCCACATACGAAAAAGGGGCCGGTGATATCGCTCAGCGGCACGGACGCGCAGGCGCCCAAGGTCCTGAGGTCGACCCCCCGGTACCCACAAAAAAAAAAAAAAAAAAAAAAAAAATGGGGAGAAAGAAAACATGCATGAAGACACAGGGAACTTCTAAGGACATGGACACAAATCAAATAGAAATGTAAGAAAGAGAAAACAAAATATTAGAAATAAAATACTCAACTGATGGGCTTAATGGCAGACAGGACTCAACAAAGGAGAGAATCAATAAACTACAGTTGGGTCAATAGAAATTTTCCCAACTGGAACAAAGAGAAAAAACAAGTAAAAACAGCAGAAAAGAACTTGAGATCTTTGAGAAAATATCAAATATCAAATAGTTTAATGTATTTAACCTTGGATTCCCCAAAGAAGAACATAGAGAGAAGTGGAAAGAAACAATTTTGAAGACATAATGACCAAAAACCTTCCAAATCAATCCAAGAAACTCAGCAAACCCCAAGCCAGATGAATGAAAAGAAATCTACACTAAGGCACATCATGGCCAAAGTACTGAAAATCAGATATAAAAAGCAAACCTTAAGAACAACAAGAGAAAATGTACTTGTTATTTCTCACCAAAACAATGGAGGCAAAGAACAATAGAATGCTATCTTTATTAAGGTTCTGAAAGGAAGAAGGATTGGTGGTCTACGGGCATAGCTCAGTGTTAGAGCACATGCCTAGCATTTCTGAGGTCCTGGGTTTGATCCCCTGGAGAAAGAGAAGAGTTATATTTTCTGGGAGAAAATAACACACCAGATAGAACAGGTAGAACACTAGATCCACAAGAAGAAATTAAGGGCGACAGAATGGGTGAATCCAAGGGCAAATAGTTATTCATTTTTGTAGTAATATGTGTATTCTCATGTGATTTTTTGAGAGAGTATTGACAGTTTAAAATACTATTTTTAAAATACTTTAAAACGTTGTTATTTTAAAAATGTTATGGGTCACATGGGAAATAGTAAATGGAATTTTTACACAGTACACAAAGTAGTATTATATTATTAGAAAGTAGACTGTGAGCAACCCCTAAAAGAAATAACACAAAATATAGCTAGACTAAATAGAAGAAATAAAATAGAATCCAAAAAAATACACAGTTCACTTTTCTCTCGCAACCCCTGAAAAAGGCAAGAAACAAAGGAATAAAGAATCAGTCAAGTAAAAACCAACTCAAGAGAGAAACATAAATCCAATCATCCTGTGTAATGGTTATGCTGAATCCAAATGAGCTAAACATCTTAATTACATTTCAGAGTTTGACAGATTGGTTAAAAAGGCAAGGTGAAACCTGTACTGTTAAGTATAAAGACAGGCTTATAGTAAAGGGTGAGGGGAAATACCATGCAAATATTGAGCATGAAAAAGTTGGTATGGCTGTATCAATATCAAAGAAAGTACATTTTAAGACAAAGAGCATTACTAGAAATAAAGTAGGTCATTTCATAATAAAAAGATTAACTCATCAAGAGGACATATATATGCAACTCATAACATCTGCAGAATACATTTAAAAAATTAAAAGTACTAATGGGAGAAATACGTAAAGCCACAAGTGTAGACAAAGATTTTTAACACCTTTCTATCAATTATTGATAAGAAAAATCCTAGAAGGTTTGAACAATAGAATCGTCTTTCCCACTCGACACCTACAGAACACAACTCTCACCATAGAGTGTGGTTTCTTTTTAAGTGCGTGTGAAGCCCTCACCCAGACAGATCATACACTGGGCAGTGAAAATGTCTCCACACATTTCAAAGGATAGGAATAATAAAAATTGATCAAATGCTAATTAACAAAAACAAACCTCTCATTAACATTTCGGTCAGCAATGTTTCAGTCTATGTTCTCTGATCACAGTACTATAAAAACCAACTCAGTTCTTTGGACAAAAACAATGATTATTCAAATCCTATTCTCTTGGATGTTTAAAAATATGCTTCCAAGCAGCAATGGATGAAGAAGAAAGTTAAGAACATAACTGCAGGCTATTTTAGAAAAAGCAAAACAAAAACAAAAAACAATGAGACCACTATTGAAACTTTAAAAATAATTAAAATCAAAGGAAACATCATAGACCCAAATATTTTTATTATTTAAAAGAAAGGACAAAAACTGAGAGCACACAGCAGAAAAAACTAATTAGTGGGAACATAGATTGAATGAATAAAAACCTGGTTCCATGACAAGAAACAAAATTGAAGGGCTGGTGAGATGGCTCAGCGGCATAAGTGCCTGCCTGGCAAGCGCAAGGTCCTGAGTTTGACTCCCGGTACCCACATAAAGGAAAAAGGGGCTGGTGATATCGCTCAGTGGCACAGGTGCTTGCTGGCAAGCGCGAGGTCCTGAGTTTGACTCTCGGTACCCACATAAAAAAAAAAAGTTGAAAACCATTTGGTAAATATAAAAAAGAAAACAGAATTTAACACAAAATGTAAATTAAAAATGAGGAAGTAGTAAACATCAGAAGTCAAAAGTGATTAAATTTATATAGTTTTATGGTAATAAATTTGGAAATCCTCATTTTAAAAATGCTTTCCCCAGTAAATATAAACAACCAGGACTGGTGTAACAAGACGTGGGGAGCTTGGAGACGGTGAAAGCTGAGAAAGTCAGGCACGCCAATGGGCCGATGGGTGGATTTCTGTAAAGTGACAAAGAGGAATGACGTGTATCACACTTTTTCAGGAAGTACCAAACAGTGGGAGAAAAGTTATTTAATTTATTTTATAAGTCTCATTACCCTGACACCAAAATCTAATGAAGGTGGGAAGTAAAATTGAGCAGGAAGGGCGGAGAACACGTGCGAGGGCGGGAAGACTTGCTGAGACGATGGAGCAGGTGAAGCCCTGGTGTAACGGTGCTGGGCAGAGACAGCGGAAACAGCGAGATTAAAAAAACCAGGTCAGACACAAACAGACTTGAGTCACTTCCATTTTGAGCAAATGTATTTTTACAAAATAAATAGGAAACGCTTTTGCAATTTTTCAAACATAACACTTAGCAATTAAACACTTGAAATAATCACAAAAATAAACACATAGAGCATCACATGGAGATAATGTCGAAACAAATGTGAAGCTTCAATGAACGAGATCCCCTTAGCAACACCCTCGCACACTTTGTGATAGCCAGGCTTACGCTGAGAGTGAGGAGTGGAAGAGGAGGACAGATAGAAACCTTAAACATTCCTGAAAACAATTCTTTGTAGTATTGTTTTGCACCTGTGTTTGAGGTCCACCAGGAAGTGGACCAGCTAGTCAAGAGGGATTATCATTTACAGTGAGCTGTTACCAGAACAAAACTATTTATATAATCAACCTTACTATATGCATAGCTTCCAAATTCTAATCATAAAATCTGCAGAAAGGGAGGTTGCCACCTTGCCCTGACACTCACCTCTGGGTAAAGAAATACCTTCCCCTCCTCAGCATCTCCTTCCCAGGTCAGAGCCAGCTCTGGATGTGTCAAGGACAATTTGCTGTTAAACGCAGAGCTCCTGCCGCTCTCTCAAGTCCTGTGTTCATTTGGCTCTGTTGCTCCCAAGTCAGTCATCATTTATTATCGTTTTTGCTTTCAGGTGCCACTGATTCTTTTGGCAGACTAATCTCCAAATAGACTAACAGCAGGATGAAGCCTTGGGACTAGGTTCTGGACAATCGGATATTAACAGAAATGATGTGCAATCTCTACATGCCATTAACAAAGGAGGTAGCTCTTCCTTTGCCTTTCATCCTTCCCATTGATTAGAGTACAGACATGATGGTTGATGCTGAAGCAGCCATCTTGGACCATGAAGCAAACTCGGGAAATGGAACCCAACACAAGACAGTAACAAAACACAAGGAACTCTAAGAACTAATCTTGGGTAAACACAATTCCCCCACAGCTGTGTGAATCTGAAGTCACCAAGGAGGAAAAGAGATTGGAAGGTGTGGGCTCCACACTGTCATGCTCAGTTGAAGGTTCTCTCCTGCCTGCTAGAAAACCTTAGCAACCCAGGGGTGTAGAAGACCAGATAATGAGGATGAGGCCTAATCGACAAGCACAAAAGAGAAAGGCAGAAAGCTGTGCTTCTTTGATGGCATACAGGCATGCTGGCACGTTGCAAGTTCCAGGAAGAGTCAACACAGCTGAGAGCTGGTTGTTTGCCTGGTCATATACTGTAGATAATAGGAGGAAGATGAATCTTGTATTACTCCATTTGCTTGCTCATGTGTCTAAGTGAACAAAAAGCGATGTGAACCAAATGCTCAGGGCTCTTAGCCTAAGAAAGGCAAAACCTCCCTGGCCCTTGCATTCAAAATTAATTCTGTGTCTTTTTGTTTTTCATCCTCATTCACCCCCCAGTCAGGCTGGTTCCTACACGAGGGTATTTAAGTCCCTCTTTGCTAAGGTTCCACCAAGCAAAATCCGTATGATGGTTAATCTTGATTGTCAACCTGACTGGCCTGAGAGATACTGATGGGATACATCTGGGTGTGTCTGAGTGGGTCATGAGGGCGTGACCTTGAGGATTGTGCCTGGTTTCCAACCACTTCCTCTGTGACTCTTCCCCTGCTCTCTGCTTCCAGATTTCATGAGGTTAGCAGCTTTCCTTCACTATGATGTTTCTGCCTTGAATCCAGCCAATCATGGACTGAAACCTTTGAAACCATGAGCCAAATAAACCTCTTCTCCTTTCAGTTGTGGGTATTGTGTATTTTGTTCCAGAAATAGGAAAGCTGACCAATACCAAAAAAAATTGACATGGGATTATGGGACCATTGCTGAGTATGCCTGATCTATGGTTCAGAAGCCTTTGGAACTGTTTCGTGGGAAGAGTTTGGAAAGATTTGTAGATGCAGTCTAGTGAAGCCCTAGAGTGTGGTAAGCACAATTTGGTAGACAATTCTGGTGGAAGTTCAGAAGACCAGGATATTCATAGAAGTGCAAACAGTAAAGACTACATTCATAAAGTTTCAGATGGTAATGGGGACTCTGTCAGAAATTGAAATACAGGCCATGTGGGCAAAGAGTTTGTCTACATTTTGTCAATGTTTGGACTTTGCAGAAGGCTAAATTTAAATGTGATAAACTAATGAATTTGGTGGAAGAAATTTCAAGACAGCCTAACGTTCAGGCTATGGCATGAGTACTATTGGCTGCTTTAGCTAGATTTATAGTGACAATCAAGAGCAAGTACCAGAGCCAAAATATTTGTAAAGCTTTCACTTTGGTCGGAAAAGAAGTGCATATAAAGTTGGGGCCAGGCCGGTGAGATGGCTCAGCGGCTTAAGCGCCTGCCCGGCAAGCGCAAGGGCCCGAGTTCGACTCCCAGAACCCAAATACAAAAAAGGGGCCGGTGATATCGCTCAGCGGCACGGGTGCCTGCTGGCGTGCGAGGTCCTGAGGTTGACCCCCCGGTACCCACAAAAAAAAAAAAAAAAGTTGGGGCCAAAGGAGATGTGGTTGATGAAGAGATTAGTGCCATTAAAAAGAAGCCAAATAATTTGTGCTGGAAACTGCTAACAGGAAAGATGCCTTGAGGGACTCTCAGAAATTGGCCATGCTTCACCCATTAGAGGCCCAAGAGTGTAAAATTGTATAATCCTTTGAGAGACTTTGCTTGAGAAGAAAGCCACAGAGTACCCTGCTTACGCAAGGCCAGTTAGGGAACTGTTTCCCCAAGTTCAACACTCAGGCAGAGGCCACTGCAGCCATGGGTCAAGGCAGGGCTGGCTATTGCTCACACTGGTGGGAGACCTTGGCATTGCCCATGTAATTCTGTTTTGCAAGCAGGCAGAATGCAAGAGTTATGGGGTCATGAAGGCTTCCAGCCAGATTTCAAAAGAAGGCCAGGGAAGCCAGACAATGAATGATAGGGTCAGAATCCCTGCTGGGAAGCTCTGAGAGGGTGATGCGTGAAGCTGTGAGAGTGAAGCTGAAGGTACAAAGGAGACCCCAAGGAAGTTGGAGTTACCAAGAATACAGAAAATCTGTAGAGGACCTGCAGGCAGCAAGAAGAACCAGCCCAAGAGAGAGGCCATGTGGGCTATAGGGTGAGGCTATGCACATCCTGCCCAAGAAGCTGGACACGGAGGTACAGGATGTAATGTTTGCCCTGCTGGGTATCAGCCCTATTTCTTTCTATTCTCCTATCTCTCCCTTTAGGAGTGGAAATATTATTCTGTGTCATTATCTCTTGGGAACATGTAACTTATTATTAGTTTTTATAGGGGCTCACAGCTAAGAGTTTTCCTTGAGTTTGAGAGAAGACTTTGGACTTGGACTTTTGAGCAATGCTAAGACTATTGAGATTTTGAGGAGGGAATTAGTACATTTTCAGTTGTACACAGGATGGTTATGTTAAGTACAATAATGACCTTGCTATTGTCTCTATTTAAAGATTAAATATGGTTTAATGATATGCATTTGGGTGTCAAGTTGACAAGGGGTGGACTAGTAATGGGGTTGTGACCTTTGGGACTATATATGGTCTCTAATCCCTTCTTCTCTGGCTGTTTCCCTGCTCTCTGCTTCTCAGTTGCCACGAGTTGAGTAGCTTTCCTCCACCATTTCCTTCCACTGTGATATTTCTATCTGGGAGCCAGCCAACCACGGACTGAAACCTCTGAAACCATAAGCCAAAGTAAACTTCTCCTCCTTCAAGTCACACGGTCAGGATTGACTCAGCAATAGAAAAGTTAACTAATACAGGCTGGAATGAGACACTGATCCCTCTAAGGTAGCAATATTAATTGCTATCCTCTCTGCATAACCAAAAGTCATTCTGCTTTGTATTATCTAGAGTGCCTGTCCACTTTCAACTAAACAAAAAGATGCCAAAGAAATTATGCTGGTGTTACGTCAGGTAGTTTAACACTTTTTCTTGCCCTTCTCTTAGGTTAGTTTAATAATTGTCTTTGTAGATCTTATTCAGAGCTTCTCACAACTGCCAACAAATAACTTCCTTGGCTCTACATGCAAGAGATTCACATATAACTAAACCTCAGGAGCCCATGTGGGAATTGTCAATGTGGGCCAGATGTGCCCTAAAATTCCTTTAAACAAGGACATTGAATCTCTTACATGTTCCAGGAAACATGTGTCTGACACCCTCAGAAATATATTCTCCCAGTCTTGGGCCCCCAACTCCACCATCCCTTTCAGGGGGCCTCTCTAGGTAGAACCACCTAGTATTCTTTCCAGAATTGGAAAAGGGGAACATTGTACCCCTTCCCCCTAGACTGTGGCCAGATGCTCTGGGGGGGAACCTGAGGGGGCACAGCTGCTCAGACCTCCCACAAACTCTGCAGGCCTCTGGGGAGAAGGAGTAAGGAGATTCCAGAGCAAGTGAAGACACATGAGGAGGAGCAAAGCCAACTTAAAGAGATCGCTTGGAAATCCTCCTGTGTCTTCTCTAAGAACTGCCCTGAACTAGCGTTTCCTACTCAGTAGTAGGTGGGTGGGCAGTGCAATGCAGTTCTTACCTCTGTGCCCACTAAATCTTCAGCCCCTTTACACCTAGATAAGGTTGGTTCAAGCCTCTTCCTTGCCCTGTGGATATCCAAAGCTTCCCTACAAGTTTTGCTTTATTCCTTGGGAACTTATGGTGTCCTGGTTATCTTGCCTCTGCTCCTGATATCTTTGTTTCATATCATGCTAGTGAGACGTTACAGTCACACCATCCTTGCTTTCACACACAGGGTGATGTTAGAAACATGTCATGGCCCAGGCACTGAAATCAGAATGGACACTGGGTGCTAACAGGGTGACCCTCAACTCTGCAAACCACTCCACACGGGCACACAGACACATGGTGTTGATGAGGAAAGTCTGTGCTACAGAGTGTGGAAGGACAAGAGAGACCATTTGTGTTCCATACACATAATAAATTATTAGACATTTTTACTCTAAAAAGTCATTTTGACTCTGCCTCCACCAGGGACTCCTCTTGCCTTACTCTGTGCTCACCTCTGACACCATGCGTTGTATACCTAACAGCTGTCTTCCACTTCTTCCCTGCCAGTGATACCTCATCTTTACTCAAGCAGGGGTCCTTTCTCCCCAAAGATGAGCCCTCCCTCAGACACTAGGGGCAAACCATGAGGGGACTAAGTGACCATGACAGTCCCATTGCCCTTTCCCAGGTGTGAGAGAAGATCAAGACACATGAATCAGAGAGATCACATCTAGCCAGTGACCTGAAGTCTTCTAGAAGCTTCTGGAAACTATTTTCCTTCTTGGTAAAAATAAAAAGACAGCAAAGAAAAGCCTCCATCCCCTCCCCTTTCTGGCCTGCCTTTGGATGCAACTCAAGAAGACCTATTTTTCACAGCTGTACAGACCACTGTGAGAGAGAGAGCTTCTGTTTCTTGTAATCAAAAGTGTAGCTCCACTTACCGTTACCCCTTGCTAGAAAAAGCTCATGCCTGCCTGCACATATAGAGCCCTCGTCCATCATTTAAACTAGCAGCACAAGTGTGATTTCCCTGAAACTTCCCTATCTCTCTCCTTCCTCTTCGAGAGTGATGCAATTCAGCAGATCACTAGTTACCAGCTTACCTCAGTCATTTCCTCCTGCAGATGGGAGGTTTAGGCTGCTCCGCCTTCCCCATCTTGCTGTTATGCTGAATGAATCTTGTTCCTTGCCCCAACAACTCATCCTCAACCCCTCGGGCCCTTTGTGAGTGGTGAGTAAACAGATTCAAGTTCAGTAACAAATGCTTGACAATTCACCACCTTTTGCCATCTCCTAATCCTTTCCCCTCCCTCTGTTCTTCTCAAGCTAAGAGAAAGTTTTCTTATTTTTCTTATCAATGAGGTTTGCAGGGCTCTTTTTATAATTTGGCTCCCCACCAAAACTATGCCTTTCATAGTCTTATATCCCAGTCTTATATCCCAGATATTCTCCCAAACCAAAAGAAAAAAAATCATTCTGTCTCCAAGAATTCTACTGTTGGTCCTGAACAGATGTTTGTTTGTTTGTTTGTTTGTTTGTTTGTTTGTTTTTGCCTAAAAATAAAATTCAGGGCAGATCCACTTCAAGAGATAATAACTTCTACAAGTCATGGGCTGCCCCAGTTGTCCTTTGCTGATTCACTGTAGGATTCATATCCCCATCCATGGAGAGCCCACAGACTCTCCTAACAGTCTCACCTCCAGGCTGAGGCAGTCACTTCTAAGCTTTGATTCCTGGAAAAACTGGGCCCTGACAAAGAGGCCTCTCCTGCTCTGATCTCAACTTTTCTTTCCAGCCCTTGCTTCTCACTACTCCTACTAGCCTATCCTCTACTCCATGCAAAAGAAATGTATCTCTCCCTGCTGTCCCAACCCCACATCTTTCTCAAACAATAATGTTGCCTCTTATCTTGATTTCTGTGCTTTTCCCCAGTTCCTTAGTATCCAACATGAGAATTTCCTTGAACCTGCCTGACATGCAATAAACATTTGTACAGACCCATTATGCGCCTGGCACTGGGCCGGGCTGGAGAAGCCAGGAAGATCCAGTGTTTAAGTTCATAAAGCCAACATTCGGTCAGGCAAAACAAATAATTGAGTATAACTGAGATAAGTACATTTCAGCTTTCCTAAGCGAGCAGGCAGAGAAATGGCCCTCCACCCAACCTCTCCTCTGGGAGAGGGTGACATGTGACAAAGGAAGGAGCCCACACTTATGGACAGAGAAACCTGGCTTCAAATTGTGGCACTGGCTTTTTTATTTGTAGAGCCAGAAGCAAGTTACGTCATCTCACAAAGCCTCAGTTTCTTCATCTGTAGATTGAGGATAATGACAACTACCTCACAGGATTGTTGCCAATTCTAAAGGATCTCAGATACTTTGCATAGCCCCATAAAACCACCGTCACTGAAAAGAATGTTCAAGTATATACTAAACACTTTGCCATACAAAGGAGGTGCTAGACTTTCTGTAGAATTTCAAAATAGATAGCTGAAAACTACTTTTTATGGTATGGATTTAAAAAAATGTCCCCCAGTAGCCTCACATGTTCAGAGGTGGGGCTTTTGGGAGTGACTGGATCATGGGGCTCTAACTTCCTGACTGGGTTAATGAGTTCCTAGCTGAACGTGCAGTAGGAGTGGGGCCCACTTACAGGAGGTGGGTCCCTGGGGGCATGCCTGTGGAGGGTGTATCTTCCCTCACACTCCTCCTCTGCTATTTCCAGACACCGTGAACTGAGCATTGGGAAAGGGAGTTGAAATCAGATGACATTTGCTAGCTTTACGACTGTGGGGGGTGTAATAATGGCAACCTCAACCCCAAGATGTTCACATCCTGCTCCCCAGAACCTGTGAGCATGTTACTTTACATGCAAAATGACTTCACGGACATGACGAAGTTAAGGATCTTGAGCTGGGAAGACTACCCTGGATTCTTCAATGGGCTCCATGTCATCCCATGTGAACTTCTACAAGGAAGGCAGGAAGGTCAGAGTTGGGGAAAAGATGAGACAAGAGCAGCAAAGGCCAGGGAGAGAGCAAGAGATCCGAAGCGTTGCACTTTTGCTGCCTTTGAAGATGGAGGAAGGAGCCCTTGCCGAGGATGGGGGAGGCCTGGAGAAGCTGGAAAGGGGCAGGAAACAGGTTGTCCCCCAGAGCCTCCAGGAGGAACACAATCCTGTTGATACCATGGCTTTAGAATTTCTAACTCCAGAACTTTAAAGTAATAAACCTGTGTTATTTTAAGCCTAAATTTGTGGTAATTTGTTATAGCCACAGTCAGAATTAATACACCATGCACAGGTGTGTTCTTTTCCTCAGAGAAAGGATAATCATTTGCATCTCACAATGTTGTTGTGTGCATCAAACCCAATAATGTCTTTGCTGTGCTTACTAATAGGTATAATGAGTCCTCAATAAGCCCCAGCTATTTTTCTCCCTGCTTAGCATATTGCATTTAAGAAACACAGTGGAATTAAACAGCCAGTGAGGTTGGGCAGGTACTTTTTATGTAATGTCACCACTTTACATGACAGCACGAGGCTCAGGGAAGTTAAGCAAATTTTCCAAGGTCACACAACTATCTAGGGGCAAGCAAGAGTCAAAGTGGTTCACTCTTGACCCTTAGTTGGGTGGATAACTTACTCTACTTTTGATTCGCAGCTAAGAAATCTGTTAAATACGTGGATTGTGTGCCCCACCCCAAGAAAATCTGATGCAGGCGATGATTAAACTCAGGAACCTGCACACTGTCGAGCTCCGTGTTGTGTCATTTAGGCTGCTGCTGTGACCCCACTTTGAGAGATGCCGTGCTGCCTGACAGCTGCCACCTGCTCCCAAGTCTCTGAGAAAATGGGAAGCCATGACTACACTCTCACGTGCTTAACTTTTTATTTTGAAAATGTCCTAGCTCACGAAGGTTATTATATCCACAACCATTCAAATACGTACCTCTTATTTCAAAGAACTGCCAGCTTTTTGCCATAGTTGCTGTATCAGCCATACATACAATGGTGCCTTGGTTTATGAACTTAATTTGTTTTATGATTCTGGAGAAGATGGCTGCGTTTGTGTTTGTGTGGGGGAGATGGCCACGGTCCTGTTTGTCACCTAACGCGGAGTTGGCAAATGGAAGCAAAATTTTGCAGAACACTTTTGTTTGCGAACTGAATTGTTTTCAAATAGAAGCATTCCTGAACCGAAGTATTACTGTAGTATTTCTTTTGGATTGAACCATTTTAAAGTATATTACAGATACCAAGACCTTATATCAACTGCATCTAGAAAATAAGGATGCGTGGAGGTGAGGAGCGTAGAACAAGACGCGAAGGGGCAGCATGAAGGATCCCATGTCCCCACCCCGGAGCACACAGTGTGGTAGGGGAGGCAGGTGCAACCTGACCTAATAAAGGGGCAGTTGGGTCTCCGTGCCATGGAACTCAGACAAGGAGTGGAGAGGCTCCAGGAGGTCATCTTCAAGGACACAACCATGAAGTTGAGCCTTAAGAGATCAGGACCGGACAGAGAAAAGAGGAAATGTGTTCTAGGCATCAGGATTACTTGAAGCCAAGATGTGGAGGTGGGATGTCATGGGGAGTGTTGTTTAATGACCTGTCACTGGGTATGACTGGCTCTCTCTCTCTCTCTCTCCCTTTTTCTCTCTCTCTCTTTCTCTTCAGGTATGCATAGTCATCTACTCAGTGGACATCTTCACTCGAAGCTTATGAACACCAAAAAAGTCAACAGATCCAACTTAAATTGGCCCCTCCAACCAGATCCTCCACAAGCATTCTCTGTTTCAGGAAACTGTACCGCCCACCAAATACTTAAGCCGCAGACTTTAGAACCATCCTCACTGCCCTTTCCTCTCACCCCAACCCCACCACATCCAAGTACTCTCTAAGTGTTCCACCCTGGTTTCTATACTCCCAACACCTCCATCCTAGTCCACCCTCGTCCTCAACCACAAAGAGCCTGGATCAGTACATCAGCTTTCAAGTTAGTCTTCCTTTCTCTAGTCCTGACCTCTCAGTCCAATCCCTGCACTGCAAATCCAGTCCCCAAACTGCAAATTTGATCGTATCTTCCCTGTATTCCCACACACGTATTTACGGTGCTTCTACCTGCTCCCCACAGCTCTCACCAGAAGTCCAAAATCTTACCTTGGTTACTCCCACCTATCTCTCTGATCACATCCCTCACCTCCCCATCCCTCCCTGCTTGGCAAAGACTGTGGAAGCCCCTTCACTTCCCACCTGCCGCTGTCCATAGTCATTCTCCCCCAAGGAAACAATACCCCAGCACTCCCTGAGCACTGGCAGAACCACCTCATTACAGGCACGTTCAGACACGCCTTCCCAGGCTCTCTAGGGTGTAAGGAAATTGCTGTTGGGCCCAAGGAAGAAAAGGGTGTCGAAAAATCAAACAGAAACTTCGATTGTCTCCGAACATTTTCCATCAATGCTAACAGGAAGCAAAGGGCTCTGAGAGAACTTGGGACAGCTTTCCACAGTGCGTAGTGGATGTTTCTTCTTTGTGCCATGTGATGTGGTACTGCTCATTCTTCATGGTCAGCACTGAGAACCACAGAGTCCCTAGTAAATGTCACCAAAGAACCGGGTTGTCATCTATATTCGCACATTTATTTGGAACAGGATAATGTATACACATCCATATTTTGTCTGATTTTTTAAGCACCATCGCATTGGAGGAAACCAATATACAACTACTATTCACATAATTGGTAATCCTTTTTTTTTTTTTTTTTTTTTTTTTTTGAGACAGTATCTCACTAAGTTACGAAGTTGCCCAGGTTGGGCTCAAACTTGCAATCCTCCTGTCTCAGCCTCCCAGAGTGCTGAGATTATAGGCACGAGCCACTACACCCAGTTATAAGACGTTTATTTGACACATACCATATCCAGGTTTGGCCTCCACTTCCTGGTAGACTTCTGAACACAGATCGCAAATGGTTGGGATGCCTAGTTCTGTTCCCACATGCTACCTCCAGGACTGGACTGGTTTTCTTAAAAGTTGGCTCTTCCAAAGTATCCCATGTGCGTCACTAGTTGTGAACAAATCTTGGAGGCAGGACTTACCCCCTAACCAACTCCCACTCTGTCCTCGGGAAAGTGTACTATGGTACTCACGGAGCCACGTGTAACATGATGCTGAGCTGAATGTTTTCTCTTGTCCTGGATTGGTGAGTAGGACCCAAGCTAAAGACAAAGAGAAATTAACAATTAACCTCTAAAGAGAGCTGTGGGCTTTGTGCTTACCCCACAGAGGCCTCAGTCCTCCAACCTGTGCAATGGGAGATATTGTAGAAGTCACGGCACTTGAGCACTGGGTCAATCACCACCCTCTACCACTGAGCCCAAGTATCCCCCTTTGCTGTGCCCTCCTCTCTCTTCTGGTAAAAGGACCAGCTGCTGTCTCAAAATGAATCTATGCCAGTCCATTTTGGACCATACTCCAGGTCCTTGGCATCGCTTTCCTCCCAATGGTCCTCTTCTAACATTCTCTGCCTCATCTAAATTCCTCTGTCCACCATGATAATCAATTCAGAGTGTCTTATGTGTCCCAGAAATTAGTTCCTTTGCCTCAGAAGCAGTTTCCAGGGAACCTAAGGAAGAATAAGCAGACCCAACTCCCCCAAAGCCTTAGGACTACAGATAGCACTTTTTATTGTGGGGATATTGCTTTGCCTTTGCTAGCCCTTGAGACCTTGGCCTGAACCACCGCAGTAACTGTCTATGAGCAGTGCTTCTCACACTCATGGAGGTGAAATACTGCCGCCGCCTCCTCCTCCTCCTCCTCCTCTTTCTCCTTCCCCTCCTCCTCCTTCTCCTCCTCCTCCTTCTCTTCCTTCTCTTCCAAAGTTAGTAACTTTGATATCTACAAAAATGTAAAGGGTTGGATGTTGTGCTGAGTGCTCTCCATCTACCTCTCAGGCTCCACTCCATTCTCTGGTTGACACAAAGAGAATGACTTGTTCAGCCTACATCAATAGGTTCCATGGCCCTGCTGCTTCTGTTGGTTCAACCAAAAGGAAAATAGGTGTGAAGCTGAGGGTATTTGCTCACCTTACTGAACCAATGATCAGCAGTGACAGCATTTCCGTTCCTGGGACCACAGACCCTCTTCCGTGGCCTTCCTCCTGCGACAGCTCTGTCTCCAGTTTCTGGTAACCACTCAGATCTACATAAGATCTTTCCAGCCCAAGGGAGCCGTAGTACACACTATGAATTCCTTGCCCAAGGGTGCTGTCCTATGCCCTTTTTATTTCTCTTCACAGTTTTGTATATATCTCTTTGATAAACTCTCTTCAGTTGCTCTACTGTGCAATCCCTCTCCTACCAGGACTCTAACTAATACAGTAATTGGTACCAGGAATGGCCCCAGAGAAAAGTAACCCACAAATGGTATTCTGGGATTGGATTGCTCACATATTTAAAACATACCAAGATAAATTCCCATACCAAAGGGACAGCAAATGTACATAGTTATCCAATTATCACAGTAACAACATTAGAAAAATACAGATAGAAGGAAAGACGTTAGAAGAGCAAGTTCACTGGCTCTGCTGATCACGGAGATGCCAGATCGGTCTGTGACATGGATTGACTTTCCTGACACACACAGAGAAGGGAGAAATTGAAGTTACCCAACTCAGTTGAGAATACCCAACTCCAATTGAGAATACTCAAATTGGAACATAGATGTAAAACCAGAAATCTTCAGTGGGAGCTTTCAGGGAGTTCCCTATCTCCTATAAGGCAGCTCTGACTAAGAATCAAACCCAGAAATTGATTAAAAAGGTGACAGGCATGCAGAGCTCATTATACTTTTCAGTCCCACCCTATGTCTTATGCGTTCCACTGGTTGCAAAAGGTGAGACCCTGCCTGATAGGTTGGGGCATGTAAGCAGACAGTAGCTCCCACGTCATTTCAAGACCACTTCCATACCTTTGTTGTCTCTAGGCCCGCAATGAGTTTATATATCAGGATAGCCCGGACAGACAAGGACAAATCTTGATATAGGAAGAAAGAACCTATAGATAAAAGACTTGCAGGAGGCAGAGCACTAGCCCAGGGTACACCAGGCCCTGAGTTTGATTCCCTAGTACCACAAAAACAAAACAAAACAAACGTAAAACCACACAGGAAAATCAGCAGGGCTCCACAAAGCATATATGTCAGGGAGTTCTAAGGACATTGGATGGAGAAGGATGTAATATAAAACCTGATGGAAGAGACTTTAATAACACACGTGAGCTCACTCAAGATTTCGGATTTAATGTGCCAGCTTGAGCACCTGGGAGTGGCAGGTGTGAGGTACCTTGGCTGATGGAAGCCTGGACTCTACAGGGCCTGGCAATTAATGCAGATTTTTCCAGCATTCCAAAAAGGAAGCTGAAGGCCTAGGAAGCTGGGAATGTTGGAGGGGGTCTATTGCGAACAAATGCTTGGCCACGTCTTAATCAGGCTCCTTAGGAGGGCTAGAGGGTGCTCCCTTCAAAGGTCATAAGAACTTCCTTAGTGAGATGTTCATAGGCATCCTGGAAAATCTCTTCTTGGCTGTTTTCTGTGAGCAGGAAATGGCAGTGGGAGAGGCTGCAATGGAATCAGGCTCCCTGATTTTAATGGGGAAAATGGGATCCCAGGGTCGCCGAGGCCAAGAGTCTCAAAGGCACGGTGGACACCATTACCCTAAGAAGCTATGGGATTGGGGTGGGACCCGGAGCATTGTGCCCTATAGAGATCTCTGGCACTGAGGTCCCTAGAGCTGCTAAGACCACTAAGGTGTTTCTTGAGATACGTAAGGAGAAAAATTCTGGGTTTGGTGGGCAAAATCAGTGGGAAATCAGAACTGCCTCAGCTTTCAAACCCAAAACCCCAGAAGTCCCAAATCCCTTGCCTGAGGGGGGAGGAGAGAGTCTCTGAGAAGCACTCTGAGATGAGGTCACAGGTATGCACTGTGACTCATTCTCCAGAGGGACCTGAGGTCATTTAGCGGAACAGGGAAAGGAAAATATCCAGACTTTCCAGGGACTGTAGGATACTGAACACCTGCTAACCCCGGAAGTCTCAAGTTGTCGCCATAGTCCACAAGTCAGAGTGAGCTCATGGAGACCAGGTAAGAAGTAGAATACTGGCCCCAAGTGGGGTCCAATCAGAACAGAGGACGTGTACTGTAGATACTTTTCCAGTCCCTGAACAATACATTACTAACTAGCAGAATAATGCTACCGAGCAGAACCTCACATGGAATGGCAGGACACCGAGTGGAAGCTGACCCCTTCCAAGTAAAACAGCCCCTCCCCCACCACCAAGATAGCCAGTCCAAAGAACCGTCATAACCATGCAGAATTACAGAGATTAGTGCAGCCATTGAATACTTAAAAGATGCAGGAGTAGCAATTCCTACCACATTAACATGTAATTCCTAAGTTTAGTTGGTGCCGAAGCTAGCTGGATCGTAGAGAATGACTCTAGATCAGCATTCCCCAACCTTTTTGGCACCAGGAGCTGGTTTCATGGGAGACAAATTTTCCACAGGATGATGCAAAGAAGTTCACAACCTAGATCCCTCATACGAGCAGTTCACAATAGGGTTCGTGCTCCTATGAGAATCGAATGCTGCTGCTGTTCTGACAGGAGGTGTTGCTCAGGCAGTGATGCAAGCCATGGGGAGCAGCTATGAACACAGAGAAAGCTTTGCTCCTTGCCCACCCCTCACCTCTGGTGTACTGCCAGGTTCCCAACAAGCCACAGACTAATATGTCCATGGTCCAGAGGTTGGGGCCTTCTGCTCTAGATTATTAGAGGATTCAGTCACATGCTAATGTCAAATGCAATTGCAGTTCAAGATATCTTCACTAAATATCTTGGTATCTTTATTAGAAAAAAAAATTTTTAATTCTCTGACCTCTAGCCTGCAGCTATCGTCCTAGAAAAAGTTTTTTTAATTCTAGGTAGTATAGTTAGTTGCCTTCTAGTGGTAGAAACAACTGCACATGTTCACCTGAGGCTTTCCATCAGAACTATATTGATTCTCTTGCTCTCTGTCATAATACAGACCACAAGGACTTGATCACGTGCTGTCTTACAGAGCATCACTGTATTTCACTGGTGACATTGTGCTACCTGGGACTGGCAAGCAGGAAATGGAAAACATTTTACATGCCTTACTAAGACACTTGCACTTTAAGGGATGAAAGATAAATCCCGTGAACATCTACAGCCATTCCCTATTGTAAGGTTTCTAGGGACCTGTGATCAAAAGATGTCAGGAATGAGTGACAAACTGCTACATCTTACACTTCCTACTGCAAAGAAAGAGAAACAATTTTTGATGGACCTGTGAGTTTTAGAGATAACATATACTACACTTGGGTGTGCTGCTCTGATGTATTTAAGCAGCCAGATTTCAGATGCACCAGTCAAGAAATTGCTTATAGTGAGAGCCACTGTGCCCTATGACTGAGGACACCCAAAGTCAGGGGCAACGTTTGTGTACTCACCATGAAATGCTGCCTGGAGCTTGTCTAGCTGTAAATTACTCTAACGAGATTCCATGAAGAACCCTAAGTATGCAGGTAAAGCCTTTTTGCTAACAACCATTCTCCATTTGGAAAGCAGCTCATTGCTTGACACTAGGCTCTGGCAGACACTGAACCCCTGGTCATGACACCATGTGTCTATGTGAGCAGTAGCATCATTATGTAAATGTAGCTCATTAAAGCTAGGCCCAAGCAAAGGCAAAAATTGGAAATTGGTTAATTTTACATGGCAGTTGGCTGGGTCAGAGTACCTAGGTAGTTGGTCAAATATTACTGTTGATGTTTCTGTGAGTGTGTTTTTTAGATGAGAAATACATGTACACTGGTAGGTGTTGAGTAAAGAAAATTACCCTTCATAATGTGGTTGGGCCTCACGGGATCATTTGAAGACATGGATAGAACAAAAAGTTGACCTTCCTTGAGCAAAAGGGAATCTGCCAGCCACCTGCCTTTGGATTCAAGCTATAATTTTTTTTCTTGAGTCTCAGCCTGCCAACCTATCCCATCAGATTTTGGACTTACCAAGCCTCCACCATCACCTGAGCCTGTTTACTGGCTTGGAGTCTCTGGAGAGCCCTGAAAATACAAATACACAGCTCAGGCTCTTGGAACCTGCTCTTGCTGCTTCACTGCCTCTCGGCAGCACACATGGCGATTTCCCTGTGACTCAGGAGGAGAGAGAAAAGCACAGCCAGGAGTGGGTCGCCGGTGTCACCACTCCGCAGCCCGAGGTTGCTGGCAGACGGCATGGTGGAGGATTCCTCCAGGGGGCAGCACCTAGCACGGTATCTCTGACCTTCACTGCAATGGAAGGATGAAGGGTCTGAAAGATGGATCTACCCTGGTTCATAAGCAAGGAATAATGGGATGGCCAACTAGCCAGGGACCAAAAAAAAACAAGACCGGAAGAAGGTGGCAAGGCACATTAGGGGAGTGCAGAGATGCTACCGAATGGGCACCAAACCTGAAGTGTCTTCAACCTACCCCACGCCTACCAGAGGACTTTGTCCCACCCTCTGCTCTGGGGTGGAGGCTATGATAGTCTCAACCACACACAGCCAAACAGCAGAGGGCAGTGCTGAGCTCCCAGAGTGGCACCATTCCCTGAGCTGAGGAGCCAACCACCTGGTGGCAGTGGGTGGCACTCTATCTCTTCCACCCTGAGGGGCAGTGACTTGTCCCTGTGTGAATAGATATGACTTCCAGGCACTTTTGCTTTCTGGCACTCTGCCTGCACCTTGCTTATAGAATGCCTTATCCATCACTCTAGATCACACTATGAACAGGAAGTGCATTTTAAGGTAAAGACAGTGCAGCAGAGAGTTCATTCTGATTAAGTTCCATTCATGCGGTCCTTCCCATGTCCTGTCATCCAGAAGCAAATGGGTTTGTACCACAGTAGGCTGTATGGTGTCTGGTGGAAAACAACATTCTGCAAATTTAGGATGCCACCCTGTGGGACATGGCACATACCTCAAGCCAGCCAATGCAGAGCCTGTCTCACCGTACCCAGATGACCAAGACTGGGCATCGAGGTTAGGAGTGGGTGCGGCTTCTCCTTGTTTCGTCCTCTTAAGGGATGTCTGCTTCTGATACCTGCAACCCTGGGCTCAGTGATTTGGAGGTCTCAGTGCCCAAGGGAAAAACGAGGGAACACAACTACTGCGTTCACATCAAAACCAAAGCTAACACTGCCTTCTGACCACCTCTGCCCACTGATCCAGCTGGCCGGAAGGGTGTTTGATCTGCTGGTCAAGGGGAAGTTGGGTTGCCACCATGCACTAAGGACAGGAGGGCCACGTGCAGAATCCACAAATTCAGAGGCCTCCTAGGGTTCTCTTACCTAGTTTACTGCTCAGTGAAAGATGGAGGCAAGGCAAATGAAGGCCGGATGCTGATTACAAAGGAAGGAGGGGAAGAACCCTGATTCGCTGAGGTGCTCACAAGGGAATGTGCCCTAAGTGGGAAAAGAAGGAAGCGCTGTTAGCCTGAGCTTCATGAGCAGGCACAAAAAGCGGAGACCAGAGCGGCTTGTGTGTTAATTGTTTGATTTTGTTTCCTCATGTTTATCCCGGAACCTTGTCTTAAGAACACTATGGCTAACACCTAGGTTTCAGGTGGGAGTGTGATGCCAGCGACCTAACGTCACTCAGTAACTGACGAGACCTTGTGTGCCCTTGTCCTGGGGACTCTAACTCTTCATCTGGACAGGTGGATGGTGCGGGGTAAGAGCCGCAGTCGTTGCAGAGCGGTCTCTTTTCTCCACTCTGAGTCTGCGCCGTGGAGGCCAGCCTCCAGACCTCCCCAAGGGGCTCCTCTGTCTTCAGCTGCCACCAGGTTCTCGCCAGAGAGCAGCACTGGCGGGAGCGGGAGACAGGAGGACAAGGAGGTCGCAGCATTCTCCTCCACTGTCTCCCCCCACGAGGCTTTCGACCTTCGTGGCCGCCTCCCTAGACCAAAAGGTACAGCCTCCAACACACAGCGCTCATTCCCTGCGTTCTGGTACACGCTCCCTCCCTTTATTCCTTCTTGTCATTCCCGGAGGGCAATGGCTCCTTGCACCAGAACAGTTTCTGTACCTGTTGATTTCCCTTAACCCCGTGATCTTGTAAACGGTCCCTTTGTTAAACTCTTGTCCATTGCGGCATGTGGATTGCCTATTATAAGCGTCTCTGCAGGATCTTTTTTCTCAGGTGGGTGCCAATCTTCCCCTGTTCTCAGGGGCCTGATGGACAGCCCCTGAATCCACGGTTCACCTACCTGTGCCCTGTCTGAAGGTCTTCCGCCCCGCGCACATTCAGACACCGTTTCACCTGTCGTTTGAACAGAGCACCTGAAGTTGTTCAGCAAGGCCCTCCCCACCTCGGCAGCCTCAGACACCAGCACTCTTGCTTGAGCGTCTGCTGCATTTGGTCTGAGTTGCTAGAACCTCACAGGAAATGGCCCAAATGCTGAGCAGCCTGCAGAGCCGCAAACGAGGCACATATGTGGGATAATGCTCTGGTCCCTCAGGGCAGCTAAGCAGGGCCTGGAGCTGCCACACAGCGCCCCCTGAGGCTCCTAGGAGTATCAGGGGCAGCGGGTCTAAGGCACAGCCTGTGACATCAGCACAGAGAGCCGCAGCCACACCTGTTGCTCTGGCCCCACCACCTGGCTGTGGACTTCAGCAGCCAGACGCTCAGTCTGCAGCTGCTGTCGCAGACAAGGAGCCCACAAGCTGCGGGAGGACTTTGTGTTCTGTGTGCCCAAGAAGCATGGCCCACAGCCCAAAGAAGGCCACTGCGGGTAGCAGGCACTCTCAGCGGGCACAGAGCTTTCTGTCTTCATGTGCACTGGACATTTCTGTCATGATTTTGGATGATGCGTCCTTTGGTGGCATCCAAGACAGCTGATGAAGCATGCTGTAACAATGCATGTTGATTCTGAAACTTAGAACTTCTGTATTCCAAAATAATTGATGTAAAAAAAATCAGGATTTGAAATTCTATTCACATCATCACATACACACAAAAAATCACCATTGCATTGCAGAAAGGAAAGAAAGAGCTATTAAGTTTCTTAAACATAAATATATAATAAACATATTTGCTAAATATATTTAAGCATGTTACATACTTATACATGTTGCATAAGTGGCTATCTGTATATAGATACACAAATGTAAACATTTGCATGGTTTTTGTAAAATATTGTCTTACAAGTTCTCACATACCACTATAGAAATAGTTCCTCCATTTATCCCAGTGTGTCGTATTATAAACAAGATCATTTTCTATGGCCCCTGTTCCCGTCCCTCAGGCTAGCTGAGCACCAGAAGGTCGCTGCTCTGAGGCACCAGCACACTTCTGCCCCCTCCCTGTGACACCCGCCACACCTACGGCATGGTAGCGCAAGCCACAACTACAGACTAAACAGTGAGCTGGATTGAAGATGTCCCTAACACAGCCACAGATTTCAATAACCATTTCCCTCCGACTAGCACAAAGGATTCCCCAAGGGCTACAGCAGCAAAACACATGCGCACACACGTTATGTGTTCGGAGATTACCCTGATCGAAGAGTCCACTGATTCTGAAAAGTAAGAGAAACAAAATAACCAGTAAACAGTTCAAGTAACATTCTAACTCAGGGACCCGGCATGTCATGGTGGGCTATGTTACTTAGCCACAGACAAAACAGTTAGGGCTAGGGTTGAAATGCCTTGGTTTCCTGCTTTCTAGATCCTTCTAGGCCTGCTAAAAAAATGGAAAGGCAAGTTTAATAAAGGAGAGTAGGAGTGAACAACAATGTGAATGAACCAGACACAAAACAACAGTTGAGCATAACTGCAATCCTAGCATTCTGGGAGGCTGAGGCAGGAGGATTACAATTTCAAGCCCAGCTTGGATAACTTAGCACCTTAGTGAGATCCTGTCTCAAAATATTTTAAAAAGGGCTGGGAATGTAACACTGCAAAGGTGCTGAGTTCGATCCCCAGTACAATAATAATAAAATAATAATAATAATAATGTTATTGCATTTTTATAAATAAATACAGGCAAAATTAATTCATGGTAGAATAGTGGCTAACCCAGATTGGGTGGGACAAAGATGGCAAAGGAACACAAAAGAGGTTCCTGGGTTGTTGCAAATGTGACATTGCTTAATCTGACTGTTGGTTTACACTGGCATTTTCTGTTTATAAAAACTTATCATGATGTATACTCAGGTACACCTCTGTGTGTTTATTATGCTCCAGGGACAAAGTTTTAAGTGAAATGGCAGAGAGAGCACAGTAACCCAAAAAGACTTAGAAGTCAGGCACAGTTATAGAAAACAGAAAGCAAAAACAAAAATAAAAAACAAAAATCCAGGGTTCTAGCCAGCCATGAATGCAGCAATGAGTTAGTGTTATTAAATAAAGCAAGCAGGCTGATGAGCGGCGAGAGCAAAGCAGACCTGTGCGCCTGGCCTTAACTCCTCTATGATATGTGTACACGGTGGTGGCTTGAGTCCTGATTGAAAGAAAGGCTCATTTTGATTCACGCCCTTTACAAAGGGTGCTGAAAACCAGAAGGGATTCAGGAAAGCGCAGTAGAGGTGATGAAAGACCTGGGAAATCAGCCCTCAAATAATGTTAAAAGTAACACTTTAAAAAAAAACGCTGGGTGCTAATCCTCTTTCTGATAAATGGTAAGATGACTCCCCTACTCTTCCCTCTGATTTTTGGCTTCCTTTTCCTCAGCTTTCTTGGAGAGTGGACTTGTGAACAGCCAAATCGGTTGATGATAATCTACTGAACAGATATGTCAGTGTCATTCTAAAGGAAAAAACAAAGATGTTCGGTCATGAAAAGCCACTGTTTAAAATAATTAGGGTTACTTAGCTGCAAGAAGACTTGATTGGCCTTAAAAACAGCAGAAGAGGGGCCGGTGAGATGGCTCAGTGGCGTAAGCGCCTGCCTGGCAAGCACGAGGGCCCGAGTTCGACTCCCGGAACCCACATACGAAAAAAGGGCTGGTGATATCGCTCAGCGGCATGGGCGCCTGCTGGCACGCGAGGTCCTGAGGTCGGTGCCTAGTACCCACAAAAAAAAAAAAAAAAACCAGCAGAAGAGTTTTGAGAAGGGAATTTATTAGTCATTCTTCACCTCAGCCAAAATGGCTGTAAATGATCTTATAAGAAATTGCAACCAAACACTCAGAGCAGGGAAACTAGCAGTCACTCGGCCGGGGCGCTCAGGACGAGAATTAGGCTATTTTGACTAGGTTAGGTTCTTTCTCACATCATAATTCTTTTTATCTCCTGAGTAATGAGTTCTATTTTATTGGTAAGAACAATGGCTTACTTCGTAAAGCCCAGATTTCTCCTCCCTCCCGGGCACTTTTCCACCCTCTTGCCTCTGCCCGGAGCCCGGCTTTGAATCAGGCTGCCGGAGGGGGCTCTGAGGCTCACAGGGCCCAGGCAGGCAGGCTCTGACCCCAGCCCTTTGCTCCTGGGGGAGGGGCTGCGCCCGGGATGGAGGTGGAGCACCGACTGTCACGGTCACCATGGTGACCTCGCAGCAGCTGCTGTCCCTGTCCATCGGGAAGGTGTGTCTGATGGTGTTCACAGCAGGCCAGCGGGCAGTGCAGCCCAAGCTGAGGCCAGCAGCCTGGGGAGGCCAAGGCCACTTGCTTCCCAGAGCCCTGACCTGTCAAGGGACTGCCTGAACGAGCGGGGTGCAGAGGAGCAGGCTCGGCCTCCTGCACTCACACCTCTCCACCTCTCTCCCATCCCACCGCCCTGGGGACATCTCACAGGCCTGAAGAAACCACCATGGGAGGCCTTCTCTAAATGAAATACAAATTATGTGGAATCGTAGGTTTAATTCAAGAGTGTCCCTCCTGGTCTACCTGCTAGTTCTTCTATTTTGTAGTTGTTGCTGGCAGGAGAACTTCTGGACCCCCAGACCCAAACCTAGAAATGGCATCCATCCTTTGTCCTTACAAGCAGGGCCCTGGAGCAGCCCCCACCCCACCACCCTCTCCTCAGCCTCAGGCTGCAGGGCCAGAGCCCCTACCTGGCACCTGGCACCCAGCACAAACAAAGTCCGCCAGGCCCAGAGCTCAGGGAGCCCAGCAGCTGGCAAACCCTGCTCACGGCTTCCTCCAGGAGGAGGGAGGCAGGCTGGGGCGGGCCTCGGATGCCGAGTCTCCAGCAGGACATCTGCTTCCCTGGCCACGAGATCTGAAGGGCGGATGCAGGAGGCCAGCGGGGGTGGCAGCCCCGCGGGGAGGCCACAGCCTGTCCCTTTCAGTGCCTGTCTCTTCCCCTCCCTGCCTCAGCTGGCGTCTCAGGAAAGAGAAGCCTCAGAGCAAAGTGCCACTGAAAAACAAAGCCTGCCCAGCCTGTGCCAAGCCTGCAGGGTGCCACCGTGAGCCCCACTGGGACACAGACCCTTCCCTGACATGCTGCCCTCGCCCCAGGCAGCACTGGGACCCAGCCAACACCTTGTTTCTCTGGCCTGGTCTGACACCTGTGTGCTGTTGGGGGACTGATGGGCTGAAGCAGTGCCAGCCAAGTGGCCACCTGGGGAAAGAAAGGGATGGGTAAGCCTGGGTATCCAGACTGGTCTTCTCCATAAATCACAGGTCTGAAGCTGCCAGGGGCCCCTGATACCCTGTCAGCTTTCCTCTCCTTTTGGCAGGTGCTCTAGATGCCAGAGTTTCAATTCCTGTGAGCTGGAGGACTGGTTTTGTGGTGACAGTGATATCAAGGGTCTAAAGTCATCTCTATGAGCTGGGTTAGAAGTAAGAAAGAAGCTGGGCATGGTGGCACATGCACATAATCCCAGTACTCTGGAAGCCTGAAGCAGGAGGGTCCTGAATTCAAGAACAGCCTGAGCAATGTAACGACTTAGACCTTCTCTCAAAATTAAAGAAAAAAGGAAAAGTTTCTAAAGGAAGGCTGGGGATGTAGCTCAGTGCAAAGGCCCTGAGTTCAACTCCCAGAGCCACAAGAAAGACATGAGAGAGAGAGAGAGAGAGAGAGAGAGAGAGAGAGAGAGAGAGAGAGAGAGAGAGAGAGGAAGGGAAGAGGAAGGGGAAGAGGGAGGGGAAGGGAAGAAAGGAGGAAGGAACTATCATCATTCCCTGGTCAGCATAAACACTTAAAAATAAACAAGCAGGCGGTTCTGCTCTTGGCCTGGCCAGGAAAAAACAGTTTATAAACTGAAGGAGGGGACTTTTAAACTTTTATGCTGCTCTCAGGCTCCCTGGGACTTTCTTCCCTGCGGTGGCTGCTAACTGTGTGAGGATATGAAGCAGTGATCCTGGGGCTGCAGGCAGGGTGCAAGCCCTGAAGGTCACCGTGGAGACGTGATCCCTGGTAACTGGCAGGACCTATGTCTCCAAGAAAGCACTGTCCTGCTGGCCTCAGCAGTCCATGGATGCTCCCTTTCGGATGTCCAACAGCAAGTGACAAGGTGACCACTGCCTGCCACAATATCCTGGCTCTGACCCGGCCCCCTGCCAGTAGCATGGCACTGTCCCTTGGCGGTCTGTGGCCACCACCCACTGACTTCCGGGCTCCGGTTTGTGCAGAGTCAGCGGGAACCTTCCTTTCTTCCCAGGATCCTGGTGATTCACAGATGGATCAGGAGGGCTGCTGAGCCCTCGAGCTTGTCTTATAGGTGGGCACAGCACCACCTCCCCCCAGGCAGGGAGCCCCTGTCCCCAACACGTTCTCCCATGGGTCATCGGTCACTTGCAGCTGCTGACCCCTCAGATCCTCAGCCCTGGCTGCCAGAACTTCCACTGCCACGGCTCAGACTCTAAGGACCACGGACAATGCAGACCACACAGACACTGTGTGTCACAAGAGCAAGTGCACGCCTAGGTGAAGATACACACACACACAGAGCTAGGAGTGCTGTTATTCCTCTATTAAACCCCCTCCCTGGGGGTTAGGGAACTCCCTCCCCATCTCCCGCACCATTTATCCTGCCACTGTTGAGGGCAGTGGCATACCCACCGCCCCCCTCTCTGCACACTACACTGTCACATTATCATCCATGTATGTGACAGCCCCCCACCTTCCAATTCCATGATGTGGCAGCAGAGGCTGCGTCTTGTTTGCAGCCCAGGATAGTAAGCACTCCTTAAGTGTTTGTAGAGTGACTTGAAGCCTCCAGATCGTCTGCTAAATCCCAGCTCAGCCAATGACCTCCGGGACTCCCAAGGCACAGCCTGACACGAGCTTGCCTGGCTTCCTTGGCTCTTCAACATTCTCACCATCTGCACGGAAGGAAAATGAACATGCTTTTGTTTAATAAGGAGAAAAAGGGAGAAACACTTAGCTAAACACACTGAATGGGCTTCATTCTTCCAGGAGTGCCACTGTGGAGTGGGGCGTGAGAGGTGATTAAAGAATAAAGAAACAATGGAATTGCTTCTGCATCACCCCTTTTCCCCCGTCTCACTTGGACCTCTCAGTCCCCTGGGGCATTGCACCCCAAGTCCTAGAAGCCAAGGAAAAGGGTAAATAGTGTGCAGCAGGTGCCCAGTGCAGATATGGGAAGAAGAGTCCTGGATGCCAGGAGATCTGGGTGCCAATCATGGCATCCTCAGGAGTGCTGCTCAACTCCGATGAACTTCTGTTCCCTCTGCAAGATGACAAGAAATTCCTGACCCCACTCACCTCAGAGGATGGTGGCCAAGAATAAATGGGATAAGAGCCAGGAGGGCACTCTGGGAAACTAAGTCACCCTTCCAAGCCTAGTGGCCAGGAGCCCTCAGAAGCTGGCTCATGGGGAGTCTGGTGACAGAGGAAGGCATGCGACATTGCCTACCCCACCCTCCAGCCTCAATGCCCGATTTTCTCCACACTGCTCCCGTCCCCCACAACCATGTGTTGCAGTGTGAACCCCGGTACCTCAGGATGTGCCTCTTTTTGGAGATAGGGCCTTTAAAGGGGTGATTAAGTTGAAATGTGGTCATTAGGACCCCACCCTAATCCAATGTGACCATGTGTTTAGGAGCGATTAAGACATAGACACACACAGAGCTGAGGCCAGGTGAGGACTCATGGAGAGGACGGCCACCCACAAGCCAAGAAGAGGCCTCAGAAAAAACCAACCCTGCTGACACTGAGACCTTGGACTTGCAGCCTCCAGAACTGGGAGGATTGAAGGTCTGTTGATTAAGCCCCTGTCTCTGGTGTTCAAGCAGATGATGCAGCCCCTCCTCGCCCTTCTGCTCTTCCTCTCAACCTAGAGGGTATCAGTTGTCCACATTGCTGCTCCTCTAGCTGGGCCCAGGGAAGTGCCTGGAAGCAAATTCTCCAAGCCTGACTCAATGCTCTCACCAGACAGATGTGAGCTGGGGACACTTCCAGTCCCAGATGGCCCCTTCAGAGGTGATTCCCAACATGCCACCATGACATTCAGGAGCTCATGCTGCCTGTCACCACCAGCCTACACAATAGGCAATGACCTGCTCCCATCTGTCCCAAATACATGTCCTTATGTAGCTGTCAGTATTTCCTGGGATGACTGATAAAAACCCTGCCTCCTGAGCTCCCCTGCAGAGATTCAAAATCAGCAGCAAGAGGTGGGGCTGAGAGCCGGTGCTTTCAGCACTTAGGGACCTGAGCACAGCCTGTGTTAGCTTTCCATCAGTGTGACAAAATCCCTGAGACAGTCAATTTAACAGAAGGAAAGGTTTAGTGTGACTTGTAGTTTCAGAGGTTTCAGTCCATGGCAACTTGACCCTGTTTTAGGGCTGGGGCGAGGCAGAGCATCATGGTGAGTGGCATGTGGCAGGGCAAAACTGCTCATGTCATGGTAGCTGGGAAGCAGAAAGAGAGGGAAAGGGGTGAAATCCCAATATCCCCTTTAAGGCCATGCCCGAGTGGCCTAACTTCCTTCCACTAGGCCTCACTTCCTACGGGTTCCACCATCTCCCAATAGCTCCATCAGCTGAGACCAAACTTTCAACACAGAACACTTCAGGGGACATTTAAGATCCAAACCTTAACAGCCAGGTTCAGGAATCACTGACCAGCTTGCCATGGTATAAGGCTGTCCCTGCATTTCATAGGTCTTATGTGTGGGTGACAATGACAGGATATTAGCAGAGACTGTTAGAGGATGTTATGGTTTATATCTAGATATCCCCCCAAAGCTTCATGTGCTCATAGGTGGCACTTTTAGGAGGTGATTGGATCATTGGATTGGTCCACTGATGAGTTTATAGCTAAATGTGATGTTGGAAGATGAGCTTGGTGGGAAGAGGTGGTCACTGGAGGTGTGGCATGGAAGTCTGTCTCCCTCCTCCTCCCTTGATCTCTCTCTGCTTCCTGCTGCCATGACCTGTACTGTTTCTCTTCCACTATGCCCCTCTGCCTTGGAGCCAGTGGACTATGGACTGAAACCTCTACCAACTCTGGGCCAGAATAAACCTCTCCCCTTTTAATTTGTAGGTATCAAGTATTGTGTCTCAGCAATGAGAAAGTAACTAAGAGGGTGCAGGGGCATCCATCAAGACTATGGAGAAAACCTCTGAGAACCCATTTTGTGACACCTGGTAAGCCCTTGCCTCATATTTCCTTTCTTTAACAGAGCCCAGTGAAAAATAACCTCTGCTCAGGGTCACAAATCACAAGACACTGGAGGTGAAGAGCATTGTTACGGGGCATCAAGTCCACACCCCTCCTTTTACGTGAAGGAGAGAGCAGTGGGGCAGGGGGTGACCTTGCCCACACATAACCAGGAGGAGATGGGCCTAGGGTTCCCCCATTCCTTCTTTCCTTCTCGCTTTTTCAATGGCTCTGCTAAACACCATTCCAGCTTCTGAATGTGAAAACAAGTTGCGCTGGAATTCCCTAGCACCTGCATGACGGGCTCTTCAGACACAGCATCACATTTGATCCTTGCAAGAACCCTCATTCTCCATGTTTTCTGTCCGAGAGCCCCGAGTCACACAGACAAGAAAGGTAGAGTTGGGACTTACCCAGGTCTGCTTCGCTTCAGCTCCCAGACACCCACCATCTGGGGATGAGAATCCCTGACTTTATAAACTGATGGGGAAGACCCAGGGACTCTGGTTCCAGGTTGGCATCCTGGGAATCTACTCCATTCTCCATGTGGCCACAGCTGGCCTGACCAGGGCTCCTTCCTGTCCCCCTCCTGCCTGTCTAGCTTTGCAGAGCCACTGAGTTCAGCCAGCAAGACAGGGCCGGCTCTGCCAGGGGCCCTTGAGATCTCTCCTGGCAGCTCTCAGATGACACCGGCTGGAAGGCCAGGAACCAGGCCACCCTGGCCCGGGAGGAGACAGCTCCCATCCCGACACCTCTGCTTTCTTCTTTCTCTTGGCCTCTGGTTACTCAGGACAAGGCCATTTCCTACCAGCCACAACAGTGGGAGTAGTGCTTCCCAGGCTGAGGCCTCTGACACTGCATTCTGTTCATGCACCTACAGGGGGCGTCCTGTTGAAGTCGCCAGCAGGCAATGGAGCAGTGGCTCACCCCCAGCCAGTATACTTCAGTTTCTTAGTTGCCCGGTTGCAGTTGCTCCTGTCTCTTAGAAACGGCTGGTCACTGTGATGCATAGCTGGTCACTATGATGCACATTGTATAAACCAGTACCCAGTTAACAAGCCATTCTGCCTCTGTACTTCCTGCTTATCTCATATAGACCATCAGAGATCAGGGTCTGATATTTTGGGAATGATCCCGATCAGTGCCCGTCGATGTAAATAAATCTGCCTCCAAATCCTGGGCGTTGTTTCAGTGCTTCTGCTCACCGTTGCAGCAGCAGGAGACGGGGAGGGGGTACCTGCTCAGCCTCTCCTTCAACAACCTTCCTGCTCCCACCCCTTCCAGTCATACCAGAAGATTCTGGCTCCCTCCCACGACACGAGGTAAATGGCAGGGCCTCATTCATTCGTCCATGTATGCAGCAAGGGCTTGTTGAGTTCATGCTGTGTGCTAAGCACTGAGAATACAGCAGGAAATGAAAGAAGCCAACCAATCCACAACACTGACAAAAATCCCTGCCTTCGTGTAACCTGCATTCTAGCTGAGGAGACAGAAAGCGAATAAATAATTACATGCAAAGTAAGTTAGAGAAGTGCCAGCAAGAAAATGAAAACAGGAGGGAGATATAAAGTGCCAAGAGTGGTGGAAATTTCCCATAAGGAAGCCAGAGAAAGCCTGGTTGAAGTTACTTTTGAGCAAAAATGAAGAAGTGGGAAAACAACCAGGGGCAATGGGGGTGGGAGTGCATGTGCAAAGGCCCCAAGGCAAGAGCCAGGTGAAGGATGCAGGCTGGTAGGAGACAGGGCAGGGGAGCACCGAGATCGGAACGGGAGGCAGTTCACGCAGAGCTCCTGGAGGGTTTGGCAGAGGGCCGCCAAAATCTGCCTCTGCACTGATGACTCTGGCTGCGGAGTTGAGCAGACTGAAGGAGGGCGGGGGCAGAAACTCTGACAGCAGTGATCCCAGGGAGGTTTGGTGGTATCTGACCCCGCCACAAAGGTGGCAAAAAGGTCTGAGAGGAGTGTCAACGTCACTCACTGCTGCTTGGCTGGCAGGAGGGGCCCGGTCTGTCCCTTGCCTTCCACCCACCGCATTCGGTGCCTGCCCCATGCTCCCCTGACAGACCCTCCCCTTCCCCGACTTCCTGACTCCTTCCTGGTGATACAGGGGAAGGGAACTCCCAATCTGCTAAACGTCCAAAATGCCAAGTTCGTGTTCTCTAAAGTCAAGGTGTGAATTCTAGAAACAACGGAGGTTATGAGTAGGAAGAATTTAATGAAATAAAGAAAACTTCTGTCTGAGAGGGACAGATGGGGGCCCCAAAAATGGGTTGCCCGCCAACCCCACTTCTCAAGGGTGTTCACTGAGCGAAGCCATGAGGGGAGGCGGGTTTAAGGTGGGACAGAACTATAATCAATGAATAAGATTACAAGTACAGCTGCTTAGGTAATATTGATCCAATGGGAAATCGTAAGGTGGGTATGAGGTGGGACAAGACTACGGTGAACCAATAAGGTTACAAGTATAGTCACTTGGATAATATTGATTAAATGGGGATCAAATGGGGAAGCAAGTCATGTAGCAAACGCACATGAGACAGACAAGGACTTTCCTGGAAGGGGTGGGTGAAGGAGGTTTGGTCTCCACCTGAAGGTGATTGATGCCTACTTAGAATGTCAATCACTGCTGTTCATCCCTTGGGGAGGTATATGGGTGAGTGGTTCTTCTTCTTTTTCTTGACGCCTGGCTTCAGTGAATGCGCCTCCAGCCACAGTTGCCTTCTGCATTGACCTCTCGAGGGCCCAGCCCTGACTGCCTAAGCTATTTCTACCTAACTTAGCCGTCTATAATACTGATTCCTCACGCTTTCCTGTCCCAGGAAACCGAATCCACCTCCGTTCTTACCAGCAGCACAACCTGGGGTGAGTTATTTCACCCCCTCTCGCCCTCTTAGTGATGGCGAGGACGTCATGGGGCTCACGCTGGTGCTGCCTGGGCTCGCCCCTGACCATGCTGCATGGCGGTGACCTCAGTGCGGGCCACCCCACAGAGGCCCAGGGCACACTGGGCAGCAGCCTCAAGCTGGGTGCTGGGGCCCCACGGGACACAGAGCTGATGGGGCTCCAACCCTCTCCCCCATGAAGGTGCACAGGGTTTCTCAATGCCACTCTGCAGAGACCTCTGAGAAGGCCGCCGGAAGCCGGGGTCTCTTCTGCCCTGTGCGTGTGGGCTGCAGGGGCAGAATCATCCTCCTGGATTCCCCACCTCACTCGGGAGCTGGGTAGTGCTTGGGTGAGGTACTTAGCCTCTCTGAGCCTCCAGTTCTCATCCTTGAACCGGTGTGACTTCAATACTGACCGGGCAGAGAACCTCCTCCAGGTCTACCTTCTGATAAGTGCTCAAATGAGTGTCGATGCATTTCCAAAAGATGCTGCAGCATGAAAATGACTGTATCACAGCTCGGGATCTCACCATGGAGGGGGAGGGGGAAGTACAAAGGAGCGAGATGCAAAGTGTGCCCACCAATTCCCCAAGATGAACGTATTTATTGTATATCTAAAAAAAAAGCTGGGAAAAGTTAAAAGAGAGAGAGGAAAGAGAGCAAAAAGATACCTTACCTTCTTTATGACCACAAAAGGTAGATAAGCTTGAGTCCTCTGACTCTAGCTTGGGGTCTCCGGCCTTTGCAGGGAGATCAGCTCTTTAGGTGGGCAGTGGCCAGCTCCTAGGAATGCCATCTTGTACTCCCCAAGATTTGGCTTTGGGGGTCTGCAGGAAACTCTGTTGTAGTGTGTGTGGATTCTGAGGGGAGCGAGTGTGTGCCCCCTCCCCTGCCACGGTGGCCTGCACCTTCCAGGAGCAGGTGAGGGAGGCTGCCCCCTCATCCTGGCAGGGAATTTGCAGTCTGCGAGCCAAGAGGCTGTCTGGGGCTGTCTGGGGCGGTGCCAAGGGATGGGCGAGACAACAGAGAACAAGCTCTGGGGCCATTTTCTTTTCTGAAAGATCTTCATTTCCACACTAATTGCAATTTCAGATTGGCCTGGGTTTCAGACAGCCCTATTTGCTGGGTCGGGCTGGCAAAGTCTTCCCTGGCCTGCTTCCTCCGCCTCTGTTTTCTTGGCCACACTTGGCCAGTCCTAAATTGACAGGGAAAAACATAGCTCTCCAAATTATTTTGGTGTATTATCTGGGTTATTATGGAGGTTGGGACAGATCCCAAACAGGCTTCAGCTGCTGTGAACGCCGGCCTGCACCTCTCGACCTTCCTGCTTCCCCTTCATTCCTGTTTGCTGACTGCTAGGGTTTGAACCTTCTGTCTCCCAAAGGCTCCTGTATTTAAGGCTTGTTACGCTGTGACACTATGGGGTGGTGGAACCTTTAGAAAGTGGGGCCTAGTGGAAGGAAGCTAGGCCCCAGAAGTTAGGTGTGCCCCGGAAGGGAACACTGGGACCCTGTCCCCTTCCTCTCTCCGTTTCCAGGCTGCCATGAGGTGAAGGGCTTCGTTCCTCCGCATGTTCCCTGCCAGGATGTGCTGCCCCCCAAACAACGGAGCCAGCCAAGCACGGACTGTGTCTTGGTTACTTTCCTGTCACTGACACACAGCAGTCAACACCCACAATTTATAGGAGGAAAAGTTTATTTTGCCCTACAGTCTATGGCCAGCAGACTCCAAAACAGAAACAGCATGGTAGAAGTGCCTGGCAGAGGAAAGTGCTCGCCCCGTGGCAGCCAGGAAGCACAGAGAATGGAGAGCCCGGGGATAAGAAGACACCTGTGCAGGTCAGGCCCCAGGTGACCACCTCCACCCAGGCCCCACCTCCCAACAGCTACTGAACTCCTCAAATGGATAAATCCGCTGAAAAGCACAGCGCTGCACTTCCCAACACAGGAGCGTCCAGGTGGATACTTGGTATCCAAGTGATAACACACCGGAACCTCTGAAATCAGGAGCCGAACTAAACCTGTCCTTTCGTAAGTTGATTTTTCAGGTGTTTTGTCACAGCAATTGAAAGCTAACACACTGCCTACAAATAAATTTCATTTTCCTCAGACTTCTCCCGGCCGCGCCACAAACCAAGTAGTACAGGGAGGCCAGAGCCGCTGGGTTTGCTGCAGGCGGACCCTGTGGGACCTGCAGACCCCGCCCCCAGCCCGCCCTATGAAAGGAGAGGGTAGCTAAGGGCTGGGCTGTGGACCTGCCAGACACAGTGGAGGGTGGGGAGACTACAAGGTGGAAGGGGAGTTTTGATGGCTGCATGGATGTTCCAGCAACACAAGCCATCTGACAGATTGGTCTCATTAGAGCTGCGTTCCAAGCCTCGGGTCTAAAGGCCCAGGGTTTGTATGTTTAGTACTTGAGGGTGAAATCAGGAACCATTTCAGGTCTCGGCACAGAGCAATGACGAATGCACATTTTTTCCAAGAGTGGGAATGGGAGGAGGTTCCACTTACTGAAGGCTCAACAAACGTATCTGAAAGAGACTCCTCGGGTGCACTTCCTATCCCTTCGCACTGCCTGGGCCCCTTCTCTAGCCGTCCATGAAATATAAGATTGCGAAATCGTGTTTCAGACGGGTCCGTTTTCTACTTGGTACCGTTCGCAGCTGGTCTGCATGTCGACAGCTAAAGGGAAAAAAATGCAATTGTTTAAAACTATGAAGGGAAAAAGAAAGCTGCAATGCAAAGGTTGCAGACTGGCTCGTTGATAGCAGCCCTCGCTCTTACCCTGGAGGCCGGTCCAAGGAGAGGGGGATTTTGTTCAATGAAGCAGAGTCTAACCTCTGCGTTATCATGAGAGGGGTAAGGTTTGTTAGCAGCTTTGTGTGCTCTTGGTTGTCGGAAGACAGCAGGGAAATCGCATTGAGCGCAGGCTGCCAGGTTTTGTGGGGAGGATAAGGCGAAGCCTGTGAGTGGTCCTGGGAGAGGTGCTTTACCTTGACCTTTAGAGCTGCCTGCATCCTGATTGGCCAGCTGGGTTAGGCGCCCCGCGCACCGCGAGCGCGCAGAGGCGGGGTGGGTTTCTGCAGCGGGATGGGGCGTCCCCTGGCCGTGCAGGTGCCGAAGCCGGGTGCTCGCACAATGCGGGCGCCCCACCGAGGCCCAGCCCGGTGCCCTGCGTCAGGCCCGGTGCAGGCCGCTCCGGGGCCCCGGTGGGGAACCGAAAGCGGCTTCCTCAGGGGTACTATCCATCAAAGTCCCGCTGCCGACGGAGGCCTCGCCCGTAATACTAATGCGCGTGGAAGCTGTCCAGGGACGGATCACAGCGCAGCCCGGGTGGGGCCGAGGAGGCCTCGGGCTCCGCCTCGCCTCGCCAGGCGGGGGCGGGGCATCCCTAGTGTGTATTGATCGGCAGGCGCTGCGCGGTAACCACGACGACCACGACCGCCTGACCCCGCCCCGCCGCGGGAGCCCCGCCTCCCCACGCTCCCCATTGGCCATCGGCCCCGGAGCTCCCCGAAGCCACCAATCATCGCCCGCGTCTCCGTACAAAGGGTGGAGAGACGCCTCGTGGCGGAAACCGCGCTCTGCTGGAGAAGCCCGGCAGGTGGCTTAATTGAGGTTAACTCCCATCAAAGAGACGAAACGCGAACTGCATTACCTAATCGTATACTCTTACGGCAGCACTACGAGAGCCCAGGCGGCCCCTAATAACCAGCTGTGGGCCGGTTCCCGTGGCGAAGAGCCATCAGACTGGGCTCATCCTGGATATCTGGTGCAGGCTCCATCACTTCCTGAAGCATGTCGCTTGCCATGGGAGAGGGAAATCTTTCTTCAACTTAAAAAGGACTGGATAGTCCGTCTGGATCCTTCAGTTCCGAACTTCTGAGTCATGCCCTGGAAGCCAACGTTGTTTTAGCATTTGAGCCTGAAATTTAAAGCACCGAATGGGAGGCTGGCTTGACTTTTTTTTTTCTTTGCCTCTGTCTGCAGAGAAGAATTAGCTGTCTCATTCCGCTTTGCCGCAGGGGGGTGAAAATCAATAGGTGCTTCATCTGCAAGGGAGATGAATTTCCCATCTAACCCAACGAGATCAGGGAGGCCTCTGGGCTGAGGATTGATAGAACTGTCAGATGTCAGACCCCCGGGGGTCATAAATAATCCAGTCCAACCCCTTGGCTTTTCCGATGAAGACAGGTGCGCGAGGCCACCGGCTGTCAAGAGCCTGGATGGAAATTAGTGCTCTTTCGGCTACGCCATGCTGGACAGCTCTGGCCACTTGCTTTCCTTGGGGCCCCCAGTTTACTGCCTTTCCCTTCCTCTTCCTCCTCTTCTCACAATGTCCAATAATAATTGGCATTGTGCAAATGCAGCCCTCAGAACCTGAGAAGCAAGGACCACACTGAATTGTCTGATCCTAGCAAAGATGGTTTCCTTGACAAAAGCTGACTTCTACTTGGCCACACTCTGAAGTGCTGACGAACACGGGTGTTTCTGCCACCTGCAGGCTGTGACTCTCAAGGATTTGCAGCTGATCTCACAAACTCACAGCCTAAGGAGCACAGTGATGAAGCATTTGATTAGCAATGGCATGACTGATGGCCCAGATTCCCTTGATGACTCAAGCCCACAACACAGAATCCACTAAGCTTGGTGTCTGTAAGACTTGCAGCCACCAGGAATAGATTTCCTCATTTCACCAAACCCACAGTTGACCTGTATCTTGGGCAGCATCAACCATTTATTGGACTCTTGCTCGCCTCAGAGGGTGCAGGAATTTGCCGAGTTCACAAAGAATCATTGCCTTTGGACAGCTTATGATGTGATTGGCCAGGCAGAGCCCTGTACTAAAGCACAACCAAGATAAGTCTACCTGAAAGGTTCCCATCACTCCCTAGTCAGTGGGTACAAATAAGGTCACATTAGTATTAATGTCTAGGTTTTGATTACTCAAGAGCCCCCACCAACAAAAGTTCAGAACCTTGGTGCCTCCTCCTGTGTTCCTTCTTCAAGGCCTGAAAGGCTGTTAAAGCCATCACTTCCCCATTGCCACTGATGGCTCTGTCCCACACTGTTAGGATCCCTGCCTTTTTGTGAGGCTGTTTCTTGGGAATCCCAGGTCTGCTAAACTCTGAAATGCAGTCCAAATGCACGAGGAAAAAAAGGGTTCTGTGCAGGGTCATGTTTGACCTGCTGTCAACGGGCCAGACCTGGTTCTTTCCCTAGGGCAGTGGTGGTGAACCCATGGCACCCATGTTCATTTTTCTTTTAAGGTTGTTTTTGTTTTGTTTTGTTTTTTGTTTTGGTTTGGTTTTGGTTTTGGTACCGGGAATCAAACTCACAACCTCATGCTTGCCAGGCAGGCACTGTGCCACTGAGCTATATCCCCGGCCTCATTTTTCTTTTTTAAGACAAAAGATGTTAATGTATGTGTTGTGTTTCTAAACTGAAACCTCAGTATTCAGGTTTAATTGCAGCATCAGCACTTTGCAATACATAAGTGGGTTTGGGGCTGCAGTTTGGGCACTAATCTCTAAAAGGTTCTCCATCACTGCCCCAGGGCCAGCTCTTCTCTCCATGCTTCTGGGATACCTCAGTCCTGATAAGGATTTGAAGAAAAGAAAAAATGCTAAAATGCACTTGATGAATTTCTTTCCACCCTACAGGACAAAGTCCAAAATCTTTTTCCACCTTGCTCAAAGCAGAGCCTACGCCATCCTTAACTGGCACCAATGCTTTGAGCACCCACCCTGTGCTGGCACTAGGGGTGTGGTGCTGGATGAGACAAGCAAGACCAGAGCCAACCTCCAAGGAGCCTGCAGACTCCAGGCCGTAGTGAGAGCAGCAGGCAGAGATTCCCAGACGGAACAGCACACGGCCTTCAGGTTGGAGTGAAGGAGCCTCGGGAAGGATGTGTGGTCAGGGCAAAGTGCAAGAGGCAGGAGGAGGTGAAGTCAGAGAGAGACGTGGCCAGAGCTCCCAGAGCCTGGCAATCCACTGTGAGAGTTGGAAATTGATTTAGAGGACAGTGAGAAATCATTGCAGGGTTGGAAGCAGGGGAGAGGCATGACCTGCTGACCTGCGTAAACAAAACTGTGCCCGCTGTGTGGCTGGTGCACCACAGCATTATTTAGACAGGAATCTTCTAGGCACCAGGGGGAGAAATCCATTCGGTTGTCTTGGGAAGACAATTTCCCCTTCTGGACTTTCCTCTTCCCCATGAGGTGACATGGGTACTAGTTATCCCACCCGGGCTAGCTTGAAGTATAATTGATTTTTGGACTTCAGGTTTACAAGTAAGTCTCTTATGACCTCATTGAGAATGAGCCAGTTCTCCCAGAACCTCTGACTGGGTAAAATTGAGTTTCTAGTCATACAAAGCTGTGAGCTACATTCTGACCAAAGTCCTGTCCCACTGTAGGGTCCTGCAAGCAGTGGGTCAGAGCCAGAGGCTTTTCCAACTCCTCTGAGCTGCAGCTAACCACCACCGCTGAACCATTTTTGTGTTTGTTGGATGGATGCATGGATGGATGGACGAACAAATGATGAATGGAGGACTGCTGATTGGCTAGTTGAATGTAGGGAAGAACTGCAAGAACTAGAATATATATACTGGAGAGGAGGGGAGAGAAGAGGAAGGAGAAGAGATGAAGAAGGAGAAGACAAGGATAAGGAGATAAAGGAGAAGAAGTAGAAGGAGAAGAAAATGAAAGAGGAGGAGAAGGAAAAGAAGAAGAGGGAGGAGAAACTAGAGAGAGGAGGAGGGAAGGAAGGAGAAAAGAGAGAGGAGAGGAGAGAAAATATACGGAGAGAGGTAGGGAAGGCCCCAAGGAGAGGGAAAGGTGGATCCTGGTGCCATTGAAGGAACAAAACATCCCTGAGTCCTTTGCTCCTGGAAAGCAAATACAGCCACTGTTTCCTCAGACCCCACAGTGTCATCCACTGCTCTCTGATCAAACCGACGCATCCCCTTCCCAGACTTCTCCTCCAGGACTGGGTGGGATCAGGAGGACCCAACAAGCACGAAGCAGGTGGGAAGCTGCCCGGACACCAGGCCAGGATTCCCTGTGGGGCCCGAGGCAAAAGCTGAAGCACAATACCGTTACCCCCACTTCTGACCCCAAGGCCCCACCATGCATAAACATAGGGTATCTGTTGCCTGCACGGTAGGGGCAAAAGGCCCCCATGACCCAGTCATCATCCCCACTCCCTTTGTTCTGGGATGTAATGAACGTGGGTTTATCTCTTGATGAGTGCAGGGCCGACAAGCACAACCAGGGGAGAAAAGAGTGAAGAAAGGTCTGTCTCACAGCAAGTGAGATGCACGGGAGATAATTCTTCGAACAGTACATCTCTGGACAAAGAAAACAAGGGGTTTTCATTGGGGAAACTCATGCATATTCATAAGGAAATGCTGCCCATCACATGTGGAGGCAGGCGCATTCCTGATCATGCTCAGTTCACGGTCACACATGCATGTGCAAAAACTAGTGGGCAGGACACCTCCGGGGCAGAGAATTTAATATTATATTAAGCAGGGTTTTACCCTAGATTACCTAAAATAGGGAGTCAGAGTGCCTGCAATTTTGGCGGATTCCTTGTAAATTTTTCTGGAGGGCCTCATCTGAAACAAACACGCAACTCAGAAGGAGCATGAACAGTGATTAAAGGGCAGCAACCCCTCACTCTCCCAGCATAGGTGGTCCCCCTAAAAGCACCTGGTTAGGAGCTCAATGCCTCTGTGAGGTTAACACCTTCCTCCGGGACTTCTCCACCTTCAAGACCAAAGTCTGAATTCCTGTGTCAGACCAGCTCTGATGGTCTGGAACTCCAGACAGAAAAACACGTGATTAAAATTAAAAAAAAAAAAAAAAACAATGTGCCTACTTAGAGGTAACAATAAATGGAGAACAAAATGTCACCGTGTCACTGAGGGTCACCACTGCTTAGGAAATCTGGCTTTCCTGATTCAAGTGGGAAGCTCTACTCCACTCTCTTAGGAAAAAGCAAGAGAGGAAGTAGTAGAACTTGGTGCAGGACCTGAAAGTATTCTGCAAGGGGTTGCCTTTGTTCTCCTGCAAGGTTTCCAGTGGAGACAAATGCTTTCCACATGGCCCAAGAAAGGGAGGATTCTTTCCGCTCGCTGTTGATCCTTAGGCACTGCAGCGTGTAAACAATCATCATTCCACAAAGAGTCTTCCAGAGCCAGAAGCCCTTCCCTGACCTCCCGCCCCAGTTGAGTGGGATGAGCATGTCCCCACACCACCTCACTGGTGGAGAACCACAGCCACGAGCCCCAGGGAGCTCATCCTTGCCAGAAAGAAGGACCTGAAACATAGGCTGCCCCAGTGGCCTTTGCCTGTGGCCAGGGAGGCTTCACACCTAAAACCAATCTTCCCCGTGGCCCTTGGGTGTCATCGTTCCTCCTAGACAGGCCAACTACCACATGAAACCAGATCAAAGCAAACCCAAGAGCTGGGGGAAGCACCTTCGTGGCTGCTGGACACGTCAGTTATCACAGTCTCTTCACAGGGAAACTGTACAACATAAGTAAATTAATATGAAAATAAGCACACTGTGACCAGACACTCTCACTTCCAGGAATCTCCCCCTAGGCAATAAGTGGAAATGACGTACACACACGATGTTTCCTACATCATTTTAAAAAGATTTTTAAAAGACAAGGGGGGAATTACCTAAGTAATTAACAATAAGGGATTAAGTGGTCTCTTGTACCTTGACAGCTGTGACATAGCCCTACCAAAACTAATATTGGAGTATATGTCCAAATAAATAAATATTTATTATAGATTACATATGGGTACTATTAAGCCAAAATATTCTGTGCATGATTAAACACACATTGTGGTCATTGTAAACAATGTTTTAAATTTATAAATAAATTTTATTCATTTATGTTACAAAAATATTTTGGCATGGAGCAATGTGATTTTGGATGTTTGATTATTTGTTAAACTCTTAGGTCAATACTTTGTGATACAATTGAAAATTCAATATATTTTTATACTTGGTTATGGTAGGTGCCATAATTGAAAACAATCTTTTATAATGACACAGATAAAATAATATAAAAGCATAACTGAGCATATAGTATTTACTACATCAAGAAATTAATTTTCATTTTCACATACTAAGTATATTGAAGTTAGCCTAAGTGAAATCCTATTTCTATGATATTAATCATAGGTCTTATTTTCTTTTACATTTTAAACAAATGCCTCCAAAACACTAACATTTTCACTGGCAGATCTTTTAACAAATAAGAAAATGCTGTTTCCACATTTTAAGATGAGCAAATATGACAGTTTTTATATACAATATAACTGTACTTTTTCTAGCAATAAAATCATCACATTGGAAATCAAAACGCTCTCAATTTTTTTTTTTCGAAAGGCATTATTTTACCATTTTTTATTCAATATCACCATAGCTTGAGGGACAGATTCCAAATGTTGTTTTTTGTTTTTGATTTTGTTTTTGAGACAGGGTCTCGCTAGGCAGTTCAGGCTGGACTTGAACTCACTGTGTAATCCTGGCTGGCCTCGAACTCATAGCGATCCTCCTGCCTCAGCCTCCCAAGTTCTGGGATTACAGGTGTGTGCCACCATGCCCAGCCCCAAGTGTTTTTATACACATCAGATCTTTGAGTAGATAATAATTTTGTCACTCATTCTTCATGTCCTTAAAAATATTATGAAAGTTTCATGCTATATTAAAAGCTCTATTTTAGAAACTGAACCACATCACTGATATTCAGTGAGAATCTTGGCCCTTCCAGCTTCTAATTCTTTACCATGGTGGTTTGCTAAGGAATGTATTTCAGGTGTGGTATAAATTATTAGACCATATTTCTTGAGCACTTTCTATATGCTTGGTGCAGCTTAAATGCTTCAAGCATATTATTTATTTAATTTTCAGAACTATCCCTCAAGTGGATACAATTACTGTCCCCACTTCATAGGCAAGGAAAACTGAAGCGCAGGGAAGTTACATGCTGTGACCTAGATACCAGGGCTTCATGTGGTGAAATTTAATCCCCATTCCGAGGTATTAAGAGGGTAGAAGTGTGATCTGAGTATGGAGTTTAGAGGTGGGGCCTCTGGCAGGTGATTAAGATAGACAAGGTCACTGTGATTGGGTCCTCGTAGATTTATAAAAAGAGAAAGAGGCCAGATGACTCATGTATGTGCCAGCTTTCTGTTTCTTGCCATGTGATGCCTTGTGCCCCTCAGGACTCTGCCAGCAAGAAGGCCATCACCAGATGTGACTTTGCACCTTGACTTTGCACCTCCAGAAGCATGAGCCAAGCTAAACCTTTTTACTTTATAAAGCAGTAAACCTCAGGTATTTTGTCATAGTATGAGTACAGAAAATGTACTCATAAATTTAGGTAACTCATCCACGGTCACACAGCTAGCAACCAGCCGTGCTGTAATTTGAATGATGACACTGCGTCTGGTGACACTGCTATTATCCACAGTGTGACACTGGCAGCTCTGTTATGATGTACAAGAATCTTGTTATTGCAGTAAAAGCCTATGCTCTGGCTGCACTTACGTATGCATTTTTTAAGCCATTTTTTATAGTTTGCCTCTGAAACATATCCCCAAAGACCATGTGTTAAAGGCTTGACCCCCAGGTGGCACTACTGGGAGGTGGTGGAAACTTTAAGAGGCAGGGCATAGTGCACCCTGGAATGGGATTGTGGCATCCCAGCTCTTTTGCTTCCTGGCCATATGCGGGATCCACTCAGTACTCCTGCCACAATGTGCTAGCTCACCACAGGCCCAAAGCAATGGAGCCAACCAATCATGGACTGACACCTCTAAAACCATAAGCCAAAGTAAACCTTCCATCTTTATAAAATGATCACCTCAGGTATTTTGTTATAGTGATGGAAAGCTGAGTAACTCACCATTATGGAAGACACCATTCATTACTGAGAATAGACCTCCTTCCTATTATGGTTTAGATCTGGATTGTTTCCCCAAAGTCTCATGTGTTTGGAAGGTGACTAGATCATGGGGTGCTATACTCATTGGTGGATTGGTCCACTAATGGGCTCATAGCTGATATGCTGTTAGGAGGTGAGGGCATGGCTGAAGGAGGTGGGTCACTAGGGTGCGACCTAGAAGGGCGTATCTCCTTCCCAGGCTCTTCCCTTCACTCTCTGCTTCCTAGCCGCCATGATGTGGGCAGCTCTCCTCCACCAGACCCTTTCACCAAGTCCTTCCTGCCAGGGAGCCAGCGGACTACAGACTGAAAATATGAACCAAAATAAACCTTTTCTTGTTTAAATCGTATGCCAGTTACGGTGTCTCAGTGACGAGGAAAATGACTAAGACACTTCCGTTATCCTTTTGTAGTGGGTTACAAAAACATACCTCATGGGTTTCATTTTTAAAACAGAATTCAGCAACTGTAATAACTGAACACTGTTGGAAAAATACTCTTATCCAACTGTATAGCAAAATTCCCACATTGCACTAGGTATTCTAATATTTGTTTCTTCAAATATTCAGCAACTGCTTTCCATGCATCTTAATGGTATTTTATGAAAAAAAACATTTAAATTCATTCTCATATTTTTCCCATGTGTTATTGTGGGCAGTTTTACCATTGTATATAGCTTCTAAGCATCTAAGTATTTATTATTATTAGTTTAGTAAAAATGGCTAAGTGCTGAAATGTTGCATGACTTTAAACATTGGTGAGGAAATGCTGCAATTTGCCTGTACATTCTCTGTATGTCATATTTTATCATCTTGCCTACGGTGACATTCTCATTCTCTTATATCTCAAGGTACGATATACACATAGTGCAAGGTCATGATTAATGAAACAGCTATATATTTATGACTCACATAATCATCTCAAGATGTTCATATATTTTTGTCTGACTTCTTTTCAGATCTGACTGTACTGTTTTTACTTCTAACGAAAATTACAAGTTCATACTGGAAGCTAAAGAAGAATCCACACCGGCATTTTTGTTTTCTCCTCTCATGCTCTGCATTTTCTATGTGGGAAGCTTTTAAAGCCAGCTGATTGTTTTGTAAGGGTTATTAGTTAAAATAATATAATCTGGAATTCCCTTTAACCAAACACACAGAAACTGCTGTAAATTGCACCTTGCTAAAAGCAAACGAAGCCATGCAGATAACATTACCAAGCCCTCTCTCTCCCCAGAACCCCCCACATACCAGATGCACGAAGACTGCTTGCAGTACCAAGGTGAGTCCAAGAATTAGAATATTCTTTATTTCTTATTTTGGGACAAAAATAAATGTGAAATAAAGTTGTAATATTTTCTTCCCTCATTCCTTGGGTCTTCCATACTTTGGGGACCATAAGGGAATACTTTGTGGTCATTAAAAATTGGGTTACCCAGGACTGGGGCATAGCTCAGGTAGTGTACATGTCTAGCATAAGCAAGGCCCTAGTTTTAATTCCTAGCACCAGAAATTTAAAAAAATATATATGCTATAGAAGACTTTATGTTAGGACATGGGAAAACATTTGCCATATATTGAATGAGAAAAGACAGTTTCAAAAATAAGATATTTAAGAAATTCTATTTTTCAAAGGAAGAGATTCTATTTATCAAAAGAAAAGTTCTATTTATCAAAAAAGTATATACACACATACATACACATATAATATTTATTCATATAAATTACAGGAGGCAAATTAAAATGTTTAAAAATATTACTTCTCTATCATCACCTGTGCCAGTTGTCTTACTCACTTTCTCATCTCTAGGACAAAATACCTAACACCCCAACTAAAGATGGAGAGGTTATTTTGGCTCACATTTTAGAAGTTTCAGTCCTTGCATGGTCAGCGGCATGGTAGAGGGGCTTGGCGTGCAGAAAGTTGCTCACATCATGGCAGCAAGGAAGCAGAGAGAGAGAAGGGAGGAAGCAAGAAGAGAGATAAACCCTTCCAGGTCACACCCCCAGTGACCCACCTCTTCTGACCAGCTCTCTAGTTGAATAGCAAGTCAACTCTAAGTCCCATAATCCAATCACCTTTCAAAAGCCCCACTTCTGAGCACGTGAGGCTCTTGGGGGACGTCTAGATATCAACCATAACACCAACCTAGCACTTTGTATTAGGCCATTTTCTATTGATACGAGATAGTTGAGGCTAGTTACTTTGTAAAGAAAATTTATTTACCCTGGAGAATGAAAGTCTAAGATTGGGTGACCCCACTGGTTCATCCACTGGTGAGGCCTCATGGCAGTTGGCATCACAACAGCAAGAGAATGTACAGAAAAGGGTACATGGTGAGATGGGAAGCCAGAGGGATTCAGGAGCCAGGTTTGCTCTTTTACAATAACCTATTCTTGCAAGAGCTAACCAGGACTCGGCAGTATGAGCGTTATTCCCTTCCAAGGTTAGCAACCCCCAAAGACCTAACCACCTCCCACTGAATCTCTCCTCTTAAAGGTCCTACCATTTCTCAACATCACCACACTGGAGACCCAGCTTACAGCACATGAAACCTTGGGGGGCACCCTCAAACCATACCCAAACCCTAGCACATGTATGGAATGTCTCCTGGAGGCCATGGGTTAGAGGCCTGGCCACTGCTTGTGGTACTGTTGGGAGGTGGTGGTGCCCAGGGAGCCCTGCTCACCTCCTCCTATTGCCATCAGCTTTGCGCTCTCACCAGCTGCATAGGGCCCCGAGGTGGGAGGAAGTTAGGGTGCCGGGGATGTGTCCTGAAGGAGGTATTGGGGCCCCAGCCCTTTCCTCTTTCACTTCCCAGACACCATGAGGTGAGAAGTTTCTTCTGCTATGCTTTCCACCATGATGCGTTCTGCTCTAACAGGCCCCAAGCCATGCGGCCAAGTGGCCATGGACTGAAATCTCTGAAGCTATGAGCTGAAATAAATCTTATCTCCTAATAAGTTGGTTTTCCCAAGTATTTTGTCACAGCACCAGAACGCTAACACACACAATGTCCTAGAAAAGAAAAGGAGAGAATGCACGTGACCATCTGCATTTACACATTCACGGATGAGCTCACCAGACTGGTGTGTAGTCGAGGGAGAGACCTAGGGTCAGGGCTCAGCTTAAGAACACCCCAGATGAACCATTTTGTCTGGAAAGCACAAGGAGAAGGGGGACAGAAAATAATCTGCCAGGTAAAGCTTCAAGCTCCTACCTCTGTCCTAGGGCAGAATTTCTACCAGCCTGGTCTTCAGCAATGTCCTGTATTCTAATGTGGCCCTCCCAAAGGATACTCACAGGCCTTCGGTGCTGCCCTCCTCATGTGCCACAGGGCGTGAGTTGAATTCTTACATCAAGGGAGAGGGTTGCTCTTCCCATGCTAAACAGACCAGTGAGGCTTTTGCTCGCCCTATGCTGAGCACAGCGCTGGGTTCTTTTGGCATGTGTGACCATTAAGCATCTCCCTTTTTCTAGATCAAAGCCTTGGGCCAAAGAGATAATAAAATCATAATATTCATTTCAGCTGCCATGCACTGAGTCCCCAAATAAGACAATCAGCACTTTACACACATGCTCTCTTATAATCCCATCAACGGCCTCTCTGGGGTAGGTTATGTTTTTTATAGATGGGGAAACTGAGGCTTAGAGAGGTTAAATAATAATTTGCCTGAGATCTCATGGCCAGAAAGTGGAAAACTGGGGACCTACTGAACCCACATGTGTCTGGTGACAAAATCTGTGTTCCCTCCTCAGGGAAGCCCTGCTGGAATTTTGGCGGGTTTATGGGTGATTTTAGGGCTGGTCATGAACCCTAGTCCCAAGATGCACTCCAGCATCTACAGTTAAAGGGGCAGACAGGTCCAGGCCATAGACAGCTGGCGGGGACCTGAAGCCGAGGGCAACAAGAAAACAGGTGAGCAGCTTCCTGGGCACCTACCCACCTGCCCGTGCACACCCCAGATCTGAGCAAATGATATCAGATCTTCTCCAAGATTTGGTACAGGATGGGGTAGAAGTCTCTGAGATTGGGGTGGGGGGGTGCTTCTAGGGAGGGAAAGAGGAGATAGGGGTCTGGACAGGGACATTTCTGAACCCCAAGTGTTCAAGGAACCCACTGTGGCCAAAGCTCCAGCTACCTCCATCCCCAGAGTGCAGTCCCCTGTGGCCAGGGGCTTCCAATACAGGAGATCATGCTTGAGCACGCATGTGCATGAGCACACATGTGCTAGTGCACGTGTGAATGTGCACATGCCAGGATGTGTGCGTGTGTGCACGTCCATGTGCATGTTGGGGAAACAGATTCTCTTGGGCCCCGAGTTGAGGATTATGCTCCAGTTGGAGGCCCCAAAGGCCAAACATGTGCTCTGTACTCCTGCCAACACTGAGGCCTCTGGCTAAAGCAGCCTATTTTATGGATGAGCAGGAAAGCCCCAAGCAAATTTAAGAGGCCACCTGGAGAGTTGATTATGATTTTTAAGAGCTAATGCCGCCACCCACGACTCACTGTTTACGAACGGCCTTTGCTCACCATCGCTATCATAAACTGTGTGCAAGACACTGTGTATTCATGGGCCACCCAATAGCACTTGGTAGGCACGGGACAGTCGGTACAAATCAAGGTGCTGGGAGGAGACAGGGCCCCAGGGCTGCTGCATGAGATGAGAGCTGAGACCAAACAAAGGCAGAGCAGGCAGCTGCTCCCACACGCAGCTGCGCGCGGCCTATTGAAGGTGACAGATCCCGTTAAGTTATGCAGCCAGGCGCACACAGAGAGGCATGCCCCCGTAAATCAACAACAGGCGCACAGCTTTGGGAAGGCTCCTCAAGCCCAGGATGCAAACATGCTCTCGGCCTGGGTAAAGAGGACTGGAAATGAAGGAAGAAAGTGGTCTGTGGCCATCTTACAAGAAAATACGAGCATCAGGTGTGGGGCAGGACTCTCTCCAGACCCCCAGGATGCCTGACTTGCCTGAAGAAGACATCTCACAAAGGGCTTGGCAGCCACAGTGCAGAATCGGCCCCCACTGTCTCGGCAGCCTCAGGAAACAGGCACTGCTCCCTGAGAGCCACTGTGGAGTCACCTGTAAAATGGGGGTTCAGGATGAGCACATCCCACCCTCCCAGCTCATCCAGCTTTCAGATCCCACAACTGTGCAGAGCGGGGCTGAGACCCCTGCCTGGCTGGCAGGTCCATCCTGGCTGGGAGGACCATCCAGCCACATCAGAGTGGAGAAAGCTCACCAGCACAAGTCCCTTCCTTCAGGTTGTAAATGAGGAAAGAGGCTGAGCTCCAGAGAAGCCACCAACTTGCCCAAAGGCCGTGGCAACAGTGAGAGCAGAATCGAAGTCTCCTGGTGTCCAGCCCAGAGCTTAGTGCCGCAAGTGAGCAGATCAGGTTTCTGTTTTGCAGCTGCAAAGTTTCTGAAATGTTACTTGCTCTCTAAAATAGAACCTCCTGCTTCATAGCTTAAAACAATGATATGTGGTGAAAAAAATAAAGCCTTCAGCTCCAACTCTCTGGTTTTGCTTTGGTCCCCACCTCCCCCGCCCATCACCTACAGCAGACAAAAGCAGGAATTAATCACTATTATTCACTGAGCAGCTCTTTGCCTGCAGGAGTGGCCTGGATGCTCTGCCTCAGCGAGAAGGAGATCAACACCCATGGTCCTGCATTCCAGGACTACGGAAACAAAGGGAGAATGGAGGGACAGCGAAGGAGAGACCCTGACAGGGGCAGAAGTGCTCCAAGTCTGCAGCTCACGTGGCCTCTCAGCACAGTGTCGGCCCTTGATGGGTTCGTCTGCTATATTGTAACACTGTGAGATTCATAAAATCTTGCATGCTGGGAGCAGTCTGCATGTCATGCATATTTTTTAAGATAAAAATCTTCTTGGTATTTAGAAAGTCAAACTGTGGGCTTAAATAAAGATCTTTTCTAAATGGATGGGTAGGTTGCACATGCTTGTGAATCTAAAATCCACTGAACTGCACACTTAAAAGTGGTTAAAATGGTCAATGTTTTATTATGTATATTTTCACACAATTTTTAAAAGGGGGGATTAAAGGGAATAAAGAAAAACACTGTTATTTTCAGAGTTGCCTCGGGAAGGACTGGCCAAGCCCTCTGATGCTTGCAGTGTAGATAAAACACACAGCCCAGAATCAAACAGCTGGGGCTGCCAGATCAGGGGTCACAGCCTGCCAGGGCTCACCTGGTTGGGGCACCCTACTCCCTCCTCTGCCCTCATCCTTGGCTCCAGGACAGACCCCTGGCAAATGCCCCACAGGACCAGCTGAGCTCCAAGGCTTCGGTCCAGGCTGCTTCTGTAGTAAGACCTGTGGAAGGAGGAACCTATTTTCAGAGGCCACGTGTTGCGGCCACAACCCCCATATGGGCAGAGTATAAAACTGCCATCAAAGGGGGCTCACAGAGCAGATGTTGAAAGAGTGCATTGTGCTGGGCAGAGACATGCACCATGTTCTACGGCACCCCTGGGAGATGCCCTAAGGACTGTCCACACAGTCACAGGCCTACCCACATGTCACAGGAGCACACAGAGGACACTGTGGCAGAAAGGACCACATCTGAGGAATGTGTGAGTCCACTTGCTTTTACCCATAACAAATACCTGAAGTAATTAACTTACAAAGAGGGAAAGGTTCTCTTGGCTCATGGTTTTGGAGGGTCCAATTCATGGGTTGTTGGGCAAAAAGCACACAGTGAGGAAACAGAGACCATGACATGCAGCCCAGCCATGATTAGGGATCCTAACAGCAGACCCTCCCCACCCGAGGACAACATCTCAGGGCCAGGATGCACCAGAGTGCAGCAGTTCTCCCCTCGGGCATACACTCCTAGGCCACAGGGCAGACTGGGCAGCTCTCAAGAGAGGGGAGAAGAGAAGGGACCAATACCTACACAGCCATGGGCTCTGTCATAAATTTGCAACCTAGATTCACAGGGAAACTCAAGCTAAGAATTGGCTGACACCAGTCCTCATCCCTGTGCTCTGACCTCAGCTCCAGGCCCTCTCCTGAGGGAAGCTTGCTATGACCTCAGGTCTCAACCATGACCCTTTGTAAATACACTTTGCTTGAGCCTGTGTTCCTTGCTTTCACAGTGTTTGAATCAGTTTTGAACTATGAATTTATAAGTGGGATTATCTGAGTGGATCTCTAGTCTTCCCTAGATTATAAGCCCTGGTAGCTGGAAATATATCTGGTAATAGTCATCATAAATTCTGTTATCTAACACAGACTACTCAATATTAGGTTTCAATGTATAAATGCAGGAGCTTGAAGGACTTAGGGTGCATCCCAATTCACCACCTTTCTGGTCCCCTGTGTCTGGCACTGAGCTTTCTACAGTTCAGCTATCCCTATCATCTACAGATACAATAAGACCTAACCCCACCATTGCCTAGGGTTCTTCTAAGGATCAAATGAAATTCAAGATATGAAAATGTAAGGAATTTTATTATGAGACTGTAGCTAAACTAATACCAAATTATGCTAGGTGCCTAACTCTTGTTGGGTACTTATTACAAACCAGGCTCTCTGCAAAGTGCTTCGCTTACCTCATTTAATCCTTATTTAAAAAACCATGAAGGGTGTTTTTCTTCTGCATTCTACATATAAAGAAATTGAAGTCCTAAAAGTTTCAGAATCTGCCTCAGTTCCAATTTTAAACGTGGAATCTGCCCATAGCACTGTGTGACCCCAGTGCCCACGCATTCCTAACTGCCTGTGCCTCCTCCTGCCCGAAGCCCCACTTCACCCAGCTTCTCAGAGGAGCCGTGTCTGCATAGAGATGACTCTGGCTGGCCAACAGTCGAGGCAGGAATATCGCAGGCTCTCTCCTTCCCGTGCCTTCCTAAACCCACTAGGATGAATTCAGAGTTCACAAGACCACAGCTTTCCCTGGTATCAAGGCAGTTTGGAAGAATCTAGATTGGGTAGAGAAAGCCACTTTTACAAAGAACGCCACTTTTACAAAGAACTCCACATTAGTTACTTTGTGTTACTACAACAAAATGCCTGACACACTAGCTTTATAAAGATAAAAAGTTTATTTAGCTCACGGTTTGGGAGAATCAAAGTCCAAGATCGAGCAGTGGCTTGGTCCCTGGTGAGGGCAGATACTGTCACATCACGGCAGGAACAAGGGTTAGGGTGCGCAGTCACATCTGAGGCTGGAGCAGAGACAGACCAAGGCCTGCGACCCCCTCGAGGGCACACTGCCGGTGACCGGACCTCCTCTAAGTCCACACCCCTCGAAGTTCCATCTCTTCTCACTGTGCCACTTCACAGATGCAGCCTTCGTTACCATGGCCCCGAGGGGGATTCTCAAATTAAATCACCGTGCGCCCAACCGTAGCACATTCCGACCCCTGCTGCCTCGCAGTTCTCCCAGGACCTCCTGGGAGCTCCGGCAGCTCCGGCCCATAGTCCGCTTACGCTCACAAAAGCCTCGCTCGTGCCTTCCACTCCTGGGCACAGGGCAGGCAGCTCTTGAGTGTGCAAAGGCTGGGCAAGTGTTAATGGAAGCTCTTTTTCAATTAGCAAAGGCTTTTAAAATGATCTGTGACACAATAAGGTTTTGCTCTGGAGTGTCCCCCATTATGAAGTGTCCCCCATGTGTTACAGTGTGGGTCCCTGGGATGGCAGCATTAGGAGGTGGTGGAATCCGGAAGAGGGGGGCCTTGTGAAAGTTAGGTCCCTCGAGTTGTGCTCCTGAAAGGGATTGTCAGACCCCAACTCTTCTTCCAGCTCTTTCTCTGCATCTGACCATGAGGTAAACCAGTTGTTCTCGCAGACTCACCACTACCAATGGTGCCTTATCACAGGCCCAAAGCAACAAATCTGCCTAATCATGGACTGAAACTTCCAAAACTGTAAGCCAAAATAAACCTTCCTTCTTTATAAGCTGATGGTCTCAGGTATTTTGTTACAGCAACACAAAGCTGATACACAACCTTGAGGCAAAAACCAGCTTTAAAATTTTTGTCTTTATTTTCACATCAAAAACTACTGTCTCCTCTAAGATTTTATGTAGAATTTTATATCAGTTACTATGGAGTTGGTTTACAGTTTCTGTCTTGTTCTTCAGAAGGCCTTCATTTATTTTTGACAAAGTGGTTTTCAATTTCAAAGGAACAGGAAAAATTGACTTGGTGCCTACCCCAGAGATGCAGGCAGCTATGTCCTCAGAATGTCTTCAGATAATCAAAAAGAACATTGATAATTTGAAGCTTTCATTATTGTTTTCTTGGATGCTAAGATTAACTATTACCAGTAAGAAAACATCAAAACATAAAAAATTGATTATTTTTGGACATCTGACTATGCATGAGTAGCTATTTTATCTTGAATATGTACATACAAAGTTTACTTCTGCAAAGAGGTATTTCCAAATCCTAAGTTCTAAGAACTTCACACACACACACACACACACACACACTCAGAGTATTTGCACCAAAGATAAGGAATAGAGCAGACAAATCAATCTGACAGGTAATTTACCATTATAGCTTGATTTCATCAGTCTAGCCACAATGCATTATGAACCAGGAAAATTAGACAAGTCAAGGGAATGATAGTATCAGCGTTTAATGTTTATTTTCCATTACCTGGCAGCACAATTATTCTCAATAAAATATAACCATTCTCTAGGAGAAAAACTTTAAACAGTTCAGCTAATAAAGTTTCCAGCAGACTTGGCAACTTAGAGGAGACAGGTGTGATGACAGGTGCGACACTAGAAATCCGTGTAGATCGATCACCGTATTTAGGGGAGATGAAGGGAAACAAGACATTCTCTCTGCAAACAACTTCATTCATTCAATGAAAGATGTTTCTCACCTTACCTTTTGAGTGTTATATAAAATGTAGTCATTTTAAAATGAGTTGATGGCTCTGGTTATCCCAACCCAAAACAATGTAGGACAAAAAGTCACTGAAAGTTTTATATCATTATGGGATGTGTTAATAAATGTCACATGTAACTCTGATCACCAAAATCCGGATATAAATTTACTCAAAGATGACTGAGACAAGAGTTTTAATAGATGCCCCTGCCTATCAGACTTTCTGGAAATTGAATTTTTGAACACAGGCAGGTTGTTTGAGATAAGCTTCAGAACAAACATATTTTTCATGTGGGGAAATTTTTCTTCCCAATGATCTGTTTGGAAAGAATAAGGAAATATATCTCAGAAAATTTTGATTCCTTACACTTCAAATGTGATTTAAATGTTCCTAATTTTACTATTGTGTGCCCTTTAACCAGCTACCAACCAAATGGGCTTTAGTTTTAAGATGGTGTTTTCTTAGACATAAAAAGACAATAATGAAAACAACACCAACGTCAGAAGGGATAAGATGGTGCTATGGCCTGGATACGTCTTCTCCAAAGGCCCACGTGTTAAAGGGTTGTTCCCCACCTTGGTGCTATTGGAAGGTGATAAAAACTTTCTGAGGTGAGGCCTGGTAGGAGTACCTATGTCTTGAGGGCTGCTCTTTCACTTTCTGGCCACCATGAGGTGAACAACTTTGCTTCACCACACACTCTTGCCATGATGTTCTACTTTGCCACATGCCCAGAAGCAACGGGGCCAACAGAGCATGGACTGAACTCTCCAAAACTGTGAGTTAAAATAAATCTTTTCTCCTTGCCATCTGATTCTTTCAGATATTTGCTACAGTAACAATACTAGTAAGGCTAACACAGATCCCTGTGTGAGTCCTGGCTCCTTCCACCACAGAGAAGAATCAAGGAATGGGTTGATGCAATGAGAACAGTAGGTATGAAATAAAGCAGTCGTGAGGGCTATGGTCTACAGAAAAGGAAGCACTGAATGTCTCCTTTTCATTCTATACTATTTTAATAGCACCAAACTACAATTAACTTCATAATTTATCCAGGGGCAGAGGAACAATTTAGATGAAACTGAACTGTCCAGATCCTAAGAAAAATACCAATGGTCCCCAATTTATAAAGTTTTGCCTCAACAAGTTTTCTACATTACGATAGTGCAAAAAACATGTCCATACAACCATTGTTTTTCACTTTCAATACAGTCTTCAATTACATGAGATACCCCACACTTTAGTATCAAATAAGCTTTGTGCATTATAAGATTTTGCTCAACTGAAGGCTAATTGTTCTGAGAACAGTTAAGGTAGGCGAGGCTAAGCTGTGATGTTCAGTAGGTTAGGTGTATAGTAAATGTATTTAAGTTGAGGAATGTATACATACACATGTATATTTAGGACATAATGTCTCTCAGTGCACACAGCAACCATCTGGTGGTCAGAACACCAGGCAAGTAAGAGCATGGGACCATCTCAAGAAGTTGGGTTTCTTGCTGTGATTTCAGGTTGGTGACATTTTTACATTCAATTAGAAGGTCACACATTGGTCTCCATTTGATAATATTGGTCCACTGAGTTGTGTTCATCTTCCAAAAGTTGATGTATTCCACTACACAATATCCAAAAAATCAGATTTAATATCATCACTAATCTAACTTTGCTGCTTTTCAGCACTCCTGGGAGTTATCGAACAATTGTATATTTGTTTAGAAATGCCAGAAGCTAACTTTAAACAAAACTTGTTATCCATGAAACATCATTTACAATTTCACCAAAGCCTTTGCTGATTTCCAAATTGTATTTACAGCATTCCTTTCATTGACCAACATTTTTGTTTCCCCTTAGGTTGGGAAAAAATTGTCCACTGAAACTGGACACACATGTGTAAACATCATATTGTCTCCCTGGTGTGAGAAACTGAAAGAGTAAATAAGATCCAAAATGTACAATAGATATGATGAATCAGAAAGAAACTGGTCAAAAGGAAAGAGAGACCGGGATGGGGGAATGGGGAAAAGAAAGAAGGGAAAAGAAAAAAATTGTAGTTATATATAAGATGGTTAAGATAGATACACTACTAATTTTGCTTAGTTCATTGAAGAGAAAGGTTTATGCCAGTAACGTTTGGACAACTGAATGCTGATATCTTGTACCCTGAGTAACTAACATAATGTATTAACCATTGTTACCCTCCTATTGTGTTTTGAAATTTTTTTTTCTCTTTAAAAAAAAATTGTTCACTGAGATTTCTGAATGTTTTCTCTACCACTTATCCAACATCACACTGAAGTGTTCTAGGATCCCATCTGCAAGCTCTGGTCCTGGAGATAGACTCGTTTTTTAATTTTTGGCTTCTTCCCATGACTTTCTTGGCCCTGTAATTCCATCTCTACATTATTTTATCCTGTCCTGTGTGAAGGTAATTCTGCTTGCTGGGGAGGCAGGCATTGTACTTCTTGATCTGAATATAGCTTAAAGGCACTTTCTGTTGACTCACATTTTTTTCAAGTTCGTGATGACTTTTAACCCTCCCAATACTTTTAAAAATGTGTGCTGTCATATGACTTTGATAACATGCTCCACATAAGTTTTCTTTTGGAATCTGTGTTCATGAGAGGGCTTCTCAGGCAAGCATACTAGTTTATTTCATTGCTCTCTTTCCATGTGGCCTCTCATTAACTGTACAGTTGAAATGTCACTTTTGAAATACCTTCCCAAAAATCTATGTGACTATTCATTTTAAATTCTCAAGTCATAAGACAATTATCTCTGATTCCAGGTATGGTTAACTAAACCTAGCACCATACTCTGTTTTCTCGTTATTATGGACTTCGGGATGACAGAATCCTTGCTTCCCAGGTATCCTAGCATTTCCAGACAAACACCAGTTCTTTCTTATTTGTTAACATTGTCCACATAGCCGCTCCCTTCTGCAAGCATCAGCAAGGTGAGACTTGATTCCAGGACCCTACTTTTGACAGACATCAAGATAGTTAAAGGCCCTTAACCATATAGATTATTCCTGTGTATGCTACATAATCTACATTTAACAGACATCACCCCAGTCTTCCAAATAGCCGGGTGGCATCCCGTCATTATTCTAAGTGCCATGTATTTCCTTTTAGCCTCATTTGCTCATGATGCTGCCAGCCCTCATGTTCACGTATTTCTTTACAAATGATTCGCTAATCCATGTATAACTCGTCTTTCCTATTCAGCCTCATTTGGACCTAAAGGACTTGTCATGATGATTATGAATTCTGTGAATTCTGCTTTGTTGTTGTTGCTTTGGCAGTGCTGGGGATTGAACCCAGAGCCTCACACATGCTAGGCAAACACTCTGCCACTGAGCTCTACAAATTCTTTTCCGAAGTTTTTGCAACATCTGTAGAATATTTAGCTTATGAACATAAGGTTTGTTCTAGTTCTTAAATACTGAGTATCACAGATACCTGATAGCAAAACATGGGTCCAAACAGCCTTTATCGTAAAGACTATTCCTGTATATTGCTCCCCATCGCACTTTTGCCTACTATACAAGCTCTTCCATTCTTCAGTTCAGTGATTATTTATGGACTTTCTTGTCATGTGTAATTTACTTCAAGTCATTTTAAAATTTAAGTCATCTTGATAAGTTTAGTTTCCTGCCATTCTTTTTGGCCTTTATGAACATTATCCTCTGCCAGGAATCACTTGCTCTGTTACTGCCATACCAACAATAAAAACAACATTTACTACACACCGAATGTGTCCAGGAATGTGGCATTTAATAACTGACACAAAATACATACACAAATAAAAGTGAATTTTACTAATATAAACATGTAATACGTTACTGAAAATTCCACATAAGCATTTACAGTCTTTTTTATTTTCCCCCAAATTCTTGTATCTGCAGCTATCTTATAATTGCAATTGATTAATGAATGTAATCTGGGATGAATGTTGGTTGATATTTTCATTAACAAGACAAAAAGAATGATCAACACATACGTCAGATCTTCACTCATTTGCCAATGATGTATTTCACTTCCTGATTCAGATCATAGTTTCTTTCTTTCTTTTTTTTTTGTGGGTACCGGGGATCGAACTCAGGACCTCGCGCGCCAGCAGGCACCTGTGCCGCTGAGTGATATCACCGGCCCTTTTTTCGTATGTGGGATCCGGGAGTCAAACTCGGGCCCTCGCGCTTGCAAGGCAGGTGCTTACGCCGCTGAGCCATCTCACCGGCCCCAGATCATAGTTTCTGAATACTGGAATATTTCATTTTTTATGTTATTCACAGTGTAAGGCTTACAGACATATTTTTAATTCTTATCTGCATTAATACTTTTTCTATCATTTTCTTTAGACAAATCAAAACAATCAATCCCTGATTTGGTCTAAATACTGCCCCCATGGCTAGTTTCAAACTACCATGGTGTCACTGAATGTAAAATTGGGGAAAGATGTGTAATGTACACCAATGTCGAGTATCTTCACCACAAAGCCAACATTATGGGTACTAGTAAAATGTAATAAGATAACCAAGAACTCAGTTCTGACTATTGCTTTTGTTTTTAATGACACTTTTTTTCAGTACTAGGAATTGAGCCCAGGTCCTTTACACTGAGCTCATCTCCAGCCTTTTCTTTTCTTTTTAAAATATTTTGAGACAGATACTTGCTACGTTCCTAATTTGCTCAGGCTGGGCTCGAACTTGTGATCCTCCTGCTTCTGCCTCCCAATGCTGGAATTACAGGCATGGGCCACCATGCCTGGCCCAATGAGGAATTACATTACAGGGTCAAAATTCAATTCAGTTCCTAAGGGCTGCTCCCTCAGTTGGTCATATTTTCCTAGGTGTTTTGAGTGGACAGTAAGTTCTAATACCTATATATAATGTCATATTGATATTCCCAATTCAAAATAAAGACTCCAGAGGGCTTAATTACAGCTGTAACTTTATTCCATCCAGAGAATTCTCATCCTCAAAGACTGAGCATGATAGAATTAAAATATTCCAGATGTACACACTTGCTTCATCTTCTACACACACATCAGAATACCACTAATATGATTCTTGAAAATATTAAAATCTTGCATGTTCTTTCTTCCATTGTAAAAACTGTACAAAATTTTCACTTGTCAGGGCATGCAGTCATTATGAGCTGTATTTTCTCCCTATTGCCTATCATTTAGTTCTTTCTATAAGCAATTAAATATCTAATGCCCAACTACTATGGTTTACAGGTCCCCCAAAGGTCCATGTTTCTATTAAAGGATTGGTCCCCAGCTTTTGGGAGGTGGTGAAAACACTAGTGGGGGGGTCTTGGGTGACTGTGGGGCCCCCTCTCTCAGCCCCTCTGCTTCCTAATTTGAGATGTGACTTGCTCTGTAATATGCTCCCACCATTGTGCGCTGTCTCACCTGAGGCCTAACGGGAGGCCTGAGTAGTAACACAAAGCTAATGCGTTGAGTATACCTTATGCTGGCATCTCTACGTCCGGTAGTACTCGTTCTGTCATAGTTTTAAGAGAGGGACTTGTGAGAAAAGCATTTTTCTTAAACATTGGTAACAATTTGTGCTCTTTACGCTTAAAATTTGGTTTTGTGGATAGAGTATCTTTGGCTTGAGACTCTTAACTATATTGCTCCATTTTTACCTGGTATAAAAAATACTGTTGAAAAATCTATTGATAACACACTTTCCCTTACAAATCACGTACCCTTTCCAAATAGCTAGAAAAATGCGCTTCCATTTCTTTTTTTTTTGTGGGTACCGGGGGTCGACCTCAGCACCAGCAGGCGCCCGTGCTGCTGAGCGATATCACCGGCCCTTTTTTCATATGTGGGTTCAGGGAGTCGAACTCAGGCCCTCGCGCTTGCCAGGCAGGCGCTTATGCCGCTGAGCCATCTCACCGGTCCTACGCTTCCACTTCTTTTTTGTTTTGTTTTGTTTTGTTTGTGCGTACCGGGGGTCGACCTCAGGACCTCATGCGTCAGCAGGCGCCCGTGCTGCTGAGCGATATCACCAGCCCTTTTTTTGTATGTGGGTTCCGGGAGTCGAACTCGGGGCCTCACGCTTGCCAGGCAGGCGCTTACGCCGCTGAGCCATCTCACCGGCCCTATGCTTCCATTTCTTGACAGCCAAGTAATTTTACTAGAATGTCCTGGTGTTGGTTATTTTAATTCAATATTAATTACTCTTTCAATACATAACTTTTTAATTTCAGGAAAATATAAATTTTTCATTTTGCTCACTTTGGTCTTACGTTGACTTTACCTGTCTTCGTTGTCACTTTCTCTAAAAATCTTTAAATTTTTCATTTTAAAGAAGTTCCTGGGCCAGTGAGATAGCTCAGCGGCATAAGCGCCTGCCTGGCAAGCGCGAGGTCCTGAGTTCGCCTCCCAGTTCCCACATAGGAAAAAAGGGCTGGTGATATCGCTCAGCGGCACGGGCGCCTGCTGGCGTGTGAGGTCCTGAGGTCGACCCCCGGTACCCACCAAAAAAAAAAAAAAAAGCTCCCTTTTTGCACCTATTTGTTTTAAAGCATATTTGTTTCTTCTACAGTTCTGAAATATTTTTTGTGTAATTCTTTCCTGAGTCGTTCACTTCTAATTTCTGACCTGAGTTGTTCTTGCGTGTCTTGTCATTTCACAACAGTACATTGCAGTTTTGTGGGTGTTTCTGACACTCTCTTATTCTCCACTGAGGTATTATTCTGCTTCGTTCTTTGTATTACATATACTTTATGTGACTTCAGTGCAACTATTTTGCTTCTTTCATGCAAAATTAACTTTCCTAAAGCTCTGGAGTCAGTGTCCTGGAAAGCTCTGTTAGCAACTGTTAGCTCTGTTCCCGCGCTGTTTCTGCACGGCGATGAAGTACGGAGCATGCGTGCTGGCGTTTCCTGGCTTGACCTTCCTTTCCCGTCTTGATCTAGACCTCTTCTGCCCACTGCCTCCATCCCGGAATTATCAAAATCAACCTGTCCTTGGGCTGAGCTGGTGGTGCTATCGAGCTTGTCCTGTCCTCAGGCTTCCTCTGTCTGGCAGAAACGAAGGCCATGCAAAGACCTCGGCGGTGTCAGTGCTCTGCTCCTCGCTGCTCGTCTTTTAGGGGTTTGTGAGGATACCCTGCCACCTTGTTTTGTTTTTAAAGTCATGATGTTGTTTGAATGTGGAAATTCAAAAATTATGCGGTCATCACCCTCTCCTTAAAATATTTTCTACACATTTTAGTTTTAATAAGGAGGTATAATGTGGGTTACGTGGCCACTACTGCTGTTAAATCCGCGTTTTCCCGACACACGGTTCAGAACGCAATCCCCAGGTGGTGTTTTGTGCCAGGTTGATCCACCTGCTGTTCAGAACCAGGCCTCACCTATGCAAGCCGTGCTTCATCAAAGCCTTCCACACCTCTGCTAACACACTTGCCTTATTCCACCTCAGCAAGCCTCAAGCATTATGTCACCCTCAACACATGCTGCCCAACTGAGTCGCAATACATCTTGCCCAGTCTCAGTAGCCCGGCAACAACAGTATCTGACTTGGAAGAAATGCTAAAGCAACACTGAGGTGGGTCATTCTGAGTAGATACTAGAGTTAGAGATCCACCGGCCCCAGATCCACACGTGTAACGGCACAGATCCCATTTGTTTTACCACAACCCTCTCCCAGAGGTTAAGACAAAGCTTGACATTTAAACACCTAAAACAAACTCAGCGAATTTATTCAATGCATAAGGAAGCACTTCCTGGTAGATTGTTTATATTAAACTCTTCCCAACTTCCTCAGTAAGAGATGTTTCCGTTATTTAAAACAGCAGTGTCGTGTTGTGTGACGGTGGCCCTGTGGCACTCGATGCCAGCTGAACACGCTAAGGTGCCGACGCAGGGGGTGTGATGGGTGAAGGGTCCAGTCACCGCTCCTGGCGGTACTCAGGGCAATCAGCTTGGCTAATATGAATGGGTCAGAAGACAGGAGCAGGACTAGAAAGGGCAATCACAAAATGTAACCAGGTATCAGATCCGGTTTCTTAACACAAGGGCTGAATTTAGGGAACCTCGTAGAGAGTTCCTCACAGTTCAAGGACACTGGGACTCCCCAGTATGACAGAAAAGATCTAGTTTCCTTCTCAACACTGTGGCGTTGGCTTCCCTAGAGGCCACTGATTCTTCCTTAATTCCATCCTCGCCAAGAAACCTGGACACTTACAAGTGCCTCAGGAAGCCCTACAAGCCTCTGCGAGTCACCTCACCTGTCAGAAGGCAACTGCTGGGATGGGGACAAGAGTGGGAAGCGAACAGGAAGAAACAGAAGCATTTCATGTTTTCAATGCACTTAGTGAGAAAATGGGAGGAGTCTGGAGTCAATTTCACTAGCTTACTCACCCTATGATTTGTTTAACATATAAACTGCAGTACCGTGTCAATGCGTTGGGTCAGTAACTAATACTCCCTACACAGAAAATTTAAGCTGCTTATTAATACAGTACCTTCACAACAGGTCAAAAATACATCAGTAGCAGCTTCTTCAACTGAGAGCACTGTATGTGTCAATTATGCATGAGTACTAGCTCTAAGACAATCTGGCCTGGGATCTTTGAAATAAATCAAATGCTATTTTGTTAAAAAACAAACAAAAAATGCTAATTACCACCTGTTCTAAGGTCTCTACTTAAGTCATATCCCACACTTTAGCAAACAGCTGATGAAATCACGTGCAGACATACTAACTTGTTTTGAGACTACCGATAATTTTCCTTCATCTATAGCTACAAGTCAGCTCCCACTTAAAGTTCTGTTAAGTAGGTTTCTTAAGATCTTTACCAGTTCATATAGGCCATTATTAAAGTCAGAAGTAAACACAAATTACGTAGCTTGGAGCCCAAGAGAAAGCTGCAGTTAGAACCATTTCTCTCATTGTTTATAGAGACACGGTATCTAAAATAAGATTTTAAAAATGTTTTCCATTCAAAGTGAAAATTTCTAAAATTTAAATGTGACACTATTACAACTTCTGAAATGTTACCTCACAGTATAGTATCTCAAAGTTTCTCAGAGACAAAAATGTCAATTGAGGATTCCTAGAAGGCAGTTTCGAACTGGTTTTCACCTAACTACAAGCATTCTGATGGAATGCAACTGAAAGTGAAACCACATCTACTGCCCTTCCGGCCCCCAAATAAGCATACTGTGTGACCTGTAACAAAAATGTATTTCTCTCCTTAAACATGTAGCCTACGAGACAAACAAAATTTTCTGTGAGGATGGAAACGTTCCACATCTGCACTGTCCAGTATGGTGGCCACTAAATTCTGTGTCACTACTGAGCACTGAAAATGTAGTTATTGTGACAAAGTTCATTAAATTTTTACTTAATTTTAATTAAATTCTTTTGAGTGGAATTGCTGTTAGATACTAATTCTGTTTGTAATTTGAAGAACCACCAGAGTGCTTTCCAGTCATCTTACCATCTTACATTCTCATCCTCGAGGCAATATAAATTGGCACAAGGGTTCCTTCTAATTTTTCCATATTCCCATCCACATTTTAAAAATAGCAGTCAACCTAAAGGATGTGAAGTGGTAGCTTATAGTTTTAATGTGCATTTCTCTAATAATTAGTAATGATGAGCATCTTTTCATGCACTTATTGGGCATTTCCATATCTTCTCTGAAGAAATGTCTATTCGAGTCCTTTGGTTATTTTTCTATCAGCTTTTTTTGTTATGTTTTATTTCTTCTCTATATATTCTCTATATAATATATCCTACATTCTCTATATATCCTATATTCTCTCTATATATATCCTCTATATAAGGACATCAACTCCTTATCAGGTATAATTTTCAAATATGTACTCCCATTTTAAGGGTTGCCATTTTTACTCTGCTAACTTTTTGTTTGTTTGTGGGTACCGGGGGTCGACCTCAGGACCTCGCGCGCCAGTAGGCGCCCATGCCGCTGAGCGATATCACCGGCCCTGTATTCATATGTGGGTTCCAGGAGTCGAACTCAGGACCACGCGCTTACCAGGCAGGCGCTTATGCTGCTGAGCTATCTCACCGGCCCTGTTAACATCTTTTGAGGTACAAAATTCTAAATTTTTTATTAAGTCCAATTTTTTTTTTTTTGGAATACCAAATCTCAAAGAGATATTTGTCTATACTTCCTCATAATGACATTAGCCACACAGTGGCATGGCCAATATGGAAGCAATCTATGTCCACTGAGATGAATGGATCATAAAATGTGATATATACATATAAAAGGATATTTATTCAGCCTTAAAAACGAAAGAAATTGTGCGACACACTACAACATGGTTTCTGAGGACATATTAAGTGGAAATAAAATGACCCAAAAAGACAAATACTGTATGTTTCCACTCACATAAAGTAGTCAAAATCACAGAGACAGAAAAAATGGCAGCTGCCAGGAGCTGTGAAGGAATGAGGAGCCACTGTTCAATGGATACAGAATTTATCAAATGAAAAGATGAAGAGAGTCATAGAGTGTTGGGAGCCTTTTTCTTACTGCGCCACCAACATGGCGCGGATAGCCTGCTTCCTATCAGCTGATCAGCCTATGTTCCGCATTTCTATGTTCCCTTATTAGGGAAGGTTTGGGGCAGCGGGCGGATCCCTGTGGCGGCGCCCAATGGGTGTGCTATTCGTGGCAGAGGGTGATTGGAGATGGATTCCTATATAGGAGAGTGCCCAGGGGAGAGGAAGAAGAAGAAGCTGGAAGAAGCTAGCTTAGCTTGAGAACCGGCTTGGGTGCGACTTCGGTCCCTGTACAGCGTTAATAAGTTCTTAATAACAAGTTCCACTTTCGTGTGTTCCTTGCTGGCAAGGGCGCGCAACAAGTGGTGGCCCGTACGGGGATCGAACTCGCGACCTTGGCGTTATCAGCACCAAGGTAGGTTTCGTTTTTATGAGCCGATTCTCCCCAGTGAGGGAGGCCGCCAATAGAGCGGGATTCTCCCCAGTGAGGGAGGCCGCCGATAGAGCGGGATTCTCCCCAGTGAGGGAGGCCGCCGATAGAGCGGGAGTGCATCCACTAAACCTCCGGTAAGAGAGGGGCCGCGGGTGTGCAGGGAATTGCTGTGAAGATACTGCGCTCGACGCAGGTTTCGTTTTTACTGGCCCGGCACAACTTAAGCGCCGGCCAAGTTTGAGGAAGTATATCTGCCTAAGCTCTGTAATGGGTGCTGCCTCGTCTCACCTGCAACACATTTACGAGCACATTCAGGTCTGCCTGGCCCATTGAGTGAGGGTAATACCTTAGTAGATGCGGCCACTCGTCCTATCTGGGTGTTCCCCCTCACTAAACACCAACAGGCATCTAATTTTCATAGCCAATTTCATGTTAATGCCAACACACTTCAACATCGATTTCATATCCCTAGGGAAGATGCTCGGGGTGTCGTCCGCGCCTGCCAATCATGCGCGCTACTACGTCCTCAGCCCTCTTGGGGTATCAATCCTCGAGGGCTAGCTCCTGGACAATTGTGGCAGATGGATGTGACTCACTTCCCCAGTTTTGGAAAGCTTCAATATATTCATGTGTCTATTGATACCTGTTCTGGGGTCCTTTATGCCTCCCCTATGACGGGAGAGTGGTCCTGCCATGTTATACAACATTGTTTAGAGGCCTGGGCCGCATGGGGCAAACCTGCCAATCTCAAGACTGATAATGGCCCCGCTTATACTAGCAAACCCTTTTCTGACTTCTGTGCACGCATGCAGGTACACCTTTCTCATGGCTTGCCATACAATCCACAAGGCCAGGGCATCATCGAGCGTGCTCATCGCACGCTCAAGGACTATTTACAAAAACAAAAAGGGGGAATCTTAACCACCCCTAAGGAGCGTTTATCCATGGCTCTCTTTACCCTCAATTTTTTGACCTTGGACGCTCGGGGGCCTCTGCCGCCGATCGACATGTAGGCGCTCCGATGGCCTCCAAAGGATTGGTCCGGTGGAAAGATGTATTAACGGGGCAATGGCATGGCCCCGATCCCGTGCTGGTATGGGCACGAGGTTCGGTCTGTGTTTTTCCACAGGAACAAAATGCAGAGCCGGTATGGGTTCCTGAACGTCTTGTGAGACTCAGTACAACCCAGACTCAGTCCATTGACTCATCATCGGTGGAAGTAAGCGACACGCAAGGACAAAATGATTAAGGGAGTAATTGCTCTGACTCTAGCCCTTTCATTCTTACTTAACCACTTCAGCGTAAGTATGTTGTCAAGTAATGGCTTGCATACTATGGCTGACAACCCTACGTCTAGCAGAGATTTAAGGCTTCCCCCTATTTCTGAGCTCTCAGTAATTCTTCTCCCGTGCGGGCTCCTGCTAGGGGCCCTATGGGGCTGCATTTTGGCTCGCTGCCAATTGTTTCTTCTCTTGGTGGGCTTTTTGGGACTCTTGCCCCTCTCTAGCGGTGAGAACCACTGGGCCTGGGTTTCGCACCCTCCCATGCTTATGGCTGTGGGCAAAGAAGCTCCTATATTTCCTGCAGTCTACGCCACTTAATGCTACGGCATATGATGAATTTGGCTGCATTATCCTTATTTCCTTTACCACTGGAGACTTTTTTGGCAACTCATCTATAAGTAAGGTTTTGGGTGTTCAGAACTTGAGTTATCCCAAAAGTACCAATTTAAAACTTAGTCCTCCCTTTACGGATCCCCGCCCTGCGGGTCTCTGCTGGCAAAATACTCATGATACCCATTTACAATCTGCTATGCGTTGGGGTAACTGCTTACACAATGAACCACTACCACTTCTTAATAATCAGTCTTATTCTGAAGGAGATATGTGGGTGGGAGGCCTCCGTGGTCCTCCCGCCGCTATCTACTACCATTATAAGAACCCTAACCAGTATAATCAACCCCTGATGTCTGATGGGTTTTTTCTATGTGGTATACAGGCTTGTCTTGATTTCATTCCGTTTGCTATGCGCAATGTTCTGGTGTTCAATGGGACAGCTACCTATTATGATACGTAGAATGTCACCAAGACTCACAATTTTGTGTTACTTCTACTCCTTGTGTGTTGGCTCCCTTCTTCTTTGTTGTTTTCAATGTTACCAGCAATAATACCGGGGTAAGAGGGGGGCTTAACTGTTCTGTAGTTCCTTGTAGGCTGTCTAATTGTTGGGCAGAAGAACATACCGGCGCACTGTTGGTGCGAGTGCCATCTGGGGTCATGATGCCGCTACACGTCAATCAAACGCACTTCCCTGTCATTCAGTATCGTGCCAAGCGAGATTTTGGATTCACAGCTTTCGTGACAGCAATTATTGCAGCGGTGGCGGCGTCTGCTACCGCCGCTGGTTTTGCCCTTGCCCAGTCCATCCAGAGTGCAGAGGTCATCAATCAGCTCTCAGAGCGGGTAGCCACGGCCTTACAAACCCAAGCAGACATTAATGCTCATTTGCATTTTGGAATCTTGTCTCTTAATCAACAAATGGCGTTAGTTCAAAAACAAATAGACAATTTTTATATTCTGCAGAGACTAACTTGTGACGTGCATTATCATGCTGCATGTGTTATACCCGTTCAGGTATGCAATGCCTCTGCCAAAGTATGGGAACTCAATCAATACTTGGCCGGTCCCTGGAATGCTACCTTTGTCAACTATACTCGGCAACTGGCGCTTCAGATCGCACAGATCAATGCTACCAGAGTCACACCTGTTACCGCGCAACGTTTATGGACTGCTATAACAAGATGGTCTGGATGGGTACAACGATGGGCGGGCTCTATGTCTCTCCTGGGAATCGTGGCTTTGAGTGCCGCCTTCTGCCTCTGGTGTTTGTGCCGCCTGCGGTGACGCCGCCGTAGGGATGTCGCCATGCTCGCTCAGGCCATTACAGCTGTGGATGCTGGTACATCTCCCCAAGTATGGCTGGCTGCCGTTCATTTGTAGCCTATGCAGGATGTAAGGCTAGCCGCACTGCACAGCAGTTGCCCTCGGGGTTGAGGGGACTGCTGGAATGCATCGTATGCATGTGGGTCTGCTCCAAAGCCCCACCCCTGTGAAAAGGGAGCATTGCCAATAGGGATGAAGTAGTATGAGCCTGGCCATCTCATGCTATGTTAATCCGCTTGGCGTTTGCACAACAGGGTACGGGCCTCTACATTCTCCTGCTGTTGTGCCATTTAAAATTAATTAATTAGGGGGAGATGTTGGGAGCCTTTTTCTTACTGCGCCACCAACATGGCGCGGATAGCCTGCTTCCTATCAGCTGATCAGCCTATGTTCCGCATTTCTATGTTCCCTTATTAGGGAAGGTTTGGGGCAGCGGGCGGATCCCTGCGGCGGCGCCCAATGGGTGTGCTATTCGTGGCAGAGGGTGATTGGAGATGGATTCCTACATAGGAGAGTGCCCGGGGGAGAGGAAGAAGAAGCTGGAAGAAGCTAGCTTAGCTTGAGAACCGGCTTGGGTGCGACTTCGGTCCCTGTACAGCGTTAATAAATTCTTAATAACAAGTTCCACTTTCGTGTGTTCCTTGCTGGCAAGGGCGCGCAACAATAGAGATGAAGAGAGTTATGGAGATGGATGTTGGTGATGGTTTCACAACTTTAGGAATGTATTTAATACCACTGAACTGGTTGGGACGGAAAATTTATGTCATGTGTACTTAACCACAATAAAAAAAATTAACTGCCACATATAGCTGGTGACTGCAATTGAACAGTACTGTTCCAGAACATAAGTTGTAACAGATACCCATTACTAAACAGAGATTCGTGTACACCATGGCCTGTCCAGGAGTGTCAGTGGATTGTAACAGGTCCAGAATTCAAGTCTGATTTTTTGCCAGAGGAGAAGGATGCTGGTTCATGTTCTATACAACTAAAAGTAGATGAATGAGCAGTAACTACCTCAACACCTCTATATTTGTAAGATGTACCTAATGTACTTATTTTATATAACACAAATAAAAACTTAGCTTGAAAATAGATGACCACAAAAGAAAACAAAGCTATTTCTTCCTTAAATATTACTAAACATGCTAGAATATGCTACACGCACACACGCGCGCGTGCACACACACACACACCCAGGCAGTTTAGCTGGTGGTTCAATTGCTGTCAACTCTATTCTGGTGTGTTATAGAATGGGTTTCAAGTGCGCTCCAAAGGCCTATCTGTTGACGCCTTGGTCTCCAGCCTGTGGTATTCCATAGGGAGGTGGGGGAACAGGAGATAGAGGAAGAAAGGTCACTGAGTGTGCCCTTTAAAGGTATTACAACCCTGGCCCCTTCCTCTCGTTTTTGGCTTTCTGGCTTCCATGAAGTGAGCAGGTCTGCTACTCCATGTGCTCCCCACCATGATGTTCTGTCTCACCCCAGCCCCAAAACAACAGGACCAAGCAGCCATGGACTGAGGGCTCTGAAACCATAAGCCAAAATAAACATTCTTTCCTTATAAGTTTATATACTCAGGTATTTTGTCAAGGTGATGGAAAGCTAACACATGGCCCAAAAATATTAAGTGGAAAATTCCAGAAGTAAATATGTTTTTTGTTTTTTTTTTTAATGTGGGTACTGGGGGTTGAACTCAGGACCTCGCGCTTGCCAGCAGGCGCTTGTGCCACTGAGCAATATTGCCGGCCCTTTTTTCCTTTTTATGTGGGTACCAGAAGTGGAACTCAGGACCTCACTCTTGCCAGGCAGGTGCTTATGCCACTGAGCCATCTCACCGGCCCTTATGTTTTAAATTGAGCACCATTCTAAGCACATTTTGAAATCTTGTGCCATCTCACTTGGTACCACACAAGACAATTATTTCTTTGTGTAGTGTATCCATATTATATATACTACCCACCTGTTAAGTCACTCAGTCATAATCTGGGTTCTCTCTTCTGTATCACAGCACTTGGATCTCTTATTTAACAATGGCCCCAAAGTCAAGAATAGTGATGCACAGGAGGCATTAGGGAAACTAAAACTGATTAACTCTAGAACTATGTGGCAATGCTGAGGGACATATTGAAGAAAAAAAAAAAAAATAGTTCCTTAGTATCCTTAGGGGATTGGTTCCCAGATAAAATCCCCCACCCCGCCACTTGGTAGATACTAAAATCTGTAGACATTGAAGTCCCTTATATAAAATGGCAGAGTATTTGCTTATAACCTATGCACATGTAACCTATCACATCCTCCCATATACTTTAAATCATTTCTAGATTACTTATAATACCTAAGAACGCAAATGCTATCTAAATAGTTGTTACATTGAATTGTTTAGGGGATAACAAGAAAGTCTGTACATGTGCAATCAGATGCAATTTTCCATTTTTTTCAACTAGTTATGGGTTGAAAATATCCACAAAAGCAGAACCCATGTGTTATCCATGGTTTAAACCACCAGAGGACTTGGAATGCATCCCCATGAAAAAAAGGGGCACTACTATACTTAAATTGATCATAAACTTTAAATAAAAATAATGTAACTCATAAAAATATTAGTGTCTTGGGCCGGTGAGATGGCTCAGCGGCGTAAGCGCCTGCCTTGCAAGCGCGAGGGCCCGAGTTCGACTCCCGGATCCCACATACGAAAAAGGGGCCGGTGATATCGCTCAGCGGCCTGGGCGCCTGCTGGCGCGCGAGGTCCTGAGGTCGAACCCCTGGTACCCACAAAAAAAAAAAAAATATATTAGTGTCTTTCAGCCTGGGGTTTACTGTGGCAATAACTTAAGCATATGACTCCAGGCATTCACCATCAATTTGGGCCTTAGTTATTCCATTAAAATCTGTGAATGTGAAGGGCTTTATTGGTCTTTTCCTGCCTCATCAAAGAGACTGAGTTGTACTTGAGCATCTAAGATTCCTATTTTCTTGCCTAAATATAAACTCTCAAAATGCCCAGGAGGTGGGGCCGGTAAGATAGCTCAGTGGCATAAGCGCCTGCCTGGCAAGCACGAGGTCCTGAGTTCGACTCCCAGTACCCACATACAAGGGAAGGGCCAGTGATATCGCTTACCAGCACGGGTGCCTCCTGGCGCGCGAAGTCCTGAGGTCGACCCCTGGTACCCACAAAAAAAAAAAAAAAAAAAAAAAATGCCCAGGAGGGAAAAGGGGCCTTGAATGCTGTGCAGAATCTACCTGGTCACTATACCAGGACTTTACAATGGTTCCGATTTGTATCTCTCCATTTGCTTGTTTGTTTTTTATCTCAAACTAACACTGCACTGAAGAGGACTGCATTAGTTGTACTGGAGTACTGCTTAAAAAATAAAAACGGAAACTATGCCCCACCTCCAACACTGCTGATAACAGTACAGTTTGTGATTCTGATGTTTCCATGGATTTCATCAACAATGTAAGGTTCATGACAATATTACAATTTTCAACATTACTTGTTGTATGAGCCACAACTGTAAGAATGATCTGAAAGATCTGTTTACCAGCATCAATAATTAAACATCTTTACCAAAGGTAGGTTTTCTAAAAACATTAAAAGAGAGAGAGTAAAAGGGAAAGAGGCAGGGGGGAGGGTCAATGAGGAAAAAAGAGAAACCAGACTTTTCTAAACGCGTATTGTAGTGGTTTGTTAAACAGTTACCTTGTTCTACAAGTGTTCTCTTTTTCAGAGTTCTCTGAAAGTGCTTTTTTCTTTCCTCTTTCTTCCCCTGTGGGAGATGTGAAGCAACGAAGAAAATGAAAGAGTTCATTTAAGTGCCATATTCACATAAGGCTAATTTGTAAAAGCTCGATCCAGCTGACTCTACTTACAGCCACCAGTGGTCAACAAAACTCCAGTTGAGAAGACTAATTGAGATTCTTTAGGAGCACTCCCTCGTCTTAGCAGTTGCACAGTGTCTCATTAGCCATTGTGTCCCCTCTTCCCTGGAATACTAAATCCGCCTCTGCTTGGCCTGAGTTTATGCTCATGAAGTTCCAGCAGCTTCAAATACACCGTTGTTGTGAGGTTGCTCGTTTTGTTTTGCACCTCTATTTGCTTGTTTCTTTTTTTTTTTTTTAATCTCAAACTAACATTGCACTGAAGAGGACATTAGTTGTACTGGAGTACTGCTTAAAATATAAAAACAAAAACTATACCCCACCTCCAACACTAACACACAGCCTGGTCCCCACTAAACACCTTCTCTAGTCACAGGCTGAAGAGGTGCTTCCTATAAACATGGATCAGCAGCAGTGATGGACAGAGTTCACACAGGAGAGGAAACTCACAAAATCTTACCTTCTTCAGTTCTCTATATAGATGCAAGACTGGAACATCCAACTTTTATTAGACCAGTCAATGCCTGACATCATTTGACTGTTGTTATTTTCTTCTTTACCCAAATGACATGTTGTGGATTCTTCTGTGCATTCTTTAAAAATGCCTGAAGATGTCCAAAGAATTACTGTCATGGGGAGCTACATGTTTACTTTAAATATTTAATGAGAAGCTTATCTTATGAGCTGCAAAAAGTCCCTTGGCACAATTATGGAGAAATTTCTCTTCCTCGCTACTATCTTAATATCTAATATGATGGGTTTGCCAAGAAGCATGGGCTGAAATGAAAACAGTTAAAGGGCTCCAGGCACCTGCCATCATCATTATTATTATTATTATTGAGTTTTTCATTTATATGTAAGCAACTGGCATATTCATACACATATTTACACACATGTATGTGTGGGTGTATATATTTTACAAACACACATATAACCGACCTGTCCCTAATCCCACAGTTGGCTGAATTATTCCATTTGTGTTTTTAATACACTTACAAAAAATGTTTACAGATTTGCCTCTATCTAAAACAGCTCATTTTTGCAAATATTTCATAATTTATTTTGTAGAATAAAGGCAAAATTTATTGCTATAAAATTTAAATAAGTTTCTTCTAATTGGAGTTAGAATAGTGCATTTGAATATACTTTTATAATTTCCAACTTTTTTATGATGTTGTAAAGGAAGGTCTACTAGTAAATAAATTCCACTGTAATTTATTTTTATCTTTTAATGTATTTTCTACTAAAAAATCAGGCTGTCAAGACAAGAAAATATTACTGGTTTGTTATTACAAAAACAAGTGAAAATTTTTAATTCACAAAGAATGAAAACACAAAACATTGATCTCATTGTACACATAATATTATAGTAAGATGATTAGCTGTGCACTAGTAAAACATTTAAGACTTCACATACGCACATTTGCACTTTGAAACAAGAAACAAGGACAATTTTTTATCTTCGATATGTTCATAACCTCTAAGAGAACATCACAGATCACAGGTTTGAGTTTGTTTTCCTGGTATAAAAATCAGGATATAAACCAGCCCTAAAGCATCCTGTGTTAATAATGACATCTTTAGGCAAATACAAACATTCTGATTTGGGACATTCTCTCTCCACCTAAAACAACCTGCTTTGGCTGTCAAGTAGTTTGGTTTGTTATCCATTTAACAAGATCACAACAATGAATACAGTATTTTTCACCACATGACTAAGGGGAGAAGTTTTTAGACAGGTTATTCCCCCCTTACCCCAAGACCCGGAAAAAAAAGTTCCCAGGGAAGACAATCTGTAAATTATACATGTAATCTAAGCAAAAAGAATATTGGTCAAATCATTCACTTTCAAATATGAATGAAGAAATAAAATGTGTGTTGGGTACAGAGAGGTGCTAGCATGGAAAGGAACAGAAAAGGTGTAAAATGAGGAAAGCATTATATGCAACAGGAAATACTGGATTCAGTTGATTTTTTTAGATGAGGTATAAGTATATGACAGTAAATGAAAACAACAAAAAAAATTAAAACCAAAATGCACATTTCCAATGGAAAAATCTCTAAACCTCTTATAGTTTTCTTTATTAGATTAGACATTTCGTATACAGCAGTTAATCTAGAAAAATACACTTAAAAAATTTTTCAACAGACCATGCTCCCTGTAACAAAACCTTCCAAACCCTGTTTTATTATACAAATCAATATACATTAGTAATGTAAAAAGAAACTCTCAAATTTAGCAATGTCATTTTCCACCCAACATCCATCTAATTTACACATGGTTTCTACTATTCAGACTGAAGAGTTAGAATTCTCTAATAAGTTTTTTCTAATGTATTTTGTACATATTAAATAAATCTAAAAGGTTCCTCTTGTAGTGCATTTAGCAAGTTTATTCAGTATTTTTCCAGTACCATTTGCATTACAGTAATCTGCCTGTAAATGTAATTAAAATCTAAAAGTGCACAGAGTTAGCTTTCCTAAGGAATGGCCTACCTCTGGAGGAAACCTAATATTCATGGAAAAGATTACCAATATCATGATTAGAAACGTAGGGTTAGAATGTACTCTGAGACTGTACAACACGATTATGTACACAAGCTAAAGAACATTAAGTCCTTAGCCCATATTTACATCAAATAATGTCTATTTCCACAGGGTCATACCAAGAACTCGATATGGCACTAGATATAATTAGGATTGTTAGCTACAATTCGGCATAGCAAGACAGCTCAAAAATACTCTGAACTGAGTTATGTTAACTAGAAGTCCAGTATATCACAGTGTTTTAAGTAGGATTAGTGTGCTGCCCAAACAAGCAACTACAATATCCAGTAAGGATGCTGTGCACCGCAGTGAGCAACAGCAAGCCTCACCAAGGGTTACGGTTAGGTTACCACGGGTTCTAGCACTTAGGCTGCCACTGCATGCAAAACCCTGAAAAAGAGATACACAGGTTCAAAAAGGAAATACTTCATTTTGTTTTAAATGCCCAGAGTGTTTCAAAATAACTGATAGTACATACTGTTCCACCAAGTGAAGAATTTACAGATCATGAGAAGAAATTCTACATTATCCAGTTTGAGGGGGGGAAAATGTAGTTTTTCTTAGCAAATTATCCAGTGTATATGACTGGTTAGAATTTTAAGTTTTGATTTGTACTGAAATTCAGAGTATGAAATGCAAACATTCAGGATAAATGAATCCAAAATTACAGTTTTATCACATCGCAAGAAAGCAGCAAACATGAGGGCCTAACAGGCATTTTCATTTTCACACTCCCCTTCCCTTCTGACCCCTCAAAAAAGTGCAAAATCAAAAGAGCCACTGCTTGGTCCAAAAATGAAACACACTGCATATAAAGATCTGAAACACGATGGAGTCCAGCTTCTACCCCACACGTTATCCTCCATAAGAATCATCGTCCGAAGATGGAACTCAACTCCAGGAGAATTAATTCTACAATCTGATTTTGGTAAACAGTATGAACTGCTATATTACCAGTCTCTTTTTCTGGCTTTAATAGAGTGGGACCAAAAACAATTGCTATACTCTGATAGGTCATTCGGTTTTTTTCTCCATTTTCTATAACTCTAAGGAAAAGAAAAAAAAAAAAAATTGTTAAAAGAGAAAACTTTAAAAGAGGGGAAACTTTCAAATTATATTATAAGCCTAATAGGCTGCATTTAGAAAAGAGAACTAATGCTAACTTTCCTAGGGTGACACATAAACTATTTTAAAAAGCAAATTCACTCTGAATGCTACATGAAGCTTGGTTTTGAATAAACACAGCTGAAAGGAATAATTATACATACTGCAACACACTTTTTCAACGTGTGATCTTTTAGCTTAATTTTTAAAATAGGACATAGACTTAAATGTGTGTTACAAATTCAGGTACCAATGATTCCCCTAGGTTGGGGGAGAGGGTGACACGAACAGATGATGACATTCCACTAGGGTACCAAGAATAAAACTTACAATTGTATATATTTAAAAAAAAAAAAAACTGAGATCATTTACTTTAGTATTCTAATATTCTTTTAAATATGAACAAAACCAGCTATTTAAGTGGCTATGCAGTAATGTAAAGCCGTGATGGCTTTATTTTAGGGTACTTTAATATATCTCACTTAATATATCTTCATATTAATTATCTTTGTATTAATTAACTTTAGCAACAATGTGTGAACACTTACTGTGTGCTGAGTGTTATATAAATGTTTCACGCACATGTACTCTAATGTAGTCTTCACACCAAACGATTTCACCTACACGGAACTGAGCATCTTTTTCTGAATTACAGAGGGAGCACGTGGCATAGCTGGCATCAAGGCCTGGGGCTGAGCGGCCCTTGCACTAGGGGCTTCTACCTGTACTGTACCATACCTCCTAGCTGTGCAGTTCTCTTACCTTTTGAGGTGTCTAAAAAGAATCTGCATTGTATCTTGATTTGGTTTTGGCAACTGTCTGATTAGATCCTTAACAGCAGCAATGCGCTGTCTTGGTTCTTGCTCTGTGGGGGGAAAAAGACTAGGTATTTTGCAGCAATTCTTACGAAACTGAAAGCAATGACGGTTTCAAAGCTGGTATTCGGTAATACACAGTGACATCTGGTGGTCACATTTAAAATTTCTGTAGTAAAATAATCCACTGACGTCTTGGGTGAAGTAGGAAGAAAGATCAAGCAGAATTTTCAGTATCTAGAAGAACACTGAGTGGAATGATATACTTACTAATTGCATTAACAAAATCATTAAAATGGTTAAATGTAAACAGAGGCTCTGGTAACTCTCGAAAAAACATTTTCAGTGCTCCAGTGATGACGTGAATGTCTTCCCATTTGCTGTCATTTAAGTCCAATTTCTCATCTGAAAAACAGTAGGAACAGGACATTTGTAAGAATTACTTTAAACGAATTCTAAGGTTAGGAGAGATGCTTCCGGATATAACAACAGAAAGTACAATCTTACCATGATTGACTGCAAACCTCAGCTTCTGAATCACTGCAAGGTTGCCACTTACTCTGTAGATCCCATCAACATCCAAACCTAACAGACAGTAACAGTTTATGTTTAAAGCACTTGTTTGCCTCTTCTGAAGATGTCTGTTTCAGAATTTTTATTCATTAGTATTAACTTAAGACCAAAGGGACAAATTCTTCCTCTAAATGGCTTTTTATACACATCTGGCAGGAGGAAAAGAGTGGCAATTCACTCTGAATTCCGTCTAATAAATAGCAATAATTCCACTTTGTTTATCATGTAGACTGTGGCTTAGCTCAAGGAAAACGTTTCATTCATTAATCTTAAAATACAAACAATTTAAGATAAACTTTTGCAAACACCTGGGGACAGTTAAGAGAGGAAGCCAGCAGATAACATCAACCTATTCATTTTTTTGCACGTAATTTTTAAGGTAAAATGCACACTTTGAAAAACTCTTCAAAGTATTTGATAATGCCGTATGCGTTTAACGAAGCACACTATCTAATGGGCTATTCATTTACCTTCAAATAAAGGCCACTAGTGTCTCTCTAATACTACACTGACAAGAAAGGTCAATGAGACAAGAGACCCTGTAACTGCCAAAAACCACAACTCAAATTACACAAATGCAAATTAATGATTATCGTCAATATATATAGCCAACTCATACAAATGTAGTATAAATACTGTTAAAATTAAAGTAGGAATTAGTCTCTTATTTTCAGAATACGACATTAAAAGGGCTTTTTATCTATTTACTTTATAGCTAATTTATTGTTTTTTGGGTTCTTTGGTACCTGGAATCGAACTCACAACCTCGTGCTTACCAGGCAGGCGCTGTGCTGCTGAGCTATATCCCCGGCCCTTAATTTATAGTTTTAAAATGCCATCTCAGTTTTAATGCAGTAAAGGAAACTTTCTCCTTGTAAGTAAATATAATCTCAGATCTCCTACACCGGTCCATCTTTTTTAAATAAACTCAGTCTGATAATCACTACCTTCTTCATTTTAAGCAAATAGTAACTCCAAATGGCTTCCAAGATTACCAGATGCTTAACTAATCACAACATATTAAACACTCAATAGATGTCTAGGGGGTCTTAACTTGACGAGGTGTAAACATGTAAGTTTTTGCAAACAGAACGCTTTTTTTAACATCTTAGGACCATAAGGAACTTTTGATTGCCTCAATAAAAATCCTATGTATTTTGATGGTGAAACAATGAGTTGGTTTGCTTAATGTGAAAAAATAAAATCAAAATCATTCTCTTACCATGTTCTTCAACATGCTCAATGCATAACCTCACAAATTTTGGCACCGTGCCATTCTCTCTCTGACACAAATTAGCAAGATTGGCTCCAAATACTTGATCTGAAAGAGATTTATTTTTATTTATTCATTTTTTATTTTTTTTGTGGGTACTGGGGGTCGAACTCAGGACCTCGCGTGCCAGCAGGCGCCCGTGCCGCTGAGCGATATCACCGGCCCCTTTTTCGTATGTGGGTTCCGGGAGTCGAACTCGGGCCCCTGCACTTGCCAGGCAGGCACTTATGCCGCTGAGCCATCTCACCAGCCCAAGAGATTTATTTCTAAAGATGAATCTCCTTGCTAGAACTCAGGGAGTGGCTGAATCACTCAGGATACATTACAAAACGCCCAGGTACCCAACACCATTCACTGTGACCTGCACCTTATCTGATGAGCACCCTGCCTACTTCTTTAACTTCACTTCAGACAATTCTTGAACACCAAAACTGATTTTTGCCTGAGAGCTTTTCCACTTTCTACTAGTTTTGCAGAGAACAAATGTGGCTCCCCCCAAATTTGGCTCCTCTTTATTCCTGGTCTCAGCTAAATGGTTACCTCCTAAGAAAAATCTTCTAACCATCCTTATCAAGCTACCCCAACTCATTGCCCTGCTTCATTACTACGTCAGAGTCAATGCGTCTGTCACCATTTCAAATTATCTTGTCTGCCTGCCGCCTGAGTGTAAGTGCCACGAGCACGGGAGCTGGCAGTTCTTGAACACCAGGACGTATTCACTGCACCTAGGTTCGTGCATAGCACTTATTAAACACTCAAGTATTTTTTATAATGATCAAAACAAATACAGGCATGCTCCACATGTGCCAAAATTTGATCCCACAAAATTTATTTCAAAAGCTGTTCTACTAATCTTTTAATCCAACAATTTAGAAACTCCACATTAGCATTAAATATTTGGGAAAACAACCTATTTGAAGTGATGAATAAAGTGATAATGCTTTTTATTTTTCAATGAAAACACCTCATGAAAAAATCAGTAACTGTTTCTATTAAGTTAGTTATCAGGCTTTGTTTGCTTTTTAGAGGCTCTAAACATAACATGCCAATTCATATGTTTCATTCAAGAGTATTCATCTGTAACTCTTAAGGGTGCTAGGACTCCTTTTTATGAAACTATTTTTGTATTTTAATTTAGATGCTCTGCAGACAGATGTTCTGGTGATAATATGTGTCAGAAATCTTATAATCAGACACAGATACATGTATTATATGTTACATTACCTTTATTTTTAAATAAATATCACTGTTTTGAGTCATGTATTAAAAAATTATTCTTACCTCTGGAATTAAACACACTTGTAAGAAATAAAGCATGTACCAGGGTATGTAATTTTAAAGAATACTTCCCTATTTTTTAAAAAAAAGGATCTTAGCTGGGCATAATAGTGCACACCTGTAATTTCCAGCACTATGGGAGACTGAGGCAGGAGGATCACAAGTTCCAGCCCAGCCTGGGCAACCTAGCAGACCCTGTCTCAAAATAAAAATTTTTTTAAAAGGGCTGGGGATGTAGCTCAGTGTGAAGTCCCTGGTTTAATCTCCAACACAGAAAAAACAAAAACAAAAACAAAATCTTAAATGACATAAGAAATGTATAAAATAATAAATTAAGAAAAAACTTTCACTAATTTTAAAGGAGAGCTGAAGGCAAACTGTTAAGAACAAAATTATTCATTCATTTTTTTTCTTTCATTCTGTTACCGTTTACTCAAAATTACTAACTTCTGATCTTCCTAGTGAAAAACTAAGACTCTTCACTCACCCAACTTCTAAAAAATATCTGTAACACTCCTCTGATGCAGGTTTCTAAAAATTTAATTTGGTATTTCTGTCGAAGTAAACTTAAAACTTACATGTAAATTGTAAAAATCAATTTTGATTACTCAAAATGTCTTTTAACCATTGTATCTGAAAAGTTTATGAATACAGAATGAGAACATTTTTATTATTTGGAAATTTTTCAGTTTTTAATTTAAAATGTCTTATTTCTGATTTTGACCAACATTCATCATTATAAACATTACTTATCCTACCTACCTTTAATATAACCTTTTTCACGGACAGCCTGTAAAGTGGGGCGCCGTGTAAGAAACTTCTTTAAGTTTTTCTTGGTTTTTTTCTGTTCTGAAGAATCCATGCTAGATACTTTCATAGCTTAAGACAAACAGAAATTAAACATTTCATAAAATCATTTCTGATGAAAGTTTTTCCATGAAGCACTCAAAACATATTCTCATATGTCAGAATCACAGTACAAACTCATAGCTAGTCCAATTATGATGCAGTTTAAGAGTAACATGCGAAGAATCAAACTAACACAGACCCGATTTTAAGCAAAACATTTCATTTCTATCACTAAAAACTGACCACATCTGTACCTTCTTGGGTGTATGTGTCAAGTCATCTCTAAGTTATTCTAATTTATATTTGTTATTTCATAAATATTTAACCTATCTTGATTCTCCATCAGTTTTAGAAGGTAAAATGACTACACATATATACAGAATCTGTAAAGCTTCCAATCTGATTAAATGAGGAGTCCTGATAATATATATATTTGTACTATGAGCCAAAATGTATCATAAGTATTTGTACTATAAGAACAGAACTACCTGGAAAATGTCCTGATTTATCAATTATAATAATGAAAACTTAAAAATTCTATTTCTTGAAAGTTAAGTGTATCTGGGGAAAGCTGAGAGCACAAAAATATATTAATAAAGAATAAAAATAACCAGATTTTCATATTGACATTGCTGCAGTGATAATGCCAGTAATAAGCCTAATCTTCATTAGAATGAAGGAGAAAAGAACTGATTTTCTATTCATTCAGTTAATCCGAAGACCAAACAGTTCCTGAACACGTGAATTAGTTAAAATACACTGAATTAAGAGCAGAGTCATAGCCAACGGCCCCTTTCAGTAGCACACAGCCCGAGGGTCTGCCTTAGAAGTGCACGTCTTAACACTGCCGGTAGCGCCCTGCTCCTTCCGCGCTCACGATCTGGAGATCCTCACCACGCGCCTGTGCACAGCGCAGATGCGCTAAGTCCAGAGACAGCTGAAGAGGGCTCAGCCAGGAACTGCGGCACACAGCCCCGACTCTGCACTCGGAAGTGGAAGACTCCATGCGGAATTTTCAACAGTTCACTGTGTATTTTCAAGTCAGTAAAGCTGAGCTTCTTAGAGGCCTCAACAGAAGTGCATTATAATACATTCTGTTTTGCAGTACTGCAACACCTTAAAATTAATATACCATAGGGGATTCATAGCAAGAGGCTGAAAAATAGTGAGTTAAAAAGAATACAAAAACACTGGACTGTACCTAACCTTGTAACTTTTTCTAACATTGGAGGTTGTACCCTGCTTTTAGTATATATTTGTTTAAAACCTCTGAAAAAACTAAGAGAACAAGTTCATTAGTAAAATAAGGAAAGAACAACTTACAACGAAGTTTTTTAAGTTCCTTCTGGTCTTTTTCTTTATCCTGCTTTTCTATTCCTGGTGAATCCGGTATCTCCTCTTCTACTGCTTCATCAGTTTCTACTGCCTGTTGGTTAGAGGTTTCCCACACACACATTACTTCCTATATGTGTAAATTATGTAATAGCATAATTTTCAGAACAACCAGTAATTGTTATCTATGACTTTAGGAAACCCATTAGTATACATTATGTATGATTTAGGTATTTGATAAATCTTTAAAAATATCTTCCCCCTTGATGGCATTAATTTTGATCTCCAAAAAGAAGATATTGCTGATACCTCACAGGATAACAGTTTAAAATGATGGTGAGCGCCGGTGAGATGGCTCAGCGGCGTAAGCGCCTGCCTGGCAAGCGCAAGGGCCCGAATTCAACTCCCAGAACCCACATACGAAAAAAGGGCCGGTGATATCGCTCAGCGGCACAGGCGCCTGCTGGCGCGCGAGGTCCTGAGGTCAACCCCCCGGTAACCACAAAAAAATTAAAAAAAAAAAAAAAATAATAATAATAAAATGATGGTGAGACCATCATGCCTCATGCGATCCACTGCATGAGTGGCACTGACGGCACTTAGAAGGTCAGGCTAAACTCATGGTGATAAAATGTAACACAGCTACCTTCTGTGACAATGGGTAAGACTTATGGATGTAACAACTATATTTTCTACAACAACAATATAAACACAACAGTTTTATACTGTAATAAGAGTGTAAGACTTAGTCTCACAGATGTATGGACATTAGGAAGTGAAATAAATCCTGGAATTCATCCTAGTCTAATCAAGGTAACTTTTAGAGGTTAAAACAGGACTCAATTCTGAAAACTAAAAATTTTCTTTTGTCTTTCACATGGAGGTCCTTATTGGAATTTTTGGGGGGGTGTATGGTATAAGGAGATTCCCATTTCTTCTTGGATATCCAGTTGTACCAGCACCATTTACTGAAAAGCTTATTGTTCCTTGCTTTCTACAGTGCTTTATCTGACATAAAGTGTCCACATACATGTGGATCTGCTTCTAGGTTCTTTACAGAGGTGTCCACATATACGTGGGTCTGCCTCCAGGTTCTTTATTCTGTTCCACAGGTGTGTGTGTGTGTCTATCCCTGCACAGATAGCACAATGCACTAATTAATACAGCTTTATATAAGGTGTGATATATGATACAAGTCCTTTTACTTTCTTCAAGAGTCTTCTTGGGTATTTCTTACCCCATTGGATCTCTGTATGGATTTTAGAATAAGCTTGTGAAGTTCCATCAGAAAAGCTAGGATTTTTAAGTTTATAAATCTTTGGAAGAAAATTGTATCTACATAATTGAATCTTTTAGTCCATGAACACTATATACTTATTTAATTAGGTTTTTCTTCAGTGTCTCTCAAGAGAGTTTTATAATTTTCCTTGAGAAGTCTTGCACATCTCTTGCTACATACAATCCTTGTTAACTTTTGACATTTTGGAAAGAGTATGCATTTTACAATTTCATAGTCAATAATGTACTCTTCTCTTTACTTGGCCTGGTTCTTAATCTTGCAGGCCTCAAATAAAAAATACAATAGCACTTTTCCTCCAAGGCCTGACCACTACCCTAGGTCGGTCCCTGATCAATCAGTGCTTTTAGATTACATTGTACGACTTTACACCCTGACATACATTACATCTATCACATTAACTGTTCAGTTATCTGTCTTGTACTTATCTCTGACTGTAACCTCCACAGAGAAAGATGTATCTGACTGCCTGCTACTGGCCCAGGGCAGAAGGCACTTACATTTTGGTAAATGAATGCATGCACATTCATTCAAGGACAGTGAACAGATTACTGGAAATCCACACTGGGGACAGGAGAAGGTACATGTGAATACAGTGGTACCTTGGTTCACAAACTTAATTCTTTCCATGATTCTGGTGGCGAACCGAGTCAAATTCAAAGGTTAGGTTCAGTGTTGACCTTATGGGGAAATGTGATTTGGTTCACGACCAATTTGGTTTGCAGCCAGAATCACGGAAAGAATTAAGTTCATGAACTGAGGTATTACTGTAGTTAGATTAGACTTAAACTGTTGAATTTTAATGGAAGTCACAGGTTTCTAAACAGAAGTTGACATTACAAAGTTTCACATAACAATGGCATTAAGAATTGACTGATGAGGGAAGAGATTGAAGAAAACTGGAAGTTATTCTCACTGTGGTATAAAGATAGATGTGTCCATGGTTTCAGGAATAAATGGAAAGGAACAAGATTCAGAAATATCACACAATATCACAAACGGTAAAGGCTGTATTTATTTATACACAGCTGCGTAGCTAACTGCTAGGAGAGGTAAAGGTTCCCCTTCGCTTCCCATAAACATCATCTGCCACTGATATGTGACCCTCAGTGAGGAGCCAGGTGCCCACATGGTAAAAGGTGAGACCAGCCAGTCTAAAAATGTCCAGCCCCTGTGCTTACTACCATCCTCAATAGCATAGATTCAGAATATAAATGTGAAGTTCTTTCTGGTTGTTATGTAAGTAAGAAATTTACCAGGAACAAAAGGGTACTGAATACTTTCCAAAGGCAAGGTGCAGAGAAACTGCAGAAGGGTCATTAGAAAAGAAAAGGTATCAGTGAAGGGACCGCAGCTACACCATTTCACAAGTTTGCCTAGAAACTTTTCCACCAAGGAGTGCTATTTCCAACTCATTCAGTCACTAAATAAATATTAGGTACTAGGAACTATTTGTCCCTTCTTTTGGAACCATTTCTTTTTTGACCAATGCCTAATGTAATAAATATTATTTCAAATTCATTGGCTTCAAACAAGTGAGAATGTTAAATCTTTTCATCACCAGCCCTTGTGGACTGGACTAAAGTGGCTACTGGCTTTCCCACCTTTGTCCCAAACATATAAAGATATATATAAAGTGTCCTTTACTATGCAAATTAAAATCTAAATATGCAATAAGCAATTAGAAAACCTAAAGAAAAGCAGTTCTACAATAAAAATTTTACCTAAGCAAACACATACCTGGTTATTGATAGTACTGCTAAGAACTTTAAACCAATCATTAATAACAGCATCATTATCAGACTGAATTAGCAGTTCTGTTCCTTGACGAGTTTTCAGCTTTAGAGGAAAGGAGAGCAAGGGAAGGGAAGAAAGTATGGTCAGTACAGTACTTTCATCAAAATAAACAAACACATTTAATTCGAAATTTACAAAACCGCCAGCAGGTGAGGTGTCATGGATTAATAGTACTATATAGCTATGGAGTATCTTCTAGTATAAAATAATACCAGGTTAGCTATTTTCTAAAACATGAGGTTGTTTTTCACAATAAAATCTTAATAAGCATCTAGTAATTTAGGATGCCAATCTCCAACTCACAAATTCCATAAAACTTGAAGTTAATTTATTTAAAAATAAGTAAGGTTATATCAAATAAGTACCAAAGTGCTCAAAATTAAAATTGAAATGTAAAGAAACATGTTTACATAGCCTGAGAACCTTATTTATTTGGTTATAAAAATAAAAATGAAGAAAAGACTAGGGTAAAAACTCCACCACCAAAAGACTTCTACATTTAATAACCAAATTCAGTAGCATAGCTGGATACAAAGTCAACACTCGAAAATCAATAGCTTTCCTATACACAAACAACAAACTCACTGAGGGAGAAATTAGAGGAACACCACCTTTCACAATAGCATCAAAAAAATGAAATACCTAGGAATCAATCTAACGAAGGATATAAAAGACCTCTACATTGAAAACTACAGCACTCTGAAAAAGGAGATCGAAGAGGGTACCAGAAAATGCAAAGATGTCCCTTGCTCTTGGGTAGGAAGAACCAACACAGTGAAAATGGCCATACTTCCAAAACTGTTATACAGATTTACTGCAATTCCGATCAAAACTCCAATAGCATATCTCACAGAATTAAAGAAAACAACTCTAAAATTCATTTGGAATCAGAAGAGACCTAGAATAGCAAAAGCAATTCTGGGCAACAAAGGCAGGGCAGGGGGCATCACAATCCCTGACTTGAAATTATACTACAGAGCTAATGTGATAAAATCAGCATGGCACTGGCAAAAAAAAAAAAAAAAAAAACCTGAGGAGGGCCAGTGAGATGGCTCAGTGGCGTAAGCACCTGCCCGGCAAGCGCGAGGGCCCAAGTTCGACTCCCGGAACCCACATACGAAAAAAGGGCCGGTGATATCGCTCAGCGGCACGGGCGCCTGCTGGCGCTCGAGGTCCCGAGGTCGACCCCCGGTACCCACACACACACACACACAAAAAAAACCCGACCTGAGGATCAGTGGAGCAGATTAGAAGATGCAGAAACAACTCCAGACATACTCAGCCACCTTATCTTTGACAAAGGTGCCAAACACATTCACTGGAAGAAAGATAGCCTCTTTAATAAATGGTTTTGGGAAAATTGGCTTTCCACATGCTGAAGATTAAAATTGGACCCATATCTTTCACCATGCACGAAAATAAATTTTAAATGGATCAAAGATCTAAATATTAAAATAGAAACATTAAATCTGCTAAAGACAGAATAGGTAAAACTCTTAAAGACATTGGTGTAGGTAAAGACTTTATGCATAAAACCCCGATCGCACAGGATCTGTCACAAAGAATCAACAACTGGGATCTCATCTTATTAAAAAGCTTTTGTACAGCAAGAAAAACCAACAGAGTGAAGAGACAACCCACAGTGTGGGAAAAAATTGTTGCCAGCTGTTCCTCAAAGGATTACTATCGAGAACATATAAAGAACTTAAAAAAAAAAAAAAAAAAATCAGACCGCCCCCCGCAAAGTGAAAGACCCAGCCCAAAAATGGGCATCTCAGATGGATACACACTTCTCAGATGAAGAAGTACAAACAGCAAATAAATATATGAAAAAATGTTCAACATCACTGATCATTCAAGACATGCAAATCAAAACAACGCTGAAATAAAAGTCCAATGGATAAACAGCTGGGAGCTCAGACTGCGTTAAGAGTAGAAAGGAAATTGCTCACAAGCTGGCAGTTCCAGCAAATACACACTGAGCTCAGGCAACTCCTGCTCCAGGCTGGGGAGGCGCACAAGGCAGAGCCTGTGTCCTGCGCCACTGACAGGTAGCAGCAGACGAAGATAAGAGGAGCTCACTACGTGCCATGCATGTGAGGCTGTGGACAATACCGTGAAGAATAAACAGGGCGATAACAGGAATGAATGAATGAATGAATGAATAAATAAACAAATATATAAATAAATAAAACAATGCTGAGATTCCATCTCACCCCAGAAAGACTGGCTGTCATCAAGAAATCAATAACAAATGCTAGAATGGCTATGGGGAAAAAGGAACTCTTTTCCACTGTTGGTGGGAGTGTAGACTGGTGCAACCACTGTAGAAATCAGTGTGGAGACTCCTCAAAAAATTAGGACTAGAGGTCCCATTTGACCCAGCTATTCTCCTTCTGGGGTATGTTCCCAAAAGAATTAAAAGCATCGTACCACAGCGACATATGCACACCCATGTTTATAGCAGCACAGTTTGTAACAGCCAAATGATGGAAGCAGCCAAAATGCCCATCAATTTGGTGAATGGAGAAAGAAGATGTGGTTTTTTTATACAATGGGGTACTACTCTGCCATAAAGAAGGATAAGCTTGAGATATTCCTAGGTAAATGGATGCACCTTGAGACCATACTCTTAAGTGAAATAAATCAGACACACATGTGTAAATACTACATTGTTTCTCTGGTGTGAGAAACCAAAACTGTAAATAAAGACCAAAATATATAATAGGTATCGTGAAATAGGAAGAAAATGTTCAAATGAGGAGGGGAAGAAAGGAGGGGGAAAGAAGGGAAAAGTGAAAAAAAAAGTGAGAAAAGAAGGAAAAAATGGAAACAAAAGCTTTTGTTAATGAGGGGAGGAGGGGTTGAAGGGAGGGTAGGAGAAAAAAAGAATCAAGTTATATCATGTACAAGTACAAATTCTCTATGATGAAGATGATCATTATGCATATCTAAAATGTACCAATAAAATGTGATTGAAAAAAGACTGGGGTAGATTTTCAGTATTTCCTACTATACAGGCAAACATATTGGCCGAGTACAAAGACAGACACTAATAATAAATATCACATCCCTTTTGGGCAGAATTATTACTTAACTGTCAAATCATGAATTGAAGAACACAAATAATTCATGTATAACCTCTTTGGTTCAAAATTTCCTATACTGCATTGAGGAAGAATTTTGAGGCAGTTATGGAAAGTATTCCTTACATCTTCTGGTTCATAACTGAATTTGTTTTTCCTAGAAGAACATATGATAATGTTTCCCAAACAACATTTCAATCATTTTCCTCAACCACAGTTCCCCAAATAACGTTTAAGAAAGGTACTCCTTCCTAAAGGAATAGCTATCATCACCCACTCAAAAAACAAGAAATGCCAGCAAGACTGTGGGGAAAAAGGAACCTTTCTACACTGCTGGTAAGAATATAAACTAGTACAACCACTATGGAAATCAGTATGGAGGATCCTCAAAAAACTAAAAATAGATGCCAGGCATGGTGGTGCACGCCTGTAATCCCAGCACTACGGAGGCTGAGGCAGGAGGATCGCTGCGAGTTTGAAGCCAGCCTGGGGTATAAAGTGAGTTCAAGGCCAGACTAAACTCACAAATGGCGTTTCTAAAAATAGAAACACTGGGCCGGTGAGATGGCTCAGTGGCGTAAGCGCCTGCCTGGCAAGCGCGAGGGCCCGAGTTTGACTCCTGGAACCCACATACGAAAAAAGGGCCGGTGATATCGCTCAGCTGCACAGGCGCCTGCTGGCACGCAAGGTCCTGAGGTCGACCCCCGGTACCCACAAAAAAAAAAAAAAAAAAGTAAAAACAGAAATGCCATTTGACCTAGCTATACCCCTTCTGGATATCTTTTCAAAAGAGTTAAAGACATTATATTACTGTGATACATGCATACTCATGTTTATAGCAACACAACTCACAATAGCTAAATCTTGGAAATTGCCTGTATGTCCAATCACAGATGAATGGATAAAGAAAATGTGATATATACAATGGAGTACTACTTGGCCACAAAGAAGTGTAAATTTGAGTCATATGTGGGAAAAGAGATGCACCTTAAGACCATAATGGTAAACAAAATGAATCAGACACAGAAAGTTAAATATTGCATGGTTTCTCTTATATGAGAAACCTAAGTATAAATGATTTAAAAAGCAAAATAAAAGATAAATGATGGGGGCCGGTGAGATGGCTCAGTGGCGTAAGCGCCTGCCTTGCAAGCGCGAAGGCCGGAGTTCGACTCCCGGAACCCACATACGAAAAAGGGGCCGGTGATATCGCTCAGTGGCATGGGTGCCTGTTGGCGCGCGAGGTCCTGAGGTCGTCCCCCCGGTACCCACAAAAAAAAAAAAAAAAAAAAAAAAAAAAAAGATAAATGATGGGAACCAGGGATCCAGAACTTTAGCAGATGGAAAGGGGATCTAAGGATGGAGAGTGAGGGGAGGGAGGAGATGGGAAGGGGACATAAAAAGGACTAAGATGTAATATGTGTATATACCAATTCCTCATGATAAGCATATTCATTATGCATTGCAACATATACTAATAAAAACTTAAAGATTTTTAAAATGAAAAAAAGAGCGGTATCCCTCAAAAAATAAATTTGAAAAATTATGTAATAATAATTTGGAAAATAGTGGAATGAAGGAAATTGAACAAGATGATTTCCTTTAGAATTTCTCAGGCCTTTGATATTCTAGGGTGCACTTTGATTTTCTAAGCTAGGGATAAAATATGTACTATTTCCCAAATTTATTTGATCATGGACTCTTCGTTCATCATTCCATTCATCATGGAATCTTTTTCATTCTGTAATCACCTACTGAAACTGCAAAGCTAAATAAGGAAACTGACTTCCTTCCATGCATCCTTCTAGAGAGTTGGTCAAGCCAGTCAACCAATACTGAATGTTCAATGTACACTGATCTTTGTCAGAGGCTCTAAAGAAAAACAGTGTCTCTACTTGAAGGCAAAATTTTAAAAAAACATTTAATAATCTAATGAAAATTCAAAGTACACTAAAATAAATATTATTTTTAAAGTTAAAATAAGTATTATTTTAATAAATTAGTAATAAATATTATTTTTAAAGTTAAAGAAAGAACACTGTTGTGGGGCTGTTGTGTTTGTCTTGAGTCTTGGAAAGTAAGTACCTCCTGATGAGCAGAGACTAGCATGGGCTGGTAGTAATGCCAAAAGAAGAAAGAGTAATAATCACGCGGTTCTACTCAGGGAATAGCAATGAAACCAATCTGCCTAGATGACAAGACGGGAGGCTGGAAAGGGAAGCTGGGTCTGGGAGACGAGAAGACAGCCCCCGAGATTCCTCCAATCTCTGTATGTACATCTTCTGCAGTGGATCTGCTGCATCTCTGGACTTTTATTTCCTCATAACCATAATACGTGGCTGGCCTTCTGAACTGTTTTAGCTCACAGAATACACCAAAAGTGTGGTGACTGAAAGTGACTATAGAAGAGCCTGTGGTGTTCAACTCTCATGCTCCTGGAACCCTGCCACTGCCATGTGAAGTAGCCTGGGGTAGCTTCCTTGAGAATGGAGCGGTTATAGAGAAAAGAGACCAAACCATCAGCCAGACCAGTATCAGCCACACGAATAAGGTCACCTTAGCTTAGCCCATCCAGCTTCTCTCAAACCTCATGAATGGTCCCAAGTAAGAACAGAAGACAGTATGCAACTCAGCCCAAAGGAAGAAGGAAATGGCACTTTCACTAAGCTGCTAGGTTTTGAAGTGGTCTATTACATACCATAATAATAAATGACAGAGGATCATATATTACTGTGTAGGGTTTTTTGTTTTTTGTTTTTTTTGTTTTTTGTTTTTTTTTGGTACCAGGAATCAAACTCAGGACCTCACGCTTGCCAGGCAGGCGCTGTGCCACTGAGCTATATCCCCGGCCCCTGTGGAGAGTTTTAAATGAAACAGTAAAAAGGTTTTGATTTTTTTTTTTAAGATTTCATTTTTTAAAAACTGGTTTTAGCTCCACAACAAAATAGAGAGTATACAAGATGTTGCATGTGCCCCTGCCTCCATACACACACAGCCTCTCCAATATCAGTATTTCCTTTATTTTTAACATTAGAGTTGGTAGGTAAAGGGAACCACATGATTTTTATTGTTGCAGGGGAAAGGCAGGATTTATGAAACAAAGGCTTGTAATATACAGTTCCAGTTACTTATGTAAATGAAGCTGATTTTTATACCAGCTTTCCCCCATTAAACTAAGGCATAAATTGACTTTGTCACCAATTTTGTCTTAACTATAAGGCAAATGGAAGACTTTTCCCCAAAGAGAGTATACAATTACTATAGTTAAGAATGTGAGCTATATTAAGAAAAAAAATTATTACCTCAAATACGTTCTTCTTGCTGGATTTATCCTTCAAGGCCATCTCAATCGTTGCCCCCTTGAGGTCCACTGTGAACTCCGGTTTGGACTGATTACTCCCAAACTTCATTTTAGAAGAGAGGAAAAGCCTTTATGTGATATTTGCACATACGTATTTAGAAAGAGTTAGTATTCATAGTATTACTAATAAATCAAATAGAAGATTATCTTGAATTATGCTCTTTCTGTAGTATAAATAACTGCTACTTTAAAATTGAAAAATGTCGGGCCGGTGAGACGGCTCAGCGGCTTAAGCGCCTGCCTTGCAAGCGCGAAGGCCCGAGTTCGACTCCCGGAACCCACATACGAAAAAGGGGCCGGTGATATCGCTCAGCGGCACGGGTGCCTGTTGGCGCGTGAGGTCCTGAGGTCGTCCCCCCGGTACCCACAAAAAAAAAAAAAAAAAAAAAATTGAAAAATGTCTAGAAGTATGAATGTATAGTTTATAAAAAATAAAAGTGGCTCAATTTCTATATATGGCCACACTGAGATCTGTTTTTTCAACCATCAGAGTGGGAAAAATCCAAAATTATGTTGGTGAGGCTAGAAACCGACAGGCTCTCCTACGCAAGCGGGTGTGAACTGTGATAACCCCTAGGGAGGGAGAACTGACAACACTACTGTTCGCAGGTCGGTGGATACGAGGATACGCTGGCTTAGCAGGTCTGCTTCTCCACATCTACCCTGACTGTATGTGGCTATGTAAACATAACATGGTCAAAATGGCAAGGCGATATTCTTAAACATGTGTAAATAATATCAGCCAGATACTAACTACATTTTCCACCTAATAAACATTCTCTAATCCTAATGTTGTGCTTTCAAGAGTTATTTCCTTATCAGTTATTTATGTTGTCACCAACTAACTTGTAAAAACAGAAAGCCTGAAGCTCCATCTTTTTTCAGCCCTTGTTAGAAATTTTAACTAAAGCCAGATGCTAACTGTGGAAAGGAGGGGGAGATGGCTCTGACAAGGGTGGCTGAGGGAAGAAAAGCACTTACTTATTATATTGTGTAAGGCAGATAAGGAAAAGCTAAGTAATATACACTTATTCTGTGTTTGGCCATCATTTACTTACATTTCTGTTAGTCTGCTATGAACACAAAATAGCATTCCTATGGTACTGAAATGGATGTTTTAAAACTTTTAAAGGCTGTTTAACTATAATCTAAAGGTCATAAGTTATAAATATTTCTTATAGTTGATAAATTTCATTTGCTAAAACACTGACAATATTTCAAGTCAAACTGTACCTTGTGGTAACTTATTCATTATTTATAATCTCAATAATTCTACTTAGCAGCTTCGCATGTAAGAAATGGTTAGATTTCAACTTTCCTTTTCATCTATTTAGCTAGTAGTGTGGACTTACGGCACTTCTTAAAACAAAATTTAGGAGTGATATGGACTTTATTAGTGAAATCATAATAAAAATGACAATAAAATTTTAACCATGTCCTACAAAGTCTTTGCCATTTTAAGTACTTCTGTCATCCAGAAATAGTCAAATAACCATAAATTTATATGATGGGCATAAGTAACTTCCTAAGCAGAAATGATACATCTTGAAAATAATAAATAAATAATAAAGTTTAAATATACATTTTAAAAACATAACAAAAATCAATTCATTTCTTGTTATGTACTATATAGATGGTTATATAAGATACAACCAATCAACCAACCAGTTAAATGCAAATACGATACCATGAAATAGAATGCTAGAAAAATGTGATCAATAAGGTTGGCAACAAATTTTGTCTGCTATTTATGCTTTTCCAAAATCTAGTCCACTTTACTGTAATTACTTCCCTGCCAATGTAATCATGGCACAAAAAAAAAAAAAAATTGTGGCAAGGGGTATGCAACAAGAACACATACAGTGACAGTTGAAACTGGATCAGACTTTACATATGTGACAGCAGGCCGACGACTGACAGAATTTTTCCAAGAAGAAAGCAGCAAAAGCAAGAACTCAGAGACTGAGCCCTGTTGGCAGAATGACTTGATGGGAAAAGGGAAGAAAACGATGTCACAACAATGCACAATGATAAAGTGGCACACAAAAGAAAAAGCACAATGGAACCAGATGGGACAAGAATATAATTCTATAAGCAGACACAACACAAGCAAAGCTAAACTTCCAAAATACTCTTGCAAAACCCCTAGAATTTATCTCAGAGTAATTTCTGAATTTGTTGTTATATAAATTTGTGCTTCATTTTTAAGATGAATGCTTTACAGAACTTATCTTAAAATAGACTTATCTCAGCCTATATTCACAAAAGAATACTGGAGGGGTAGCAGGAAGGACTCTGCCACCTTGCTCAGTCTGCTGCTCAGGAATCCCTGGGCCTCCTCTTGCTGGCCCCCTGGGCAAGGTCCTCTGGTACCCCTTCCCTAGGACCTAGTCACTTTCTGGGAGTGGCCTCCCCATCTAGCTTGCCTGCCTCTTCCTCTACTACAGGGGTGACTCTGACCTCCAGGGGACATCCAGCAATGTCTAGTTCTCTCAGCAGAGGGGCAGGTGTTGGTCATCTGCTAAACAGCACAGAGGGCAGCCTCCCTACACACCTATGACAAGGACTGTCCAGCCAAAAATGGTAATTTTTAGATAGCTAAAAGCATATAGGAATGTTTGAATAACTACTGGTATTTGGAGGGTGTTTTTAATACTCAAAGGATATGGAAGAACATTTATCACTGTAACTATTCACTTGCCAGTCCTCCCCACTAGATGGAAGCACTGAAGACAGGGCCCACGTGATTTACTTCTGAAGTACCAAGCTTACCAAAATGCCCACAGCATTGCAGGCTTTATGTCTACTAAACAAACAAACGTGTACATTTCTCAGGTGAAATGAGGTGAGGGAGGGGAGAGGAAAGAAGAGGGAAGGAGAGGACAGCGGAGGGGAGGGGAGAAGAGAAGAGCTTGTTAAGTTTATTTTACTCATTCAATAATACAAACTATTATTAGGACTTTCCAGAAAACCATCCTGAAGGAGAAGGAAAGGCTCACTAGAGTTTTGGCTGATACAATCTTGTAAAGTGCAGCTGCAGGCAGCACACGTGTATTTCATTTACTGGCTTCTAACTACTCAGTCTCTGTATAAATAAGCGAGTAACATGATTGATCTAAATCAGTGCTATCAGAATGGTGTGGGCGATTTTGCACAGCTTCCCATCCCTGAGCATGTGCCCTCGAGTGAGCATGAGATTTAAGATTTAACCTATTTGTTCAAACACTAAATATGAATCTAATTTTTAAAGAACTATACTTCTCTTACAATGTGGTCCTTTAACAACTAACTGAAGGACACCAAAGGAAAAGACTGCCTCTGAGAAAGATCAGCTTCAAAACAGCACCTGTGATTTTTGTCTTTCAGGCATTTACACTAGCCTTACACTTTCATCCTCAAGTAAGACATGTTCCACCAGAAAAACAGGATACCCTTTACTGCAACAGATCCAGCTGAGCACAGAAACAAAGCTACAATTCTTTCCAACCCTCTGACCTTTGGGGGAGGGAAGCACAGTACTGGGGAGTGAAGGCAGGCCTTTTTCAATTTTGAGATAGGGTCTTGCTATACTGCCCAGGCTGGGCTTGAATTTGCCATCCTCCTGCCTCAGTTTTCCAGAATTCTGGGATTACAGACATGTGCCAGGCAGATCTTGCATATTTCACCAATTTTTGATGTTTCTGAAATAGTACTTGACAAAATACACACACACACTTTTTACTTAAACAGTGTTATTTGCTTTTACTTTGGGCATTTAAATTTGCTTTTATTCCCTTAATATGTGGGAATGAGTCTGAGGTTTAAAAATTAGCCATAGCCAGGTGTGGTGGCACACACCTGTAATCCCAGCACACACGAGGCTGAGGCAGGAGGATCACCATAAATTCGAGACCAGTCTGGGCTACATAGTGAGTTCAAGGCCAGCCTGAACTACATATTGAGACCCTGTATCTAAATAAATAAATAAATAATAAACAATAAATAAAGAAGCCAGCCAGCCATAAAATAAAAATTAAGAATTGAAAGCCGGGTATAGTGGTGCAAGCCTATAATCCCAGCACTCAAGAGGCTCAATCAGAAGGATTGCTATGAGTTCAAGACCAGCCCAAATTACAAAGTGTGACCCTGTCTCAAAAACAAAACAAAACAAAAAAAGAATTCTACAACCTCACACTGTAAATTTTAAACTATGTTTTGCCATTCCTACATGGTAACATAGTAATATAACTTTAGGTGATGAATAAATCCTGCACCCTTTGCTGGCATTAATACACTTTATGAGTTCTGAATTATGTGTAAGGAGTTCTAAAGAGAAACTTTAAATGCAACCATCCAGTACTAATGTTTATGGGCTGGAGTATTCACTTGGGATCTTTAAATTTAAAAGGAAGTTTTCATTCTGTTTAAATCACATACAAACCCACCTATCTAAATGATGCTTCACTTACCACATTGCTCTATTTGCTTTATCTTACATACTATTAACCTTTAATCTCCAAGCATCGGTAATTATCAAATAAATGAGCATACGGCTTGCTTCAGGTACTTTATTATTACTTATTAATCTCTAATTGCTTCTCCATTACTTTTCTTTCATCCATTTTCTTTACTCAATTTCAAATAAAACTTGAGCCACAAGTAGGAAGAAAGAATTACACAGTGCTTTACAAACACATTAACACACAGACAAAAAAGCACCATACACTTTACCTCAGAGGGAAAAGGAGAAAGACATAATTATCAAAGTACTTTAAGTAAAATCAAAATCCCCATCTTATAACATAGAAGTGTATCACAGGTCATTTCCATTGTACTGGCTGTAGGGAGCAAATCAAAGGATTAGAGAAACAAGATGAGAAATATTCTAGAATGTTCATGGGTAATTTTAGGTTGTGTTATCAGAGTAGCGGGGAACTAACAGGCTGTGTGTCCATCGTAGCCCTGAACAATGTTACAAGACTGTGTCATAAACATACATGACTAAAATTTGCTTACATTTCATAAATGGATTTCTCTTTTGTCAAACTTATAGCTCCTACGTTAATTTTATAGCAACTCAGTAACTATAAGGAAATGTTGGGTTAGGTAGAATATGAAGCAAACCAAACACATTTAGAATAATTTCATTTGAAATTTTACTTGAACATTGACACTTCAAACTCAATTATTGAAAATTTTTAGAAATACTCAAGAGCAAGAACTCTAGAGCCAAAATGCCAAGATTTTAAACCCAGATCTGCCACTTGGTAAGAATAAGGCCTTGGACCATTTAATACCTCGTCTTCTCATCTATGACAGAAGGAGGAGAGAAGAAAGCAGAGCTCTCCCACAGTGAGGAAGACACTCACCAACCTCTGCATTTAGAACAACAGCTGATGCTTATTCCACGTTCAAAAAATGGGCCAGGGATATCGCTCAGTGGCACAGTGCCTGCCTAGCAAGCATAAGGTCGTGAGTTCGATTCCCAGTGCCAAAAAAAAAAAGTTAGCAATTGTATGTCACAAATTATAATTGCTAGTATTTATATTACAAGTAACTGAAGAGTAACAATAGTAAACAGTCAAATATATAAAAACAATCAAAATCCCACAAGTGATGGTGACTTTTTCTTCTAAAAGCTGGCTGACATCATACACTGACACCTGAGTCACTGACTAGTGACAAGGGTCACATCACAAGGCAAGGTGGAGTCAGCCACATCACGGCTTCACTGACTACATATCTGAAGTAAGAGTCACAACACAGAAAACCTCTGACATTCTGAAAAATGAATCGAGAAATGTCTTTGTTTTACAATGCCTGAGTTGTGAGCCCCTCATTCAGTTCAAAAGATAAAACCATCTGTTGATTTTAACAATACAATTAATTAGACTTTTCTAATTAGTCCTCTTCTTTCTCTTTCGAGAAAACTTCATTTATTTTTACATGCACACATGCTGTAACTAGGACTCTCAAAACAATTTCCTGAAATGCTAGTATAAAACTATCCACACAATTTAAGTATATAAAGCCTCCAAAAATAAGAAATACTTACCCAACTTGTGCTACTTCCTTGAGTTTTGGTAAAAAGTAAAGATGAACCCTGCAACACTGCCCAGGAAGACAACCAGTTCTTTCTGCAATTATAAAGATGACCAATTAAAGCTCTACTATCCAGTTCTTCCAACCAAATTTTAAATATCAAAACCTACTTAACTGTTACCAATATTATCTCCAATTTAGAGTCATTACTGACATTCTGCTTATTTTATTAGAGATACGATGCTAATAGAATGTACAGTTATTTTATTGTCCTAACCTGATCATTAATTAAAACTTAGACCTGTTTACCTCATTATTTTCTTGGCAGACACAGATTATTTTACATTTCTTGGTTATCTCCCTTCCCCTAATAGGAATGCCCTAGACAGGCAATAGATACTAGATATATTATAAGTATACAATAAATTACATACTGATTGATCACTAGAATTACTAAGATGAGGTGTTTTTGTTTTTTTTTTTTTATTCCTAAATTACAAAAGCAATAGAGTCAGGCATGGTGGTGCACACCTGTAACCCCAGCACTTGGGAGGCTGAGGCAGGAGGACTGCCATGAATTCAAGACCAGCCTGAACTACATAGCAAGACCCTGTCTCAAAAAAAAAAAAAAAAAAAAAAAAAAAAAAAAAAATCAATACATATATATAAAACACTGACTATAGAACTATGTAAAGGAAAAAAGCCCCATCTCCTCTTCCAACCCATACTCCAAAGGTAACCAATGTTAAGAAGTTTGGTGTACATGGAGCTGGTAAAGGAGAAACTACCGACTTGTCTACTGTCCTGTCCAAACAAAGAGGTAAGATTCATACTGAAATGCTACTATCAGTGTCCTGAGAACTTTAAAAGTGATTAATGTTACACACTGGCCAAATTCCACTCAACTTCTCCCTTCACTGTCTTTTAATTCTGTATTAGAGATTTTTTGCTTCAGTGTTTCTCTCCTGTTGGAATTATAAATTATTTGAAGGCACAAACACTTTCATTTATTTTTTTATCTACCTCAAGCCCAGCAAAGTACTTTTCAAATAGCAGGTATGGATCAGTGCTTGTAAACAAGAAAACAAAATTTCTTAAAATGGAACTCAGTTGCTGGAGAATAAAACGTATCTATTGTAGGAATTTATTAAAGTTTCCCTTATACCCAAACACAGCTAGTTTTGTGAAACCTGCACAGGCACTCCAAAGGAGGTTTATTTTTTATTTCAGAACAATTTTGCAATTTATCACAATACTTTTTTTTATTTTTTTTTGCCTAGATTAAACTCTGCTGTTAAGATCCCTATCCTTGCTTTACTTTTTAGATGTTGAAATAGACTTATTGTGGATTTAAAAAAAAAAAAAAAAAAAAAAAAAAAAAACTTCTGAATCATTTTTAGTTGTTTCTTGTGAATACAGTACTTAACTGGGTTTTGCTGAATGTTTCAATCTGGGCAGCTCTGTTTCAATAGATGAGTGTAACCTTTTGTGCGTATTGATACTGATACGATAGACATATCTGGTGTTTGTTCTACTACCATTTTATTTCCTGTGTGTGGCTCTCAAGATATTCTGAAATGACTTGTTTTTATTTGTAAGTTTATTTTATACTCTAAGGCTTCTATTTCTTAGTTACCATCTAATGGTTCCATACAATGAAAAATCCTTAAATTAGCATATTTTCATTTTTTAAAAACTTTAATTTTCAAACTAAGAAAAACTATACAACTAGTGCTTCTAATCACACACGAAAAATTAAACCTTTCAAATAGAATTTTACAGAACATGTCATCTGCCTCTTGAGTTTGATAATTTCCTAATACCTAATGACTGTTCTGATATCACTAATTTGTGATTCTTTGATAAAATACAATAAAGTATATAAAGCACTGGAAATATATGTAAAACACCTTATGACTCAGTACTTCTAAATGACCTACAGTATATGCTTAAATTATGCATGGCTAAAGATTTGTTCAAGCGCAACAAAGGCTGTAATGGCTTTTAACTGAGTATGAAAAGTTGGTAGATTTTCAGTTTTCACTGCAACTAACCTTTAAAAAGCTACCATTTGTAGAGTTTTGGCATGGCAAAAAAATGCACAATTATCTGAAAAGGCTGTTAAAATTTTCCTTTTTCCAACTTTAGCTGTGTAAGGGAGGATTATTTTCATATATTCTAACCAAAATAATGTCACAACAGACTGACTGCAAGCAGACGTTGGAATTCCACTGTCTTGCACTAAGCCAAATACTAAAGGTTTACAAAAACAATGCTTCTCTTCTCATGGAAAGTTTTTTGTCTTAGAAAATAAAAGATTCCTTCTTCACAAAATGTTATGCATGTTAACTTATAATAGGTTGTTTTAAAAAGAATAAGATTTCTGTTTTAATTTCTCACCATAAGTATCTATGGACATAACATATACAGACAAAGGCTCTTACAAATAACTAATAATTTTTAATAATTAATAACTTTTTAAAGTTTAGCAGGGTCTTCAGACCAAAAGGTTTGAGAACCAGTAATATGCAGGAGATTAACGAACTATTTTACTCCACTCCATGTAAACAAATTTGAAGATAATGAAACAGAAGCTAAGGAAAAAAAATTTTAAAGTATTTCAAAAAGAGAAAACCTAAAAGACTAATTACCACAGGAAAAACAACAATAAAAACAAAAAACAAAAGAAATGGTCAAAGAGCTATTTGTAATACATATACCAAAACAGAGAAAAAAGAAAAATAAAGACCCAATTCAGAAATGAATTCAAACAAGGACACATAATTGCAATATTTATAAAGCAATTTCAGAGCACTTAAGAAAAAACTTCCAAATACTAATCTGACAAAGGCAGTTACACTTTTAAAAACCTAAAAATACCCAAATACTTGCAAGCCAGGTGTGGTTTTCCACACCTGTAATACCAGCACTCTGGGAGGTTGATGCAGGAGAGCGGCAAATTCAAGCCCAATCTGGGCAAATCAGGGAGACCCTGCCTCAAAATAAAAAATTTTGAAAAGGGCTGGAGATATAGCTCAGTGCAAAGACCCTGGTTCAATTCCCAGCATGGAAAATAAATACATAAACCCAAATACTTATAAATTTAAAACTTTCTTAGCAGAATGATCTAATTTTCTCTATAAAATCACAGCATTTTAGCAGTTTTTAAAACCCAGGGGAAATACAATTTATCTTATAGAGTTAATTTCAGCAGGATTAATTATTAGGATTAGGACCAAAAAGTCTACAACCTAACAGAAAAAAAGGGTACAAAAAGACAATTCAACAAAAAGCACACACAACTTATGACTCTCCACTAAAAAGGAATGCAAATAAAAAGTGTCACTTTCTCTTTAATCTTCATTAGCAAGCATCAAAGAATCTGACAATATATTAAATGGGCAAAAGATGTAGACAAATGTACTGTTACTAGAGGCAGAAAATGACTCAGTAGCTCAGAACACAATGTGAACACTATTAAAATGACCTTGCAAGCCAGGCATGGTAGTGCATAACTGTAATCCCAGCACTTGGGAGGTTGAGACAGGAGGACTGCTGTGAGTTGAGGCCAGCCTGGGCTACGAAGTGAGTTCAAGGCCAACCTGAACTGCATAGCGAAACCCTGTCTCAAAAAGACAAAAATTAAAATGACCTTGCATATGCTAGCAATTCTAACTGTGTAAATTTATTCTACAGGCATGCTTACATACTCACAAAATGAACTATAATACTGTTCGGAAAAGCAAAAACTGTAAGCAGCCTAAATGCATACCAGTAGGGACAGTCACATACTTACACATTAATAATGGTTAAATTAACTACAATACAGAGATAACTAACCATGCTGCTGTTAAAAACAATATGCAAGGATATAGCTCAGCGGCATGAGTGCCTGCCTGGCAAGCGCAAGGTCCTGAGTTCGACTCCCAGTAGAAAAAAAAAAAAAAAAAAAAACAATATGCAGCTCTGAAATGGAATCATCTCCAAGGTAAACTGTAAAAAGGCTGTGTTCAAAACTTATCTGGGAGGCCGAGGCAGAAGAATTGCAAGTTCGAGCCCAGTGTGGGCAACTTCGCAAGATCCTATCTCAAAATAATAAAAATGCAGGGGGATGCAGCTCAGCGTGAAGGCCCTGGATTCAACCCCCACTGCAGTCAAAGATTGCAACAATAGTAAATGATGATGATGAAAATCTATGTACATACAAACATCTACATATATATCCTGCCTCTGGAAGGAAGTACTAAAACCCATGAAACTTGAGGAACTGATGGCCAGGTGACTGACTTTTCACACAATAATGACCTTTACCATGTACATTTACCATGTACATTTATTGCTTATTGAAAAAAAGAAGTATTAAAAGAAAGTGAATGCTTCCTCAGAATCCTCTACCTTAACATCTCTGAATTTAATATTATTTAAGAAATATTTCGGGCTGGTGAGGTAGCTCAGAGGCATAAGCAAGGGCCCGAGTTCAACTCCCGGAACCCACATACAAAAAAAGGGCCGGTGATATCGCTCAGCGGCACGGGCGCCTACTGGCGCGTGAGGTCCTGAGGTCGACCCCCAGTACCCACAAAAAAAAAAAAAAAAAATTTCAAGGCAAAGGAAATGTTTCATCCATTTCATGACAATCTTACACACATTACAGCACTAGAAAATACATTAGAAATTCTTCTGAACCTTTTAATCATTTGTCCTAGAGTACAATTTATAAAATTTTTTATTCATTTCAACCAGATGAATTGTGTAAGAACATTAAAGATTTGTGTACTTACCGAACCTTTTTCCCATTTTCAGTAATTTTTGTTACGTTTAACAATCCATATTTCTCTTGACCCTATGGAACAGAGTAATACTGCTTACATATCATTCATATAAACAATGATGTCTGAGTTCTAATATACAACCGAACCAAAATGTTCTGGGGCAGCATAAAAATTAACTTAAAAGACTAGTAAGTATGTAACATACTTGGTTCCAGAGGACATTAAAAATACAATTTTCCTAATATTTTCGTAAAGTTAGTTCAATTATTTTATTTTATTTTTTTTGTGGGTACTGGGGGTCGACCTCAGGATCTCATGCACCAGCAGGCGCCCGTGCTGCTGAGCGATATCACCGGCCCTTTTTTCATATGTGGGTTCTGGGAGTCAAACTCGGGCCCTCGTGCTTGCCAGGCAGGCGCTTACGCCGCTGAGCCATCTCACCAGCCCTCAATAATTTTATAATTAAACACTTTCTCCTTCTCCTAAATCATAGCAGCCAGTAGTACCTTGCTATCAAATTAGATTTTCAAAGGAACAAGTTGGCACCAGAAAAATGATTTATGTCTTCCTGTTCAAGGAAAGTGATACAATGCTATAATGATAAAAATAAAAAAAAAAAGTAAATTTGAAAAGTACTCAATATACTAATTCACTTTGTCAGAATGTAAAAATAGGCAACGGGCCAGTGAGATAGATCAGCAGCATAAGCACCTGCCCGGCAAGCGCGAGGTCCTGAGGTCGACTTCCGGTACCCACATAAAAAAATAAAAAATAAAAAAATAAATAAAAATAAAAATAGGCAAAACACAGTGACTACTTAAAAACTTACTCAGAAGTAACTGGTACTTTGCATAGAACTGGCTTTAACGTGATACAAAAATTTCAGTATGTGCTTCACTGAACATATTACAAGGGAGCTAGGCTCTGAAAAACACTAATTAGCCTATTAATGTAAAAACAATTGATGCCAAAAAAAATTACCATCAGGCCCTATGACAACAAAAGCCATTATACTAGTTATACTAGTTAATGTTATTTTAATTCTTTCTAGATTATGACAAGCACTTGCTTACAACTTTAGCTTCCTAGAGTCAAATGAATTTAATACAATGAATTGATGCCTACAGTAATTATCACCACTAGTAAGCATTATACGTACAAGATAGTCGATTTTAATTCAGTTGAAATGTGCACAAACATACAAACACATACAAAGAAAACTATTTTCAGTTCAGAATTTATTTTTGAATATTTAGCTGATTCTTCAGCTATATTTTCTCTATGTACCTTAACCAGAAAATATGCATTTTATATGGTAAACATAATACTGAGTTTTTTCTCAATAATGTCTAAAAAATAATGTTTGAAAGTTTGCATGGTTGATGAAAACTCATTATCTACAGACAAAACTGAAAAAATTGTTAGTTATTTCACATTTTTGCTACAGTATTTGGACATATATGTGCTTTTACTGTATTTTTTTCAGAAAGAATAGCTTTATGATCCTTACTCAAGTTTGATACTTTTCAAAAGAACTACTGCCTCTCAACAAAAACATCATTACACAATTGCTTATGGACAAGATGTTTAATAATAGTATTCTCCATCTCTGAAGCAGAGTGAAGTCTTTCAATAATAGAAACCAGGACATCACATTAATCAAGAGTGGATGGACACTGGTTATGTGAACTGGAATTAGAAGGGCAGAGAGACAGGAATTAAAGCCATTAAAAAGTGCCACAGCTGGGCCAGTGAGGTAGCTCAGCAGCATAAGCGCCTGCCTGGCAAGCGTGAGGTCCTGAGTTCGACTCCCGGAACCCACATACAAAAAAAACGGCCGGTGATATCGCTCAGCGGCACGGGCGCCTGCTGGCACGCAAGGTCCTGAGGTCGACCCCCGGTACACACACACACACAGAAAAAAAAAAAATGCGACAGCTGAAATTATGTGAAAGCAACAGAGGCAGGAAGGAAATACAAGCATCCAAACAGGAAGAAAAATGGATAGAACCACAGTAGTGACAGCCTAAGCCTAAAGATAAGAGAGACTGTGTGAACCAGGGATGCTTACCTGAGCCAGCGTATGAACTGAAACGGGTGTGATACTGTGCATGTTAAGCACTGTTCAAAGGGTCCAGAACCCTCACCAAATTCTCAACAGGTAACAAGACCCAAGCACAAATGCTGTAAGTATTAAGCACTCTAATTTGAACATTACAAAAACAAAATGTACCACATCAAATCTATTAAAAATACAAAAACCAATTACCACACAATGTGTTAAACACTGTAAGAAATGTAAACTTAGCCTGGAAAAAAAAACAAGCTCAACCTGGGAAAGAAAGAAGACAATCACAGACAGCTTCCTGGAGCAAAGGAGTAGGAGTTACCAAAGTGGAAACAGGAGGAGTTGAAAATAACACAGGGTAGAAAGGCACAGAGGCAAGAAGGCTAGCATCTCTGGAGGGCCTTTAATTTTCCTCAAAGTGCGGGGTGAGGGAGAGGAGTGGCAAGAAATGAGACACTGGAAAAAAAGAACTAAGAGCAGCACAACTGGGAACCAACTGGAATACTATTCTGGTAATCACTGGAGGAAGCGACGAAGGCCTGGACTACAGCAGTGACAGGGAGAAGAGGGGCCAAATCCAAGAGACAAACTGAGAGACTGGGTGTGAGGGAGAAGGGAGGACTGTGGCTAAGTGTCACACCTGAACAACTGGGTAGACGAGGCAATCTTGGTTTCTCTTTTTTAGAAAAGCCTTCCCTGATCATTCCTCAGTAGGAGCTCCTCCCGCCTCTTAGAAGTAGTAAATAACCTGTCATTATTTCTTATTGCCCCAGTGTGATTCCTTCATTACACTTTACCATACACTGAATGTATACACTGAAATTCCTACGTTAAAGCCTAATCCCTGGTGTGATGGTACTTGGGGGTAACTGAGAACATGAAAGTGGATCCTTCATGGCTGGGATTATTGCCCTTGTCCTTTTTGCCAAGTGAGGACATGCCAAGAAGAGGGCCCTCGGCACACAGTAAATCTACCAGTGCCTATGGACTTCAGCCTCCAGAACTGTGAGAAATAACCCTCTATTGTTTATAAGCTACCTAGCTTATGATATTTTTGTTACAGCAGCCCAAATGGACTAAGAGACTCTTAACTCAAGGTGCTACTGCAGATGTATTTTATTCATGGTTCACTTGACTAAACCGTACACGGACCACATCTCTATGTGCATCAACGTGTGAGCCGTCTGGGGCCTGCATCTAGCACACAGTCAGTGTTCAGTACATAGCTTAGAAGTAATGTGCAGCAAGTTAATACTACAACAGGAAAAAAATATGAGGAGGTCAGCAACAGAAAAAACAAAGCTTTAACTTTGAAATACCAAAGATTTCGCATTTGATTTAAAAGTGCTAAGTAGGCAAATGGATGATACAGGTTTGGATATGCAGGTAAGAGATTTGAGCAAAATATTTCCCCAAATAAGGCAAATTTTTGTTTCACACTATGTGGTGTATTTTTAAAATATACTATGACTCAGAATCAGTCAATGCGTTTGTGCTGCTTACGAGATAACTTCATCAACAGATCTCAGGCCACTGGGCACCGTGGTGCCTGCCTGTAACCCCGGAACTTGGGAGGCGGGGTAAATGTTTCATGGGTTTGGGCTTCCTCTGGGGAGATGAAAACGCCCTGTAACTAGACAGAGGTGACAGCTGTACTCAACTGCAAAGATGCTAAATGCTACCAAATCACACACTTTGAAGCGCTTGATGGTTAATTGTATATGATTTTTACCTCAATAAAAGAAAAATGAAAGGTGTTATTTAAAAATTAGATATGCAGGGCCGGTGAGACGGCTCAGCGGCTTAAGCGCCTGCCTTGCAAGCGCGAAGGCCCGAGTTCGACTCCCGGATCCCACATACGAAAAAGGGGCCGGTGATATCGCTCAGCGGCACGGGTGCCTGTTGGCGCGCGAGGTCCTGAGGTCGTCCCCCCGGTACCCACAAAAAAAAAATAAAATAAAAAAAATAAAAAAAAAAAATAAATAAATAAAAATTAGATATGCAAATCATGTTTTTAGAGAGGCCTTAGACTAAGTAGTACTCAATTAAAAAACTGCAAATTTATCCACTAATATTCTTGTCAAAGAAAGTATTGAAATGTCCTTTTCTCCAAAATGTTTGGTGAACTTTAACACCACGGTTCAGTATTCAAGGTCAAAAGTTCAAGTTTCCAAATTACATGCTCTAAAATGTTTCTCACCATTCGGTAACTGGAAACTTTAAAGTGCATACACTCCTAGGCACACTGGGACAAATAAGGAATAGCTTCTAGATCAGCCCACAAAAGCCTACATAATTCACACTGTAGTCACCTTGTGGAAAAATACATGATTGTTTTTTCAAGAAGTCTATACGACCTATTAAAAAGAAAAAAAAAGATTTGAAGGGACTATGAATAATGCATCTGAAAACTGAAAATGAAGCGTAAGAAAAAAATTAACATTTAAAATTTATATTCAGGGATAGAATGTTAAATCTTGTTTGATTAGAAGAGACTGAAGAGGGGCCAAGCATGGTGGTGCATGTCTAGAATCCCAGCACTTGAGAGGCTGAGACAGGAGGATCGCCACAGCAAGTTTGAGGCCAGCATGGGCTACATAGTGAATTCAAGGCTGGTCTGAACTACACAGTGAGACTATCTCAAAAAAAAAAAAGAAACACTGGTGTGGCAGTTCCCCGTGATGGCCATTGGAGGGTTCCGTGAGTTACGTTCGGGTCTAGCTGACGTCAAACTTTTCACAAAGTAGATAAAAGGCTGGGGAAATAGTCCTTTGAAACTGCATGTAGAACACTTACAAATACCTTTTTCTAGGGTTAATCAGAAATTCCCTTTTATCAAAGTGTGCACAATCTATAAATGAGCTTTCTAGAATTCTATACTACTTATATTTAAAATAAGGGGTTTTTTTTTGCTTTTCTTTCCTAAATGGGCTGACAGATTAGGAATACTGTGGTAACAGTGCCTTAGATTCATACAGTGATTCTTGTCAAAACCATTAAAATCATGTTCACTTTTATCTTTACCCAATGTTTATGAACTCAGTACTACATCAGAAAATTCAAAAGATAAAAAGTAGAAACCTGTAGTCCCTTATCTATAAACTCCTTTATGGGTTTTAAACCTCATGGGAAGACTTAGGGTACATGAAGTAACTTGCATTTACTCAAAGCAATATGTGATTTGGGAGTTCAAAAATAAAAAAGAGAGTTATTACATGAGGCCAGTGTGGCAAGGGCTTCCCAAAGGAGGGAGCCTGGCATGACGGCACACGCCTGTGAATCCACACTACGCGAGGCTGAGACAGGAGGATTGAGAGTTCAGATCCCGTTTTGGCGCCTTAATGACTTAGTGAGAATGTGCCTCAAAATTAACACTAAAAGGGCCGGTGAGATGGCTCAGCGGCTTAAGCGCCTGCCCGGCAAGCGCGAGGGCCCGAGTTCGACTCCCGGAACCCACATACGAAAAAGGGGCCGTGAAAAAGGGGCTCAGCGGCACGGGCACCTCCTGGTGCGTGAGGTCCTGAGGTCGACCCCCCGGTACCCACAAAAAAAAAAAAATTAAAACTAAAAAGGAGCTGCGGTATCCATGCAAATCCCCTGGGTTCAACCTCTAGTACTGGGGGGAAAACAAAAACAAAAACAAAAAGAAGCACAAGACTCTAGCTGTATGTAAAAAAAGCCAGGGCCCATCCTACACAGGGAGACTGCCTGAACCAACGTTAGAGGGAAACGTGTAAAGAAATGGTAAGTGTTAATTATCTCGATTTCATCATTACACAGGATACTCCAGACATCTCACTGCATCCCATAAATACATACAATTACTAAATGCTAGTTGGAAAGAAAAAATTTAAAAGGAGAAGGAAATGTATACAACATGTTATCCAAACCATAAAAGACTGGGGATGGAGAAAGAAAACTAGAAGAGTATCTGTGGAAGTCTTTGTCTCTGCTTAAGAGAAATCTGAAGTCTGACTGAAAAGTAAGTTTACTGAATCACAGCTTCATAAAATAGGCAATTAAGGATACAAGTTTGTCATTTAAAAAACTTTAAGGTTTTATTTAATACTCATTCAACAAATATTTATTGAGTAGCTACTATATGGCCCTGCAGTGGTACCAGGGTTACTCTTTCTGCTTTGAGGCTTTTCTTTGTGTAATGGGAAGACAGACATAAATAGAACTGGAGGTTCCTGTAGGATGTAAGTAACGAGGGATGAAAAGAGTTACCCTAGTATATGAAATCAAGCAAAATACAGTTAAATACTATCTAGAGGTGTACAATAAAATTCTCCGAAGAAGCAAATTTGAACTGAGCCTTGCTGAATGAACCAGGCAAACACACAAGAGAGAAGTCTCAAGGGCAGGGAAGCGACGCGGGCAAGGACTGAGCTCAGAGCAAGTCGTTAAGAGACTGGATGGGGGCAGTGGAGCAGGGGACAACAAGCGAGAAAGGAAGAGAGGACACAAGGAGGATGAGATAAAGCTGGAAAGCAGACAGAAGCCAGGGCACACACAGGCTTCCGGTCCTCACTAAAAACTGCAGACTTTATTCTGAAAGAACAGGGAAGGCACTGAAAGACAATCCTAGGGTCAGCGAGATGGGAAGACCTGGAGAGTCCAAACAGAAATCACCAAAGCGGATGCTGTCAGAAGAGAAGTACGTGCTTGGAGATTTCCTAGGCATATGAAAACAGAGCTGAGGTGCAGGACCTCCCATTTCATTGACTGAGACTCTACAGCACAGAAAAAGCAGGGCGTCTATGCTTGTTAGGAAGGAAGGGCATGCTTCTTACCTTTGCACTGCTGCCCTGAGGAAAAAAGGGTAAAGTATAACCTCATAGCCTTCTCTGGGAATTTCAATATTCATTTTTAAAAACCAAATATAAAGCAGTCACCTAAAAATGTGGTTTATAAATTAATCATGTTAGATAAAGTATTTTGGAGAAAGGGAGTATTTTAATTCAATAAAATCTGATTCTTAATTTTAAACCTGTCTTAATCGTATTTTTTCCTTAAAAAAACAAAATGATGTGTAGTAGAAGCCCAGGAAATAGGTAAGCATTACATTTTACAATTTACTGAAACTGACTGTGATAACTGGACTATGGTATATTGTTTCTATCATACTAACTGGGTCTTGGTGCTTTGGTGAAGAGGGAGAAGATTCATTTTCAGGAAAGCAGGGTTTTGAGGCAGTTGGAGATTCCTACAAAAAAATAAGTAATGAAAAAAGTTACTCTATTTTATATAATTCTATTTCTCCCTGTACTCACAGTGGGAGAGCTTAACTAGGTCATCTAAGAAAGCTATTTTCCTTTCTATATTCAGTTCCAAAATTAGTATGTTACTGGTTTGAAAACTACTGGGTGATAAAAAGTTTATGAGATATGGCATCTTTTGTAGTGATTAAATTTTAATAATGCATACAAAATTACTTAAAATAAATGACACATGTTGGTTTAAAGCCATGATATTATACCAGTCTGAATTAACCATATTTTAAATAAGTCTAAACTCTCCTAGAAGAATATGTATCAGTCATCATACCAACTTGCTGTTGATATGGCAGGTATGAAAACATAGGATTAGGCAAGGAATACTCACAGGAATTACTTGGTAACTTCCTGAAGAAAATTTTATTTTGGTCAACAGCTATATGCCATACAGCTATAGTCAATAGCTATATCCTCTTAATATTTAAAGTAATTTATAGCTAACTTTCAGGTGATTAGAAAAATGCAATATTAAAACTATGAAAGGAAGAAAGCTAAGATTAAAAGATTAATAACTCATAAGGAAAAAAATGTTTTATCATCTAGGTCTACAGAATCCTAACAGCAAACTAGTGTGGGGTTTTATAATCAGTCTGCTTTGTCAAAAGTTAAAAATATAGGACTACTCATGGGGGATAAAACTGAAAAACATTTTTTGGTACCAACAGCCTTACTTCATTTAAATTTTCTCTATTCCAAGATGCTTTGAATACTTCTAGGAAAAGAAAACTTTTCAAAATCATATGCCAATATCTATTATTAACTTTCCTATCACTAAATAATACCTTTGGACATTCATCTCCACATTTATATCATTCTAGTTTTCTGTGTTTATGAAAATTGGAAAAGTTACTAAAAACAAATCAGGGAGCTTATTTTAAGTAACACAGCAAAAACCATTAACTCAACATTTGTTCACCTGGAAAAAGGCTGCCAGGTTTAGTGCCTACACAATTTGTAAACACAGAAATGAGGCATCTGGAAATTTACAGGGAAATATTTGAGGGGATACTTTTACAAATCAAACACCCAAGGGAAACACCATTAATGGAGAAAATACTAAAATCACATCAAAATGTCTTTACAAAAAGTAATTAAACTTACTTTCCAAATTTCAGTGTACCCTCACTTAAGACTTCTGACAACTTCAGGTCAGTTTTTTGCCTTCTACAAAAGGGTATATTATTAAAACAGTCTAACAAAGAGGAAAGATTTGTTGGTCCATAAACTAGAAAAGAAGTTACTTGAATTTAAAGAGTAATTATGATTTATTTTTCATAGCACTGTTAGTCCTATAGTGATAAAAGGCAAATATGGAATAATAATCTATGTATAACAATTACCACTAGTATAAACAAGAAAATTTGACATTTATAAATGTAAACTCATATGTAAATAACATATATCTACAAACAGGAGTTTTAGTAAAAACCATACATAAGCAGAAATAAAAGAGATTCACTCACAGTCCAATATCTACATCCTCCAAGGTTATCCACAGGCTGAATTAGTACCTATGCTGTCATAACAGCACTTGCTACATAGTGCTAGGTTTCTTCGGTTACATTTCAACTTACATATACTTCATCTCTTATATATTGTTTGGTTAGGTTCTTTTTTCATAGCCTCAAAAGACTGCCATATTTTAAGAAGGTATATACTGATGTGATCAAAATATATAGTGAATATTTAAAAAAAATTTTTTTTACAGTAAAAGACACACTGCCATTAATCCTCAAAAATAATCCTCCTTGCTCCCACTGTTCCACTTTCTGAAGAACCAGTACTAGAAGTCCTCTTTCACGATTGTCTTTTAGAGGTGCCACCAAAAGTACAGTGATTGCTGCTGCCAAATGCTACCCAACAGAATGGCAGGCTTGTAAAACCATTACGGTTCATCTTCATCCACCACATACACCATACCTGGCATCATGAGACTTCTGACTCTTCCCAAAGTCAAAATGACTACAAAAGGTACATATTTTTAATCCATTAAGGATATCAAGACAGCCATGACAATGTAACCAAAGACAAGAGAACTCCTACAACTGGTTTAGAAGTGGCAAGAATGATGTGATAAGTTTGTTCAAAGTGAGGAGTATTTTGAGAGGGATTAATGTCAATGTGTCTTTTACTACAATTTTTTAAAAATGCAATCATTCGCTTTTTTATCACACCTCATAGATAAGGACAAACAGAAAAGTTTACTTCATGAAGCGATTATGAATCAATTTACAAAGGGAAAAGGAGGGAGCATTTTTATTAAAAATAAGTAATCTCAGGTTTCAAGACTATCATATTCTGGCAACTCTGGGACAATTAAATCAAAGAGGAAATACAATACGACTTCATCCAAGTTATTTGAAGCAAACATTGAAGATGGATCTCAAGAGAAATTTAAAACAAGAAATTTTAAGTATGTATCATCAAATTATCATCTTTTATTTGTTCTGATACAAATAGGGAATGGAGGTAATTTAACAATGCCTTTTGCCCTAGAGTATTATACATGATATTTAAGAGCTTCAATGAATTTTTCTTTTTCTTTTTTTTTTTTTTTTCTGGGTACCGGGGGGTCGATCTCAGGACCTCGCGCGCCAGCAGGTGCCCATGCCGCTGAGCGATATCACCGGCCCCTTTTTCGTATGTGAGTTCCGGGAGTCGAACTCAGGCCCTCGCGCTTGCCGGGCAGGCGCTTAAGCCGCTGAGCCATCTCACCGGCCCCCACAATGAATTTTTCTATTAAAAAAGTCTTTCGGAATTTCACGTGCCTAGGCTAATGTCAATGCTATTTTCAAGCGTATCTTCAACAGCACAGACTCCAGAATGTTATTCCTTTAATATGCCTTCTACATTCAGTTGCATAACATTCTTATAAAATAAAAGCTATGAACTGGTCTACTTTAATTGTTATTCTTTAAGTCCATCTTACAAATGTGTATCAATTATTTTTATAGCTCCACAGAAGTCCACTATACATACAAAGGTTGTATACATACATCCCCTCAATTATTTATAAAGGAATTATGACTGAAAGTATCCAAATAGAGACAAATATGTCTTAAGAGTTCATTTTACTTTCACTAACACACCTAAAAAATACAGCAAAAAACTTTTTGGAAAACTTAATTTTGCTAAAAGAGAGGCCTTATGGTTAAAAAAGAAAAAGGAAAAGAGTCAGTCCTCAATGACAGGTATCTTTTTTTTAAAAATGACAGGCATGGTGCACAAGCCAGTAATCCCAGCATTCAGAAAGTTGAGGCAGGAGAATCACCATGAGTTCAAGGCCAGCTTGGGATGCTCAGTGGGACCCAGCCTCAAAAGCTAAAGTCAGTAAGTTTATTTCGTTTTGAGATGTTACCGCCACCTCTGCATTCTAATATTGGTGCGTCTGATGTTCTTCAAACAAGTACTAGGTACCCCGTCCCCCAAATGAAGCCACCCTGTAAAGATGTAATTCCTGAGGAAGACTTTAAAATGTCTCTTGGGCATCTGCATCAAAATGTGTCTGAACCCTACCTTTCCTGAGATGAGAACTGCCTCCGCTCTGAAACTTACCGAAGCCTGAAGACACGAAAAGGATGACGGAAGAATGACTTCAAAATGTCACTTACTAGGTTCTAGTATGCCAAGCATATATATCACTAAGCTACAACTAAATCAGTCCACTGCAAAAACTGAAAATATCCGAAGCCAAAACCTATTCCACAGAAACAGATAAAACACTAGCCACTAAGGTATATAATTTAGTTCAGGAAAAAAAAATATATGAGTACATTTCAGTATATGCAAATCAAAGCTTAAGCTGGTTCAAAAGATATCAAATGTTTCAGCAAAGAATCATATTAAACTACAGAGCATTACATAAAAAATGAGGTGTTAGAACAAATGGTTACAATTTACGATATGATATAATATAAAAGAACTTGCCAAAATTCTCAACAGATTTTCCCTGGAAGTCCTACCTTGTCATTGGTGTCCAACACGATGGTACTATGTCTCCACTTTGTTAATACTATTGGTTCCTGCAGCCGCCTATCCAGGCTCCTACTTTTAATTATTTCTCTTTGCTGCTGGGACGAAGCATTATACTGAAGAAAACAAAATGCACTTCATAAGTAATAGAAACACAAGTGGATTCTACATATGCTGGCTCCAAACGACACATGGGTATTAGGCTCAGTTCATCCTACGACACCACCGTGAACTTTCTACCTCAGTTACCTCAGACCCACATTAGGTAACACAACCAAGAAGACCATAGTTTCCAGTAATAAAAAGACCCAGTTAGTGTTTTTTACAATATTTAATCTCCCTAAGTCTAAGCTTCTCCAACTGAAAAAAAAAAAGATGTAACAAAAATAACATCTTATTTACAAAGTTGCTTAAAAGAGTAAACAAAGTATAAAAGGTACCAAATATTCCCCAGATAGTAGATTCTCAAAAAACATTATCATAATTTATAAAAGGAAGTCACTGGACAATTTATTTTTAATTTATAATCATGTTGATTATCAAATCCACATGATTTTAATTTTTGGTTTACATTTTAAAACTAATGCTTATATATACACAACAATATTCTTAATATTTAAGGGTCTGGCGTTTTAGGTTTTCTCTTTGATTTCACTTAAAGGCCAGACATACTATTATTTGTTTTTCTCAGGTGGTACTAGTTCTAAAGGCCAATTCTGAATATATCAGCTGTGTACAAAAGATAGATAATCACCGCCAAAAGAAAACTACATATAAAATTAAGAACGTGTTATTAGTAAGGTATTAAATCCTATAAGAGTATGAAATCCCAAGATCATCAAAAGAAAATATCTGAGAAATTTAAAGCCTGTAGAATAACACTGTTTTAAACAGGTAATTTCAATAAATTATAAAATGACAAAAAAATTAATCTACTTTTAACAGATACATTCTTCTAAAATCAAAGGATACCTAATACCAACTAGCCTTACTCATAATTACAGTTTAGCAAATCTTAACTTTTAAAACTGATTACAGTTTCAATAGTTATATTTTAACGATGTTCTATTGTTTAAAAATATCTTCCCAAGATCTTTCTTTCCACGATGGCATTCTTTACTCTCTAAGATGAAACCATCTGGGCCTCCTCAACTGTCTCCCGAAGCCGTTACTTTGGTCTCTGCATTACAATTTTCCAAAGCCAGGCAATCACATTTGGGTATTTACTTGTAACTCACTGTTATTTGATAAACAGCAGTCTTAAGATTATTACAAAAGTTCACAGAATGACCACTTCTAGACTAAACAATGATGACACTTAAAGGCCACCAAAATGTTCTGTGCCAGACATTCTGTAAGTAGAAAGAGAACGGATTAGTAATCAGGGCTGTCTCTTCCCAGCAATGATTAGAATGCGTAGTTGTGTGTAAGCCTGTGTCTGAACTCAATGGAGGTCTACCTAGCTTTTGAGCCCGTAACACCCCAATTTAGAAATGATTTCTATGTGCACCAAGAATAATACAAAACTAAACTGGGTAATAATCACAAATTTAAATGTACTCAAAGGCAACAGCATAGTCATAAAAGTAAACAAAACACAAATGAAATGTTAGATATAAAATCTAACACACAAGACAATATACACATAATTAAATAGGAAGAAAAGCGGCCAGGGATATAGCTCAGTGGCACAAATGCCTGCCTGGCAAGCGCAAGGTCCTGAGTTTGATTCCCAGTACCAAAAAAAAAAAAAAAAGGAAGAAAAACCTCACAGTTAAAACATATACACACATACTCAAATTTAAAAAGATGACCAAAATTAACATTTTGAATCACCTTTTAAAAAATTTGTTTCAAGAACTTTAACTGAATTTTTAGTCAATTATTTTAAGCATATACACAAGAGTAGACCATAATAAAAACCTACCATCAAGCTTCAGCACAGTAACATAAAACATTGCTTCAAGTATTTTTCTCCTAAGGAAGTATTATACCTAGATGAGATGCCATCTGAATGGAACTTCCAGATTCCACTTCTCTCTCTCCCTGCCTCCCCAGCTATACCACGAAGTTCAGTGCTCATCATTCACATGCATTTTATACTTGGATACACTTGTGTATCAATAAATATTACTTTATAGGTTTAAAAATGAAATCACACCATTGCACCATTTTTCAACTTACTTTTTTACTCGATACATACCTTTTTTAAAAATCTCATGTTTTGACCTTTATACATATTAAAAGAACACAATTTTGATACAAGTGGACATGTGCAATGCATTAACAGTAGTTTACACTACCAGAACATGATGCTCTGCACTGCCCTACATTCATCAATACTCAATGTTGTTGAACTTAAAATTTGTGTATGTAAAATACAAAGTGTGACTGAAAAATACAATGAATGTTTAAATTTTTTAAAAAATGTTTACAGTAAAAGACTCGCTGCCATTAATCCCCCTCAAAATACTCCCTTCTCACTTTAAACAAACCTATCCTATCATTCTTAGCACTTTCTAAAGCCTTTCTGGAAATCCTCTTTCACTGAATGTCTTTAGTTGCAGTGTCACGGCTGTTTGAATGTCCTGAATCAATTCAAAATGTTTTACCTTTTGTGGTCATTTTGACTTTGGTAAAAGCCAGAAGTCACATGGTGCCAGGTCCAGTGAATAAAGTGGATAAGGACACAATGCAGGATTTTTACAAGCCTGCCTTTCCACTGGATGGCACTTGGTAGCATGCACTGTATTTTTGATCACATCCTATAATGACACTTACAAAAGAGGACTTTCAGAATTGTTTCACAAAGTGGCAAGAATGATGGGATAAATGTGTTTGAAGCGAGGTTAAGTATTTTGAGGGGGATTAATGGCAATGCGCCTTTTACTGTAATAAATTTTGAAAATTTAAATATTCACCATATATTCTGATCGTCTTGTATACTTCTGTGTGTAAACATTTACATACGTTTTTTAAAATTTACCTGAAGAGTTAAATATTCATCGTATTGATTTACATTTTCCTGAATGCTTGGAAAGTTTAAAAGCTTTCCAGATACTATTTCCTCTTTTGTGTCTTGCTTGGTCATGTACTTTACCTCTGTATTTTTAACTGTCTTACTGGTATGTATACAGACTTCTCTGCAATCAGAAATACTCTTTGATAGATCCCTGTATAATCTGTAACATTTTGCTTATCAAATTTACATCTTTAATCTAACCGAAATCAATCATTGAGCATAAAAAGAGGTCAGTATCTTTTATTATTTTAATGTGAATAACAATGATCTTAACATTTACTGTAAGTCCATGCTTAGCCTGCTGATTTGTAAGGCCACATCTTAACTTTCTGTTCTTTCCTACTCACCTACCTTCTACCTGCATGTACATCTTTACTGTCTCAGTCACCCCAGAGGAAGCCAAATCACTCCTGCCCCACTCCCAATTTTCACTGTACAAGAATAGGTTAGCTTTTCACAGACCTTTGTCTACAAATATAAATCTCAAAATCACTTCTAAAAATTAGTGTAGGGGAAGATATTTTGAAAATGCATTAATTTGGATACTGTTAGAAAATTAAGCTTCTCAACCCAGGAACATTAATATCTTATACACCTTTAATTGACATATTCTTAGTTATGATTCTTGCTGCTGCTGCTACTAAAGTAAATGACAATTTTATTCCTATCATATTTCCAAGCTTTTTACTAGACAAATGGATGGTTTTTATGTTGATTTTAAAACCAGGAACTCTGAACTTTCATGTTTTAAGTTTGTAGGTGCTCTTGGATATCCTAACAGTCAAAAGTATAATTACATCTTCCTTTTCAATTCTACTTTTTTTTTTTTTGTGGGTACCAGGGGTTGAACTCAGGACCTCATGCGCCAGCAGGTGCCCGTGCTGCTGAGCAATATCACCGGCCCTTTTTTTGTATGTGGGTACCAGGAGTCGAACTCAGGACCTCACGCTTGCCAGCAGGCGCTTACACCACTGAGCTATCTCACCGGCCCCTTCGATTCTATTTTTTTTTCTTAACTGTTAAATAGAAGCAGTGATAGAAAATTTCTAGTCTAGTTCATAACTCCAGTGGGAAAGCTTCTGTAAATCTCACCATAAAGCATGAGACTCAATGTAGATTATGTGATAGATAACCTTTAGCAAGATGTCTCATATTTGAAGTGATTTTCTTCTATGCTCATGTCACGGTATTTTAACCATTCTGAAAAATCTAACAGGTGTGTTTAGCCATTTACACTTAATGTAGCTATTTCTATGTTAGGATTTAAGTCTGCCATCTTATTATTTGCTTTCTTTTCTGTTTATCATTCCTGTGCCCCCTTCTCTGGGCAACTCAAGCAATTTTCACTATTGTATCTTAATAGAACTAAAGTTTAAGTCTCTTTTATTACAGTTATTTAGTACCTGCTCTAGGGATTACAATATACACAATTTAACACAGACTATCAGTATCAACATTTTGTACTTCAAGTGGAATAAAGAAACCTTACCCACAATTACATCCCTTTATCTCCCCCTTTTATGATATACTTGTCTTAAAAATTATCTCTGTATATGAGTACTACCTCAAAAATTTTAATATTTTTGTTTCAAATGTCAAACATCATTTTAAAACCTCAGGGTAGGGCCGGTGAGATGGCTCAGCGGCTTAAGCGCCTGCCCGGCAAGCGCGAGGGCCCGAGTTCGACTCCCGGAACCCACATACGAAAAAGGGGCAGGTGATATCGCTCAGTGGCACGGGCGCCTGCTGGCGCGCGAGGTCCTGAGGTCGACCCCCCGGTACCCAAAAAAAAAAAAAAAAAAAAAAAAAAAAAACCTCAGGGTAACAGTATCCTTGGATATTCACCCTTCCTATTGTTCTCTATTCATTCCTGACTTTCCAAGTTTTCTTCAGTTATCATTTCCCTTTTATTTGCAATTCTTTTGAAAGAGAAAAAAAATGAGGATAAATCTCTTAGTTTACTTTCATTCTGACAATGTCTTTATTTTACTTTCATTCCTACAGAATATTTTTGCTGAGTACAGAATTATGGGTTGACAATACTTTTCTGTCAGCATTTGTAAAATGCTGCACCATTTCTTCTGGCTTTCATGATTTCCAGTAAGACACACACTGCTATTCACATTATTGTCATCATGTAGGTAATATTTTATTTCACGGAGCTGCATTCCAGAATGTGGGGGCTAGGGTGAGGTTTAGGCTCAGTTTTCAGAAACCTGATCATAGGTAAGAATACGGATTTCTTGGGATTCATTTCATGTGATGTTTCTTCGGTTCTTTTGGTTTGCCTTTTACCAAATTTCAGATGTTTTCAAACATTTCTTGAAATACTTCTCAGCCTCACACTTCCTCTTTTCCTTCTGGAACTCCAATGAAAGCAATGTGGGACCTTTTGTGTTTGGACACAGGCCCTGAGGCTCTGTTCATTTTTTTTTTTTAACCTACTTATTCTCTTTGGGTTTGGCCTGGATAACCTACTGACCTACCTTCAGGTCACTGATTCCCTTTTCTCTCCACTCCACTCTGCTATTGAGTCTATCCAGTCAGCATTCTGTTTTGGTTTAAGAATTCTTTTGGTTCTTCTTCAGAGTCTTCTATTTCTCTGCTAAGAGTCTCCTGAGTTTTTCACTCATCTCAAGCATGTTCATAATTGTTTAATGTAGCATTTTTATAACAGCAGCTTTTAAATCCTTGTCCGATAATTCTCTTACCTGCGTCATCTCGGTGTTGGCATCTGTTGATTCTTTTTTCATTCAAGTTGAGATTTTACTAGTTCTTTTTATAATAATTCTAGTATTCTGGATAATATGACTCTGATTTCTGTTTAAATCTGCTATTTTAGCAGGCTATAAACCTGTTTAGGTTGAGAATGCATATCTTGGTTCGGCCAATAGTTATTACGGCCAATAGTTCAAATGTCATTTAACTTTTGAAAATCTTTCTAGACTGTTCTAGTCTGTTCTGCCCATATGCCACCTAGAGGAAATTTAAAACCTGGGCAGTATTTCTACACCACGTCTCAGTTCTCATAGGTTTTGCTGAGGTGCTCCTTCCGGTTGCTTTCACGCCTGGGCCAGTCAGAGTTGTCCCTAGGACCTCATACACAGAGTTTTTAAACTCCTTTCTCGGTAGCCCTCTTCCCATTCTCATTTGCTGCTTGCTGTCCACTCGGCTCATAGTGAAGTAATTCACAGCATGGGGCTGGTCAACAGGCTCCTCTGCAGTCTCCACAGCGCGCAGGCATGGGTGAAGGTGCTGATCCTTTGGGCCTGGGTAGGGATGGCTGAAAGGCTCCACATCACACTCTGCACAGCACCAGACGCAGAAGGATAGGCTTGCTTTTGCGCTGCTCGCCAGGAGGAGAGCAGGTATAATACAAACGACTAGGGAGAATAGACTTTATTAAAATGTCAGTCACTTATTACCACAGATTTGTGAATCAGCGACAAGCTGGCTGATCTAGAAAAGCTTATAGGCACACCTCTTCCAGGCATCTCTCATTTTCCTCCTGGGACCAGCAGACTATCCTGGGCTTACTCTTCCCACAGTACTGCTAAAGGTACAGGAGCAAGCCTGACACACAAATCCACTCCAATACCCTGCTTGTGTCGTGTTTGCTCACGTGCCATCAGCAAGGGCAAGCCACGTGACTGAACTCCAGCGATGGCAGCGTAACAGTCCCTACCCACAGTGCGCAGCCACCACAGAGACTCAGAGCAAAGAGCGCTGATGCAGTAGGTGACGAAGGCTGGATCCAATGGTGCAACCCGCCACAACCAGTCAGTTTCCTCCTTCCACATTCCTAACAGATTTCTTAAGAGAAGACCATGCCCTACGGATTTGTATTCATGATAACATCTACATAGTACTGCAAAGCAAAGATGTATTCAGAAAAATTAGGTAGTTGAATTAAATTTCTACATATCCTTTTACCCTTTGGCATCTTATAAGACTGTCTTGCTACTCTGAAATTCTGTACCTCTAACAAAATTTGTCAACTTAGGGATCTATTTTTATCTATCTTGGTCAATATTCATGGCATATTTTTCAGTTAAAGACTCTGGCCTAACCTGGCATGGTGATGCGCACCTGTCATCTCAGCACTCTGAGAGGCCAAGTCAGAAGGATCACAAGTTCAAACCCACCCTAGGCAACTTAGCAAGGCTCTGTCTCAAAATAAAAAGAGGTGTGACTGTAACTCTGTGTGAAGGCATTAGGTTCAATCACCAGTACCAAAAACACAAAAGAAAATAGAACAAAATTTATGCCTTCCTTTGGTTTTAGAAAATTCCCAGAAATTATATATTCAAATAGTTTCTCTACTGTTTCCTCCACTCTCTTCTCTTGGAATTTCTAGTAAATGAATATAAGAAACTTTCAATCCAATCTTCATTTCTTATGTTTTCATATTTGTGATTTTCCTGTCCCTCTTTCTAGAGTTTATGCAATCTGCTACTTTTATTTTAGTAACCATCTTTTTCTTCTTGGAAGATTTCTAATTTACTCCTTATGGTACTTACCTATTCATAAATGTTTTATTCTTCATAATTTGGTTTTATTTTTTGTTTTGTTGTTATTGCTGTTGTTTCAAGACAGGATTTTGCTATGTGTTCAGGCTGGTCTTAAACTCACTATGTAGCCCAAGCTGGCCTTGAATTCATGGTGATGCTCCTGTCTCAGCCTCCCTAGTGCTGGGATGATAGGCATGTACCATGGCAATTTCTTGTTCTTTTAAAATAAAGCCTTCATTTAACTTGACCATCCATAGCATGCTTAGTTTAAATCTTTATTAAGAAAATTAGGGGCCGGTGAGAAGGCTCAGCGGCATACGCGTCTGCCTGGCAAGCGCGAGGGCCCGAGTTCGACTCCCAGAACCCACATACGAAAAAGGGGCCGGTGATATCGCTCAGTGGCACGGGCACCTGCTGGTGCACGAGGTCCTGAGGTCAAGCCCCAGTACCCACAAAAAAAAAAAAAAATTAAATTAAATTTCACCTTGAGTACAATGTTCTGGTTATTGATTTTCTTGTGTCTATAATAACATTAGAGTTCACTGTATTTGCAATCTTGAGGAGATGTTTTGTAGTGTTTTCTCATTCTTCATTCACCTGCCTTTATTTCCTACTCCCAATCCTGCCTCCCGTCCAGTATGTAGTTTCATAGTTCCCTGCCCCTACACCCAATCCAGAACCAGGGGTGTGCGTGTGTACATATTCAGCTATATTTTGCTGCCATATGAACTGGGTTCTCCATTCCAAATTCATTCATAAGCTTCTTAAAGAGTAAAGGCTATGGTATTAAACCCCTAAAATATATTCAGAAAATAGTATATTTCTAGTACTGTATTTGCATTGTGGGTTATATGCCTATCTGACAGAACTTACCTTAGACTTAGTGTGAGTGCTAAATTACTTAGGGTACAGAATTTAACCTGCAACTGCCTTTAGCACAGTGATAATCCATTAAACAGAGGTTCTAAAACATTTTTCCTTACCTCTCCCACTCTCACAGAGCCCAATTCAAGCTTCCTTGCTATATCCAATTTAACTGGGAGTTCAAGAAATTTCCAAAACATTCTAACACTCCATGTATGTGGCAAATGATGGCAGAAGATAAACACCACAAAACAGGACTCCCCATCAGTCACACAATGATCAGCACCTGTTTCCGAGCTACAGAGCTCCCCTTGGACGTTCTACATAACTCAGTTTCTTCCTCGCTCAGAGAGATTTTCCCTAGCAGAGCTCATAACCACATACTGACTGTCAGCCAATGACTGAATTACAACACTCACATACGAGGGTAATCTTGAAAACACTAAAGAGCAATTTCATGTAGAAAATTCAAGGTAATTAAATATAAGATAGCATTACTGCCACTGGAGAGAATCTTTATTTCCAGAAATAATGACAGACCAACCTCAAGCTAAGCAAAACCAAAAGAATTTCTGAATAGGAATAATCAGTACCAGATAGAAAAGATAACTGTACCCCCTAGAAAAATTTAGCCAATCACAGGACTCTCGATGAATTCTAAAAAGACAAAACAAAACAAAACAAAAACCCAGAAAACAAACAAAAAAACACCCCAACAACCAAAAAAGTCTTCCTACTTTTTAAAAGCTAAGTAACAATATAAAAATAAATCTGCTGAAATCATCCTCAGCTACCACTCCATCTACAACTTTAAATAGAAGTTCACTGTTAAGGTTTATTACCTTTGGCAGTTCCCATTCTGACCGAGATCCATCCGCACTGTAGTAATACTGTCTACCTTGCTCGTCAACATGCTTGAGCCACTATAAAAACATAATAGGATTTTAAAATTTTAAGTGAATTCAAGCTGCCACTACCAGACATTAGATACTATTCCTGTGAATTTTATTCTACTTGCTAATAAAATTGCCAAAAAAAAAAAAAAATTCAACCAACTTATAGATATGCATTTTAAACATGGTAAGAATAAGTACAGTACTCAATATTAATGTAAAATTTTCTTTCCTCCAGTATCAGGCTAGTGAGGCAAGTATCATTTAACAACATTACAAGAAACATACGACATAAAGATACATAGATACACATGTGCACTGGACACAGATACCTAAAGAACACAGGGCTTGAGGCAATATAATACAGGTAATTTCAGGAGGAAGACTAAGTAGTACTAATATGAACATATGATCTTGGTTACAATACAAATGAAAACTATGTTCTAGTGGCAAATGACTGAGTCAGGAAAGAGAAATAAAAGCTTACTGCACTTTATCCTAAAGAGTCAATTCTCTAAACTAACACAAGCAACCAGTTACCTTCTTAAACAATGCCAGATGTAACAGACATGAATTTTCAATTATTCATAAAATACTAGACTCATGGTTTTTGTTTTACACAAATTTGGTCAAAGCAGAAAAAGAAGTCTAGCCAGTGTGACAGCATATAATAATGAGGGACTGAGAAAGCAATTCCTAAAAATCTATTCTCAAAGAAAAATATAAAGAAATACGCTTACCAAATAAATCTAAACGAATGACACTTAGAAGGTCCATCTAAAGTGGGCTATCAACACCACAAAAATCACTATCATAATAAGCAGTTTAAAACCATGAATCAGTAGTTATACACTAAGTGTTCACTGTCAATTGGCATTATCATAGAATTACAAAGGTGAATATTTTAATAAGTTTTTAAAATACTACTAAAGCTTCAATACACAGTTATTTGATGAGAAGATTTTACCAAGAAATACTAGATGAGAAAAAGAAAGTACCTTTTCATTAGTATAGTCACTGGTATATAAGGTATGCCCACGTTCATCCAACTCTTCTGACCAACCCCTTGGAGGAGAACCACACTGACTATCTGACTGGCTGTAACAAATGCTGTGGTAGTTTTCTTCTGATGAAAGAAGCTATAAACAGTCAGAAACATCATGATTTTTCTTCTTTGAATATAAATATGCAGCAACTGAAAATCTAAGAGATTGAATTTACTTGGCTTTAAGTGCTAAGAAAACTTGAATATACTTGAATATTTAATTTTCAAAACAAATTATTAAGTCTTTAAATAGACGGTAAGTGGTGAGGTGAATTAATAATGGTTAGTTATTTTATCATTATTAATACAACCTACAAAAACTTACAATAAATTTGAAAATAGTGTTTCCAGACAAGGAGTGATAAAATATAACTATAATGCTGCTTTGGAATTGAAATCTCAAGTTAAAACGTGTCAGGGAGGATATGTGTGTGCAATCCGTGTATAAACAAAGAAGGGCATGAAGGAACTTCATGAGACTGAGCTCCTTGGAGATTCTCACTCATAGTGGGTATGGTGCCACTGGCCTCTAATCCAAGAACCCAGGATCCCAAGGCAGGAGGATTGTCGCGAGTTCAAGGCCAGCCTGGGATACATAGTGAGTTCAAAGTCAGCCTAAACTACACAGGGAGACCCTGTCTTTAAAAAAAAAAAGAAAAAATCACTCATCATATATCACAAGTAGTGAACCAAATGCCTGGCAAATAAAATACCCTGAACTAACTTTTTAAAGTATGTGGACAAGAGAGATGGAAAAAAGACATTAGCTTTATTACACTGTACTTTGTGTTCTAACTGGTAAAAGTTACCCTAATTCATTCAAACAAATGCTTATGAAAGACTATTAAAATCCAAACTTTAGGGCCGGTGAGATGGCTCAGCGGCGTAAGCGCCTGCCTGGCAAGCGCGAGGGCCCGAGTTCAACTCCCGGATCCCACATATGAAAAAGGGGCCGGTGATATCGCTCAGCAGCATGGGTGCCTGTTGGCACGCGAGGTCCTGAGGTCGACCCCCCGGTACCCACAAAAAAAAAAAAAATCCAAACTTTAAAATGAGAAGAAATAATATTAAAAAAATTCAGATATGATACAGAATGATCAGAAATGCAGTACAGAAACAATATAGGTATGCATGAAACTAGAAACACAGGGTGGGAGTGGTGATGCATGCCTGTAATACCAGCACTTTGGAGGATGAGGCAGGGGGACTGCCATGAGTTCAAGGTCAGCCTGAACTGCATAGCAAGAGTCTGTCTTTAAAAAAATGAAAAATAGGGCCGGTGAGATGGCTCAGCGGCTTAAGCGCCTGCCCGGCAAGCGCGAGGGCCCGAGTTCGACTCCCGGAACCCACATACGAAAAAGGGGCCGGTGATATCGCTCAGCGGCACGGGCGCCTGCTGGCGCACCAGGTCCTGAGGTCGACCCCCTGGTACCCACAAAAAAAAAAAAAAAAAAAAAATGAAAAATAAGGGCCGGTGATATAGCTCAGTGGCGTAAGTGCTTGCCTGGCAAGCGCAAGGTCCTGAGTTCGGTTCCCGGTACCCACAAAAAGGAAAAAATTAAAAATAAATAAATAAATAAAATGAAAAATAAGTAAGTAAATAAATAAATAAATGGCAGGGTCTTGAAAGAAAAGAAACTCAAAACACAGAAGAAAAGCAAATAAAAGACTGTGAAAATTTAACAATTTTTGATGCATATAAACAATCAAAAGGCATCATAATGTGACCAAGTAGCAATCTTCTTACCACACTTAAACTTAATTCATTTGACAACTATTTATTAAATATTCTGGTGCAATGATCCTTCCCATCGCCTTTAAATAGTTTCTGCAGTTAAACCTTACTCGAGCAGACTATTTTCTACCACAATTTGGCCCAAAACACTATGACGTTTCTCAATGTTATAAAGATATATACATTAGTAGCTCATAAAAACTGATGCAGACAACTAAAGTGAGCGGTATGTGTTTTGCACCGTTTTCAAAACAAGGAAAACCTAATTCAAAAATCAGAAATTTATTTTTTATTTAACTGAGACATTAAAATGTAAGGTTATAGAGGAATACAATAAAATCTTTTAGAAACCGAAAAAAAATGTAATCTAAAAAAATGTAATAGCAAAATTAAGGAATAATAAAAATCACTTAGTTATTTCATGAATATAACTTTCTAGTTTGCAAAATACTCATCAAAATTTTCCAATTTTTGTGCCATGAAATATTCTTTTCTACCATGAAGAGTAACCTCCAATATCTTGGTATGTATTACTGAACAAGAACTGGCTATAAGATGTTGGTACCTGCTGCTGGAAAAGAGCTGTTTAGTGGCAGTCAAACACAAAGTGAATGCCTGGCAAAGCACGAGGTCCTGAGTTAGACCCCCAGTACCCACACACACACACAAAAAAACTAAAGTGAAAGTATTTGTGGAAGCACTCCCCAAATGTTAATTATTCAATACTAAGTATCTTCATCCCATAAGGGAACTGGCACAGTAACTGTGGTGTACTCTGCAGCAGATACAACCTAGGAGAAATACTAGGAAACGATCATACATGCTCTGTACCGCGAATGAACACCTGGATGAAACCAACTGAAAATACTGCATAATTTAAAAAAAAAAATCATCATTGAGCAGTTCACTGAAGAAATACTCAGAGGTCAAAAACTAAGTAGAAGCAAGAATTCAGAGAGTTAATAAGTAGAATAAAAAGATCGGCTTTCTCCTTGAAGGTATTTGCCCGACCCCAAACCAGAACATTAGCTCTCAAGGCCATGAAGCAGTACTGGGGAGTGAGACTCAGGACCACCTGAGTTGGAAATCTAAAAGGATACCCCACAAATCGGGGCAAGGGGCCCACCTCCAAGAATTATATCCACAGATTATGTGTGAGCCCCTTTATTCCACACTAGCAAAATCACATAAATCTTCCCCAATAATTGGGACAAAAAAGGGGACTCTTAAACCATAAGACTGTCTTAATACAAATTACTACCATCCAGGTGGCCCATAAAAAATAACGCTGAAGTAAAAATAACACTGTAACTGTTTAAGGATCGGTTTAAAAATATTTAAGTATTGGCTTAATATATGTAATGATTGTGTACTGCAAACAGACTAATAAAAAATAATTTTTTTAAATAAAAAAAAATTTAAGTAAAAAAAGGTAGATAAAGAGGGGAAAAAACGTTAACGAAAATGAGTTCCGGAAATACTGAGAATGAAGCACAGAGAGACACAGAGTAAGTACATTAAACATTCATCTAACCAAAGTTCCAGAGTAAGAATAAAGAAAACATGGGGCACATACAGAAAATGCCTAAGAATGTGGCAGAACTGATAAAGACGAGACTCCTCAAATTCCCGTCAGGAATAAAGATATCTTCATGCGGTTACAGCAAAGTGAAATTCGATACAAGACTTTAAAAGCTACTACCAATAAAAGACAAACTACTCTTAATGAAAACATAATCAGTCTGACAGCTGGATTTTCAGCATCAATAATGAAAGCCAGAAAACATATGAACAAAATCCTAAATGAATTAGAATAAAACAACGAACAGTTAACTTGGAACTATAGATCTATTAAAATATTCTTCAAAAATAGAAGGAAAACAAATTTCCAGACAAACAAAAGATTCTATCATGAACACTCACAGGAGAATTTAAAAGTACATGCTCAAGACAGAAGAAAATATGAAAAAACAAAGTATAATGACAATATGGGAGGTAAAACAGAAATACGTAACAGCAGAAACACAACACATACAGTTCTTGCACAGTTTTAAGGAGCAAGAGGGAACTAACTGACTTTGATAAACAGGCGCATTCGAATGTCTCAATGACAAAGCACTGTTGAAGTTTAGGGCCACATAATCCCTCTTGAGGAGAGCCGACATGTATTGCTGGCCATTTGGCAGCTTCTCTAGCCTCTAGATGCCAGTAGTATACTCCTCCTTGTGATGATCAGAAAGTCTCCAAACTTCGTCAAACGTCCTTGGAAGGTAAGAACCAGTGATCTAGGGTAGCCACTAAAATAACGATGAATGAAATTTGCTTAAAAAGATGTAAACTCACAAGGAAAGAGAGACAACAGTTCAGCAGATGGATAAAAATCTCAACTATCCATGCAGAAGACGGGAAAATCTAAACTGGCAGAGCAAGGGGACTGGGGGCAGATAAAACCCAACAAGTTCACAGAGCAGAATCCACAAATGGCTCAGGAACTGACAGCATTGCATATCTCTGGAACTGGGAGGTGAAGGTAGGGTAGTAAAATAAGACTAAAACTGCAGAATCACTTTATGCCTGGCCACTAGGTATGTAAGCCATACCCCACCAGAAGTATGGGAGCTTATTCCCTCTGAAGAGGAAAAAACAGTAAGATCCTCAGTTGAGAGACAACACAATTGGGACATAAGTACCAGAGAGAGGGGAGACTAAGGGACCATCTGCAAATGAAGGTGACACCAAATCCTGGCACCCTTGACCTTCCAGGAGAAGAGCTAAAGACTTCCATGGACACTCTGATTAGTCCACATGAGAAAACTGAAAGGTTCTGATGTTGGAGACTCCTGAGCAAGCACCTAACCTAGATTCCCAATCACGTGAAGTTCAAAATGCCTTGTAACTGAGAATAGTATTTCCAACCCAGAATCGTATATCCGGGCCTACGATACATTAAATATGAGGGCAAAACGACGACAGTTTCTCACACGTACACATTCTCAATTTTATCTCCCACATACAATGAAGATGCGCTCCAGCCACTTAGAAATAATTATTTTTATACAATTTATACAAAGACTAGAAATAAAAGCTGAGACCTTGATAGACAAAACACTCTTATCTATTTACTGAAAAAAAAAAAAGAAAGCTGGGGCCGGTGAGATGGCTCAGCGGCTTAAGCGCCTGCCCGGCAAGCGCGAGGGCCCGAGTTCGACTCCCGGAACCCACATACGAAAAAGGGGCCGGTGATATCGCTCAGCGGCACGGGCGCCTGCTGGCGCACGAGGTCCTGAGGTCGACCCCCCGGTACCCACAAAAAAAAAAAAAAAAGAAAGCTAAGAAACATGTATGTTAAAGGTTTGTATGTAAACTTTAAAATTTTTTTATTAGTCTACTGTTCTGCTTTTCCCTTAATTCTCCCAAATTATAAGATTTTACCTGGACAGTTTGTTTTCAAATATTCCTAGATCTACAATTCAAATCAAAATTTCCAAACTTTCTTACTTGAATTAAGCATGAACATTTTCTCTTTCTAAAGCACTAAAGTAAAAGCATAAGTTAACACCAAACCAAAGCTATAAATAGCCAAGTGGAAAATAGGACAAGAAAGGAAATTATTAACTACAAAAAGCTTCTAGATTCTGCTAGAAGCAGGATGTGTTACCTGATTTCGCCAGCTCCTACCCTCCTGGAGCTCTGTGTTTGTTTGTACATGCTAGCTGCCTCATGTAAGAGCAAGATGTCCCTGGCAGGTGCAAAGGCTCCAGGCTATGAAACAGCAAGATGTCACTCCATTCTACCAATCCTGTCCCTCCCTCCCTCTTTCCTCTGTACATCTCAGCAGTCCCAAGGCAATTCATCAGACCACAAAATGAGTATTTTTCAAAGTACAACTTGTCAGTTCTCTACACCACCCTGCAAGAGGTCTGAGAAGGTAAAACTAAAAGGGAGAAAACAGTATAAACACTTGTTAGAGAAAAAAATTATTTTAGAGTGAATTATCAAATTTACAGAATGATCCAATTAAAGCGAAGGAGAAGGTAAAACTAAAAGGGAGAAAACAGTATAAACACTTGTTAGAGAAAAAAATTATTTTAGAGTGAATTATCAAATTTACAGAATGATCCAATTAAAGCGAAGGAATTATCATTACTTCCCTTATACAGAAATGAAACATGATCTTGTATCACTGACTGACAAAAAGATAAAACTTAGGTGCTTGACAGCCATACCAAACCAATGGAGGATACTGTTTCTATTATTTGGAATACAAAATATGTATTTTTTAGAAATAACATTGGTTTATGCAATAAAGTTAGTGTCTTTTACTACATAAAGGAAAGCACAGGCAGTAGGGTTGATCCAGTTCAGAAACCAGTAGGCATACTACAAAGTTAGCTATTGTCCACTAGAGATTAGGAGGTAACTATCATTAATAAAGCACGGAAAGAATTTTTAGTACAGTATCTCAGAGTCAAGTGTTTTACTGTGTTGATACCAAGAAAAGATATTCAGTTCTTTTGTTTCTGAATAATGAAAATAATGAAAACTGGAAAACTCACTGGTTGATTCCTCAATAACTCATACCTCTTGATCTCCTTGACTGTGGAAATCTTTGCTTATGCTTGCATCCCGGGTCCATCGGGGTGGTTTCCAAGTTCTTTCCTGTGTTCCTCGGTTATAGTAGTAACAACGCCCTGAACTATCTTTATGAGTTTCCCATTCTCCATTAATCTGAATTGCTGGACTCCCAGGAAGTGGGGGGAGAGCAGACTGGGATATTTTCAGTTCTTGTAGGTTGGCATACACAGGAGAATCTGGCCTTCCTTGATTTGGTGGTGTAGTTGCCTGTGAAATAAAAATTTTAAATTTCATATTTAAAATGGCACAACATTTACAAATTAAAATGAAATTAGAGACTTATAAACATATATACTAATTCACTTAAAAACAGAAAATAAATAAGGATGGGGCATGGCTCACTGGTAGAGCTCCTGGTTGGCAAGCACCAGGTCCTGGGTTTGATACCCAACACTAGGCCAAAAAAAACGAGGAGGAGGAAAATAATGACAAACAATTTAAAAGAAGAAATAAATGTCAAAGAATTAAAAAAAAAAAGGCATTATATTCTAAGGAAAGCCGATGATATGTCCTGTATATACACATATGATATTCTAAAGAAATATATATTCTAAAGAAATGATTTAAGTTTTAATATTCATAGTTTGAGTGAGAATGAACAAAAACTTCAAAAAGAATCCAAAATGTATTAAATACTATCCTCCACTCTAAAAGAATACTCAACTAGGAGCTGTGGGTTCTAGTTTAAGACCTGGCAGTGTAAGTTTGCGTGACACTGGTTAAGAGTGTTTCACCTCTCTAAAAGTGAAATTTCTAATCTCCATAAATGGAGGAACGGGGTTAAACCACCATGGTCTTCTTTGGCTCTAAAATTCTATTATTTCAAGTAATTTTTTAAAATATAAAAAGTCTTACACGTGCATAGCTCAGTTTTTATTCAAAGAACTATCAAAATAAAGAATTTTATATTTTTAGATTTAACATTAAATCAAGAATATAAGTGAAACATAAAAGAATATTTAAACTAAGAATTTACTAGATTCTATGCTTTCCCTATACCCATAAACAAATTAATGTCTACTACTTTCCTTATAAAACTTTAACAGTAATAAAATAATAATTAGTAGCAACTTGCTGATTTATTTACATGTTTAATCTTACCTACGGTTTTTATTTTCAAATGTCTCACTAGATGTCAGTAATGAGCAAAATACTCTTCCGACAGTGCATAAGGACACTGAAAATTCAATTAAGTTTTTAGAATTCCAGCTGCTGAAGAAAAAAACTTCGTATTTGAGAACTGTTCATATTATTTGAATTTCTGGTATGTATCCTTCTTTTACAACACAGCTTCTCAGTCTCAGCACCACTGATTTTCACACAGATCACTCTTTGTTGCAAGGGCTATCCTGTACACTATGGGTGTTCACCTACACCTCTGCCCCTGCCACTGGACAGCGGGGGCGTGCGTGTACACACGTGCACAAGCGTGCACACACACACACTCTCTCTCTCTCATCTCTGTTTTGAAGTCTCCCGACATTGCCAAATGATTTCTGGGACAAAACTGCCCTGGGAGAGAGCCACTGCTTTACTATATAAATCCTAGGGCTATATTCAGGTGTTCAACTACTTTTGTCACATATCCAGAGTTTCCTAAATGCTTAAAAATACTGTATTTTAACTTTCACTCTGTTTATGTACTACACTTATTGACTGGCATATGTTGAACCATCCTTGCATCCCCGGAATGAAATCCACTTGATCATGGTGTATAACCTTTCTGTTGTGCTGTTGAATTTGATTTATAATACATGAAGCAAAGTAAGTCAGATGCAGAAAGACAAGTATGTCATTTTCTCATAGGTGGAAAATAAAAAAAGTGTCAACCTGAAAGTAAAACAGTGGTTACCAGGGACTGGTAAGGGTGTGGAGTGGAAAGGCAGAGGGGTAAGAGGGTGGATGAACGACAGTTGGATATGATCAAGGCACAATCTAAGCATCTGAGTATCACAATACATTCCATTAATACTTGTTAATAAATTATTTAAGAAGAAAAATACACCTGTGGTTGTGCACGCCTGTAATCCCAGAACTTGAGAGGCTGAGGGAAGAGGATCGCTGGGAGTTCAAGACCAGCCTGGGCTACATAGTGAGTTCAAGGCCTGCCTGCACTACATAGTGAAACCGTCTCAAAAAGACAAGAAAAAAGGGCCGGTGAGATGGCTCAGCGGCAGAAGTGCCTGCCTGGCAAGCGCAAGGTCCTGAGTTCGACTCCCGGTACCCACATACAAAAAAAGGGCCGGTGATATCGCTCAGCAGCATGGGCGCCTACAGGCACGTGAGGTCCTGAGTTCAACCACCGGTACCCACAAAAAAAGAAGAAAGATTAAATTTTAAATGGGAAATGTGAAATGGTTTTATTGAAATTAAAGTACTTTAACTTCAAAAATAGCATTGGTGTATAAAATACTTTTTTTTTTTTTATTTAATTTTTGAGATAGGGTCTTGCTGTGTAGTTCAAGGCTGCCTTGAACTCACTCTGTAGCACAGGCTGGCCTTGAACTCGCAGCGATCCCCTGCCTCAGCCTCTAGAGTGCTGGGATTACAGGTATGCACCACCATACCTGGCTAAAATACATTTTAGAGTCTAAATCGCAGAATAAACTTTAAAAGAGAAAACAGTAACAACACAAAGCACATACATGGTTGTAAAATGTTTACCATTGGTCTTTTTACACATGATGGTTATGCATGCACTGGATTAAATAATGCAAATTACTGTTTTTCTAAAAAAAAAAAAAAAAAAAAGTTAGCTTCAAATTTAGACTATCACACCAAACAGCATATTTCTATGAAGAAAATTTATCCATGGAGGCAGCCATGTATTTCTGTTATGGACTAGTTTCACATCCTGGTAAAGCAGCCATAACAATGGTTTCTGACAAAAACAAATTCTATTAAGATAAACAATTCTGTACAATAAGTCATTTTTCTAAACTTTATCTAGAGATTGTTTACTCAACAAGTATCAAAGAAGTCCTACTTTATTCCTGAATCTTAACTAGAACTCCAAGAAAACAAAATGCCAAGATAGCCATTTTTTAAATTGTAGACAAATCCTACTCAGTCAGGAAACAACTGCTTCCTAATGGCTAAACAGCTCAAATTTAAGCAGTTATTCCAACTGAAAACTGAAATGCTTCACCAGGCCACAAGGCTGGAACAGTTCTGAAACAAAAAGCAGCAAAGAACTAAAAAAATGAATACCATAGATGTTTCACTTATAAATACAGATGAAAAATATCCTCAATAAAACATAACCAATCAAATCCAACAATACATTAAGTAAATCCAGAGGAAGCAGAATTGTTAAGAAAGACCATCTTTAGGAAATCTACTCCGCAGACATCAAAGAAAGCATCTGATAAAATTCAACACAGATTCTGGATAGAACTTCTATCAAGTTAGGATAGGTGATACTTCTTTAATTTGACTTTTAAAAATTATAAATAAAGCATCATAGTTAAGACAGACAAGCACTTTAAGTCAAGAATGATACTAAAGATGCAAGTATCACTGCTATTTAGCACTGTACATGAAGTCCTAAACAATACACTGGGATATGAAAAATGAATTAAGCTCATAAATATCTAGAAGAAAAAAAAAATGTCATTTGCTAGGATATTATGGGTGCCAAAAGGAAGAGGCCTGCAAACAAGCGAACAGACCTTTGAAACAAATAAATAGGAGTTAGCCAGGTAAAACTGGGGAGGTAGGAAGCAGCATGGTACAGTCAGGGAAGAAAGATCTAAGGAGACGCAAGCCACAACAAAGAGAGCCTGTATACCATGATAAAAGCACAGATGTTATCCAGCAGCTTTCAGGAAACTACTCAGACTCTGAGCCAGGAAGTACTCTCATTTGAATTTGAGGAAGGAATATAGAATTTAGAGGGACACGACTAGAAGTAGAGATCAGTTAGGCAGTTGGGTTGGTACAATTAGTACAGACAGAAGATCAACAGGACAAAATGGTAGGAATGGAGAAACAAGAGCCAAGAAATAATTTAGAAGGTTAAATTAACATGCACATTATATATTTGTTTATGTGAAATATGGCTTGTTTCCATGTGTGTTTAATATGAATTAAAGTCAAGATGAAGAACAGTATGGAAGTAAGCGCCTGCCCGGCAAGCACGAGGGCCCGAGTTCGACTCCCAGATCCCACATACGAAAAAGGGGCCGGTGATATCGCTCAGCGGCACGGGCACCTGCTGGCGCATGAGGTCCTGAGGTCGACCCCTCGGTACCCACAAAAAAATAAAAAATAAAAAAAAAATAACAGTATGGAAACATGGACAGAAGAGTTCTACTAGGATATAAACCTTTTTAAAAAAATCCAAGTGGAGGGCAGGTGATATGGCTCAGTGGCGTAAGTGCCTGCCTAGCAAGCGCATAGGGCCCAAGTTCGACTCCTGGAACCCACAAACGAAAAAAGGGGCCAGTGATATCGCTCAGCGGCATAGGTGCCTCCTGGCGCGCAAGGTCCTGAGGTCGACCCCGGTACCCACACATACAAAAAAAAAAAAAAATCCAAGTGGAAATGCTCCCAGATTGTTGGATACACAGACTCTAAGCTCCGTACAGAAATCAAGGCTAAAAATATAAATGTAGGGCCAGTGAGATGGCTCAGCGGCATAAGCGCCTGCCTTGCAAGCACGAGGGCCCGAGTTCGACTCCCGAAAAAGGAGCTGGTGATATCGCTCAGCGGCACGGGTGCCTGTTGGCGCACGAGGTCCTGAGGTCGACCCCCAGTACCCACAAAAAAAAAAAAAAAAAAAAAAAAAAAATATATATATATATATATATATATATATATGTAAAAATTATCAGGATATAGGTGGGGCCCATAATTTAGAAGAGCATACGGAATGAGAAGAGGAAGAAAAGAGGACTCCAGAAAATACGAACAATTGTTCTACGAATGAAAATATGAAAGTAAGGGACTGAGGTGTAGCTCAGTGGTGGGGTGTTGGCTTAGCATGGGCAAGGCCCTGGATTCCATGAGGAGTGGGACTAAAATCAGTGCACGGTGCAACGCAGTAACCTTGGGGAAGAGGTGCTGGGAGCTGAACATGGGGCCTTCGCCTTACCCCCTTCTGTTTCAATTTTGAGACAGGGTCTTACTAAATTGCTAAGTAGCACAGTAACTTCTATTGTTATAATTATCATTGCAATCCATATGCTTAAGGGACCAAAGAAAAAGGATCCAGTGAAGGAGGCAGAAAGGAGAGTCAGAATAGGTCTACCAGGAAAAGGCTGTATTAGAAGTCAGGGAGAAGGAAAACTCCAAAAAAAGGGAAAGGCAACAGTATCAAATTCAAAGATTTCAACATAGGAGCTCCAAAACAATCAGCAATTAAGTAATTAAAAAGACTTCAGCTACCAGCCATGAGGATATGAAATTACTTTCCTGCCAGAAACAACTAAAAAAGCAAATAAAATACAGTATTTTCAGGCACTGTATAACTCCTCACAGGACTGTTTTCCTGAGAGTGAATCCTATCACTCCCACGGTTTTGCCTGTAGAGTTTTCAGAAATCAGATCCGTGAGATGAAACCCAGAGGCTACCCAACCTGGTGCTCAGCGGCCAGGACAGAGTACTTTATTATTGAAAATAACACTGGGGGCTGCTTACGTTGGCACAAGCCTGTAATCCCAACTCTCTGGAAGCTGAGGCAAGAGGCTAGCTAGAGCTACAGGAGACCCAGTCTCAAAAAACAAAACCACTGGGAATAATACAAGAAATGAAAATAATTATATAAATCAACAGATTTTCAAAACTGATAAACCAAGAAATAGATTTGTGCCAAAATCTAGACATTCAACAGCAAGTCTAAGTAGAAGTGCAAATAGAAAAGATTTACTGACGATAAGTAAAACTTTAATATCTCTCACCCTTACTGCTCATGAATTTTTTCACAAATGTTCATTTCAAATATTACTCATCTGCTGTTAGAAATACTTCTAATAGGGGCCGGTGAGATGGCTCAGCGGCGTAAGTGCCTGCCTGGCAAGCACAAGGGCCCGAGTTCAACTCCCAAAACCCACATACAAAAAAAGGGCCGGTGATATCACTCAGTGGCACAGGCGCCTGCTGGAGCGTGAAGTCCTGAGGTCGACCCCTGGTACCCACAAAAAAAAAAAAAGAAATACTTCTAATAGAAATAAGAACCCTATTTTATGAACTAATCTCATAATTAAAATCATCTTAAACCTTCAACTTTCAAAGTGTGTGAACAAAAATTATTTTGCGTAGTATATACTTTAATCTCTAAAAGAAGTACGTGTGTTTATTATCAACTACCCAAATGACTCGGAAATACCACTGACAGATCAACCAACAATTTTCCTGAAGAATTCCTGAAAACATAAATTCTTAATATAAGAAATATTCAGTATAAAATGACAAACTATTTTTACGTGTACAAAACAAGTAATAATGACAACAAGGAATGCTTAAAAAAATAATGCACTGTTTTGTCTAGCATACCACAAATATTTTTTTTTAAATGAACACACTAACTGCTGGTGAAAGTGGTATATAAAAACTGGCTTACTACTGGTAACTTTACTAGAATCTTTGGAGAAACAAGTATGGCAATAGGTTCAGAGAACTTCTAAAAATATTTTCAGAATCCTTAGAAAAGGGGAGAAAAATCCTACTTACAGAAAAATGCCTTCCTAACAAAGCTGTTTATTCTAGTGTTATTTATCATAATTAACTGAAATACAACAACACAGGAATGGTTAATACTCTATTAATACTACATCAATATTGAAAAGGCTAAGAATGATTATCTTCAAAATATGATAGGTGCGGTAGCGCACGCTTGTAATTCCAACACACAGGAGGCTGAGGCAGGAGGATCACTATGAGTTCGAGGCCAGCCCGGGCTGCATAGTGAGTTCGAGGCCAGCTTGAACTACATATTGAGAATCAAGATCCTATCTTGAAAAGCCAAAAAGAAAACCAGAAAAGAGACAACAATGGTATTAACACCATATAATGTTTCTTTGAGGTACTCAATGAATCACCTATATCAGAATCATCTGTGCTTATTAAAATTCTTGAGACACACGGTATCAAAAACACCCTGGTATTGGCATAGAAACACACATACAGACCAATGTATATAGCACAGTGGACACAGAAACAAACCCACACAGCTGGAACCATCTGATTCTGACTGTTGTAGTCAGGGTTTGCAAGGAAAACAATTTAATACAGGACACATAATTTATAGGATTATTTTATAATAGTCACCGAAAGAGTCATATACAAAAGAGTGCAGGAGATCTGTCCACACACCAGAGACCCAAGAATCAAGCTGAGGGCCTGGATCCCACAGCAATGTCCTGCACGAGTCCAGCTGAAGACTAGAGCCCATGGAAATGCCCCCCACGAGTCCAGCTGGAGGCCCAGAGCCCATGACAATGTCTCATGCAAGTCTTTTTCATTGGATCTGTGTTGGGAAGGCCCAAAGGTCAGTGGTGGAAGCTAGAAAGTCTGTGCCAGCGGGATGAAGGATCTGTGCCGGCAGGCTGAGGGATCTGCGCTGGAGCCAGGAAGTGACGCTCAAGGTAAGGACCAGAGAGAGCTTCTCCAGAGAGAACCGCAGCTATCCTCAGGGACAGCGAGGACTTGAGCTCCTCCGACGATGGGAACAGCCGAGTTCATATCAGGAAAGCCAGCGTGACAAGCTTCTCCAGGAGAACCAACAGCACCACCTCTTCCTCTCCAGTTCTCCTTTTTATGCTGTTGGCAACAATCCTCAGGTGGACCCTCCACACCCAGCACCACCCTGATTCAGTTCAGCTGGGTGTCACAAGTTGACCACCAGTTGTCAGTCCACCACATTGACAAAGCTGCCAAAAGCACATGTTAGGCAGAAGACAGCCTGTTTTAACAAATAGTGCTGGAAAAATGAATATCCATACACAGAAGACTGAAACTAGATCTCTTATCTGGTACAAAAATCAACTCAAAATGGATCAAAGACCTTAAGGTTAAAAATGAAACTTTGAAACTGCTATAAAAGGGGGGTGGGGACCACTTCATAGGCACAGGCAACTTCCTGAGTAGGACTATACTAGCACAGGAAATAATAAGAATCTCTAAATGGTCCTGCATCAAGGTAAAAAGCTTCTGCTCGATAAAGGAAACAACAGAGTTAAAAGACAGCCCACAGAATGGGAGAGAATCCTTGGTGAATACTCTTCCAACAAAGGATTAAAATCCAAAATATGTAAAGTCCTAAAAAACTTAACACCAAAAAGCAAATAACCCGATCAATAAATGGGCAAATGAACTGAATAGACACTTCTCAAAAGAAGTACAGCCAGGCATGCTGGCTCATGCCTGTAACTGGGGCAGTCAGGAGGCTGAGGCAGGAAGATTATGGCAAATTCAAGGCCAGCCTGAACTACATAGTGAGACCCTGCCTCCAAAAAATAAAAAAAGTACAAACAGTCAATAGTGTATGATAAAATGTTTAATATCTTTAGCCAAAGAAATGTAAATCAAAACTACAATGAGATCCATCTCACCCTGGTCAAAAGGGCTTATCATCAAGAACACAAGAATAATAAATGCTAGAGAGGCTACAGGGGGAAAAAAGAATCCTTCTGCACTGCTAGTGGAAATGTAAATTCATACAACCACTATGGAAATCAATGTGAAGGCTTCTTAAAAACTAAAACTGGAAATACCATATGATCCAGCTACACCAGTACTGAAGAAACTAAAAGTCAGCATACTGCCAGGCATGGTGGCTCATGTCTGTAATTCCAGCACTCGGGAGGCTGAGGCAGGAGGATTGCCGTGAGTTCAATGCCAGCCTTGGCTACAGTGAGTTCAAGGCCACCCTGAACTACACAGCAAGACTCTGTCTCAAAAAAAAAGCATACTATAGAGATATCTACACACCCATACCCATGTTTACTGTGGCACAATAAACATCCATCCATCCATACATACATAAATTACAACGGCCAAGCTATGGAATCAGCCTAAGTACCTGTCAACAGATGAACAGATAAACAAAATGTGGTCTATATGCACAGTGGAGTTTTAGTCACAAAGAACAAAATCACATTATGTGCAGAAAAATGAAGTGGAGATCATCATACTAAACAAAATAAGCCAGACTTGGATCACTACTGCCTGCTTTCTCATGTGGGATTGGGGGTGGGAGGACTGAAAGCAGAAGGGAGACCATCAGACAAGAGGAGGAGATGGGGGCAGGGAGGATGGGGGAACAAGAGGAATGGGAGGACCAAAGTAGGTTACACACATGTATGACAATGTCACAATGTAACCCAATGTTCACTATAATTAACATGCACTAATGGAAACTAAAATAAAATTCTTGGGTCACATCTCAGAATCTATATTTTTAAGTACCCTATGTATTTAACACTATTTCGAACACTATTGTTGGAAAAACAATGAAAAATCTACTTTTCATTGTTTACTGATTACTGACTGTAGGAATTTATACTATTGTATGCTGTTGTGTAAAGTAATTCTGCATTTATAAAGATAGATACCCTTGATTAATACTGAGTAGCATATGTTGTTTGATGACTATGACTGCCCAGGAGGGCAAACTGCTCTCCTGATCCAACAAATTTTTATAAGCAATGTAAATACTCAGCACAAGTGGCTTCTTACTCTGCAAATGAGTAAAAGGAGGAAGCGTTAAAATAAGCAACAAGGAGTACTTGCAATATGTGACTCAAGTGAAAATTTGTTTTTGAGTATTTATAACAACCTTGTTCATGAACTGTCATCAACAAAAATAAACTTTTCATACTAAAAGAAAAGTTTTAAAAGGAGAACAAAAAAGTAAAGTTAATTTTATGAGCTATATCTGTCATTAATTAACAACTGAATTGGGACTAGTACCTCTGCACATAACCCCATTTTATATTTAAAAAAAGACTTGGCCTGTTCCACTTTATCCATAGATAGACTACATAATTCACCCATTACTCACAGAAAGGAAAAACCATACAGATAAGGTAATTTTAAACTTAGATTGTAACTAAATCCTTACTTTCTTAACACCAAAAAGATTGAGATTTGTCCACATTAAAAAAGGTACAAACTTTGGCATAATTTCAAAAATGCCTACAATAAACTTTAGAGAGTGGCAGAATCCATATTACCTAAGGAGCAGCAGCTCCTATTAAACGGCATATGCTACTCAGTATTAACCAAGGATATCTACCTTTATAAATGCAGAATTACTTTACACAACAGCACACAACAGTATAAATCCCTACAGTCAATAATCAGATCTTTGGTTGAGATTTATGGGAAAAAATATTTCCTAAAGTGTCAATCTATCTATTTCCTCTATCTCTGTCTGTCTCTGTGTCTTTCTCTCTCTCGCTCCCTCCCTCCCTCCCTCCCTGTCTGTCTGTCTGTCTGTGTGTCTCTCTCTAAGGACTGAACCCAGGACCTAGAGCACACTAAGCAAGGACTCTACCACTGAGCTATACACTCATCCCCAAATTTAAATTATATTCAAAATTATATTTTAATTTATTCAGGAAAAAAATTTGTGTCCATGTAATTTAGCTGCTTAAACAAGATCAGCTTCATCATAAGTGTTTATTATTATAACACTGGGTAAATTAACAGCTTAATATTGGACAAAAAAAGAAACAATCTATCAACAAGGAAAGATTCAGTTAAAACAGGACTAAAATTTGTTTCAGTTTCAAAACTAAAAATTGAGTATCAATTTTAACTGCAAAATATACTTTTCCAGAGGACAGTTTTTCATTTAAGCCAAACTTACGGGGAAAATACTACCTATTATTTAATAATTTCAAAATATAAAAACTTACAAATTCTAATGTTCATATTTTAATATACAACCACAGTCTTCAAGCCCTACAGAGTATACAGTACTTATACTTTACTTATTTAACTAATATTTAAATACTAACTGTGAGCTCAGCAAGAGACAAAAATAGGACAGTCCCTGTCCTTAAGGAGCCAGTAGCCCAGCAAACCAGAACAGGCAAGATTTTAAAAACTCAAAAATATTCCAATGGTGTAGCTAAGGGTTACAGAGATAACTGCACAGTATTCTCTAGAAGCACAACTAAAACCAATGTTAAACATGGAGAAGAGGTGAGGCCAAGCATTCAATAAAGGTTCAGAGAGCAGTGTAACTGGTTCTTTAAAGGAAAGCAGGTGTACACCCAGGGAAGGGATAAAAGGCACCCCATGCACACCTCATGCCTACAGTTCTTACCTGACATAACACAGAGAAATAAACACCCTTCAATAAGGAAGCAAAATGAAGTGTATTCAGTATTCTCATACCCTCAATAGATAGCAGCTTCCACAGAAACACGTGGTTTTAAATTTTCCAGTAGCCACATTAAAAAGGTAAAAAGAGGTAAAATGAATCCTAATAGTGCATTTATTTAACACAATGTAACCAAAATATTTCATCATATAAACAACATAAAAATTGAGGACTTCGGGGCCGGTGAGATGGCTCAGTGGCTTAAGCGCCTGCCCGGCAAGCGCGAGGGCCCGAGTTCGACTCCCGGAACCCACATACGAAAAAGGGGCCGGTGATATCGCTCAGCGGCAGGGGCGCCTGCTGGCGCGTGAGGTCCTGAGGTCGACCCCCGGTACCCACAAAAAAAAAAAAAAAAAAATTGAGGACTTCTTAAAACTAAGTCTTCAAAATCCAGCATGTATTTTATAGTACATCTCAACTCAGATGCTAAATTTTCATCATAAATAAAGAAAAAAAAAAAATATATATATATATAAGGTTTTTTACACAATACGGGGGTTGAACGCAGGGCCTCATACATGCTATGCAACTGCTCCAATAAACAATACCCCCAGCCTTTTTTTAAAACTGACACATTGTCTCGCTGACTTGTCTGGGCTGGCCTGAAACTTGCAATCCTCCTGCCTTAGCCTCCAAAGTAGCTGCAACTGTAGGTGTGCACCACCCATATTACAAGTGATTAATATTTGGGTTTCGTAAAGTTTACAGTAGAATATGTAGATTCACATATCAAAATTATTCAATATTCTTACCAGTTTTCTAATAAATGAACCAAGTATCAGTTTTTAAACTTCAACTTAAAACTTCAGCTCCTCTGTCTCATTTAGCCACATTCAGGTGCTCAATAACCACACGCTGCCAGCAGCTACTGGATCAGATACCACCAAGCTGCAGGGTTTGTATGCACATACAGCTCCATCCCCATCACTCTATGAAATGAGCTGTTTTCTGTTTCTGCCATAAACCAAGCCCTCTCGGAGTTAAGCGGAGACCAAGTTTTAACCACTGAACTGATCAGTTTATCCTGCAGCTTGCCTCCCAAGCCCTGCTTTACAGTCCGATGAGTCTTACGTTCTCAGCAATTAGTTCTCAGCAACTGCCTCCCCAATCCACAGAGTATTTCAAGAAAGGGAAAGGCAAAGGAGATAGCTGCTAGAAACTAATATTTACAGAAGAAACCTCGCTATTGATGAGTTTACAAATACTTGTCCGGATATGTCTGCCATGGTGGGTCAGTAAAGCCAACACGGTTCTTCAGCAGGACAGTATGCCGAGACAGCAGACTCGGCCACCAGCTCGTGCTGACAAAGCCCAGGCGGTGATCTGGTGCACGGCCACCCGTACTACAAATCTAGGGCCCTGAATGGTAATGCTATCATCAGCGTTCAGGGAGTAACCAAAGACTGCTGTCCTGAAATTTCCAGAGATTAAAAAGTTAACAGCAGAATTGCAAAGGAAAACATGCATCTGTGATTACTTGTTGAAACCATACACTACGTGCTAAGCTGAAGTTGAGGTTTCTGGCAGCATCAAAAATGCACCAATTCCTAAAAGATACAAAATGAATACACAGGATGCATTTTACAGTATGCACTGAAATGGCCTTTATCTCCTATTTTCTTTTTTTTTTTTTTTTTTTTTTTTGTGGGTACCGGGGGGTTGACCTCAGGACCTCGCGCGCCAACAGGCACCCGTGCCGCTGAGCGATATCACCGGCCCCTTTTTCGTATGTGGGTTCCGGGAGTCGAACTCGGGCCCTCGCGCTTGCAAGGCAGGCGCTTACGCCGCTGAGCCATCTCACCGGCCCCTATCTCCTATTTTCTGACAACTGAGAATCCTTTTACTTTGTTTTTCAGAAGATTGTGAAATAAGAAATTTTCAAAAACACTACCTAAGGAAAAGAATTTATAAACTATCACTTCAAACAAACACAACTTCTAAACGGTACAGCTTTCTGAAGTACCACACATACCAATTCATTAATAAGTTTACATTAGAACCTAACACAGTGGCCTGGGTGATCTATTATGCTAGTTTCAGATTAAGTATGTAGTTATAAGCTTTAAGTATGATTTCCTTTTAACGATCTTGAAAACCTTGCCTACCACAAAGAAGATGACTTTGCCACCACTTTAGTGGAAATTTTAGACCAAAGCAAGAAATACTTAAGTCCTGAATTTCTTAAAAAAAATATTCAAAATAGGTACACACATATAATGTAAACCTATAAATATACATATTCACACACATACTGTATATGCATTATATGCATGAAAAGAACATACCATATCTTGCATATGCAATTTTTTTTTTTTTTTTGAGATACGGTCTCAGTATGCAATTTAGGCTAGCCTTGAATCCACTAATGTAGCCCAGGCTGGCCGAATTCATGGCGATCTTCCTGTCTCAGCCTTCCGATTCCTGGGATTACAGGCATGTGCCACCATGCCCGGCTTTGTAGCTTATTTCTGAGTGACAGAATTATGGCTGGTTATTTTGTTTGCTTGCTTGCTTTGGTTTTGTTTATCTGTGTTTTCGTTTATTCTACAAGAAGCATATTTATTTTGATATGAGATTAAAAAGAAAAATGAAACATTTGTGAAAAAGGGCCATTCATTTTCTATCCATTTAACAATTTTGGAAGGATCTTTAGGAAGTTCTATGGCTAAGTTATAAAGGCACAGAACACATGTTAGAATCCATGGAGCTCAATACTCAAAACTTTGAAGTTGACCTGGAAATCTAGAGTAGAAAAGGAGGAAACGTTTGTTCAAAGGCATAAATATTTCGGCTTCACTCTAACCCAGAAATGTAGTCTGTGAGTTTAGAATCATAATCCCCATAACAAGCTTTGGTTCGCATTAGTAAGTTCTCCAAATTGCTAACAGGGAACACAGGGTAGGGAAAGGCAGGGTGGGTGACAGGGGCAGGACTATCCCATAATGGCAGTAAGCAAAAGCCTGGCACCTCCTTGACAGAGTAGTTCGCCCTGAAGTTACATAAGCAAAGGCTTCCTGGTCATCATTCCTATTCTTTTTAAAACTGTGTTTAAATATACATAAAAGCTACCTTTTCAACCATTTGTAAGTGTACAGTTCAGCTGTTACACACCCTTCCCCACCATCCGTCTCCAAAACAGTATTATAACTCGTATCTGCCCTTCTCCGGGCCCCTGGCTATTCTACGCTATCCTATGAATTTGACTACTCTTGCTGCTTTATACAAACGAAGCCACATGATGTGTCCTTTTGCAGCTGGCTTGCCTATTTTAGCATGATGTCCTTAAGACTGACCCATGCTATAGCACATTAGATGGTATTCCACTATATACATGTCCCATTTGTTTATCCGTTCATCCGTAGATGGACACCTGGTTGCTTCTCCCTTTCTGGCTACTGCAAATAATGCCACTGTGAACACAGGTGTACAAATACCCATTTAAGTCCCTACTTTCAATTCTTTTGGATATAGACTCTGATCCTTCTCTTTTGAAAACTCAAAACTTTCCTTTAACTCTAAAGGGAACATCAAAAAACAAAACAAACAAAAAAAAAAAACCACTAATACTTCACATATTTTCTACTTCCCAACGTCTTACACTTGCGCTTTAGACCCTTAATCCAAACGGGAGAAGAGGGCAGGCAGGTGAGCAGCTAGTTTAAAAGCAATTTAGTCACCCTCTTCATATATTTCTAATCTTAGAGAGAGAAATATAAAACATTCTACTCGTATCCCAAAGTGCAGGAAACAAGGACACATAGTAAATACATCCCAGCTCTACAAAGCGTCAGTGCTAGTCACAACTGCACTTTGTCTTTAGTTTCCTTAAGGGCTATTCCAACCTTTTCCTCATCAAAACGAGTTCTCAATTCATATTTTTTCGGAAAGATTCTAAAATACAAAAGACATGCTCTCCATAAACCAAATTAACTTCCAGTCCTCACCTCAAGTCTCACTACCCTATCCAAGGCTCATACGAGATTCGCGTCAGCACCCCCTGGTTCCAAGCCTGTTACCTCAATGCTGGTTCCTTTTCATTGGGTACCTAAACTTGCACAGGAGAAACCAGGCAGATAAGTGAGAAAGTAAGTGCTACACACAGGAAGGAATTCTGGTTATCACAATTTTCAGTCTTCATATTCTATTTCACTGAATATGCTGCTAACATAAAAATTACATACATAGCAATAATCATATAGTAGGATCAAGTAACTGAGAGTATCCCTATCATACCATTTTTCCAATTATACGTAATTACTGACGGAACACTGACATTTATCAATTCTCATTTAAGTCTTTAAATCTGCAGCTAAAAAGTTTAATGGTAACAACAAAAACAACAACAAAAAATCACACTCCTTCCTTCTTGATTGTATGTAAAGAACAGCTAGCTGCTAGTAAGTTATTGAATAAACAGATTATTTTTCTCATTTAAGTTACATTAACAAAGGGTTAATGAAGAAACATTAAAAATCAAAGTTTTCCATAAAAATGAATTCTAATCCATATGCATACGTTACGTTACTCGAGTGTTTAGCAATATCACCCACATGACATGGATGTCTAACAGTGTTTCTCAAAGTAAGCATTCTAAAATAAATGAAGGAGCCAGGCATGGTGGCACAGGCTTATAGTCCTAGCACTCAGGAGGATGAGGCAGGAGAATCTCCGCTGAGTTCAAACCCAGCCTGGGATACATAGTGAGTTCAAGACCAGCCTAAAAACTACATAACATGGCTGACATGTTGGTGCACACCTGTAATCACAGCACTTGAGAAGCTGAGGCAGGAGGATCGCCACAAGTTCTAGGCCAGTCTGGGCTACATAGTGAGACCCTATCTCAAAACAAAACAAAACAAAACAAAACACTCCACAACAAGACACTGTCTCAAACTAAATTAAAATAAGGAAAATCTGATACAATTAAGGAAGATACATAGCAATTAATAAATTTTTAAAATCGTACTTTCCTGACTAGAAAATTGAGACATCAAGCTGCACAAAACATCATAAGTACTCTACTTTAAATAGGACCTTACATATAAAAGTAACATTTTTAAAAAAAGATTAAAAATAGAGACAAAGATTAAAAAGAAAGAAAAAATTCCAGAAATCCACCACTCAAGTGTAAATCCTATTGGTATCTTAAATGGAGTTGTAATTGTAATAGGTTTAGACTATGACCCCTTACATAGAAAATTTAACTTTCAAACATCTGGCTCTCTAGAATCTCACACTGATACCCTTTCATAGGTAAAATCTGAAGTCTCCTAACAGTTGATCAACTTCTTGAGTTATCACACAGTAGCAACACTTCTGTTTTAGAAGCCTCAGCTATTACTTATCTGTATAGCAGAGCTTCTGCAATTTTGTATTTGAATATTTTATTGTTTTTTACATTTATTAAAATGAGGCCGGCCAGCCAGACATGGTGGTGCATGACTGCAGTCCCAGCACTTGGGAGGCTGAGGCAGGAAGATCACCTCAAGTTCAAGGCCAGCCTGAACTACATAGCGAGACCCTGTCTCAAAAAAATAAAATAAAATAAAGTAAGTCCAAATGTTGGGGGAAAAAAAACATGCAGCATTCCCTTACTGTACAGGGATAAAATAGGGTATAAATCAGCCTGCTGCCTGCTTTGGTAAATAAAGTTTTACTGAAATACAGCCATGCTCATTTATTTCCACACTAAGACTGCTTTTATGGTACAACAGCAGAGTTGACTAAATTTACTTCAACATTAAAATTCTTGTAAAGCCGGGTGTGGTGGTGCATGCCTTTAATTCCAGTGCTCAGGAGGCTGAGGCAGGAGGACTGGAGTTGAAGGCCAGCCTGTGCTACATAGTGATTTCAAGGCCAGCCTGAACTACACAGAGAAACCGAAACCGTGTCTCAAAAACAACAACAAAAATTAAACAAAAGTTAGGCTCTTTGCTCTGCATCATATCCCTAGACTCAGACAATACAAGATATCCAGCTGGTGTTCAATAAATATTTAATACATGCCTGCAAGAAGAAATCACTCAAATCTTAAACTTAGAGTTTTTTATTTTGTTTTTTCATGTTAGTGTTTTCCTTTTCAAATAAAAAAGTGATGAAAATATTTAACAAATATGTATGAAAAAAAGTTACAGTCCTCTTAAATCCTTTACTTCACACCAGGCTTTCAAAATTTTGTTTCGTCTGATGGGTTCAAACTTTTCTGAAATGTAAGGAAGACACTATAAATTCTATTTTCAAACACCCTGCTTGTTAGGGCCTCAGAAAAATAATTACATAGACAATATAACCTCATATCTCTTCATGCAAAATAACCAAGTCCTCAGTAATTAAGTTCCATCTTTACCACTTCACATAATTATAGTTCTATAACTTTTACATTCATATAATCACCTGCTAAATAAATTACACTTCTTGTAAGTAAATGTTAAAAAAGGTTTTCACTGTTTTTCCTTTCTTCTATTTTTAGTGAAGATGTCAAAAAAATAACTATCTGAATGTTTGAGATCAAAGTAACAAGTATCCATATATAGCAAAAGAAACAATTTATATAGTATATGAGTATTTATATAGTACATGAACCAGGCATTAGTTTAGAAACTTCTATTAACTTATTTAATCCTCATTAAAACAGTTTGACCATTTTTTCCATTTCATAGATGGGAAAATAGTTACAGAAAACTTTACTGAGCCTCTTTAATTATGCCTTTCCATGAGGAAGCTGCTGAACCAAGATTCAAAACCAGAGCTATTTGATTCCAAAGTCCAAGCTATTACTCACTACCTTTATTGTCCCTACCAAGCAGAAGTATTAGTCATCATATCTTTGAGCTCTGTTTAAAAAATACTTTTGTGGGCTGGGCACGGTGGCGCATGCCTGTAACCCCAGCACTGGGAGGCTGAGGCAGGAGGACTGCCACAGGTTTGAGGCCAGCCTGGGCTACATAGTGAGTTTAAGGCCAGCCTGAACTACACAGTGAGACCCTGTCCCAAAACAAAACAAAACAAAACAAAACACCTTTGTTACCACAGGGTAAAATGTTTCCATATACTGCCTAAGAACTGGTACATGCTCTCTTTCTATAGCTATAAACAGAAAAACACTAACAAGAAACATTAAGGTGGGCCGGTGAGATGGCTCAGCGGCTTAAGCGCCTGCCTGGCAAGCGCGAGGGCCCGAGTTCGACTCCCGGATCCCACATACGAAAAGGGGGCCGGTGATATCGCTCAGTGGCACGGGCGCCTGCTGGTGCGCGAGGTCCTGAGGTCGACCCCCCGGTACCCACAAAAAAAAAAAAAAAAAAAAAAAAAGAAACATTAAGGTGCTACATTGTTTCACTTAATTTTACTTTGCTCATTTTTTAGTAAGACTGGAGAAGACTTCAAATTTTTCTTTACAAAACATGCCTGACACAGTGCAGGTAATCAATAGATATTTCGAACAACTGAACCATGGTCTCCCTCCTGTAACCACAGCAACCGCACAGGCCAGTTTAAATTTCAAACATTCTCTCTACTGTCCTAGAGGGTTCACATCCATGACACTACCAAAAATCCAAGCTCAAAATAGTTTCTACCTTTCCAATTAATTTTGCCATGCAAAACAAAAACAGGGGCCGGTGAGATAGCTCAGCAGCATAAGCGCCTACGTGGCAAGTGTGAGGTCCTGAGTTCAACTCCCAGAACCCACATAAAGGAAAAAAAGAGCCGGTGATATCGCTCGGCAGCACAGGTGCTTGCTGGCAAGCACGAGGTCCTGAGGTCGACTCCTGGTGCCCACATAACGAAAAAAAAAAGGATGATTAAGACTACAAAAGCAGGGCCGGTGAGATGGCTCAGCGGCGTAAGCGCCTGCCTTGCAAGCGCGAGGGCCCAAGTTCGACTCCCGGAACCCACATACGAAAAAGGGGCCGGTGATATCGCTCAGCGGCACGGGTGCCTGTTGGCGCGCGAGGTCCTGAGGTCGACCCCCCGGTACCCACAAAAAAAAAAAAAAAAAAAAAGACTACAAAAGCGTATCTATTAAGAACAGATGACTTACGTCAGGTGTGACGGCACATGCCTGTCATTTCAGCACTCAGGTAGACTGAGGCAAGACAATCATACATTTAAGCCCAGCCTGGGCAACTTACTCACTTAGCGAGAACCTTCCTGAAAATTAAAAATAAATAAATAAATGAATGAATGAATGAATGGATGGATGGATGGATGGATGGATGGGCCAGGGATGTAGCTCAGTATAAAGGCCCTGGGTTCAAGCCCTGGTATGGGGGGAGGGGGGGAGGAAGAAGAGGAGAAAAACTAAAAGAGCCAGGTGTGGTGACACATGCCTATAATCCCAGAACTTGGGAAGCTGAGGCAGGAGGATCACTGCAAGTTCAAAGACAGCATGAGCTACATAGTGAGCTCAAGACAAGCTTGAACTACAAAATGAGACCCTGTCTCAAACGAAAAAAGAAAACAAAAGAAAAGAAGGGAGGAGAGGGGAGGGGAGGAAAAGATGACTTGATTCAATACACAGAGACATCCAATTTAAGTGCCTGTATCAGGTATCAGCAGAAGCCAAGTAATTCTCAGAATTAATTTTCATTGATTCTTTGGTATGTCAAAGTATGAAAGCATAAGCGCCTGCCTGGCAAGCGCAAGGTCCTGAGTTCGACTCCTGGTACCCACATATGAAAAAAGGGCCAGTGATATCACTCAGCGGCACGGGCGCCTGCTGGCGCACGAGGTCCTGAGTTCAACCCCCGGTACCCACAAAAAAAAAAAAAAAAATACTGCCTTCAGCCAGGCATGGCAGTGCACCCTGTAATCCCAGGACTCTGGATGCTGAGGCAAGAAGATGAACGCCAACCCAAGCTAGACAGCAAGTTCCAGGCCAGCCTGAACTACACAGTGAGACCCTGAGGAAGGACAGAAGAGAGGGAAGAAGGGAAAGAAATATTTACTTCCTTCTACAATAGAAACTATAACACATTGATGAAAAACTGAAGCAGATACAGAAACCAGAAAGACATCTCTCCCTTCATGAGTTGAGATAATCGATGTCATTAAAATGTCCGCACTACTGAAAGTAATCTACAGATTCAATGCAACCCCTATGAAAATACCAAAGACATTCTTCAAAAAACTAGGGAACAGGGTGCCGGTGAGATGGCTCAGCGGTATAAGTGCCTGCCTGGCAAGCACGAGGCCCCGAGCTCGACTCCCGGAACCCACATACGAAAAAAGGGCCGGTGATATTGCTCAGCGGCACGGGCGCCTGCTCGCGCATGAGGTCTTGAGGTCGACCCCGGTACCCACCAAAAAAAAAAAAAAAAAAAAAGAACTAGGGAACAAAAATCCTAAAATTCATATGGAACCACAAAACACCCCAAATAGCCAAAACAATCTTAAGCAAAAGAAAAGTAAAAATATAGCAGGAGGCTCTATCCTACCTGACTTCAAAATATACTACAAAGCAGAGTCGTGAAAGCACCATACAGTGGCATGAAAAGAGACGCACACACCAGTGGAACAACACAGAGAGCTCTGACAAAAGCAGGAAGAGGACAGTCTCTTCAATAAACGGCGCTGGGAAAACTAGACATCCACGTGCAGAAGAATAATACTAGACCCCTACCTCCTATCAGTACAAATATCAACTCAAAATGGATTAAAGGCTTCAGTGTAAGACCCAAAGCTGTGAAATTAGTAGAAGAAAGCACGGGGAAACTACTTAAGGACATTGGAATCAGCAAGGATTATTTTGGATGAGATCCCAAAAGCAAAGGAAACAAAAGCAAAAATAGTAAATGTCATTACATCAAACTAAAAACTGCTATAATTGAGCAGACCTACAGAATGGAAGAAAATATTTGCAAACTACATCTGACAATATTTAGAATATATTAAAAAAAGAATGTTCAGAATATTAAAAAATGCAAGTACAAAAACAAAACAAAATAACTTTTTCTGGTATTTTGAGACAGGGTCTCGTTAGGTAGTTCAGGTTAGCCTTGGATTCACGATGTAGCCCAGTGCAGGTCTCGAACTCATAGCAGTCCTCCATCCTCCTGCCTCAGTCTCCCAAGTGCTGGGACTACAGGCATGCACCACCCGGCACTATCAATTCAGCTTATGTCAAGGTATTGAAAACCAGTTCTATCACTAATTAAGGTATCTCTCACACTGCATTTTTTTTTCTTTTTTGTGGGTACCGGGGGTCGAACTCAGGACCTCACGCGCCATCAGGCACCCATGCCGCTGAGCGATATCACCGGCTCTTTTCTCATATGTGGGTTCCAGGAGTCGAACTCAGGACCTCGCGCTTGCCAGGCAGGCGCTTACACCGCTGAGCCATCTCACTGGCCCTCACACTGCATATTATGTTGAAGGAAGAACCAATATAGTAGGCAGATTTTTTTCTTAAGCTTTCTGTTTCCCAACTTCTGCACAAAAAATACTAGTCTGACCAAAAACTAAAGGAAATCTTTTCTTCCTCTTTCCATCCTTACTTACTACGGACATAAGTCTCTCACTTCTTGTCATTCTATTTTTATATATTCAGAGCTTTCACATCTTACAACAGCCTGTTTTCACACTGCGCTTTCCATAGGGGAATGGGACTTTCTATATCATAATTTTTATATAATTACTAGTTATTCCTAAGCAAAAAAAACTCCAATACTTGATTGTTACCATGGTTCATAATATTACATATATGTGTACACCAAGAAAATTAAATTCTATTTTTGGCCAAAAAAACACTGTAGCACTTACTATATTAACTGACACGGATTTTTAAAAAGAATTCACCTGGGAGGAGAAGTAGCTCATTGGTAGAGCCCTAGCCTAGCATGCTTGGCCCTAGGTTCAATCCCCAGTGCTGATGGGAAAAAAGAATATATACCAACTGCCTCTGCAACAGTGAAAGAGTTACATGGGGCCACTCTGCTCTCTCTCGCATGGTGGCCCATTCTCACTGTACACTGTACACTGTAAGGTGTACTTTTCCTACTTGTATTTGGCCTAGATTCACTCTGCAGAGCCAGTTTCTTTTCCTACCTCTAATAAAACTCTGCTACATCAAAAAAAAAAAAAAAAGGAGTTTTATGGTGAAATTTTAAAGTAGTTCAGCAAATTTTAAAATACTTTATCAAAAATTTTTATTATCATCAACTATTAAGCCACTAATATTTACTCCAAACCTACTACAGACTCCAATCAAATGTCTTTTTTTTTTTTTTGGTGGGTACCGGGGGTCGACCTCAGGACCTTGCGTGCCAGCAGGCGATATCATCGGCCCTTTTTTCATATGTGGGTTCCAGGAGTCGAACTCCTCACGCTTGCCAGGCAGGCTCTTACGCCGCTGAGCCATCTCACCGGCCCTCAAATGTCATTTTCATCTACATGTAGATTCACAAAGCAGCATTCTTTTTAGACCTAGAGCTGTTTTCCTTTTTTGTTTTGTTCTGTTTTGTTTGTTTTTTGGTTTCTGTTTTATCCTGTTTTGTTTTTGGTGATTCGGGAGCTCCAGCCCCAGCCTCACCCTCCTTTCATTCTTGAGCATTACTTAGGACCCCAAAGAGCTTTTATCTATGCAGGTTATATCTACTGATATTCAGAATCAGAAATCAAGAAATGTTAAAATTAATTTATAAGCCCATTCTGTATTAAAATAAAAATATTTTTATTTTAAAAATACTAATATAGTCCTAAAAACAGTGGAAAAAAGGCACTGTTAAGATTTTTACAAATTTCTTCGTACCTAGATTCTCACATCTGCTTCTGTATTCAATCTGTTGTGATATGTTTTGGGGGTTGAAATACATACACAATGAAAGAGGTATTTTAATAGCCTTTTCATATAATTGTGAACAATCTTTGATGCTTCACCAAAATTCAAGAAATACTTTCTTAAATATTAGTTGCAATGTGGAACCTAAAATCATAACTTTATTCTTTGTCACATTAAAATCTAAGTACTGGACATTTTTTTAAAAAATTCACTCATTGAGTCACTCTTGTTGAAATATTTCATTATACAGTAACAAAAACAAAACAACAAAAAAATTTTACATCACCACTGCTTTCATCAGAAAAGTTGTAAACTCTGCTGGGTGTGGTGGCCCATACCTATAATCCCAGCATTTGGAAGGCTGAGGCAGGAGGAGCACTGTGAGTTTGAGGCTATCTAGACTACATAATGAATTCAAGGCCAGACTGAACTACATAGCAAGACCTTGTTTCAAAAAACTGAAAAAAGAAAAAAAAATTTGTTTTAAGCTCACAGTAATAAATACAAGTTTTCAAAATTCTGTGTTTCACGCAAATGCTTCGATCACATCATTTGTAACAAAATTTAATTATTTTTTTAAGTGAAGAACTTACTTTGTTATGATACGCTACACAAAGACCCCAAAAACTCCACTGAAAGACTCCCAGAATTAATAACCAAAGTCAGTAGCATAGCAGGATACAAAGTTAACACTCAGCCATCAATAGTATTCCTGTATACCAATAACAAACTCACTGAGAGAGAAATTAGGGAAACTACACCTTTCACAATAGCATCAAGAAAAATGAAATACTTAGGAATCAACCTAACAAAGGAAGTGAAAAACCTATGTACTGAAAACTATAGTACTCTGAAAAAGGAGATCGAAGAGGATATTAGAAAATGGAAAGATGTCACCTGTTCTTGGATAGGCATAACCAACATAGTGAAAATGGCCATACTTCCAAAACTGTTATACAGACTTAATACAATCCTGATCAAAATACCAATAGCATAACTCACAGGAAACAATCCTAGAGAAAACAATCCTAAAAAGTTCATATGGAACTAAAAGAGACCTAGAATAGTGAAAGCAGTTCTGGGCAACAAAGGCAAGGCAGGGGGCATCACACTCTTTGATTTGAAGTAATACTACAAAGCATGGTACTGGCGAGGAAGAGGGGAAAAAAAAAAAAAAACCAGACCCAATCATCAATGGAACAGAATAAAAGATGCAGAAATAACTCCAAGCATGCTCACCCAGCCACCTTATCTTTGACAAAGGGGCCAAACACCTTCACTGGAGGAAAGATAGCCTCTTTAATAAATGGTGCTGGCTTTCCACATGCCAAAAATTGAACCTAAACCCGTACCTTTCACCATGTACTAAATTAAAATCAAAATCAATCAAAGATCTAAATATTAAAACAGAAACACTAAATCTGCTGGAAGACGGAATAGGTAAAACTCTTGAAGACACAGGTATAGACAAAGACTTTATGAACAAAAACCCTGATTACCCAGGAAATATTACGAAGAATCAACAACTGGGATCACATCAAATTAAAAAGCTTTTGCGCAGCAAAAGAAATCACCAATGGAGTGAAGAGATAACCCACAAAATGGGAAAACATTTTTGCCAGTTAGTCCTCAGACAAAAGACTAACATCTAAAACAAATAAAGAACTCAAAAACACCAGACACCCGCCCCCCCAATTTAAAGACCCAATCCAAAACTGGGTATCTGAAATGAAAAGACACTTCTCAGACGAGTAAGTAGAAACAGCAAATAAATATATTTTAAAATGCTCAACATCACTAGTCATTCAAGTGATGCAAATTAAAACAACACTAAGATTCCATCTCACTCCAGAAAGAAAGGTTACCATCAAGAAATCAACCAATAACAAATGCTGGTGAGGCTGTAGGTAAAAAAGAACCCTTTTCCACTGTTGGTAGGAGTGTAAATTGGTACAACCAATATGGAAGTCAGTATGGAGATTCCTCAAAAAATTAGAACTAGAGGTTCCATTTGACCCAGCTCTTCCCCTTCTAGGTATCATCCTGAGAGTTTAAAGCATCATACCACAGTGATATATGCACACCCATGTTTATAGCAGCACAATTTATAATAGCTAAATCTTGGAAACAGCCCATATGCCCATCAACAGAAGAATGGATAAAGAAAATGTGATTATTTATATACAATGGAGTACTACTGTATCATAAAGAAGTACAAACTTGGGCCGGTGATACAGCTCAGCGGCATAAGCGCCAGTACCCGCATTAAAAAAAAAAAAAAAAAAAGTAGTAGTACAAACTTGAGTTATTTGTAGGAAAATGGGTGCATCTCAAGACCATAATCTTGAGTGAAATACAGTAAATCAGACACACAAGTTTAAATACCACATTGCTTCTCTTGTGTGAGAAACCCAAGGAGCATAATGGAGGACAGATATTGGGAAGTAGAAATAACATGTTCAAATGGGAAGGGAAACAAGGGATGGGGGAGGGAAGGAAGGGAAAGGGAAAAGAAAAAGAGAATAGACAGGAAAAAATGAAAACAAAACCTTTGTAAATGGGGAGGGAAAGAAGGATTGAAGAGAGGGGATGGGGAAGAAAACACGAATCAAGATATATTATGTACAAGCCAGGTGTAGTGGCACACATCTGTAATCTCAGCGCTTGGGAGGCTGAGGCAGGAGGATCACCAGCCTGAACTACATAGTGAGTTCGAGGTCAGCCTGCACTATAAAGCAAGACCCCGTCTCAAAAAAACAACAAAGATACATTATGTATAGACACAAATTCCCTATGATGAATATGATTGATATATATGACAAATGTGTACTAATAACAAAGCTAAAATTTTTTTAATTTACTTTGTTCGTTTTTGAGAAAATGCTGAATACCCTAGCATGAAAAATCTACTGATACTCAGAATCAGAAATTAATAAATTTTAAAATTAATTTAGAAACCCAATAAACAGAATAATCAGGTCTTCAGTCATTCTTTCAAAACTGGTATTCTATGAAAAAAGTGGCTGGCCCAATTTATAATTAAACAAGACTGTCAAAATTGTAATATAATTGCTTTTAAGTATATATAGATATATATATATATATATGGGTACCGGGAGTCGACCTCAGGACCTTGTGCTTGCCAGCAAGCACTTGTGCCGCTGAGTGGTATCACCGGCCCTTTTTTTCCTTTTATGTGGGTTCTGGGAGTCGAACTCAGGATCTCACGCTTGCCGGGCAGGCGCTTATGCCGCTGAGCTATCTCACCAGCCCATTTTAAGTGTATTTTAAAAGGTAAAACTGCTCCCTTCATTTCTTAACCTGAGAACATTAAACTTCCTTCAATCTAAAACACACACACAGTGTCCCTCCCCACCTTTCAGAGTAGTGTGCTATGGTCCCATGCGTCTATACCCGTCCTAGTCCTGACAGAAGAAGGCCTCCACCAGGCAGGGTGTGGAGAGCCTCTCGCATCCTCCCTGTCTTCAGCGACTTCGGCCAATCCCATCTACTGCCTGACTTATTAAAAGCCAAGCTGATCCTCTTGTTTCACCCACTTCCCAACCACTTTTAAATTACTGAATCCTAGGATGGGTGTGGTGGCGCACGCCTATAATCTCAGCACTGGGGAGACTGAGGCGGAAGGATCACTTTGAGTTCAAGGCCAGCCTAGGCTACAAAGTGAGTTCAAGGACAGCCTGAATGGCATAGTAAAACACTGTCTCAAAAAGATAAAAAAGGGCCAGTGATATAGCTCAGCGGTATAAGCGCCTGCCTGGCAAGCGTGAGGTCCTGAGTTTGACTCCCAGTACCCGCATATAAAAATAAATAAATAAATTAATTAATTAATTGAATTGTGCTGTTATAAGACAATTAACAACCCTATTTTACAAAGAGGCTTCAAAAGTCACGTATCTTTTGTACATGACACCAATTTCTGACTCAGAAGCCAATTCTTATACTTTAATGTGTAACAAATTATTTCCCAAAAAAAATTGGATCTTAAATGTTATGTGTAGGAAGCGTCAAAATAACTGCTGTGATAAAAATTATTTGAATAGTCATTCTGAATTTAAACCATCTGTCTAGCACTCACTGAAGCAATTGCTAAAGATACTCTACGCATACAGATGAGATTATTCTCAACAAAAATGCAAAAATGTTTCTACATCTGTTGTTTTTGTTGACATGTCACCTAGATTGGCAAATTCTTCCCTAGGAAGAAAACACAGAACATTTTTAATGTACACATTTTTTTTTTTTTTTTTTGTGGGTACCGGGGGGACGACCTCAGGACCTCGCGCGCCAGCAGGCGCCCGTGCCACTGAGCGATATCACCGGCCCCTTTTTCGTATGTGGGTTCCGGGAGTCGAACTCGGGCCTTCGCGCTTGCAAGGCAGGCGCTTAAGCCGCTGAGCCGTCTCACCGGCCCTAATGTACACATTTTTTAATGGCTCTATTTAAGATTACACCATCCTCTCAAGCATATTTTCTATTGCCTCTCTAATATAATTATACTACAATTATATATGCACGTGTTTGTGCATGTGAGAAATTTGTTACTCCAAATCCACTGCCACTGTGACTTTTGGTCTTTAAATATATTATTATCTTAAATCTATGATTTTCTTAAATCAGATTTAAATCCACAAATATTCAAGTCTATCAGAATGTGAAGAAAATATATGTGAAATTGACCTTACACAGTATTGAAAGATTCTGAGACATAGAGTACATTCAATCCATATCACAAAGGACAACTACAGACCAACATATAACAAATAATTGTGCTACAGAAGTATGTATTTTTTCTCTAGCTAGCACTCCCCTTTCTTGAGTACTAGCACTACCACCAATCTCCTTCCTTTGGTTATCTGCTCTCCCCACAAACTGATGTGGTTCTCTCGGGACCACCAATTACATACTTTGCACCTCTCACACCATCTTTGTTAAGGGGCTAACACAAAATACAGTTCTGAGAAATCTGAGTGCTCAGCCAATCTACCAGAGTAACGGACCAAAGATGAACACAAGACCTAAATTGAGATGAGAAGTCCCTACAAAGGACTTCATGAATTTCAGCCCTTCTTTAGAGTATTTCATTGTGATGATAAAAGGCTAGAGCTGTGGTGGTGCACACCTATGATCCCAGCACTCTAGGAAGCTGAGGCACAAGGATTGAAAGTTGGAGCCCAACCTGAGCAGCTCAACAAGACCATGTCTCAAAATAAAAAGAGCTGGGAGGGAAGGCCCTTGTTTCAATCCTCAGTACCTCAAAAACAAAAGAGGAAAAAAAGCCTACAGCATTCAGTAACTATTCCCTGTGTGTAAGTATTCTCCAGAGAAAGATTCAACAGGGTATAAACACGCACACGCACACACAAATTTTTATAGTGAGGGATAGAGGAAGGGAGGAGGGAACAAAAAGGGCACAGGGGCACATAGGGAGAAAGGGAGGGGGAACAGCAATGAGGAGTGGGGCTTGATTGCGAGATTGGTTTATACTTACTTTAGGAAACTGGCTCACATGATGGTGGAAACTTAGCAAATCCAAAATCAATCAGCAGGGTAGTCAACAGGATGAGATCCAGGCAAGAGTCACCATTTGAGTCCAAAGGTGGTCAGCCTGCAGAATCCCTTCTCGCCCAGAGAAGTTCAGTCTTCTGTTAAAGCTTTCCAGCCACGTTATGGAGGGTAATGTGCTTTACTCAAAATCCACTGATTTACATGTTAATGTCACCCAAGAAACACCTAAAATAATGTTGGACCAAATATCTACACACTGTTGCCCAGCCAAGTTGACACAAAAAATTAACCATCGAAAGCTCATGCCTTGTCAACAGCAGACATACCTCATTAAGGTTTTTTTAAAAAATGAATATTGCTTTCTCTATGTAATGGATTATTTACTACATTATATATTGTCAAACTGTTGGTGGAGGTAAGAAAGAATCTTTGGGATTAAGGATTTTATAATCTGAAGAGAAAAAGACATGCAGAAACACATTCAGAGAATATTATTTTACTCTTCATATCTGAACTCCTGGATCTTCAAACCTCCCATGATGAACCAGAATAAGCTTGGGAATTTTACTCCTTGCCAGTACTCTCCTAAGCTTTCCGGCAGTTGATGTCAATGACTGACCTGGTACAGAATAGGTACAATGTGGAAAGATATATGGCCTTGAACTCAGAAAAACAAAACACGCCAGACAACGACTATACTGTCTGCCTGGCACCTCTCCCTTATTCTAGAAATAGCATATCTACCACTTCTTCTAAGGGACTTTTCTCCTCAAAATCCAACTATGGGGGCCGGTGAGATGGCTCAGCGGCGTAAGTGCCTGCCTGGCAAGCGCGAGGGCCCGAGTTCGACTCCCGGAACCCACACATGAAAAAGGGGCCAGTGATATCGCTCAGTGGCACTGGCGCCTGCTGGCAAGCGCGAGGTCCTGAGGTCAACTCCCAGTACCCACAAAAAAAAAAAAAAAAAAAAATCCAACTATGCAGTTTGAATGAGGTCCAATCACAGCACAAGTGTGTCCCAACTCAATTCAAGGCAGATTCCTTCTCCAAGAGTTTTTCGATTAGAACTAAGAAAAGAAAAACAGATATTGCAGCACAAAAACTAAGGGTATGACCCTGGCAGTTGCCAGCAATTTGTCTATAGCCATTTGGAAGAATAATATAATCATGGACACAGAACCAGCCAGAGATGAAAGATCAAAGCGATTAAAAAGAATCCTGACAGTGAGCAGGCCCTACTTCTAATCAGTCCTAACGTCCAAATGAATAAACTCATCCTGTAGTTTGGTATCAGGGGCCAGGAAATTCTTTTGTCTAAGCTACTCACAGTGAGGTTTCTAGCACTTACACTGAAGAGTTCTGACTAATGCATAAGAATTAAACCAAATGCATCTAGAAACCAGGGTGTAAAAGACCAGGAAGAGGGCCGGTGAGATGGCTCAGCGGCTTAAGTGCCTGCCCGGCAAGCGCGAGGGCCCGAGTTCGACTCCCGGATCCCACATACGAAAAAGGGGCCGGTGATATCGCTCAGCGGCACGGGCGCCTGCTGGCGCGCGAGGTCCTGAGGTCGACCCCCCCCCGGTACCCACAAAAAAAAAAAAAAAGACCAGGAAGAGTTTAGAAAAGAGACAGACACAGACAAACAGAAAGACAGAGACAGAGACAGGCTGAGAGACAGACCAATTTGTTTTAGAAAGGGTGAGGAAAGGGTCAAAACAGGGATTTGTTTTCTGAGACAGAGTCTTACTAGATAGATAAAGGCTCGCCTTGAACTCTGAACACAGCCCAAGGTGGCCTTACACTCACAATCCTGCTTCAGCCTCCTGTGTGCTGGGACTACAGGCATGTGCCACTACACCCTGCAAAGGAAGGATTTTTGACCTGATTTTGGAAAAGAGGTGAAAGCTGGGTGAATGTAAGAGGACTTTTGTGTGGATTGCGAGCCAGTGCAATTATGTGCATGTATATACATACACGCATTCTCTTAGAATGATAGTTCACAATTTTGTACTAGATCCTCTTAAGGGTCACAGCCAAGTAACCATTAAGAAACAAGCCTGAACGGGTCTATGGTAAAATAAAGGAGGCTCCCTGTTTCAGAAGAAAGCCAGTTAAAATAAACTACGTGCTGTCTAATATCAGCAGTGTCTAAGAAAAGATCCTCAGTCACTATACTTATGTGTTCTTTTCTTGTGGAGTAGGAGACATGCCCAAGGAAATAAGACTACTCATTCTAAAGGGCTTCAATCAGTTTACTGTCAAGTTTGGTACAAATATATTTCAAGCTGGTCGACCTCCTATCCCAAATTTTCTTCTACCTTACCTAGTCATTTATGCCTAAATTTTCTTTAAGTTTTTTTTCACTCCATAACTTTGCCCTAACTTCTCTAACATTATGAAGAGTTTCTGAATACCTTAAAATTAAAAAAAAAAAAAAAAAAAAAGAGCCTGACAAGATCACGCACACCTATAATCCCAGCACTCGGGAGGCTGAGGCAGGAGGACCACAAGTTCAAGGCCAGGCTGGGCTATGTAGTGAGATCAAGGCCAGCCTGGACTACATAGTGAGACCCTGGCTCAAAAAAAAATCAAATCTGAAAACACTGCAGTAGAATCACGTGGACCCACGCCCCCCCCCCAAAGTCAAACAGGACTGCACCTGACCATGTGGTGCCCTCACCCTGAAACAAGCAAGCAGATTGTGCAGGACCAAGTAGGCACCTCCCAACCCCATGAGTGTGAGCAAGCTACCACCAGACCACCTGGCATCCCTGGACGCAAGCCAGGAGGACCACTCCCGAATGCACAGCACACCCTCACCCCTGACACAGAGGGGCCACTGTCCATCAACTCCAAGCCAGCTCCACATGTGCCTCCACCTGGCACAGGGCAGCAAAGGCAAGGACTAAGCAACCAAGCTGATCTTGGATGAGGACAATGCCGAGAGAAGGGAGCAATCAGACCCCATGGCTTCGATACTGAGTCCTGCGGTTCACTTGAACCTCCACCCATGGCCCAAACCCAGCAGAGACCAGAGGGCAGATCACATTTTCCATCCATCATGGGGCACAAGGACACACCTTGGCTGGCCCGGTGACCACAGTCTGGGTGAACGGACAGAGGGCCCTGGTGCAGAAGGGTACCTCAAAGACCCATAAGCCCTAAAGTAGGCAGAGAACATCCTGACTGCCTGGGTGCCAAGACTGCAGATCTTGGAAAGAAACCACTCATTCAAAAGCACAGCAAGGTTTTTCTCTGACTCAATCTTTTTTTTTTAATTTTCCTAATTCTTTTTATCTTTCCTTTATTGGGTTTTCTGGGAGTTTGGGATTTTTTTCCTCCCCTTTCTTTCTTTAGTTTCTTCTCTCTCCTTTTATGTTTTCCTCCTCCAACTTTTTTTCTCTTATCTTTTTATTTCTTGTATTTTGCTCTGTCATTTTGTTCTTTTTCTCCTTCATTCCTTCCTGCAACGGCTCCACACACTACTCATTTCCTTTTACTCCTCAACAGGACTCCCCATCTCAGTTCTCTCTTCATTCTCATATCCCATTGAACAATTGTTCACATGCAACTTTTTCATTCTCCAGTTTCCCCCTCTGCCTTTACTAATACACCTATTAAACTTTATGAATCTCTAGACAGTTATTGAACATTACACCACTGCTGCTGAAAACTGTTCTATTGTTAGTAGAGGTAAAGTTGTTCCATTTACTAGATATTCACTATAGGTCAACTGTAGGTAAATATTTGGTTTGTCTTAGTGTACACACTGTAATTATACATCTCTTTTTTATGGTTAGGAGTGGTACATTATTGGTCCTTAGGGCTTGTCGATACTCAGTTTACATTTGATGATATAATCCATAATGACTTTATTACTATAGACAAGGTGGCATAGCTGTTGCTATTATTAGTTTTCTCTGTCTGCCAATACATCATTAACAATACTGTGGCCCATTCCTGGAGGACTGGGTACCGGGCCAAATACACTGCAACCTCCCATCCCAAGTAAACAGAGGAGACTGGATCCCGGGACAGAGGCAAAGGCCTGTAGTTAGCCACACCCAGGCACAAAAACAGACCTGAAGATCAATGGAACAGAATAGAGTATGCAGAAACAACCCGAAGCACATTCAACTATACGATATTTGACAAAGGGGCCTAAAATGTACACTAGTGGAAAGACAGCCTCTTTAATAAATGGTGTTGGGAAAACCAGCTATCCACATGCAGAAGATTGGATCTAGACCCATATCTCTCACCATATACTAAACTCAAATAAAAATCGATGGATCAAAGAACTAAATTTGTTAAAAAAGAAACACCTGCTGGAAGATAAAACAGGTAAAACTCTTGAAGTCATAGGCATAGGCAAGGGCTTTCTGAACAGAATCCAGGTTACACAGTAAATAGTAACAAGAATCAACAAATGAGATTCTATCAAATTAAAAAGCTTCTGCACAGCAAAATAAACAACTAGCAGAATGAAAAGACAACCTACAGAATGGCAAGAATTTTTTGCCAACTATCCCTCAGAGGACTAACACATAAGAACTCAAAAAATTAGAGCCCTCCAAAATAAAAGATCCAATCAAAAATGGACAACTGAAATGAATATACTTCACAGAAGTACAAATGACCAATAAATACATGAAGAAATGCTCAACATCACTGCCCATTAGAGAAATGCAAATTAAAACAACACTGAAATTCCATCTTACCCTAGAAAGAATGGACATCATCAAGAAATTAAATAATAATAAATTATGACAGGGCTGCAGGGGATGAAGGAACCCTTTTAAATTGTGGTGGGAATGTAAACCAGTACAACTACTATGAAAATCAGTATGGAGACTGCTCAAAAAACTAAAACTAGAAATTCCATTCAATCCAGCTATTTCCCTTCTAGGTATCTTCCCAAAAGAGTTAAAGATATTGGGCCGGTGAGATGGCTCAGTGGCGTAAGCGCCTGCCTTGCAAGTGCGAGGGCCCGAGTTCGACTCCCGGAACCCACATACGAAAAAGGGGCCGGTGATATCGCTCAGCGGCACGGGTGCCTGTTGGCACGCGAGGTCCTGAGGTCGACCCCCCGGTACCCACCAAAAAAAAAAAAAAAAAAGAGTTAAAGATATTATATTTTACAGTGATAATATGCATACCAATGTTTATAACAGCACAATTCATAATCACTAAATCTTGAAAGCAGCCTGTATGTCCATCAACAGATGAACAGATAAAGAAAATGTAGTATTTACATGCCATGAAGTACTACTCTGCCATAAAGATGGATAAATGAGTCATTTGTAGGAAAATGGATACACCCTGAGACCATAATATTAAGTGAAATAAATCAGGCACACAAGCTTAAATATCAAATGGTTTCTCTCATAATGAGAAACCCAAATTATAAGAAGAACAAAATAAAACATACTAGGAAGTAGGAGATAGAACTTCTCAAATGGGAAGGGGATCAAGAGATAAAGGAAGGGAGGGAAAGGGGATGAAAAGAAGATGTATTATGTACATGTACTAACTTCACCCAAAGAATGTAAACATTATGTATTGTAAACATAGACTAAAACAAAAGTTTTTAAAGAATAAACACTAAGGCCTGGCATGGTGGCACACACCTGTAATCCCAACACTCAGGAGACTAAAACAGGAGGACTGCTTCAAGTTCAAGGCCAGACTGGGCTATATAGCAAGACCAGGTCTCAAGAAAAAAAACAAAAAGAACATACACCAACACAGACCATGTCCTGGACATTAAACAACTCTCAAATTTTACAAATTTTAAATCATATAGATATTGTTCTCCTACTACAATGGAATCAAACTAGAACTCAGTAACACAAAAATAAGAAAATCTCCAACCACTTGGAAACTAAATGAGGTATTTCCAAATAATCCATAAATCAAAAAAGGAAGTCTTAAAGCCAGGTGTGGTGGTGTAAGCTATAACCCCAGTACTAGGGAAGGTAAGACAGGAGGGATCATAAATTCAAGGCCACCTCGGACTACATAGCAGGACACTGTCTCCAAAAAAAATCAACAAAAACAAAGATACAACACATCAAACTGAATAGGACAGCAAGGTGTGGTGGTGCATACCTGTAATCCCAGCACTTGGGAGGCTGAGGCAAGAGGATCGCCGTGAGTTCAAGGGCAGCCTGGGCTATGTAGGGAGATACTGTCTCAAAAAATAAAAAAATAGGGCCGGTGAGATGGCTCAGGGGCGTAAGCGCCTGCCTTACAAGCGCGAAGGCCCGAGTTCAACTCCCGGATCCCACATACAAAAAAGGGGCCGGTGATATCGCTCAGCGGCACAGGTGCCTGTTGGCGCGCGAGGTCCTGAGGTTGACCCCCCGGTACCCACAAAAAAAAAAAAAATAAAATAAAATAATTTAAAAATTAAAAAATAAAAAAAAAAAACTGGATGGGGCAAATTTAAAGCCATACTGAGAAAAGCTCTAAATGTTCCCATATTTAAACAAAAAGAAACGAAAAGTCAACTCAATCATCTATGCTCCCACCCTAAGAACCTGCCCCTCCATACTCAAAGCAAGCAGAAGAAACATAATAAGGAACAAAAACAATGAAGGTGATAACAGAAAAATGAAGAAAATCCATTAAACAAACAAGATGGTTACTTGAAAAAAATCACCATAATTGACAGAGCTCTAACAAAATACATTACCAATATGCAAATAAAACACAGATACTGTAGCTATCAAAAGAATTAAGGAATACCACCAGTAATTCTACATATATAAATGTCAGAATTAGATGAATGTACCAATATCTTAAAAACACACACTGCCAGAATTCACCTAATATGAAATAGATTATTTGAACAACCCAAAAGCTATTAAAGCAAACATACAATTTTAAAACTTCTCAGAAAGAAATTTTCATGGCCAGGATTCACAGGAAAACACTTTCTAAAGTTTAAAAAAAGGGTTAACACCAATTCTACATACTTCTTCACACAAAACACAAGAGGAGGGCACACTTCTCCATTCATTTTTAGTGAAGCCAGTATCCTGTTGGTGTCCTAGTTGACCAACAAGAAGTACAAAAAGAAAGCAAACGAGCATCTCTGTAGAACAACCATGACCAAAGAGGTGCACTCCAGGAAGTCTGGAAGGGTTCAAAAGTCAATCAATATGACTCATCATAGTAACAGACTAAAGGAAAAAAAACACTCATCTCAGTCAAAGCAGAAAAGAGTATCTGACAAAATTAATCATCCATTTATGATTTAAGGGGGGGAACCTCTCAGAAAAACAAGCATAGAGAGCCAGGCATGGTGGCTCACGTCTATAATTCCAGCACTCAGAAGGCTGACGCAGGAGGATCACCATGACTTCAAAGCCAGCCTGAACTACAAAGCAAGACCTTGTCTCAAAAAACAAAAAAGAAAAAAAAAACCAACAACAAAAACACAAGCATAGAGGAAAACTTCAATTTTAAGAATGGCGTCTATACAAAAATCTATACCTAAAGATACTCAATGGTGAGAATAATGTTCTATCAAAACCAAGTCCTATTACACATGATGCTGAAAATCGTAGCCAGTGCAATAAGGAGAGAAAGGGAAATTCATACAGAACAGAGGGAAGAAATAATGATGTTCTTATTTGCAAGTGAACTGTCTACGTAGCATATTACACAAAATCAAAAACAAAACAAAAACGCCTTCTGAAATCAGTTAATTAGGCAATGTAACGATATAAGATGAACATAAAAATCCACCGTGGAACTTGCAATTTTACCTCTGACGTGCAGAAAGCTTGGAAGTCATCACTCTCACTCTAACATCAAGATAAAAGCTAAACTGAACATCTGTGATTTCTAGGACCCATCAGAGCACCAGGGTCTCAGGCAACTCACTCTCCCAAAATCTGAAGAAGACCCAGATTCAGAGTCCCAGAAGAGATCTACTTACCTGGAACAGAAACTACTGGAGCGATAAACTGGTAGGAATACTTTAGTAATTCTGATGAATTGCTTGAGGCTGAATAAGGACTAGATGAGAACCACTGATTTTGGCAGCTGTGGTCCTGACAGGGACCCTATACTTTCATGGGTTTCACTTCCAAAAACACCACCAGGTTATGTCCATAAAGACCTAAGAAAGAGTTGGGCGTGGTGGTGCCCCCCCCCCTGCAATCCCAGCACTCAGAAGACTGAGGCAGGAAAAGAGGATCACCAGGAGTTCAAGGCCAGCCTGGGCTACACAGTGAGACCCTGTCTCCTAAATAAATAAATAAATAGATGAAATTAAAAAACAGATCTAAGAAGCCTTGAGCTAAGCATTGTGGCCCATGCCTGTAATCCCTGTAATCCCAGCACTCAGGAGACCAAGAAAAGAGGATCACAAGTCAAAAGCCAGTCTGTGCAACGCAGCAAGACCTTGTCTCAGTATAAAATGTAAAAAAGGGGTGGGGATGCAGCATGACAACAGAGAACCTAGTGCCTAGCATGCTTTAGGCCCTGGTTCAATACCCGGTAAGCCCAACCACCCTCTCAAAAAAATTCAAGAAAGGCACTCTCCTGGCTCTGACACAGGGAGAGAAAAGCAGCAAAGTGAAATAAACCCAAATGATTCTCCATAATAAGGCCTACTCCCTCCTCTCTGGGGAAGAAGACCTCATCAAAGCCTTATCCATGAATGATTCACAACAGAAATAACTGTTAAGTTTCAGACTTCCATTAAAATTAGAAACTTTGGGGCCGGTGAGACGGCTCAGCGGCTTAAGCGCCTGCCTTGCAAGCGCGAAGGCCCGAGTTCGACTCCCGGATCCCACATACGAAAAAGGGGCCGGTGATATCGCTCAGCGGCACGGGTGCCTGTTGGCGCGCGAGGTCCTGAGGTCGTCCCCCCGGTACCCACAAAAAAAAAAAAAAAAAAAAAAAAAAAAAATTAGAAACTTTGCTACAAAAGACACTGTTAAGGAAAAGACAAGACACACATTGAGAGAAAATATTCATAAAACACGTACCTGATAAAAGATTTCTATCCAAAATACACAAGGAACTCTTAAAACTCAACAATATGGGGGCCGGTGAGATGGCTCAGTGGTGTAAGCGCCTGCCTGGCAAGCGCGAGGGCCCGAGTTCGACTCCCGGAACCCACATACGAAAAAAGGGCCGGTGATATCGCTCAGTGGCACAGGCGCCTGCTGGCGCCCAAGGTCCTGAGGTCGACCCCCAGTACCCACCAGAAAAAAAAAAAACCTCAACAATATGAAAACCCAATTAAAAATTGAGTAAAAGATCTGAATAGACACTTGACCAAAGAAGAAAAAAAAGATGGCAATAAGCTAAGCATATGAAAAGACACTTGACATCATCAGTTATTGGGGAACACAATTAAAACAACAATGAGATACTATATACCTATTTGAATGGCTAAAATACAAAAAAACCTGGCAATATCAAATACTGGTAAAGATATAGAGGAACAGATACTCTCAATCATTGCTAATGGGAATGCAAATTGTCAAGCAACTTTGAGAGACAGTTCGGCAGTTCTCTGAAAGTTAAGTCTTCTCATACTATGCAGGAATTGTGCTCTCAGGTATTTACCAACTGATTTTCAATTACACGCACACAAAAGCCCCACACATGTATGTTGATAACACTCTTACTAATAACTGAAAAAATCAGTGCCTCCCTGAAAATTAAAAACAGAACGGCATGTAAGTATTGCATCTACTGGATAAAGTCGCACGCTGTAGCAGTACAATTCTGACAGTCCTACAGACATACACCAGAGGTTGAGAAGAGCATTCTCTCCTTCGCTTCTTCCAGCTTTTTGTGGCTGATGGCATTTCTTCCCTTGTCATCACTCTTGTTCAAGGCCAGCAGCTTCAAGTATCTCTCTGGCTCATCTTTATGTCACCTTCTGTGTGCCTTCTGTCTCGCTCTTATGGGACCTTTGTGATCCTTAATCAGACCTACAAAGATCTCTTTTCCAAGTGAGGTAACATTTACAGGTTCCAGGGATTAGGATCTGACATCTTTGTTGGATGTTATGCTTTGTGTCTAGACGTCCCCCAAAGCCTCATGCAGTCATAAAGGGGGCTTTTTAGAGATGGCTGGATCTAGAGTGTGTGCTGCTGGGATCAAGGTGTGTGATTACTAGATCAGTCCACCGACAGGTTTGGCATAGTTCTGGTTAGGATTAAGTGTGTGAGGGCTACACTGCCCTAAGGCAAGTAGCCTGCTTAAAAATATAAGGAATGAGGGCCAGTGAGATGGCTCAGCAGCATAAGCACCTGCCTGGCAAGCGCAAGGTCCCGAGTTCGACTCCCGGAACCCACATACGAAAAAAGGGCTGATGATATTGCTCAGTGGCACGGGCGCCTGCTGGCGCGCGAGGTCCTGAGGTCGACCCCCGGTACCCACAAAAAAAAATATATATATATATCAGGGATGAAAGAGGGCTAAAGTGCTCTCACCGGACTATTTCTCCTCCTCTTTCTCCTCCTTGATGCCCCACCACCATGCTGACTATGGATTGAAACCTCTACAAACTATGAGCTGAATAAACCTTTCCTCCTTTAACCTTGGGGGTCGGGTATTTTGTCACAGCGATGAGAAAACTAAGACTGTGGGTATAATTCAACCTACAAGTGCTAAAACACTGTTTACCCATTTCAAGATTTATTGTATAGCTATCAGTCATTAAGGCTATATGGTCCTAAAGAAGGGGTATATATGAATCAAACAGAATAAAGGACCAGAAACAGACCCACGAACAGACACATTTGATTTTTAACCAAAATACGAAAACAATTCATTGAAGGAAAAACGGCCTTTTCAAAAAATGGTACTGTTACAACTAAATATCCAGACCAAAAATAAATAAATAAATAACCTGAACTAAGTCTCAAGTCTTATCCAAAAATTAAAATAAAAACAGACCACAAATTCAAATGTGAGATATGAAACTAGTATGCCACTTCTAAAGGGGAAAAATATAGAAACATTCAAAATCTAGGGTCAATTTGAAGTGGCCACAGTGCCCAGATATTTGGTCAAACACTATTCTGTATTTCTATTCTGTTTCTGTATGAGGTTAACATTTTTAAAAAGTGAATCCCAACACTCAGGAGGCTGAGGCAGGAAGATCACCAGCTGGAGGCCAGCCTGGACTATACAATAAGACCCTGTCTCAACAAACAAAAAAGGGACTCTGAGTAAAGCAGATTGCTCCCCAAAATATGGGTAGGCATGAACAAAAGACTGACTTCCCTCACGCAAGGGGCAATCCTGGCAGCAGACAGCCTTCAGATTTGAACAGCAACATCATGTCTTTCCTGGTCTCCAGCCTTCCTCTACTGACCCTGAACCTGTAAGCCTCCATGTGTATGTGGTAAATGCTTAAAATAATTTTCTCCCTACATATATGCACTCTCTCCCTCTACTGGTTCTATTTCTCTAGAGAAGTCTAAAACAGCTATGAAATGATTTCTTAGACTTGAAATAAAAGCACAATTCATAAAAGAAAAAACTGGGCCAGTGAGATAGCTAAGCAGCTTAAGCGCCTGCCTGGCAAGCGTGAGGTCCCGAGTTCAACTCCCGGTACCCACATTAAAAAAAAAAAAAAATACTGATTAAGTTGGCAATTCATCAAAACGAGAAAGCTTCTACTCTACAAAAGACTAAGGATGAAAATACAAGCTACACACTGGGATAAAATATTTGCAAACCATAAATATGCCAAATAACTACTATCTAGACTATATAAAGAATGCCTAAAACTCCAAGGTAAAAATAAATAATTCAATTAGAAAATGTACAAAAGACATGAAGACACATTTCCATGAAAAGGATACTTTGATGGCATATGAGCACATGAAAAGACGTTCGGGGCTGGCGGTACAGCTCAGCGGTAGCACACACGCTTAGCATATGCAAGGCCCTGGGTTCAATCCCAAGCACTCCACCAAAATTAAACATCAATAGCCATAGGGAAATGCAAATTAAAATCACAAGGAGGTATCATTACACACCTATCAGAATGGCTAATGAATTTTTTTTTAAAAAGTGACACCACCAAATGCTGGTGAGCATGTTAGCAACACTGGATCACTCTCAGACACTGCCGGTGGAATGTAAAATGGTACAGGCATGCTACCAAACAGCTCAGCAGGTTCCTAAAAACTAAATATGCATTTACTTTACAACCAACAAATATATGGCCACTTATCCCACAGAAATGAAGAGTTATCACAAAAAATAAAAATCCAAGGAAAAAAAAAAACCCTGTACAAAAATTGCCAAAAACTGGAAACAACTTAGATGTTCTTCAGTAAGTAAATGGTTAAACATTGGTATATCCATATGTTAGAATACTACTCAGCAACAAAAAAGAACAACCTCCTGATATATAGAGCAACCAGGGTCAACCTTCAAAGAATTATAGTGAAAGAAAAAGTGAACATCCAAAGGCTATGTGATTCCTGTGCCCACTAAGGCAGCCCACTAAGAGCTGATTGGTGAGCAGCTCAGGGGATTAACGAAGCACACGTCTGGGTGTGTCTAGATGGATCATGGAGGTGTGACCTTAGGGACTATATTCTTATGGTCCCTGGCTCCTTCCTCTCTGGCACTGTTCTGCTTCCTGGCCCCCAGGAGCTAAACAGCTTTGCTCCACCATACCCTTCTATCCTGATCTTCTACCTTGGAGTCAGCCTACTACAGACTGAATCCTCTGAAACTTGAGCCAAGTAAGCCTCTCCTCCTTTAAGCTGTGGGTGTTGGGTATTTTGTCCAGCTGACTAACACAATCTCGTTTCTTGAAATGTGAAAGGTATAGAAATGACAAACAAATTAGTAGTGGCCAGAGTTAAGAAAAGATAAGATGAAAGGGAAACAGGTGTGGATACAAAAGAGCAACATATATTGTGGTATAATAGCTAAATCTTTTAAGTGGTCCATACTGTATGTCCATCCACAGATGAATGGCTAAAAAAAAAGTGGTACTTACATGTCATGGAGTACTACTCTGCTATAAAGAAGGATAAACTTTACTCATTTTTAGGAAGATGGATGCACCTTGAGACAATTACATGAAGTGAAATAAGTCAGACACACAAACTTAAATATCACATCGTTTCTCTAATCTGAGAAACCCAGAGTAAAAAATACAGAGTAAAATAAAAAACAAATAATAGGAAGTAGGGAGATAGATCATTCTCGAAAGGGAAGGGGATCAAGAGATGGAGGGAGCGGGGAAAGAGGAAAGGGATAGGGATAAAAAAAAGAATCAGGGTGTGTTATGTACATGTACCAACTCCACACAAGGAAAGTAAACATTATGTACTGCACACATGTACTAATACACTAACATAATAATCACTGTGGTGATCAAAGGGCTCAGTGTATTAACTACACCAATGTCAATATTCTAAGTGTAACACTGTAAGTAGTCTTGCAAGATGACTGCTTATGAATCTACGATTATTTCAAAATAAATAGTTTTATTAAAGAAGATTGAGCAATAGTAATATTAAGTCCAAAACATGTAAGTCCAGTACAAACATAGTGGTTAGGGGTATGGATCTTGATTGAGAAGGGGCTTGAGGCTGGTTACAGAGTATATAAGTAAAAATCCATCAAGTCATACATTTCAGAAAGTATAATTTACACACTTGATTGTATGCTATGCCTCAAAAAACTATTTAAAATTGTTTCCAATGAGATACAGCCTTTGACCATGAAAAGGCTCAAAGGACTGGACTAATTACTCCCAAAGCAGGATTTGATTCTGATTATGACCAAGCTTTTGCTGACGTAAGAAAAAATTAACAGAATCTCCTAGAATACTTAGACAAACAGCGCAAATTGGCTGAAAGACAACAGTCTATTGGGGGATTGGTAGGAACTGTTACCAATTAGAAATTCCAGAGAATTTCACCACCCATAATTTGCAAGAATGTGAGTTGAAATCTAGCAAAAAGGGCTGTAAACAATACTGAACCAAAACTACTGAGAAGTTGGCTAATCTGATAAATGCCAAGGAACGTATAGATACGTCATTAAAAGACTGCATGCGGCAACTGTTCTACAACTTTGATAAAAATTACAAGGACTGGCAGTGTGCATCGCAGTGTTGGATGCACCATGCTAACTACAGTCAAAGGGGTGATGGTCCTATGCATCGCCCAGTAAGTCTGTTACCAGGAGAAGACAATCCACCCTTCTTAGAGCTTGAAGGATCACAACATCCCTGCATTACAAAGACTTTCTTTGGAGATCATTTTATTCCTAATGACATTCTAATAGGCTGTGAGGAACAACAAGAGAAAAATGGCAAAGCCTATTGTGTGCTTGTTACTGGACCAAATATGGAGGTGGAGTCTTCTCATGAGACAGGCTGGCCTATTAACTGTCATGGCCCAGGTGGGTTGTTACGCACCTGCTGAAGTGTGTAGGCTCACACCAGCTGGTAAGAGTGTTTACTAGACTTGGTGCCTGCGACAGAACAATGTCTGGTGAAAGCACACTTTTTGTTGAATTGAGTGAAACTGCCAGCATACCTAGGCAGGCAACAGCACATTCTCTGGTGCTTGTGGATGAACTAGGAAGAGGTACTGCAACATCTGATGGGACAGCAACAGCAGATGCAGTTGTTCAGGAACTTGCTGAGACCATAAGGTGTCGCACACTGTTTCCTACCTACTACCATTCATTAGTAGTAGATTATTCTAAAAATGTTGCTGTGCACCTAGGACATATGGCATGTATGGTAGAAAATGAATGTGAAGACCCCAGTCAGGAGACTATTACCTTCCTTTATAAATTCATTAAAGGAGCGTATCCTAAAAGCTTTGGCTTTAATGCAACAAGACTTGCTAATCTCCCATAAGAAGTTATTCAAAAGGGACATAGAAAAGCAAGGGAATTTGAGAAGATGAATCAGTCACCAGGACTATTTCAGGAAGTCTGCCTAGCTAGTGAAAGGTCATCTGAGATGCCATAAGTTGCTGACTTTGATTATAAAATTATAGACTACATTGGAAGCTTTGCACTGACTTTTGACAAAGGCGGTAACTTCAGACATTATGATCTAATCAACTTTATTTAAAAAAATAAAGCTGTTGTTTAGTTACTAATCTTTTTTTCGGGGGGGGGGTACCGGGGGTCGACCTCAGGACCTCGCGTGCCAGCAGGTGCCCTTGCCGCTGAGCGCTATCACCGGCCCTTTTTTCGTATGTGGGTTCCGGGAGTCGAACTCAGGACCTCACGCTTGCCAGGCAGGCGCTTATGCCGCTGAGCCATCTCACCGGCCCTTGGTTACTAATCTTAACTGATTTTTTAATTACCAGTACATTTATCAACAGTAAAACCATGACCATCTTTTAACACAAAGTTTGGGTGGCAAGGTGGAGCCAGAAACCACACTAAACAATTCCAGAGTGAGTGGGATATGAGAACGTGCAGAAAAGCAAGTATAGATGACTCTTTCCAGAAGATGCCAATAAAAGGCTAAGGCAATAAAGTGACATTCTGAGGGCAGGCAGATTTGAAGAACTTTACTAAGATGTGAGAAATATGAGCAAATTTAAATGCTGGTGGAAAAAACCTAACCAACAAAGAGTCTAAAGCCATATGAGCAAAATACTATAATCTTCAGCATAAAATTCATGAAAAGATGCAAAAAGCAAATATGAAGAGACAGTCCTTTGATAGGACAGGCAATTCTTATACTGTACCTGGAGAGAGAGGTGATTGTGGATACAGGTGTACTTACAGATTTGATGGCAGAATAGAAATAACAATAACAGTAATAATGGCAGCTATATTTTATCGAATACTTACTGTGAGAAGAGGGCTGAAATGTATAATCAATAGGGAATGACTGTGAGGCTTCCAAGATCAGGCAATAAAAGAATGCAGCTTCTACCATGTTAGCTCCTTGACTGCTCCCTCTGGGGAAAGCTAGTCACAACACTCCAGCAGCCATGAAGAATTCTCGCTAGCATCATGCAAGGGAGCCATCTTTAGAAGCAGCTCCTCCAGTCTAGTCAAGCCTGCATCAGAGTGCAACCTCAAGAGACCCCAAGCCCTCAGAACAACCAGCTAAGGTGCTGATTTACTGACCCACAGAACCTGAGAGATAATAAATGTTTACTGTTTCAAGCCACAAAATTTGGGGCTAGTGCCAGGCATGCTGGTGCGTGTCTGCAATTCGAGCACTCTGGGAGGCTGAGGCAGAAGGACTGCAAGTTTGAGCCCAGCCTAGGTAATTTAGGAAGACTCTGCATCAACATTAAAAAGCACTGAGAGTGCAGCTCAGTATGAAGGCCCTGGGTTTAATCTCTAGTAATTCAGGAAAAAACAGCAATGGATACCTAATCCACTTAACTATGTACCTCAACAACCTTGTGATCCCTATTTTAGCATGAACTTAGCTGTAACACACAGAGACTAGGTAATTTTTCCCAGGCTGAGACATAGCTCAGTGGTACAGCACTTTCCTGGTAACTGTGAGGCAATGGGTTCAATCTCCAACACTGCGGAGAAAAAGCCTATGCATGTGCTTTTAAGATGACTTTATTTCCCTCAAGAAATAAACTGGCATAGACTTAATCCGGAAGAAAATGAAGTGGGGGGAACAAGCCACAAAAATTTTCCTATGCTAAAAGTCAGTGCAATCACTGAAGAATAGATACTAACATAGTTATGACACAAAAACATATTAATGGAAGTAGAGATGTATTAGCTCTCTCGTTTTGGTATTCAAGGTTAACAAAAAAGGTGCACTGAGCAGAAGTTAATATTCCAATGACATCTTTCCTCAGATATCCATTATTAACTGAAGTACTGAAAAGAAGTCAAAATGAGTACTGCTAAAGAACAGTAAACTTTTTTCTGTTGAAAGAAATATCACTAACCAGACGCACATTTGTAAACATCATATTGTCTCCCTAATATGAAAATGCAATTTCACTGTGACTATTCCATTCCTTAGTCTTCTACTTTTACCTACTTTTACATGGCTTAATCTTATACTAAGTAATATTTTTCTCCAAAAGGTATTTGTACATTCTCTAATGCTTGAGTTTGTTAATACATGAGAATGTTTACTTGTTGTCTTTAAATAAATAAATAACTAAAAAAAAAGAAATATCACTGCACAAATTAAATTCTGTCTGTTTTATGCATCATCAATAAAGATAAAAATTAACTTCCACATTTAAAGTAGCTCTATCCCTATAAAAGCACAAGGATTACAAAAACCAAAGTGACCCTTTATGAATTTCCCAAGTTATTTCACATATCTCTTTAAAGCATGACAGAATCCATGTATTCTGAAAATAGAAAGCAAAACAGATTTTAACTCTCACAATGATTTTAATTAAAAGAAAACATATAATTGTTATTAAGGTAGAAGTATTTCATCATTCTATTTTTAATCTTACCCTTATCTGTTCAGTGGAGCTGCTGCTGAGCTCATCTCCAGATTCAGAATCTTGATGTATTCTCTCTAAGCTTTCTCCTGCTGAATCGCAGGACTGCTCCTGGGAGAAGCTAGTTTTCTCTATGTCCAAGAACTCCTGACCAGGAAAGTGACCAAATAAGCGCGTCCTATTCTGGCTGGAAACTTTAGGAGAATGTGAGTCACTGTTAAACTTTCCGTTATTATGGGTCAGGTCCAGGCTTAGGTTGAGAGTTTGACCTGGATTATAGCTGGATCCAAAATTCTGATTGGCATCACGAATAAGACCTGTTCCTTGAACAGAGGATGAGGGCTTTCCAAAACTTGAAAGTTCAGGCAATTTGTTCACATTTTCTGTTGATCTCTGAAGATGCAGACTCTGGATCGTTTTCACAGAATTATTTGGTAGTCCAACTGCCTGCTTAAGAGGCGGCATTAGAGCTTTGCGTGTGACTTCCTTAACATACTGGGCTGGCACATAAAATGCTTTGGAATTCTCGTCCAGTTTGACTTGCCACCAGTCATCATTGGTCTTTTTCACCAACATATACCGCTCCCCTTGTTTTATCACAACCTTTCTGTCCTTTGCTTCATATTCATAATCATACTCCACTTCAATATACACTTGTCCTGGAACAATCTTCCCACTTCTGTCTGCCATCTTTATTCAGTAATATTCACCTCTCAGAAAGAATGGTATGCCACATTATGGCTTTATGGCTTGCTGCATTAACACAGCTAGTTTATTTAAATGGAGAAAAAGAATAAAGAAAAAGTTAATGTAATCTGGATTTGGCATTTATTCACAAACAAATGTTACATAATACAGCCCATTTCGAGAACAATACCTTCAAATCTCAAGCCTAGAAAGTTAAACTGTATCGAATATCATGTGAATTACCCTACATTAAAAACATTCCCATCCTATCTATATTTTTCCGTATTTATGATCCAATCCAAAACTAGTACCTGGAGCAGTAAACTCACTAACTAGCCAATATACTAATCAAAAATAAGATGGGGAGAGACAGGAGGAAGGGGAAGTAAAAAGGATCAAGATGCCATACGTGTACATACCAATTCCCCAAGATGAATGTATTATGTATCACAAACATACACTAATAAAAAAGAGAAGATGAAATAAAAAATAAGAACTGAGGCAAACTCTCTAATTTTTATGACCATCTTCAATTTCTCAGAAAGGCTTAACAATAATCACTAACACATACCAGCCACCGACCAAAGGCCAGGCACTGAGCTAGTTTCACTAGGTGTATCACCTAAGACACCTTTTGAAGTTGGAACTGAACTTCAGTGATCTTGTGTTAATATTTTATTCTGTTTTCCAAAAGACTAAAGACATCAGTGAGCTTAAAAAACCTAAATTACCCAATTAAATGAATTTATTAACAAATTTTAAAAAGAACAGCATTGTTATTACAAAGCAAAACATACGCAAGATTAAAAGAAAAAA